>CM043001.1:2737591-4150091 GCA_023678885.1 Pogostemon cablin | reverse complement strand
ATTTAAATAACAATTAACACAATAAATAGAAGCAATGAGAATTATTCAAGTTTGATCAAAAGAGTAATAACAGCTCTAAGGTATCAGGTTTAATGTAATTGATTTGGTCTCCTAGATATCCTACTGGTCATTCATACTGTCTTAATGGATTAACATTACAAAATAATGCATGAATAGTTTTAATCCTCCTTCCTAGATACTAATAAAGCGAATTTTATAAACCTCCAGATGGCCAATTCGACTAACATATATTCTCTGGAATTCATATTCAATCTTATTCACTTCCTACTTGATTTCCTAATTGTATTGTTTCACTAGGATAATCAAGTACCCTATTTACTAGCTCTTAGGATTAGCGTGTTCACGGGCAAACTGCTCTAATCCCTAGCAAACAAACAGAATCAAGTACACATGCACACAAGCTAACATAGCAAATCAAGCATCACGGGCAATATCAATAATATGCTATGAAGACGTTACAAGTGCATAACAAAGTTTGGATAAAATGAATAAATAAAGATTATCACAGTATGAATTGATCCAGTTTAATCTAGGTTCCCTAATCAACTACATCTGACCCTCAAACCTTAGAACTGTAAAAGTATTTAGCCCATGAGGTTACAGACAACCCTCATGGCTGACAATTTCATAATCGAAATCACAAAAGTAAAGAATAAGAAAAGATACAAAACCCTAGTTTGTGGATTGCACTTCTCCTCCGTCTCTCCAATTAGATTGACTCCCGAACAACACTTGAAATCTCCTCTGGACCGATGGAATGGATGGATGGGTGAATTCTGATGTGAATTGATGTGGTGGATGATCCGTGAATTGAAACTCACGTTCCGTTCTTTTGGTGAATGATCGATCCCCTCTCAAAGTGTTTGATCACCCTTTTTATACCATGGGCCACGAAACTGACTTTGCTGGGCTATTCCTTATGTTTGTCACGCACAGGGGATTAAAAATCCCGATTTTTGGCCCAAACTAACGCAACACGAGTTGGAGAGACTAACTCGAGTTGCCAACACGACTCGAGTTGCCTTATGTTGCAACTCGAATAACCCAACTCGAGTTGTGTTGCCAAGTCATGCGTCTGTCTGTCAAGTCGAGCTGCCATGCTCTGAAACTGATTTTCCTCCGTACACCAACACGAGTCGAGCTGACAAGTTGAGTCATCGCCTGTCAACTCATGTTAGCTCTCTGGACAAAATTCGGCGCTGCTCTGCCTCACACGACATGCAACTCGACTTGCCCCGTACTCGACTCGAGCTACAAGTCAAGCTGATCAAGACAATTCGAGTTGGCTCACTGATCAATTTTGACCCTCTACGACACCTTACTCGACTCGAGTTGCTAAGTCGTGCTGACTCATGCAACTCGAGTAAGCCCCTTTTCAACTCGTTTCTTTCCCGTCTTCGGTTTTGCTTTATTCTTACCCTGTATTAACCTTCAAAACTACACAAAAACCATTAAAAGCACCAAAATCATGTAAAATACATCAACTACGCACTCCAACATGAAAATATGGCCTTACCCTAACATAAACACGGTAATATATGACCGAAAAGACATAGATTTCCACTCTCATCAGGTATGTTGGGTATTATATTGATGTACATGGAGACTTGTGTGTGGCTAAGATAGAATCTGACACTTGTCTAAGAGACAAGAGAATCTCCTGTGTATTTCATTGTTAATCATTCAAAGACTTTGGCCAAGGCAACGAGAATAAAGATTCACAATGAATCATTGTAACATGAAATAGAAACACAGTTATTGAGTTAATAGAGTTTTGATTAATATTCCTACTCTAGGCTTAATCGGGAGATTATTTGTTAGAAGGATCGTACGTGTACGTCACTCATTAATTTATAGGTTTACTCGCTATTTCACCTAACACTAGATGATCACGCTACTTGCTAGGTGTTACCGTGATTAGTAGGTTCTTGAAATTAATTAGTTAATTTCAAGTCAATTAATTAATTAGATTAATTAATGTAATAATTGTTATTACTAGTTACAAAGTGTTGTAAGCCTACTGCTAGAGTTAGTAGTGAACTTATAGGATCACACCTTAATTTGGATGAACGACTTTTGTCAATTGGTGCAATGGTTAGATTGTTAACCATATATTATAATCGAATAATTTGATTATTTAATTATAATAAGAATTAATTTGATTAATAAAGTTAAAAGAAATAAATCAATTGGATTGATTAATATATAATTGGGTTAGTCTTAAATTGGATTTATTTAAGCCTAAACATAATTAATGGACTTTGTGATTGAGCCCATTAATTAATTTAAACATTACAGAAAAGATAAAGGAAAGACGCAATCATCCCTCGTTTCTGCGTGAGAAAATGGAAAACGGGGTCGTTGAGAAGATTAAGGGAGGCACAACATGTCTTCTTGTTGTTAAAATAAAGTGGTCGACTTTTTTCAAAAAAAGTTTGATACTTCATTTTCTGATTCTCTCCCTTTTTCTCTCACGCTGCTAAATCTTTCTGTTCTTTTCTTTTGACTTTTGGAGACAGTAAATTGATTACTGTTCTTCAACCCATTCTCGTTCCTATTATCACCAGTTGATATTAGGGACACCATTGATTCCAACAGATTCACACTATACTAGCGAAGTGTAAAATCTGTGTCGTTAATTCAATCGGTGGATTACTTTAGAGGGGATACACTTGGATCCCTCACTGAGAAGAACAGTGTTAGCCATATACCGGGAATTGATTCCCTCACTCCTTGCATCAACTGAAGAGGGTCTATGAGGGTAAGAATCTTTTTGTGGACTCTCTTTAGAATATTTTAACACTGGATCCGATAATCGTTTCCGAGCATTTGGGTGAAACATTTGATGTTCCTAATAAATGTGATTTATTAATTCTTAAAATTTTAAATTCCGCTGTGTTCACCCAGATCGCTATAACGAACCCAACACCCAATACCCAGCCAACATGATCATATGTGAAGAAGGAGGTGATATACTGGATGATGCAGATGGAGTCTGCGAACCTGCAAATAATGAAGAGAATAACGAGCATTCGGCAACGGTGGTTCGTAAAGTTCTCTTATCACCTCGAAGAGATGATTCCCAGCAGAATGCTTTATTCCGAACCAAGCCACGACAAGTTGATCTTGGCATAATTCATGGAAGACAGAACATCTACCAGTTCTTCAAAGATGGGAATAAGGTAACCTTACTTTCTTTCGGTTTCAAGCTAAAAATTGAAATTCGTAAGCTTCTTTCACTAAATTGCTCTATGAAAAAATTGATGAAAGATATGCATGATGATAGAAAAATACATGCTTTGGTGGTGAAGACTATGTTCATGGTTGGAAATTCTGAGAAAAATAAGATAAATGTGTGATACAAATTCTTGATTTCTAGATTAAAATACATGTTCAATAATTTGTTCGGAGTAAAGATATATCTTCGAAATGATTTTCATCGGATCCTCATCTGACCGGGGGGTGAGTGGAAGACAATTCCTCAGACTGATGATTTGTATGAGAGGGTATTGATTATGTATTTCTGGTGGTGGAAAGCTTTTAAAAAGGGGTGCACTTCATTGCATGCCTTTTCTTTTGTGGGCAGCATGGTGTATCTGCAAAGATTCTCGAACTCTTGGAAATTTGATTCGTTGTGATCGACCGACACAATTGGATTATGCTTTGCCTCAAGCAGAATTTGCTTTTAATAGTTCAATCCAAAGTTCAGCTGGGAAGTCGCCATTTGTTGTGGTTTATAAAAACGTTTCATGTCATGGAGTTGAATTAGTCAAGTTGCCAAAATCTACAAGTTTGGCAGCAACTAAACTTGCAACAGATGGGCTAGCTGTGCAAGAAGCTTGCCAAAAGATGATAAAAACTACTCACGAATTTAAGATAGTTGCGGACAAGTATCGGCTTTCTTGTGTTCGATGATATCACGTAACTCAAGGACAAGTTCTTTTCAAGTGGAGGGGTCTGATGTGGGACAAGAATCAAGAGAAACCTAACCTTCAAACTTCCGATCTTGAAAGTTGCAGCCTTTAATAACTTTTGTTGATTTCTTAGTTTGAATGCCTTTTCAATTCATTTTTCTTCCCTGTAAATAGGTGGTTTGTATGGTAGAATTGGAACTTGAAAACTTTGAATCAATTTAAAACTTATATTCAATTATAAAACTCAATTTCTCTTTACGTACGAAGAGCGTTTGTCTTCTACGATTATCCCCATGTCAGAAACACACTGCTGCTGCTCCAATTAAACAACTTAAATATTTAAAAGATATAAACAACTCAAACAACTTGAACACCCCATAAGCAAATACTTCAATCCATTTCACAGTAGCCTTCAAATGATTATTGGGCAAAAAAGATATAAACCTAATATGTGTAACAAATATATGGAAATTGAAGGTGGGCGATGTTTAAGTGTCTGGATACTTGCTGGCTTCGTCTTTTCTCACAGATTTCACACGTCCTTCTTTCTATTTCGCACGAGAAATGATACGCCCTAATTTCCAACACACAACCAAAACTCAACAAGGAAATGGTAAATCAATGATAAATGATAAATTATAATTAAAATAGGGCGGATACATAACACTATTCGAGTTAGTGTTCAACTCCAAGAAAGAGAGGGGGGAGGGGAATTTGGGAAGAGAAACAGAAAGAGAGAAGGGGGAAATGGGATGGAGAAACAGAATGCCCAAACTATTCTTCCTTACCTAATATAGTATTAGTTCCTAATTTATATACCACTCTCAAGATGGTCTGCCCATAACATCTTGGGCCTTAAAGCTGGGCTGCACTTTACTTGGGCCGTATCATTTCCTATGCCCTTAAAAACAGTCTTGTCCTCAAGAACCAGTCTAGACTCTTGGTGAATAACTTTCGATTCTTTATTGGTTGGAGATCAAAAATGAACCTCAAGTAAATCATGGGCCTCGTCAGTTGAAATCTCAGCTTGCAAATACTGAAGTGTCGCCTCATATTGATCCATGTGTTCACCTTGTAACACAATCCTTCTACCTTACTATTCAAACTCCATAATCATCTCAGAATAATCATGTGAAACTCTACCCAATTGTTGCAACCATTGTACTCCCAACATCTGCCCCCTCAATTGGTAGAACATAATAATCGGTTGTGAATTATATTGTTGCACATTTAATTCCACCCGAGAACATATATGAGAGCAATTCAAATTATCACCATTCGCAATATGCACACGAAATGTATGAATTGATTTTACCTGTAACTCCAGACATTCGACCAATCTTGGTTTCACAAAATTGTGGGTGCTTCCATTATCAATTAGCACTTGAATCTTTTGACCTCTCAAATATCCCCAGAGACGTAATGAACAATTGTTGGCTTGCCCATCTAGAGTGTTCAAGCTGGCTTTAATCACCTTCTCTACAGTCAATTGGTTTGAGTCTAAGGTCGTCGTAATGTTTTGTTCTTTATCATTCCCGATCAGAAGAAGAAATTTACTTTGACACCGGTGAGCTGGGGAATACCTTTCATCACAATTGTAGCAAAGACCCTTTTCTCTTCGAACTCAGAGCTTATTTGTAGATAGTCGTCAAATTGTTATTGGGGGGTAATGAAGGTTGCATGGAAGGAGGGTTCGGGGAGTGTGGCGTATAGGGTGTCTGTGTAGGCTCAGCTACGTGTTGTTGATCAACAACAGATGCGTTTGGGCTCAAATTAGGTGGGTTATACCTTTGATTTTGGGCTTGAGCAGTTGGAGCATTCCACTTCGACCTGTGAGGCAATACCACATGATCATCATCAGAACGGGCTTCGAATGCCCTAGCCAGAGAAAATGCCACCATTAAGTGGCCAGATGGGAAAATAGCAATTCTCGACGAATTTCTAGTTTTAAACCTGTAACAAAAAAACTAACAAGCAAATTTTCAGAGATTCCCGTCACCTTGTTCATCAATTCTTCAAATGATGATTGAAATTCAGCTACTGTGGTAGTTTGGGTTAATTTTGACAAATTCCCCAGGTGATCCTCGTAGGTAGAACCCCCGAAACGATGTCTGAGATTGAGAAGAAGCTCCTTCCATGTGGTTAAGAACCTATTCATCTTCATCTATTGGAACCAAGAAGCAGCTCGACCCTCTATGTGAAACGATATGATTTTCAGGCGCTGATCATCTGGCGTATTGTGAAAGTCAAAGAACTCTTCAATTCGGAAGATCCATCCATTTGGATTTGTACCGTCGAATTTGGGTACCTCCATTTTCATGGAGCGAAGAAAATGTGGGTTTTCACCCATCCCTATAGAGCTATCTGTTTGAGTATAGGTGCGTCTCTGAGAAGAAGAAAACTCAGCAATTTGATCAGGAGAGTGGATTTGCAATCACATTTCCTCAAGCTTGGACTCCATGGTAGTCAAGACATCATCCATATATTGTTGCATCGTCTGGTGTAAAACCAGGGCTTGTTTCTCGGTGTTAGATTGAAGGAGTGCCTTCATTGCCGCCACAATATCAGAATCACTCGACATAATCTCTCAACTTGGGTTTGCCTCTCAACGATTTCTCTCAACGAAAGCACCAATGATACGCCCTAATTTCCAACACAACCAAAACTCAACAAGGAAATGGTAAATCAACGACAAACGATAAATTATAATTAAAATAGGGTGCATACATAACACTGTTCGAGTTAGTGTTCAACTCCAAGAAAGAGAGGGGTAAGGGAAATCTGGGAAGAGAAACAGAAAGAGAGAAGGGGAAATGGGATGGAGAAACAGAATGCCCAAACTATTCTTCCTTATCTAACAGAGTATTAGTTCCTAATTTATATGCCACTCTCAGAATAGGCTGCCCATAATATCTTAGGCCTTGAAGCTGGGCTGCACTTTACTTTGGCCGTATCAAGAAAGCTACATAATCAAAGTAAATTATACATTTAATATATACTTAAGAATGTAGAGAAATATTCAAAGGAAGGTGATAACGATATGTTGTGATTCACATTTAAACAACTTAAATTATGTTAAACACCCAACAAAACCAATAGAAAGGATTGGGCTATTAAGCTCGATGATATTTTGTGGGGGTTCCAGACTGCTTATAAGACGGTGTGGGATATGTCACCGTATCAAATTGTCTTTGGAAAGCCGTGCCACTTGCCCGTAGTCAGCACAAAGCTTTTTGGGCGTTGAGAAGTTTGAACTTGTCCTTAAATGATCAAAGGGAGTTGAGGATAACTCATATTAATCAATTGGATGAGTTTAGGAATCGTGCTTATAAGAACTCGGAGATATACAAGGAGAGAATGAAGAAATGACATGATTCGAATATCTCATACAAGCAGTTCAACCAAGGTGATAAGGTATTACTTTTTAATTCTCGTTTGAAGCTCTTCGCAGGGAAATTGAAATCGAAGTGGATGGGGCCGTTCATTATCCATAGAGCCTGCGGAGGGGGGAGTTTTGAGCTTATGGACAAAGATGGGCACATTATCGCGGCAAATGGGCATCGTTTGAAGCATTATAAGTCGCCGGATGATGCTTGCGTCATTTTTGAGTATACCTTGCACTAGATTGGTACCGTCGTGACTCTCCGATGTTAAACATGAGCGTCTGTTGGGGGCTTTCCCTCCCGTTTTATTGCTTTATTTTCATTAGTGTGAGTAATAAATTTTTATATACAACGTGCTTATCATTTGGAAATTACATCTCTTTACAAACTTAGTTTCGACTATGGTTTCTACTAAGTTTGGGGGGGTGTGATGTACTTACCTCATTATAGCATGGAGAATATGATATTTTCTTTGTAACATTTTCTAGGGGAGTTGATTTTTTGCGGTGTATTAAAACTTTAGCTGGTTTTGATACATCGATTTTTTGCAATTTGCCTAGTGTTTAGTGGAGAGTTGTTGTTTTTGGTGTGATTGCGGAGTTACACTTGATGTTATATGGTTTCTCTAACTTAATTTTTGGATATCTTGATACTTGATGTTATCCTAGAGTTGAATGTTGCAGGGAGATATGAGAAGGGTATGAAATTGAAGAAGATCGTGAGTTGTTCGACCTAACAGGAGCTGTTTGACAAGGCTTTTGGTTGAGCAATGGTCGGGCAAATGGCGAAAATCTTCCAGAGAGGTTGTTCGACTAAACTCTTGCTGCTCGACCACGAAGCTGGAGTCGAGCACCTATCAAACAAAGTGGGAAAAACTTCTAGAGAGTTTGTTCGACCCATTAGTAGTTGCTCGACCAGGAGTATGAAGTCGAACAATGGTCGAGCAAGACAAAGAAGAACAGGGGGCACGACAAGATAAGTTACTTGACTTCCAGCACCTATTCGACCACTATCATTAGGTCGAACGGAGGTCGAGCAAAATGCACAAGTTGTCCAGAAAGGTTGTTCGACCTCGACCATGTTGTTCGACGAAGGAATCTAAGTCGAACAAAGGTTGAGCAAAATATCAAAATTGTCCAGAGACGTCATTCAACTTAGCATGAGTTGTTCGACCAAGACATAGAGGTCGAACGGAAGTCGAACAAGTCATGGAAAAATAGGGACTCGACTACACGCGTTGCTCGACTTCCGCGTGCTGTTCGACTAAGAAATTCAGGTCGAACGGAGGTCGAGCTAGGCAATTTTAAAGGTCAGATCTGGGTCGTTCAACTTAAAAACGTTGTTCGACTAACCTTAACAAGTCGAGCTGAGGTCAAACGGGGACTGGGAGCAGTTTTAAAAGGTATTTCATCCCATTCGACACACCTACCTCCGTCACCCTTTCTCGAGCACCATTTTGTAACTGTAAGTTCTTCCCCTTAACCTCTTTTCTACACCTAAATCTGCCCTTCTACACACTTTACATTCAATTTCGAGGGTTTGCAAGATCCAATCTCGGATTTTCACTCGAACTTTTGGGGTTTTCGCTCTTGTTCACCGCACGCACACCATGTCAAGCAAAGATATGTTTTCTCCTCACTTTTTACTTGCGGATTATGTTGATGATGATTAGTGAAGAATGGGTGAGTGGATTCATGCTAGTTTTGGTTTGGATTGATTATTGAATTGCTTGAGTTGTTATCCAAGATTGCATTCGAAATTTCTTGAAATGTGCTTCGTTAAATTGTGGAAATTTTGTGAATTTGATGTTGTATGAAGCATGGGTTTTGGTTTAATTTCGAATTATACATATGGGCTCATTGAATTTGGATATTGATGAGATGCAATTGATGATGGAATTTGAGCATGTTTGAAGTGTGGACTTGGTGAAATTTGGAGTTGATTTGCTATTATGTTGGTGTGAAGTAGTGTTGGATTACTTGAATCTTGATATTCTTGATTGATAGTGTTGGTTTAGAGTTCGATTGTGATTGAGAAACACTTGAGATTGAGTTGAATTGGATACATGAATTTGAAGTCTTGAGTAGGATTCATGCTAAACTTAGGCTTGGTATTGTTCATCTCTTTTTGTTGCGCATTGAAGTACAACTTTTGTAGGAAAAGAGATTGCTTCTTCTTCAAAGAGGAAGGGAAACAAGTCACCCCCGTTGGTGGAGATAGTCAAAAAGATAATGATGATGAGGGAGGATCGGATGATGATGATGCTCCGGAGGAGTGATGAGCGTCGGGTGCCAGCATGAGTGTTTGGGTGTAGTGGTGATTCATGCGTGAGTGGTCTGTTTTGATTATGATGATGATTGAATGATGAGTGTTATGTGCTTGGGATGAATTCATGATATGAATGGGCTCTTATATTGATGCATGATAATTTGTTAATGGTAAGCATGTTCTATTTGTACTTGTAGTTCATAAGAAATTGATGTTGATTGCATGCTTTGAAGAGTGCTTAGGATTCTATTAACCTTGTGAGGATTTGAGCCTTTTGATCTTGCTATATGCATGATCGTTTATTCTTGAGAGTCATTTGTATACTCGTATTCTAGAACTTGACTTGGAGTCTTGTGTGAAATCTATAATTGATATATACTAGGAAGTGATCTTAGGCCATTATTATTGATCGAGTTACTTAGCTAATTTATCTTACCCTATTATATAATTATCTTTGTAAGCCCTTTTGAGCCTTAAGCTTTTCTTTGGCAAGCTTTGATAATGAGCCGTTTACCTTTTGAGCCTTACACACCAATTACTAGTAAAGAGTGGAGGTAGACTAATGCTCGAGGAAACCTTGAAGTGGATTAGGAGAAGAGATTTGGTGAAAGCAAATTCGAGAGACAAGAAGTTAAATCTTGTGAGGGATAGTGCTTGAAACCGGTATCCCGAATGATAGAGAGGGTAGTGCCCGAAACTGGTACCCTTATACTTGAAGAACACCAGAATTAGTGTGTTACTACGGAAAAGAAATTGATCCAAGTAAAGATGGAGGAATGGTACATGAACTAGATTGTTAAGGTAAAGAAGTGACGAAGGGAGCAACTGAAAAAAATATACCAAGGTAACTCTTTACTAGTAAAGTTAGTCACTTATCTATATTCTTCCACCTTAACCAAAGAGCCGACATTACATCCTTGAAGCAAGTCCTTTTTTATCATAGTATTGAGTCGATTATAGATGGAGTTTTCAGACATTTGACAAGCTTATGGTTACGCGAGTATATAAATTAAAATTGAGTGTTGATATCAACCATAAGGTGTATATCTTTTACACTTGAGTGAGAAAGTAAATACTTACCCGTGAGCTAGATGACTTAGCACTCGTAGAAGTATTGTGATTGATTGATGTTTTTATGTAAATGAAAGGTATGATAGTTGCATGTTTTAAGTTTATATAATTGCATGTGTTAAGATATGTTGTACCTTGTGATTACACTTTCTGGATTTTTCTGATTTTCGTTGCCTCTGGACGAGCAACATGTAAGTTTGGGGGTTTGATGAGAGTGTAAATTCACATGTTTTGGGCTCTGATTTGCGTGGAAATGGAGTACGATTTAGTCTTTTAGTGAGACGAATTGGTACGTTTATGGGAAAAGTCACGAATCAGAGGGTACAAGGGCTATTTGAGCATATTTGTATAGGAAAACAAGTGAAAAAGTTGCGGAATTGGAAGACACAATTTTGGAGGCGAGATTAGAGTGTTGTTCGACCAGGATAGCCTATTCAACCAACATAACTTTGGTCAAATAGAGGTGACAAGTCGAGCAGATTGCCGAAACCCATCCAGAGAAGTAGCTCGACTTGGAAGTGTTGCTCAACCAACATCGGCTTGGTCGAGCAAATGAGAAGAAGTCGAACAGACAAAATTTACAGTGAGCTCATTCGACTTGAAGGGCTTGCTCGACCAAGCATCAATGTGGTCGAGCAAGAGAAGTTTAGTCGAACAGAATGCCAAAATCATCCAGAGAGCTTGCTCGACTAGTAGCTCCTTGTTCGACCAGTATGTCTTGGTGGAACGACATGTCGCTGATGCTATTTATGGTAATTCCAGATATCTTTTACCAAATTTGACGTGTGCTTCAAGAAAAGGCCCATCCTAAGCCCATGAGAAGGTTATATGAGTATAAAAGAAGAGCTTTCGTAGGAGGAAAGGACACAAAACATAAGACAACACACATCTTCCTTCATCCACCAAACCCTACCATCATCCGAAGGGGTCGTGAGAGAGGTTCGTCTGGTGAGTCAAGTAAGATCATACCAACTAGTCATGATTGTTCCTAGATCAATTATGGGCTAGAACCACCTTGGTAGTTCTAGGGTTATGAAAGTTTTATGAGTTAATCAAATTTCCATGTGTAAACTCCGTACAACACTACTTGTGGTTTATTTTATATAAGATTGTGTTTTTTCAATTCATACTCACGGTCGTTTTGTGCATCATTAACTATTATGTAGAGTCTGAATACATCTCTTGGTTATTGATTGAGTGCGTTCACCGCTGAGCAGAATCATATGTCATAATTCTAAGTGAAGGGATTCAGAAGTCTTATTTGAACTATCTTATATAGATATTTATTAATTGAATCATATTCGGGTTAATAAGTAGGATGAAGAGTATTACTTTATAGTACCTAAAAAGTGAGATCAAATCAGGTTAGAGTACTAAGTGCACAAGAAATAATTGATTATGATAGTACCTAGAAAGGGAGGTGAAGTATACGTCTTGCTCCAAGGGTATTCACACGTGTCATACGCTTGCTTACTTGTGTCTATAGAGTATGCTTGCATGGTTTAGTGATGCGTCCATAAATCACAAGACAGAGTTGGACATTAACACGTGGAAAGGAATTAACGAATAAAACTGGATTACCTGAAGAACTACTCCATTACTTACTTTATCAAAACTGAATTTCCGCTGTTGTTTATTTATTTATCTTGCTATTTTAATTATATGTTATTTAGTTTCATAGCAAAACTAAATCAAATTTGCCAACATAATCTTCATTGACTAGAATATAATTGAATTGATAATAATCCGTCCCTAGGGTTCGATAATCACTTGGCCGCCTAGCGAGACTACAATTGATATCCTTATACTTGAGGATTAATTTTGTGTGTTGAGAAAACGCTCATCAGGCTCTCTTTCCATTTTTCTAGTAGAGCTCATTTATGCTTCTTTTATACAAGCTTTACTCAATTTTTTTTCTCAACCTCCATTTTTTCTTTTTCATCTTTTCTCCCTCTTTTCTAGCACTTTCACCATTTTTCTCTTTCCAAACTCTCTTGTAAGCTCAATTCAACCACTCCATCCCCATTAATCCTCTACTAATCGACAAAGGTGATTATGATATAAAATATCGATAAAAATGACTAAATTTATAGGTTGCCAAAGAAATAAGGATAATAAGCTCAAAGGGGCAAACTACGAAATAATTTCATTTGGTAGGATTAATTTGGCTAAATGACTTGTCAACACAAAGATGACTGATTAGCCATAACTTGTAGTCGGGTTGACCAATTCAAGAATTTATCGAACCACATGGAGATCGATGCTAGAACTTAAGCGAGATCACATTTATCGCAATTTTATAGAGACTAAACATCAATGATTGGTTTTTGAAATACAAGTAAATAACAATTACTAAAGCAAGTAATGGTAGCAAATAAAATAGTAAAATATGAGTGGTTTTCCAAGTTGAGTAAAAGTTAGATTAACAACACTAATGAAGTGGTAATTCAAGGATTCATGCATTAAACTCATATGTATCAAGGGTTAAGATTAAGGGCCAACACATATATAACCTACACTTCCTCTCGAAATGCATAGGATGTAGATCATTTTCACAATCTCAAAAGAGCTTAAAGGTTAGTTCTCAATTAAACTATTCCAACTAGGTAGTAAGTTCAATTAAAGAGTCCCTTCACATAATTAATTGACTTCTCAATCTAATTAATCACATGTTCTATCAGTGGGTTCTAAATCCTAAAGGATTTCTCAATCTCTTTACAATTTATAATGAACATGAGGTGTTTGATGAAATGATTCACTCAACTATCCTAAGCATATAATTGATCTCTCAATCTAATTATATATTTAAAACAATCAAACACACAAAACATCATAGATCTCAAGATATTTAAGCATCAATGATAGAAAATCAAATATCCCAATCAACATATGAATTTAATTACATAGATCCACAAATTATCCAACAACTTTCATGTTGCTAATCTCACAAGGGAGATTAGCCTACAATCTTCATAAGATCCTTAACATAGACATTAGAAACCTTACAAATCATGGTAAACTATAGGATTAACACAAAATTGGAATGAAAACTCCCTTGGATTGGATCCAATTGAATCTCCTTTCTTCCTTTGGTGATCACCCACTCTTCCTTGCTTCTTCACTTGATTTGGATGGAAACTTTATGGTGAGATGATGATGGAGTGATTAGATGGATGAATTTGATGAAGGATATGGTGTAAAATGAAGGAATTGGTATGTGATGTGTGTGAGGAGCTGAATTTCGGATTATAATCTACCAAAATGTTGAATGAATTGATATATATACCCCTTGGAGACCTTCTAGAAGATGTGTTAAAAAATTCATGTTCTGTCACCGACACGACTCGTGTGCTGCAGAACGAGTCGAGTCGTGTCAGGGTTTATCAGTCAACCTTCACTCAAGACGGCACACGAGTCATGTGCTGACGCACAGCCAGTGGGTGGCCGTGTTGGATGAATTAATGTCCCCGTATGGCTTCCCCTTACAGACCCGTATTGGCTACATGGGTCGTGTGCTGCAACACGACTCGTGCGCCTGACACGGGCAGCCGTGTTGCTGCTACCCTATTTCTTCTTCTTCGTTTCATCTTCCGTCTCCATTTTTTTTGCTCCTTTTTTACCTGTTTTACATATGATTTAGTTCATTCACACTCAATTCCATAAAAACACATAACTCCACCAAAAAGCACATGAATACTGATAAAAATACACGAAAACTTACATAAAAAGACACTAAAATCTAGGTGAAGATATCACTCATCACACACCCCCAAACTTAAAGTGTTGTACGTCCTCGCACAATGAAAATGATAAACTAAAAGGAGTGATTTTCACCTAGGAAAAGACCAAATGAACGTAAGCGATAACTACATTAATAGCAATAAGAATTACAATTTATGCTAAGTCATCCTACAACATTAAACTCATAATATAAAAAATTAACAAGTTTAATCTAAAGAAAATAAAAGTGTAATATAGTTCCTTCTTAATCCAAGCCTCACATAGGTTATAAATGTCACTCAACACTCTTTAAAGTAGGGTAAATCATCACTCATTAACCGATTGGCTCGACTCGCTATAAGCTTGCTCGTGGACTACATTCACAAACCACCAAAGTTTCCATTCGTGATGAAAAAGGTCTTTAATTAAGGATGTAATGATAGACTCTTTCTTATGGTAAGGAGAATTTAGGTAAGAGTGACTAATCATGTGTAAGTAATCGAAGAGGTAGTTACTTTCTTTTATTCCTTAACTATTTCTTTCTTCCTTTCTTTTCTTACTTAATCATAGGCACTATCCATCAACTTTCCTTGAATTGATCTTCTTTCAATGCATGCTTCCTTCTTTGAATTTTTATTTTCTTGAGAGTTTTGTTGTTTCTTTGCTCATTTTCTTGTTATGAGGTTGCATGTTCACTTTTGCTTTTGCTCTTTTCATCATTTTTCTTACTTGTTTACCATGTCATTTCTTGTTTTGCATAATCAATCATTTCTAGCTACTATTTCCTTAATCACACACAAAAGGTACATATGTAAGGCTTAAGTGGGTAATTAAGGTTTGTAGTGTGCTTATATCACAATAAGTAGGCTTAAAGGCTCAAAGTGGTTGACTAGGGATGATATTCATGGTAGGTGATAGGCTTTTTCTGCGCACTATAATTTTATCCCCAAGTATGAAGGATATCAATTGTAGCGGTAAGCACCCAAGTTAAATTATCGATCCCGCTAAGACAGTTAATTATTTATTTATTCTAAATCACTATTTAATAAGAATTATGTAACTAAATTTCAATGTTTTGAAGTAAATTATCTAAATCTAAATAACGAAATAATAAATAAATAAATTAATTAAAAGCAATAAAAATAAAAGCAAGTTCTAACCAAGAGATGATGAACAGTTCTAAGGTATCAGGTATTGACCAATTAATTTGGGGTATTAAACTTACGATTGCTCATTCATGCAGTTTCACTGAAAATACACCACATATCCCTGTTATCCCACCGAATATGATTCGATTCAAAGCTAACAGTCTAATCTGGTTTAAATCTTAAGGTGCGCAAATATTACCAAGCCTTATTCCTAGATACTAATCAAAGCAAGCAACAATACCTCCGGATGGTAAGCCTGACTAACAAGATATTTTCTGGAATTACTACAAGGTTCTATTCACTTCCTACTTGATTGTCTAATTGCATTGTTCCACTAAACTAATCAAGTATTTGACATACCAGTTCATGAAATTAAAGTGCTTATAGCGGAGCTACTCTAATCCCTGACAGATAGACAATACCAATCATGAACGCATACAAGCTAACACAATAATCCAAGCATTATAGCGGATGTCATGAATATATTATGAAGACGTTACGAAGCAGATTAGCATGTCTTAATGAATTAAGTAAAATCAAAAGCTCAACTGCATAAAATCCCAAACTTTGGTCTAAATCCCCAAATCAATTAAATCAATCCATCAAACCCTAGAACTGTATATAAAATTAGCCCATGAGGTCACAAGCAACACTCATGGCTAAGCAATTCATACCAAAAATCAAAGTAAAAGGAAGAAAAAGATAGGAATTATGAAATCCTAGTGTAGACGTAGTCTTTCGTTCCTTCTCCGTCTCTCCAATTGCTCGATTCTCCCTCAATTAGCACTTGGAACCCTCTTGGAAGTGGATGGATGGTGAAATCAGGTTGTAAATCTGATATGGATGTGTTGGAGGTGTGAATTGATGATGGATTATGGATGGGTTCTCTCCAATTTGTGTATTGATCTCCCTAATTCTCTCTTGGACTGTTGCAGGGCTTTTTTCGCGACCAATAATGCTTCAGAATCGCGACTTGAGGGTATATATATGCTGCTGCATCGAACAGGTCTCGTCTGGGCCCGATTTTGGGCCAATCGGCACCTTGCTCGAGCCGAGCTCATGGCCGAGCAACCCCCAAACTAGCCGAGCAGCATATGGATGGAACGGGGACGTCGTGTAGGCTCCGTGGGACCCCAGCTCGGCAGCTTTTGGCCACGTGGAAGGGCCGCTCGCCCCGAGCTACCCGCCGAGATGCAGAAACTGCACTGCGCGATCTCACCGTTTTGAGCATAACTTCTTCATACGGACTCTGAATTGAGTGATTTTTTCGCTCACACGTTCCTCTCTTCCTTGGCTTTTTATCCATATAAAGAACTCTCAGAAAATCCAACATTTTAATATGTAAAAAGTCATGCAAATTGGCTGCTCGGTACAGCATGCGCGATGTTAGCACTTTGATCATAACTTTCTCGTTTGAAATCCAATTGAGGTGTTCTTTATGTCAAAATGACCCTCTCTTCTGTGGCTTTCCAACCATATATCACATGATCAATTTGGACTTCTATAAGAATACAGAAATTTATGCAACGTGGACTGTATTTTTCAGCATTCCTTCTCACTTTCACTCCTCATTCTAACTTTGAACTTATGATCATGTTTTACCCTTCAAAACTCAACAAAACACCTTAGTAGCATCAAAATCATGTAAATACTCAAATGTACACAATTTCATGCAAAAGTAATAACTTTCCTAAGCAAAACGGTGTAATGGGCATATATAAAATGAGTGAAATTCAACTCTCAACAAACCCCCAAACTTACATGTTGCTCGTCCCGAGGCAACGGCCTTAAAAACCAATAGATTAATTGAGAGGAAATTTCACAGCAGAAGACATCCAAGACAATATAACAATTCAAATATCATACTTTAGATACAAGATAACCATCCATCTAAAAACATACAATTCAAATCAACTATTTTACTCATTCGGAATGCTCATCCACCCATTCTCATGGGTAGTATTTACGCTCATCACTCAAGTGCGAGATATACACTTTAGGGTATGGTGTTTACACTCATAATCAATCCAAACACATGCGTAACCATAAGCTTGGCAATCATCTCAACTCTCGACTAAAGGAATAATTTCGACAATAGGATCACAAAGGTCTTGCATTAGGGTGTAACGTTGGCTCTTTCGTAAAGGTAGGGAATATATGGATAAAGTGACTCAATCACTAGTAGAGAATCAAAGAAGACTTATAGCTTTTCAATAAACAACTTCACTTCCTTCTTTCTTCTTCAATGCTTTTTGCAATTTGATTCCTCCTTCACTTTTGAACACAACTTCCTTACTTGAATTTTTTTCTTTTTTTTCTTTTTTTATTTCAAATAAGGGTACCAGTTTTAGGCACTACCCTTTTTCATGGGGTACCAGTTTCGGGCACTACCCCCTTCATGCAATAATTTAACCACTTTCTTCTACAATTTTCATCACTTCCAACTTATTTCTCCTTTATATTCTTTTTCACAAGACACCAACTTGACTCCTTCAACTCTCTACCAGGTAGGAATTTTTGTAAAGGCTAAAATAAGGATTAATTGGTTAATCACGTAAGCTTCCAACAAATAAGATTTTTAGGCTCAAAGGGGTTAACTACGGATAATTTCATTAGGTAGGATAATAATTTGGCTAGTGACTAATAAATAACAAAGATGGCCTAAGATCATTTCCTATCGTCTAGTCAAACACGTAGCTTCAAGCAAGATATAAAGCCAAGTTCTAAAATACGTGTGTATGAACTATTCTCACAAGAATAAACTTAATCATGCAACTTGTCACGATTTCAAAAGGCTCAAAATCTCACATGGCTATATGAATGAATGAGCAATCCTAATCAAGTTACATAGCTAATCTTTCATGCACATAAATAAATTTCAAGTATCTCAATATCCAAGCACAATCTCAAACTGCTTCTCAAACACAATCACACATATAATCAAGTGCCAAGAAAAATTAGAAAATCATCCTAGAGAACCATAAATCGACTACACCGATACTAGGATTAACACAAAACAAATAAACACAAACAAAAGCAACACGAAACCTGGAAAATCGCAAAAAATCGAACCCTCAACATCATCAAATAAATTGAAAATATTAAAAATCCGCAAAAAATCGACCCTCCAAGCAACAACACAATGCAAAAATTTTACTTCGGTACTACAAGACAAGGTATGTACGTAACCTCCCCCCAAACTTAGATCAAACAAAGTGAGAAACTAAGTTTGCAAAGAAGTATATACCCCAGTCAAGCAACCCCACCCCTAATAAAATTCTTACACCAACACAGACATATAAAAGTAATAAAACAGAAGGGACAGCCCCCAACAGGCGCTCATGTTTAACGTCGGAGAGTCACGACGGATACCTCTTTTCGACTACTGGATCTTAGGGGAGTCTTCTCGCATTCTTACCTTCAAGTACTTCTTCCCTCTCTTATTCTTTACACCAATCATCTCACCCTTCTTTGTCACTAAAACAGGACTCTTTAAATTCTTTTCCTCCCATGACAGGCTTGATTCCTTCTTGTCAATCTTCCATTCTATTGTAGGCTCACCCTGTGTAGCAAAACAGGGAACAAATAAGTTAGAATTTACAACATCAATATAAGAAGAAAAATCGGGAGGTATGTTCGGAGGCTTCAGATATGGATCATCAATCGTTCCTGCAACCAAAAGATTATCAAATATCAAATTAGAGTTAGTAGTAGGAAAAGTAAGAGATACGCATGTTCCTGCGATCTCCTCTACCACTTCAATGCTTTGGCTCTTTTGCTTCTCTTCCTTAGCAGCAGGCTTCATCTCCTCCTCAATAGTGGATTTTTTATTTTGATTCACCATGTCAGCAGTGGTCTTCCTTATCTGTTCATCCCTGGCATCACCTAATGCAAGTAACTTCTCAAGATAATCTATACATGCATCATTAGATAAACCCTCAAACTCTGCATCAGACAAGGTGAAGTCCTCTACTACTTCCACAGACTTGCATTGCTGCTTATCTGTAGGCCACTGCATCTCTTTATTCAAAGAAAAAAAAACGTGTTTAAATAAATCTAAAAAATTAAATATATATATCCTAATTAAATTAGCAATAAAAGAAAAATAAACAATTAAACTGTCCCCGGCAACGGCGCCAAAAACTTGATAGGCTTTTTCTGCGCACTATAATTTTATCCCCAAGTATGAAGGATATCAATTGTAGCGGTAAGCACCCAAGTTAAATTATCGATCCCGCTAAGACAGTTAATTATTTATTTATTCTAAATCACTATTTAATAAGAATTATGTAACTAAATTTCAATGTTTTGAAGTAAATTATCTAAATCTAAATAACGAAATAATAAATAACTAAATTAATTAAAAGAAATAAAAATAAAAGCAAGTTCTAAACAAGAGATGATGAACAGTTCTAAGGTATCAGGTATTGACCAATTAATTTGGGGTATTAAACTTACGATTGCTCATTCATGCAGTTTCACTGAAAATACACCACATATCCCTGTTATCCCATCGAATATGATTCGATTCAAAGCTAACAGTCTAATCTGGTTTAAATCTTAAGGTGCGCAAATATTACCAAGCCTTATTCCTAGATACTAATCAAAGCAAGCAACAATACCTCCGGATGGTAAGCCTGACTAACAAGATATTTTCTGGAATTACTACAAGGTTCTATTCACTTCCTACTTGATTGTCTAATTGCATTGTTCCACTAAACTAATCAAGTATTTGACATACCAGTTCATGAAATTAAAGTGCTTATAGCGGAGCTACTCTAATCCCTAACAGATAGACAATACCAATCATGAACACATACAAGCTAACACAATAATCCAAGCATTATAGCGGATGTCATGAATATATTATGAAGACGTTACGACGCAGATTAGCATGTCTTAATAAAATAAGTAAAATCAAAAGCTCAACTGCATAAAATCCCAAACTTTGGTCTAAATCCCCAAATCAATTAAATCAATCCATCAAACCCTAGAACTGTATATAAAATTAGCCCATGAGGTCACAAGCAACACTCATGGCTAAGCAATTTATATCAAAAATCAAAGTAAAAGGAAGAAAAAGATAGGAATTATGAAACCCTAGTGTAGACGTAGTCTTTCGTTCCTTCTCCGTCTCTCCAATTGCTCGATTCTCCCTCAATTAGCACTTGGAACCCTCTTGGAAGTGGATGGATGGTGAAATCAGGTTGTAAATCTGATATGGATGTGTTGGAGGTGTGAATTGATGATGGATTATGGATGGGTTCTCTCCAATTTGTGTATTGATCTCCCTAATTCTCTCTTGGACTGTTGCAGGGCTTTTTTCGCGACCAATAATGCTTCAGAATCGCGACTTGAGGGTATATATATGCTGCTGCATCGAACAGGTCTCGTCTGGGCCCGATTTTGGGCCGCTCGAGCCGAGCTCATGGCCGAGCAACCCCCAAACTAGCCGAGCAGCATATGGATGGAACGGGGACGTCGTGTAGGCTCCGTGGGACCCAGCTCGGCAGCTTTTGGCCACGTGGAAGGGCCGCTCGCCCCAAGCTACCCGCCGAGATGCAGAAACTGCACTGCGCGATCTCACTGTTTTGAGCATAACTTCTTCATACGGACTCTGAATTGAGTGATTGTTTCACTCACGCGTTCCTCTCTTCCTTGGCTTTTTATCCATATAAAGAACTCTTAGAAACTACAACATTTTAATATGTAAAAAGTCATGCAAAGTGGCTGCTCGGTACAGCATGCGCGATGTTAGCACTTTGATCATAACTTTCTCGTTTGAAATCCAATTGAGGTGTTCTTTATGCCAAAATGACCCTCTCTTCTGTGTCTTTCCAACCATATATCACATGATCAATTTGGACTTTATAAGAATACAGAAATTTATGCAACGTGGACTGTATTTTTCAGCATTCCTTCTCACTTTCACTCCTCATTCTAACTTTGAACTTTTGATCATGTTTTACCCTTCAAAACTCAACAAAACACCTTAGTAGCATCAAAATCATGTAAATACTCAAATGTACACAATTTCATGCAAAAGTAATAACTTTCCTAAGCAAAACGGTGTAATGGGCATATATAAAATGAGTGAAATTCAACTCTCAACAGTAGGGAAATATATGGCAATGACAATTAGATAACAAGGATGGCCTTAGATCATTTCACTAATCTCCACAAATCGGGCTCGTTCCTCTAGTCCTTGAGCAAGTTCTAGCTTATCAACACTCAATCGATCCACTCATGAAGAAAGACCATGTATGCATGGTTGAGGCTCAAATTCTCACAAACTTATGCATTGGACCTTAAGAAACTTATTACACCACATTCATCTAAAAATTGAATAAGGTAAATAAAATATGTCACAATATGAAAGTGTAGAGATTCTTAATCATAACTTGTCATCACTTATTACCACAATATATCATCACTTCACATTCAAAAATGACTCACGACATCCCTAAACAAACCACCAAACATACCAAGACAATAATAAAAAAAACACACAAAGAAAAAGGGCACAACAAACACTAAACAAAGCAAACACAACATACAAGAACAAAATTCACCACAAAAAGAAATGAAACACAAAATTCACCCATCCATAATCAAGATAAAATACATCTCATCTCATCCTTAATTGAAAAGAAATCCTAAATAGAGAAATTAAAACATCCCAAAACAACAAATGAAGTTTCAAATCTATAATACCCTAAATTAACTAAAAATGAGCTAAAGAAGTGTCGAGCACTAAAAGTACTCCCTTCAATTTTCCGGTGGAGGGGGTGGTGTTCTTTGATAAGCTACCCAAGGAGTGTAGGCACGAGGTGACCCCAGGAATTGGAAATTGAACATCATCGTGAGCATCTCCTCCATGTTGTTCGAATGGGCACGTGCTTGCTCATCATTATAATCTCTCATCCGCTGTCCCTCATGGATCTCCCTCATCATCACACTATGTCTCTGTTGTTCCTCTCGGAACTCTCTCATCTGATCCCCGTGTGATTGCTGAGTCTCCTTAATCTCCCTGACTTCATCTTCTAAAAAGTTCCACCTTGCAATCCCCACTGCAGGTCCCATAAACTGTTATTGTTGCTGAAACTCCTCCTCTTGGACTTCATCTTCTTCTTGCTCAAATACTGGAGGCTCTGGTGCTTGCTCTTCAAATTCCACTTGATGCGGTTGTTCCTCTTCATCTCCTATCTCCATGTTCTCTGGCTCAGCTCTCAGATCTCGTAGCTCCGGATTCTCTTCTACTCTCATCTGCTGGAGCACTGCTTCTACTCCTTCTCTATTCTGCATGTAGAAGGCTCTCACAACTGCAGAGTGGTTCTGACTTGCCATTGCTAAATTTTGCTTCTTCTTTGTCCGCGCACTGTGGTAAGCTCAGAAGCAGGGAGAGGAAATGGAGCTCCTTTATCTTGTCTTAAGCAATACATGTTTCCTATGAACGATAGGAACTCCATCCTTATGAGTTGTGTGTGTGTGAGTCCCTCACTAACCAGCATGTGTGGCATACCTCTAAGGTCGATGCCCAAACCTTGGGTAATCATGGTCACCATTCCTCCAATCATAATTCCTCGAGTGTTTTCTCTTTCCGCCACTCTCTCACATGCTAAATGAAGTGAGCTGCAATGTTTACTCTAAACTCCTGATATATACTGTACACGATGTATAACTGTTTTTCTCCAACAACCCCACTTTCGAATCTCTCCAGAATTGTGTTTGAAACGATCTTCTCAAGATACCTCATGACCGGGTTTCTTATAGCTGTCCCCTTTGAAGAGCTTAAAATGTACTCCTCAGGTTCTGTTCCATCATCAACCAACTTTCTCCAACAGTTTGTAGAAAACTTTGATGACCTCTCATAATTGGACATCCAAAGAACCTATTTATCTCATTCACCGGAACCTTCTCCCGCATCTGATTATTCAATTGAAACGTGATCGATATAGGAAACTTGTTCCTATCCTTTTGAACCTCTAGGGTGCTCATAAACTCGGTTGTCAGATGGCGGTAAGTGGGAGGTCTCTTGTCAAAGAATTCTTCCATTTCCACCCGACGGAACAAGGTCCTCAGATCACCCTCTATTCCAAGACTTTTCATAGTGGCTTGATCTTGAAATCGAGTTGCCCTAATCTTGGGGATTATATATTCCCACCTCAATGCATACTTCTCCCATTCTGTAAACTCAACTCCAAAATTCTCTGGGTGTATTTCCTTCATCATCAACTTTGCATCAAGGTTGGATAATTCCATGTCCGTCTCAACAATAATGAAATCTTCATTACTTTTTCTCACTCTTCGTTCAGCCATCTGCAATATACAACATATTTCACATTGCCTTTCAATTTCAACTCAAGAAAGAAATGTCTATTTCTTAGAATTCTCACTAGTTATTCAACTAAGTTTTGATTCTAGCACATATTCAAGCATAACAAGCAATGTATTTTGAAGATTTTCACATTTGAATCCAAGCAACTTCAACAACAATTTATTTCAAAAAATTTTTATTTAATCAATCAAGTTCAACCTCTTATTCTTTCCATTCTTTCATAAATTATCACCATTTCAATGGGCACCACTTATATCAACAATGCTTCATGCACAAGCTTTTAGTTCCGTTCAAAACTTCGATTAGGCATTTCATCAAGTATTTGGTATTCACATATTTCACAATCAATTCAACAATAATTCACCATTCCTCATGCTCAAATCCTTAACACCTAACTATTTCACCACAATACCATCACATAGAAGCATTTATTAATCAATTTGAAACATCATATGCCCTAGGTCAATCATCATTCAAAATCCCCAAATTCAATTTCCTTATGAACCCTAATTCTTGCAAAATTTCAATCAATCCAACAAGTAAACTCATAAATTCATGTTTCAATATCCTAAATTTGCTTCAAACATTCTATCATCCAAAACCCATGCATGAATTTCGAAGTTTACACATTCAAATGAAAACTAGGGCATAAGAGATCATATCTTGAGTGTTCTTGAATCAAATGGAAAGAAATTGATGTTTAAACCTTGAGATTCACCTTTCAATCACACAATCTTACCACTCTTTTGATGTTTGGATGATAAATTGGGAAGTTTGGAAGTGATTCGCACGATGGAGAAGTGTTTGTGCAAGGGATGAATGAATGGACGTGTTCCAACAGCCAGATTTTTAAATACTGTTTTGGACACGACACGAGTCGTGTTACGTAACACGACCATAATGTGGCCGTGTTGCGTAAATTGATGACCTAGCATGGCTTACCCTTATAGGCCCGTGTTAGCTACACGGGCCGTGTCTCGGCACTGGACACGACTCGTGCAACGCCACACGGCCAAGGCGTGGTTGTGTTGGTCAAATTGATGTCACCACACGGCCACCTGTTACAGGGCCATGTTGGCGAAACGACTCGTGCGTCTGCACCTCTGTTTTCTCCAATTTTCAACTTTAAATCTTGTCTTTTCCTGTTTTAATGCTTTCAATACTTCCTATTCATGCTCACCACTCAAAAACATCATTAGCTCAACATTAGTATCAAAAACAAAAGGATTAACAACTTCCACACCACCAAAACGGACGAAAACCACACCGAATTCATGAGAAAATTTTGAAAATTTGGCTCAAAAACACAAGAATGAATGCAAACATAAAGTGTAACATATCATACTACACCATATCCCCCCAAACTTAAATTGAAACAAGAGGTTCAAGAGAAGTTTGCAAAAAGTGGTAAGATATACCGTTATACTTCCATGAGCACATCGTGTCTTATCCATACCTTCTCCACGCATGAGCATTATCCACCTACCTTACCAAAAATGCAAAATAAGAAAAAATAAATATTTGCACCCTAAACTACTAAAAGGATACGAGCTTTCAAGAGGAGAATGTGTCAACATATACTAACTCCCTTTGAGAGGGAGAATGGTAATGTTTCACCCTATGACCATTAACCACAAAAGTATTTCCATCTGACCCTTCAAGCTTTATAGAGCCATCATCTCTTACTTCAATCACAAGGTACGGACCGGTCCATTTTGAACGAAGTTTTTCGGGGAACAACTTAAGTCTTGAATTGAACAATAAAACTTTATCCCCCAGAATAAACTCCCTCGTTTTAATCTGTTCATCATGCCATCTTTTGAGCTTCTCTTTCAAAATCCTTGAGCTTGAATAAGCTTATTCTCTAAATTCTTCTAGTTCAACCAATTGGAGACACCTTTTCTTTCCGGATTCTTTCTCTTCAAAATTCAACTTCCTAAGGGCCCAAAGTGATTTATGCTCCAACTCCACGGGTAAATGGCATGTTTTCCCATAAACAAGCTTATACGGAGAAAATCCAAGAGCAGTCTTGTAAGCCGTTCGATATGCCCATAAAGCATCGTCTAGCTTGGAAGACCAATCTTTTCTATTCCCATTGACCGTCTTTTCAAGAACAAGCTTTACTTGTCTATTTGATACCTCCACTAAGCCATTTGTTCGCGGATGGTATGGTGTGGATACTTTATGCTTTACTCCATAGCCATGCAAAAACTTCTCAATAAGCTTATTTATGAAATGTGATCCCCCGTCACTGATTATGGCTTTTGGCACTCCAAACCTAGCAAAGATGTTCTACTTTAAGAAACTCTTGACCACTAAAGCATCATTTGTTCTTGTCGGGATTGCTTCCACCCATTTAGACACATAATCTACCGCAAGCAATATGTAGAGGTAACCATTGGACAGCGGAATTGGGCCCATGAAATCCATCCCCCATACATCAAATACTTCAACTTCAAAAATGTTCCTCATGGGCATCTCATCATGTTGCCCTATACTTCCAATCCTTTGGCACCGGTCACATCCCTTGATGTACTCTTTGCAATCCTTGAACAAGGTAGGCCAAAATAAACCCGACTGTAGAATCTTTGCTCCCGTCTTTTGAAATCCAAAATGTCCTCCACATGGTGAACTATGGCACATTTCCATCACACTTAACTTCTCCTCCTCCAGGATACATCTCCGTATGATTCCATCTGCACAATTTTTAAACAAAAGTGGATCATCCCATAGATACTCCTGACATCATGATAGAACTTCTTCCTTTGATATTCGGTGAGATGGTCCGGCTTGAGGCCACAAGCTAGATAATTCACGAAATCTGCATACCACGGTCTCCCGATCTCACACAAAGTGTACATCCTTTGGAAATCCACAAGAAGAATCTCTTCATCTGGAAATACATCCCTAATAAACTCCATAGTGCCCTCTTCATCACCATTTTCCAAACGTGACAAGTGGTCGGCTATGACATTTTCGACCCCCCTCTTGTCACGTATTTTCACATCGAACTCCTGCAACAAAAGAACCCAACGAATTAGTCTTGGTTTAGCATCTTTCTTATTCATCAAATACCTAATGGCGGCATGATCCGTATAAACAATCGTTTCGTGCCAACTAGGTATGGACAAAATTTTTCAAAAGCATAAACCACGGATAAAAACTCTTTTTCCGTTGTAGTGTAATTTTTTTGATTAGCATTGAACGTCTTCGATACATAGTAGATGGCTCTAAACTTTTTCTCCCTAACTTGACCAAGCACCACTCCCAATGCATTGTCACTTGCATCACAATGGAGCTCAAAATGCTTACTCCAATCGGAAGAGACGAGGATTGGAGACGAAGTTAAAGCTTCCTTGAGCACCCTAAAAGCATCGAGACATATATCATTAAATTCAAATGGAGCATCTTTTTCAAGCAATTTGCACAAAGGTTTGGCTATGTTAGAAAAATCCTTTATAAAACGTCTATAGAACCCGGCGTGGCCAAGGAACGATTTAACCCCTTTTTCATTCTTGGGTGGGAAAAGATGTTCAATGGCTACAACCTTCGCCTTATCAACTCTCAAACCTTTCTCCGAAATATGATGACCAAGTACGATACCCTCTTGAACCATAAAATGACATTTTTCCCAATTCAAGACTAGGTTCGTATCTTGACATCGCTGCAAAACCAAGGAGAGATTAGCCAAGCACTTATCAAATGAAGACTCAAAAATGGAAATGTCATCCATAAACACTTCCATCACATTTTCAATCAATCCTCCAAAGATAGCCATCATACAATGTTGAAAGGTGGCGGGGGCATTGCACAACCCAAAAGGCAGTTTATAGAAAGCAAACATGCCATACGGACAAGTAAAAGTTGTTTTCTCTTGGTCCTTAGGGTCTATCATGATTTGGTTGTACCCCGAGTAACCATCTAGAAAGCAATAATACTTGTATCCCGCCAACCTATCAAGTATTTGATTAATAAAAGGTAAAGGAAAATGATCTTTATGAGTGTTTTCATTAAGTTTCCTATAATCACAACAAACTCTCCACCCCATTTTCACCCTTGTAGCAAGTTCTTCATTAAATTCCGTTTTAACAATGGTTAATCCCCCTTTCTTAGCCACAACATGCAAAGGGCTTACATGCGGACTATCACTTATAGCATACACAATTCTAGCATCCAACCATTTCAAAACTTCTTTTCGAACAACCTCTTATATAATAGGGTTTAAACGACGTTGAGGTTGTATGCATGATTTATTCTCATCAATCAACCTAATATGATGCATACAAATCGTGGGACTTATACCTTTCAAATCATCAAGACTCCACCCTATAGCACTTTTATGATCTCTGAGTACCCTTAACAATTTATCAAGTTCTATAGGTGAAAGAGAAGATGATACAATTACCAGAAAGGTCTTTTCGTCTCCCAAATAAGCATACATAAGGTGATCGGGTAGTTGTTTCAATTCTTCTTTCCCTTTTTCCACTTTTGGCTCTTCATGCTCGATCTCCAATGGAAGATACTCCCTCTTTCCATAGTACATTAACTTGGCTTCCTCTTCTTGCATTTCCCTACAAGCATTCAACTCATGTAAGCAATCATTAATATCATCATCTTCTTGACAATAAAAAGAAGCGTTAGAGTTAAGAGATAAAGTAAGAGAGTGGTTTATGCTTGTTTCAAGAGGATCCTTTGATAAGAAAAATGGCAAGTTCTCTTGAACAATCTCATCAATCAAGTCAATCCTTCTACATTCTTCTTTCTCATCCGGATGCCTCATAGCATTTCTTAATGAGAATACCACTTCTTCTTCATTTACTCTCAATGTCAATTCCCCCTTGTACACATCAATTAAAGCTCTTCCCGTGGCAAAAAATGGACGTCCAAAATCAATGGAATATTTGCATCCTCGTCCATGTCAAGCACTATAAAATCCACCGGGAATATGAACTTTCCAACTTTGACTAACACATTCTCAACTACCCCCTTAGGATAAGTCAAAGACCTATCCGTAAGTTGCAATGTTACAGATGTAGGCTTTACTTCCCCTATACCAAGTTTCTTGAAGATAGACATAGGCATCAAGTTGATACTTGCTCCAAGATCACAAAGAGCTTTATGCACTTCATTCTTCCCCATTTCACATGGTATGATAAAACTCCCCGGGTCTTTGAGCTTTGGAGGCAACTTCTTTGGAATTATGGCACTACACTCCTCCGTCAAGTTGACGGTCTCATTCTCCACTAAGCTCCTCTTTCTTGTCATTATGTCTTTCAAAAACTTAGCATAGTGAGGCATTTGTCTCAAAGCATCTGCAAAGGGTATATTTATGTGGATTTTCTTGAAAATCTCCAAAAACTTTGCAAATTTCTCATCCAATCCCTTCTTTAGATATCGATGTGGAAAGGGAATATGTACTTGTGTTTTAGGAATTCCCCAACTATCCCTTTCTACTTCAATTTCTTCTTCTTTCTTTTTCATTGCCCTTGCTCTTTGCCATTTCTTTTCAACAATTTCCGACTTAACCACATCCGTTTCATCATTTGCTTTTACTTCAACCTCACTTTCTTCCACAAACTCTTCTTCAACCAAATTTTCCTCAATCTCCTTCTCTTCCACCTTCTCATCTTCCATGGGCATAGAAGGTCCCTCATAATTCATTCCACTCCTCAAGGTAATTGCCTTGCATTGTTCCTTTGGATTCACAATAGTGGTAGAAGGAAATTTTCCTTTCTCATTCGCGCTAACGCATTGGCAATTTGCCCCACTTGATACTCCAAGGCTTTGAACCTTTTATCATTAGCTTCATCTTGAGCTTTATTAGATGCAATAAACTTTTCAATGAGTTCTTCGGTAGTTGCTTTCCCTTCGTTATTTGGCGCTTTAGCTCCTGGATGATATCCTGTGGGATATGCAACCGTATTGTTTGAGTTCGAATAAGCAAAGTTGTCTTGCCTCCTTTGTTGTTGTAGGTATAAGCTTCCACTTCCTTGACTATTGAAACCTCCTTGCCTTGACGGATAGTTACCTTGGTTGTGGTTGAAATTACCTTGGTAATTGTTTTGATAGTTACCTTGGTAATTCCTTCCTTGCATGTATTGCACATCCTCCACACGTGGCATTTTCATAGCCCATTGTTCTCCACTAACACTATTCGGAGGAAGAACCCCTTGCTCAATTTGCCCTTCCACCATGTTAACTCCTTGATTCACACCTTGACTCAAGCTCATTTATCTCATTACCTTAGCCGCTATCATTTCAACACTAGGCATGCTTGGCTCCACACTAGCACTCTTCACACTAAACTGTTGTCCCTGATCGAAGCTTTCAAATCCATAGCATCCACTAACTCTCTCCGATGGCCATTGGTAGACATTTGTAGCAATCTCATCAAAAATCCTTATAGCCCTCTCCGGAGTCACTCCAAGTACGGATCCACCCGCCGAAGCATCAACAAGCACTCTTTGACCATTCACCAAACCTTGGTAGAAGAATCCAACTTGTTGATTTTCCGAAAAACCATGTTGTGGACACTTGTGAAGCATATCCTTAAACCTTTCCCACGCTTCATAGAAACTCTATTGAGGCATTTGCTTGAATTGAGTGATTGATTAGTGTGAAAATCTGCATGTTTTAGAGTCCGATTTAGCACCATTGTGTGGAATTTATATCCGTATTTGAGCATCTTTTGATTGAATTGCATATATTTGTGTTATAGATGCTTGTGAGGTGTTATTTCGTGTTTTTAGGTGGAAAACGGCAAAAATGGAAGTCGGGAGCGAAGCCGGGCCAAAATAAGAATTGGTGCAGCTTGGCACTACTCGTGCCAGACTTGGCATGGGTCGTGCAGCCCACATAGTCCACTAGTGCTGGACATGAGATGCTATCGCCGCACAGCACGCCCCAGAAGTGCATGACTCGTGCCACAACTTTGCATGACTCGTGCGACACTCAAATTGACGAATTTTCAGGAGTTCTTTATATGTTTGGAAAGCCAAGGAAAAGAGGATCGCGTGAGTGTAAAAATTATCTCAATCGGAGATTAGATGAAGAAGTTATGAGCAAAACAGTGAGGTCGCGCAGGCTGCCGATGGGTGGCACGACCCGTGCCACATTTGGCACGACTCGTGCCGACCACCAGCAAGCACCCGTGCAGCACGACATGCCTGGCATGACTTGTGACACCCTTGGCACAACTCGTACCACTGCCCAGCGAGGTCCAATCGTCGTTTTTGTCATTTTCTTGGCCCGTTCGTGTTTTTACGTGAAAAAGCCCATTTTTTAGTCAGAATTCAGGATTTTTGAGTCCTCAACTATAAAAGAGACCCTTAGGGTGTTCCAAACTCTAACTCTCCATAACTCTCCACAACTCTCCATAACTCTACACACTTTTTCACAATTCACCATCCCATCCACCCATCCCGGGGAGTTCATTAGTGTTGCTTACTTGAGAAGAAGAACAAGAAGGTTTAAAATCACGGAGGAAAGAATGGAGGATCACACCATTCTTAGGGTTATTCTTATTCTTTCTTTCTTAATTTTGAACATGCTTTCATACCTAACCATGGGTGTTGCCTATAACAACATGGGCTAGTACTTCTTGGATAGCGCTAGGTTTGAAGGTTAAGTTGTTTTGAATTGATGATCTAGATTTAAAGTTGGATACATGCAATATACTTATTCCTTTATTAATACTTTGAATTGAGATTGATATTTTTGTCCTATATGATCTGTCCTTATTCATGGGTATGTCATTGTCCTATGCATGTTCATGATTATTGCTTGTGTCATAGAAGAGATTATATTTGTCAACATGTTATGGGTAAATGGGATCTAACCATATAACCTTTATTCATTAGAATAATTAATACTGGACACCTAATATATTTATTAATTATCATTCTAGAGGATTTGGTTTCTTAGATTGTTAGGTGGGAATTGGGGATTAATTCTTAAGTACCTATAAAGGGAAGTCTAATGCACTAGCCTTTAATGGAATTTTGCATGAAGTACCTAGAAAGAGAGTAATGAATATTCTTCTGCATCTGAGGGTTTGAACCAGATTTATTTGTTAAGTTTACTTTAAAAGAGGGGTTTAACATAATTAAGTGATTGCTTTCATAAGAACTGCAGGATTCTAACCTATTGTCTAGTGATTTGATTTGACCAATTTAACTGGATTACCTAGAGCTATCTATCTTCTCTCTTGAACACTTCCATATTTAATTTTATCTGCTATTTTATTATTTTAGTATTTATTTTCTGCATCTTTAATTTAGCTAATTCTCTTAAAATACCCAGATTAGTCTTATATTAGAATAGTCATAGATAGGTTAAATAGTAAGTCTAGAATTATCCTTTGGGTTCGATAATAGACTTGGTCACACGCTTATCTGCAACTGATTCCCTACACTTGGGGACACACAAAAAGGTGAACAAGCAAATGGCGCCGTTGCCGGGGATAATTCCCTAGGCTTTACTATTTAATTCTTTTGTGATTTATTTTAATTTAGGACGTTAAATTTTTAATTTCTTTTATTTTTATTTTTTATTTTTATTTTTTATTTAGATTCAAACTATTCTAATCAGCTGCGTGAGCACAGGTAAAATTAGCTAAGATGGCTGATGATCAAGCCCCAACTCCCATGTGGGACCAGTATAAGCTGAAGCATACCACGAATGCTGGATTGAATGGACCCGCAATCACTGCGGAGAATTTTGAGTTACCGTTTGGACTGATACGAATGATACATGCACAGCAGTTTAGTGGTAATCCTTTGGAGAATCCTAGTGAGCATCTGCAGTTATTTGATGAGTATGAAAGGACGCTGAAGCATAGGAATGTTCCGGAAGATGCTATTAGAATGAGGCTTTTCCTATTCTCACTAACGGGGAAAGCCAAAGAGTGGTACAACCTTCCTGCAGGATGTTGTATTACATGGGAGCAGTTGACAGATAAGTTCTTGAACGAATACTTTCCTCCCTCTAAGAGCTTTAAGGTGAAGCAAAAGATCACACTATTTAAACAAGGAGCCTTGGAGAGTTTTTATGAAGCGTGGGAAAGGTTCAAGGACCTGTTGTGTTGTGGTCCACAATATGGATTTACAAAAGACACTTACTTAGGCTTTTTTCTATCAAGGCCTAAGGAGTGAAACAAGAGTGTTGGTGGACGCGACAGCAGGAGGATCAATTTTCAAAAAGTCAGCAGATGAAGCAGAAGAGATCTTTGAGGAGATGGCAGCTAACACATATGATTGGCCTATGGAGAGATTAGAAGGAGTCGCTTTTGATAAAGTGGCTAAAGTGGAAGTTCAGGTCAATAGTAGTGAGCTATCAGAATTAAAGAGTCAACTCAGTGAGCTGCATAAGAAGATTGATCATCTCGGACTAGGAAACAAAGGAGAAGAAGCTAGAATGGATCAAGATGAAGATCATATGGAGGAAGCAAATTATGCTATGGGTCAGAATTTTCAAGGGGATTACAGAAATAGACATAATTTTAGACCTAGTAATCAACAATGGGGGAGGAATGACCAAGGAAATTCCAACTTCAACAATCAGAGAAGGAATGAAAATCTGTCATATGGAAACCCAAGTAATGCAGTAGCACCTCCTTCAGGAATTGATCCAGCCCATAAGCCTATTGAAGGAAGAGCATCCATAGATGATGAGTTGAAAGTGTTACTGAAGAATCAAGGGGATCAGATAAACTTGATGGTCAAGCTGATGATAACCAATAAAGAGCAAGCTAAAATCAGACAAAATGAGAATGAGAAAAAGTAGAAAGAAACTAATATTACTCTTGGAAAGTTACATGCTGCAGTGGGAAGATTAGAGCAGCAAGGTAAGTTCCCTTCTCAAACGGTGACGAATCCAAAGGAGCAAGTTATGGCTATCACCCTGAGGAGTGGAATGCAGTACAAAGGTCCAAAATTACCATCGGAGGGATCTGAAATTGAAACGGAGGTCAAAAAATCAAATGAGGACGAACATGATGGCACTGACATGCCGCACGACTCATGCGGCCCTGAAATCAGCACATGGGGAGCATCGTGCCAGCTGAAGGAGGCCACTGTGAGCAGCACGACCGCCAAGAATGGCTGACATGATCAACGACACGACTCGTGCCTTGCCAGAAACACTGTCGATTTGGGCAGGCACGACCTACGACACGAGTCCAAAGAAATTCGGCACGATTCGTGCCCCTTTCCGACGGAAACATCAGGAATTCATCCCGATCCTCGTGTTTTCGAACTCATCCAGAATGATCCCCAGGTCCCAGAAACTGTAGAAAAGTCTAAAGAACCTGAAGTTAAGTTGAAAAAGTGGTAAAGCTAAGGCAGAAGAGCTGAAAAAGAAAAAAGAGAGGAGTTTGAGAAAGATATTTGGGGCATTCCAAAGACAAAACATCTAATTCCGTTTCTACAACAATTTTTGAAGAAATGATTGGATGAAAAATTCAAGAAGTTTTTGGAGATGTTTAAGAAGATCCATATCAATATTTCTTTCGCAGAAGCTTTAGAAGAGATGCCCAACTATGCAAGGTTCTTGAAGGATATCATGTCTAAGAAGAGGAGTTTGACCGGAGATGAATCAGTGAATAGAATAAAGAGTTGCGGATCTGTGATACAAAAGAAACTTCCTACAAAGTTGAAAGATCCGGGGAGCTTTACCATACCTTGTGAGATTGGACATGGACAAGCTAAGAGAGCCTTATGTGATATGGGGGCTAGTATTAACCTGATGCCACATTCCGTATTCAAGAAGCTTGGTTTGGGGGAGCTGAAGCCGACATCTGTAGCATTGCAGCTTGCTGATAGATCCCTGACCTACCCACGGGGGGTAGTTGAAGATGTCCTAGTGAAAGTGGGGAAGTTCATATTTCAAGTGGACTTCATTGTGCTAGACATGGAAGAAGAAGAAGATGAGAAAGTTCCTCTAATTTTGGGAAGGCCATTCCTTGCGACTGTAGGAGCAAACATTGATGTGAAGAAGGGAGAACTGAAGTTGAAAGTTAATGACGAAGAAGTCGTCTTTTCACTTGAGAGAGATATGAAGTGTCCTATTGATATGGAAGAGTTCATAAGCATCAAAGAAGTAGAGGGAGCCGTGGAGGAGAGCGTGCCTTTGATCCTATCTAAGGATCCTGTTGAAAAAAGTCGAAGCAAACTTCTTGCTTTTCTTTCTACTGATTTTGATGACAGGTTTGATGAGATCTCTAATGGATACATTGAATACTTACATAAATCTGATTGCAGGAATTTAGCAAGAAAGCTTAAGCCGACTACTGCGAGCCTCAAGGTTGCAAGTGCAAGGGAAACACCACCTTTGAAGGTGGCAGAGGATGTCATAGTTAAGGTTGAGAAGAAGGATGTCGACAAAGGAAGAATAGATGATGCCTACTTGAAGCCTCCTAATATACCAACGGATACCCACAAATTTAAAAGTCCGTTCTCTCTTTCTTTATTTTGTGATCAATTTTATCCTGAGTTTGATCTTGATGGTGATAGGAATGATTCTGAAATTGAATGGAAGATTGACAGGAATAAGATGAGAAATCTTGAGAAAAGAGATTCTACTGATCATATGGTACCTAAGAAAGGTAAGGTGGAGAGTGTGGATGATAAGAGGGGGAGAAAGTATTGGAAGGTGAAGATAAAAGAGGATCGCCCTCTTAATCAGTAGTATACATATTCTGCATTCCGTCGTAACTCTCCAACGTTAAACATGAGCGCTTGTTGGGGTCTTACCCTCCTGTTTTATTGCTTTAATGTTATTGTTTGGTGTAGGAAATTTTATTAGGTGCTTCTTCTTCTATGGTATTCACTTCTTGCAAACTTAGTTTCTCACTTAGTTTGAAATAAGTTTGGGGGTGGACGTTCATTCCAATGTCTTGAAGCACCAAGGTAAGTTTTCTTTCACTTGTGTGTAATGTTTGGAGGTTGATTTTTTTTAGAATTTTCAGAATTTATTTTGAATGTTCGAATTTTTTTGCAACTATCCAAGTGTTTTGTATTGTCATGTTTATTTTCCCTAGATTTGGTATGATTAATTTGTTGAATTTTTTAGTTTTCCTGATGATATTACTGATGAATTAAGTGTATTTGAGCTTAACTTGGATGAAAATTCAAAGATATAGGTGAAAAGTTCTAAAAAGTACCCAGGTGTGAAATTTAGAGGTGCACGACTCGTGCCGTATAGGCGCATGAGTCGTGCCAAAGCTAATGGGACAGGAATGCAAGGCGTGCATCCCAGCACTGGTGCTGGTGGCCGGCACGAGCTGCGGAAGGAGAGCGCACGACCCGCCGAGGAATGGGGCACGATTCGTGCCATTTGGTGCAGCAGCACGCCAACTGTCGACAGGTAAGGTGGCACAACCCGTGCTATATGCTAGCACGAGTTGTGCCGAGGTCGTGCGTAGGTCCAGATAAGTCTTCAGATTTCGAATTTTGGGTCAGTTTACACTTTTGATTTGTATTGGGGGATATTATGTGGAGTTTATTTTCTAGTAGATGTATTTACGTTTGGGTTTCTGGTTATGTGCTTATTATGATCTTATTTGTTATATTTCTGCCAGAAATTCATATGCTCTTGAAATTGATGAAGGAAGTATACTTAAGTTAAATTGTGATGTGAAGTTCTATGTGTACTTATGAGACATTGTTTACCATGAAGAGTGCTCTATTACTTGTTAAAAGCCATGTGAGGTTTTGAGCCTTTAGATCATGTATATAATCACATGATATTTCTTTCTGGTGAGTATCATTCTTGTGTGTGTATTCTAGAACTTGTCTCTTGTTTTACTTGAGATTACACGTTATGTTAGATAATGGAAGATGATTTTAGGCCATTTTTGAATTTATAAGTCATTTAGCCAAATAATTCTCTACCTATATGATTGTTTATCCGTAGTTAGCCCCGTTGAGCCTTAAGACCTCATTCTTTGGCAACCTATGAGAAAATAACCACTTTGAGTATCTTAATGATTTCTTTTTAGCCTTGATTGTCTGTCTTGAGGAGAATTAATGGTATTTCAAAGTGTGTTGATGGAGCTTGATAACAGCTTGGGAAGGAATGAAATTGGTATTGAAAGAGTGATTGAACTTGAGAATGCATCTAAAGGAGAATCATGGAGTAGTGCTTAAATCTAGTACTCTATTGAAACAAATACCCTAGGGTAGTGGTCGAAATTGGTACCCTATGGAGGATGCATGAGGTAGTGCCCAAAACTGGTACCTCAAGAGAAAGAAGAAGAAAAGAAGGAAAGAATGTACATGTTGTGCATGGAAGAAAGAGAAAATTGAACAGTAAAGGAAGGATGATGTGCTTAATTGAAGTGATGAAGAAGAATGAAAGATCAAGAGGGAACGTGCGCTTGATTGATCCGAGTTTTGAGTCACTTATCCATATATTTCCTACCTTAACCAAAGAGCCAACATTACATCCAAATAAAAGTCCTTTTTGATCCCATTATCGAATCATACTTTTAAGTGGTGGAGAGTTTGAGACGTTTGGCAAGATTAAGGTTACGCATTCACTTGAATTGAATTTGAGCGTAAACACCATACCCCATAAGTGTACATCTTTACACTTGAGTGAGAGTGATATACTTCCCGTGAGAATAAGTTGATAGAGCATTTTAATTGGTAGTAATTGTCTTAACTTGTATGCTATGAATAAATTATTACATGTAATTAGAGTTGCATGACCGGAGTTGATGACGATTGTCTTGTGAATGGCCTAGTTGTCATATTCCTTGTTTTCCCTTAGATTTACACACTAACTTTCTTCTTCTTTGTTCTTTTTTGTTGTTCGGGGACGAACAACATCTTAAGTTTGGGGGTTTGATTAGTGTGAAAAATCTACATGTTTTAGAGTCCAATTTAGCACCGTTGTGTGGAATTTATATCCGTATTTGAGCATCTTTTGATTGAATTGCATATATTTGTGTTATAAATGCTTGTGAGGTGTTATTTCATATTTTTAGGTGGAAAACGGGGGTAAAAAGAGCAAAAACGGAAGTCGGGAGCGAAGCCGGGCCAAAATAAGAATTGGTGCAGCTTGGCACAACTCGTGCCAGACTTGGCATGGGTCGTGCAGCCCACATAGTCCACTAGTGCTGGACATGAGATGCCATCGCCGCCCAGCACGCCCCGGAAGATGAATTTTCAAGAGTTCTTAATATTTTTGAAAGCCAAGGAAGAGAGGATCGCGTGAGCACAAAAATCATCTCAATCGGAGATCAGATGAAGAAGTTATGAGCAAAATCGTGAGGTCACGCAGGCCGCCGATGGGTGGCACGACCCGTGCCACATTTGGCACGACTCGTGCTGACCACCAGCAAGCACCCGTGCAGCACGACATGCTTGGCACGACTCGTGCCAAGACTCGTGCCACTGCCCAGCGAGGTCCAGTCGTCGTTTTCTTGGCCCGTTCGTATTTTTTACGTGAAAAACCCACTTTTGAGTCAGAATTCGGGATTTTTGAGTCCTCAACTATAAAAGAGACCCTTGGGGTGTTCCAAACCCTAACTCTCCGCAACTCTCCATAACTCTACACACCTTTTCAAAATTCACCATCCCATCCACCCATCCCGGGGAGTTCATCAGTGTTGCTTACTTGAGAAGGAGAACAAGAAGGTTCAGAATCACGGAGGAAAGAACGGAGGATCGCACTATTCTTAGGGTTATTCTTATTCTTTCTTTCTTAATTTTGTACATGCTTTCATATCTAACCATGGGTGTTGCTTGTAACACTATGGGCTAGTACTTCTTGGATAGCGCTAGGTTTGAAGGTTAAGTTGTTTTGAATTGATGATCTAGATTTAAAGTTGGATACCTGCAGTATACTTATTCCTTTATTAATGCTTTGAATTGAGATTGATATTTTTGTCCTATATGATCTATCCTTATTCATGGGTATGTCATTGTCCTATGCATGTTCATGATTATTGCTTGTGTCATAGAAGAGATTATATTTGTCAACCTGTTATGGGTAAAGGGGATTTGACCATATAATCTTTATTCATTAGAATAATTAATACTGGACACCTAATATATTTATTAATTACTATTCTAGAGGATTTGGTTTCTTAGAGTGTTAGGTGGGAACCGGGAATTAATTCTTAAGTACCTATAAAGGGAAGTCTAATGCACTAGCCTTTAATAGAATTTTGCATGAAGTACCTAGAAAGGGAGTAAGGAATATTCTTCTGCATCTGAGGGTTTAAACCAGATTTATTTGTTAAGTTTACTTTTAAAGAGGGGTTTAACATAATTAAGAGATTACTTTCATAAGAACTGCAGGATTCTAACATATGGTCTAGTGATTTGATTTGACCAATTTAACTGGATTACCTAGAGCTATCTATCTTCTCTCTTGAACACTTCCATATTTAATTTTATCTGCTATTTTATTATTTTTAATATTTATTTTCTGCATCTTTAATTTAGGTATTTCTCTTAAAATACCCAGATTAGTCTTATATTAGAATAGTCATAGATATGTTAAATAGTAAGTCTAGAATTATCCTTTGGGTTCGATAATAGACTTGGTCACACGCTTATCTGCAACTGATTCCCTACACTTGGGAACACGCAAAAAAGTGACAAGCAGTGATCAAGCTCTTCATTTAAAGCGTCTTGGAAGATAAAAAATACTTATTCAAGAACATTTGTGCAAGCTCATCCCAAGTGTTGCACGTACCAGGAGTAATAGTGGAGAGCCATGTTCTAGCACGATCTCTCAAAGAAAACGAGAACAACCTCATCTTTAGACAATCATCGCTCACCTCGTTCATCTTCACAGTATTGGCAATCTCAATAAATTGAGCAAGATGTGCATTAGGATCCTCATTCGGTAAACCACCAAATTGTTTGCCTCTCACCATGTTGATTAAGCCCGCCTTAATCTCAAAATTGTTAGCATTGATTGGAGGACCCATCATTTGGGGCATTGCTCTAGGCATAAAGAATCCCGGATCACCCTTGGATCAACATGAGGCACTCGATGCACCGGAGGTGTTGGTGGTGGCGCATAAGCTTGTTGAAGAGGTGCATAAGAATGTTGAAATCCTTGTTGAAGCATAGCTTGTTGCACCATTTGTTGAAGCAAAGCTTGATTGTTAAGCTCTCCAAATTGTTGTTGAGCTTGTTGAGGATGATTTGCATTGACTTGAGGTACTTGTGCGTTGTCTTGCACATTTTGCACTCCGTATCCATCATGCTCAATGTCAACATGTTCATCTTGACTGTTCTCCATTGGATTACTCTTTTTGGTTTTGTTCTCCTTTCTTCTTCTTCTCAACGTATGCTCAATCTCCAAATCAATGGGTTCTATTTGTTTTCCCTTGGATCTTGTTTGCATACACCTTCAAAGAAAAAGAAGTTAGAACAAGGTTTTCAAAAGCAAATACAAGTAACAAATAAAATAAAAATGTCTCTAGTAAGATTACTCAAAACGATCATTCTTCAAGAAAAAAATGTCCCTATTAAGATTACTTAAAACGATCTTTCTTCAAGCTACTAGCAACCGTTGCCTCCCCAGAAACGGCACCATTTGATTAGCCATAACTTGTAGTCGGGTTGACCAATTCAAGAATTTATCGAACCACAGGGAGGTCGATGCTAGAACTTAAGCGAGATCACGTTTATCGAAATTTTATAGAGACTAAACATCAATGATTGGTTTTTGAAATACAAGTAAATAACAATTACTAAAGCAAGTAATGATAGCAAATAAAATAGTAAAATATGAGTGGTTTTCCAAATTGAGTAAAAGTGAGATTAACAACACTAATGAAGTGGTAATTCAAGGATTCATGCATTAAACTCATATGTATCAAGGGTTAAGATTAAGGGCCAACACATATATAACCTACACTTCCTCTCGAAATGCATAGGATGTAGATCATTTTCACAATCTCAAAAGAGCTTAAAGGTTAGTTCTCAATTAAACTATTCCAACTAGGTACTAAGTTCAATTAAAGAGTCCCTTCACATAATTAATTGACTTCTCAATCTAATTAATCACATGTTCTATCAGTGGGTTCTAAATCCTAAAGGATTTCTCAAAATCTTTACAATTTATAATGAACATGAGGTGTTTGATGAAATGATTCACTCAACTATCATAAGCATATAATTGATCTCTCAATCTAATCATATATTTAGAACAATCAAACACACAAAACATCATAGATCTCAAGATATTTAAGCATCAATGATAGAAAATCAAATATCCCAATCAACATATGAATTTAATTACATAGATCCACAAATTATCCAACAACTTTCATGTTGCTAATCTCACAAGGGAGATTAGCTTACAATCTTCATAAGATCCTTAACATAGACATTAAAAACCTTACAAATCATGGTAAACTATAGGATTAACACAAAATTGGAATGAAAACTCCCTTGGATTGGATCCAATTGAATCTCCTTTCTTCCTTTGGTGATCACCCACTCTTCCTTGCTTCTTCACTTGATTTGGATGAAAACTTTATAGTAAGATGATGATGGAGTGATTAGATGGATGAATTTGATGAGGAACTGGTGTGTGATGTGTGTGAGCAGCTGAATTTTGGATTCTAATCTACCAAAATATTGAATGAATTGATATATATACCCCTTGGAGACCTTCTAGAAGATGTGTTAAAAAATTCCTGTTCTGGCACCGACACGACTCGTGTGCTGCAGCACGAGTCGAGTCGTGTCAGGGTTTATCGATCAACCTTCACTCAAGATGGCACACGAGTCGTGTGCTGACGCACGGCCAGTGGGTGGCCATGTTGGATGAATTGATGTCCCAGCACAGCTTCCCCTTACAGGCCCGTGTTGGCTACACGGGTGGTTGTGCTGCGACACGACTCGTGCACCTGACACGGGCAGCCGTGTTGCTGCTACCCTATTTCTTCTTCTTCTTTTCATCTTCCGTCTCCAATTTTTTTCTCCTTTTTCACCTGTTTTACATATGATTTAGTTCATTCACACTCAATTCCATAAAAACACATAACTCCACCAAAAAGCACATGAATACTGATAAAATACACGAAAACATATGTAAAAAGACATTAAAATCTAAGTAAAAATATCACTCATCAATGACCTTAAATCATTTCCAACAATCTTCATACGCGTGTAGTTTCAAGAAGACACAATGGCAAGTTCTAGAATGCACACAAAAGAATGATGCACTCAAGAAAGGAAAACCATTTAATATTATGATTTAAAGGCTCAAAAGCTCAAAGGTTTATAGTAGTGAAAGAAACACAAAACAAGCACAAAACATAACTCAACAAGTACATAAGTAAAATTCATCTCGTCACAAGTTCTAACCAAATATCATAGTCTCAATTTCTCACAATGAAGCACAAGAGAGCCAAGAAAGATTTCTCCTTATTGAAAGCAAAAACAAAGAAAGGAGAAAAAGTGTGCCAAAGAAAAGAGTAAGGACTTAAACATGTGTCAGTGCAATATGATCAAGTAGGAGTTCATGGATGCAATTTTTATAATTCAAACCGTAGAAAAGTCAAGTAACGAAAGCAACATCCCCCCAAACTTAAATTAGACAAAGTCGATTTTAAGTTGAGAAGTGTTCGTTACCTCAATTTGCACCACTCTTTTGCTCTTCAAGGCCAATACCATGGCACCACGCTTTCGTCCCTACAAACACAACCATAAAATAAAAAAACAAATCAAATAAAAAATATCTCTATCCTAATATTTAACAAAACCCGAAGTCACAAATACAACTAAATTCCCCGGCAACGGCGCCATTTGATTGGTCGTTAATAGTCCGGGCGACCAAGCAACAAAATATCAAACCCAAGGGAATTTAGGATTTGTGACCTTCAAGTTATAGTCTCGTATTAGTTAGGGATGACCGAGAAGGGAGAGGATAAAAGGACAAAAAGAAACTAATTACAATATTTTTGGAATTTTCAATGCTAAGGAAGTTTTCATGATGCAATTCAAATGGATAAATCATGTAACACATCTAATTGCCTCCCAATTTAAGCTATTATAGTAAGAGCGATCACGATTTCCACCTATACTCTCTCTCGAGATGAAGAGGATGTAGGCCCTTATAAGACCCCAAAATAGCACATAAGATCGAGACCAAAGTGAACACCTCCCACTAGGTACTAATTACACGTACGAGTTCCCTAAAAGGTACTAAATCATAGGTAATATTCACTTTCTAGGTACTATGAATTCACTAAGATTGGGTTCCCCTCACTAGATTAATTGACCTTTCGATCTAACCTCTCTAGTGTCCACTTATGTAGTTCTAAACATGAGAGGTCGTCTCCAACTCTTCCCACATTAATCCACATAACCCACATGATAAAATTATTCAATTAATTCCTAAGACACATAATTGAACTCTCGTTCTAACCTCATGCGCTAGATAATTAACCACACAAATCAAACATATAGATTAAGCAATTAAGCATCCATAAATGAAACTAATCAAAGCCGGGAACACAATTAAATAATATCACAAATTAATCCATAATTCAAGCTGATTAGAGCTATTTTCACCTATATTTTAGTGTCTTTTTATATGTATTTTCGTATTATTTTATCCGTATTTTATATGTTATTTGGTTGTGTTTTGTATTTTTATTGAAATGTGTGTGAATGAACTTAAACGTAAGATTTTCACTTTTTATTGGATGCTAAACATGATAAGGAAGGTGTAGGAAAAAGCGGATCTCAATTCGGAGTTGAAACGAGGGAGAACGAGCCAAAATAGTGAAGAAATGCAGGAGCCAGCACCAACACGGGCCGTGTAGCCAACACGGCCCTGTAAGAGTTGGCCGTGTGGCGACATCTAGTCATTCAACACGGGCAACTTCCGATCGTGTCCAGTCGCACGAGTCGAGTCGGGAGCACGAGCCGTGTCGCCAACACGGCCCTGTAAGAAGGTGGCCGTGTGGCGACATCAGAAGAGCCAACACGACTACACCTGTGCCCGTGTTACAACACACGACTCGTGTTACAGCACACGAGTCGTGTTGCGTAACACGGCCCTGTAAGGCGAGGCCGTGCGGGAGCATCAGAAGACACAACACGGCCACCTCGTGGCCGTGTTGCAGAGCACGACTCGTGCCGGGTATTTTCCTGCAGAAATTTCCAGATCCTTCTAGAAGCCTCCATAGGGGTATAAATACCCCTTTATTCAACAATTGGCAGAAGAATCCGAAAATCCTATCATCTACACACACCTCACACACCATTTCTTCCATTTCCCACCATCATCTTCATCCACCTTCATCCATTTTGATCCATCTTCATCATCTCCATTAATTCTTCATCAAAACTTCATCCCTTCCATTGGGTGTGAGAGATCTCAAGGAATCAAGAGCTAGAGGTGGAGATCAAGAAGAATAGAAGATTCTCTTCAAGAAATTGATAGGGAAGAATCCATTCATTTTGTATTTCTTTAGATCTTAGACTATGGGTAATTGTAATGAATCATTTAATTGTTTTGTTACTTTTACTATGATAGGCTAATCCCACTAGTGGGATTAGGAACATGAAGAGCATATTAGATTTATATTATCATGTGGATTAAATTGGTTTTTGATTTAATTGATGTTGATTTCTATTCATGGAGTTTAATTGTCTTGATGTTGTGATGGCATGGTTTGTTATTCATGAATGTTTATTGGTTTAATGGATTGTTGATCAATGGATTATTTGTGGTAATTAAATGCTATCATGATCTTCATGTATGTATTGCTTGGAGTGAGACGGAAACGACCCTCTATAGTATTAGGAAGGCATGAATAGACATTGAGTTTGGGTTTGACCGAAAGGATATTTGAATTCAATGAGGGGAACCAATCCATTCGTTGGCCTTAGTACACAAAAAGGGAGAGTTTAGTCTAACTAGTACCTAGATGGAAGGGGTTAATGTTGGGCTTTGATCTTAAGTGCTTTTGGGAGTCCAAAATGGATCAACAACCTTTGTAACCCGAAAGGGAGCTTAGGATACAATCGTGATCACCCTTAGTCTACATCAATTGAGTTGAATTCCGTTTGCATGATAATATGAATTGAGTGTGCTTGGATGTTTCTAATCCCATGTTTTTCCATACTTGAACTTAAGCACCCATTTTCTATTCTTGTCATTCTACTTATTTGATATTGTTATTTACTTGTTACTTGTTTTAGTTGTTAATCAATCTCAAAACCCCCGATCATCTTTACAAAAACAACAATGAACATGAGCTCACGTATTTTGCTAGTACGAATATAACTCCTTATTGGATTGATAATTTTTCTTGGGATATAATACTACAACGATCGAGTATTCTTGCTCGTGAGTGCTAAAAATAGGCAAACACAAGCATCACTTAAACATCCAAAACAAAGAAAATAAAAAGATAATAAGTAGGATTAGATTTCACCGAATGAAGTTTTTACATCCACCAAGCTCATCATTTCCTTGGTGTCCCCACCTTTTTGGAAAGCAATTAAAATCCTAATCTAAAAAAACATTTAAAACTACGGATCTTTCGGGGCGAGGGATCTCAACTATGGAGGTCTTACTTAAAAGCCCTCTCAACTATTGAATCTTGGATTGATTCAATTTAAATGAATTTAAATGGGTGGAGAATTGTTCCATGGTGGCTTTCATGGAAGAGGGTATTTATAGTAGTAAGGATGAGAGAAATTTGAGTGAGTTTCCAATGTGGGACAAGTGGGTTCATGTAGTGGTAGAGTGAGAGGAATTTGTGGTAAGTAATCAATGTGGGATAATTTAGCTCATGGGACCAAAAATGAGATTTATAACAAATTTTCTTTTGGCCCGTTCTTACTCGTTTCAACTCCAAATCGAGCTCCGTTTTCTCCCACATCTTCCTCTTCACTTGTAGAATCCATTTTTATCGAAATCACAAATTTTTCTACAAAAATAAACAAAAATACATTTCTCCAAATAATGAAGCAATTAATAGTATTTTCATTAAAATCACGCTCAATTATTGAATTAAAGCCACAAAAATTCACTTAAAATTTGGGTGAATTTCACACCGATCACCCACCACTAATTACTAATACAACTATCCATTACATATAAAATTATAATACTCATTCATTCACGTGCAAAAAACAAATGAGGACTTATAGATGAGACAGAAGGATATATGATACACTGTAAAATCCGTTGTCTTCTTATTTTAGGCTTTGAAGCTAAGAAATCTTCAACAACTTTTTTCTTCATCACAACATCATAAATTCTGATTTTTGGATGGGTACACCACAGCAAAAACGTGAATTTGGGTAGGAATTGTTCTTGATCTGGCAATAACATGAACTAGCAGACCCTAACAGAAAGAAATCAAAGAATTTCTTAATTAACAAACAACATACAATGCTCAAATGAAATCTGTTCTTTAAAGAATTCAGAACCATGTAGTCAGTGGCGGATTTAGGGGTACAACTGTACCTCCAAAACCCCTCAAAATTAAAAAAAAAAACTGAAAATATTATTGGATGAGGGGAGTAATATTTTTATATTTAGATATTGTACTCCAAACATTTTTTTCTGAATCCAGTACCCCTGTATGTAGTATCCACTAGCTAACAATAAAAACAGAAACACTTTGTGTTTGTGTACTGCTTAATTCGTATATATATTTTAATCTCCGAAATCATTTCTCATACATAACAAAATTCTACTTCCATTTCACTCCTCTTAAGCAATTTCTGCCATTATTCAACTTTCTTTTGTACCAAAAATAATAGAACTCTTATTTTAATCACCTAACTCGTCATGCTCAACCCAAAATTAACTAAAAAAAAAAAAAGAAAGAAAGAAATTGAGTGGTTTTACTCATTAATGCAAACTTCATTTCTTCCATCGCCGTCGGTGATCCTCCAATCATCTGCAATCTTCTGTCTCCTAACCGGTGCTTTAGCCTTCTATACTAATGCCTGGAAAAGTTTCCGTTCTCTCTCCAAAATGTTTTTTTATGTTTCTTAGAGAGAAATTTAGAAGCAGTGTTTTCAAAATGAGACTGGAACAGCTGGTTGAACCAGGAACCGCAGTCAGAAAAAACTACTTTTTGGGTTAAATCAAGTTGGACCAAGTTGAATAAAAAAAAACCCGAATAATCGGTTTGTTTTAGTATATATTTTTTTATTTTATAATTTTTTAAATTTTAACTAATTTATTTTTATTTATTTTAGGATATAATATTTAAATTTTGGATTAAATTATGAATTAGAGTATTGAGTTGAACCCCAAAACCTAAACACAGACAGCAGAAAATGAAAAGGGAAAAGAGAAAAGAAAAAATAGCCTTTGGATCCTCAGTTTTAATGTGGATGTGGATCACCCCTTAATTTTAATTCACTAATTTATACGTAAACATATATGCAGAAAACACCGTCTTTCTTGAATTAATGAGGATCATGCAAGTTGCAAGAAATATCACAATTTTCACGTGCATTATTATTTCTTGAATGATTGAGAGGTTGTGGGTGATCACTACTTTAAAATTGTCTAATACCGTTTTAACATTTTATTTTATTTTTTTAATTAATTATCACTTTTTTCATTAATTTTTTTTATACTTTTAATTGTTCATAAAATAGGTCACCATCACTATCACTTTTCATTAACATAATATTATTTTTTATTATTTCTTTCGTCCATCCCACAAGTTTTATTTTTTCTTTTTGAGCGTCTGTCCTTAAGGGTTTCATTTATATACACATGGAACACACACTAGCATATTAATACAATATGAGTATAATACTCCTTAATTCATGTGTGAAAAAGAAATGTGTCTCTTTAAAACAGATGGAGAAAATAAACCATTATCACTTCTTATTCGCGGAATAAAATTCATTCCGTAAAAGAGTCTCACATAGTTGTTTCCACATTGCAAACAAATGTTTTTTTAATAAAACTAAATGTAGGTGATGTTTGAGGTTAAGATTTATGAAAATGTAACTGCTTGAAGATTAATCAATTTTTAATTAGAAAAATCATTACAATGTAAATCTCCTATGACAATTTTTTCTATTTGGCATAAGATTCCATTAATTTTTCAATATTCGATTCTACATAAAATCAATTTTGTGCAATACTCTCCTAATTATTTTTCCGGCTTTCCCCAACAGTTTGAATTGCAAACACGGGTTGGCATGTCAAATATAACTAGTATTGAATATGTGTGATGCACAGAATGGATTAAATTGTGCGATATTTTTATATAAATCTGTATTTGAATTTTATTTTGTAAAAATTTATACTTTCAATTTTATTTATTAATCTATCTATTTTATAAATAGTTGAATTTATTATATATTACAATATTAATTTTCAAAAGTCTTATGTTATAAATTTATACATCATAAACTTTACATTACACGATTCGTTAAGTTAACTACAATCATCCTCCAATTTGTTACTGTAAAATTTCTCATTAAATCATGATAATTTTGTTTAATAAAATATACTCCCTCCATCCCGAACTTATCCAGAATTTATGTTCACCAATACTGTAGATACGGAGTTTAAGAAAAATTACTTTTTGAACAATTTTATTGACTTTTTATGGGTATTGTGGTATTTTTAGATAATAAATAAATTATAAAGTGTGCTATATATGTTTGGTGATGATGTTATTTTTTAAATTAAGAGAATCTTGAGGTTATTGGTTGATGTAAAGTTTCCTTTTTTAGGTGGTGAATATAAGTGTGAGACGAACGAAAAAGAAAAGTGTGAACATAAGTGTAACAACAAATATTGTATTTATGATGAAATAAACACAAAAGAATTACAATAATAATCCAGACGGATTAAACTTGAAAATTTAAGATCAATCTCTATCTATCCTCTGATTCTTCTCTCGAACCAATTTGGACTTTGACTTTGACTTGACTTGTGTTGACCGCGCTGACCGCGTGTGTTGAGTCGGATCTTCAGTTGAAGCTTGTCCGAACTCGAATTTGGGATCTTATAACGTTAATCCAGAGGCGTCGAGCCTTTGTTTGGATTAAACGTACTTGATCCGAAGAACACTCGATCTGGGGGGCTTAGCACCTTAATCCCGGGTCGTATGCTGTTCTTGGCGCGAAGAACACCGAAGAATTTAGTTTATGAAGAACGCTTGATTCGGGGGCTCCGCACCTTAATCCCGAATCGTTTGCCGTTCTTGACTTGAAGATACTTGAAGATCTCAAGGGAGCACTGCTCGTATTCTTGATCTCTTCAGAGCGTTTATGTCTTCAAGTAATTTTTTAGTGTGTGTGATGAATGGAAGAGGACTCCTTATATAGGTGAAGGAATGAGCATGCCCCATAAATAACTTGCAATCTGATTAGTCTATGACAGATTTGGCCTGGTTCTGCGGGCTTGGGCCGTTCCAAATATATCACAGCCTGATTGGTCATTGCTTATTTTGACCTGATTCTGGAACCTTCCATGCTTTACTTAACTTAGGGGTCAAGTTTTACTTAATTTAAACCCTACTTAATTTGTTGGGTATTAAATTAATTATCAATTATTTATTAATCTATTTTAGGAATTAATTTATTAAATCCCCAAAATAAAATATAATAAATTAAAATTGATATTTAATCAATAAAACCCACGTGTCTCCATTTGATTGGACCGTGAATTTTAATTGCTTGCAAATGCCCCATTGCGATTTGTTCACGGACAGAATGTCTTATTGTGAAGGAATCGCAAAAGATTTGTTTCTTGTTCACCAAGATTTCATGAACCTTACCCAAAATTATCAAAGTTATTTGTAGTAAAGAATCTCCTATAATTTTGTAGAGCTTGCGCACCTCACAATAATCTCCATAATTATCCATGAGTCCACTAGTAATTTCCATAATTATCCATGAATAATTTCCATAATTATCCATGAGTCCACAAGTAATTTCCATAATTATCCATGAATCCACTACTATATAAGGGTACTTCATGAACTCAATTTTTTTATCAAAGCTATTCAACAAACAAGATAATCACTTCAATTCTTGGTTCTTCCTTCTCTTATTTGAATTTTCCTCTTTCTTTCCAAAGTGTAACATGAAGTGTTTCTAAAAATTTTTTTTCTCTTCTTCAGCATTGGTCCAAGAGACTGTCAAGACAAAACACTCAATCAAAACACATCATCCAAAGAATTCAATTTACAAGTGTAAGCTTTCAATTCCTTAATTTTGCTCTTTTTTTGAACTGTTTATTCGTCTTGTTTGCTTGTTGCTCCTACCTTCGACCAAGAACTTAGTAACATGCTTGTCCTCGCCCCTCTTTCTCTTCCGAGAAATCTACGGTGAGCCTCGTTCTCGCCCCTCTTTCTCTTCCGAGAAATCTACGGTGAGCCTCGTCCTCGCCCCTCTTTCTCTTCTGAGAAATCTACAGTGAGCCTCGTCCTCGCCCCTCTTTCTCTTCCGAGAAATCTATGGTGAGCCTCGATGTATGTTTCGCCACTAAGTTATTGTTTCGTGTTGCTAAAAGTGGGAGATTGAGGCGGTAGTATGTAGTGTTGATGGGATCAGACCGGCGGCGATTTGTAGCAACATACATGGTGGTGTTACGATCCTTGGTAATGGCTGCTACCAATGATCGACCAGACCGACGAAGGAGGATCCGGCGACGGCTACTGCGCCGTCCGCTGGTGAAGACCCGGCGCACCTTCAATCGACAGTCACCGGCGGTCGCGGGCATCAACGATGAGGGGTGGCTTGACGGGCTCCGATGGCTGGAGACCTGGTCCCGGCGGCAACAGTGCGCGCGATGGCACGGTGACCGGGAATCGGCGGCTGTGGCGACCGCATCGTGGTAGCGGCAAGCTCGGTCAGCCTTGTGTAGTGTTGACTGGTTCCGATGGCCAGAGTCATCGTGAGGGGATACTCCGTCAAGGGGAACCGCGACAGCTGACGGTTGAAGTGGTCGCCGTCTTGGTCGGTGGAAAAACGGACAGAGCGGTAGATCTAGTCGATAACTCCGACGATGAACGATGCTATGTGTGAGTAAAAGGAGCGACTTTGCTTGATTGAAGAGAGAAAATGCTTGCTTTAAATCTCCAATTTGATTTCAGAAATCACGTGGCTTGCTGAATCTACCTGACTAATTAATTGGGCCTCTCAATCTTTGAAATTTGGGCCTAACTAATTAACCATGGGCTTGGGTTGCTTAACCTCCAATTAAGATTTTGCAATTTAATTTGGACTAATCAATTGGAGTTGCATTATTTCATACATCAACTTGGGCCTAAATTATTTAAACAATAAACATGGGCTCCATTCTCATGGACTTAAATTAAATTCAACTCATGTCTTTTAGTTTAAATTTAAACATGAATTAATTTAATTGCTTCCTTCAATATTTCAGGCTCCCTCCCTCTTATATCTAATTTATAATCTTGGATTTAATAATTAATTGGTCCCATGAATTTATTTAGGGCCTTTTAATTAATTAAATCCATAAATTTAAATTAACTTAAACCCCTTTGCTGATATTTTCTCATATATTTTCTTGCAGTTAACTCAACCTCAAGATGGTTTTGTTTACGAGTGTCGTAATAGATTCCAATGAGCATCAATTGATGATCAGTGATAGCAAGGACCCACCATAGTAACCTATCTTCCAATTGAAAGGCCCCTCATGGGTGAACTTATAAAGAAACTTCCTCACACGAATAAAGAATTCAGTCTAAGTGTTTGGACTAGAGACCGAAACTTGGACGAAACTGAAGTTGTAGTTTTGAGATCGATTAACCATACTATGGAGAAGCTCAATATTGATCCTTTCCCCATGTTAGGGCGCCAAATAATCAACGGCAATGCGGCATGGGGAGACTCAGTAAATTTTCTCGGGGAATTCCATTATATTCCTGGATATTGGGAATGGACCGAAGCTGTCTTAAGCAGATATTGCTCTAATCTTGAAAATATAAAGATTTATGACCCAATCTTCGTATCTCTATTCACGTATGACTGCAAACGTGAGCTCATCAAAGCCTTTTGTGAAGCGTGGTGCCCTGCTACCAACACTTTACTCACATCCTTTCGAGAAATATCGATTTCTCTATGGGACTTGTATAACTGGACAGGATTACCGCTAGCTGGTCACTTATATGAAGAGATTGTGCCCGACAAGCCCGAACTCTTCAATGAACATGATCCCACCGGCTTACTCATTCCATCTAGCTGCCGACGCTTACTGCATGCTTACCATAGGCTTCAATTTATTTCTTCTTTAATTTGTTATCTCTTCTTTATGCTTACTTACACTGCTTTCATGCTTTGATTTATTGCTTGCCTCACCGACTTGATATGAATAGACTAAAGACATGACTGAACTTAACAAAGTGCTAAGCTGCCTACGTACCTCTTCGCAGAGGATCAAGTCATTACGTAGTTCAAAGGGACATGATTTGGTTTTGAATGGGGGGTGCCGTACACAGTTTATACTCATGCGGGCCAGGAGTGACTATTCTTTAACCACTTTAGACAAAGTAGGATATTTAATGCTTTCACCACTTAAAATATCTGCGTGGGGTGAATTAATAGTTTAACCACATATAATTACCTTTGGTGGGTGTCGTACACAGTTTATACTCATGCGGACCTGGAGTTTGTCGTACACAGTTTATACTCATGCAGACCAGGAGTAACATGCAGTTTAGGCTCGTGCGCCATGGAGCGTTGAATTTGAATTTACTGACATTTTATACTCGTGTCAATGAGTCTTGAATTTGAACTTGTAGACAGTTTATACTCGTGTCAAGGAGCCTTGTGTGGATATTTTTCACTCATGTCGAGGAGCTTTATATGTAGAGAGTTTATTATCTTCCCAAGGAGATTTGACTTGATGTGTAGACAGTTTATACTCATATCAAGGAGTATGGTGTAGACAGTTTTTGCTCGTATCGAGGAGCCTTGAATTTGATTTGTGTTAGATAGTTTAGGCTCGTATCAAGGAGCATGGGATTTGATTTGTAGACAGTTTTAGCTCGTATCAAGGAGCATTGTGTGTAGATAGTTTTAGCTCATATCAAGGAGCGTAACTTGAGAATTTTAGATAGTTTAAACTCGTATCAAGGAGTATGGTGTAGACATTTTTAGCTCATGTCGAGGAGCGTAACATGTAGATAGTTTTAGCTCATATCAAGGAGAGTTGTGTGGATAGTTTTAGCTCATATCAAGGAGCGTAATATGTAGAGAGTTTTGTCTCTTCTCAAGGAGATTTAATTTGAGTTAGACAGTTTAAGCTCGTATCAAGGAGCATAATGCAGACAGTTTTAACTCATGTCAAAGAGCTTTGACTTGGGAGATTTTAGATAGTTTAAACTTGTATCAAGGAGCGTAATGCAGACAGTTTTAGCTCGTGTCAAGGAGCTTTGTATTGATTTATCAATAGTTTATTGCCCCCAATCTTGGGATGCACTATTTTCTCTTACTTCAACTTCATTTCTGTTAATCTTTATAGAAACTGCAGCCTTTGTTTGTGGTTCCTCTTCCAAGGGCTCATCGAAGGACATGTATTCAAACTTGTAAGAGTCTTGAATAGAGGGCCATTTGATGTCATTTGATGTCAGGCTTAACTCCATGTCGTGAGCTCTTGAAGCCAACTCTTCAAAAGTTTTAGGTCGAATTCCTTGGAGTATGTAGCTAAGATTTCATTGCATCCCTTGAATGCACATTTCTATAGCTGAAGTTTTTTATAGCCTTTCTTTGCAATTGAGGTTTAGGCTCCTCCATCTATTAATGTAATCGATGATATATTCTTCATCTCTTTGACGAGTATTTGTTAGCTCCATCATGCTAACAGTTCTTCGTGTGCTGTAGAAACGATTGATGAATTCTTTTTCCATTTGCCCCCAACTGTCAATGGTGTTGGCTTTCAAGTCAATGAACCAATCAAAGGCATTTCCTTTCAGAGATCGAACGAATTGCCTCACTATATGATCCCCATAGGTCCCGGCATCATTGCATGTCTCGATGAAGTGTGCCACATGTTGTCTTGGATTGCCTTTGCCGTCAAATTGTTGAAACTTGGGAGGTTGGTAGTCAATTGGCATCCTCAAGTTGTCAATCCTCTTTGTATATGGCTTGACGTAGGTTGAAGAAGATTTGGAGCTCCTTTCAAACTTATCTTTTATCGTATTTATCACGATATTCTTTAGTTGGTTAATAGAAAGCGTTCCATCAGTTGAAACTTGTATCTTATCCTCAGCTGGCTTTTCTTCAGGTGAATGATGTTTCGTCGAGTCTTCCTCATCATGCTCATTCTCAACTTGTTTCTTATTTGCATGGCTTGTCTCCGCATTATCCATTTTCTTCATAAGTATAGAGATCTTTGCGTCTTGAGCTTCCATGTGCTTGTTGAGTCCTTCAATGGCTCTCATCATACTTGCGAGTTGATCCTCAATGGTCATAGTACTTGTCGTCATCACTGCAGCTTCAGTTGAGGCAGGTGGTGAGCTTGGCGTGGAGCGAGTAGTTGAGCAGATAGAGTCATCTTCACCATCTTTGTCACTGTGCAATAGCTTATTGAGAGTAATCCCCACCATACAATTTGTTTTTGAGGAGCCTTCAGACATACTTCTTGTAGCGACTTCAGCCTTTTCTGTTTGCAACTCTGGAGGCTTTGATGCAGTAGTCCTTCGTATCACAATCTTTAGCGGAGTCATAACTTGCGTCTTCACAGCTTGTAGCTCTAAAGGCTTTGAGGTAGATGACCTTTTTATCGCGATTCTAAGAGGAGTCATACTTTGTATCTTCGAGCTTGTTGAGAAAAGAGATGAGAGGTAGAGACTGTCCCACTGGGCGTGCCAAAATTTGTAACAACAAATATTGTATTTATGATGAAATAAACACAAAAGAATTACAATAATAATCCAGACGGATTAAACTTGAAATTTAGGATCAATCTCTATCTATCCTCTGATTCTTCTCTCGAACCAATTTGGACTTTGACTTGACTTGTGTTGAACGCGCTGACCACGTGTGTTGAGTCGGATCTTCAGTTGAAGCTTGTCCGAACTCGAATTTGGGATCTTATAACGTTAATCCAGAGGCGTCGAGCCTTTGTTTGGATTAAACGTACTTGATCTGAAGAACACTCGATCTGGGGGGCTTAGCACCTTAATCCCGGGTCGTATGCTGTTCTTGGCGCGAAGAACACCGAAGAATTTAATTTATGAAGAACGCTTGATTCGGGGGGGCTCCGCACCTTAATCCCGAATCTTTTGCCGTTCTTGACTTGAAGATGCTTGAAGATCTCAAGGGAGCACTGCTCGTATTCTTGATCTCTTCAGAGCATTTATGTCTTCAAGTATTTTTTTAGTGTGTGTGATGAATGGAAGAGGACTCCTTATATAGGTGAAGGAATGAGCATGCCCCATAAATAACTTGCAATCTGATTGGTCTATGACAGATTTGGCCTGGTTCTGCGGGCTTGGGCCGTTCCAAATATATCACAGCCTTATTGGTCATTGCTTATTTTGACCTGATTCTGGAACCTTCCATGCTTTACTTAACTTAGGGGTCAAGTTTTACTTAATTTAAACCCTACTTAATTTGTTGGGTATTAAATTAATTATCAATTATTTATTAATCTATTTTAGGAATTAATTTATTAAATCCCCAAAATAAAATATAATAAATTAAAATTGATATTTAATCAATAAAACCCACGTGTCGCCATTTGATTGGACCGTGAATTTTAATTGCTTACAATAAGTATGTGATAGAGGGAGAATATTTAAACAATTAAAAATAATAAAAGAATATAGAGTTTTAAAGTAAAAATATATTACTTTTTGGTACAAAACAAATTTTGTTAAAAAAAATTTGTTGTTGATTCATACAAATTGTAAAGAAAAGTTTACAACACAATTTCAGTGATATCATTAGAGTAGCATGCGAAAACAAATACCATGTGATTTTCACACTTAATAGTAAGAGCTTACGTGAGACGGATAAAAGGTGATAATTCTTATAATGAAAAGTAATACTGAAGTAATGAAAAGTAACAATGCTATTTCATAAACAATTTGTAATACAAATGAGAAGTGATAGCATTTTATAGTGAAAGTGATAATATTTTATAGCGAAAGTAGTAACTAATTTAAAAAGTGTAAAATGGTCTCACGTGAAACAGTCTTACGCAAGACCTACCCATAGTATTTAGGTTAAATATCAATGTTAGATTTGTATGAAATTACAATATTTAGATAACTTGATAAATTATACTCCCTTCATCCCGCTAAGCTTTTCACCTTTCATTTGTATACAAAGGACATGTGAAAAACTTAACGGAAATTAGAAAGGAAAAGTGAAAAGCTTAGCGGGACTTTTTAATTATTATACCTATCACCGAATAATTTAAATAAATAATACATGAATAATTATTTAATAATAATAACTTTTATTATTATTATTATTATTATTATTATTATTATTATTATTATTGTTATAGAATCCGTATAATTAATGTTTGTATATAAATATTAATTATACATGTAAAAAAGGAAGAAAATATTATATACTTAATTCAAACAAATGAATATTTATCGTCGTTAAGAATTCTACTATATCGCATCGATCATCATTACAAAATCTAAACAATAAAATTTTGAATTCTCCAATGTATAATTATCAAGTGGTGTCAATAAATTTAATTTTTAAGTATTTGATCCTCCAACTTGCCTATCTTCTTAGAGTTCATAATATGAGTAGTAAATAAACAACATCCAAATAACTCAAATTAGAATATAATAACTATGTTTCGTAAATCATTTTGTAGGCATAAAAATCATATACTCCCTCCAGCCCATTCAAATATATCAATTTTATTATTTTTGACTGTCAATTAAAAGATATTCATTTTCCTTTTTTAACTAAAAGAGTGTACCACATGGTCCACCACTTTCCTATAATATAATTACTACTACACATATAATAATAATAATACTTTTTAATCCAAGCGTAAAAAACAAATGGACACCTTTCACATGGCTGGAGGGAGTAGGATTTAGGGGTAATCTAGGGTGCACCCGTACCCCTTAAAAGTTGATGAGAGTGGAAATTTATGTATTTTTGGATTCGATTTGATACCTCTTTGAGCATTCTAACACAGGATCGACAACGAATTCAACATCCGGTGCTACGACGATTATGTCGGATATGATATCGGTATCTTGTGTCGGGGCTCCAACCATAACCGACACTGAATAATAAATATATAATAAAAAAAATAAAGGATGAGGGTATTTTGGTCAAAAAATTAACAATTGAGTATGAAAATTATACAATTTAATTAATGGATGGCATTGATTTTTGACTATTCATTTTTGTTAATTCTGATAATTGCCTCTTCATATTACTCATTGCTTATTATTTATTAATTAATGGGGCAGTTTTGTGTGAAATCGTTTCGCGGTGAGATTATTTTTCGCTTTCGTAATTAGTTACTTATTACTTTTTATTAAAAATGTTATTACATTTCTTTTAAAATGTTATCACTTTTCATTTATATTATAAATTGTTCATGAAATAATTCACTGCACATTATCAATTTTCATCAATTAAGTATCATTTTTACACGTTATCACTTTTTATCCGTCTCACGAAAGGCATTCCGTGATACGGTCTCACAAAAGTGATGCAGTGCACAACGTTTGACTTTACAAAAATATTTTGTTCTGATTAAGAATGAATCTGACTTCATGAATATATTGTTGGAAAGCCACGAAAATCTAGTTTCTAAGGAATTTTGAAGGTAGCAATTTGAAATTTTGTGTAAAAATTTATGATCAATCTATCAAAGGGTGGCAGATGGAAATAAAAACTAAAAGAGGTTTTATTATTGTTTTTAATTTTTTTTTTATATATATAGGGGTATTTGATAAGGACTTATTCTTTTTACCATCATGAAGCTCAGAACCTGAGTTCTGAGATGAGTGAAAGCAGTTCCAGTGCTAATGAATTGGGGACTGCTTATAAGGGGTAATATGGAGGATAATGGAAATGAAAGGGTATTGATTCTCATTCCTCATATTTTGCAAGAGGAAATATGAATTATTTTTATTATCATTATCCCCATTAATGACTCCAATACCATTTCCAAAATTGAACCTAACAATTCCCGAGATTTGAGAATTATAATTTCAAAGAAAAATTCAGGGATGCAGTTCCCATTTCACCATGGAGGAACTATTCACTCTTTGTTAACAATAGATGTGGGAATATTGCTCTCCTTAATTTCTTTTAATGGGAGACTTTGTTTAGTTATGGATGATTACTGGTGTTTTATGCACTTATTTAATTATTTTTACTAGATACAAAAAGTTAGGAAATAAAAGAATAAATAAGCATGATCTCAAATTCACTCTGAACACTCTCAAAAGTTAGGAAGAGAAAACCATGTTCTTTTTATTAAAATTATTAGTAATTTTATTTTCTTTGAAATAATTACTTATGATCAAATAAAAGTCAAGTAATTGTTCCTATTACTCTTTTTACACTCTTCTCATTTTTTTCCCAATATCTTTTCACATAAAAAAAAATATAACTTGCTTTATATTACTTAAAAATCACATTACCTTCAAAAGAAATAAAATGGTTTTAAAAAATTAAAATTTTTAAATTTTGTATGTATAGTAAACAAACAAAGGCATATATTTATGCCAAAAACTAGTATGAACAGGGTGGGTTCACATTGTACCTTGATTTCATAAAATTACTTTAGTACATGGAAAATTACTCTTTAAAAAGATGAATTATTACTTTTTTGAATGAAAAATATTATTCCTTAAATTTTGACGTGTTGTGATTTTTATATTTTTTTAGATGAGTAATATTTTCCATTCAAAAGAATAATAATTTTATTTTTCTAAAATGTAATTTTTTATGTATTATAAAATAAATTTCTAAAATCAGAATGCATGGTTGTGATGAAACACTCTTTATATTTATATGAAACTTTATCGTATGTGTAAAATGTACAACAATAAACGTTTTCTCCTATGTACACTATACTAAAATATTACCTATATATTATTCCCTCCTGTCAAAAAAAATAAAAATAAAAATTTACATTTATTATTTTTATTTGTACTACAAAGAAGTTTATATTCTTAAATAAGGAAATAATTTATAATTCATGCAACAATCCTACAACATACTTTAATTTTAAAATTATAACTCTTATACAATTCACATAATTTATTTTATAATTTATTTGTTATTTATAATACCAAATTATCCTTAAAAGTTAGTAAAAAAAAAAATTTCTAAAATTATGTACTTATAGTAACTCTAAATTTCATCGTGAGGTGGAGAAAGTACATTTTATTAACTAAAATTCAACAACTTTATTTACATTGAATTTTTGAAATTTAAGTATTTATATTTTATCTTAGATTATACACTTAAAATACATTATACAACCTAAAATATACTTAAAATGATGGGAGAAGTAACTAATGACATATTAACATGCAACACGTTTCTTGAATAGATCTGATGAATATTACAGAAGAAAATATTTATATAAAAAAGTGTGATATTAGGTGCATCCGGGTGAAAGGGTGCACCCATATGTGTATAATTTGTATTCTATTTTATATATATGTTATTCTATTTTATAAACGTGTTTTTTAATAATTCTATACTTTTTTCACACTAAGTTTTTCATTAAAAAAATTGCATCCATTTGTGTATAACTTTTTATTCAATAGTGTATACATATTTTTTAATAATTGTATATTTTTTACACTAAATTTTTCATTAAAAAAACTAACAATTAAATTGTATACATTTTTGTTCATAATTATATATATTTTTGTTTATATTTATATATGTTTTTTAAAGGGAAAAATATCAATTTTGGTCCTCTAGGATATGCCAAATCCAACTTTAGTCCTCAAGTTTGGTAATTTCTCAAATGTGGTCCTCTGATGTCCGCTTTTGGTCCTTTTGGTCCACTTTTGGTCCTTTTTGTCCACTTTTGGTCCTGTAGGATAGGCCAAATAACCAAAAGTGGACAAAAATGACCAAAAGTGGACAAAAAGGACTAAAAGCGGACAATGGATGACCACTTTTGAAAATTTACCAAACCTTAAGACTAAAGTTGGATTTTGCATATTCTAGAGGACCAAAATTGATATTATCCCCTTTTTAAAGTGGATGTGCCCTATCTTAGGGTGCACCCAGATGCAGAGTATAATTAACCATTAATAAATAGATAATACGTGGTACATTAGGAGGAGATTGAATCAATTTACGAGAGAGCAAAACTGTGCAGGTCAGTGGGCGGCCCAAAGCAGACAATATCATGCTATTGGATTGAGTGGGCCCGGCCCGGCTCTGCTCGGCCGATAAACCTAACACTTCTCACATTTAAGTTTAGTGGATCGATGAATAATCCGTTGCATAACTGAGATCCGTGATACAGTTTCATAATAATTTATTGATCCATAATAGTTTAGATGCAAGTGCCCCTCAAATACATATTAGCTTATTGATATATCACTACTACAAAACTGTGAATAGATATCGGTTATTAATCGATATCTATTCAGATATTCAGCCGTTATAAATGGAGGCGATATTATAGATATGTTAAATAGATATCGGTTATTTGATCGATATCTATGTCTATTATAGATATCGATTATTAACCGATATCTATGAAGAAAAATCGATATTAATAAGATTGATATTAAATGTATTTTAAAATAGATATCGGAGAAAAACCGATATCTATGTCTATTATAGATATCGATTATTAACCGATATCTATGAAGAAAACACCGATATTAATTAACCTGATATTAAATGTATTAATGAATAGATATCGCTGAAAAACCGATATTGTTGTATAATATAGATATCGATTAATGACCAATATCTATTTGGAAATTCACCGATATAAATAGAGATGATATTAAATATAAGGTAGAATAGATATCTGCTATTCACCGATATCTTTCTTCCAGAATGCTTCATCGTATATATCGATTCATACTAACCTGCTTTATTTATTTATACAAGAGTGTATATTAGGTGCACCCGAGTGTACCCTTGCACCCATATTTGTATAACTTTTTATTCTATTTTGTATACATGTTATTCTCTTTTGTATACGTGTTTTGTAATATTTGTATACATTTTTCACACTAAGTTTTTCATTAAAAAAACAAGCATTCATATGTGTATAACTTTTTATTCAATAGTGTATACATGTATTTTAATAATTTTATATTTTTTTACACTCAATTTTTTATTAAAAAATTAGCAATTAAATTGTATACATTGTTACTCATAATTGTATATGTTTTTGCTTATATTTGTACGTGGGTGCACACTATATTTAGCCTTTATACAATATAATATTCTAATTTAAATAGAATTTCAAATAATGCATCCATTTCGACAATATTTCATTCATCAAGTAAATATCCATATTTGAAAAGTATCCAAATTCAATGTCAAACATTCCAATATTCAAAATACTTGATTAATAATGAAAGAAAGTACAAAAAGAACACATAAATGTTGCATGGAAAAGTCCTATCCCAACTACAAAACATGATGGAAACCTTTTTGATTAATAAAATCCTCTACGTCGCAGCTTGCTCTACATATCTGCAGCATTAAGAGAAATTCACAACTCAAAAACAAAATCATAAAAAAAGTAGTAAATGTACAATAAAGTTGGTTTAAAACATCAAATTCTTATACCTTTTTCTCAATACAAAAGTACAATTCTCAAGAATGGCAGCAAAGTAAGTTCCTGGAAGCAATTTTCTATGTTAGAAATCCATAGGGAAGGTTAAAGATTAACCTTAGCCACAAAGAACATAATAAGCTCTTAAATAACAATATTAACATGATGGGCAAATTGCAGGCCCAAAATTTTAAAACTTCAAGATATTAAATTAAAGGAAATCTGAAAATGGATAAAACCATAGGAAAAATTAGCATCTCTATTTCAGCTCAAAGATGAACTTGTCCTCACATAGACTTGCAACATATTTTGAAGGATTAGAAGCTGTCCACAGTAATAGAAATACATTTTGGTAGAAGCTACCTCTACTTTGTCATCAATTCCATGAAGACTACTCATCCACGCATTTGCATGCAACATAAACAGTAATACACTTTCAATAAACATATGACGACATTGCATTGAACGCCAATTTTATATTCATTAGTGCAACATCTAATGCTTCCAATAGAGAAATTTTACATTATTTCACTAGTTCATACCTGACTGTGAGTTGGAAATGCCACGTCTGGATGTTCTGTGTGAGAAACAAAAGCAGTTCGAGAGAAGTTAATTTAGAAGGAAAAAAAGCAGAATAAGGGCAGATGAAGCAGATTATGAATTGAAAGTACCCATAGAAGAGGCTGATAACGAATTATTATAGCTTTACCCCACCATCCAAGTATATGAGCCATAACAAATTCGTCAATAACAAATTCATAGCATAGAGTCTAATTCCAAAAGCATGATTAACTATGACATATAACAAGGGACAAAATATTGAAAGACATAAGATAACAAACATTCTTAAACCTGCTTGTTAGATTTTCAGGATATTTTAATATATACATAGAAGAGTGTACTCATTTTTACATTCGTTCCCGTTCCTTTGCCTACACATCCTAATTTTTGGACTAGTCAAGGACAACTTAAGTTATTATAATGTTAAAAAGGGAACAAAATGAAAAGAGTAAAATCTAAGTTAAGGACTGAACTCAGCAAGTAAATGAATTTGTAGATGGTATAACCAATATGAAGCACTTTTTTTCCTATGATGCTTTCCACAGCCTAAATTGAATAATCTAAAAAATATTTGTCTTGATTTGTGGTGAACTTGCAGCATGTGGCATTCCATTATTAGTAATGTCTTTTCTAGGTTCTGTTGCATCTGCAACAACATATTTAACAGAAATGAAGTTGGATACTCATTGACCTCATCTTAGGAAAATGACATTGCTTATAGACAAAATTGAGCTCATGATGCGGATTTGCATCATTACCTAGCGTAATAGTAGCAATATTGAGACAGGAAGCAGTGGCTTTACTCTCCACATAACGTTGTTTGCAGTTTGTTGCCTTCAGTATCCATTATGCTGTTTTTAATTTAAGAGACTAATTTTCTTCTTTCAGCGATCTGCAAAATGAAATATAGAAAATATCAATTAATAGTTTTTGATGAGAAGGGGGAAAAATAGTAAAAATAAGAGAGGATACATCAAATAAAATATACGAAATAGCTGATGAATGGATATTAAAGCGATGCTTGTACATCAATAATACTAAGTAAATTATGCAATAATCCAAAGAAGTGAAAGAACCGAGTCAAATGAAGTGAGAGAAACTTACTAGCAGCTTATTACAATCCAAAGGAAGAGTAGATAAATAAAAACAGTTAAAGTTGCAAAAATTGTAACTACTCTCTTTTGACAACATCATTTCTATTTAGACGTTGTATAAGTAGAGAAATAGTTAACAGACCCAAACATAATTTCAAACAGAAGCAATAGAAGAATCAACGGCAAGAAAAAGCACTTCTAGCATCCGTAAGCTTTCCATGAATAAGAACTACAAGAATAAAGATCCTTCTTGCAAAGATATAAAGAAAGATACACACGCAACATATAAAGAAAAGAACAGAAGAGGAAAAGGGAAACCAGAGGGAAAAAAGTTTAAGAAAGATACAGTTATTTCATTTCAACCAAGCAAGAAAGCCACATTTTCCATTTTATCTCCCTCTTTCCGGAACAAAGATCTTCAAAACACTAGCCCTTTTTCAAAAGAATCCCCCAAAACCAAGGAGAATGGTGAAGAATCCAAAATGGGCAGTTTTGCTCTTTTGAAGAATTCGCTACATTCACGAAGAAAAATAATAATAAAAAATGAGAGAAAATGTTGGCACTTCTTATCAATAATAATTTGAAAAGGGAAAATGGAGTTAAGGAGTTACTGCAGTAGAAGAATTTTGAGCCATTAAGAGAAGAATAAAGAAGCAGAAACAACAATTGTTAGGGAAAGAGTGCTATTTTCGAGTATATGCATCTGGTTTCTAAGTGGTTGGTGGATGAACCATAAAATTTAATGAGGAACACCAAAATTAGATTTCAACAATAAAGACGAAGAAAATTAGAAGGCTAAGTATGTTCAAAAACCTCACTCACCATGTCTTGAAATCTCTCCCATAATTGTTCATTGCCTTCCTCTTCAGCTGAGGAGCAATTTCCAGCAATAATTTTTCAACTATTGAATAAAACTACTCGTACCTCCATAAAGAATACACATTCTATTTCATTGAAAATTAATGAAACATGGAACCTCATACCTCCATAATCCTTATTTATGACATCCAAGTATGAATGAGGGAGAACCCAACAAACATCAGGCAATTCTACAACTAGAGGTGTTAAATCAAGTCAAATGAATTAATAAACACCAGCAGAGAAGTATTACACAATAATTTTCTCACCCTTTATCTTGTAAGACAATTCTTCAAAAAAAAGAGTCAACAGAAAAGTAATGCCTATTAGAGATGGAGTAAATTTTCATCCTTGCTTCTTCCTCACTTCAGATTTGCAGATTCAAAAGTTACAAGATAACGTCAAATGGCAGTGAGAGTTAACACAATACTAGGCAGCCACAAGTTACAACATTCAATAAAAAAGTTAAGAGAAATTAACAACACACAAGTTAAGTTCCTAATATCTCTACCACATACATCACGAATTACACCACCATCTAGAAAAGGAAGGCGTAATACTTATTACACGAAGGGAAGGAAAGGATTTTAGAGAGATGAAAAGACGGTAGCAGTGGCGGTGGTTCAGCGACGCTGAGTCGGTGACAGATCCGGTGGCGAGCGCGACGTCGCGGCTTCTGACGGTAAGGAAACACGCGCGGTGGAGAGGCGGCTCGGTGTTCACGACCTTCGAAAACGAAAGCGATGGGTTCGCGACTCCGATAGTAGACGGTGGTTGACGAACTGGGTTCTTTGGTGGGCGCGAGTTTAAGCCCAGCGATTATCGAGGCCCACGCCGCTCTTGACGTACTCGACGGAGGGTGGCGGTTTGCGAGCGGGGAGGGAGGTCTGGCGGAAGGAGGGAGCTCGAGCACGGCCACCAACGGGAGAGGTGAGGAAGGTTCTCCGCTTGTGGCCGGCGGGAGTCAGGAGATGATTTTGGGAATTTTATGAATTAGGGCTTGTGATCAATTTGATTTTGGGAGTTTGATTTTATGATCAAAATCGATTTAATACTTGGCTACAACTCACAACACACCATATATGTTTTAAAATAAAAAATGTGTTTGTGTTTATTTTTAATTTTTTAAAATATAAATTTATTAAATAAATTAATATCAATAAAAAGATATTGGTTACAATAACCGATATCTATATATTATATAAGGACCTTGTTTTTTGGATCAATTTGATCCGGATTAATAGTCTTTTAACAAAGTCCAATTACTATTTTAACTTTACTGCTAATTTAACTTATATAAGTTCATTAATTAGGTTAATTAATTTTCTTCCATAAATAAACTATAACTAATTTAAATTTATTTGAATATCGTATCTTAGTATTACTATTTTTATTCTTTTTGTTTCTTCTATATTATATATATTATATTTAAAATTAATTTTATCTAATAATTATTTATTCAAAAATGAAAAAAAGCATGGACGATTTATTAAATTATATATATATATATATATTAATATATTATACTTAAAATTAATTTTAATTAATTATTATTTATTAAAAAAAGGCATGGACGATTTACACAAAAAAAAAATTATTTTTTAACAATGGAATTTACTAACAGTGAATTCCATTGTTAATTACCGGCAGATTAGCAACAAAAATGACATTTTTCTTTTAGCAACAGAATGCCAACAAATTTATTCTCTATTTTACTAATGGAATTCAATCCGTTGGTAATTACCGACGGATTACCAAGGAAATCTTTATATAAATTACCAACAAAATTATTTACCAATGGAATTGAATTTTCATTGCTAAAAATTTATCAACCTTCACTTTACCAATGGATTACGCTAGTAAATCAATTTAACAATGTAATTAAGACTTCTACCAACAAAATATTCCGTTGGTAAAAAATACTTCAGTATTTTTGTAATGTTATTAAATTTAAAGGCAGTTTGAAATGAATATAATTTTAAATTTTAAAGTTAATTTAAATAAATTTTAAACATAAATATTAAAAGATATTAAATTTGTATATATTTTAAATTTATATAATATAATTTACAACATAAAAAAAACATACACAGTAACAAATTATTACTTCATAGTAGCGTAAAAAAATAATTTTATTTTATAATATACAATGAACTATTAACTTTAAGATAAATACTTGTACGAGATAGTCTCACGGATCTAATTCTGTGATAGGGATCCTTTTGAGATCCAGATTTATCGCTTTCTAGAAGATTTTTTGATTCACTGTTATGTTTCTAGCTAATAATGCAAATTAAATTGCATTTTTGGCGCAATATCATATTTATCATGGTTGAGGTCTCAGGAAAAGTGATAATATTTTTAATATATATTAGTATGTGTGATCAATGAAAAATGATAATCATCCAATATATTATTTAATAAACAATTTGTGTGATAGATGAAAAAGTAATGATATTTTTAGTAGAAAATGATATTTTATAATAATAAAGTGATAATAATCAATTGAATTGTTTTATGAAAAATAATTTAAAAGCTAGATAAAAGTGATAAATTATTAATAAAAAATGATATCTAATAAATAAAAAATTATAACTTTCGTAATTAATATTTAGTTATAAAAATTGATAATATTTTTTAATAAAATAAAGTATACTACTTTTAAAAATTAAGAAATTATTTATTTTAAAATATTATGAACAGGAGAAAAAAACTGTTACGTGCATTTTTCATAGCATTTATTTAAATGAATATATATAAAATATAAGTGTATATAATCATTAGTTTATAAATATAACTAATAAAGAATTTTAAAATTGTAAATATAATTATTTACTAATAATTATAAACCCATATATATATATATATATATATATATATATATATATATATATATATATATATATATATATATAATTTTTTTAATTAATAATAATAAATTAGATATAGATTAATATTTATATTATAATTAAAATTATTTTATAAGAAAAGTAAAACAATAAATGCATCTCATTAGTTCAATTAATATGATAAATTCTTACCTAAATTATAATTAATACTACCTTATATGTTAAAAAGGGTAATTTAGTCTTTGAATATTTTTAATTATTCAAAACTTACCATAACAACTCAATTGATCCTGATCAATTTGATCCGTTTATATTTATCCATTATATAAATGTCATTAAAAGATATCACTACGGAATCACCGATATCTATTTGAACAATCCTTTCATTATAGATATCGGTGGTATAATAAATATCAGTTAGTAAGTACATAGATATCAATTTTATAAATCACCGATATCTATGAACTGATATCTATTCACAGTTTTGTAATAGTTTATATGCAAGTGTCCCTAAAATCCATTACATTTAAATTCTTGGAGACGTAGATTGTTGAATAAATAAATGAAAACTCTAAATTTGCTCTGATCTATGCTTATTTGTTTAGATGTAATCGTGAACATACACAATGACGTGAAAAAAATAAAAATAAAAAAATCACCCAACCATGTGGATAACAGGATATACGCATCTTTTGAATGATTAAAACGTAAAAAAGAGAAATCTAAACTCTTGTTTCAAGAGTATAAGCATTGACTTCGTATAATTTAAATCCAACATAAAATTAGTTGAAGTAAAATTAATATATACCAACTCCATATATATATTAATAATGGGGGCTAGCTTGGTCTTAAAATAAAAAAGTAGGTGGATCTATAATTGTATAAATTAAATATAAATCACTCAATTAATTATAGGGCCTGTTTGGTGATTGTTTATTAGTTTTCTCTGCTATATAACCCCTGCGAATTCCCCTCTCACTCACATCACATTCACAGCCAACCCAATTGACAGATATATTTCATCTTTATAAATTTCTTTTGATTGAAAGTAAAAACATGTTTGCTTGGGGATGGATATTTAACCCGCGTATGCCATCATTTAACATGTAACTCTCTTTATCTTTCATTGTTTTTCTTTTCATTAATCCATGCTCTTCATTTCAGATTATCTATGGTTTCAGTCACTTAATATATATCAATTTCTCTCTCTCTCTCTCTCTTGTTGACTTGGGTTAACGATATTCAAGTTTAAAACATAAATTGTCGCATATCTTTTTACTTTATTCAAAAAAGTCCCAAAATAGTTAGGACATTCATTTTCAACTCAAATCCTTCAGTTTTTGCTCTGATTTTTTCCCAAAATAATATTTTTCCACTAATTTCGTTTTATAACTTTGTTAAAGCACCGACTCAATCCCATCCCATAGAATTACAAAAACTGAACATTTTTGAGTAAAAAATGATTATTTTGTTGAGAATTTAAAAGTCACGGAACTATTTCGGAGATATTAAGTTTCTTGAGATTACTTTGAATAATAAAAAATATGTATGAGATAATTTTAATTTTAAAATTTAATATGCAGGTCACGTAAACGTGAGTAGAGATGATGAGTAATCATGGAGGATATATAGCTGCCAAGTACAACATTTAATTTGTAATCCTCCGCTTAATGTTGTGATTAATTGTGTTTCTTCGTTTTTAATTCCATATTCCTCGTGATGTTATATATGTTGTTATCTCGTTAATTAATCCTCATGTATTAACGCTCAATAAAACTGCTTATGTTTTGTGTTTACTTTTTTCATTTTCACAATACCATTAATAACCCTTTTTACCTAAAAGAAAGATAGTTACGTTTATGGATTGGTGGGACGTCGGGGTGTAGTAAACAATTTATTTTTTTATAATTCTAAATTAGTTCAATTATATCAATTCGTGACCATCAAGATAACCTTCAGTTATTGTATCTATGTGGAAGAAACCCTTCAAGATCAAAGCCTCCTCAATCTCTACGCATTCACACACAATCAAAAGTATTTGGGAACGTTTCTCACTACTATAAAAAAAAAGGGTTTTAGTATCTAAAATTTTCTACTAAAAGCTAAATAAATGACACTAATGATCTTTAGTATCAAAAATTTCCTCAATTACCGTTTCGATACTTATACGGGCGTTGCTAAAGATATAGTATAAAAAAAAAAATCGACACCAAAGATATAGTCTTTAGTATATTACTTGCTATAGTATCAAAATTTTGTATCAAAGTACTTGATACTAATCACTATTAGTTAAGGTATCAAAACATAAGCTTTGATGCTATAAGATTTCTAGTATAAATCAAATTACTGATACCAAAACCTTATATTCTCTCACAATGACATCCTTATTTATGTTTCATAACCTAATTCATTTATTTATAAATGAATCTAATAAATACCTTTAAAATATTCAAAAATACAATTAATAAAAGATCATTTATACATTGTAATTATATCTTATTCATTAATTAGTACGAGATAACAGTGGCAAAAGCCAAAAACATGAATTTCACAATGCTTGTCCACTAACTTTTCCTACAAGAACGAATTTTACGTACAATACTACTGCTTCCAAGTAGTCATCAAAGGTTAGTGCTTTGTGTTCAGTCCATGCATCCAATTTGTACTTGACAGAGGTTAGCAATCTATCCATGCACTGTAGTTTTTGCTCGTCAGGAGATAAAAATAAAAAATAAAACTAGTTAGATCTAGTCACTTGACAGCATACATATATAAGAATATATTACCAGTTTAATTAGAAGAGCTTTCACGGCCTTGCTGTGTAACGCCCTAAATTCTTTAAATAGGATATTCTCTTTTTTTTTTCAAACATAAATAGAAAGACAAATAAATAAATAGTGAAATAAATAAAAAGAGTTGCCCTAGAACATGGGCGTCACTGAAAGTAGCACGTAAGCAAAAGTCGTAACAAGATGTTCCAGGACAAGAGCTATAACATCAAGTAGTTTAGTTTACAAAACATGCAATTATTGCCAAGATATAAAATTCCACTTAAGTCATGCTTCTTCACCTTCTGTAGAATCTGAAATTCAAAATAATAAGGTGAACGTCTAAAATACACTCAGTAGGGGAACATCAATTATTGCACTTGCTAATATATATAAGTAAGATAAATGTATAAAATAAAATAACGTGGCAGTCGATAAATATGTGTCAACAACAGCTCAAAGTCTGCCAATATGTCAATTAGCGCCGGCTCCGGCTGCGTCCGACAATATGTCAATTAGTATCGAGCTGCAAATGTGGAAATATTTTTCCAATTGTATATGCATGTCTATTACATACACATATTAACAATAGCAATCATAAACATGGAATGTAATAATACTCGGTGAAGAGTAGAAGTTATCCTATCTTAGGAAATTATGACTGATTATTGATATCTCGATTTAATGAAAGAATGTGCTAGACTTAAGTTTAAAATGTTTAATAATACTATATTCATGGTTTTAAAATAATAGTAAAATTTATATTTTCAAATTTAATCTTATATGGTTAGTAACAAAATATGGGTATTATCTATAGTTGAATGGGATGAGAAATAAGAATCGAATAAAACTTTTCCTAAAGGTAAAAAAAATAAGATTAAAATTTATTTTAATTATATTTTAAAATTTTAGGTAGGATTAATGACAATAGTTAAATGAAATTTTTTTAAAAATATATGCCTTCCTAAAATTTCAACAAAACTAAAAAAGTAATAAAGAAAAATATTTTTCTTAGTATGACATAAAAGATGAACTTAAAAATTCAAACGTGAATTAAAGTAAGAGATACATAAAATTTTCACTAAAAATTAAATTTAATATTTATAATTTTCCACACCTATAAAGAAACGTGATTTAGGAATTTATATCCAAGTGAATGATAAGTCTCTTAATAATATATTTATATATTTTAATTCTTATTTATTTATTAAATTCTCTTTTTTTTTTTTTTACATTTTTCTAAACTTTAAACTTGTTGTAAATTGTTTAAACTAGATTTATACAACTTCAATTAAAAATTCGAAAATATTTTTGTGATCCTCTTGAATCGAGGGTTAAAACCATGTATTAAAATATTATAAGAAATGTGACCAAAAATTCAACCCTACTTGTACATGCATGCTTCATTTTTATGTCCAAAATTAAAACAAATTATATGGTTGTATTCCTTGTGAAAAATGCTTCAAAATGGTATATAATGTAAGGCCTTATGCATGAAAACTTTAATAGAAAATATCTAATAATTAAGACACCGGGACAACAAACGACTTTAATATTTGGAATCTACGCTAAGAGGCGAGCATTTTAAGATATAATACTATAAGGTTTTATTCCCATCGGCGAAAGTTTGAAACAAGTGGGTTTAATATTTTGAGTCTACGAAATGAGAGGATCATTTTAACATATGATATTGAAAGAATTGATAACTAAGGTCGAACTTACCTTGTCTAAAAACCTTCTTCCTTTGTAGTAGTATGCGTGTATATGTGGATATAGTTTGTGAGTGTGTGTAACTTCCATTCTGCAAGCCTATTTATCGTAGGAGTTTGACTATAGGTCATGATTATACCTAGGTAGTAGGCTTGCTTACTCACATACTTAGTTGATGTTGATGGTCTATTTGGGGAAAACGTGTAATGGTTCAGGTGTTTACATGGTTAAGATGTTTGCATGGTAGATACGTGTCCATCCTACTACGTGGTCATCCCCCAGCCTTTGAATAATTATTGCTTCTACTTGGACCACCGTTGCATGTTGTCATTATATTTAAGAAGACCCTTCCCCCATTTACTATTAATATATATAAACATTATTATTACTATATTTAGATATTGTTATTTTATATTTTATTATTATATATAAATATTATTATTATACTATATTATTATTATGATAGTATATATATATTTATATCATTAATATTATTCTATAAATATATTATTAGTATTAATATTATCATGTATATTAGGGGTGTTATATCCTCCCCTACTAAATAAAATTTCATTCTCGAAATTCTACTTACCATATGTAGGGAGATTTGGGTATTTCTCTAATACATCCTCTTCTCGTTCCCACATTATTTCCTCTTGATTGTGTCTACTCCATTGGGCTTTGACTAAAGTGATGTCGCAGTTTCTTAACTTGTGAATTTTTCTATCAAGGATAGCTATAGAAAATTCTTCGTAAGCGAGATCGTCGCTAACTGGTATTGTTTCTTTGTTGACCACGTGGCTCGGGTCGAACACGTATTTCCGCAGCATTGATATATGAAACACGTCGTGTACTCCTACCAGCTCGGGAGGTAATGCTAATTGATAAGCTAATTTGCCAATTTTTTCCAATATCTCGTATGGTCCAATGAATCTCAGCTTAAGTTTTCCTCTCTTTTCGAAACGAGAAATGCCCTTCATTGGTGAAAGTTTGACAAAAACTTTATCTCCTTCTTGAAATTACATGTCCTTACGCCGCTTATCTGCATAAAATTTTTGCCTATTCTGAGCAGTTACAATCATTCCTTTGATTTTTTTTATTGCCTCAACTGTCTTTTCTATTAATTCCAGCCCTAAAATTTTCTTTTCTCCAACTGCATCCCAATAGAGAGGTGATCTGCATTTCCTGCCATAATTATAAGCAAACTCAATTAATGGCAAGTATTTTTTCCATCCTCCACCAAAATCCAGTATGCATGCTCTCAACATGTCTTCCAAGGTTTGTATGGTTCTTTCAGATTGTCCATCAGTTTGAGGATGAAAAGTTGTGCTGAAATTTAGCTTCGTTCCCATTGCATTTTGCAAGCTATACCAAAATTTTGACGTGAATCTTGGATCTCTGTCTGAGACTATAGAAACTGGTACTCCATGTAGTCTAACAATCTCTTCAATATATATTTGTGCAAGTCGATCCAATCCATAGGTCATTTTGACAGGCAGAAAATGTGCTGACTTCGTTAAGCCATCCACTACAACCCATATGGCTTGATTTCCTCGTGTAGATTTTGGTAAGCCAACAACGAAGTCCATCGCGATGTGCTCCCATTTCCACTCAGGAATCTCGAGTGACATAAGAAGCCCTGAAGGTCATTGTTGCTCTGCTTTGACTTGCTGACATGTCATGCATTTTTGCACAAATGATGCAATATCCTTATTCATATTCTTCCACCAGAAAATCTTTTTCAAGTCATGATACATCTTGGTACCTCCTGGATGCACAACATATGGAGTATTGTGAGCTTCGGCTAAAATTTCTTTCACAAGTTCCTCATTTTTAGGCACGCATAATCTTTTTCCATAGATCAACGCTCCTTCATTAGTTAGGAAAAAACCCTTTCCTTCTCCAGACTTGATGCGTTCTTTAATCCTTATAAAGAACTCATCTTTCTCCTAATCCCTTATCACCTTATCTCTTAATGAGGGCTTAACAATCATTGCATTGATCATTGCCTTGATACTACTCGGAGGTATTATTACTTCTAGACTCATACGAGAAAACTCCTCCACCAATTGTTTTTGAGTTGTTATGAAACAAGCTAACTCTCCTTTATTCTTTCTGCTTAAGGCATCAGCCACCACATTTTCTTTCCCCGTATGGTACAATATTGTGCAATCATAATTTTTCACTAACTCCAACCATCTTCTTTGTCTCATGTTCAACTCCTTTTGCTCAAAGACATATTTTAGACTTATGTGGTCTGTGTAAATTTCACACTTACCTCCATACAAATAGTGTCGCCAAATCTTTAAAGCATAAACTACCGCAGCCAACTCTAAATCGTGAGTGGGGTAATTTTGTTCATGTGTTCTTAGTTGTCTTGAGGCATAGACGATCACTTTTCCCCTTTGCATTAACACGCATCCCAATCCTTACTTCGAGGCATCGCTATAGATCACAAATCCTTCTTCTGTGCCGTCTGGGATAGTTAGTACAGGGGCAGTTGTAAGCCTTTTCTTCAACTCTTGGAAGCTGTCTTCACATTCTTTTATCCACTTGAACTTTACTCCTTTGCGTGTTAATTGGGTCAATGGCCTTGCAATTCTTGAGAATCCTTCAATGAACCTTCTATAGTATCCTGCTAATCCTAGGAAACTTTGTACTTCATTCACATTTGTTGGGGCCTTCCATTCCTTGATAGCTTCCACTTTTATTGGATCCACTTCGATTCCACGAGCTGAGATGATATGCCTGAGGAAGTTAACTCGATCTAGCCAAAACTCACATTTTTTTGAATTTGGCATACAACCTTTCCTTTCGCAGTAACTCCAGGATAGTTCTGAGATGTTCTTCATGTTGCATTCGATTCTTAGAGTACACCAGGATATCGTCAATAAATACGATCACAAATTGATCCAAATATGAGTGAAATACTCAATTCATTAGATCCATGAATACTGCGGGTACATTACTTAGCCCCAAAGGCATTACAACGAACTCATAATGTCCATAATGAGTTCGAAAAGCTATCTTTGGGATGTCACTATCTTTGATTTTCACTTGGTGATATCCAAACCGTAGATCAATTTTTGAGAATACACTGGCCCCTTTCAGTTGATCAAATAGATTTTCAATTCTTGGCAATGGGTACTTATTCTTGATGGTGAGCTTGTTGAGTTCTCTGTAGTCAATGCACAATCTGTATGTGCCATCCTTCTTTCTTACGAACAACACTGGTGCTCTCCATGGGGAAACACTGGATCGGATAAAACCCTTGTCCAATAATCCCTGCAATTGCACTTTCAGTTCTTGCAACTCCTTTGGTGCTATTCTGTAGGGTGCTTTAGATACAGGTGTTGCTGCTGGGACTAAATCAATAGTGAATTCCACTTGTTGTTCTGGCGGTAATCCAGGTAGATCTTCAGGAAATACATCCTTGTATTCCCTTACGATAGGTATTCCATCAATATCTTCTGATTTATTTGAATCCACAATATTGACCAAATAAGCTTGACAGTTGCCTTTTCTCAGCATTTTAACTGCTTTCATAGTTGATATTATTCTTGGCATATACCCGCATTTTGTGCCTTGAAAGGTAAATTCATCATTGTCGGGCATCCGGAAAATGACTTCCTTTTCATGACATTGGATATTCGCATGATTAGCTCTAAGTCAGTTCATTCCTAAGATAATATCGAAATCTTTCATTCTTATCACATGTAGATTTGCTAACAGAATCTTGCCATCGAATTCTAATTCCAAATTCCTACAAAACGATTCAGTTTATATGGTTTTTCCTGATGGTATAGATACCTCAAGAATATCACTGTCTACTATGATAAATTTATTCTCTATCTTTTTATAATCCTGATGGTATGGATACCTCAAGAATATCACTGTCTACTATGACAAATTTATTCTCTATCTTTTTATAAAACTCGGCAGATATAAAAGAATGTATGGCTCCAGTATCAAATAGCATGATTACAGGTATATCATAAATTGTTATCATACATGTCATCATGTTGGGTTTATATGTAGTTTCAGATTGTGTCAGAGCAAAAATACGAGTGGTCCCTGCTGTTTTCCCTTCTCTTGTATTATTCTTTGGACAGTTCGCAAGAGTGTGCCCAGGTACTTTGCATCGATAGCAAATTCCAGATCCGTACAGACATTCTCCAATGTGTTTCTTCCCACATTTTGGGCAGCTTGGAATGTTATTTTGTGTTCTTTGGATTATATTCTTCCCTACTTTGAAATTTCTCCCTTGATTACTGCTAGTTTCTTTCTTGAAATCTCTTTCCACCCATTTTCTTTTTACAGGCATACTAACACCTTTTTCTTTAGTGTGCATACGAGACTCAATTTCTTGGGCTCTAGCAAAAGTTTCGTCAAATGTTGTTTCTCCTTGTCCGGCAAGAATTGTGCTAATTTCTGGGCTTAATCCTTTCTCAAATCGCCTTGATTTCTTGCTTTCGTTGTCGACCAAATGTGGTGCGTACCTTGAGAGTTGATTAAATTGTGTTCATACTCCAATACCGTCATGGATCCTTGTTTTAGATAAAGGAACTCATTCTCCTTCTGATCTTGATATGACTGAGGCATGTAGTTCTGGATTAATATCTCCTTAAATTCCCTCCAGGTCAAATTATTTATTTGATTAGCTGATTTGGTTCGACAGTTGGATTCCCATCAGTAGTTAGCTTCATCCACCAGTTGAAAGATAGTGCACGAGACCTTCTAGGTATCCCTTAATTCCATGTGGTTAAATATACGTTCCATGGATCTGATCCATATTTCAGCTTCAGTTGGATCTCCTTTGCCATTAAATGTTGGAGGGTTGAATCATCTGAATTGTTCTATTATTATCTCATGTCGGGGTTCAAAATGTTGTGGTGGTGGTGCTAGGTTCCCAGTAAAGTGTTCGGCTAAACCTCTTAGTACAGTTATTAAGTCATCGCCAGGGTTGGCTCGTGGGTTTTGTGCCTCCTCTTGAGGTTGATTGTTTCGTGTAGTTCCACGTCTCATGATCTATTTTCAACACGTATAACAAACTTATCATGTATAAGATACAGTTCATAGTATAAAAACTAAGTGGCAAATAAAATAAATTAACAAGTTATACAAAAAATCGGTGACTTTGCACCTTTATATATATATATATATATATATATAGATATATATATATATATATATATAGATATATATGGGGCGTGACCATTTGACAGTGTAGCCTCGTCAACCAGATAATCTTCCACTCTCGGTTCCATCTCCGGCACTTCCCCGTCCAACTCCTGTAGTACTACTCCCCTAGCAGCGGGTGGAGACAGATCAGAATGCATCCACTCAGTAAACAAGAAGGATATGAATTCTCGGTAGTTAACTGTGGCCTGGCTTCCGTCTAGGGGAAGGTGCAATATCTGGGCTATTAGAAAATTCGCACGAATTCTCCAATTATCTGGGAGTGAGTTTGCAACGATGACACAAAACTCCAAATCTCCATACGGAATTCCACATGCAAGTAGCCCTCTCTGGAAAAGGGCGCAAGATGATGGCCAATATCGTCTTCTTCCGAGCGCCCAAGAAGGCGTACCTTGTCTAACCCTCCATTGTCGTAGGATGTCAGACATCTGGTGTAGATTAGGTAATATATCAAAAAGGACACTTAGATCAAATAAGTTTAACTCCTCGCCAAAATCAATTCAAGGTCAAAATTTAAATAAAACACGTAGATACAACTATATTCAAGTAGGAGAACATAAAGACATATATTTTATTGCATGCCAACCTAAATTGTAACCAGGCTCTGATACCACCTGTAACGCCCTAAATTCTTTAAATAGAATATTCTCATTTTTTTTTTCAAACATAAATAGAAAGACAAATAAATAAATAGTGAAATAAATAAAAAGAACTGCCCTAGAACATGGGCGTCACTGAAAGTAGCACGTAAGCGGAAGTCGTAACAAGATGTTCCAGGACAAGAGCTACAACATCAAGTAGTTTATTTTACAAATGCAAATAGATCCATCAAAATAGGTTTCTCAAAATGGAACTCGTCGAGCTACCTATTTTTTATTCCACTTAAGTCACGCTTCTTCACCTTCTGTAGAATCTGAAATTCAAAATAATAGGGTGACCGTCTAAAATACACTCAGTAGGGGAACATCAATGATTGCACTTGCTAATATATATAAGTAAGATAAAGGTATAAAATAAAATAACGTTGCAGTCGATAAATATGTGTCAACGACGGCTCAAAGTCCGTCAATATGTAAATTAGCACCGGCTCCGACTGCGTCAGACAATATGTTAATTAGTACCGAGCTGCAAATGTGGAAATATTTTCCCAATTGTATATGCATTTCTATTACGTACACATATTAACAATATCAATCATAAACATGGAATGTAATAATACTCGGTGAAGAGTAAAAGTTACCCCTACCTTAGGAAATTAGGACTGATTATTGATATCTTGATTTCCTGAAAGAATGTGCTAGACTTAAGCTTAAAATGTTTAATAATACTATATTCATGGTTTTAAAATAAAAGTAAAACTTATATTTTCAAATTTAATCTTATATTGTTAGTAACAAAATATGGGTATTATCTATAGTTGAATGGGATGAGAAATAAGAATCGAATAAAACTTTTCTTAAAGGTAAAAAAAAATAAGATTAAAAATTTTTGTAATTATATTTTAAAATTTTAGGTAGGATTAATGACACTAGTTAAATGAAATTTTTTAAAAAATATATGCCTTCCTAAAATTTCTACAAAACTAAAAAAGTAATAAAGAAAAATATTTTTCTTACTATGACTTGAAAGACGAACTTAAAAATTCAAACGTGAATTAAAGTAAGAGATACATAAAACTTTTACTAAAAATTAAATTTAATATTTATAATTTTCCACACCTATAAAGAAACGTGATTTAGGAATTTGTATCCAAGTGAATGATAAGCCTTAATAATATATTTATATATTTTAATTCTTATTTATTTATTAAATTCTCATTTTTTTTATTTTTTTTTTACATTTTTCTAAACTTTAAACTTCTTGTAAATTGTTTAAACTAGATTTATACAACTTCAATTAAAAATTCGAAAACATTTTTGTGATCCTCTTGAAACGAGGTTTAAAACCATGTATTAAAATATTATAAGAAATGTGACCAAAAATTCAACCCTACGTGTATATGCATGCTTCATTTTTATGTTCAAAATTAAAACAAATTATATGGTTGTATTCCTTGTGAAAAATGCTTCAAAATGGTATATAATGTAAGGCATTATGCATGAAAACTTTAACAGAAAATATCTAATAATTAAGACACCGGGACAACAAACGACTTTAATATTTGGAATCTACGTTAAGAGACGAGCATTTTAAGATATAATACTCTAAGGTTTTATTCCCATCGGCGAAAGTTTGAAACAAGTAGGTTTAATATTTGGAGTCTACGTAATGAGAGGATCATTTTAACATATGATATTGAAAGAATTGATAACTAAGGTCGAACTTACCTCGTCTAAAAACCTTCTTCCTTTGTAGTAGTATGCGTGTATATGTGGATATAGTTTGTGAGTGTGCGTAACTTCCATTCTGCAAGCAACTATAGGTCATGATTATACCTAGGTAGTAGGCTTGCTTACTCACATACTTAGTTGATGTTGATGCTCTATTTGGGGAAAATGTGTAATGGTTCAGGTGTTTGCATGTTAGATATGTGTCCATCGTACTACTTTGAATAATTACTGCTTCTACTTGGACCACCGTTGCATGTTGTCATTTTATTTAAGAAGACCCTTCCCCCATTTACTATTAATATATATATAAACATTATTATTACTATATTTAGATATATTTTATATTTCATTATTATATATAAATATTATTATTATATTATATTATTATTATGATATTATATATATATATATATATATATATATATTTATATCATGAATATTATTCTATAAATATATTATTATTATTAATATTATCATGTATATTAGGGGTGTTATATGCTGGATGCTCCTCTTTTCTGCCAACATATTTATTGTATTGTGTACTGCTGTAAAAAGGTTTTCAACTTCCTTTGAACCATAGCAAATCTCTGTAAGAAAATCTATACGTAAAGCTCAGAGTATACTTACTGGATCAACATGGAAAAATCCATGAGATAACATCTGCTCAACATAAGTTCCATCGCATATCGTGCTAACCTATTGAGAATTAATGAACATAAAAATCATAATTGTTGCAGAAATGTGATAAAGAACAGAGGAAGAATTAATCATAATTTAATTTAGTGTACTTAGGATAATACCTCTTTTGATCAACACCCAATTGATCAAGAGCATCTACACTGTTTATTTTTATCCCAGGAACATATTCCATCATTAGAACCTATAGAAAATTGGATGAGTGTGTTACAACTTATAAATTTGAAGCAGATTTGGAGTAGGCAACTGTCACCAGCAAGACGAATGATGCACACAACATCCATTTTCCTGGTGCAACGAGACAAACTCTGTGCATCTTCACCTCAAAAGCCACCTCTGATAGTGCAATTCTAACCCCTCTGGAACCGATAAGAAAGAAACCAAAATCATCACCCTTCAGATTACTCAAAATTTATCCAATGACAACCATACCTCATGGAAATCAAATTCTGGATCTTCAGCTTTCGAATACCCATAAACATGAATTTATTGAGGACGCAGTTCTTCTCAAGATACTCAACAACACAGGGGTTCAGATCATTAGCATATAAATATTTGACTTTCTTCGCAGCAGAGATGGCAATGGGGTCAACCCCAGCAAAAAGATCTCCTGTATAAAGAGGAAAATGCAGTATGTTAAGACCATTTAAACATAATTTCGATATAACAAGCATTCTGCAAAAACAATCATCAGCAAGCCATAAACATAAGTACTATGTACTCTACTTTCAAATGGTCATACTATGCATATTATATGCAAGCCAAGGAATTAGGGAAAGGAAACTACTAACTACACTAACAATAGAACACTAATTAACCGAGCAATCATCTACTATCATCCATAAATTAGTAAAGAATTGATAAGAAAGCTGTTAGGTTGACATTAACAACAGTCGCACCCCAGTCGCGTAGAAAATCAGCAAGGGCCAAGTATGATTAATGATTAATTGTTACCTTCATTTTCTTGAGCAGATCATAGCCAGTCATTCCAGGCATACAATAGTCTGTAATAACAAGATTCACTTCCATTCTGGTACTAAAGCTTTACCTGATGATTATCAGGAGAAAGAAAGGCTTCATCTTCATGCTAACCAAGATATTCTAAAGCTTTGGTACCAGAATCTTCTGTTGTAACTGCACAGTTAATTTGGAAAAAATAAATAAAAATATATAATAAATAATTAAAAACAGCAAGAATCTGTACATGTTGTCATTCTAATAAAATTGTCTAAGACTGACAACCCTATAGACTTAGTTAAGAGCAATGTGATACATCTTGATTCATATATAACTTAGGAGAGCCTGAAAATTTCACCAAGACCTACTTTTCACTGTCAAAGATTAAAGATGCCACTTATTCACCAAGAGCTCTTTTGTGCCCATTATTGCAAACACACAATTTGTATACAATTACATTCGAATGAAGGTTTAGAATGATCGGATACTAAAGAAATAACGAAAGACGTTACTCACAATAAATAGAGCTCTCTCCCTATACTAGCTCAAAGGTTGAGCTTCAATGTTGATCAATAATATTAATAACTACGTAATAATAACAATCGTTCAGCACTTCAGCTTAACTTGAACTAGAAAAACTCTGCTCATGTCCTTCATACATATATTAAAGTAGCTTACCATGAAACTACATCTTTGGTGAATGGCAATGATTATAACAATCAATTGAACAGGAAAGCAAAGAAAATCTGATTACAGTATGCAACTGGCATTTCAAAGAATATATCATACTACAGAATAAACAACAGCAAATCAAGTGATCAACGATAAAAAATTAGAACAAAATGATCGAGATTGAATTACCTCGAAATTAATTAGCTATTAATTTATAGGCGTTCGAAGAATAGAAACGGACTTGTGAAAATGACAGTGCGTTTGCGTGTGAGATTTTGGGTTTGGTTTGCGTATATGGTGCATGCCGCAGGGCAGACTCCAGTGAGGGGAAGGACCACTGGACGCTACGTGGATGGAAGAGTATTAGATCTCGAACAGAGAGAATTGACAAACGGATGTCAGAAGCGCCCGCAGATCGGCGGCGATATCATGGTGCAAATCCGACAAAACTAACAACTACAAGAGAATTAGTAAATTAGCATTTCAATTAATATGAAGAACGGAAAATTCACTGATAATAACCAAATCCTAATGAAAGAGGGTAAGAGAAGAGAGACGACCAGTATTAGAGACTGTTGAGATAATCGAGCTTCAATTTTCTGGATAATCAAATCGAGAAAGAAAATTGAGTCTTCAATCCAATTCGCTGGAGGGAGAATCGCTCCACCGCCGGAACTGATGAGCTCGACCAATTTGGAAGCGAATGGCGTTTAAACTTTAAAGAATGTGTTCCTCTCTTTCCTTTTTATTTTAATTTGAAATACTAATACTAATTAGTAAGATACCAAAAATTCATTCATAAAACACTCATTACTCGTTTAAGTTTTGATACCAATAGAATTAATTTTCAATGTTGAAGTATAATTGTATCGATAATAAGTTGATACAAAAAATATTGTATCATTAATAAATTGATACTAAAAATTAAATAGCATCGTAAAGATACTAACCGAGAAAATTGGATACAAATAACAACTTTTATTATCAAATGTTTTTCGGATACTAAATTTTTTGTGTATATTGGGTGCACCCGGGTGCAAGGGTGCACTCATATGTGTATACCTTTTAATTCTACTTTGTATACATATTATTTTATTTTGTATACGTGTTTTGTAATAATTGTATACTTTTTTCACATTAATTTTTCATTAAAAAAATTAACATCCATATGTATATAATATTTTATTGAATATTATATACAATTTTTCATTAAAAAAATTAACAATTAAATTGTATGCATTTTTACTCTTAATTGTATATGTTATTGTTTATATTTGTATGTGGGTGCACACTACAAATTGCCTTTTTTGATACAACAGACCATTTTTTTAGTAGTGTCTCTTCACTGTTATTGGTTTTACGTTGTTTTGTAATTCTGTAACTTTTGAACCTAGAGTACTCCTGATAATCATGTTAATATACTTTTTTTTTCCTTCCAAAAAAAGTGTACAATTGGCAACAATTGAAGGAAATTCAAACATTGTGTAAAAGAGCAATCATGTTGAAGAGATTTTTGTTTGCCCATGAGATTTTTCTCATTTCTTTTTTTTCATGAAATATAAATAAAAGCGTAAATTGCTTGAAAATTCTTCATCTTTACTTTAATTGCGATTTAGTTCAAACTTTTGAAATTTAACAGATAAGTATAACATTTTAATAAGTTATTACAATCTGAACCATCAATCATATTATATTTGTATGTTGGTGCACCCTATCTTTAGGTGCACCCGGGTGCACACTATAAATTGCCTTTTTGATACAACAGACCATTTTTTAGTAGTGTCTCTTCACTGTTATTGGTTTTACGTTGTTTTGTAATTCTGTAACTTTTGAACCTAGAGTACTCCTAATAATCATGTTAATATACTTTTTTTTTCCTTCCAAAAAAAGTGTACAATTGGCAACAATTGAAGGAAATTCAAACATTATGTAAAAGAGCAATCATGTTGAAGAGATCTTTGTTTGCCCATGAGATTTTTCTCATTTCTTCTTTTCCATGAAATATAAATAAAAGCGTAAATTGCTTGAAAATTCTTCATCTTTACTTTAATTGCGATTTAGTTCAAACTTTTGAAATTTAACAGATAAGTATAACATTTTAATAAGTTATTACAATCTGAACCATCAATCATATTATAATTGCCCGAAAAATTACGTAGAAAATTAAAATATATTATCTGGAACAAAACCGGTCAATGTCGAGAGTTACGAGACTAAATTGAAAATAATTTTTTTTTTGAGACAGAATAAAAAATATCAAATTGTTATGGGACCAAAATAAATTTAACTCGTTTTATTACAATGCATTGGTAAATGAAAAATCAAATAAAAAAATAATATCATGTGTTCATTTAGGAAATTAACAAATTAATACTCAAATAACTGGAAAAATAAAATGGTGAACCATTTTTTTCCAATAAAAAACTAAATTCTAATTCCTAAAACAAAGAAAGAGAACTGATAGTTTTATCAGTTCTGAATTGGCTGTATAACCGGAATATTGAAAATATATTTTTATTATCATATTCAATTCAATTAATAATTAATAATTAATAATAAAAAATAGAAAGTTCGTTCCCCTTTTATAAAGAACTGCACAATTAATTTGGGGTACTCTTATGATATCAATTATTTATTATTTATTTATTCTATTCATTTCTTCTTCTCTAAATTATTATATTTCGTTCACATCCATTATTAATGTATTAATTCGGAAATTATTCTCTTACGTTTAAAAAATAATTATTATTTTCTTATACTGCTGATCATACCCTTTCACAAGCAACCATTCACAAAATAAATAAATTTATAAATTAATTAAAGCACACAACTCTTCATAGAAAATCACAATTAAACACCTTTTCGATAATTTCCAAAATACACGACCCTTTAAAATTTACACTCCTCCAACTCTATATAAACATCTATAATTTCAGTGATGTCAAACCAAAGAATTCCTCTACTTAACACAATATATTTGCATTTGCAATTCTAACATTTCAGTACTCACAATGGCAAGAATTGGTTCAATCACCGCTGTTCTATTGATGGCTCTAGTGACCGCACAAGTGGTGGTTGCGGCGAAAGCAACTGACGAGAGAAATGGGAACAAACATTGCATGGGGGAATGCTACTTTGATTGCACACAAATCAAGATATTTACGAGAGACGAGTGCACGAAAGAGTGCATACTCGCTTGTGCAAGTTATGCCGTTAGACAAATGTCGATGGAAGAGGATGACACTAAATTCGTTCCATTGTGGATTTAGATCGATCGATGATGTAATTTAATATTTTTCTTTGTACTTGTTTTTGTTAGCAAATTTTATATATATTTTTGTATGTCAGATTTCATCAAATAAACACTTGTTATTTTTGAAATTTATAATTTGCCTAAGAGATATACCATATGCAATCCTTTGAGGGGAAAAAAAGAATTGCAATCCTTTTATCCACTTTATCTGAAATGCATGTCATTTTTCAAAACTAGTACAGTACGTAACCCTAGAAGGCTAGAAAGCAAGCGCTATGAATATCTAAAGCCTCGTTTGGAATGAAAAGAGTTGAAGACTAGAAATAAACATGTACATTTTAACCAGAACCAAAATCAGCTCAAATGGGGGCCGAAACCAGATATATTCTGGTTCGGTGCTAGTATTTCATTTTATGGAATCGAAACTGCTGGTTTTTGTTTTTCTTTTTTCAAATACAAGGTTTTTGAAGGAATCGGGAACCAATTAGGGGCGGATCCAAAAAAAAATTTAGGGGTACGACATATACTTACACCATCTAATTTTCATTTAAAAAAAAGCAATTTAAGATCATATTATTATCATAAATTTATAACATATATTTAAAAAAAATAGTAATGAATTGAATGTAAATTTATTTAGCAACTAATAAGTTATATGTTTTGTGTGTATATATAAACACAAAACAGTGAAGGGTAAAACGAAACACCAAAGTTTAAAAATTGTATTATTTTTTCAAGTTTAAAAACGAAACACCAAAGTTATATACACACAAAACAGTGAAGGGTAAAACGAAACACCAAAGTTTAAAAATTGTATTATTTTTTCAAGTTTAAAAACGAAACACCAAAGTTTAAAAAAGTGAAGGGTATAACTTTTAATTCTATTTTGTATACAAGTTATTCTATTTTGTATACGTGCTTTTTAATAATTGTATTATTTTTTCACACTAAATTTTTTATTAAAAAAACTAGCATCCTTATGTGTATAACTTTTTATTCAATAGTGTATACATGTTTTTTAATAATTGTATATTTTTTACACACAATTTTTCATTAAAAAAACTAACAATTAAATTGTATACATTTTTGTTCATAATTGTATATGTTTTTGTTTATATTTTTATACTTTTTTGAAAGTGGGTACACCCTATCTTAGGGTGCACAGTATAATTAGCCTTAAAAGAAACATGTTTTGACATATAAAATAACATAATTAAAAAAACACAAAGAAATAATGTAAATAAATAGAAATAAATAAAAGGATAAAAATATAAACTAAACTATATATCTTTAATATACTAAATGAGAGTTTAATTTTGATGAAGTGTCATCTCCACAATTATTCTCAATTATTTTAATTATTAATATTAATTATTAATGTAGATAAATACATATATTTACTTTAAATTTTGAATATATATGTGATAAAATAAAAATAAAAATATAATTATCCTCCATCTATAAATAAAGTTCTCTATTCCTTCATTCCACATATAAAAAAATTCATATTTTTGTGTGCGATGTAATTTGGATTTTTATGGAACAATAAATTTGTGCTATTAATTTTGTGTGCATGTGTGTTATTTAGTATGTAAAGGAGTTTTGTTTGCAACAACTAATGTAGCTTATTATTTGGTGTTATGCAGCTGATGAGAATTGCTATTGAATTTGGAATATATTCAAGTTCATCTTTTGATTTTGTTGCGCTACCATCCTCGAAACAATCAAGTTGGGACAATTCTTCAATAGTACAACTCAGTTTTTTTCAAATTACAAAGAATAAAGGTATGTGATTCTTTTTATTTATTTATATTATTTTCATTAATTTCATTATAATAGGTTCTCTATTTATTCTTTCACACATATAAAAATCACCCGTCAAACTCCACACACAAAAATAACCCGACTCCGCACACAAAATCGTCACGCTAGAGGGTTTCTTCAAATTATAAAAAATGGAAGGTATGCAATTTTATTATTTATTTTATTGATATTTTTTTCATTAATTTCATTATATTTTTTTACTTTTTTATTGTTTATATATATCTATATACATTGAATTAATTTTATTTTATTTAATAAATTATAATCATCTCACAAAAAAATAATTTCTTTAATTATTTGATTCATAATTGTTTAAGTTTTAATTACATCTATTAATTTTGTCTAATAACAATTATAAATTTTAAAACTACACAATCAAAATAAATTCAAATTTTCAAAATAATTTTTTAGGATCATATAAAAATATATTTAAATAGGTGATGTATAAATATAATATTTAAATAGATGAGGGACCGGAAGATTAAATAAGCTAATTAAGGTAAGTATAAATGGAGCAGCTAATTTTGAATTAATTGAACTAATTAATTTAAAGTTTGTTCAGTATTTCATATATTTTCAAATATATGATAAATATATTTTCTTAATAATTTTTATTTGTATTATTATTATTTTTTAAAATAATTTTTTCTTCAGCCGACAAGAATTTAATTTTTTTTAAATTAATTTGATTACAATTTTTTTTAAATTTCTTTTTGTTAATACATATATTAAATTTATTTATTTTATTATCTATATTAAATTATTTATTTATAATCTTTTCTTCAACAACCAATTATATATATATTTTTTAATTTTTTAATTAAAATGTTATGATTTTTTAATTTATTTTTATTAATATGTATATTAAAATGGTTTATTTTAGATTTTATTAGCAAATGTTTTCATAAGTTATATATATATATATATATATATATTGTAATAACAAATTTTTGTATTTATAATAAAATAAACACAAGAGAATTACAATAATAATCCAATTGGATTAAACTTGATGATTAAGGAAACAATCTCTATCAATCCTCTGATTCTTCTCTCGAACCAATTTGGCTTGACTTGGACTTTGACTTTGACTGCGTTGACCGCGTTGACTGTGTGTGTTGAGTCGGATCTTCAGTTGAAGCTTGTCCGAACTCGGATTTGGATCTTATAACGTTAATCCAGAGGCGTCGAGCCTTTATTTGGATTAAACGTACTTGATCCGAAGAACACTCGATCTGGGGGGCTTAGCACCTTAATCCCGGGTCGTATGTTGTTCTTGGCGCGAAGAACACCGAAGAACTCAGTATATGAAGAACGCTTGATTTGGGGGGCTCCGCACCTTAATCCCAAATCGTTTGTCGTTCTTGACTTGAAGATGCTTGAAGATCTCAAGGGAGCGCTGCTCGTGTTCTTGATCTCTTCAGAGCGTTTATGTCTTCAAGTATTTGAGTGTGTCTGGAGTGAATGAAGGAGGGCTCCTTATATAGGTGAGGAATGAGCATGCCCCATAAATATCTCGCAATCTGATTGGTCTATGACAGATTTGGCCTGGTTCTGCGGGCTTGGGCCGTTCCAAATATATCACAGCTTGATTGGTCATTGCTTAATTTGACCTGATTCTGGAACCTTCCATGCTTTACTTAACTTAGGGGTCAAGTTTTACTTAATTTAAACCCTACTTAATTTATTGGGTATTAAATTAATTATCAATTATTTATTAATCTATTTTAGGAATTAATTTATTAAATCCCCAAAATAAAATATAATAAATTAAAATTGATATTTAATCAATAAAATCCACGTGTCGCCATTTGATTGGACCGTGAATTTTAATTGCTTACAAATGCCCCCTTGCGATTTGTTCACGGACAGAATGTCTTGTTGTGAAGGAATCGCAAAAATTTATTTCTTGTTCACCAAGATTTCATGAACCTTACCCAAAATTGTCAAAGTTATTTGTAGTAAAGAATCTCCTTCAATTTTGTAAAGCTTACGCACCTCACAATAATCTCCATAATTATCCATGAGTCCATTAGTAGCTTCTATAATTATCCACAAATAATTTCCATAATTATCCATGAATCCATAATTATCCATGAATCCACTACTATATAATGGTACTTCATGAATTCAATTTTTTTTCATCAAAGCTATCCAACAAACAAGATATTCACTTCAGTTCTTGTTCTTCCTTCTCTTATTTGAATTTTTCTCTTTCTTTCCAAAGTATAGCATGAAGTGTTTCTAAAAATTTTTTTTTCTTCTTCAGCATTGCTCCAAGAGGCTGTCAATTCACAAGTATAAGGTCTCAATCTATTCTTCTTTAATTCGCTCTTCTTTTATTTGTCTTTCTTGTTTTCTTGTTTATTTTCTCTATTTATAAACTGATTATTTGTCTTCACGTAATCACCAAGGTAAGCCCCATCACTTGTGTTCTCATATTTACTTCTATATCCCTTCAATTCTTTTCCTTGTTGTTCTTTCTTCTTTTTTTTTTTTTACAACACAACGAAGCGAAGAAAAAAAATAGAAGATTTTAACACGCTTAAAGCAATCAAACCAACGATGTCGAGGTAGAGAGCGATCGACGGCGGATCACCCATGGTGGTTGCTTGTCGGGCTCATACCGCGAGGTGAAAAGCAGTCAACGGCGGATCACCCATGGTGGTTGCTTGTTGGGCTCACACCTCCGACGGAAGTGGGTGGAGAGGTGTTACAGACCTTTGAAGGCTGAAGTTGTAGTGTTGAGATGAAGAGCAATCGACTGCGGACCACCCATGGTGGTTGCTCGATTTGAAGGTGACGGTGTGTGTTTCCGGCGATGACAATTCGGTGGCTGCAATAGGCCTCTCCAATCGTGCGGTCTATGCAACGGAGTTTTCGGGGAAGTCGCCGGCTATCAACCGCTAGCAATACGCGACCGCTGCAGCCGCAACATACTTAATGGCGCGGCATCCTCGGTGGCGGCGTGGTGAGGAGGCGCGACGAGCACGGAACGGGGCTGTGATGGCGTGGCGTGGCAGCAACATCGACGACTGGAGCGATCCGGACAGCAGCAGCGACGACCGGAGCGAAGTGCTGGTTGCGGCGGCGGCTGTGATGGTGTGGCGTGGCGGCAAGCTTTGGGAAGGGAGCAGCAGCGACGGCAGCAAGCTTTGGGAAAAGGGGTGCTCGTCGGCGGCACGATGGGCGGCGTGCAGCGGCTGCGGCTGCGGCTGCTTGGTGAGGAGGCGTCGCACGTTCCCGTCAGCAGCTCAAGGGCAGCGTGCGGCGAGGCGATGGGGTGGCGACACGATGGGCGGCGTGCGGCGGCTGCGGTTGTTGCGGCGACGCGTGACGAGTGGAGGTGCCTGCGAAGCTCAAAAAAAAAACTCTCGGCTTTGAAGAAGAAAAGAACTCCCCCCTTTCTCCTCTATTTTGACTTTATTCCTCCAATTTTGACCCTCCTTTCCTACTTAGCCCAATAAGCCTTATCAAAATATTGGTCCATTACTTCAAACATCCCCTTGGGCCTACTACTTGAATCCAAAATCTTAAACCATGGATTTAGATTTATATTTTATTTGTTGAACCCACAACTTCCTTGGGCTTAACCTAGCCTAAACTTTGGGCCATTACCTTTAACTTCTAAGGCCTAAATTAAATTTAATCCATGTTATATGCTAAGTTAAACTTACACATGAATTATTTTAATCACCCCATCACCATCTTTGCCTCCTTTATCATATGTACTTAATTTATAATTTCAAATCTAATAATTAATTGACCCCATGAATTTATTTTGGGCCTTTTAATTAATTAAATTCATAAATTTAAATTATACACATTTTTCTATCTTCTCGTCTCTAATATTCCTTTGTTTATTTAGCAGCTAACTCAACTTTCAACATGATTTTCTTCAAAACTGTAACGGGAAAGTCCGGCGCAAGCTACTTGGTTATTCTTGAAGACGCACATCAACCTTTGCCCCAAGGAACTCGTCTTTTACCCGGGCAATCTTTGCTAGGGAACTGTGCTTATGTTCCCCCAAGAAGTAAAAATGAATTTTTCTTGGCATGTTGGTCTCATGAATCTTCTTCAAGTAAAAATAATATAAGTTGGACCTTGAAGGGAGCTGACATCGAGCCAGAAATCAATTCAGCACATTTACCCTCTTTGGGACGCCGCATTGCAAAAGGAAAAGCATCCTGGGGGAAAATCAAATTCCTTGGAGACTTCCACTACATCAAGGGTTACTGGGAATGGACTGAAGATATTTTAAGCCGCTGCGGATCCATTCTCCGAAACACAAAGCTTTATGATGCTGTCTTTGCATCCCTCTTTACCTATGATTGCAGCTGTGAAATCATGAAGGCCTTCTGTGAAGCTTGGTGTTCTTCCACCAACACTTTACTCACCAAATTCGGAGAGATGTCACTTTCTTTATGGGACTTATACAACTTGATGGGACTACCCATAGCGGGTTATGTGTATGATGAAATTGTGCCCTATGCAGAGGAATTACTTTCCACGAAGGATGGTTTACGTATCCCGCGCAGCTGTAGATCTTTACTTGGCGCCTATCACGTACTTTGCAAGGGTGCTAACAGAAGAAATGTAACCATTGACCAGTGGGTAGATTTTTGGTCTAAGAAGGCTATAACATACCTTGAACCTCCTACACGCATTGAAAGAAAGACGGCTTCTAGGCCAAAAAAAACTTATAACCCGACTGGCGTTATTTCAAGTCACCAACCATGGACATCTGCTGAGATAGATCAATTTAAAAAGTTGGGCATTTCTCAAGCTGATCAAGAAGAGACCTATCTAGCCGCTTACTTAGCTTGCTGGCTTTGTGCGTTTGCACTTCCGGGTGGCGAAGTAGGCTTGATACGACCGAGTACCTTTAAAGTGGCAAGCTTAATAGCTGCAGGAAAAAAAGTGAGTCTTGCTATTCCAGTTTTGGCAAACATTTACCATGGCTTGAATGCAATTTCAAACTCATCGAGTTTATCTGAAATTAAATCAACCTTTCCGGTTCATTTCGTCCATGCTTGGCTGGCTCACTACTTCAAAACTCATTTTCCAGTTGGAAGTAAGATAGCATATCCTCGAATGGTGACATACTCTGGAGAGCAAGGAGCAAGATACTTTGATGCTGAAGATGCTCGCAAACGAATTCACACAGCTGATAATGCCTTATGGACTTGCAATATTTTTTCAAAAGACAAAGCAATCCACTACATGGATGATGGAAATAAGAAATGGGATAATTGGGCCCATCTGGTGGCTATCCGTACTAGCTATCTCACTTAGCGGCAGGGTAATCATTTTGTGATGGAGCCTTACTCCCCTCACAGGTTTGCTCGTCAATTTGGCTTCTTACAAGATGTTCCTAAGATGCTTAGAACCAACCTTCGGAGAGCATCCTTAGAAGAAGGATTCAACCATTGGAGACATTGCACCTCGTATAACTCTACCTCCGAAGCTTACTTTCCATGTGCAACCCCAGCTCCTAAAAACTACTCCACTACTGAATATAAGGAGTGGTGGAAGCAAGTCCACGGAACTTACTTATCTGATCATATCAAGGCTTTGACCACCCTAGTTTCAGAACCTCCGGAGGAAGAAGTGGACATCATTAATGACCTTGATGATGATAATCAAGAAGTTCAGGATATTTCTCCGGTGTATGATGAAGTTTTACAACCTACAGTGCATAAAAGGAAGAAAAGTTCCCCTCATTCTACAGAAAGTCGTAGCGCCTCTACTGAACACCATTGGAAGAGAAAGAAATCTGCTGTTCACACTGAAAAACAAGATAAAGAGGTTTCTTCCATTCTCTCTCCTCTTTTTCATTTTTCTTTATTCCATTTTCTTACAAAGCCTTCTTTTATTATTGAAGGTTGCGCTGAAAATTTCTGGCTCTAAGGCTGCTGAAGAAAACGAATTAATTACTGATGTTACTTCAAAAAAATTGGCAGCTGAGGTTTCCCTCTTTTCCTCACCTTATTTTTCATTGTATATCCTCATTTTTATACTAGCACATTTCTTCTTTTATCAGATCTTGGGCATCTCTACAAATTCTGGTAGCGGTGACAATTCTGATGAGAGTGATGATTCTACTGAAAGTGATGCATCGACCACAGGGGCGAATTCTTCAAAGGCACGTCCCATGATCTCAGAATTTATATCTAAGAAGATTACTCGTGATCTCAAAGGGAAATTTGCTCGGAGTGCATGGAGTAAAATAAGAAGAAAACTCAAACGGACTCCTCTTGAGTTTTTATCAACTCTGAGACAAGAAATATTTTCCTTGATAAATGAGGTGAAGGCTCTTAGAATCGACTGTTCCCCTTTAGAGATAGCCTTGACACCTCTATTTGATAAGGCCGACACTTATACTGCGGCAAAATTGAAGTCTGATGAAGCGGCGTCCACGGGAAATCATGCAAAATGCTTGACTAACGTCAAGGGTCGCCTTCAGAATTGCCGAGACACTCACATGATAGAGACAAAAAAACTAAAGACTACTTGGGAAGAGTTAGAATCGATAAGTAAAGAGATGACTAATCTGGAGAAGGGAGAGAAAACTTTATCTGAAGCAGCTGATCGTCTCCAACAAACTCTCTGTCGTGCTAAGAAGGAAGTTGAGCTCATAGAAGAGGAAATCCTTATGCTTGATAATGCAACCGTCTTGAAAGAATCATCATCTGAAGATGAGAAAGCAGCTCTGAAGTCTGTCTTAGAAAGCATACTCTCTGACAACTTTCTTGTTTAGCATAGGACTGATTTTCTTTTAGTTTGCTCCCTTAGTTATTTATTTGATTTCCCCTTTTATGTTTTTGAACATCTAATGATATTATCAATAAAGTCCATTCTCTTCATTACTTCTTCCTTATGTTACATCATTAACTTGTTTTCTTGTCTTTCATATTTATTTGCTGCCTTCACACTCCAATTCACCCCACAAACTTGATGTGAATAGACCAAAGGCATGACTGAACTTAGCAAAGTGCTAAGCTGCCTACGTACCTCTTCGCAGAGGATCAAGTCATTACGTAGTTCAAAGGGACATGATTTGATTTGGATGGGGGGGTGCCGTGCACAGTTTATACTCATGCGGGCCAGGAGTGACTATTCTTTAACCACTTTAGACAAAGTAGGATATTTAATGCTTTAACCACTTAAAATATCTGAGTGGGATGAATTAATAGTTTAACCACATATAATTACCTTTGGTGGGTGTCGTGCACAGTTTATACTCATGCGGACCAGGAGTTCGTCGTACACAGTTTATACTCATGCGGACCAGGAGTAACATGTAGTTTAGGCTCGTGCGTCAAGGAGCGTTGTACATGTATTTATTTTACGCGTAGTAGCGTTTCAAGAACTTCCCATTTATAAGGCCAATGTTCACGCCATCTTCTGAGATCAACTTGTATGCGCCATTTGTATAGGCTTCCTTCACAACATGAGGGCCATCCCACTTGGGTAGAAACTTATTTCCAACGCGATGGGTGACTACTATAGGTCTTCTCACAGCAAGCACCAAATCACCAACTTGAAAAGAACGTACCCTCACCTTCTTGTTGTATGTTCTAGAAAGGCGAGATTGGTAACACTCAAGTCTTTGTTGTGCTTCCAACCTCTTTTCATCTAACGCTTCTAACTCTTGAAGACGTAACTTTGCATTTTCTTCCTCGGTGAGGCCTTCTTGTATGGCTATCCTCAAAGAAGGAATTTGCTTTTCAAGAGGCACAACAGCCTCAACACCATACACCAAGGAATACGGAGTGGCTTGCGTAGGTGTTCTATAGGTGGTACGGTACGCCCATAAAGCTTCATTGATCCTTTCATGCCAATCTTTTTTTGACTTGGAGACCACTTTCTTCAATAAACTGCATAAAGTTTTATTGAAAGCTTCGGCAAGACCATTAGCAGCTGCGTTATACATTGAAGATTTCTTTTGTTTGAAATCAAACTTCTCACATAGCTTATCAATCCAACTGTTGCTGAACTGCTTTCCATTATCAGTGATGATGTAGCGCGGAACACCATATCTATAAATGATGTTGATTCGGATGAAATCAGCAACATTTTCTTTCTTCACTTCCCTTAGAGGCACGGCTTCGGCCCACTTTGAAAAGTAATCGGTTGCCGCAAGAATGTAGAGATGACCACCAGAAGACTTTGTAAGCGGCCCCACCACATCTAAACCCCAAGCATCGAAAGGCCATGAAGCGACTGTCGGATGTAAAGGCTCCGGAGGTTGATGAATCAAATTTCCATGGAACTGACAAGCTTGACATCTTTGTGCGTAATCCATGCAATCCTTCACCATGGTTGGCCAATAGTAACCCATCCTTTTAATTCTAAAATGTAGCTTCGGTCCGGATTGATGAGCACCGCAAATCCCGGAGTGAGCCTCCTCCATTGCTTGAATAGTTTCTTCCTTACCCAAGCATCTCAAGAAAATTTCATCGAATGATCTTCTATAAAGTGTACCCTTGAAGTAGATGAATCGAGGTGCCCGACGCCGAATATCAACCCTTTGTCGTGGATCGTTAGGCAACTTATCATATTTTAAATAATCCACAAGCGGTTGGCGCCAATCTTCTTCTTCAATTTCAAAAACCTCCACCACATGATTTTCAACTTCTTCATAATCATCATCTTCAAAGATTGGTGGTACAACCCAACTTCTACACACCGGTATTTGAATCTGCATTTCTGGCATAGCTATAGTTGATGCTAACTTAGCGAGGGCGTCAGCTTGCTTATTCTCTCTTCTAGACAGATGCTTAATATCAACATCACCGAGATAACCCATAAGCTTTTGAGCATATTTGTAATAGGGGAACAACTCAGGCTTCTTCACTTCATACACTCCAAGGAGTTGATTTATTACCAATAGCGAATCACCATACACTCTAAGGTGTAGTTGCTTTATGTCGACGGCCATTTCCAAACCAAGTATGAGTGCTTGATACTCAGCCACATTGTTAGAACAATTTTCTGTTAAGGAAAATGAGAAAGGTAGAACTTCACCACTGGGTGTTACAAACACGACTCCCGCACCAGCTCCCTCTCTATGAGATGCTCCATCGAAATACATCTTCCAAGGAGAAACTATGTCCACAGTGAAAGCATCTTCATCGGGGAGTTCATCGGATAGTTCCCATTCAGCAGGCATTGGATGATCAGCTAGAAAATCTGCCAACACTTGTCCTTTTACGGCCTTTTGAGGGACGTATACGATCTCAAACTGTTGCAGTTGGAGATACCATCTTGCAAGCCGATCAGAGAGTACTGGTTTTGACATGACAAATTTTAGTGGGTTGGCTTTCGAAACTAGCCGAACTGTGTGAGCTTGAAAATAATGTTTCAACTTCTGAATTACGAAGATAAGGGATAAGCAGATCTTCTCAATGGGTGAATACTTCAACTCGTTTGGAGTCATGGTTCTACTTAGATAGTATAGAGCTCTTTCTTTACCATCATCATTTTCTTGTGCAAGTAAAGCTCCCACAGAACGCTCTTGAGCAGCTAGATAAAGGACTAATGGACGTCCCGGTATTGGAGCACTCAATACTGGTGCCTTCATCAAGTATTCCTTAATGCTATTGAAAGCATTATTGCAAGCTTCATCCCATTCGAATATGCTGTCTTTCTTCATGAGATGACTAAATGGTTGGCATCGGCCAGCTAAGTTTGATATGAATCTTCTTAAGTATGCCAACTTTCCTTGTAGACTTTTGAGTTCATGTATGTTCCGAGGCACATGCATTTTCATGATTGCGTCAATCTTTGCTTTCTCAATTTCAATCCCTCGACGGCGAACAATAAACCCAAGAAATTTCCCAGATGAAACTCCAAATGCACACTTGAGCGGATTCATCTTGAGTTGATGCTCTCTTAATCGTTCAAACACTCGCCTTAGATTATGAAAATGATTTTTCTTTTCCTTTGATTTCACCACAATATCATCAACATAGCATTCGACAATCTTATGAAGCATGTCATCAAATATCTTTTGCATGGCTCGCTGATAAGTGGCACCAGCATTCTTTAAGCCAAATGGCATAACATTATAGCAATATATTCCTTTCGGAGTACGAAAGGCTGTCTTCTCTTGATCCTCAGGAGCCAAACCAATTTGATTGTAGCCAGATGACCCATCCATAAATGAAAGGACCTCATGCCCCGTTGTTGCATCAATCATGAGCTCAGTAATTGGTAATGGAAAGTCATCTTTTGGACATGCCATATTCAAATCTCAGAAATCAACACATACTCTGAGTTGTCCATTTTTCTTTCTTACCGGCACGATATTGGAAATCCATGTAGGATATTTGACTTCTCGGATCTTGCCTGTTTCAAGAAGCTTATTAATCTCGTCCTCAATCAAAGGAATCAACTCTGGTCGAAATCGACGCTGCATTTGTTTAACTGGTCGAGTTCCCTTTTTAATGGACAAGTGGTGCACTGCGATTTTCGGATCTAAGCCTGGCATTTCCTTATGCGACCATGCAAAGACATCTCTGAATTCTCGCAAAAGACTGACATACTTTGTTTCTTCCTCAACATTTAGCAGAGCACTTATGTAGGTAGGACGTGGGTCATTTTCATCACCTAAGTTAATTTCTTTCAATTCATCAACAGTGGCTTTCACTCCTTCTTCAAATTGTGGAGGGGCATCTTCAGCATCTACTTCCTCCATTTGAGAATCTTCCACAGCAGTAATATGATTGGTAGAAGCTACACTTTCTTTATCATCACTATCATCTTTAGTAAAGATGATTCTTTGCACCTTATCCTTCAACACTCTTCCACTTGAGACAGTCAAGATATTTCGTCGCTTGATGCGAAAAGGATTTTGACTCCGGAGTTTTCGGAGGTTAAGGGACTTGACATGATTTTGCCTCCTACACTTCCCTTTACAGGGTCCAAGCCTTTCGAAGACACTCCCAAGCCTTTCAAAAACAGATATTCTCTTGACTTCCCTACTACTCGCATCAAACCTATCCTCCGTGGATAAAGCTTCTCCCTCGGTGATATAATTTGTACTTGCTCTTCTAATTGCAATGCGGACTGGCTTTTGAGGGACATACCCCAAACCTGGCTTAGCCTTCTTGATAGTGTGATCACTATTTTTCAACATTTTCTGAATAACATTGAGCCCCTGGCCTGGTGGGTTGATAGTTTCTTGACACACCTTACTCACCATCGCTTTTTCCCTTGGTTCATAACCAGCCTTGATAAGGAGTTTATAAGCTTGTGGACTATACGACTTGGTTATTTCAGCTTCAAATACTTCACCGTGTTCGGTCTTTGGTCCTTCAATAGGACGTGTGAATCCTTTGAGTGGTGGAGAAGAAAGTTTACTAGCATCAATTTTTGTTAAAGGCAATGTCAACTCTTCCGAGGTCTCAAGCCCTTTGCCTTTGTTCTCCTTGAGAGTGGCAGATGATGTACTACCTTCCTCATCCTTTATTTGTTTATTGCCCCCATTATCTTGCACTAGGGCTTCTTCATGCTTTACTTCCTTTGTACTCTTGAAGAAATATTTAGCATCTGCAAAGTAAGCTTCAGCTTCAATAAACGGCTTGTCGTCACCGAATACTCTTTTCACGTTGTCACCTTCACTATACTTGAAGCACTGGTGTAATGTGGAAGGAATCACACCATTCTCATGTAGCCATGGGCGCCCCAAAAGCATGTTGTAGGAAGTTTTTGCATCAATAACATGGAAGAGGACTGTGGATTTCATCTCATCAATTAACAAATCAAGAACTATTGTGCCGAGAGTCCTTTGCCCCTCATGGTTGAACCCTTGGATCATCAATCGGCTATGGTTGAGTTCATCCATTGGTATTTCTATCTTCTTCAACATTCTCAAGGATAAAATGTTCACCGCCGAACCTCCATCAATGAGTATGCGATTCACTCGCACCCCTTTAGTATAACCAGTCACAAATAGAGGTCGATTATGAGATTGCATACCCAACAACATATCTTCATCCGTGAAGGTCACCTTCATGGAGTAAGCTTTACCCTTAGTTTCAAGTTGTTCGCTTTCATTGTCCTCATTCACGACATGACATGAGCCTTCATTATGACTTTCTTTTACAGAAGTGAAGTTTATGCCCACCTCATCTTCTAACACGATTTTCCCTTCCTTAGCTAGTTGCATGATCTTTTCCTTAAGAACGAAACAATCATGAATTGGATGACTCACCAACCTATGATACTTGCAGTATTTTGGGTCATTAGTTCGGCCGGCTTCTTCTGGACGTTTCATCTCAGGAAGGTCAAGGAGCTTATTTTCCATCAGATCATCAAATATGCCAGAAAGGTCTGAGTTCAGAAATGGATACTCTTTTTCTTGCATCTCCTTCAGAGTTAACCTTCTTTGCCCCCACTCTTGGGCAACTTGCTTCCCTTTGTCTTTCTTATCATTTTCATTCTTTCGAACCTTGACCGTCATAATATTTGTGGCCATTGACTCTTTGTTGGAACTTTTAACATAGGACTTGCCCCCCCTTTTGAAATCTTGTTTATCTTTAGACTTGTAGGAGTCCGACATCGGTGAATGTTTGATTCCACTAGCAGCCATACTTAATTCCATGTCATGGGCCCTAGTAGCCAACTCTTCGAAAGTCTTAGGTTGAATTCCTTTGAGTATATAAAGGAGATTCCATTCCATCCCTTGGATACACATCTCAATAGCAGACTCTCCGGATAATCGGTCCTTGCAATTTAAACTCAAATTTCTCCATCGATTGATATAATCAATCACAGGCTCTTCTTTCAATTGGCGAGTATTAGTCAGCTCAGTCATGCTAACGGTTCTCCTCGTGCTATAGAAACGATTAAGGAACTCATGTTCCATTTGTGCCCAACTATCAATGGATTCAGCTTGCAAGTCGATATACCAATCAAATGCATTTCCTTTGAGAGAGCGAACGAACTGCCTTATCATATGATCTCCATAAGTACCAGCGTCATGGCAGGTCTCAATAAAGTGTGCTATATGCTGCCTCGGATTTCCCTTGCCATCAAATTGTTGGAACTTGGGAGGCTGGTAGCCAGCTGGCAACTTCAAGTTATCCACTCTTTTCGTGTATGGCTTGACATAAGTAACAGTAGGCTTGGAATTCTCCTCAAACCTTTCTTTTATTGTTCCAAGTATAATATCCTTGAGTTGATCTACTTGGAGCATTCCATCAGCTGAAAGTGGCAATGTTCCTTGAGTTTGCTCATTTTCAATAGCCTGGCGCCTTGTGACCTCTTCTACTTCACTATCGTCCATGACTCCTTTTTCGTTTGCACGGCTAGTCTCCGCGATGTCTCTTTTCATCAATTGGGAGATCTTTGTGTCTTGAGCTTCTATGTGTTTCGTGAGCCCCTCGATAGCTTTCATCATGTTTGCTAATTGTTCCTCAACAGTCGTGGCGCCAGCCATCATTACTGGAGCTGCAACGGAGTCAGATGAAGAGTTTGAAGATGCAGAATCTTCATCACTATCATCTTTCATAAGTAGTTGTTTTCTCGAAACCTCCTCAACCGAAGGGTTGGATCCAGATGAGGCTTCCGAACGAGCTTTTTCTGACATGCTCCTTGTAACAACAGCAACATATTCAGTCAATGCCTCTGAGAGCTTAGAAGCAGCAGTCCTACCTACCGTAATCCTGACAGGAGTCATATCGTACTTCGAGCTTGTAGAGAGAAGAGATGAGAGGTAGAGACGGTCCCACCGGGCGTGCCAAATTTGTAATAACAAATTTTTGTATTTATAATAAAATAAACACAAGAGAATTACAATAATAATCCAATTGGATTAAACTTGATGATTAAGGAAACAATCTCTATCAATCCTCTGATTCTTCTCTCGAACCAATTTGGCTTGACTTGGACTTTGACTTTGACTGCGTTGACCGCGTTGACTGTGTGTGTTGAGTCGGATCTTCAGTTGAAGCTTGTCCGAACTCGGATTTGGATCTTATAACGTTAATCCAGAGGCGTCGAGCCTTTATTTGGATTAAACGTACTTGATCCGAAGAACACTCGATCTGGGGGGCTTAGCACCTTAATCCCGGGTCGTATGTTGTTCTTGGCGCGAAGAACACCGAAGAACTCAGTATATGAAGAACGCTTGATTTGGGGGGCTCCGCACCTTAATCCCAAATCGTTTGTCGTTCTTGACTTGAAGATGCTTGAAGATCTCAAGGGAGCGCTGCTCGTGTTCTTGATCTCTTCAGAGCGTTTATGTCTTCAAGTATTTGAGTGTGTCTGGAGTGAATGAAGGAGGGCTCCTTATATAGGTGAGGAATGAGCATGCCCCATAAATATCTCGCAATCTGATTGGTCTATGACAGATTTGGCCTGGTTCTGCGGGCTTGGGCCGTTCCAAATATATCACAGCTTGATTGGTCATTGCTTAATTTGACCTGATTCTGGAACCTTCCATGCTTTACTTAACTTAGGGGTCAAGTTTTACTTAATTTAAACCCTACTTAATTTATTGGGTATTAAATTAATTATCAATTATTTATTAATCTATTTTAGGAATTAATTTATTAAATCCCCAAAATAAAATATAATAAATTAAAATTGATATTTAATCAATAAAATCCACGTGTCGCCATTTGATTGGACCGTGAATTTTAATTGCTTACATATATATATATATATATATATATAATCGAATATATATTTAAAATGTTAAATATGTTTAAAGATGTTTATAAGCTTAGGTGACACTACTTGGGTTGTGATTCTTCATCCACAGGATTGGATCCTACCAAGTTATAATAGCATTTTTTTTTCCTTTTTAGTACTTTTTTTAAGTGATTAAATCCTATGAGAATAATTAATTGCTTTAAATTTTCTCAGTGAAGAACCAGAAGATCCATTTTCAAAGTTAGTTTCCTAAGTAAATTTTATAATATACTCTATTGTATTCTTTTTATTTGATTAAATCGATTATAGGTTATTTGACGTGTATTATTAATATATGACAAATTTTATGTTATTTACAAATATAATAATATTCATATTATGATTTTATTATTAAACTATGATTTTTATATAAATAAAAAGCCTAAAAAATATTCCCACAGGACCCCTTTAATTAGACTAGCCCTGTAGGAAAAGTATCACACAAATTGATTTTTTTGTAGAATCGAATTTTTAATATTAACGGTATATATCCTTTGCAAAATGCAAGTGTTGCTGAACTTGCGTTAAGCATTTGCAATATTACACTTATTTTCTTGGAATTTATTTATAATTATCAACGGTGATTGATCTTGTAATGGTTTTTCTAAAGAGTTAGCTAGTCTCCTGTGGACCGATTTTACGGTATAAACCCTGTGGCCTCTCTTTAATTTAAACCTAGCAAAACATAGGATATAATAGGATTAGAAGAGGGATCACAAGATTTACACAGTATTTGAATTTTTTTAAATTAAAACATGATCAAGGCTCAACCTAGATAGTACTTGTCCATAAAAGCCTAACAATCTTATCCTCATACATCACCTTACATTTAATCTTATGCTCAAAAGCATAGCTGGTCCAATCAGCTCTCTCATGTTGCTCTCTGTCTTATGGACAAACCTGTAATATTTCTTGCAACTTGCGTGGTCTCATGTTGTCTCTTAACTTGCATGGCCAAATACTGATATTTCTTGCAACTTGTGTGGTCCCGTTAATTCATTAACAAACACATAAAATAATTAATATCATACGATTTGTTTTGTAAAAAAAAAAAAGTGCATAGAATTAAATCTACTCACGAAGCACATAATATCAAATATCAACTCTTCATAAAAAAAAAATGAAAAGGATGAGTACTAGGAGTGGCCAATATATAGTTTCATATGGTGTTAAAACTAGGTTACTTTGTTTGGATAGAGTAATTTTAAAAATAGTGATATTTCTTGCAACTAATTGCGTTCTCATGTTGTTCCTTAACTTTCATGGACAAAATCCCACTTCGTTCACATAAACCATTCGACATAATACTATATCACTCTTATAATTTTATTTGAGTCTAATTTTAGTCATATTGGTTTATTAATTAATGAATTAAAATTAATACAATTTATTTTTAAATTTAGAACTGTATTTTTTTTTAAATGTTGTTATTTTTAAATATAAAATTAATGGTACAGTAAATACAGCCTTCTTCCCGCCATAACAATTGAACTTTCTTTGTAATTACAAAGGAAGCATAAACGTTATGGCGAGCCGTACGGAGTATAAAACACTAATAATATCATTGTTATTATAATCGGACTGGAGATCGAACCAGTGAAGACAACAGTTCGAGGTTCAATCGGATCGTACTGATTCAATCAAAAATTAGATTTCACTTATTTTCAAGTTATATTTATAGAATCATAATTCGTAAAATAGGTATAACACCTTACAAAGTTTATATATATATCCTATAAAAATATATAATTTATAATTCATACATAGTTGATGACGTGCTCATTCAATATTATAATTCATAATTTAAATCAAAATTTAAATATTATGTTTTAAAATAAATGAAAGTAAAGTGAAATATCATAAAAATAAAATTGAAAAGAGGATTGAAAAAAAAAAAAAAGATGAATGGAGTATAGATTATTGAATTATTACTAATAAAGTATATTAAAAAAAGAAAAAAATAGGTGCATAGAGTTAAATCCATGTCTCCACGTACACAAAATAATAAAATATCAGCATTTTGGTCCGCTTTATAACCCCTACGAATTCCCCTCAGCTTTATCACACCCAACCCAATTCATATTTATAATTCATCTCTATTTCTTTTCATTGCAACATGTTTTCTTTTGCTGGTGGCTTCCCGCTCTTCCATCCCTTAACATGTAACTCTATATATGTATCTTTGATTGCTTTGCTTTCATTAATCCTTGCTAGATCTTAATTTCAGATTATTTATGCTTTCATTTACTTGAATTAATTAATCATTTGCAGGCGTAAACGTGCGTAGAGATGATGAGTGAGCATGGAGGATAGATAGAGATGACCTAAGTATATTACAATCTTCTCAGCTATTTATCCTAACTCATTCATTCATTCATGTGTTTCTAATTCGATTTTACGTATTCCAATCCTCGTGTTGTGATGTTATATATCTCAATCTGTCGTTTGGAGTATAATATCTGGGGAGGGGGTTTTAGTCTTCTTTTCCTCATGTATTAACGCTCAATAAATTAACTACTTATGTTTGTTTTGTGTACTTCACTTTTTTCATTTCTTACCATGTAACCCTTTTTAGCTTGAAGAAAGAAACACATATAACCAATTCATTTATAATTCTAAAATGGTATCAACATATGATAATCATCAATTATTGGAAGAAATTAACCTTCAAGATCAAAGCTTCCTCTCTATCCACTCGAACACACAATCAAAAGTATTTAATTGGCAAGGAAAACAATGTGCAATCATGTTGAAGAAAAGTATTCTACAAAGGGATATATATTGTATGGTGTGTTTGCCTATGAGATTTTTCTCATTTCTTCTTTTCCATGAAAAAGATAAAGAAAAAGGAAATGGAAAAGTGAAATGTATGTTTGTATTTTTTTTTTAGAATTTTCAACTTTCAATTCCTCTTATTGAATTTTAACATGAACATGGTTGTAACTACCTAATCAATTCTTGCACATTTTCCTAAAATATTGGATGAATATGCTATATGTAACATCTTTCAACCTAATTAAATACAAGCATGAATAACATATTTCTGTTTAGAGTTGAATGACACGTATTATTCATGCCCCAAGGTCTAAATATCATTTTGGGGTTTAATTTTTTATGCTATGGAATACGAATGAAATATCGGGATTCAATTCTCGAACATGTCAATTAACCGCTAAAAAATATCACTAGAAAAATTAATATTTACTCATATTCTTAAATTAAAAATTAGGTAAGGATTGGAATGGAATAAAAATATAAAGGGAAATTCTCATGTGCACTTGGGTGCACCATACATCCACATTCAGAACTTATATACTAATGAATAAAAATATATATACTAATGATAAAAACTTACACTTTAATAAAGAATTCTCTTTTTACAAACACTTATGTAAACCGGGTTTACATACATTAATATGTAAATCCTGTTACTCTTTAGTATAAAAAATTATTCTTTAGCACATAAATTGTTACTCTTCTAAATTAAAAAAGTGCTATTCAAATTCTTGTAAATCTTGATTTATCGATTACTTTTTAGTACATAAAAAATTACTCTTTAAAAAATGAATTATTACTCTTTTGTATAAAAATTATTACTCTTCAAAGAGTAATTTTTTATATACTAAAAAGTAATTTTTAAAAATACGGTTTATATGTAAACCCGGTTTACATGAGACTCATTCTTCTCTTTTAGTGTTTTTAATGTAAAATTGAATATTAAAAGGTTATATATTTACTAAAAAAAGTATATCTACACTATTAAATAAAAATGAATACACAAATGAGTGTACGTGTACCCGAAAACACACTATATTAACTCAAATATAAACGAGTGAATTAATTATGGGATTAAAATGGATTGTTAATTGGTTTGGTTCGCCTATATATATAACCCCTAGCCTCAAATTCCCCACACCCACCCAATATATATATTTTTCATCTCTATTTCTTTCATAATTGCAATTAAAAACATATTTTCCTTCGGTGGGTGGTGGCTTGTCGGTGGTCTTCCAGCATTTAATATGTAACTTTATGCATCTTTGATTGTGTTGCTTTTCTCTAATCATGCTCTTAATTTCAGATTATAATTTATGCTTTCATTAATTTGATATATATCAATTTCAGTAGCAAGCTATTATCATTATATGTTGTTGACTTTAGTTGAATTAATTGACGATTTGCAGGTCACATAAACGTGCTTAGAGATGATGAATGAGCATGGAGGATAGATAGAGAATTACAATCTTAATTACCACCTACCTATTTAATTTATCCTCCTCGTTCGTTCGTTCATTCATGTGTTTCTAATTCGTTTTTACATGTTTCAATCCTCGTGTTGTGATGTTGTTATATATATCTCAGTCTGTCCCGTTTGGAGTTTAATATCTGGGAAGGGGGTTTTAATTAATTTCCTCCTCGTGTATTAATGCTCAATAAAACTTGTATGTTTTGTGTGCTGCACTTTTTTTAATTTCTACACTACTATTTTTTTTTTAAAACAGCCAATAGATTTGAGTACAAAGGATACTCAGCCCTTACAAGAAAAGAAATTATGCTAACAACTTGTCGTAAGACAAACTATAGGATTGGAAATCCAATCGTTGAAAGAATAGTGTGTTCTAAGCCCACCCTTAATTCTAATCCAATTCCAAGTTCTAAACATGAACAACTCAAAAACACCTTCCAAGTGTCCGTTCTTCCCTTCGAAAACAACACCATTTCGTCATCTCCAAATGCTCCATATAACTCCAAGACACAGGGCATTCCAATTGGGAGCCTTCATACCCTTCAACTTAGATCCAGTGTGCGCTTCAAAGTTAAGAATCGGTATTATATTCCCCGCTGAATGAATCCCAAACTATTTCCTGAACAAAGACCATAAAGGATATGTCATATTGCATCCAAAGAAAAGATGTTCCTCTATTTCCTCAGCATCGTTGCATAATGGACATATGGTGTTTCCAACATTCACTCCTCGTCTAGCAAGATTAACTTTTGTAGCGGTCCTTCCTTTAAAAATTCTCCATGCAAGTAATTTGACCCTTCCTGGGGCATTGCATCTCCATAATTTGCTCCATGCTTCAACATCTCTTAACGAACGGATATCTTGACACCTGTCACACAAAGCCACATATGCTGATTTAACTGAATAGAGGCCAGTGCTCTCAAGCTTCCACACCCATAGGTCCTTCGTGTAAACCCCTGGTTTGTACCTACTTAAAATCATCATAAGTTCAGATAGTGAGTTGTGTTCCCAATCATATAAGTTACGCCTCCAAGTGATATTCCACTGCCACATCCCATCATTATCCCAATTTCCCATCTCCCTCACAGTTTTTCCTTTTTCCTTTGACAACATGAATAGTCGTGGAAAACTATTAATTAGAGGTTTGTCTCCACACCACGTATCATTCCAGAAATCAATCTCCTCTCCATTGCCCAATTTTCTCACCAAATTATCCCTCACCCAATCCCCTCTATTACCCTTTGTAATTTTAAAAAGATCCCGGAACCACCTCGACCAATTACCCCTTCCTCTTCTCCATCCACTACCATCATTCTCCATGTCCCACATCCTAGCCAAATCCCCATACTTAGAAGTAAGGATTTTATGCCAGAAGTAATTAGGAGAAGTATGAAACTTCCAAACCCATTTGCCAAGAAGTGACAAGTTGAAACACTCAATATCCTTGATCCCCAACCCTCCATACTCTTTGGCAGTGCACACGTTTTTCCAGCTCACCCATTTAATTTTATCTCTCTCAACACCCACTCCCCACAAAAATCTTCTTTGGATGCTGGTTAAAGATTTTAAAATATGTACTAGAGCATGGTAGAAGGCAAGCAAGAAAGTAGGAATGGCATTAAGAACAGCATTGATAAGGGTAGCCGGTCCCGCAATTGATAAGCGTTCTAATTTCAAAGTACTTAGCTTTTTTTTGTAGTTTTTCAACCATAGGATCCCAAATTCTCCTATTTTTTGTTCCTGTACCAACAAGGATACCAAGATATTTAAATGGCACGTACCCGACTTTGCAGTTGAGAATTTGTGTGGCATAAATGGAAGCTCCATCATCTTTGTTGAACAAAAATATCTCACTTTTGAAGAAATTGATCTTCAGCCCCTATGCTAACTCCACCCATCTCAAGATTGCTTTCAAGGAATAAAAACTTCCCCTGTTGCCGTCATTAAAGAAAACCATATCATCAGCATATTGTAGGATATCCAAATTGATCATATCTTTCCTAATTTTCAAAGGGGTATATAGATGGCTGTTAGCACTCATAAATCAAGCGAAATACTCCGCTTTCCAAAGCCAGATACGGCTCCCAAATCAATGATCAATATTCAAAGATAATCCCCAAAGAGTACATCATGAAGAATAAATAACAAGCAAAACCCTAAACCCAAACGTACGGGCCCAACTACTATAATGAAAATAACAAGTCCAATAGTAAAGCTACGATGACAACGATAAAAAACTAAGCTTTCCCAATGTGGTCCTCGCCCGACCGATCCCGGCGCCGGCGCCGGTAAACCAGCAATGGCCTCGGCGGGGCCTCCCCGAACTGCTCCACATCAACTCACTCCCCCTCAAAAACAATCTTGTCCCCAAGATTGAACCAAGGGAATTGTTGACGGAACTCGCTCAACTGTACCCATTTGGCCTCCTCCTCCGGCAAGCCAACCCACTTCACCAACAACTCTTCCTCCTTTCCCGCTACCGCACTCGTGTGCCTCCGTGCCAACACCACCTCTGGTTCTAACACCGGAGCTTCAGGCAACTCCAAAGAGTCGGGTAAGTTGGACTCCACGGGGTGATCCCCAATTACCCTCTTGAGCTGCGAGACATGAAAAACGGGATGAATGCGGCTAGTTGGTGGAAGCTCAAGACGATAGGCCGAAGGACCTATACGAGTCAACACCGTAAAAGGACCATAGAACTTGGCCGCCAACTTATGGTGAGGCTTCGAAGCCAACGTGTGCTGTCGATGCGCCCTCACCTTCAGAAACACCCGATCACCCACTGCGAAGCTTACATCGCGACGATGCCTATTAGCAGACCGCGTCATCCTTTCCCGTGCCACCATTAAATTCTCCCTCAAACGCGAGAGCATCGCCTCACGCCCCTGGAGCATGTCAGCCACCGCCGCCACCCTGCACTCTCCCGGCAGGTGCCGCTGAAGCACCGGGGGCGGCCGCCCATAGACTACCTCAAACGGGGTGATACGGGCCTTGCTGAATAGATCAGCTTTAGTTTCCTGAATGCACACAAAATCTGCTGCTTCCTTACTAATAATATCTCTGATCTCTTTAACTTTCTGGATCCCTCCCAAGCCCCTAGCATTAATGGACAAAATATTCATAACAAATGTTCATCGACACCCCTTTACTATCCTTACCTGAATTATCCACGTAGCCACTTCTATCTCTTAGATCCATAGCAATTAGCTATCCCCCTCAATGCCGAGACCCATGAGTTCTCCAACTTCTAAGATCTTTTCAGCCTCCTCTCTGGATTTTTTTAACCACTAATTTTATGTATTTCTTCCTTTGCTTTCTACTTGATCTTGGAGCTTGACTCTTGGACAGAAAATCTTACTCAAAAGTGTTCTGTCGTCTTCCTCTTCTCCCAGATTTCCGACTTCGAGGGTGTCTAACCCTTTTGATGTTCCCGTCAAAAGATTTTGCTCCTGCTGCACTCCTCGCGTGTAATACTGACATAAAGCATTTGGTCTTTATTATCCCTGCTAACTTTATCCGACTTTTGGAATTCTTCTTGAAACGATTCTGCAGATTCATCTGAATCATTGGACGATTCTGTGTCGTTAGGAACCCTGGAGTCTGACACATGATCATTTCTGGAAGTGGAATGAAGACGAGCCCCAACTTCTCTTATTCTAATAAAAAAAGATGTATCGCCAATCTTAATCTTTTTAGAGGATAGGATCCAATTTGTAGTTTCTATCTTCGCTAGAACAAATCCAACATCAACTCGAACTTTTCCTGTTGTATTTTGATCGACCATTATTGCCTCCCCCATGAGATTTCCAATCTTCAAGAATACATCTTCCCTCCAAGCATGCAACGGAACACCTCCTATTTCGAGCCAAGTAGCTCTCCATGGACTGAGAACTCTAGGATTTACTAGTTGACTTAGAGCATAATTTCCCTCCTCTCTCCTACGTGAGACAGGATGTCTCACCAAAGTGGCACCGAAGATCCAGACCTGCCACCTTTAGCTTCCTCACCGCCTCCGGCTTCCCCCGTCATCGCCTCTGCCACCATCTCCATCACCTTCTCCGCCTCCACCTCAGTAGTTCAGTCTCTGCCACCGACGCCCCCATCACCTTTGGTTTCTTCACCACTGCTCATGCCATGGCTTACTCCGCCTGATCCGTTCATAGACTCCCCACCTCAGGTATTTTTTCCTTCGTCGGACATTATTTTTCCGCCACCCATACCAGAATCTCCGTCGGTGTTCTTTTCTCTGCTAGACTTATTCCTCACGCCGCCGCGGAGAATTAAGGCAGTGAGGTGGGAAATTATGTGGTGTTGGGCAAGAGATTGTTTCAAATTAGGGTTGAGCGTAGAAGAGTACGGAGGGAGAAAGTTCGTAGATTGGGGGAGGTGGATTGAGAGAGAGAAAGGAGGGCGGCGGCGGCGCAATGGATCTAAGAGAGTGTGACTCGATTGTGCAAATGGGTAGGCCCTAACGAGTTTAAAACAAAAAACATCCACACCTTTTTACTTTTTTTTAAAACAGTCCCAAAATACTTAAAGTTTTTTTTATTTAGTCCCACAGCTTTTTCAGAAGTTTTGATTTCGTCCTATATTTTATTTTTTTCTCCAAATTAGTCCAATAACTATTGAAAATTCTCCAAAACCGTCCCAAATTTTAAAATCAAGATGATAAAAGGAGTGGATGGTACATAGCAGAATTTTGGAAGATTCAAAAGTTATAGGACTAATTTAGAGAAAAAATAAAATATGGGACGATATCGAAACTTTTTGAAAAGTTGTGGGACTATATCAAAAACTTTAAGTATTTTGGGTCCGTTTTGAGAAAAGTAAAAAGTTGTGGGATGTTTTTTTTTCTTAAACTCGGCCCAAATTAAATTCCTGGAAAATTGATATGTAATGTTTGTTAGTATATTGTCAATTGTTGTATTTTATTTGATTGTGGATGCTGACAAATTTTAGGCATAGTACTTGAGTTATTAAACTAATAATTTTGCAATTTTCCTGCTGTTGTTTAATTTAAAAATCATGTGGAAATAATTAATGTTTAAGCATCAAAGGTTATAATTATTTGTAGGACTATATTTGCTCAAAGTTATTGTAATTTAGGATAAGCTTTTGCCTCTGGCTACGGGTGAGCGAGAAACGTTTGAAATCATTTTGAATTTGGAGTTAGTCTCATTTTAATCGGGTTTACGGTGTAAACCTTGTGGTTCCTATTTAATTTAAACTCCTAGAAATACGTAGGGTATAATAGGATTGGAAGGGGAGACCACAGGGTGTTTAGGATGAGAAAAGACGCTGGTTCATATACTAAACTATGTAAACCGGATTTATAAAAGTGTTTGTGTTGAATTTAAGTATGTCGTCACAGTACAGGAGATTCTCTAAGATTATCTCGGAATAACCGGCTTGGAAACCAAGAGGCAAGTATTATGTAAGGAAATAAAATAAATAAATAAAAACTTCATTTGCTACAGTTCCGGATCGATTTGAGCCGGATGTGTTATCTTAGTGCAGTTCAATTTCTGCTATATTCTTTTCCACAATCATTGGCGTTCACTTTGGCCATGTTCTTGTGCATATAATTAAAGCTCTGTCCCAAATTTTTTATATATATAGTTGCTAATTCTTATGACTCTTTTTGGCAGCTGTAACTAGATATGAAACTCTTCTAGGGTCCTTGGAGCAGGCTCAAGATTGGACTATAATGGAAGTGGGAATTATTCTTCATTTTACAGATGGTATATATGTTCTTAGCTAACCGACACAGAAGCATTTCTTGGTTATAGCAATTCCTCTAGATGCACTTTCAATATCATAACTTTTGTCAAATTCGATTTTGGTCCTAAATTACTTAAAATTTTATGTTTAGTCCTGTAGCTATCTCAAAATTTTAGATTTTGTCCCAAAATTAATTTTTCGTCGCAAATCATCCCATAACTTTTGCCAAATTCGATTTTGGTCCTAAATTACTTAAAATTTTATGTTTAGTCCTGTAGCTATCTCAAAATTTTAAATTTCATTCCAAAACTAATTTTTTGTCGCAAATCGTTCCATAATTCCTGAAAATTTTTCAAAATTGTCCAAAATTTAGTACAATTTTGAAAAAAATTTAAGAGTTAATTTGGGACAATTTTGATGATTTGCGACGAAAAGTTAGTTTTGGGATGAAATCTAAAATTTTGAGATAGCTACGAGACTAAACCAAAATTTTTAAGTAATTTGGGACGAAAATCAAATTTGGCAAAAGCTATGGGATTGAAAGTGATTTTTAAGTAATTTGGGACGAAAATCAAATTTGGCAAAAGCTATGGGATTGAAAGTGCGCATTTAACTCGAGTAACTTCTACAGAGAAAAATGCACTTTTGCTCTGTACGAAGGAGTTCATTTTAGAAAAAAGTCCTACAATTTTAAATAATTGATCCCAAAAGTTGTGTATTTTTTCATCCATGAACCATCGAGTGAGACCAAAAGTAAAACTTTTAAGACCAATAAGAACTAACGGGATGTTTTTTGAAATGAACCCTTTTGTACGGCCAAATTAAAATTCATTTTTCTCGAAATCTACATATTGGCACTTCCTAATGCTTATCAATCTCCATGTTACTGTTTGTTTACTTTTTTTAATATTGTTATGTTCTTTGGAAAACTAAAAAGATCATAGCATGTCGAGGAAGCACCGATATCTAATAGCAGACTATTGTTTATGAATATTCGTCCTTTTTGTCAATTCATCGAAGCTTTTTATTATTAGTCTCATTAACTTTTTATTTTTTAATTTTGGTCCTTGCAAAATAATTTTGAACTTATAGGACTTGCAAAAACTTTTGCAAAAGACTAAAATTGTAAATTTTACAGTTTAGATCTCAATTTATTGTGATAGAGTTTCAAGGTTTGGATCTAAATCTTCGTTTCCTACAAGTATTGTCAAACTCATCTTATTTATAATTCACTGAGATCTGATGATATTCATCATTTTAGAATTCTAATTCATTAATTTCGAAATAGCTTATGAATTCATATTATGAATATATGAATATGAATATTTGTTATGAGATTATAAAGACGGAAAACTGATGTGATTATCAATTGTTGAGTTTGTCAAATATAAAATAAATGTGTTCTGCTTGTCCCACATCGGATGAGAGATCAGAAAAGAGGTTTTTAATTGCTATATAAGGAGGACTTTATTCTGATGTTAGATACACCAAAAGAAAAAGACACTATAATCTTTATACGCGATTCTTTTATTCCTTTCTTGTATTCTCTATTTGAGAATTGGGAGAAAAGTTGGGAGTTAGTTAAAGATTTGTAATTGTGTGGTAGTTTTTGGGTCGAGAGAGAAAAGCTTCTGTGTGATTGTAATATTTTTCATATAGTAAGTATTTTCTCGGGTCCGTGGTTTTTTCTCCGATTTGGAGTTTCCACGTAAATTCCTTGTGTTGTTCTGATTCTTTTCCTTTCTCATTAATATTTTGTCCTTTTCCCTTTAAGGATGAATGCTTTTTCCCAACAAAGTAGAATCAGAGCCCGGTGGGTACTTTTAAAAATTCTTAGTATGCTCGGTGATTGCAGCGTAGTCTGATCTTCCACATCAGAAAAGATTTTTTAAGAGACGGTTATTCATTAGGTTAGGGTAGGGCAAAATATGTCTACAATTAAGTTTGATGTAGAGAAATTTGATGGTAGAATCAATTTTGGGTTGTGGCAAGTACAAGCAAAAGATGTGCTGATACAATCTGGGTTACACAAGGCTCTGAAAGGAAAGCCAAGTTCAACGGATGGCACAGGAAGTTCCGACAAAGATTCTAGAAAGGGTGATGAAAAGAGTGATGAAGATTGGGAGGATTTGGATTTGCGGGCAACAAGCACAATACGCTTATCATTGGCTAAGAATGTCCTTGCTAATGTGCATGGTATTTCGAACGCCAAGGAGCTATGGAACAAGCTTGAGGAACTATACCAGGCAAAGAGTATCTCAAATCGGTTGTACCTGAAGGAACAATTTCACACGCTTCGAATGGAAGAAGGTACACAAATCTCAGATTATCTAAGTACTCTTAATTGCATCATCTCTGAACTAGAGGCAATTAGAGTGAAGATTGAAGATGAGGATAAGGCATTGAGGCTTATCTTGTCTCTGACACGTTCCTATGAGCACATGAAGCCAATTCTAATGTATGGAAAGGAAACTTTAAATTTTGCTGAAGTCACAGGTAAACTTCTTTCTGAGGAAAGGAGGCTGATGAGTGAAGGACGCACTATTAAAAATTCAGTAATGTTGGCGAGTGGCAATGGAGGAAGGAAGAGGGACTCCAAGAATGTAGTTTGTTGGAAGTACGGAGAACCTGGGCATGTAGTTTGTCCACATGGAGGAGGAGCTAATCGAGATGGAGTTGATACGGCAAACAACTCCGAGTCTAAAGCTAATATTGTGGAGAATTTTCTCTGAGGAGAAAATGAATACCCTCATGACATGCCCAGTTGTCATGGAAAAGGGGTGTAGTACTGTTAGCTGGGCCACAAATTTACACACATTAACTTGGCATGAATGTGTGTGGTGAAAAGGTATATCGATGGCTGATGGACTTCCAGGGAGGCCAAGAGCTGGAAGTTGCACCATAAAATTTCAGCAGGTATTTTTCGATATGTTGCCGCAAGGAAATTCTTAGAATGGATTATTCTAAGTGAGTCTACTCATATGGTGGAGTAGGATGATTCTTAGGAGATAGAGAATTGATTGTCGGTAAAGACAATGGGTTTTATTTTGTTTTTGACATGATGGAGATTGTTGAGTTTGTCAAATATAAAATAAAGGTATTCTGCTTGTCCCACATCGGATGAGAGATAAAAAAGAGGTTTTTAATTGCTATATGAGGAGGCCTTTATTCTGATGTTAGATACACCAAAAGAAAAAGACATTATAATATTTATACGCGATTCTTTTATTCCTTTCTTGAATTCTCTATTTGAGAATTGGGAGAAAAGTTGGGGTCGGGAGAGAGAAGCTTCGTGTGATTGTAATATTTTTCATAAGTAATTATTTTCTCGGGTCCGTAGTTTTTCTCCGGTTTGGAATTTCCACGTAAATTTCGTATGTTGTTCTGATTCTTTTCCTTTCTCATTAATATTTTGTCCTTTCCCTTTAAGGATGAATGCTTTTTCCCAGCATCAATTACTTTTGAACTAATTAATATTTTATTAATAAAATGGCTTCGACTTGATGCATGATGCATCGTTCGGTTTTCATTCATATGATATTAACTTGATTGCACTATTGAACTGGGGCGGATCTACTATCGGGCAATCCCAGACTCAAGCCCAGGGCTGGCCACCAAGAACCTATTATATTATAGGTAAATAATTTATTTTTTAAATTTAGCCCAGTCCAAAAGTATTTTAAGCTCACCCAAAGGAAGCCCAAAAATAAATATCTCTTCTCAAATTATAAATTTTATGAGCCCATTATAATAAATATTAAAAATACATAATTAAAGTTTTTTATATATAACCCTTCATTTGTTATTTATTTTTTATTATTGTATAATAATTATTATTTTAATAAATTTAGCCCATCCCAGTTAAAGATGGTCTTTTTCCCATTTTGGTCATCCCACACAAAGGGTCCCCTTTTCTTTTTTAAACACATGGGACCCACACACCTCCTCTAATACAATTAAAATATGGGGCCCATACTCCTACTAATACAACTTTCACTACACATTAAATAATAATACTCATTAATCTACGTGCAAAAAAAGCAAAAGACCCTCTTTTGTTGGGACGGAGGGAGTATACTTTATCTCTAATTTGGCAAAATCCATGTCTTTGTTTCAAGATCAGATATCAACTATATTACACTTTTTTTTCATAATTATTTACTTGTGCAGAATTATTCACGCTACTGTTTGCCGAAGAAATATGCACAAAAATTATGTTGTAAATAATTATTCACTAATTGTGCAAAATTATTCACTGGAGGATTATTCACTAGTTTGTTGTCACTGTTTGTCGGAAAATGTATAGAGAAATTATGTAGTGTAGAATTATTCGCCGAAGATTGAGGTTTTGATTAATTTTGAAGATTCTCTTTTTTACCAGTAGTGTAGCAACATTTTCCAAACTTTTTAGAATGAAGAATTTAGAAATGCAACAAAATCGGGAAATGATATGATTTTGTGATCTGGCGGTGCAGTAATTAAAACAACTTTATCATTTTGATAAAATAAAGTGGAAAAGTAATACGAATATAATTTTGTATAGTAATAATTTAAGGCTGGGTATTTAATACTCCTTCTGTGCCATTTTCATCTTTCCATTTCTTGTAGATTCGCAACTTAAGAAAAGTCGCTTTCTATGGGTAATGTAGTTTTTTTTAATAAACAAATTGTAAAGTATGTATGTGTTTAAGGAAGGGATGAAATTTTGAAATTAAAGTGTGCTTTGAAACTAAAATTTGCCAGATAACGTCGTGCCAAATCAGTTCCTAGATACTCTTTTTATTCAAATCTACCTTTTAGCTATGATGGAGAAAATGCTCTAATTATGTATTTTTAGCTCTGTGTGTGATGTTAAGCCATAGATAAATGTGTCTCCAAACAGTATCAGTCACCACATAATAAATGAATAAGTGGCTTACTTCTTCCTCGACCGATCCACACATTTTGCATTCCTTAGAGAAATTATGATTTAAGGCCCACCTTTGATATCGAAAAATTGGAGATTTAGGAGGTAACACAAGAGATTACTCGGATACAATTCCTCATTCAATGGAATCCACCATAAGTTCGGAATAAACTCATCGTCTTATGGAATCCACCAAAAGACTAAGAGAAAATTATAATAAATCCATCTTCTAGATAAGAGTAAACACTCTAAAATAACTTATATTCTCACAAATTTTCTCAATGCAAATACAATGGAATGATGCTCTATTTATAGGGGCCATTACAAGACTCTAGAACACTCATGCATTAAACACTTGACTCATCACTTACTAGATTTAGGGATTAATACCAATTTAGTCCTGTATTTTTAGCAATGGTCCTTTTTGGTCCCTTATCTTTTGAAATTTCCTAATTTCGTCTCGTAACTTAATTTGGGGCCGATATCATCCCGCATCTTGTGAAAATGCTCTGATTTAGTCCCAAATTTTTAGAAATGCTCGGCAGACAGTTCCAAATTTTAGAAGGTATGAAAATTCTTGCTAAAAAGCCACCTCCCCTTTTGCTATTCTAGATTTTCAAAATAAAATCATTTTAAGCCTTTTTATACTCAATTTTACCCCAAACTTTCATTGTTCTTTCCATTTTCAAAATAGACCTAGTCTATTACGATCATATCAGGCCCAGCATGCTTCCGTACATTAATTAAACAACATTAGTCTTATAATTAACCAACTTAAAATAGTAACAGTACCTTTTTTACAGTTAATCCACCGGGTATCCGGGAGATTTTACAGCTGCTGCTCACAGCCAACCATGCGCCCTGCAGTGTGATGGTTCGATCCCGTTCCTTCAGCGGACCTCAGCTTAACCCTGATTCATTTCCTACATCGAGTGTACAGGATGCTGCTATTGTTTCTCGTAGGAAAGTATGGAGATTAAGGTTGCAGACAAATGGAAGGTTAAATGTGGGTAGAAGCCTAAGATTATTTATTTATTGAATGAAAATATTATTACACACTCATACTACTTGAACAAGAGAAGAAGACTCCTCTAGCTACCTATGGTAGCTGAAATCGAAACAATCATACAAGAAAAGAAAAGAAACTAATATAATGTTTATTTAGAGAGAACAGATGAGAATGTTCGATGCCTTTTGCTTTCTCAGCTCTTCTATTTATAGAGGTTTTCGGATGTAAAATCTGGATTTCAAAGCCTCTCTGTTCGTGCTGACGTCACTGCTTATATTATTGTGCTGACGTCACTGCTTACGCTTCTCTATCCATTGGCAGCCGTCCTGCAATCATCTTTTGCTCCTTTTGAAAGGTCACATGATCCCTTACCCCTTTGAAAAAGTCATTCGACCCTTACTTTTTTGAAGAGTCATCTTCTTTGGTATCCAAAGGGGTCACCTGGCTTTTGGGTATTTTGAAGAGATTTTGCCCTCTTTTTTCCTCGTTTTTCTTTTGCTGGAAGGGGTCCAGTATTCTTGTTTCTTTCTATGCTCAATCGTACCCCTTTTCCAAACTCTGGTTCAGTGTGGATGGGGCAACTGGTGCATATTCTCTCCTTCCACCTTCCCCGGTGAATCATACTGCAAAATTTTTGATGAGTTTTTCTACTTATCGGTAGCTTGTTTTTCCAGAGCAGTTTTCTCTTCCCTTCGAAAAAGTCTTCCTCATACTTTGTCTTTTTTCCTGTTAAGGAGTTTAACAGGAAATATCCGTTCTCCGTGTGGTCTTCAAATTTGAATGGAAACTTTACTTGGACCATTGCCTGGAAGCAGGCATACAAATCCCTCGCTCTTCAAGTGAAGATTTGATCCTCTGAGTAGGTTGAAACCAGGATTGGTTCCTTTCCGGAAGGCTCCTTGATGCTATTTGCAGCTTTAATGACTGGCCTTCGTAGCTTGATAAAATGAAAGGCCTCATGTCGGCCTATCCCAACTGGTTCCGGAGCTACACTAATAAAGTATAGCTCCAATGGTTCTCCCCTGGTCAAAGTATCGTTGTTTGACCATACCTTGGACACTGCATCCCCTATCCACTTTGGTAGCCTTGAAATTTTTGGAAAGCTAGGTGCCATGGTGTATATTGAGGCTATTGCCCCAAAGCTGAACCATTGCTTGACATCTTCTAGATTTGACCCGGACCTCATCCAGACTCGGGAATATTCTCCAGATACATATATCTGGCATTTCTTCAGACGAATTCCCTGTCGTATGTTCAATTTCTCCCAACTGGCCTGGTACTCCTGCCAATGAAAAAAATCAGCTAAGTAAATACCAACCTTAGCAGTGCCTGTCATAGGACTAAGGTTGATCTCTCCCTCTTTTACCCCAGAGGTGCTGGGTTGACTCGTCTACACTAGATGTGACTCCAGAGTCTCGATTTTTTCTTGGACCAGTTCTTCTTTAGGAAGTTCTGATCCAGAACTCGTGCTAGGGGTACTTGAATCCCCTGCTCCGGATTTAGGGCCCCGTTCCCTAATACACTTCTTTTGTAGATTGTTCATAACTGCCGGAGTAAAGGCACTTTTATTGTCTCAAATAGACCCGCATGGATGCGGATACAATCTCATATTAGATTAGACACTTTGGTCTCATCTTCTCATGGTAATTTTCCAGTAATATTAGCATTCATTTCCAGAGTCTCGTAGTCCTTTTGGAGTACCATAAGGAGGTCCATCAGGTGCTTGGATCTCATCAGGATGGAGTCTATTTCACCTTCTTCCATCTCTTATCAGGAAATCTGTCAAAACATTTTCAACAGATTTAATAATGACAATATTAAAATCATAATATTGGCATTCAGCTTGCCATCTTAAAAGTCTAGCCTTTTCTGGTTTTGATTCAATTTTATTTTTTAGAAAGGCTTTGACACTCATGTTATCGATTTTAAGAATGAATTTCATCGCAAGAAGAAATAGCGGCCATTTTTTGAACGCTTTCCATACTGTAAAGAATTCCTTCTTATTGATGTGCCACCTATTTGCCTTATTCTCTGCAAAGAGCCCACTGCAATATCTGCATGGTACTTCTCCTTCGGGTGTGGACTTCATGAGAACTACTGCCCACCAATGGTCACTGGCATCTATGTATAGTACCAGATTATCCTCGTCATTAGTAATGGCTAACTTTGGGAGCCTCGTGCAAACCTCCTTTAATTGTTTAACCATTTATCGGTGTGATTCATCTCATTTAAACTCGACATCATTCTACAATAGAGGACTATACACCTTTTTGTATTGCGCTAGATTGTTGATGAACATTCCACAAAGTTGACAACTCCTAAGAAGCTTTGGAGTTGCTTTTTGTCCTTGAGATCTTCAGGAAATCCTTGAAAATTTCTACAATGTGTGGCTGTAGAATAATTCCGAACTCATCAATCTCTACTCCAAGAAACTCAATCTTCCTTGTTGCAATTACTGTCTTCTTTTTAGAAAGCACTAATCCTTCCTTGTGACATACTTCTGAAAAGACTTCCAGATACGCCAAATGCTCTTTCATATTCTTTTAGGCTATGAGGATGTCATCCACATAAAAGAACATGAATGAGAAATAATCCTTAAAAAGATTATCCATCTTCCTTTGGTATATCTGGGGTGCGTTTGCTAAGCCTATGGGCATGACATTCCAAATATAATGACCATGTGGTGTGGAGAAGGCTGTAAACTTCTTGCTTCCTTCTTCCATCATAATCTGGTAAACCCCAGATTTGAAATCGAACTTTGAGAATACCTTGGCATTCTTGATACAATTGACCAAGTGTTTCCTATTGGTATGTAGTATCCGTCAAACTCCAAGATGTTGTTGATTCCTTTGTAGTTGATTACAGGCTCGACTTTCCCCGCTTGACTTCTCCATGATTTCGAACTAGAAATCCTAGACTGCTATTTGGAGATATTCCTGGTAAAATCAACTTAAGGTCTAGATGTTCCTTAAGTATTTACTGCATATCCTTTCGATCCTTTTAGTTCATCAGGATGGACTTGTATCTTACGAACTCATGCTCCTTTCCTTCTTTTACTTTGAGTGAGGCTTTGAGTTCATTTTTGTCCCACCAGGCTAGAGGATCCTCGTTGAAGTTCCTCTATATCTTCTTCTTGACGTCCTCCAAAGATGTTTGTTCTTCGGTTGTGACGTCCCTTTGTAGATTTTCTCCCAAGCTTGCTTTGAGAAGGTAGATTGTATTTTCTTTTAGGTTCTCCATATTTCATCCTCCTCTAGTTTCGGTTCTCATTTGAAGGACCGCTTCGTAATATCTTCTTCGATCATTCATCTTTGGATGGCTAAGTTTTCCTTCATTATCACTACGCTTGCTGCGAAATCTGATTGGTATTTTTCTTTAAAATACATTACGCAGTCTTGGTGCGATGATCTTATGTTCACAAAGAGTTGTGAAAATAAGCCTACTTGTTGCGTTTTCTTGGGTAAAATACTTGAATGTCTATAGAAAATTATTTCCTAACAGAATATCCGCTTTGGTATCATGAAAATATATTGGTGGAGTTTTCACCTTGTACCATGGATTACGATCCGCTCCTCCGATCATGATTTCTACTTGCTTGATTCCCCTTTTAAGGATTAGCACCCTCTGTGAGAAATTCTTTCCTAGTATCGTTGGTAAATCTTCACCTGAGCCTTTAGGGAAGACTCTTTCCCTTGCTATGCAGATACCAGCTCCTGAATCAATGTATGCCGCAAAATATTCTGCTCGATGCTCTTTATATATCATCCATATGGTGATATATATCGAAAATGGGCTGGTAGTCATGGGTAGTTCAGAGCTTATAACCCCGAGCCTTTACTAGTAAATCTTGTATCTCTTTTCCTTGATCGTGAATTTCATTCTATCTTGCAATCGTTCCCAAAGTTTGTGATCCTCGAGAAACTCCAATCCCAACACTAGTTGTTTTAGGAATCTTCCTGATATCCCCTCTATGACCAGCTCAAGTTCTCCGAGTTTGAGCTGTCCTTGATACCTCCCAGTTGTTGGTTGTTGGAGGTAATATAAGACGTCACAAGGAATAGAGTTTTCCTTTTTAGTGATGTCGAATATTACTTCGACTCCTCTCCATTTTTCTGGGCATTTCAGTTTACCTTTAGTTGTGAACTTTTCTGGTTCCTAGATCACCTCCACGATTGGTTTATTTTCCCATCTTTCACTGATCATTCTATCTTCTTGGAAAGAAATCTTTCTCTACTCGAATCTGAGGTTATCTTGTCTATTCCAAACTGGCTTATCTCTGATTCGCAAATCCATGTCGTGGATTGGCGGCAACTCCATTATTTTTGGTCTAGTTGCACATGCAACTCTCTCGAACACTTCTGGTATCTCAATATACTCATTCATTTGGAATAGATCCGAATGATGGGTGTTGGACAGAGCATAAGAGATACTGTATGTGATAGAGTAAGGCTTATTCCCTTCTTTTATCAAGTTTTTGTTTTTGAAATCTTGACGAAGGGTGAGTGCCCTATTGAAATCTCGATCCACCAGATTATAGGCAATCCTTAGGTAAATGTAGGATGCCACCTTTCATACGTACAGGTTTCCTGAGAGTCCTCCTAGGCATGCATCTCTCATATTCTTAATCTTCTTATCAAAGATAGCAATATCGATTGGTGTATCGATTCCTTCTTTGAATGTTGCTTTGATGAGGATCCGAATGGCTCCAATATGGACCCAAGACATGGTCTTAGATACTTCTTTCGAGAGCTTGTAGAGTTCCCTCTTGATCTCCTCATAAGAAACCAGTTGCATTTTCATCATATTTCCCATAAGCTCCATAGGGATGGCAATTTCCCCTTCGGTTATCTTATATATGATGTTGTGCTTTCTCTTTTTGAAATTGAGAAACCGTTCTAACAATCCCATGGTGAATCCGTCGTATAGATTGAGTCTTGGATCCTCCTTTATAATTCTCATAAGAGTCTTATGAAAGATGGATGTCTGGGAAATGAATCCAGACATGTCCTCTTGCATCTCCTGTATGAAGTTTTCTTCTTCACTCTGACTCATCTTCAGAGGATTCATCTTGACTGAAGAATTCTTCTTCATAGATGCTTTCTTCTGAGGGTATATCTTCAAACTGATATACCTGTACCAGATCTTGAAAGTAAACAGCTTCCTCTATTTCTGGAGTGGTTTCAAATTGTCGTACTCCTCGCTTCTGGTTTTCTGGGCAATCTGGTGAGATATGTCCTCTGGCTCCACACGTGTAGCAGTTACAATCCTTAAATCTTTCATTGGCCCGTGTGGGTGCTCGTCGAAATGTCTTTCTTGTGGGAGTTCTCCCTGTACTCCATTAGTTTGATCTGAGGAAGAGGCTTGACTTTTTGAACTCCATCTTGTTGGTCCAGACCTTTGCCCTAATTTATAGCTTCGAGCCTTTTATTTAGACGGATCTTGGTCTTCTGAACTTCCATACTCTGCTTCTTTGAGTGTAAGGATGATATTTCTTCATCATTTTTGGCTTCATTGGATTTCTTTCAATGATGGTTGGAAGATCATTACTCTCGCAACATAAGGGTACTGTCTTGTTGATTTCCCACTCTACAATCTTGGCTTTGAGGAAAAACATTCTTCTTGCTATTGAATCCAGCTCAAATGGTTCATATTCTCTGATCAGTATTTCTCTCCATGGGCTTGGAATCTTGACAAAGAATAGGTGGATACTTCCTCCTCCTTTACCTTTGACTTCCATCTATACTCGGTTAAGAGTTTGATGTATTCATTTACGTAACAGATGTCAAGTAGTTCCAGGTTGTATAGGCATTTCTATACTTCTTCTTCTTCTCTTCTTTCATTCCTTCGAAGTAGCCTACTCCGATGAAGTGGATCTTGAAGATCTTGGCCATGCGATCAACAATATTGCCAAGGTCTTCGCCTTCCATGGCCTCCTTCTTGACTTTGTCTGAGAGCTCCTCCCAGGCGTACTTTACTGATCCTTCTAGGCTCATAGTTAGGAATCTTATAAACCCTTTTTTATCCAGCTCCAGTGCACCTCCTACAATCTTCATTGCATTTGTCCACTCATCGATCAGGGTCTCCCTATTCTTGAAGTCTAGAGTGTCGAGATTTAGGATCAACCCGTATGGATTTATCAATTCAAGATGAGACTGACTATATGGGGTGTTGTGTAGATTAGATCCTCGAACTCAGCTTGCTACTGTTGATAATCCCATCGCCTTCATTTTGAAATTTCCTTGGTTCTGGGATGTCTCTTCTTGTCTTACTTCATGGACTCCATGTGATCTAGAAGTTCCTTCATTTTGGCTCAGATCCTGTCGGGTTTGAGGAGCCTGAGATTGTTGTTGAGAGTTCGAAGTCTATCCAACATTCATTTTCAGATCTACAATAGTTAGTCCTAGGAATGACTCATATAGATCTAGTAGATCCTCAAGATTCGCTCTTTCCATCCAAGGATGTGGATTCTCCTCGAAGGATAGCGATCATCTTTTCACTCTCCGTCTTCGGCCTTGTGACCTCCATCGTCTTTCCCTTTTGGTGTAAAGGGATTCTATTCCGAAGGTTGGTGGCAATTTTCCTCCTAGTCTTCTTCCCGTCACCTTGGTTTCTAGGGACTCTACTTGGTTTATCAACTTCCTGATAAAGTCAAGTTGTTTGTTCTGCAACGTCTCCACCTTATCCATCTTGAGGCTGATCTCAAATATCATCTTGGACATATTTTGGCAATATTCTCCAAAGAATTTTACCGTCTTCTGTAGTTCTCTAAGATCTTAGTTCATCTTAGAGTTATCTGCCTCGATCTCTTTCCACTCGGTCATTTTGACCACCATGAAAAGTGATAGGGCTTGCAGATCTCTCTTGGACCTTGGTTTGGTCGTCTTCTCCATTGTTCGTGTCTAGGGACACGTCCATGGATCTCGGTAAAACTTTGGAGTTCCACTATGTTTCTTGACATTTCTTTAAAGTATCTTATTTCCATCTGGCGACTTTCCTCCAAATGTTCTTCCTCGGTGTAGTTGGCACGAGCATCCGCAAATTTCCATCTTCAGTCAAAACTATCCCAGAATCGGTCATCGGTCTCATCTTTCTTTTTCGCAATTTATCTATACAAAATATTATAGTATTGTTATATAGAGCTGCTCGCTTCATTATATCCAATGGGCCAATAGGCGTTGTTGCTCCAGTTTTGAACAGGGCTTATAGTCCTGTTACTCTCGGATGTCAAACTTTCGTTCAAATCCATATTTCTTTGAAACTCTCCTCTCGTTAAGTGATATAAGTATATAATAATTTTTCTATTCCATAAATAAACCTAGGGCTCTGATAACATTTTGAAGCGTGAAAATATAATGAAACTTGAAAGAAAATTGAAGTATACAGGCTATGTTGTGAAAGGTGTGTTGTTGAAAGGGGTGTTGTTAATACTTGGCTTGAATATAGCAAATTCTGCCTTTCCAGCAAAAAGGACCATTTCAGCGCAAATTTTTAGAGTTATGGGACTATTTTGGCAACTTTAACTTTTCTAGGACTAAAAGGGACCATGGGCGAAGTTGCGGGACGAAATCGATTTTTTATGCCCTAGATTCATTTGACCATTTTAAATACTTCTTTGACCCCTAAAACCCATGCATAACATTAATATAATAGTTAATATAGTAAATATGCTGACTTGACCAAGAAATGATAGTTGGAAAGGCACCAAAACACTTCAAATGCATGAATTGGCAGATTCTTGATAGCATCTGCCACCTTCCAAAAAAATGAGTATAACTCCTTGTAAAAAAATCCAAACGACTCTCCATTTATTGCGTTGAAAACTAGACTGATAGGACTTTCTATCCATATATTTTTTACTATCTAATTCACTCCCAATCAGCTGCAGTAATTTTTCATATATACCCCATGTGTGCTGGAAAATTTTCCGCATCACCCTCTTTCTAAATATTACCACTTTTCAATAAAATTATTACTCCCTCTGTCCCACTGAAAGGAGTGCATTTTATTATTTTATTCGCCCCAATACAAAGAGTGTTTCCTTTTTTGGTAAATGTAATCCACACAAAATAAATAATATATCTCCATGGGACCCACACATACCACTAACACACATACGTCCATTATACATTAACTATTATTTCACTCTCCTACGTGCTAAAAAGAAATGCCCTCCTTTCAATGGGACGGAGGTATTATTATTTTTTATTAAAAATATTACTCTCTCTGTCCAACTTTAGTTTGCACCCTCATTTTGGCACAGAGATTAAAAAATTGATAACGTTTAGGGATATTATGGCATTATTTGGTAAATAAATAAATGATAAAGTATGTTATGTGTGTTAGGTAGGGGTGATTCTTTGGTAAATAAAGTATGGGGAAGGGTGATTGTTTGGATTTTTTGCTATTTTAAGGGAGATGCAAACTTTTGTGAGATAATTTAAAATGAAAAATGTGTAGGGATGTCAACGGGTCAGGTCTGGGGCGGATACCCCACTACCCGGACCTGACCCTTTTTAAAGTTGCCCGCCCCGGACCCGCACGGATCTTATTTTTTTAGACCCAGACCCAAACGGGTGATTTTTTTTTTATAATTTTATGTGCACTCTTAAATCACTACCTCTCTCACTTCATCATTCTCCATAACTTTAAATAATAATTATGTTAAAAAATAAAAATAAAATATAAATAATAAAATAATCATAAAATTAGTAGTAAATTAATAGAATTTTAAATGATTATTAAAATAATAAATATAGTAAATATATTTTGTACAGGTCGGCTCAGGCCGGGCCGTGTACCCACGGGTCTTAAGTAATACTCGGACCCGGCCCATTTCAAAACGAGTCCGGGGCGGGTCCCCCCCCCCCCATTTTCAATTCGGGGCGGGTCTGGGGTGGCCCATATCGTGCGGGCCCAAATTGACACCCCTAAAAGTGTGTCATCTGAAAAAAATGGAGAGAGTGTTATTTTTTTTATTTTACTAATAATTATTCAATAAATAATTTAGTGCACCACTATCACTTTTCATTAGTCTGATTATCAGTCTTTTTGTAAGATGGTCACACACAAGCATTTGTTTCGCAATTAAATTTATGTGAGATGGTCTCATACAATATTTCTCTCGACAATTAACCTATTTAATTTCAGGATCACTTTTCACTAATTTAATTATCAGTCTTTCCGTAAGACAGTCTCAAACAAATGTTTCCCTTCGCAATTAAATTTGTGTGGTACGGTTTAGTATAATCTTCTCCACAATTAATCTACTCCCTCCGTCCCAAAGATATTGACACACTTTTCTTTTTGGGTTATCCACAGAAATTGACATATTTCCTTTTAAGGAACATGAGACCCACTCAAAAATAATTTATTTATTTACATGAACCCACACACACATCACACTCACCACTAATACAACTACCCACTACACATTAAATATTATTTCTCTCACTTCACTTTACATTGAATTATTATACTCCTTAATCTCCGTGCCCAAAAAAATGTGTCAATATCTTCGGGACGGAGGGAGTATCTAATTTTGGCAAATTATCCTATGCACCCAGGTCCACCGTGAACCCACTTTCAAAAATTTATTCACTTATGAATAAAAAAAATATACTAATAAATAAAAATGTATATACTTTAGCTAATTTTTTGTTAGTTTTTTTAGTGAAAAACTGAATGTAATATATATATATATATATTAAGAAACACACTTATTTGAGTAAAATTTTAAACGGAAATTTTTCAAATAAAGGCCCAATTTTTTATGTATGTATCAAATTTGGACTCCATTTTAGAACTGTCTTATTTGAGGACTTGAATTTTTATTTTTTTTCAAAATAAGGCTTATCGTAATTTTTTTCCTGAATTCAATATATATTATAGAATAATACAAAATTTTAATAAAAACTATACATATTCAATATAATGATTTGATTTGAAAGTGTATAATATTTTTTTTTTTAATAATTTTGTAGGACTTGAAATGAGAAAATAAAATTTACAGTAAATCTTAAAATGAGAAAGAAAATAAAAAATATAAAAATGGGGTCTTAATTTGATAAATAAAAGAAATAAAATTCAAACCTTAAATTAAAACTTTCATAAAATAGGTATTAAATTGAGACTTTTAAAATAAAAATGGGTCTTTCAATGAAAATCTTCCAAATTTAAACAGATACATGATCACCCATATAATATGGGATGCATGTATGTTGCCGCCTCAACCCATATATATCGCGCGCTGGTACAATTCTTCGAAATCTTTAAATCCAAATAAGGAGAAGAACATCAATACTCGGATATTGATCATGGCGGAGCAGGAATCCCACCCAAATCCTCATAAACTCGTAACACTCTATTCGATCTTCCAATCGTTCTCTTCAATTCTTTCCGTTGCGCAATTATTTATTTTGATTTTTAAGCGATTTTGTGAAGGCGGATGAGCCCAAGCTCAAGTACTTGGGATTCGTGCTGGTTGTGGTCCTCTATGCGGCTTCAATTGCTGCAAAACTCTTCAATTTTGCCAAGGAGAATTCGGGCCCCCTTAAGCCCGCCGTTAACACCGCTGAGAACACCGTTACCACCGTTCTCGGCCCGATTTGGGGAAAATTCCACTACGTTCCCATTGAACTCCTCAAATTTTTGGATCGTACGGTATGATATTTTGTTTCCGCGAGTAACGTTTTGTGATTGTGGGTGATTGGTTGTTTGTTCTGTGAAATTGTTTCTCCTAATTGTGATTAGGGTTCATCAATTAATGTTCTGGAGGAGCATTCAATTGATTCAAAATGTATTCATCTAGGTCAAGTTGTTTAATTTGAAAAAATAAAATAAAGTAAATCATTCCCCTGTTTATTAATCTACTATTCCCTGAGCATGAGTTTGTTGAAATAATTTTCTCGAGAATTTAGGTTCTCATTATTGGAAGCTTGTACAAATTCGAATGTTGTGCAATAAATTCTTCAACTTGGCATTGCTTTCTAAGAAGTTTGTCACTTTTTTGTTGAAATGGATTTAGTGCAATACCAAGGTTGAAAATGTGGAGATAATGTATCTGCATTAGCAAATACCATATGGCTTGAGGTTGGGGTTAATGCCTATTAGATTGAGAAAAGGTGGTTCCTGATTTATGTTTCTTTTATTTGTGTGCAAACAACTCCGGATAGATTCTGGTAAATAAAGCAAGAAAACCACACTCACTTCCGGATTCAGAAATGAAATTAATAGCTTCCAAACCCACCCCAAAGGTGTAGTTTGCTGTTGTTGTACTGTATCTATGTTTCAAACAATTATTTTTACTTGATCAAGCCATTTTCCTTATCTTCATCTAAGAATAAGAAAATTTGCCAACTGATTCTTGCATATGCTTTTTGGTTCATGAATCAAACTTGTAGCTTCTCTATGAACTAAATTTATCAGCCCTTTGCCCTTTCTAATTAATTTCTTTAAACATGAAAGCGTTTACGTGGTTTATATTTTCTTGTTAAGTTGTTACATGAGCATGTGGATAGTCAAGTTCATTCTTTAATGGTTTCAGGTCTGTTAATGAATCTGGTTTCCTTTGTTACTCTTTAGTGTCACAAGTTATCCAACTTTTATTGATGTCAATCATGTTGCATGTGGAGCAGTTGGATTTCACCTTCAACCTTGTAAAGATCTGATTGAGAATCATTATAGATGACTTGCAGATTGAAAACCAAATGGATTTAGGAAGCAAATAACTATTGAGAAATCCTTTTTCGACCCGCTTCAAAGGCTTAGTTGTTATTCCCTCTAGTTAGTTTATAATTTAAAATATTTTAGACTCGGTTCAATTTCCCAATCTTGATCTAGGCTATTTTTTCCACTAATTCTTGTGCTTTTTGGTTCATGAATCTCCTAGAACAAATTATAGCTTGTCTAAGAACTAGATTTATCATCCCCTTGCTCTTCCATTTCTTTGAACATGAAGTTTTTCCATATGATTTAGAATTAGAATTTCTTCTTTTTTGTTATTTATGGTTATAGATAGTCAAGTTTGTAGATTGTATCCACTACTTTTAATGAACTGGTTTCCTTCGTTTTATGACTTGTGTATCATAACTCCTCCAAATTTTATACAGGCTGATAGTATTATAAGGGACCAGTTATTCACTTCTTTAATATGGATTTCATCTTTAACCTAATACATGTTATTGTGTTAATCATAGATGACTATGGCCACAATTTATTTTTTACAAACCTGGGACTCTTGCAGATTGACAAATCGGTGAAGAGAGTGCATAAGCGTGTTCCAAAATCTCTAAAGCGCGTATACAGAAGAGCATTCAAGAAAGCTAAGAAAGCTCCTATTGCTGCTCGTTCGGTCATGTTTGATGTCAAGAGCGCCGGAATGGTGGAAACTGCATCAGGGCTTGCAAAGACAGTATATGACAAGTATGAGCCTGTTGCCAAGGATATCTACTCCAAGTATGAACCAGTAACGGAGCAATACGCCGCACATGCTTGGAATTTCTTGAATCAGTACACCCTCTTCAATCGAGCAGCCAAAACCGTTACTCCAATAGCCAGTTATTACTCGGAGAAGTACAACCAAAAGGTTCAAGATTCTGCAGAGAAAGGGTCCAGGGTGGCATCGCGTCTTCCCCTGGTTCCGACTGAAAAGATAGCTAGGGTACTCAGCAATGGAAAAGTCGAGACTGAAAAGATAGATAGGGTACTAAGCAATGGAAACGTTGAGCCCATGGTGGAGGCGGAGGTTTCCCAGGAAGAAGCTGTTTCAACATAGAGATTTTATATCAATTCCTCGGTAAGTCATATAGTTTAAGTAGAGTTGAATGGGTGATGGCATTCCTTACTTGCCTTCTTCCTCGTGTCTTTTATTCGTGGTTTTTAGCAATTCAGTTTGTCAGTTAGAAGATTATACATTGATCTCGAACACGATTCAAATTCACTCACAAAATTATAAATAAATGTAAAATGTAGATATGCAGAAGAATCCATTCCAGTCTTGGATCTTCAGTTTCATATGGTCATGCACAATTTGTGATACAAATAAACACTAATATTCTCCAAAATCTTATTACGAAATTAATCTTCATTCATATCAACAGTTCGTAAATTTTGGTCGGTGTATTAAATGCACTTTCAGTCCTATAACTTTTGTCAAATTCTATTACGGTCCCAAATTACTTAGAATTTACGATTTAGTCCTGTAGTTATCTCTAAATTTTAGATTTCACCCACAAAACTAATTTTTTGAGGCAAATTGTCCCATAACTTCTGAAATTTTTTCATAATTGTACTAAATTTTCGGAATCTTCCAAAATTTTATGGGTCCTTTTTTATTGAAATTGTCTCATAACTCCTGAAATTTTCTAAAACAATCCCAAAAAAATGACCATTTCTGATTGAAATCCAAAAGTTATGAGACCTTTTCAAAAATTTTAACTTTTTTGGGACGAAAATCGAAATCTTCAATAGTTGTGGGACGTTACCTATGAATCTTTAATCTTTGGCGAACAGTTGTGTGAGACTGTCTCACAGGAAGACTTCAGCGAGACGGACAAAAAGTGATAATATTTTAATAAAAAATGATACTCGGATTAATGAAAAGTGATAGTAATGCGCAGTGAATTATTTCATGAACAAATAGTATAAACAAAAATTGATGACATTTTTAAAGAAAAGTGATAATATGTTTGATAAAATGTGATGACATTTAAGAATAAGTAAAACTACGATCCCACGCAAGTGTCGCCCTTAATCTTTTGTATTCGTTGATACGTGATCTCGTAGTGTAGAGTTTGTTTGGAGTGGATTGAATATTGGGTGACAAAATCAACTAATGAAACATGAAAAAACGAAACAGAACTTCTTCTATATTTGATGAACTCAAATTTCTCACAACCCACAGTTTATAATATCAGAGACGACGAAGTAAGTGATTGTCTTTACAAATTGAATCTCCATGTATTTATATGGATCGGCTGCTCTAGGGTTTAGCCAACTATCCTCCATGTGTTCAGTGGTCCCGTCATTGTTGTGCACGAGCCCACTGTTCACCAATTTGATTCAAGTGTCTCATAGAAGCATTTATTCTATTAGAGGTAAAAATAGCATTATTCTTTCTGGCGTGCATGACTGTGGAGAAAATGGTCCTGTAATTTATGTTGAATCCAATTTTGGTACTAAAATTTTTTACATTTTAATTTTAGTTTTTTTTTAATCAATTTTAGTCTTTTGCAAAACTTACGGGACCTGAAAGTCTTCTAAGTTTGTAAACCTTTTGCAAAAGAATTAAAATTTAAATGTAAAAGTTATAGGACCAAAAGTGAATTTAACCAAAATTATAGGACTAATATTGATATTTCTCCTAATTTTAGTTCTATATTTTTAACTTTTCTATTTTAGTTTTTTCAACAAAAACTTTTCTATTATAGTCCTGTAACATTTTACATTTTCAATTATGGTTCTTTTGCAGAAAATTTTGCACAACTTAGAGGGCTTGCAATAACTTATAGGACGTTGTAAGTCCTTTAAGTGTTAATTATTTGCAAAAGGACCAAAACTAAAGTGAAAAGTTACAGACTTAAATCGACTTAAAAGACTAAAATGGAAAAAAATAAAAAAATATGTAGGAATAAAATTGAATTTTAACAAAAATATGAGAAAAAATGATAATATCTCCATGAGTGGAGATATGAGAGTAGAGTATGAGTGCGCCGTTATTTTGCTCGGGGGAAGAGATTCCGTTTCTTTAGCCTTATCCAAAGTTTTCCTTTAGCATGGATCGTCTATGGGCTCTTCTGCTTTTTCTCCTGGCTTTAGCCTTCGGCCCAACTCGGTAATTGGCCTGTTGGCCGTGGGCCTTAATTAGTGGGCTTTCTACCTTCGGCCATGGGCTTCCTATCTTATTTTTAACCTCTTGGGCTTCAGTATTTATTAGTGGTCAGCTATACTTGATCTGGGCTTGCCATATGGGCCTACATCATTCGGTGTGTATATATACATAAGTATTTTTATTCAACATCCATGATTAATGAAGTCATTACTCATTCACATGATTTCCGGTGTCATTTCGTGTATTGTTTCATATGATACTACTTATGATTTATGATACTACATACATGATTGACACATCAGCTAGAAAATAAAATCCAATCATAGTCTTTTTTTTTCTTTTTTTCCTTTTAGGGTATAGTAAGTATTCTCATTTTTCTGCGTGTCAATCATATAACAATGTAGTACGGAAAATGATACACTTAAATAGCATAGGGAATACGAATTGTTACTCATAATCGTTCAGATTGCTAAAAGAAAACAGTAATAATGTAAAGTAAACATCACTATTATGAGAAACTAGTATAGTACTCGCGTCTTACGCGGAGTTAGAGAATTTTTATTTTGAATAGGGAAATTTTATTTTGAATTTGAAACATTTATGCACCCGAATGTACGGTGTACCTACGTTCGAAATGTATATATTCATGAATTAAAATATACTAATGAACAAAAACTTATACACTTTAATAGGGAATTTTATATTAACTTTTTGAATGTAAAATCGATTATAATAAAAGTTATAAATTTATAACTAAGAAAAACATATACCGTATTGAATAAAAATTAATACATATATATAGGTGCATGTGCGGAGTTAAAATTTTATTTTAATATTTTATTTAATAGATATAAAATATATTTATATTTAAATGTACACTTATATATTGTACATATTGAATGAAATATAATAAACTAAAATTTATAATCAATATTTTATGTTTTTTTAGAGAATAATTAAAATTTTTACGTACTATATTTCTTCTACTCTTAGTATTAATAAAGTGATTTAAAATACACTATAAAAAAATTACCTTATAATCCAATTTTAATCAAAATACTATAGAACATCTTCTTAAATAATATCACATATTTTCAAAATACACAAAAAAAAATTATATCATTCATAATATGTAATGCACCTTTTAATTGAACACACAACAAAATTTTAAAATAATGTATTCCTTCCGTCCCATTTCAAACTTTACATTTGTATTTTGCACGTAGATTAAGGAATGTAATATTTTAATGTGTAGTAAGGTGAGAGAAATAATATTTTAATGTAAAGTGGGTAGGTGTATTAGTGTGAAGCGTGGGGTTATGGAGAGAGAAAAAATTAATTTGTATGGGTCCCATCTACCAAAAAGGAAAATGTGAAGATTGAAATGGGACATTCAAATTGAAAATATGTAAAAATTGAAATAGGACGGTGGGAGTATATAAGTTAAAATAATCATCAAATGATCTCTTGTAATGAAAATTTGATTAATAATAAAATTTAAAATAATATATAAAAATTAAAATAATCGAAACCCTACATTTAATTATATTATCATTATATATTTTTTACAATTCAAGGGTGACTAAAAAATAATTAATTAATTAAAAACATCAAAACAAAACAACAATTAATAAAAAGAATAATAAGATTTTAAGTTTTTAAATAATATAAAAATACTCCTTGGTAGAAAATAGAAATTCTCTATAATCACAACACGTGTACTTTTTAAAAAGTTAAATAAGGCAAATACTTGTGAATTATATGTATTAAGATTATCACATTTGTTTCTGTAAATATGTGAAAATTTCCATTTTGACCTTTAACTATTGTAATTCTCAATTAACTTTTTTTTTATTTTGATCCTTCAAAACTAAAATTGGACAAAATAGATTTAAAATTGAAAATTACATTGAAGGACCAAATGCCAATTTGACATATTTACATTAATTTCACCAAATGTGATCATTTCACAAACAAATGTTAATACCCAATATTATTACAATACAACAAAATTGCTCTATTTTTTTTTTTCACCCAACCTAAAATATTCATAAATATATTTCTTTTCTCCTTAATTTTCCAAAATACTCTTCATTTATCTCACTTTATCACATATTTAAAAAGAAAATTTTCTTAAACTCCAAACAAAATACATGCACAGATTGGTCGGAGGGAGAGTATTTATATTCTTGATTTTTTACATAAAAAATAGCTTTCTTAATGAAAATTTTATTATTCTCCCCATCCCAAAAAATCTTCACATATTTTTGTATGTGGATTCAGAAAAGTGTTACTTTTAGAGGTATTGGCGTTAAATAAGATACACACTAACTAATTCGCACCACTAATAATTAAGACAAAGTAATCTTTTCTGATTATGGAAATTATTAAACTAATTATGCAGAAAAATAAAAATTGAATAAAATAAATAAAAATCACAAATAATCACAAGTGTTTCAAGAGAGAAGACAAGATAGCTCTAGGAAATCCAGTTTAAATTGGTCAAACTAAATCACTAGACAATCGGTTAGAATTCCTGTAGTTATTATTAAGGCATCACGTAATTATGTTAAATCTCTCTCTTAAAGTAAACTTAACACGTAAACCTGGTTTAAACCCTTGGATGCAGAAGAATAATTCCTACTCCTTTCTAGGTACTTCATGCTAAATTTCTAATAGGTTAGAGCATTAGACTTCTCTTTATAGGTACTTAAGAATTAATCCTCAACTCCCACCTAACAATCTAAGAAACCAAATTCTCTAGAATGGTAATTAATAGATATATTACGTGTTCAATATTAATTTTCTAATGAATAAAGGTTATACAGTTAGATCTCCTTTACCCATAACAGATAGACAAATATAACTACTTTATGGCACAAGCAACAAACATAAATATGCATAAGACAATGGCATATCATGAATGAGGGCAGACCATATAAGATAAAAATATAAGTTTCAAATTCAAAGCATTAATAAGGGAATAAGTATACTGCAGAAATTTAATCTAGTCTAGGTCATCAATTCAAAACAATTTAACCTTCAAGCCTAAACTATCCAGAAAAGTACTAGCCCATGGTGTTACAAGTAACAATCATGTCTATGGAATGAAACTTACCCATGAGTTTATAAATCAACAATAAGAAATTAAAGAAGGAAGAAAAACCCGAGTATAGAATAATTCTCCGTCTTCTCTTTCCGTCTTGATGACCTCCTCTGTTCTCCTTCTCAAGTAGCAAACACCATGATTGAGGGTGATAGGTGAAAGGCGGGTGTAGGGTAGAGATGGATGGCGGAAGGTGATGGGTGAAGATTATGTAGCCCAAAGAGTGTGGTATAGAGTTATTTGGTTTCTTCACACTTTATGTGGTGATGAGAATAGAGTATATATAGGTGTGAGAATGGAATAAAAAATAGGAAGCAAAAGGATGTGGGATCTTGAAAAATCAGGAAAAATATAATTATGGAATATATGTAAGGATATTAAATTAGGAAATAACTTGGCCACCAAGAAAATAGGAAATAGAGAGTAATTTTTGTGAATTTTCGGAATTCTCGCTGGCAGCTGCGCGATCTCAGGATTTTGAGCTTAACTTCTTCATCCAAATTCCGATTAAAGCAATTCTTGCGCTCACGCGACCCTCTCTTCCTTGGCTTTCTATTCATATAAAGAACTCATAAAAATTCCAATATTTGAAGAGCACGTGTCGTGCAGAAATGGCACGAGTCGCGCTAGGTTGGAACAGCTTGCGCGTTTTCACCTTTTTGATCATAACTCCCTCATTTGACCTTCAATTGAGGTGTTTCTTAAGTCAAAATGACCTTCTCTTCTGTGGATTTCCAATCATATATCACATGAAGAATTTGGACTTCCACAAAGATACAAAAAATTATGCAAAGAGGTAGAGGTGTGCATCGGTCCAAAACTGAATGAAACCAAACCGAACAGAATTTTAAAAACCGAACACTGAATTTAAAAAAAAAAAAGAACCGAACCAAAATCAAAATATTAGAAAACCTGAACGAAACCGAATCAAAATTTCAGTTCGATACAGTTTTATAATCGAATTCACCGAATTAAATGTAAAAATATAAAAAAAATATAGCAAATAAAGCATGGCAGACCTAAAGGGGAAAAATTATTCAGAGTTAACAGAATAAATATTACTGGAAAAATATTAGAATACTTGAAAATTCCACATTCTGGAAGAAAGCAACAGCATGATGAACAATTCTTATTGCCTATCAACTTCAAATAAGATTTATTTATTTTTTAAATATAATTGGAAGAAACAAATTCTTCAAGTTCTGTTATATTTGATGAGGGAAAAATATATCCAGTTAAAAAATTCACATTGGGTTTGTGCCAAAAAAATAATAATAATACATGTATGGAAATCAAAAATGAATCACCAACCGCATCATCTCCATTGGGTTTCTTCTGGAATCAATTAATATTCAAAAGAATCAATATCTAAAATCCAGAAATAGAAATTAAAACAAATAGGTGTAACAAACAAATAAAGGGGCATTTGTAGAGAAAGAATGATGGGGATGGAGTAAAGCGAGAAAGGTGAGGGAGAAGGTGAAGGAAACATGGGCTCTCTGCGCAGGTGGTCGGTGAGCCTACACCGGTGGAAGGCGTGAGGCTAAAAATAGATGAACATGCCCGTGCGACTGCCGACTGGGTGGGATTGTGCCATAGTGGGCGGGACAGTGGTCGTGTGGCTAGTAGCGAGACTGGGAAAGATCGAAGATGGACGATCTCGGCTGGGTGTGGTGGTGGTTTGGGCAGCGCCGCAACTGTCTCAAGATGGAGTCAGACGTGAATTGAAATGTAAAAGGAAGAAAATAAAATTAAGATTAGGGATTTAGGGCTTTATATGTGTACACTCAAAAATCGGTTCGGTTTCGGTTTTGTCAGTTTTTCAAACCCTAAAACCAAAATCGAACCGAATCACCAATTTTATATATTTTCAAAATCGAAATCAAACCGATTTTTAAAAAATCAAACCGAATTGATCGGTTCTGTTGGTTAAATCAGTTTTTTCCATTTTCTGCTCACCCCTACAAAGAGGACATGCGTTTTTCAGCATTTTTTTACAATTTTACTCTTCATTCCAACTTTTCACTATTAATCCATTTTTCACCTAAAAACATGAAATAACATCTCAAATGCACCAATATATTAAATATATAAAAATTAACCATTTAGTGCTAAAATACAAACATAAATTCTACAAAATGATGCTAAATCGGACCTTAAAATATGCAGATTTTCACACTAAACAAATCTCCCAAACTTAAGATGGTGTTCATTCCCGAACAATGAAATCGAACAAAAAAAAGAAAGATAGTGTGTAAATCAAATGAAAAACAAAGGATATGACTACTAGGCCATTCAACATACAATTGTCATTAACTCCGGTCATGCACTCTCATTACATGCAATAATTTATTCATAGCATACAAGTGAAGACAACTACTACCAATTAAAATTCTCCATCAACTTATTATCACAGGAAGTATATCACTCGCACTCAAGTGTAAAAGATGTACACTTATGGGTTATGGTGTTTACGCTCAAAGTCAATTCAAGTGCATGCGTAACCATAAGTTTGTCAAATGTCTCAAACTCTCCACCACTAAAAGTATTATTCGACAATGGGATCAAAAATGACTTTTATTTTGATGTAATGTTGGCTCTTTGATTAAGATAGGAAATATATGGATAAGTGACTCAAAACTCGGATCAATCAAGTGGCCATCTATCATGATCTTTCATTCTTCTTACTCACTTCAATTCAAGCACATCATCCTCCTCAACACTTCTTTTTTCTCTTTCACGCACAACATATACATATACATTTTCCTTCCTTCATTCTTCTCTTGAGGTACCATTTTCGGGCACTACCTTACACATCCTCTATAGGGCACCAGTTTCGAGCACTACCCTAGGGTATTTATTTCAATAGAGAAGCTACTCCATGAATTTTCTTAAGATGCATTATCAAGCTTAATCACTGTTACATTACCAATGTCATTCCTTCCCAAGCTGTTATCAAGCTCTATCAACACACTTTGAAAAATTATTAATTATCTTCTAGAAGGACATTCAAGGCTCAAAAGAATTACTCAAGATACTCAAAGTGGTTATTTATCGTAGGTTGTCAAAGAATGAGATTTTAAGGCTCAACGGGGCTAACTACGGATAAATAATCATATGGTAGGGAATTATTTAGCTAAGTGACTCATAATAATCAAGGATGGCCTTAGATCATTTCTCATCATCTAACATAACATGTGGTCTCAAACAAGACAAAAGGCAAGTTTTAGAATACACACACAAGAACGATACTCACCAGAAAGAAATATCATGTGATTATGTACATGATCTAAAGGTTCAAAATCTCACATGGGTTTTTAACAAGTAACAGAGCACTCTTCACGGTAAGCAATATCTCACAAGTACATATAGAACTTTATATTACAATATAACTTAAGTACAATTCCTTCATCAATTTTAAGAGCATATAAATTTCTGGCTGAAATCTAACAAATAAAATCAAACTACGTACATAACCAGAAACTCAAACCATAACATCTCAACTACTCAAGAATCAACATAATATCCCATAATAATTAAAATAAGGAATCGAATGCACCTGATGTTTCTTCTCCACCTCTTGCAAGCTCCTCGAGTTATCCAACTCGGTCAGGCGTAGGCCTCAAATAGAACTCACTTCTTTTTCAACTCTAATATTCTTCATAATCATTAAAGCTCAAATACATCTCATCACCAATCAGAACTCATCAGTAAAATCAAAGGAGAAACTCAAAAATTCAACCAAAAATTAAAATCACCGCTAATCTAATAAACAAATAAGACATACAAGACACTTGGAAAGTCGCAAAAAAATTCGAAAGATCGAAATAAATTCAAAAATTTCTAAAAAAATCGACATCCAAGCATCATACACAGAGTAAACATACCTAGGTGCGGATGGAACAAGGAAAGAACATCACACCCCCCAAACTTAGACCAAAACGTGAGTTGAATCTAAGTTTCAAATGATGTAGTTACCTTAAGTGTAAGCACGCACCTTGAGTATAAATCACCTAGCACAAGACACAAAACAAACGAAATAAAATAAAAGTATTAAAACGATGGGTTGCCTCCCACCAAGCGCTCTTGTTTAACGTCGATGAGCTCGACGAAAATCAATAGGCTCATCGAAATGGCCATGGATATCTTTCATCCCTGCCATCGTACTCTAATCTTTGTACTTCTTCATCAATCATGTACTTGTGGCAAGGGATGGTCTCGTTGGTATTCTTAAAATTTATTTTTACTTTGCCAACCATGTTTTGATCATATCTCATCAACCTTTCCATTCTACTCCACCACTTACTCTTTCTTCTAATAAAAATTCTCAACTTCTCTTCTAACACCTTGTCCATAAGAACATGAGAGGAATTATTAGGTAATACAAAATCAATAAAAACAGTATCATTAAATTCAATGCAACTTAAAGAATTTAAAGATTTAGAAATGCTCATTCCATTCTTCAAGTCATATTCGGTTGCTTCTTGACTTTGCTCTTCTTCTTTATCTTCTTCTTCTGCCTTTTTCTCCTTTAGGTGCTTGGTAACTTCCTCCTTGAGTGAAAGAAATCGTTCATTCCACTTTAGTTCCTCAACTCTTGCTTCTTCTCCTTTTAAATCTCTGCAATTATTTGACTCATGCAAGCATTCAAGGAATTCAAGATAAAGCTCATTAGAAAAATCATCAGTAATAGTAGTAGGAAGAGTAAGAAATTCGCGTAGGATTATTTCTAATAGATCCTTAGATAGGATAATGGGTAAGCTCTCCTTAGCGATTTTCTCTACTATGTCAATACTTTTGCACTCTTCAAACGATAACTTAGGACCTTCAGACTGCATTCCACTGCGCAATGAAATAACAGTTTCTTCCTCAAACCCTTCTTCAACCTCTACTCTTTCCTCTTGTTGACGTAGTTAGAGCATAAGCAAATCCAATATCTTTTGTCTCTCTTCTTGTTCCTTCTTCATCTCTTCAAACCAATTTTCAAATTCATGGGAAATTTTGATTGAAGTAGAATAAGTGTTCTCTTGATGAGGTTGATATGAATTTCCATTGTAAATACAAGACCATTCATCTTCATATCTGACTTGATTATAGTATTGAGAATGAACTTGTTTCATTGGAAAATCATAACCATAGTACCTCTCATCCATGTAATATGGAGGAGGAACCATAACATTCTGATTTCCATAGAATTCCATCTCTTGTACCTCGAAAATATTTAAAGTCAGAATATGTTCAAATAAATAAATAAAAATAAAATAAAGCAATAAAAAATCCTAATTAAAAGTGATAACAAATAATTTAGTGGTTTCCTATTTAAACAATCTAATCCCCGACAACGACGCTATTTGCTTGTTCACAATTTTGTATGTGTCCCCAAGTGTAGGGATCAATTGTAGCTCAGCGTGTGACCAAGTAAAATATCGAACCCAAGGGATTAGTGTTAAAAAAGATACACACTAACTAATTCGCACCACTAATAATTAAGACAAAGTAATATTTTCTGATTTTAGAAATTATTAAACTAATTATGCAGAAAAATAAATATTGAATAAAATAAATAAAAATAAAAATCACAAATAATCACAAGTGTTTCAAGAGAGAAGACAAGATAGCTCTAGGAAATCCTGTTTAAATTGGTCAAACTAAATTACTAGACAATCGGTTAGAATTCCTGCAGTTATTATGAAGGCATCACGTAATACTCTTAAATCCCTCTCTTAAAGTAAACTTAACACGTAAGCCTAGTTTAAACCCTTGGATGAACAAGAATAATTCATACTCTCTTTCTAGGTACTTCATGTTAAATTCCTAATAGGCTAGAGCACTAGACTTCCCTTTATAGGTACTTAAGAATTAATCCTCAACTCCCACCTAACAATCTAAGAAACCAAATCCTTTAGAATTGTAATTAATAGATATATTAAGTGTCCAACATTAATTATTCTAATGAATAAAGGTTATACAGTTAGATCCCCTTTACTCATAATAGATAGATAAATATAACTACTTTATGGCACAAGCAACAAACATAAATATTCATAAGACAATGACATATCATGAATGAGGGCAGACCATATAAGACAAATATATAAGTTTCAAATTCAAAGCATTAATAAGGGAATAAGTATGCTGCAGAAATCCAATCTAGTCTAGGTCATCAATTCAAAATAATTTAACCTTCAAACCTAAAACTATCCTGAAAAGTACTAGCCCATGGTGTTACAAGCAACAATTATGTCTATGGAATGAAACTTACTCATGAGTCTATAAATCAACAATAAGAAATTAAAGAAGGAAGAAAAATCCGTGTCTGGAATAATTCTCCTTCCCTTTCCGTCTTGATGATCCTCCTCCATTCTCCTTCTCAAGTAGCAAACACCGTGATTGATGGTGATATGTGAAAGGCGGGTGTAGGGTAGAGATGGATGGCGGCGGAAGGTGATGGGTGAATATTGTGTAGCCCAAAGGGTGTGGTATAGAGTTATTTGGTTTCTTCACACTTTATGTGGTGATGAGAATAGAGTATATATATAGGTGTGAGAATGGAATAAAAGATAGGGAGCAAAAGGATGTGGGATCTTGAAAAATCAGGAAAAATATAATTATGGAAGATATGGATGGATATTAAATTAGGAAATAACTTGGCCACTAAGAAAATGGGAAATAGAGGGTAATTTTCGTTAATTTTTGGAATTCTAACTGGCAGCTGCGCGTCCTCACGGTTTTGAGCTTAACTTCTTCATCCAAATTTCGATTAAAGCGATTCTTAAGCTCACATGACCCTCTCTTCCTTGGATTTCTATTTATATAAAGAACTCATAAAAATTCCAACATTTGAAGAGCACGAGTTGTACAGAAGTGGAACAGCTTGCGCGTCTTCACCGTTTTGATCATAACTCCCTCATCTGACCTCCAATTGAGGTGTTTCTTGAGCCACAATGACCTTCTCTTTTTTGGCTTTGCAATCATATATCACATGAAGAATTTGGACTTCCGCAAAGATACAGAAAAATTATGCAAAGCAGACATGCGTTTTTCAGCATTCTTTCACAATTTCACTCTTCATTCCAACTTTGCACTTTTAATCCGTTTTCCACCTAAAAATACGAAATAACACCTCAAATGCACCAATATCTTAAATATATAAAAATTAACCATTTAGTGCTAAAATACGAATATAAATTCTACAAAACGGTGCTAAATCGGACCTTAAAACATGCAGATTTTCACACTAAACAATGATAAAATATTTTAAGGTTTGAGTGATATCATTATTATATACTCCCTCCGTCCACCTTTAAGGGTGTCATTTGCCTTTTGCACATGGATTAAGGAGTATTATTATTTAATGTGTGGTAGGTAGTTGTATTAGTGGAGGTGTTGGTCTCATTTTTTAGTTGTATTAGGGGGTGTGTGTGGATTTCATATGTATAAAAAATAAATGAGATCTTTGGAGGCGGACACTCAAAATGAAAAAATAATACACTTGAAAGCGGACGGAGGAAGTATAAAGTATAAGAGGGAGATTAATTGTTTTTATTTTTTTTTACTATTTCAGAAATGTGAAAGTTTATTTCTTTTTTACAGTAAATATGAAAGTTTTTTTTCGAGAGAGTATATTAATACCCAACACACTTTTTAAATAAAAGATAATAACATCCTTATTAATTAAAATAATATTTTTGAACATATTTAAATACTTAAGTGGTCAAAAGACCCATTGCATGAGAAATTATGAATTCGGTAAAGTTATGTAACATTTCTGTATTTGTTCCTTTAATCATTGTAATTTTAGATGTTTTTTTTTTAACTTTTGATCTAAGAACCAAAATGATATGCCGTAGCCGGCACCTAAAAATAATAATTTGTAATTTATCGAGGATAAGTATAGATCGAATCCAAAAGAATAATCGAACTTAGATTAAATTTAATGTGTTTTTAAGAGTGTCAGGGGGATTGGATTAAATAATTAAATTGTAAAAATATAAAATTAAAATAAACAAATAAAATTAAAACCTGGTCAAAAGATTTGATATCGTCCCGTATTCTAATTCACATTAATCAAAATCCTAAAATCCCAACAAGTTCATAAACTCAAATCCTTATGTTAATTGTACGATCAAATTAACCCGAAATATCCATAAGATTAATAATCTATGATACAACCTCTACATTAAACTACCCTCGATCGACCTAAAGTGGTTTGAACCTAAGAGTGCATTAGGATTTAGATATTAGGACTATTAGGCTATGAAAACAGATTGTGAATCATACAATCTAAATTTCGTGATTTCAAGAGGTATTCCCTCACATTGCTACTAGATTCACAATATTATAACAATTATGGATTATAATATGTAAAATAACTAATGAATATTCAATGACAAATTAAGATGGTCAATGTAAACAAGCAATTGAAAATCTAGATTTAACATCAAAGTCAATCACAAAATAAATTCATAAAATAAGTTGGTAATTAGTTCAAAATAAACATATAAATTATTTTACGAAGATTCACAATCCTCAAACTAGTAACGAAATTATATATTAAAAATTAAATTAAAATAAAATAATAGAATCGTGTTCTTCATGATTGGTGTTCTTCCCCAAGCAGTCTCCAATTTCCTTGCTTGGTATCTCCTCCAACGTGAGTGTATGATGCATGGTGTGCCCAGCTTTGGTCTAGTTTTGCCCCTTTTCTAAAAGTATCCAGGGAATGTATCTCTCACCATGATGAGCCATCAATTTGATGGCGTAAAATCCTCTCCAATTATGGTGATTCATTTTAACTCCTTGACATGCTAAAATCCCTCATTCAAAATATTGCTTTTTATAGTCTATTTACAAGAAATAAAATAATCAAATTATATATACATGTGACATAGAAATAATTCGTAACTACACTAAATAATTCACAACTCACATAAAAATATATATATAAATTCATCTAAAATAATGAAGTAAAATTATGACTTATCAAAAAATTTAATTTAAAAAAAAACTAAAATTGAACAAATAAAAAAGAATTAAATTAAATTTAAGAATAGCAATAATTAAATGACCAAATATAAATTTTAACATACTTATAAAACCAAAAGTGATATAACTTTTACACTTTTTCCTTATTTGTTTGTTATATTACATTTTTTACTTTTCAAAAATAATAAAAGTTTCAAAATAAATAATCTCACGACAAACTAAATTTTCAAAAATGTCTCTTTTACCTAACAACAATTATTTATTACTTAAATATACAACTTTACTCTTAGAAATCAAATAAATGGGTCAAAAAGATAATTTTTCCTAATTTGGTATTTACATAAAAAGTTGAAGAGCTTCCTAAAACTCGAGGGGGGTTTAAAATATTATGGCAAATACTTGTGGGAATCAAGTTTATGTTATAAATTATTTGGTCTCCTTCATATACATTTAGTTAGATTTTAAATTAAAGAGGGATCATAGAATTTAAAAAGGAAGACAATAGGATTTACTATTAGATGAATGACACATAGGAGAGAGAGGAGGAAAACTATATCTTAAGTCAACCAAGGAATTGAATTTCTTCAGCCATGTGTCATTCTCATTCAATAAAGAGATATTATAAGAGGTTTCAATAAGGAGATGTTATGGGTTATTTCACACCAAAGTGTCACATTACATCCCGCCACATATACTAACTTAAATACTATTTCAAAATGGATGAATTATTTAATATTTTCATTCTATAATGAAATAGATATTATTTTCTATACATTTATTTTAAAATTATTTCAGCTCAAAAAAATAAAAATCAATATAGTAATTTCCTTACATAATTTAATTTCAACCTCCATGCTTTATCAGTTAAAAATAAAAATAAAAAACATAAAAGAGTCCCGAAATATAACTTGGATGATTTTAATAAATAAATCTCGAATAATAATTTAATGGAATTAAATTATTTAAAGAGAGAGAGAGAAATGATAAGTAAAAATGAATAAAATTATCAGCTGCTGGTAATTACCACTTTCTAGTAGTAGTTTCACTCCATTCTGCCTTCTCCTCCGTTCAGCTCAAATTCAAAGGTTTCCATGGCGAATTGTTTGCGGATGCCCATGGCTTCATCTCTCTGCTGCTCATCTTCATCACCTCTTCCATCCCCTAAACGCCGTAGTTTCGGTGCAATCAACAGCTCTAAGATTCCCATGCCTCCTTTTAACCCTAAAGACCCCTTTCTATCGAAGCTCGCTTCTGTTGCTGCCACCTCTCCCGACTTACTCCTCAACAGACCCAAAAACTCTGATACGCCGCCGTTTCTTGACGTCTTTGACTCCCCCCAGCTCATGGCTACCCCTGCTCAGGTTTTCTTTTGGTTCTTCCCTTTTTTCCGCCTCTCGATTATGCAAAGTTTATGCAGGATTAATTAACTCTCTGGCTATTATCTGCTATCGAATTATATACTTAATCGGAACATTCGGGGTTAAGAAATGATTGCAATTTTCCAATTTTTTCTCCTAGAATTGTTGGAGGTTTTAGTTCAGGGGGTGAAGTATTTACGGTATTAATTTGGGGTTTACTGTTAATTTATTTACGGTGACATCGAGAAATTAGAGGTTGAAAGAGTTGAGAGTTTTATAAATGGCATCCTTTTATTTTGGTACTGTACTAATTTGGTTGGTTTCAGTCATGATATTATCCTAGTAGGATTTGGATTGATGCTCTTGTCTAGGATCCAATGCATTTCATGCACACTAGCACTAACCTGATGAAATTCATTAAAGATTCAACATATTGAAGGCTTTGAGATTTGAATTACAACTCAAGATTTGCCATATCACTAGTAGTATTACCGTGATATGTAATTTTGTACCACCACTCTATCAGTTCGGATCTCCTGTTACATTTTGGTAAGGGTCAGAATGTACTGAGAAATTGCTGAATAACTGAGAAGATCACCGGGCACAATCAAGAATTCAGGCTCTTCCATATTGAAATATAACATATTGATACTAAAATTTTTAGGGGAATACCACAATTTTCTAAACAATAGTGAACTCATTTAATTTTGTTAATTGTGTTGTTTGCTTGTAACAGGTGGAGAGATCAGTTTCATACAATGAGCATAGGCCAAGAAGACCTCCACCAGACTTGCCCTCCTTACTTCTGCATGGAAGAATTGTATACATTGGCATGCCAGTGAGTTGGTTTGACTTTACTCTTTGTTATTTTGGCTTCTCTTGACACTGGCTTTGAATGTAAACTTAGTGGATGGAAGATGTGAAGGGTGGGGTAGCAGGAAAATAGGGAAAGATGAAAAATTAGAATTAGGATTTGAGATTAGAATGAAGCATCATAGAAAGAAATTAGAAAAATCTATCATTCATATATTCAAATGATATTATCTTGTCGGGTGTATGGTTGTCCAATATAGAGTATGCTTTTTGCTTAACCATATCTTGCCCAACTACTATTTTAATTTGTCAACGTCCTCGAGATGAATTCCCGCCAAAAAGGTTGTGTTCTCAAGCCTCCATTCATATAAGATGCTGTCTACTTAAATTGAGAACAACTTTCTGGAAAGGAGACCTGAGATGGTTTGTAACAGTAGATGCATGAATCTTTGAATCTGTAACTTAGTCTACACATGATTAATTATTTTCATTAGCTTATATGGTTATTTAATGATGTTTCTTGTCAAAACTAGCTTTTACTTTGTTTGCATAGAGCATATCAATATTCTTAAATACATATCCCAGTTGAGGTGACCAACCAATCTTACACTTGTCTTTGTTATTTTCAATAGTACACAGTCAATTTTTGTCCTCCTTATCCTGAACAAAACTAGCTTTAACTGAGTTTAACATGGTGCATATTAAGAACAATCTTAACCTCATATTCCATAGGAGGTGATTAAGGCGTAAAATTTCCGCTATACAGGCGAGTGTCAAACAACATCTTATTGTGGCCTGTAGAATGGTTTTACTCTTAATTTCTAATCAGTACATTAATCTACATGAAATATTTCCTTAAGAAGCTTATATTTAGTTATATTCTTTAGTCATTAGTGGTTTAGTGCCTTTAGTTCTTGATTCTTCACCTTGGTCTTTTACTGTGATTCCATGGAGTTTCATTTTTTCAAGTCTCAGGAGCATTGACTCAGACCATATTCTTTAAGGATTTCTTACTGCATCTTAAAAACTGTGTAGAGGTAAAAAAATATGGTAATGTAGTGTATTAACTTGTAGAAGAATTGAATTAAGGGTTGCAGATACAAGTTAATTTGAGTTGTTGCATCATGGAATAATGGATGCTTTAGCATTTTGTTAACCTTTTATTTGATGGTTTAAATAAAACCTATTAGTTCAAGCTAATGATATGAACCTTTTTTGAGTTTCAGTTGGTGCCAGCTGTTACCGAGCTTGTTGTAGCTGAGTTAATGTATCTTCAGTGGATGGACCCCAAAGAACCAATCTATCTTTACATAAACTCTACTGGAACTACTCGTGATGATGGAGAAACAGTGAGGCCTCAACTAATTATTAACGAGCCATTTCAGACTTTGTTCATCATACATGCCCTTGTATCTTTTTCTGTTTTTCTTGTCTGCACTCCTTCACATGATATTCTTCTTTAAATTTAGTTTTTGATGTTTGAAGACTTATTATCTCCCTTGAATGACCATTGCATTTTCTACTAGAGGATAGAAAAGGACATTATAATGATAACCACGTGTGGTGCATTAAGCTGATGCTAAGTGCTAAAACATGCTTTAATATTTTGAAATATTTATGGATAATGATTATTGAGATTATTTGGGAAAATCCTAGCTAATCTCCCGATTAGTGGTTCCTCAACTTAATCTACCTGCAGATAGCCCATTATTCTGTCTCCTCTTTTTATCTCCCCCCTAGTTCATCTTAATTGTAATCTTAACTGTCAATTTCACATTGTATGTCCTCCAGGCCTTGTTATTAACTTCAATGTCAGGCTGTCAGCAAATTACTTATTTAAATATATTTTTCTCGTTGAAGTTCCTTATTGAATTTATTATTTTTTCATAGTTTCTATCTAATGATTGAAAAAAATTCTGTAATGTAAGGTTGGGATGGAGACAGAAGGTTTTGCAATTTATGATGCTATGATGCAATTGAAGAATGAGGTGAGGTTTCTGTACATATGCTAGTTATTGCACACGCATTAATGTGGTTCTGATTTAGCTATACTGTGGATGTACATGCTTGAACGCAGTATAAAGATGTTTTCTGTGTGTTCTACACTGAAGTGAAATGGTGCGGTGGTGCTTCGTGAGCTTAGTTATTTGAAAATAGAAGTGCCACTTAATAATAATTATTTCAACTAAATAGACAAACCTCACGAGTATCTTCTGTCATGTAGAGGCTACTTATGCTCTTTTTAATGATGCAAAACAGGATTGAATGTTTTTATTTAGATTCTATGCATACTTCAGGTCTCTCTTTGCCATTTCCTTTTTCTCCTTTGCTAGTCATAAAAGACTAAGTGTTTGCTTACTACATTTTGTAAATTTTTAGTGCTGAATCTCCTATGCAGATACATACAGTTGCTGTTGGAGCTGCAATTGGACAGGCATGCCTCTTGCTGTCTGCAGGATCCAAAGGCAAAAGGTTCATGATGCCACATGCCAAGGGTAACTTAACTTTGTTGCGTTTAATTTCAGTTTGTAACTTTTAAGAAAAAAATTCCTTGTAAATTTTCTGAATGCACTGAAGAAGCTTTACTGTTTCAGCTATGATTCAACAACCTCGTGTTCCATCATCCGGTTTAATGCCAGCCAGTGATGTCCTGATTCGTGCAAAAGAGGCAAGTTTGAGCTCCTTTGCTGCCTCCTGTTACATTGGAATAGGGATATTTTATAAATGCACCATGAACCCCTGCGAAGATATAGCTTCAACCATATAAATATATATTGATATGCTGCAAGTCAGAAAATAGATCCAGAGTCGCATGAGGATCTCTTGAGAATTGACTATTGAGATGGTATTACCAATAACCTTCATAATAAGCAATATTAAAAATTCAAACAAATGGATAGCATAAATCTGTGTACATGTGAATGAATGGAAACAGACATATATGCACTTAAAGCTGCATGAGGCTACATGAGGGAGGTGAAAGGGAATATTTGTGAACAAAATCTCCACCATTTGTATCTGGGTTGCCATTGATGTTTGATATAGATTTTTGTTGACAATGTTCTGCAACAACTTATGAAATCTTTTCTGAACTATGATTGATGGACTTGTGTTTTGTAGGTGATAATTAACAGGGATACTCTTGTTAAACTCATAGCAAAGCACACTGGAAATGTGAGTTGATGCATCAAATTGTTTTCATTCATTTTATTTGTGAACGAAGTCCTTATTGTTGTTTCTGACGTCATCAGACAGAAGAGGCCGTAGCCAATGTGATGAAAAGGCCATTTTACATGGACTCAACGAGAGCTAAAGAATTTGGTGTCATTGATAAGGTGTGTTACTTGTAATCCTCTCAAAGTTTCTTCATACTAGTTTACGGGGTATAAATTAAGTAATTAACAATTCTTTGGGTTCAGATACTTTGGCGTGGACAGGAAAAGATCATGGCAGATGCTGCTCCTCCTGAAGAATGGGACAAGAACGCTGGGATTAGAGTTCTCGATGCAATGTAGTTGCTTCAAATATGTTGAAGGTAAACCTCCCTCTATATACTAAGCCTGATTCCAAAAATAAAATGTCCAAACAGTTTTCTATTTCTTATAAAACAACAAATTCTAAAATTGCCACTTTTTCTATGTTTTGTCAATTGTTTGATGATTGAAATATTCGTTGAGAATGGATCTTATTTTGAGTGTCTTAAATCTTAAGATGATTAGTTTGATTATTCACTAACTCAAAAGAAACCTAGAATCAGCTCGCGACACACCTGATAGAATTGTGCATTCTTTTGTCTTTACTATAGAGCAGAAGGAAGATCAATCTAGGGTGAAAGCATATCTAGTTGAATACATATCCCCATCATTCTTTCAAGCAATCAGATTCTACCTTACAAAATACAGTGGAAGCTGAGCTACTACGGAAGACCACGTGATCGCTATCATTGTAGTGAACTAACGCGGGTAGGTTGTTGGTGCAGCTGAAGTTGTTAAATGGGAAAGCCTCAAAAAATAGCATTAGTGGATTCAGAAGTAGTAATGAAATACATCTTTTGGGTTTATATTACAAAAGGAATACATAAAATGTCTTTAATATTCCTTTTTTGGTTCCAATTTAGGAATATCTCTTCTTTGTATGTTTTTGGAAGAAATGCATGTTTATACAATATATCCTCAACTAATTCCTATACCAAGGTATTGATTTTGGTTTCTTGTCATCTTTTTGACCTCTCCAAAATATAGCCAATATTGTTTTTGTTCAAGCAATGTTACCTTTTCAGTGGAGAAGCATGCTCTATGCAAAATGTGTTTTATATTCTTACAAGTATAGTTTTGATTTTTAGTTTTAAAGTGATTCAACTCTTTTGTAATATACTACTCGTATTCTTACAATTACTCCCTCCGTCCCGGCGTAAGAGGGTCATTTACTTTTTTGCACGTAGATTAGGGAGTATTATTATTTAATGTGTAGTGGATAGTTGTATTAGAGGGAGTGTGGGTCCCATATTTTAATTCTATTAGAGGGGGTGTGGGTTCATATGTGTAAAAAAAAAAAGGGGACTTTTTGGGTGGGACGATCAAAATGGAAAAATGACCCTCTTAAGTTGAGACGGAGAGAGTATATTCTTACAAGTAGTATCACTTTTTTTTAAATGCAACGATATCATTTTTTATTTATATTACAAATTACTTATGAAATAATTCTGCACATCTTATTAAAATGTTATCTCACTTAGTTATCATTACATGAGAGTTTTTTCGTAAGATGGTCTTATATAAGTGTTATGTCTAATTTTATTTATTAATGTATATGTGTCTTTTAATAAATAAATGTATTGTTTTTTTACTAATATTCAATTGTTACTAATATAAAATTTATTAAAAAGTCATAACAAATTATATAAAATTTTAATTATTAATTTTTATTTATGGAGTTTTTTTTTTATTAATAAGTGTATATGCAATTTGTTATCTTTGATGGCATTAACAAATTGTTACCTTTTGGGTGATGGCAAAAATCCATATTATAATCGGTTTAAATGGTGATGCAATAAATTACTTTATAGGTATGGTTGTATCGTACGAAAGATCACATTTTGAGTTTTTTTATAAGTATATACTCCCTCCGTCCAGTGCAAAGATAACAGTTTCACTATTCCTGAGGTCCGCTTCAAATATATCAATTTCCTATATTTAGTAAAGAAAGTACCAAATATAGGTAACCATTTCACTATTTCTGACGTCCGCTTCAAATATATTAATTTCCTATATTTAGTAAAGAAAGTATCAAATATGACCCACCACCTCCTTCTAATACAACTACCCACTTTATCTATAATAATAATGACGTCCGCTTCAAATATATTAATTTCCTATATTTAGTAAAGAAAGTATCAAATATGACTCACCACCTCCTTCTAATACAACTATCCACTTTATCTATAATAATAATCCTCCTTAATCCACGTACAAAAAACAAATAAAGACCTTAGAATTGTCCACGTGCAAATAGTAAATGAGTACCTTTGCACTGGACGGAAGGAGTATATAAACAGAGACTCATGCACTAAATGCACACCCCATTTTATTGAATACACACCCCATCTTTATATATTAAAAAAAATATAATTTTAAAATGTCTAAATTATCCTTTTATCATTAAATACACACCCCTTATATATAAAATTATATTATATTATATACACATCTTATAAACCCTAATTTTCTCATTTATTGTTTATATACAATCGGAGAATCATATATTCTCTCTGATCATATGAATATGAAACCGAAGCAGATTAATATGAAAAAAAACAGATTAATATGAAAAAAAAAACGTTGAGTTGGAGAAAAGTGAAAAAGCAAACATCAAACGTTGAGATGTATTTCCGGACCTTTTCTTTATAAATCTTTTTTTTTCCCTGAAAATTTTTCCCAAAAATGATGTATTTAAAGCCGCATGTAGGAATCCGAAACCACAAGCACATTTCTTAACATTGTAATTAATACTAGAGTAATAATAATTGTAATATGAGTTTAATCTGTAATTAGATCTCTTAATCTTCATAAGACAATTCAGCTTCTCCGTTATAAAATAGGTGAAATTTAATTTTGGGGTTATGGGGGTGTGTATAATTTTTAATTTTAAAAGGGTAATTTAGGAGTTTTGGGGGTGTGTATATAATAAAATTAGGGAATAAAATATTAAAAGGGGGTGTGTATTTAATAAAGGGTGTGTATTTAATAAAAAATGGTGTGTATTTAACAGTACTCTAAAAATATTTATATAAATATTGTCGCATTGATAGGATATGAGTGAGACAAAAAAAATTCACATTTTACTATCAGTTCTTCACAATTTAATGCATTATATCAATAATGATATGTGAAAATGATGAAGACAATTTGTGAATTAATTGCTTGATGTTTACAGATGATTATCTATGAATAATAGTGGGGTGGAATTGATTTGCAGAGTAGAGTGATTGGAGAAGTTTGGGTTGACGACCAATAATGAACTCATCGCTCCTCCCGCTCAAGCTCAAGTTCGCCTTACTATGCTCCCTCTCTCTCGCCGGCGCAGCCTCCTTCTCCGCCGCCCCCTTTTCCTTCCCTCGAAAGATTATTAGAATCAAATCCTCTTATTCGCTCACCCACGTCACAGCCACCGTCTCCGATTTGCTCTCCCTTCTCGGCCCGCCGGATCAGGCCCTCTCCGTCAACTCGCAACTGGCCCGGGACCTCCGCTCCTGCTTCAGATTCCTCGTACCCTACAATCAAACCCTACCCACTCGCCGCTCGCTGAGTTCTTCCACCAATGCACCCTCGATTCGTGGCGGAAAAGATATTGACGAGCTGATTTTGTCGCCGCCGCCGTCGGTATTGGAGCTGGCTCGCCTCGCCGTTGACTCTGGTGGTGACCCTGGGGCCATTCACCGAGCTCTCGATCCAACAATCATACCTGTTAGCATCTTTCAACCTCATTCTCTTATCCTTTTTGGGATTATTTATGATTATTAATTAATGCAATTCTTAGCTGTATTGAGTGAGCTTACATTTTAAGTGGTCAAACTTAAGAAACTGATGCTTGGATTAATGGCGAGGTTTTCTGAATTTTGCAGGTTCCCGATGTTGAAGGATCAAATGAAGATCGGTGTGAGCTCACTAGAACTCCTTATGGGCGGCAATTTATAGACCAGGTACACGAAGAGTGATAGATGATTCTATGGCTTTTTCTTGCTGTCAATATTTTAGATAATGCAGTAAACCAGTTCAATTTTTGTAGGAGTTGAATTCTTACCTAAAACTCTTGTTTGAAGTTATTGTTGAGCGAGGTCCCAGCGTAGGGTTGGATGTATCTTTAAGTCGCTATGATTTTTTCCATGGTCACCTTTTCATTGCCAATGAATCTGGAAGAATTGGCATTTTGTAAGTTGAGACATGACACAAATTTCTGCTCTTTCGTATTGTTTTCTGAGGCTTTTGGGACTCCTCCAATTACAGAAATCTTGAATGAAAAAATGTTCCATGGGATATTATCCGTCTTCCTAAAAACTTAATTTATGATCTGGTGGTTTTGTAAAAGGCAATTGTCTCTAGCAAGTCATCAAACTAGCTTGATACAGTGTTACTTAATAATATGTAGTATTGTATGGTTGGGGTTAGGCATTGATGGAAATGCATTCACACTACCACATTTCACTCTAAAATTCTGCAAGTTCTCAAGAGTTTCTAGGCAAGTTCTCAAGAGTTTCTAAGCTAGGACAAGTCTCAAGCAAGTTACTTATTCAAGATTAAGGTGTGGGAATTTATGCATTTTCACTTATGAATATGTATGTTTCTTGATGTTCATGACATTAATTTATGAATGCATACATGAAATCAAGTTTGTACTTAATTGTATAAAGATCCTCGGGGTGTACTCGTCGTGCTCATGTTAATATCGATCGATCAAGAGATTTAAACTATTTTTATGCCAAGTTGATGAATTCATGATGTCATGCATGTCATTATTCATAATTGATTATGCGTAATTTTCCCCACTGAGCAAGTTGAAATGCTCACCCAAACAATTACCCCCTTTCAGATGTCGAAGGTTGAGGCTTGTCTATGGCGGAATTGTAATTGGCGATCTACATTTCAACTATTATGATCTCATTTTCAATATTATGCCTTTGAACTTTCCTACTCTACGCTATCTAGAGGCAAAAATACATTTTAAGCATGATTTGTCTTTCATATATTCCTAATCAAGATTTTGAATTATGGTTTAGTTGTGTTTTAAAATATTTTACTTTAAATTGATTAACATCTTAAAATTTTGTTCTATAAAAAAAACTAGGATGTTACAGATGTAACATCCTAGTTTTTCATAAAGAAATTCTAGTATGTTAATCAATTTAAAATAAAGAAAATATTGAAAATACCATAACAACTTAGCCATCATTCATAGTTTTTATAGTATCGAAATGGTAATAGTGCATAATGAGACAAAGTTTTGCCTCTAGACTTAGATAGAGAAGCATGAGTTCAAAGCATAAAACTGAAAATGGAAATCATAGCAACTTAGGTGTAGATTCCCAAGCCAATTACACTCCGCCCAAGCAACGCCTCAACCTTCATAATCTGAAAATGTTAAATATTTGGGGTGAGCATTCTAACTTGCTCAGTGGGGAACAGTATGCATAATCAAATATAAATAATGACATGCATCGACATCATGTAATTCATCAACTTGGAATAAAAATAGTTTTAAGTCTCTTGATCGATCGATAATAACACGAGCATGACGAGTCCACCCCGAGGATCTTATACAATCCCGGTCCCTAAGGGACCCTGGCTAATTTTCATGGTACAATTAAGTACAAACTTGCTTTCGTGTATGCATTCATAGATTCATGTCATGAACATCAAGAAACATGCATATTCATATGAGAAAACACATAAAATTCTCACACCTTAAACTTGAATATGGAACTTGCTTTAGCCTAGAAATGAGAACTTGTAGAATTCTTTTAGAGTAAAAGTAGTAGTGTGAGTGATGAGCTTTGGGGCTTGGAGTTTATATAGGGGATTTTGGAGCTTATGAGAGGTCTTGACACTAATTACACTTAAATGCTAGGCAATAACAACTCCAATAATTTTCCCATACTAATTGTAGATCATTGGTAGTGGAAAGGCTGTTGTGTTTAGCTCACATGTGATGGAAATGTGAAAGGTCTCATGTGATCAAGCTCCTAAATTGTAACTTTTTAGTAGGAATTTGAAGGGTTACTAGTGTTCTTATATTATTTTATATAGTAAAGTCTTTTCTTTTAATTTAATTAATTAGTTAAATTTAGTGGGGTGTTACAGTTCAATTGTACTGAAGTTATTTACGTTACTAGAACCAATATCTTGTTACATTTTTGTGAAATTTAGGACCAGAACAAATGGATAATGCAGCACTTTGTTTGGCTTCAAGGATAACCCAGTGGTGGTCAAGTGTGAAACTATACATGTTATGCGATGCTGCTGACAGGAAATTACATAATTGTAACTGTAATAAATTATGGATAAGGATATCATGAATAGGTGTTTTTGCCATTTCTTTAAAGTTGATATCTATTTATGATGACTAAAACATTAGTTCGTGATGCAAATATTTTCAGGTTTCATGCTAAAGAGTACCCTGCCTACGACAAAACAGATTTTCCATTCAATATGGGCTATTGTCAAGTGGGTATGTTTGTTGAATGATTGTTCTTGTGGATGATTAACAGTTAACACCCAATTCTTGGCCAATCAAGTTTGTGGGTGCTGCTAAAAAATCTTCAAGGGGAAGATACATGTTTTTTTGGACTAGAAATTTCTTTCGCATCACAGTTTGACTATGTAATTAATAATTGTCAGGTTCTGATGTTGCCTATGATGATTCAATGAATTTGAGGAATATTCTGTGGCTCGCTCCACTACCTAGCAACTCTACAAAAGCCTGGTTGGCGCCAGGTATCTATTTTAATCTTTGACCTAATTGACTTAATTTTGTTATAATAATGCCTACTTATATAAATGAACTGTAATCTCGGAAAGCCCTCTCAGTTGGGTGATGTTTCTTTTATCAGAACACTTACGACTGTAGCAATGCTAGTGATTAAGCTGGGAACTTGTCAGTTACTGTTATAGGTTTCTGTAGAACATTTAGGACATAAAACTTGGGTTAAATAGTGGAGTTATCATTTCAAAGGTAGTAAAGAAGGAATCGAAAGAAACTTCAAAATAAATTAAAAAAAAAAATTGGTATAGAATTGTTAAAATGTGTTCATTGAAGAGTTTAATTCTTATTCTTATTCTTTTTTTTTTTCTTTTTTCTTTCCTAATCTGGGTACTTTTCATGGTACATCACATGCTTATATTGAAACTTTTTCATTGTTGGTCTGTGCCTTTCTTGTTATTAAATTTGATGTTGTATATTCTCTTATTCATCACAATATCCATATTATATCAAAAAGCAGTATAATTTAAGTTTCTGATAAATCTCAATGTAACATTGTATCTTCATGTATGACATTTTTTTATTAATAAATAAATTCCTTGGATTTTTCGATAGACTCCCCAAATATTGACTGTTTTGAATATTTCCTGTTGGCAGGAGTCCTGGTTGTCTTAGATGCGCATCCTGAAGGTATAATATATCGAGATCTCATACCTGAATATGTTCAGTACGCAAGGACTCTGTATGAAGGTGTGACTTTCACATGTGATTCTGCAAAACTATGTTTAATACATATAAGAGAAAAGATAGTAACAGAATTTTTTTACTGTTCTCCAGAGGATTTTGGAGAAGTTGTGGTTGATGTCAACTATCTCAATGTGGGAGTTGAAGAGCCTAAATTTGAACTTTTCATATGTTGAGGGACACTGAAGGTAAATCTAGATTGTTTTTCTATCTCATATTTGGTTCAACAAAATTTGTTGCTTTTTTCCATATAGTAGTATATGTTTAATTTTAGTTGGTCCCAGTTATTTATTTATTTTTTTCTGAGACCAGGTAGTCCAGTTAGATTAGGATTAGATGAATTGAACATGGTGGATCAGAAAATTGGGTTAAATTCTTGTTGGAATGGGAATTGAGTCTTAAGCCACTGCGTAATAATGGCACCTCATGTTACATTATCTCATAATTATCATCACTTTTCGGTGTTGAATATCAAAATTTTCCCACCACTAGTAATGATGCTAATATAAAGCCACCATCATCACTGTCTTAAGTTTCATTTCAAATTATCCCTAAAACAGTTAAGAAGATTTAATTGAAGTCTATGACATGTTCTATCCATCTCGAGTAATTTGGCCATTGGGATTTTTTTTTTCTGATTAATACAAAAGAGGAACAACAGATGCCATAAAAAGTAGACTCGCACCTCTCTTATGTGGTTAATGTTCCCATCTTTATTGTAATGATTGAAAATTGCAATCATGATTTTTGTCTAACTCATTATTATAAATTTATAATGATTGAATAACTGTGATCGATGCTTGATTATCACCTTAATCCTGATATATTGAAAAATCTTGTTGACTTTTCACATCATTTTACAATAGTTTCAAGAGATGTGGCTATATGGTGCATTCTTTTGTTATTAAATATACAGAAATATACATGCATCCGGGAGGTGTGTCTTCACTATAAAACTCAAATTACCTCTGAATATTTTCTATAAGTATCCACTCATTAACTTTTTGAGTAATTTACAATAATCCACAAAAAAAAACACTAAGTTGCCTTGTATGAAAGTTGAAGGGGGTGGGGGGTGGGGGGGGGGGGGAGTGTGTGCAGGAGAAAATAAAGAATAGAAGAGTAGACAAAAGAAGTTGATAGTGAAGATGGAAGAATTAGGGGGGAGGAATGCACGGAAAGAATGCGGAAAAAAACTGTAAAAACTAAAGAGTTCCGAATGTTGGGAAGAAGCAGATTCCAGAAAAACAGGAAAAGATGACAGTGGAGGAAAAAATGGAGAGAGAAAATAAGGAGAGCTAGAATTATTGTTTCTTTCCATCATAGGAAATAGGTGAGAGTCATAACTCCGATGTATCAGATTCTGGTATTCAAATGGATTCGACTGATCCACACGGAACTCAGATTACTCGAACACTTGGTGGCTGGGACACTGGACATGTCTTTTTTCAAATTCAACAAACATTTTTTACATCATGTGCATATTCTGTTGTGGTTAACGGCATGCTTATAAAGATAAATTTCTTATTCACAAGTCTGTTGTGGTTGTAGTCTGATACCTTGAAAATACAGAGATAAAGCAGCAGAAACAAAACAATATCTTCATGTCTGTGTCACTGTCTGTGTCACTGTTGAGTCTGATAAACTTGTTTTCCTGTATCTTTTTTCGTCCTACTAATCTCTCTTGACAAAGTCTCTTGTGTGGCTGATTTGCTGTGCTTACGAGTTGTAAGACGTATTAAAATATGATTGTTATATAGTTAAAGTATGCTTATTGGTAGTTAAAGTATGTTTTTCTGAAGTATGATGAATGATTCATAAAAGTATGATTTTAGGGTGTTATAATATGATTCACTACAAACATATCTTAAATACCAATAAGTATGTTTTACCTATATAATAATCATACTTTAATAATGAGTCAACCCGTCTCACAAGAGAATGTCTCATCTCTCTTCTTTCATTGTAATAATATCAATGCTTTTCATTGTAGTAAAATTGTAGTATTGTTTACTTAGATTTCATGAAAATTTTCAGGGTGAATTTGGATGATTATGTAGTGTACAAAATCGAGTTCTCCATTTTAATTAAATTTCATGACATGGTTCTTCCTCCATATATTTATCGTCCCAGAATATAGCACATGAAATGAAGTACCCTGTTTTGCTGTTTTTAACAGCTCGAGTTGGATCTGCAATGTTAAATCATTAATGTACACAACTGTTATTTTTATTACCTGTCATGTTGATATTTTAATTTATAAATCAAATTAAACCCAACTTATATATCAATTTTCAGCCATTGATTTTAGAATTATACATAATTTAGACTAATTGCTGCTTAATTTTTTTGCTAAAGTAAGGGTTAGGCTATGGTAACTTGCAGTCTTTTAATACTTGTTAGGGTAGTTTGAGTATTTGCACTTTGAGACAGCCTAATAAATTTATCTGGAAACAAAAAAATGTTAAAACATAAATATTGATATGGGATGGAGACTTATTAGAAAAAGCACTTGTATGATGATAGCTTAGGTCTTTCACAACGCATATATCCAAAAAGTAGATTTTTTTGTGCTACGTCAGCACCACTTCAAAAGTAAAAAATCCTACCTCCAAAAAAATCTCCTTCCCCAATAATAAACCTAAAGAGCTGGTTTCTTGGGGGACCCACCTTAATTTCATTTAATTCTCATTTAATTTATCAATTATATTTATCTAATTTTCAAAATAATTTATGAATAATTATATTTTAGATTATTTAATTTTTTAAATTTAAGAAAAAATAGAAAAAAGATATTATTTATTTTTTCATTACATAAATAAAATATAAAAACACAAATTAAAAGGGCACCCATAAAAAAAATTAAAGCCTCAGAAAGCGACAACATAAATTTCGATCCGATCAATTTTAATGTCTAGATAATTATTCTCCAGATAGGGTACAAACAATTAAGTCATGTTGAAGCTGAAGATGTTTATGCTTATCTCGTAGTTGAACATCTCTCCTAACGTAGTTATTGAATGCTCCGGCTGATCCTTGACTTGTGAAGACGGAACGACCACATTTGGATCGTCGAACCAATCGATCGCTGCATTTCTTTCATTTTCGATTATCATGCTGTGCAAAATAATGCAAGTTAGCATTATATCCTTCAAGTTATTCTTGCACCAGAAACGAGTTGGACCACTAATCATCGTCCAAAAGCATTCCTAAGGCTTGTTTGACATTCTTCCTAGCAGCCTCTTGCGGTCGTTTGAAAATGTTGTCTTTTTGGATTTTGAGGACATGGAAAACTTTTTACAAAAGCAGCCCACTCTGGATAAATTTCATCAGTAAGATAATATCCTTAATTATATTCCCTACCATTGATTGTAAAATTAACGAATGGAGCGCGTCCTTGCAAAGTATCTGTAAATTATGGAGATTGGTTGAGCACGTTTTTGTCGTTGTTGGATCTGGCTACTCCAAAGTAGGCATGCCATATTCATAAATTTGCAGAGGCAACCGCTTCGAGCATGATTGTTGGAACGCCATGATCACCGCATGTGAATTGGCCATTCCAAGCTGTCGGACAGTTCCTCCATTCCCAATGCATGCAATAAATGCTTTCAAGCATTCCAGGTAATCTATGTCTTTCTTCGTGCATTTGTAACAACCTTTGACAATCCAGTGTATGTTTTGCCAAATAGTTCGATCACACACCGACAAAACTTAAAGAGACATTCTATAGAGGTTGTTTCGGCAACACGTAGGTACTCATCCAATGGTCGGCAAGTCCACCATATGCCAATTGGCGAATGGCCACCGTGCACTTTTGTAGTGGAGAGAACCTTTTTTTTCCAAATTGCGTCTACCCTTCATCGAAAATATTCATCATGGGATTCCAGTGCATCAACAATGCGTAAGAACAACTCTATCGACATACAAAAACATCTACGAAACATCTCACTTCTGTATATCGGATTTTCAGAGAAGTATTCGAGGTAAAGTCTTATATGCCCCGCCTCACGATTTCGGTCCACATATGTTCTTCGTTTTCTGGCACCGCCAGCAGGAGTCCAAGCACCGACCAAGTAACTCTTGTTGTTTTTTAAGCAAGGACTGTATTTCTTTTTCATTCGTGTCATCAAACATGGACTCAAAAATACTATCACTATTGGAAGATGATGAATGAGAAGAGGAGGAGGAGGAGGAGGAGGAGGAGGAGGAGGAGGAGGTTGAAGGTTAATCAATTTACAGGAATTTAATGTTCTCAGGTAGGAGTTCTAACAATCCGATTACATTCTTTGGATTGAGTAGAGTTCTACAATGGTTAGTTTTCCAACGGATAGTTTTATAACGGCTAGTTTTCAAAACGAAATGAAATACATTAACAAGTGTTCATACGAAACGAAGTACAACAACGAATATTGAAAATGCTGAAATGAAGTACAACAACGAATACTGAAAATGCTGAAACGAAGTACAATAACGTCAATTCCTCAAGTTTACGACCCCATTTCCTTCTTTATTTTTTCCACAACTTGGAGATGGATACGTAGTTGATCATCTGTCATCTTCGAGGTATCTTTCATGAGTATCTTATAATTTTTAGCTCGGGCAATGATTCTCATGTTTTCAAGCTTTTTCTTGTTAAATTCGTCCAAGTCTTGAAGCCTTTTCTCAATAGTGTCGCTTTCTCCGGCAGACGTGGTTGTTTTTCCTTTACCCTTCCCAGTACGGCTTGTTGCGTTCCTCCCCATTGGGTGAAGGGGTTCTTATCTGGCTTCATCTCTAGGTTCTGAGTTCGTGTTTGAAGACACCACATACTCTCTAGTTGTCGAGACTCTTGACTTTTTCGATCGTGAACATCACAATCTAGATCGGCGAATTTCGGACTATCTTTCAATACTTTCCAAGCTTTGATTTGTACAAAATGGAAACCATACTTCTCTTTAATTTGAACCTTCGCTTTTTCTACAATATCTGCATCACTGCAGCCACTTCCCCATTCCTTTATCTCCTGATTGTAGCAGCAGTTGAACCATTTTGCATGTTTTTGTAGTGTGTAGTAATGCGACTTCAATTTAGCGACAGATCTAAATATCATGTTATCTGAACGATAATTGTTGTAAGCATCGACGATCCGAATCCACATTTGCTTCGACTTTTGATCATTTTCGATAATAGAGTCTGTGATAATATCGAGCCAACATCTCGCGAGAAGAGAATTTTCATCAAAAGAGTAGGGAATTTTTTTGGCAGCAGGAGCCGTTGGTGGAACTTCGGTGGCCTCAAAGTCGACAGCAAGATTTACCCTATCATGTTCTGTTAGAGAGAATTGAGACGAAAAAGAAGAACGCTGAGAGTTCGGAGATGTAGTGTCTCTGTCTATATTCGCTGAACTTGTGCCGATGGTTGAACGAAATTCGTATTGAGGATGAGGAGCCATGTAAGGATTTGGATACATGAAAAATAGTGCGCGCTGATTAATGTAAAAATCTGTATGTTTTAGGGTCTAATTTAGCACCGTTTTGTGGAATTTATGATCGTATTTTAGCACTAAATGGTTAATTTTCATATATTTTAGATATTGGTGCATTTGAGGTGTTATTTTGTGTTTTTAGGTGGAAAACGGATTAAAAGTGCAAAGTTGGAATGAAGAGTGAAAACGTGAAAAAATGCTGAAAAACGCATGTCCTCTTTGCATAATTTTTTTGTGTTTGTGTGGAAGTTCAAACTGATCATGTGATATGTGATTTGAAAGCCACGGAAGAGAAGATTATTGTGGCTCAAGAAACACCTCAATCTGAGCTCAGATAAGGGAGTTATGATAAAAACAGTGAGGCCGCGCAAGCAGTGCTTATTGCTTACCCAGCACGACACGTGCCACTTTTGCACGACTCGTGCCACACTCAAATGGGCAAATTTTCATGAGTTCTTTATATGGTTGGAAATCCAAGGAAGAGTGGATCGCGTGAGCACAAAAATCACTTCAATCGGAGTTCGAGCGAGAATGTTATGCTCAAAATCGTAAGGTTTTGGGTTGAGGGAAACTACCTCCTGAAAAATTTGGAGATTAGTAGGAATATTTTGGGGTAGAAAATTATTTGGAAAATTTGATGAATGGAGATTAGTAGGAATATTTTGGTGTAGAAAATTATTTGAAAAATTTGACGGAAGAGTAGTAGTAGTGGAAAATTTGGATTTTGAGGATGGAAGTTGGCACGGACGAAAATTCATATTTGGAGACGGTGAATTTTCTCCGGAGTTAGAAGAATTGAACTCGAAATTCATCCATGTATCTTTATCCATTTTTTTTCTTTGGATGACTACAAATTAAAAGTAGTTAGCAAATTTGAAGTTTTGAGATTTAGAAGAGAAAATAATGTAGGGAAAAGAATGGAGTGAAAGATATATTTATAGTGATATTTATTTTAAAAAAATTCTAACAGTAATATATTTAAAAATCTAACGGTAATGTATTAAAAAGTCTAACGGTAATATTAACGTTTACAAAATAATAATGCCAAGGAAAGAATTTTTTTAAGAAACTTTAGTTGTAACGGTAATAAGAAAAAAAAACAAGGAATAAAAATAAATAAAAAAGCAGAAGGATAGAATAAAAACAAGAAACAGTCATTCTCATCAATTAAATAAAATAAATAAGTAAAAACAACAAAAAAAAAGTGAGATCAGGTTGCAGGTGCACCCCACGCCACTCGCGTGTGATGGCCACGCGCCACAATGTTTGACGGTGAGGAGCACTCCCTCTTATCCCACTCTCATCTTTTCATTAAATACCTTGGTAGAGCAGTTACTACCCATGAAAATACCTCCATGCTTTCCCAAAGCTAAGGTCTTCCCCAACACCGGGTATTTTGGCTTACGTGGCTATGGGTTTATATCTAGTGGAGGGGAAGCATGGAGGTATTTACATGGGTAGTAATTGCTCTACCAAGGTATTTAATGAAAAGATGAGAGTGGGATAAGAGGGAGTCCCGTTACCGTCAAACATTGTGGCGCGTGGCCCTCACGCGCGAGTGGCGTGGGGCCCACCTGCAGCCTGATCTCACTTTTCTTTTGTTGTTGTTTTTATTTATTTAATTGATGAGAATGCCTGTTTCTTGTTTTTATTCTATTCTTCTGCTCTTTTATTTATTTTTATTCCTTATTTTTTTCCTTATTACCGTTACAACTAAAGTTACTTAAAAAAAATTCTTTCCTTTGCATTATTATTTTGTAAACATTAATATTATCGTTAAACTTTTTAATACATTACCGTTAGATTTTTAATATATTACCATTAGAATTTTTTAAAAAAATAAATATCACTATAAATATATCTTTCACTCCATTCTTTTCCTTATATTATTTTCTCTTCTAAATCTCAAAACTTCAAATTTGCTAGCTACTTTTAATTTGTGGTCATCTAAAGAAAAAAAATGGATAAAGATACATGGATGAATTTCGGGTTCAATTCTTCTAACTCCGAAGAAAATTCAATGCCTCCAAATATGAATTTTCGTCCGTGCCAACTTCCATCCTCAAAATCCAAAATTTTCTACTACTGCTTCTCTTCCGTCAAATTTTTTAAATAATGTTCTACCCCAAAATATTCCTACTAATCTCCCAAATTTTTCAGAAGGTCCCTCAACCCAATTCTTTTAATTCATTTGGCGCACCATTCTTCATGTATCCAAATCCCTACATGGCTCATCATCCTCAATACGGATTTTATCCGACCATCGGCACAAGTTCGCCGGATACAGACATAGACACTACATCTCCGAACTTTCAGCGTTCGTCTTTTTCGTCTCAATTCTCTCCAACAGGACTTGATAAGGCAAATCTCGATGCCGACTTTGAGGCCACCAAAGTTCCACCAACGGCTCCTACTGCCAAAAAAATTTCCAACTCTTTAGATGAAAATTATCTTCTCGTGAGTTGTTGGCTCGATATCAGCACAGACTCTGTTGTCGAAAATGATCAAAAGTCTGAGCAAATGTGGATTTGAATCGCTGATGCTTACAACAATTATCGTTCAAATGAAATGATATTTAGGTCTGTCGCTAAATTGAAGTCGCATTACTACACACTACAAAAACATGTGAAATGGTTCAACTCCTCCTACAATCAGAAAATGAAGGCATGTGGGAGTGGCTGCAGTGATGCTGATATTGTAGAAAAGCGACTGATCAATTTAAAGAGAATTATGTTTTTCATTTTGTACAAATCAAGGCTTGAAAAGTATTGAAAGACAGTCCAAAATTCGCCGATCCAGATTATGATGTTCACAATCGAAAAAATCAAGAGTCTCGACAACTAAAGAATATGTGGTGTCTTCAAACACGGACTCGGAACCTAGAGATGAAGCCAGATAAGAACCCTTTCACCCAATGGGGAGGAACGCAACAAGGCGTACCGGGAAGGGTAAAGGAAAAGCAACCACATCTGCCGAAGAAAACGACGCTATTGAGAAAAGACTTCAAGACTTGGACAAATTTAACAAGAAAAAGCTTGAAAACATGAGAATCATTGCCCGAGCTAAAAATTATAAGATAATCATGAATGATACCTCGAAGATGACAGATAATCAACTACGTATCCATCTCCAAGTTATGGATCAAATCAAGAAGGAAATGGGGTGGTAAACTTGAGGAATTAGTCGTTGTTGTACTTCGTTTCAGTATTCGTTGTTGTATTTCGTTTCAACATTTTCAATATTCGTTGTTGTACTTCGTTTCGTATGAACATTTGTCAATGTATTTCATTTTGTTTTGGAAACTAACCATTATAAAACTATCCGTTGTGAAACTATCCGTTGTGAAACTAGCCGTTGTGGAACTCTACTCTATTTAAAGGATGTAATCAGATTGTTAGAACTCCTAATTGAAAACATTATATTCCTGTAAATTGATTATCCTTTAATTTTCCTCATTCTCTCAAACATGTCTTTTTCTTCTCATTCTTCATCTTCCGATAGTGATAGTATTCTTGAGTTCATGTATGATGACATGAAAGAGAAAGAAATACAGTCCTTGCTTAAAAAAGAAGAGTTACTTGGTCGTGCTTGAACTCCTACTGGTGGTGCCAGAAAACGAAGAACGTATGTGGGCCGAAATCGTGAGGCAGGGCATACAAAGTTCTACCCCGACCACTTCTCTATACAGAAGTGAGACGTTTCTTCGACATTTTCATATGTCGAGAGAGTTGTTCTTACGCATTGTTGATGCACTGGAGTTCCACGATGAGTATTTTCGGTGGAGGGTAGATGCAATTTGGAAAAAAAAGGTCTCTCCTCTACAAAAGTGCATGGTGGTCATTCGCCAATTGGCATATGGTGGACCTGCCGACCATTGGGATGAGTAGCTACGTGTTGCCGAAACAACTTCTATAGAATGTCTCTTTAAGTTTTGTCGGTGTGTGACCGAACTATTTGGCGAAACATACTTGAGAAAGCCTAATGCACTAGATTGTCAAAGGTTGTTACAAATGCACGAAAAAAGACAGATTTCTCAGAATGCTTGGGAGTCTTGATTGGATGCATTGGGAATGGAGGAACTACCCAACGGCTTGGAATGGCCAATTCACACGCTGTGATTATGGCATTCCAACATCATGCATGAAGCGGTTGCCTCTGCAGATTTATGGATATGGCATGCTTACTTTGGAGTAGCGAGATCCAACGACGACATAAACGTGCTCAACCAATCTCCGTTATTTACGGATACTTTGCAAGGACGCACTCCATCCATTAATTTCACAATCAATGGTAGGTAATATAATCAAGGATATTATCATGCTGGTGGAATTTATCCAGAGTGAGCTGCTTTTGTAAAAAGGTTTCCATGTCCTCAAGATCCAAAGAGGCAACATTTCAAACGACTGCAAGACTAGGAAGGATGTCGAACGAGCTTTAAGAGTGCTTCAAGCTCATTGGGCGATGATTAGCGGTCCAACTCATTTATGGTACAAGAATAAAATGAAGGATATAATGCTAACTTGCATTATTTTGTCCAACATGATAATCGAAAATGAAGGAAATGCAGCGATCAATTGGTCCGACGATCCAAATATTGCCATTCCGCCTTCACATGTAGGTCAAGGATCAGCCGGATCATTCAATAACTATGTCAGGAGAGGTGTTCAACTACGAGATAAGCAAAAACATCTTCAGCTTCGATAGGACTTACTTGAGCATGTTTGGGCCTTATCTGAAGAATAATTATCTAGACATTAAAATTGGCCGGATCAAAATTTACGCTGTCGCTTTCGGAGGCTTTACTTTTATTTTTTTATGGGTGCCCTTTTAATTTGTATTTTTATATTTTATTTATGTAATGGATATTTTTTCTCTTTTTTTATTAAATTTAAAAAATTAAATAATCTGAAATATAATTATTTATAAATTATTTTGAAAATTAGAAAAAACATAATTGATAAATTAAATAAAATTAAGATGAGTCCCCCAAAAAACTTGCTTTTTGGGTTTATTGATGTTGGGGAGAAGTTTTGTTTTTGAAGTAGGGTTTTTTACTTTTAAAATGACGCTGACGTAGCACCCATCTGCTTTATGGGTTTATGCATTGTGGAAGGCCAAAATCTCTTCCACCAGGTATAAACCTATGGACACGTAAGCCAAAAAAAATACTCGGAGTTGGAGAAGGCCTAGAACACATTTCGTGAGTTGGAAAAGAAATACTAACATTTTAATAAAAAGTCGTATCTTATTAACATAAAGTGATAACCGTCAAAGTTAATTAGTCTAGTGCAAATGTTGCTTGTTAAAAAAAAAAAAAAAAAAAGCATTTAGGTTAACCGGTCGTAATCTATTACCAACCAGCACGATGCAGAATTAATTGATAGTTTGAGAAAATAAAACATAATCATGTTTAAAGATCGATTAGGATCTTGCTAGTGCTCTATAAATCATTGTATCATGTTACATTCTTTAATACATTATTGTGGTATTTATTTTGCTTTAAAGAAAATATATACCAACATAGCTTTCACTTTTGCAGAGGAGGTGCGAAAGCTATTATAGAACGGGAGTAGTTATTTATTCAGTGATTAGTTCGAAAATTTCAATTGCTTAATTGACCTCATAAATAAATAACATTGCCTCATAAATAATTTCTTTTAAAGAGAAAAAGAAAAAAAATCCAGAGTGGAGAATACATTTATTGCATAAACCAAATTACTATGATTGTAGACAAAGTTTTTTTGTAGACAATTTTATTTTATGACTCTTATATAAATAAAGTGTATTTATTAGTTGTTAAAATATGAATTTTTATAGTATGATATTGATGCATTAAAAAATAATTTTAAAATGCTATAATATAATTTATTATAAATATATTTTAACTATCCATAAATATACTTTATTTATATGATTACCATACTTTAACTATGAATGGAGTCGTCTTAACAACTTTTCAAAATACTAAGCTGGTTGGGACGAAATTCACCTTATTTATATAATATTATGCTCGTTCATATACCAAATAAAATTAAGTATTCTCTCCGTTCCACCGAAAGGTTACCATTATACTATATTGAGTGTTCCATCTAAATGTCATCATTTCCCATTTTTAGTAAAAAGGTACCACATGTGGCCCACCACTCAGTATTAATACAACTACTCACTACACATAAAATAATAATACTTTTTAATCTACGCACAAAGAGCAACCGGTGACGTTTGAGCGGGACGAAGGGAGTATTAAATAGTGTTAGAGAATAAATAACTTAAATACTCCTATCTCTATGAGTTTAGTGGATGAGTTTGAATTAGGTGTATAGGTAACCTCCTTATTTGTTGATGTTATTTATGAACTGAAAATATGATTATGTTCTCCAAAATTTTTAAATCATGAGATTAAACATTCTATTATAATTATATAAGAAGAGGAGTATAAACCATTATGTCATATTTGTTTTGGATTTTATGGGGTTTAAAAACCTATTAGATAGTGATATATATTTGTTTAATTTTATATCGAATCTAAGAAGTTATTAATTTATATATGAATAAAGAATGAGAAATGAAGAAAGAAATAATATCATTTTGAAGAGGGATGATACATGAAAGGAGAATGTAATGATATTATATGATTGAGAGTTGTATATAAGGTTAATTTTTAAAATTTAAGTCTCCGTAAACAAACACCCCATTAGGATTAAATGCGAATCCAATTCATAAAATACTTTGTCATTAAGAAAAAAAAAATTATGTTGACATAAGTAAACTTCTTATCTCAATTTCTGAAACACCAAAATCATAAGAAAACTTGAAAGTTGAAATGACAAAATATTAACATAGAATGAACCATTAGCTATTTTATGGTTTGTTTAGCGTGTCATTTGTGGAACATTATTGGTTATTATTTTTAATAAAAATATATTTTAAAAGAATAAAGACAAGATCAAGTTGTTAGGTTAAAGTAGCATAAGAATAAGAATGTATTGAAATAATTGTAGCTATAATTTAATTTAATTTCATTATTAAAATTAGGACCTATCATACCCACCCTTATCCAGCTGTAGTTTAGGTGGTATCTATCTGGCCCTCCCCATTAATTTCTACTCTCTCAATTTGTCCTTTCATATAATTAATTCATATTTATTTTAATTTTTAAATAAATTATTGAGTGCAAGATTTCTTTTTCTGCCAGATGGATTCACATTTTGTGTGACCATCATGATTCCCAAATAAACAAAATTAATTTCTCTGAATTAATAAACCATTTATTGAGACCATTTTGATCAAGTCTAATTAATTAATTCATATACCCCATTTCACACAATCCAAGATTTAATTGAATCACAGATAAGAACGTACTATAGTACATGAAAATGTAAATAGTTATAAAACAAAATTAAATATAAAAAGATACAAATTTCTGAACCCAATTCAGAATAGTAAGATATTACTATATAATTCACATTTCACAATAAAAAAAAAAGAATAAAATGTATATGTGTGGAACACAGCAGAAATAGCACAGCAGTATAAATTGGATTATTAATTCTTCGTATACCAAACACCCCCTCTACAAAAGAAAATTAAATAAATCTAAATATTTTCCACGAGAGAAAATAGATCCAAAAAAACAAAGAATATTAATTAATTATATTATATTATATATTAAATATATAAGGTGGAGAAAATACGATTGGATTTAGCTCCGGCAGCGGGTGACGGCGGAGCAACTGCGTGTGTAGGGGTTGGCCTGAGCGCCGGGGCGGCAGTTGTAGTAGGACGCGCCGCGGCGTGAGCAGGGGACACTGTTCCTCTGAAGCGCACCGTAGCTGATGTAGCGCCGTGTGGCTAGGATGCGCCGGTTGGACTCCGAATCGAGCTCGAACTCCTCCCCTTCGCTCTCTAGGCACTCCGCCACCGTCCCCCTGCACCCCGATCTCAGCGACGGCATCATCCAGCCCGCCGCCGCGCCGTGGTCGGCTCCGCCGGAGGCATGGCGGAGCATAAGAGATGCGACTACGCAGAGCGCCAACAACAGCGTTTTCCAAACCCCTGCCATTGCGAAATTAACAAAGCTTTCAGCTCCAATTTTGAGAATTCAGTGATGGATTTCCAGTAGAGAGAGAAAGTGGGAGGGGGAAATTGAAGTGAGAGAAAGGGTGATTGGAAATGGTGTATGTATATGAGTGAGATGGAAACGAGGGGGTAATAATTGAGGGTTTGTTGAGAAAACTACAAAAAATGCCACTGGAAAAAAAAAACTCACGTTTGGTTTATTTATGATGGATCCCCACTACTCTTCTATTTTAACCTTTCTTTATTATTTTAATATTATTATTTATTAATTTTTCAAAATGAAAATAATAATAATTTAGAATTAGGCATCCACTACTTGTGGGGAAGGGAAGACAAATTTCTTAAATAAACTTGTTCATACTGAAAATGACCGTTAGGTTCAGCTTTTGAAACAATATCCATCTCCCTCTTATTATTTTTTTCACTAATTTTAAGGTGGGATATTTTATTTTAAACGGAAGAATGTACGGCTCAACTTGTTAATAAGGATGACAACTTGCAGTGATCGTGGCAAGGTGGATGCAATCTCTCGAAATGAGGAATTCCTTGTATATAGTGGGGAGTGACCTAATCCTAGAGGTCAATTAAGTTACTATAATTTGTCCCTCCTCGTTACCAAACCAAGGTGTGACGGTGCTTGAGGTGGGAGTATTCACCTTTTAACACAATGTTTTATTATAGACTCTTACATTTTACGAATACTTAAAATGATACTTCATTTGTTCGATCGAAAGATTTAATTTTATTATATTGAGTGTCTCATTCTTACGTACTCATTTTTCTCTTTCAGTAAAATAACTCTATTATGATCTATCATTCACTGATTAATATAACTATTCACTATTAATAAAATAATAAGTTATCATTTCTTAATTAATGTAAAAAAAAATGAGTACAAGGGAGGGAATAGTAGTACTAGTAGGTTGAATGAATTGTACCATAAAGTTTTAGTAGGATGTACAAAGATCTGAAATAATTTGTGTTTACATTTATTTGAGCAAATAGTGAGCCCATCAATAATTTTTGAGTTAATTCCAAAAAAATCACGAATTTTACACCTATTGTAAATTAATTCTCATTTTTTAGAATTTATAAAAAAATCGCCACCTTTAAGTATCGTTGCAAAATAAACCCGTGACGAAAAAAGTATGATTTTTTGGATTCGTTTTGCAACCGTACTTAAAGGTGGTGTTTTTTTTTTTTTTGCAATTTCTGAAAAGTGAGAATTAATTTGCAATAGTATTAAAGTTCATAATTTTTTTTGCAATTAACCCATAATTTTTTAATTAAATATCAATAACTCCAACTTAAAATTCTATGATGCGTAAACACCTTTATTATTATAATAATTATTATTATTATTACAACTTTAAATTATACTTAAAGTAGTTACTACGTTCCTATAGTGTCTATAAGTTTAAAGTGTTTGCTAGATATGAGCATATTCTATGATATTGTATAGAAAATTACTCCGAAAATTATTATTTGAAAGAACAACAAAGTATTAATCTTACTACACAATAAATTTTGTGGTAATGGCAAAAAGTGGCCACTATCCCTTAAGTGTAATTTTTAGTGGCCACATATGTTATACACAATTTTTTCTAGCCACTTTTAAAGGAATTGGCCAAAATGCCCTTGAAGGGATCCACTTTTTACATGTCTGAGGTCACTTTTTGACCAAAAAGTACAAAAGTACAATAATTTATTTTACAGTCTATTGAATGCATTAATTTGTTACCTGTATATGCCTTATAAATATATTTTTATTAAAATAAAAAAATATGCATTAATTTTATTCGTATTTTTTTAATTTTTTTAATTTTTTTAATTTTTTTTTTGAAAAAAAGTGTGGGCCGAATAGAACAAATTGTGTAGGCCGAATAGAACAAATTGTAGGCCGAATAGAAGAAATATTTTTTTAATTTTTTTAAATTTTTAAATTTTTTTTGAAAAAAAGTGTGGGCCGAATAGAACAAATTGTAGGCCGAATAGAACAAATTGTAGGCCGAATAGAAGAAATATTTTTTTAATTTTTTTAATTTTAAAAAAAAATTTGAAAAAAAAAGTGTGGGCCGAATAGAACAAATTGTGTAGACCGAATAGAACAAATTGTAGGCCGAATAGAAGAAATATTTTTTTAATTTTTTAATTTTTTTTAATTTTTTTTTTGAAAAAAATGTGTGGGCCGAATAGAACAAATTGTAGGCCGAATAAAATAAATTGTAGGCCGAATAGAAGAAATATTTTTTTAATTTAAAAAAAATTGAAAAAAAAGTGTGGGCCGAATAGAACAAATTGTGTATGCCGAATAGAACAAATTGTAGGCCGAATAGAAGAAATATTTTTTTAATTTTTTTAATTTTTTTTCTTGAAAAAAAAGTGTGGGCCGAATAGAACAAATCGTGTAGGCCGAATAGAACAAATTGTAGGCCGAATAGAACAAATAATTTTTAATTTTTTTTTAATTTTTTCTGGAAAAAAATATTTACTATAATTTTAAATGTGGTCTCACCCACCCTATTTAATGCAGTCAACACTGACATAATCATGTCCCCATTATTGTCGTCCTTTATCTGACAGTTATGGGGGTAATTTGGGGAGACCTCTAAATAGTGATTACTAAAAATTACTTTTAAAAAAGATTGCTATTTAAAATTGTACTTAGTCAACAGTGACTACTAAAAATTTGATCCCATAAATTTTCGTGCTTTATCTATAGTTATAGCAGGCGAGTGACATACATTTTTCATGCCTTATAAAATTTAAACTAAAAATTTATTAGGGCTTATAAGCGTATATAAAGGTAAATTTTAAAATTTTGTTTGAAAAATTCAAATTATAATAATTAAAATATTATAATTTAATTTTTTTTTTTTTAGATATAGCTTGCAAATTTGGAAGCAGAAATAGTTGTAAAAAAAATTCAGGTGTTAAAATTGTTTCTGCCAAATCCTAACTTTGCAGTTGAAAAGTAATCTTGAAATTAAAGAAAAATATCAAATAAAAATTCAAAACGAATAATACATGTGGCCTACATTTAAAGTATGATAGCTATGATATTTGAAATAAATAAGTAAATAAATAAAAAAAGAAGCGCGTATATGAAAAGGCGAAGAAATAGTGTACCGGCGGAGAGTGTGAATATTAGCTGTTTCCGCGTCTCTCCTCCTCCGCCGTCTTAAATTCCTCCACCGCCCCCTGTCCCCACCATGTGGATTACATTCTGAACAAACACCAAAACACAATTTCTTTTGTTTATAATTGTGTGGTATTCTCTTCGTACTTGATAAGTGTTCGTTTGCTTTTTGCATGTGAATTAAGGAGTACTCCCTCCGTCCCGTTTCAATGTTTACGTTTCTATTTTGCGCGTCACATTTCAATATTTACGTTTTCCTTTTAAGGAATATGGAACTCATTTAAAACAATTAATATATCATCCAACACTAATACACCTACCCACTTCACATTAAATATTATATTTTTTCATCCACTATCTATTTAAATATAATACTTTTTAATCAACGTGCAAAAAGCAAATGTAAACATTGAAACGGGACGGAGGGAGTATATTATTTTAAAATATAATGAGGTGAGAGACATAATATTTTAATGTGTAGTGAGTAGTTGGATTAGTGTTGATTGTGGGTGTCATATGTAGTGAGTGGAGTATAATAATATTATTGTATGTGTCATATCAACTTAAAAAGAAAATAGATACTTTGTATTGGGACGGACCAAATGGCAAAATGACTCTTATAGGAGGGACGGAGGGAGTATTTGTTTTTGGTGTAAATAGAAATAAAGAATTTGGATTTAAGATTAAGGAAAAGATTGTATGAAACCATCTCACATAAAACACTATTTAAGATAAAGAATTTGGACGAACCATCTCACATAAACACTCCCGTAAAGCATAAAAAGTGAAAACATCAATATTATTTTCGGTAAAAATATTAGTATAACTTTTTATTTATACTATAAAGTGTTCATGAAATAATTCACTGAATCATTATCACTTTTTATGATTGTGTATAACTTCTTATTAATGATATTATTACTTTTTATCCATAAAATACGTGAGACGGTCTCACACAAGACTTACATTAGGATTAATTGGATTTAGAAATTCAAATTTATGTTTGTATTAGAAAATTTTAAGTATTGTGAATTTTAACTTTATTAATTTTATGTCAAATCAATACGTAAGAATGAAGTAATATGTGTGAAATAGTTTACAATATTGTTATTAGTATTTTTCATCGATTGATATCGCTTTCATTATAAAGATTATCACTTTTTTTTATTTCATGAAAATAACAAAATTTTGTGAGACGATTTCACACAACTACGCAAATTTGAGAGACACATTATTATAGTTTATAATATTCCATTTGTAAAATTTATATAAACCAAGAAATATACAATTATATATATATAATTAGTACACATAACACTCTTACTTCCCCTTTCCCTTCTCCAAGCCTCCTTATATCACCCCCTCCTAATTCGTTTTCAATGGGAATCGAACTTGAATCTCTCACTTAAGTGAAAAGCCCAGCATATATATATATATATATATATATATATATATATATATATATATATATATATATATATATATATATATATATATATATATCCCAAATAACATCATTTTACTATATTGAGCGTCTCATCCAAATTATAACATTTTCATCTTTTAGTAAAAATGGCCCACCAATGGTCCACCATTACCCATCACATCTCTCCCACTTTACATAAAATAATAATACTCTTTAATCTACGTGTAGAGTATAATAGCATAATTCATTAAATAATCGTGAAAAGCGTGAAGAGGTAAGTATTTTGCAAGAGTAAATGTCACAAATTCAAATTTGTGACACAATAGTTTTGTTTGAATAAGGTTGAATAGATTTTCAAAATTTCCAGTTAAGTTTAAAATATTCTACTAAGAAAATTTAATTTTGAAAAACCAAGAAATTTAGTTTTTGTGCTAAAAGACTAGGAGTATAGTATTTACATATAATTAAAGAGGGGGCTTTGCCAGACTTATTTTGCTATTTAAGTAATTAATTATTTTACAATGAATCCAAATGTTTAATATTTGACCTTAAAACGTATTGGAATAATATAAACTAAAATTAATTTTAAAAAAATAAAATAATCATAATTGGTTCGTATTGATAATGTTCCTTTACATTTGTATAAATAATTGTACAAATTAATCCAGTAAAGAATAATTCATAATAAATGAATTGAACAATGATAGAGGATTTGAAAATATTACTAGGAAAAAATATGCAATAATGAAATATTAGAAAATGGAACAAAAGTTAGTTGACCTTCATGCAGATGTTTTGCTGTCGGTGCCATTTTGATCATCCATCAAATTCTCCATAACTTGAGGCACTTTTACATCACCTTACTCTTGCTTTATTCGATAAATATTATGGTAAGATCGATTATTGATTTATTTATGTATATATGTAACTTTTTTTTTAAAAATTACTTCCTCCGTCTTACAAAACATTTCACATTTATTGCAAAACATTTCACATTTATTGTTCCTCGTTGTTTAAAAAAAATATTTTTTTTATCAATTTTGTTGACTTTATAATGTATTTTAGTATTTTTTAAGTAATAAGAAAAGTAATATAAAGTAATAATATGTGTGTAAAAAGAGAATGACAAATTTGTTAAAGTAACTTTTGAGATTATTAGATAAAATGATGTTTCATTATTTTGGAGTGTGAAGAGTTTTATAGTACGGAGGGAGTAATTAACATTTTCATCTATTTTATTGAATAAATCGTGAAAGACAAACAATTATACAAATTGGGTTCACATGTGCAATTTAATTTACCGATTACTCTTTATTACATAAAAAGTTAATTTTTAAATAGATGAATTATTTCTCATGTAAATGAAAAATACATTAACTTTCAAATTATTCCACCCTAATTTACTTATTACTCTTTAGTATATGAAAAATTATTTTTAAGAATATAGACTATTACTTTTTTAATAAAAATATTCCCTTCATCCGCTCAATAGATATACATTTTTTTTTGCACGTGGATTAAGAAGTATTATTATTATATAATGTGTAGTAGGTAGTTGTATTAGTGAGGTGTGTGTGAGACCTACTCCCCCCATCCCCTTGAAAGGTATCCGTTGACTTTTTGCACGTATATTAAAGAGTATAATAATTTAATGTATAGTAAGGTGAGAGAAATAATATTTTAATGTGTAGTGGGTAGTTGTATTAGTGTTGAGTGTGGGGTCATATATAGTGAGTTTTATCAATCCAAAAAAAGGAAATGGATACTTTATAATGAAACGGACCAAAATGGAAAAATGGATACGTATCAAGGGGACGGAGAGAGTATATATAAATGTATATGTTTGGTACGGACTCCCAAAATAACAAGATGCCTTTCTAGCTGACAGAGGGAGTATTATTCTTCAAATTTTGATATACTATGATTTTTAATATTCTTGTTGTTGAATAGAATTTAAAGAACAATATGAGTATTTTTTATTTAATGAGTAATAATTCATTTATTTAAAAAGTAATTTTTTATGTATAAAAAAATAATTTTACAAAAATAAAGTGTATGATAAATTAAATTCACACCGGATTCACTCGTCATGATCAATTGGAGAGTTAAATAACAAATGGAGTTCTATAAATTTTAAGTATCTTTTTATTCAGAAAACTCATTTCATAAAAGTCTCTCACAAGCTTAAGTTTTTGTATTACTTCATATTTCTCGCAAAAAAATTGAATTGTGTAGTATTTTCGTCCCAGATATTCATTATTTGCAAGAATATCGGAATCATTACTTTTTAAATTTTAAATTTTTATTATTATTAATAGAGGTAATTGTTAAAAGTATCCAAAATAAATAGGTAAAAATTATTGCGATGTAGTATAAAGTAAATTATATAACTTCCATACCTAATTGTCCATTTTTTGGACTAAAATATTCCACCATGTAGGAATGTTATGTCAGAATTCTGACACCGAATTCGACATCATCGGATGTCGGATTTGATGTCGGGGATGTCGAATTTAGTGTTGGAATCCCAACATGGTGGTCGGATGTCGAATTTGATATCGGAACCCCAATATAACTTTCCGATAGAATGAGAGTATTTTGGTCAAAAATAAATCATTGAGTGTGAAATGTATATAAATTAATTAATGGAGGGAAATAATTTCCATCTTAGTATTGGTTAAATGGGCTAACTCTCTTATTAATATCTCAATAGCAATAAGCTCGTTAGCACTTTAGAGAAAGTCGTACAACTACCTTTCCCCTGTAAGATTGAAATAATAACGCAAATTAAATTTTAATAAAAGTAATTTTTTTTCAAAACAGAAATAGTTGTAAATATACCTCGTAAAAAAAAAGAGAGAGAGATGGAGACTACAAAAGTTTAATACTCCATAAAACTGGTTCCATTGAATAATAACTAAGCTTTTTTTTTAAGCTAATTACAATTATAATAAAGTAAATATCAAAATTTAAGACAAAATAGGTTTAAAAAAATAAAAATTCAAAGAACTTAATGTATTGAGGTGAAATAAATAATATTTTAATGTATAGTTGATGATTATATTAATGTGGAGAATGACAGATATTTTTATTATTTAATTGTGTGGATCTCATACACAAAAATAAAAAATAAAAATGTAACTGTTAGAATGAGACACCCAATTTAAAAATATGTAATTATTAGGATGAGATGTTAGGAATTCGTAATTATATGTATTTATGTGTCCACGATATATATATATATATATATATATATATATATATATATATATATATAAGTTGTCATCCTTGAGCTGTACATTCTTCCGTTTAAAATAAAATATCCCAACTTAAAATTAGAGGAAAAAATAATAAGAGGGAGATGGATATTGTTTCAAAAGTTGTACCTAACGGTCATTTTCAGTATGAACAAGTTTATTTAAGAAATTCGTCTTCCCTTCCCCACAAGTTTATATAATTTTATTTTTTTAAAATCTATCATGTGCAGCAATACTTATTTGACTAATAGAACAAGTGTTTGACTCGAAGTTGACGACATACAACTTGCAAAGAGAATACAAGCACAAAAGATATTTCCAAGTAAATGGCTGGCAACAATTAATTTGCTCCGTAGATTAGGGGAGAAAAAAAAAAGTAGTTGGAAAATATTTACCACATTCATTCATACTGAAAACTCAAACTCAAAAGATGACGCATACTATGTTTTAATTATCCCTAAAAATACAAGAAAAAAGCATAACAATTGAAATAAAGAGAGCGAGTAAAAATGCATATCCTACCTGGCATAATTCCCAAAATAGAAGTGGAGTGTTTGTATTTGATAAGGTCCCCCACAAGTAGAATTCCCAAGCCTAACAAAACAACCACCACCTGGAAACAATCATATGCTTCAGTTCATCATATACACCCATTTCCAATCATTATCTTACTGCAATTCTTTAAAAGTTAAAACCCGCGTTCTTATGACCAAAGAGTCCGCGTTTCAGGAGGCATCGAACTCAGACTTCTTATCCTTTTGAGGATACTAACAGAAGAGCAACAATACAATAATAAATGAATCAGATTTATGTTTTCCGAAGTTTCGTAAAGTTAGCATGAATATTTCCTCCTGTAGTGGCACCTCTACGGTTAAAATGATACTCCTCCGTCCCGGCTGTTTATTTGCACTTACTGTAGGTTAAGATAGAGACTATCGACCAACTTTATTGATTTTGAGGGTAATATAGTCATTTTTAAGTAATAAATAAAAAAACAAATAAATGATAAAAGTTTTGTTTGTTAAATAGGGGTATTAATTTTGAAAATAAAATGTATTTAGACATTATTTCATATTTGTGTAGAAGCTTTTACTATTTTTGGAGTGTGAAGAATATAATAAGACGGACTAATGAAGAAATGTGAACAATCTATTGGGATAGAGGAAGTAGTTTATTAGGTGGAACAAACAACATAAATATACTTTTAATCATTCTTGAAGCTTAGTTTTACCTGATTTTCAATACATAAAATGTTTTGTATAAGAAGAGGACTAATTCGACGAATGGAAGGGTTAGTTTGACTTACATTAAAACAGTTACTATGACATCCATCGCTCCAGTCACTGTGAATTTTGATTTGATTGTCTTCTTCATGCGTAAGGGGGTGTTGACTGCACACACAACTCGGACTCCTCCCCTTCATCATCATCCTCATCCTCATCTGCATCTACCCAGTTGCTAGGATGGCGTTGGGAGAGAGCATGTCCATTAATGTCTGGAACATCTAGGAGTACAAGAAAGAAATGATAAATTAATGAGCATGAACTAGAACTGAGAAAATGATAAGAATAATATACATATTAAAACCAACCTTGAGGCTGTCTGGTATTATCAGTTGTCATTGGCTGGAACCTAATGCTTTCAGTCAAGAGAATTTTGATCGAAAATGTTTTAGATAATGTTGACATAAAGTTGATAATGCCGCACTAGGACTGTGAATAGTGATACCAAGTTGATTTAGGAAACTTTCACAGTTACAGCATGAAAAGGTTTAACTCTTTAGACCATGCAACAATAAATTTTAGAAGCAAAAATGATTCCACAATAAATTGGCATTCCATCCAACAGAGAAAGCTCATTGTCATAAAATAATGAATCCAGAGAATGATGGTAATAAAACTCAAAGGATACCCCTCTTTGTGACCAGGCATTCCACCTGCATTCTTATCTGTCGATATGTTCATCGCACCAATCCTCTGAACTGTACTCTGCTCATAGGTGTTCTGATTTCTTTCCCCAAAGACTTGCCTAGCTTCAGAAGCACTACCATCTTTTGCAGCACTTCCTGCATGTCAATGCATTGGTGAAGTACATATATAAGTTATGCCCTTGAACACTCCTACTGTATGCTGAACTCACCAGAGAGTTCAGACCAAATCCTAGTGTGATCAGATGGATGCCCAGAAGCATTTCCTTTTGACCCCTGTTGGTCAGGTGCTCCACAAGTCTCTGCTTGTGGAGGTTCAGAAGAGTTTCCACCATTAAGTTGGGATACAAGCATGGTGGCAAGCACAAGGGTAGCATCAAAGTTTGAATAAGAGCTGTCATCCACTCCGAATTTGGGGGCCATTAGTATAGGCCTGTGTTTTCAAATTGTGATATTCAACAAGAACGAAATTCATATTCCATAATAAAAAATAAATTCCAACAAAATGCAAACGATTCAGAAAGAGAAAATGGCTCTCAGTTAAGTTGGTGAGGTAAGCTTTAGAATTCTGTGAAAAATGAGATGATTTTTACAATACACAGTCAGGGTTAACTCTGCACTTTTTACCCATAAGATCATTTATATGACTCTCTTAGCTGCAATGTGCAATTTCTAAAACTTGAATCCAATAGAGAGGCTATCTATTGTTGTCGATAAATTTATATGACTTGAGTAGAAGTGGATTCACATATATAATGAGAAGAAAGAAATGAGGTCTAATCAAATACTCAGCAGTAGCAGAAAATGATCTTACTCCCCAGCTTTATCAAAATATAAATGAATATCAACTTCACAGCCCTCGCAGAATGACAGAAATGCCTGCAGAAAGAAAAATAAAAATAAATGAAAGAATGTAAGAGTAGTAGAATATATATATATATATATATATATATATATATATATATATATATATATATATATATATATATATATATATATATATATATAGAAGCACGACCATTGGATTAAGAATAGTTAAGTACAGCTTCCCTTAGATACTGGTTTCAATGAGGGGTGAAAGTGAGTTAGTAACCTACTATTAAGAGTGACTTAAAATTAAAGAGTCGAGCATAAAACAGTTGAAAGTTGATCCAAGGAACCACAGTAAGGAAAAGATATATATGTAGGCACATCGCTGCATCACCTTCAGCTCCTTTACCCCAAATGTTATGTCTACAGGATCACGGGAATGCGTATACTGCACAAACTCTTCGGCAGGGTCAATCCACAATTGAGTGTGCAGCGATGAATCATTTTCTGAGATATGAAGATTATAAATTTGAATTTTAGATGTGGACCGAGTTTCCTGCCGGAAGACAATCTTAAATTTGCCTAGTTTTACCTTTAGTTGGGTCTATGTAACTTCTAAGTTCAACAGCTTTTCCACCAATCTGATCATCAGCATCAGGAGGCAAGACTGATTGTTGGGTTGCTATGATTGTAATCTCTTGAAGGGTTGACTGAAAATTAGCTAGTAACCTGTTGAGATCACGAGGCCTAACTACAAAGCTGCTGGGAAGTTTTCTTCGATCAAGTGATAGATGTTGTATATCAGGTTCAACATTGCAAGTAATACAATAAGTTTTTCTCATACCTATGAAAATGGCATGTGGAAACAAAGCATAAAAAAATTGTGTATTGATCAAAATACATAAGTAATTTGACATGTGAACTATGAACACACTACAGCTCATAGATATTGGAGGAAGATACACATGCTTGTATCGATGATGAAAAGTAAGAGATGTATTGGCACTGTAACCAATATATCTCTATTCAAACTTTTGAATCTTTTCTAAGAAAATTCATGCACTCTTGTTCTAGTCTAGATACAACAAAAAAAGATGGTGGATGTATGTATGAGAACTAAAGAGAGTTTTAGTGTTTTGCAGCCTTAAGGAAACTGATGCAGAAGCTTTTTTGCGAGTTCTAATTTCTATTTGTCTCAACTTTCTAATTTTAACTTTAATATTAACAAATGAGTCCTGAGATTTCAAGTAGTGCAGTGCACCATCAGAGTGGCAGTTCAGCTTTTGTACACATGTTGGGGCATCTCACATTCTCAACAGTTCTGCCAAGTAGACAGCCAATCATAAATGATAAGTTTCCAGTTCCAGTATGAAGGATATCTTTATATTCAATGATGTGATAATGAGATTATCATCATCCGCGTGAATAAAATTTTAACAACCCTGCAGGCTGGTTCACATTCTAAAGACTTGTCACAGTCTAGAATTTACGTGACTGTACTTTGCTCAAGGCTATTATCTTTTAAACTAGGGAATATTCGATTAAACACATGGTGCTCATTCACATAATCTGATTCCACAGTATATTTTGTTGAGTTGCAAACTCAAAATATATCATTAATAAACACCATATACAAAGACATATAAAGACATTCTATTAGATGTAAGTACGTGTTCAGTCATAAAAGTGTCCACTGAAACCAAAGGTATGAGAAAGTTCAAACTATAACAAAATGGTTTCATACCATTGAAACAGTCCAGAGTCCACTGCACTTTGGATGCATCAGAATCAGTCAACAGTACACTCAGATGATCTATACTTGCAACCGGGGTTCTCAGAACTGAACAAATAGCCTGCAAAAATAAAACCGCCATAACATCATCCTATGTACATAATTAAATAAATCCTCGAAGGCACAATTTTTATCGGAGAAATTATATACCTTCAGAAGAAGGCTGCATTTCGCCTGGGAACCAGATACTGAAAATACATCAAAGAAATCTGGCTTGAAGGTCATCGACTGATAAGCTGACCTTGATGAGTTGAGCGTATGAAGAGTGAGCTGCTTTTCAGAAAAGGAAACATGAATGAAGCATACAAAGGAAACATTCTAGCTAAATCCAACAAATGTATGATACATTGATTACGTTAGTCAGGTTATGAGCACAACAACACTGGTCATTTTCTATTACTTATGCATTGGATTAGAAATGGATCTAATCTCAAAACTGAAATTTAAAACAACAACAATATATCTATACGATTTCAATTTTAGAGCTTCAATTACTTGGCAACAAACCCTGTGATTGATCATGGGGAGTAAAAAGCCTCTGAACCCTAAAAATTGGTCGGGGAACTAAATTGAACTGCCAAAAACCAATTAAAACGATATAGCTGGTAAAACCGGAAGTTGTCGTTTCAAAATTCAATATGGATTCTCGAAGAAACTTACCAATGATAAATCACTGCAGAAAGAGTAGAAAAACAGTTTGAATGCAAATAAAATTTGAAAAAGGAAAAGAAATGGGTACCTGAGAAGGAGAAGACTGGAAGACGATCTCGTTGCCGATGCGCGCGAGAGATGTGACAGAACGGGCGAACGTTTTAAGTGCACTCCCACTCAGGCTAAACTCCATTGCTGTTCTGCAATTTCTGTCAGCAGCTTCTCTAAGACGGAGTTATTGTGGCGGGAAGAGGGGCTAATATTCCATTCCCCAACTTATAAATGGGCAAGTTATTTTTTATTTTATTTATTATCTATTTATTTATTTATTTCCCAAGACACTAATATTCCATTCCCCAACTTATAAATGGGCAAGTTATTTTTTATTTTACTAGATTTTCAAAACGTGCTCCGCGCGTTGACACGTTATACTCTAATATATTTAATTAATGTATAATTTTATATTTTATATTAGTTAAGGTAGGCATGGCGTGAGACCGTCTCACGTGAGACCATTTTATACTTTTTTTAAATAGTTATCAATTTTGCTATAAAACATTATCAATTTCGCTATAAAAATGTTATCACGTTTATGAAATAACATTATCACTTTTCATTAATTTAATATCACTTTCTGACTGCCTCACATGATACGATCTCACACAAAGTCTTTATCATTTATTTAATACATGATATTTATGTCTTCCATTTACTTATATGAGTGCATGAAGATTTAAAAAAGAAAACACTTATAAATTACTCCCTCTGTCTCGTCCTAATAGTTACGCTTTCTTTGTAAATTATAAAGGAAGCGTAACTATTAGGATGGACCGGAGGGAGTATACTATAAGGCAAAAGCTCCTGTGCGCCCGGGGACACGGAAAGATGCTCCGTGTCCCCATGTGAACACAACCCTCCCCTCCAATCCTATTTAAACCTATGTATTGATAGGGGTTTAAATTGTAAAGGGGCATGAAAATTGTAAAGGGGCATGAAAATTGTTCCGTGTGCCCGGGTGCACAAGAGCCTCACTTACTATAAAACAAATGAAGAGTATTTTGAGTAATTCAAATAGAAAAAGTGAATAAAGAGCTTTAAACAAATAATAAAATGTGTAGTGTTATTACAAAAATATTAATATTGTAAAATATTATCCTCTCGGTAGATTTTGCACTTTTTTTTTTCACATAAATTAAAAAAGGTGTTGCTTTTTAGGTTTTCTGATTTATTTTATTGTTATTATTATTTAAAAAAAATTGTTATTATTAATAAAAAAAAATTGTTATACATCATTTATAAAATAAGTTAAGTGCATGACATATGAATTGTGTTTTTTATACGAAGTGTATTAGGAATATTAGTCTTCTTACTTTTTTTACAATTTAAGAAGGTAAAATATTTTTGGAAAAAATGAATATGAAAAAAAGGTGAAAACAATATTGGTACATGGGAGCAATGGTTTAATAAATATTTATAATACATCAAACAGGCTTAAAAACAGAAATATGGAGAAATAAGTGGGAAATGGTGCGCCACGTGTGGACTCTTTTTCTAAAAAGGAAAAAATAATACTTTAAGGATGAATTACTCAAAATGATAAATTGAATATCTTAGTGATGAACGGATGAGTACTAAAATTAGGGCAACACTGGTTTATATAATAAATTGTTTATTTGAAATAATTAAATGCATCATTATCACTTTTTATTAAAAATTGAATATAATTTTTTAATAAAATATTACTTGTAGTAGGGCCTCGAAGCTGGGCTCCCATTCCCCCAGTTCATTCATTGAGCTTGATGATCCCAAAGCTCAAAAGGGCCCCAAAAGGCTCCCAAAATTGCGAGGAGCGCCCGCCTCATTGAAATTACTAGGCCACTTGCCCCCATTACTTAAGATACGCCGAGATTCCCTGAGATATCTGCCTAGGGGATATCCTAGGACGGATCCTAAGGGAAGTCACGGGAGGCTAAACGCATTTAATGCTCGCACTGTAAGCATATATTGCCCAAGTGGCCTGACGAATCATTCAGATCTAGATGACGTCAGGTTACCTAATATAAATATGGGGACAACCCACAGCAATAACATAACCAATTTACCCCCTCAAAAAAGGCACAAGATTGCCTAGGGGGCAAATCTCTCTCCATATTTTCATGTTTGCTTAGTACGGATAATCCTTCTATTATCCCATAACAGCCACATAAACCTATCATTAATAAGGGATAAAATCCGACAAGCTACATTTGGCGCTAGAGGAAGGGCAGGGCGGCTTCCCCTCGCAGCCGATCGTCTCACTCGCAGCTTTGCCAACCGCCCATTCCAAGCCCAGAAGACGTGATTACAAGTATAAAAGAAGGCTTATGCAGCATCAATGCATTCATTCAAGAATCTATCATACAAGAAGACATGGAGACATAGAGTTGGGAGGAGATCGATAATCCGTCATCCGGAGGGGCTGCGACAGAGTTCCGCTGGAGATTCAAGTAAGATTGGTCCAACTAACCATGATTGTTCTTAAATCAATCATGGGCTAGAGCCGCTTCGGTAGTTCTAGGGTTATGAAGGTTTCATGAGTTAATTTATCTTTCGTGTGTAAACTCTTGTGGTTTATTTTATATAAGATTGCGCGTTTTTAATCCATACTCACGGTCGTTTTGTGCATCAATAATTATTGTGTAGAGTCTGAATACATAACTTGGTTATTGGTTGAGTGTGTTCACTGCTGAGCAGGGTTTTATGTTATAATTCTAAGTGAAGGGATTCCGAAGTCTTATTGGAATTATCTTATATGAATACTTGTTAATTGAATCATATTCGGGTTAATAAGTAGGATAAAGAGTATAATTTCATAGTACCTATAAAGGGAGATTAAATCGGGTTAGAGTACTAAGTACACGGAAAATAATTGATTATGATAGTACCTAGAAAGGGGGTGAATTATATCTCTTGCTTCGAGGATATTCACACGTGTCATACGCATATTTACTTGTGTCTATAGAGTGAATTTGCATTATTTAGTGATGCGTCCATAAACCGCAAGGCAGAGTCGGACACCATCACATGAAAGTATGAATTAATAAGTGGAACTGGATGACCTGACGAACTACCTATCATCTTACTTGATCACAACCTACTATCTCTTTTTCTTGTTATTTTACTTGTTATTTCGATTATTATTTGTTATTTAATTTCAAATACCAAAACCATTACAATTACCAACATAGTCATAATTTTATAGAACATAATTAAATTGATATTTACCCGTCCCTTGGGTTCGATATATAACTTGTTTACCTTCGAAACTACAATTGATATCCTTCATACTTGAGGATTAATTGTGTGTTGAGAAAACGGCTATCAATAAGGCACACTCGTGGTTCGAATCTCTTCCCGCTAACTCCATCAACTCGCTACAGCCTTCTTGTCCCACTTTGCATATTTGGGGCAGGGAAAGGAGCCGAAGCAGAAGTTGGCCTGCCTACTGCAAGGACCAAAGGAGTCCCTGAAGGATTTCATGAAGAGATTCAATGAGCAGCGCGCCAACATGGAGGAAGTCTCGGATGAAACATCAACCATTTTGGCAACTGCCGCCTTACTCCCAGGGTCGCCCATGTGGACTAGCTGCCAACAGAAGTTATCGGACAATTACGCGACCTTCATGGCCTCGGCTCAAGCATTTATCCATAGCGAAGAAATTCTCGAAGAATACAAGAAGTGTAAAGGTGATCTTAAGGAAGGCGATAAGAAAAAGAAAAAAGGAGAAAAGGACTATAGAGCTCCGTCTTCTTTCAAACTGTTCTCGGACGACGATCAAATCCAGAAAATGACCGAGGTACTCGAGCTCACCCCCGAAGAGATATTTGGCAAGATACAAGACACCAACCTGTTGAGTCCCCCGTCCAAAATGCGCACAGATCCAGCCAAGCTAAATAAAAAAATTCTGTAAATACCACAAATCCATCGGACATGACATCAACAAGTGTCGGGACCTGTTGGTCAAATTACTAAAATTGTTTGAAGATGGAAAGTTGGATCGACTGGTGTCTGGCCCAAAGCAGAGAGGAGAAGTGACGGGCGAACAGTTTAAAGGGCCAGTAAATCCACAAGGACAGATAGAACCTGGAGATCGTCTGCCCACACCACCTCGGGAGGTATACATGATGGGTGAAAGCTACGTGGGAAATTCACAAACCCTCACTACTCAGTCGCGAAGGAAACGAAAAGCCGAATTGTGAGAACTCGATAGGTACCAACATGTATTCACAGCTAGTCCTCAATCGCCTCTACACGAAGCCGACATATTCTTCTCTAAAGAAGATTTTGCTGAAGTGTGAACCCCCCACAACGATCCGCTAGTGATTTCAGCTATGATCTCGGGTGTAAAGGTGCACCGGTACCTAGTCGATACAGGTGCATACACAAACATTATATTCAAAAAGACATTCGAAGCCATAGGAGGGCTCTCTCACCATAAGACATCTTCGTGCGATGACGAGATTCGAGGTTTCAGTAATGTAGTTACTACTTGTCACGACCCACCTTACATAACTTATAATTCAAATACTAATTTATATAAACATCGTCATTATAAAAACTGTATATTTTTTTATATATTTATTAACCAAATGGTCACACCAGTTCAACATACGTAACTGGTTTCTGACTCCACATCAATCCACACAAACTGATGATATTACTGATTATATTACATAACTAAATATCAGCGGAAACAAAATAAACACACGGTCTAGCCCAACATGTCGTCATCTATGTACATCTGCTCAAACCCTGTAGGAGCTCCACAGCTTGCACAGTACACCACATACTCAAATATCATCCGGCTCACCTACAATGCATAAACTAGTGAGGCAAAAATCTCAGAAAGTAGAAATCATGTATGACAGTGCATGGGAATGTATTTACTTTTCTATTGCCTATTTCCCAGTCTTTCTAATTTATCATTTTTATTTTGAAAATTGTTCATGTTGCGGAATCCACATGACACACTTATTATATGCACCCCAAATGAGCTCAATGAGGACGATTTGTTCGAACACCAAATATATAAAGTGCCGAGAATAATTTTTTCGAACCCTAGCAGAGTGTTGGGGATGATTTTTTCGAACCCTGAATATAGTACTGAGAACGATTTTTCCAAACCCTGAATAAAGTATCGGGAATGATTTTTTCGAACCCTGACAGAGATGCATATATAGTGGCCGCACACACCATTAATATCTTATTAATTTTGGGAAAAACGCTTTTCATGATTATGCGTGGTATGCAACCAGTGCAATTAAATATGCATCATACCATTTACGACATCATTATCAATATTTAATCATAATAAAATAACAACTTGTATCACCAATTAATCCCAAATAATTTATAACGTAATTAAACTAATCACAAATAATTCATGACATAATTATCTCATATTAATTATAAATAAATCACACACAACATGTTTATACATTGTAGTTGGACTTCTACTTACCTGAATTCTGACAATAGTAACACTATAGACCCGTGAAGAACCGTAATTAATTTCTTTCTTCCCGTTCCGGCATGCACGTCCCGACACACACGTTCTTTTTTTTTGATTGATTTTGGGTGTGAGGTGATGAATTCCTCAACACCCATATATACAGGCAGAAGGGTTGGGGTGAGTGGGAAGCACACGGCTCCCCCTAGCCAATAATTTTTTTTTATAAAAAACACTGCAGCCATGCATGCAAATTTTAAATTTGGCTGCCAAAGCTAATTCAACATGTAACATCATAGCAGCAACTTTTGACTTTTTTTTAATATTATTATTATATTATTATTATTATGAAAATACGTGTGATACTTAATAATTAAAAAAAGTGTATTTATACACATAAAATAATTTACTCATATATCCAAATTAATACACGTAAATATTTATGCACACATATATTCACATATTGTTACCATTATTATCACAGATGTCTCAAATAAAATATAAAGATAAATAAAATATAGAAACAATTGTCACATACTTGCCACATAATAATCATATAGTTGCCACATAATTATCACATAATTATAAAATATACATAACATAAATTAAATTATATTGGCACTGAGTAGTGAGAAGCTCTGGTATCACTTTCTCCCCACCTTATAGAAATTTCGTCCTCGAAATTTACTTACCTGAGGAGTTCTGGATACTTAGCCATCATCTCATCCTCTCTTTCTCAAGTAGCCTCCTCAACTAATTGATTCCTCCACAACACCTTCACTAATGGTATTTCTTTATTTCTTAGCTTCTTCACTTCTCGCTGCAAGATCTCAACTGGTATTTCCTTATAACTCAAATCTTCTTTCAATTCAGCTGGTTTCTGCCTGAAATATGAGATGGATTCAGAACATACTTCCTCAACATAGACACATGAAACACATCATGTACCCTAGATATCGATGCTGGTAATTCCAACTTATAGGCAACACTTCCAACTCTTCTAATAATAGTGAACGGACCAATATATCTTGGACTAAGTTTCTCTTTCTTTCCAAATCGCATTATTTCCTTCATTGGAGATATTTTCAAGAATACCTGATCACCCACTTCAAATTCCAATTCTCTTCTCCGTTTGTCTGCATAACTTTTCTGTCGATCTTGGGCAACTTTCATCTTCTCTTGAATACGGGTAACAGCTTCTGACATTTCACGAATCAAGTCTAGACCCAAAAGTTTCCTCTCTCCAACTTCATCCCAATGTACTGGAGATCTATATTTCCTCCCGTACAGTGCTTCATATGGTGCCATTCCGATAGTGGACTGGTAACTGTTGTTGTACGAGAACTCTATCAGAGGCACAAATTTACTCCACTGATCCTGAAAATCTAACGCACATGCTCTGAGTGTATTCTCCAAAATCTGTATCGTACGCTCCGATTGACCATCTGTCTGTGGATGGAATGCAGTGCTGAAAGATAATTGTGTTCCCAACGCCTTATGCAAACTCTTTCAAAAAGCAGACAAGAATCTCGTATCTCTGTCTGATACAATGGTAAGTGGTACTCCATGGAGTCTGACAATCTCTTGAATATACAGTTGTGCATAACAATCCATAGAATACGTAGAACAAATAGGAAAAAAATGAGCTGACTTAGTCAATCGATCCACGATAACCCAAATGATATTGTGACCTTTCACTGTCTTCGGTAGTCCAGTAATAAAATCCATAGTGATATTCTCCCACTTCCATTCTGGAATAAATAAAGGCTGTAAAGTTTTTGCTGGTCTTTGATGCTCGGCTTTGACTTGCTGACAAGTCAAACATTGCTCCACATATTGTGCAACATATCTCTTTATCCCTGGCTACCAATAATGTGACTTCAAATCTCTATACATCTTTGTAGCTCCTGGATATATAGAGTACGATGTTGAATGAGCTTCTGCCATCACTTCTTTCCGAATGTCATCCACTTCAGGTAAACATAATCGACATCTATAATGAATCACGCCATTATCTCCTAATTGGAAGTCAGAAGACTTTCCAGAGCTGATATCATCTCTTATCTTGTCGAATAATTTATCCACCTCTTGTCCCTGTCGAATCTTATCCATCAAAGTTGGTCGAAGTGACAATGCTGCCATCTTTGCTTTCAACAATCCTTCCTGAATGATCTCCACATTCATCCTTTGCAAGTCAAACAACTCTGATTTCTGATTTATGGTCCTAGCAGTTACACTCTGTATTGCCTTTTGGCTCAATGCATCAGTAACCACATTGGCTTTGCCCGGATGATAATTGATAACACAATCGTAATCCTTCACCAATTCCAACCATCTTCTCTGCCTCATGTCTAACTCTTTCTGAGTGAAGAAGTACTTCAAACTTTTATGATCAGTATAGATTTCACAACGTTCCCCATACAGATAATGCCTCCAAATCTTGAGTGCAAACACAACCGCGGCTAACTCCTAATCATGTGTTGGGTAGTTCTTCTCGTATTCCCTTAACTGTCTGGATGCATATGCTATCACTTTTCCATTTTGCATCAGTACACATCCAAGACCATTCTTTGAAGCATCACTATAAACCTTGAAGTTTTCTGTCTCGGTAGGAATAGTTAAGATAGGTGCTGATGTCAACCGTCTCTTCAATTCTTGAAAACTTTGCTCACATGCCTCCGTCCATGTGAACTTCACATTCTTCCTAGTCAACTGTGTTAATGGTGAAGCGATCTTAGAAAATTCTTCAACAAACCTTCGATAATATCCCGCCAACCAAAGAAAGCTACGCACCTCAGTGGGATTTGAGGGTTGTGGCCAATCATGGATTGCTTTAACTTTACTTGGATCCAAAATTTCTTCTTCCGATACTACGTGACCCAAGAAAACAACTCATTCCAACCAAAATTCACACTTTTTAAACTTCGCATACAACTGCTTCTCCTTCAGAATCTCTAACACCTTTCTTAAGTGTAGAGCATGATCCTCCTTATTCTTAGAGTAAATCAAAATGTCATCGATAAACACAGTTACAAACTTATCGAGGAATTTTTGAAATACTCTATTCATCAAATCCATAAATGCTGCTGGAGCATTCGTCAAACCAAACGGCATCACTAAGAATTCATAGTGCCCGTACCTTGTACTGGATGCAGTCTTCGGAATATCCTCCTCCTTAATCTTCAACTGATGATACCCCGACTGCAAATCAATCTTATGAAAGATAGCTGCACCCTATAGTTGATCGAACAGATCATCAATGTGAGGCAATGGATACTTATTCTTGACTGTAACTTTGTTGAGCTTTCGGTAATCGATGCACATCCTCAATGTGCCATCTTTCTTACGAACGAAAAGAACTGGTGCTCCCCAAGGTGAGAAACTAGGTTGGATGAATCCTTTGTCTCGTAACTCTTGCAATTGTATCTTCAGTTCCTTCAGTTCAGCTGGTGCCATTCTGTATGACGCTTTAGATATAGAATCAGTTCTCAGTTGCAGCTCAATAACAAACTCTATTTCCCGGTCTGGTGGCAAACCTGGAAGATCATCTGAAAACACCTCTGAGTATTCCCGAACTACTGGTACATCACCAAGGACTGGACATTGCTGTCCCTCAACATTCATCACACTCACCAAATAACCCTCACAACCACTTTCCAACAACTGATGTACTTTTACTGCTGATATCACAGGAAATCTGAAGTTTTTCTTAATATCAACAAAAGTGAATGATTCTCCCTTCAATGGCTGAAAAGTAATACTCTTCTTCTGATAATTTATTGTAGCACCGTACTTTGACAGCCAATCCATACCCAATATAATATCATAATTATTCATATTTAACACAATTAAGTCAGCAAGGAGTTATCTTCCTTCAATAGGAATAACACAACCTCAAAAAAGTTGATTAGTTTGCTTTGATTCACCAGAAGGTATCATCACCTCATAACTAGCTTCTATCAAGTTAGATGTTCCACACACCTTCCTCACATACTCAGTGGATACAAATGAATGCGTTGCTCCAGAATCAAATAGCACATAGGTAGAAGTGCCTAAAATAGAAAACTTACCCGCGACAACTGAGGAGTTCGCATCTGCCTCCTCCCACGTCAAAGTGTATACTCTTGCTGGAACTCTCACCTGTTGTCCTTGCTTCCCTTTCTTAGGACAAGTAATACTCATATGTCCTTTCTCTCCGCATGTGTAACACATTCTCAGAGGAATGTGACACTCTCCACCATGCGGTCTAAAATAATTAGGATATATCAGTAGTGGCGGTGTCGGTGGCACTTTACCCTGATCGAATTTGGGGCGCTTGTTTGGTTCTCCTTGTCCTTGTCCTTGCTCCACCTGAATATTTGATTTCGGTCTCTGAAATGGCATCGACCTCCTATCATTTCTCCCAAACTGCTGCACTGGTTTCTGTTGAAATTGACGTCTGATAGCCTGCGCTTGTCTGATCCTTATCTCTGCTTGTTCAGCAATTTGGGCCCTTTCTGCAACTTGTGAGTATGTTGCTCCATGCAGTCCCGCCATACTCACATCACTGAAAAGCTCAGGCCTTAAGCCTTCCACGAACCTCTCTACTTTCAATGCCTCCGTACTCACCATATATTCAGCAAACCTTGACAACAGCTCAAACTTACGAAGATAATCTGTGACTGACATATCACCCTGTTTCAACTGTATGAATTCATTCATTTTCATCATCCTCACTGGTGCCGTAAAGTACTTATTTCTGAAAAGTTCTTTAAAGTTTTCCCATATCATAGTTGCGACATCCTCGATACTTTTAATGGTATCCCACCAGTGGCCTGCACTTCCTTGTAGCATGAAAGAAGCACACGACACTCTGTCCCCATTTGGAATTCTACTGTATTGAAACATGTTTTCCACCGTACATAACCAGTCCTCTGCATCTGTGGGGTCTGCTGCATCCTCTAATATAGGAGGGTTCAACTTTCGAAATCTCTCACAAACCATTTCCACACGTTCTACTTGATGTCTATCATTATTAGCATTAACCTCTGATTGTACACCCATATCTCTCTGCTGAATCAGTTGTTGTATCTATTGAGACTGGCGCTCAACCAGTTCCATTAGTCGAATATAAGAAAATGGCATACCTTTTGCTTACCGATATTTAAGTATACCTTACCATATTGATTATTTTGGTAAATACCGTCAATACTGGATGTTTGATATATCGTTTTACATGTACTAATCTACTATATCGTTTAAAATTACATCATAAATTTATAGAAAATAGTGACAAAATTCAAATAATCCACCATAAACTATAATAAAATTGATAAAAATAAATATGTACATAATCCACAAATTACAAACAATATAAAAAACAAACAATTCAAATTTAAAAACATTATAAAGGTAAGAGTTTAATTCTAGTGAGTGATTGGTGTACCTGAGAACGAATAAGTTCTAAGTTAATTTAATACACTCTTAGATTGAAATTAAAATAAAAATAATTACAATTATACCCTAAATTTAAAATAATAAACCCTATAGTGCTTACGTGCAATGAATGTTCTCTAAAATTACACTAAATTTAATAATAAGTCAATAAAAATTTTAATATATTACAATTTCTTTTAAGTATATATACCTTACTAAAATAATTTATGATATTTTGGTATATACCAAAATATCGCAGTTTTAAAATTTTGCATACCTATACCGTACCAAAAAATTTAATACGGTATCATACCTTACAAAAAATTTTGGTATGTTTGATATATTTTGATATGGTAAGTACGGTATACCAAAATTTTGGCATTTTTTCCTAACCCTAGTTCTACGTATGTTCTACTATATTTCTCTAATACAACTCATTTACACAAATAGTATACTCCCTCCGTCTCGCATAAATATTTACGTTTTTCATTTTGATTTATTTCAAGTTAAGATTTATATTTTTCTTTTCGTCAAGTGGGACCCATACAAAATAAAGGGCCCACATATAATATTAATACAACTACTACCCACCACACATTAAATATTATATTTATCAACTCACTATCTATTAAAACTATATTTCTTAATCTCCGTGCAAACGTCAACATTAACGCGGGACGAAATGAGTATTTCATAAGGAGTAATTGAAACGGTAGATCGAAATTGAAGCGGAGACCAGTAATTCTGGATTAATCTGTAATTAATAATACATATATGTAGATCGAGTTTACATATTAATATATGCAAGCTTTGTTACTCTTTAGTATATAAAAAATACTCTTTAGACACATAAATTGTTACTTTTCTAGATTAAAAAATTACTCTTAAAATTCTGGTAAACCTTGTTTTATCGATTACTTTTTAATCCATGAAAACTTACTTTTTAAAGGCATAAATTATTACTCTTCTATATAAAATTTATTACTCTTCATAGAGTAATTTTTTATATACTAAGTAATTTTAAAAAATAGAATTTATATATAAATCCGGTTTACATGATACTCAATCCTAATAATAATATTGATTGCTATGATCGATGTCTATAATTGAAAATTTAGCACTTTTGGTCCCATATGATAGATATCCTCTTTAAAATAGTCCCAACACTTTCTTTTTTAATCCCAAATAATTATTTCTTTGCAGACTTAATCTTATAAAACTTCAGCATTGCATATTTAGTCACATACAATGATACAACTGCATTATTAATACAAAAAGTTTAGATTCATATTTTATTTTATTTATTTATTTATTTATTTTTATTTAATATTTTTAATGTTACCAAATTTTTATTGTATTAAAAAAAGATATGTTCAAAATAATAATAATAATAAATAAATAAATAAATAAATAAAATAAAATAAAATAAAACATGAATATGAATATATAATTACCCTATAATTGATTCCAAAAATTTAGATTCATATTTTATTTTAGAGGTACTTACGACTAGGAACATTAAAATTCTTTTATTACTATAAGATATACAAACATACAAAAATATTACTACTAACTAAAAAAATATATAGTGATATTCCAATATTACCCTTACAATGTGCTGCACATAAATGTTTGTGTGCAGCGTGAAAATTCGTGTGCAGCAAAGTGTGTGCAGCAAAAAAAGTGTATATCCGGCTGAGGTCCGGCGATCGGCCGGCAGTGGTCTGGCGACGGCGGTGGATGAGGGGTTTAGGGTTTGTGGTTTAAAAGTGTATGAATTTAGGTTTATATTTGATATTTTACTTTAATATTTTGTATGTGAGAGTAATTTTTTTAAATCAATGTATCTAACAGTAATTATGGGTACAAAGTGTGTACCTAAGATTAATTTTTCCTTATTTTATTTTATTTTATTTATTTATTTACTTTTTTTATTTGACGATAATTTCTTTATAAACTTGGTCCCTATAAGACTTCAATCTTGCATATTTAGTCTCATACATCTGCATTATTTCTTTATAAAATTTAGATTCATATTTTATTTTATTTATTTATTTACTTATTTTTTATTTTTTATTTTAATGTTACTAAAGTTTTATTTCTTCCAAAAAAGAAATGTTCAAAATAATAATAATAATAAAATATAATAAATATAAATATACAATTACGATTCCAAAAAATTAGATTCATATTTTATTTATTTATTTATTTACATTATTTTTATTTTTTATTTTCAATGTTATCAGATTTTTATTATTTTTAATAAAGACATATTCAAAATAATAATAATAATAATAAAAATAAAGATAAAATAAAATATGCATTAAAATTTTTGGGACCAATAGTGCAAATGAATGATACTAAATATGCAAGATTGAAGTCCTATGAGATCAAGTCTGCGAAAAAAAATTATCATTTGAGACTAAAAGAGAATATATTGAGATTTTAAAGGGAAAGTTTGTCCTATAGAATAAAAAGTGTTAAATTCTCGTCTATACCTTCAAATTTCCTCGAAGGAAAAAAAATAAATAAATAAAAAAATAGTAGAAGGGTATTTAAAACTAGGGTTTTGGAACAGAAAGGATTAGAAAGAGCCGCCCCTGGCATTTGCATCTCCCTCGTTCCCCCTCTGGTATGCTCTCTCCATCTCCTTTCAAAAGTGTATTAGGATTCATTCCAACAATTTGTTTGTAGATATATGTGTGTGTCTTTGTGTTGAAGATTTGTGGATTTGTTTGTTTCGATCGTCGTAACATTGTGTTGTTTCCCTAATTACGATTACTTAATTTTTGTTCATCATTTGACAATGAACGAGAATTTCGTCTGTATTTCTCTCTTCGATTGACTGTAGCTCTACAGTTGTAATAGGATATTGAATTTAATTTCTGAGATCTTTTCGGATTTATATAGTTCATTTTCTTCCTTGTGTGTGGATCGTTTGGATTTTGACAATCCTTTTAGTTTAAAAATATTAGAAGTTTTATTGACCAATTAACTAGAAGTATTTGATTCTCTTCATCTTCAACCCCATGAAGTTTGGATGCTTTCTTGTATTCTTTTCCAGTTAACCACAGTAACATAAAACGTAGTTATATTAAAATTTTGGGATCTCGAAATGTCCTTGTATATTGTAATGAAATGAAAACTGAACAGTTGAAATCGCAGATTCACGTTCAGAGTTAGTGTTAGAAAATAGCATAACATAATAGACTAGTGCCCTCATTTCATACTGTTTACTAGCAGTCACTCGAGATCATCATTTGGTCAGGAGAACCGGTACAGAATATGCATTGGTGTACTCCTTGCTCGTCATACAAATTACCGACTCATCTTCCTCAATGTCGTCATCAGCATTACATTTTCAGCCAATTTTCTTGCTTTGTCCCTCTTCACCAACTGTGGCTTTGACTTCTTTTTTGTTCCTTATTCTGCACTATTTTCCATTTTGTCATTCCTGATCCTTGGACAATACTCTGCATCTAGTAGGCTTTAAGTTGCACACTTATACTTACCATTTTGTCATTCCTGATCTTTGGACAATACTCTGCATCTAGTAGGCTTTAAGTTGCACACTTATTCTCCCTTTTTAAGAGGGCAGGAATGCCCTAATTGAATTTTCTGTACTTGGTTTTTCATTTAGAATTCTTTGGTTATTTCAAAAGTATTTGATTCTTAGGTTTTCCGATGGAAGATATAGATGTTGATATATGTATGTAATTATTCCATTAATCTGTTATTTAATCTCTCTTCCTGCATTTGTGTTCGAGGATTTGACTGGGCTTCTTTGTTTCAGGTGATTTGATCTTTGTTTATTGATTCTTCAAGATTCAGCCAAGATGCAGAACGAGGAAGGTCAAAACATGGACCTCTATATCCCCAGGAAGTGGTGTGTGGATTATTTGATATCTCACGTTTCTCTTTGTACTCGATAGATGTCTTTTTAAGAGGTGAATTTGTATGAGGGTTTTATGTAAAGCATCTATCTGTTTGACTGCGCAGCTCTGCCACTAATAGACTGATCACTTCCAAGGATCATGCATCTGTTCAGATCAACATTGGTCATTTGGATGAGAATGGTCGGTACACTGGCCAATTTTCAACCTTTGCTCTCTGTGGATTCATTCGTGCCCAGGTATGTGCCTTCTGGATTTCTTTTTCCCTTAGAATGATATAAATTTATTAATCAAAGCTCTGTTGCAGAGCTGTTTTTGTTTGTGATCTGCATGAACACTACTTTTTGTGTGCTGTTCGTCTTTTATTTATATATATGCTCATTTTGCATTGTTTTTGGTTGTGACACACGCATTTTTAAATGTGATGATCATCTTTAATGAGGGAAGTTGCAATAGTTCATGACAAGTTGGTGTCAATTAGCAAAAAAAAAAAAAAAAAAAATTACTCCTACGACGTATAAATTGTCTTGGATTATCCAGAAGATGAGCCTCACACATCTTGCATCAACCAGAAGTTTGGCATGAGAAAGTTCACAACACCTTGTTGGACCAAATTGGTTATGTTTCTTCAAATGGATCCAACTAAAACAACTCGAGGTTTTTGTTGTTTATCTGTTGTGTTTTTATGTCTCTGAAAAGTATCAATTACTGGAGGGATGGCAGTAACAATACGAAGAAGCTAAATGATCTGTATTGATTCCTGATTCTTTCATATTTTGTCATGTGTGTAACGCTGGCTGGTATGTTATGTTCTAAACCCTACACATTTGATGTGGGGCCAATAATGGCTGTAATCTGAGACTTTGATATTTGATATGCAGGGCGACGCTGATGGTGCACTTGACAGGCTATGGCAGAAGAAGAAAGTCGAGGCCCGACAGCAGTGATTGTGCGTTTCAGTTTTATAGCTTTGGAGTTTGAAACATATTAGCAGTGTTATGGTTAAAAAATTACTGATGTGTAGATCACATATCTGCATCGTTGATCGATTAAATTCAGTCTATTATATTATGAACTTGGGTTAAAATATTCGAGGTTGTACTTCAACTCTATTCAATTTTGAGATCTGCAATTGTTTCAAACTTGATAAACCCCTTTTTCCGTAGCTTCCTACGTTCTTCCTATCGCTTGATAGCAAACCATAATTTTGTCTGTATTCCAGTTTTCCCAATATATCCAAGGATATTCAACTTTTTTTTAAAAAAGAAAACACCTATTTTCATAAAGTGTACTACCTAACATATCGTTCACTCCTTCATTATTTCGTTCCACATAATTGTTTATTCCAAAAAAAGTAACATTTTAATTTAACACTTCAATAATACTTACAAATTAATTTAAAAAATATCATTCTTTCTTTTCACATATAACATGCGATTCTTAGGGACTAAGGGTGTAGTTTCTTTGTAGCATTTTTAATTTCAGTTGGGGGCCCATTGATTTCAATTTGGGCTTAGAGTAATTTTTTTTTGTAGCATTTTAATTTCAGTTGGGGCCCAATATTCCAATTTGGGCTTATCAATTTTTGTGGAGAAAATAAACCCTTAGTCCTCTCGTCTACTTAACATTATAGGTATTAATATTTTACAAATAAATAATCTACTTATAACTGTAATCATGCATCATCATCCTTTGTGTGTGATAGATGTCAAATTAAACTAGTAATAAGCAACTATTTATTAAATGGGTGTAAATTTCCTCTAGTGGGAGGAGAGATTTATTGAAGAGAAGAAACTCTCTCTTATAAGAATGAGTTATCCACAAGTATTGTGTTCTTCATTATTAGTTTCTAATGATTATGGATTAGTTGGTGGTAATGACTTGTGAAAAAGTTTTCATAATTATTATAGTGAACCCCATTGATCAAATTATAATAATTGAAAATTCTATCCACTGACATTAACAACATCATGGAGTTAGTCTTGATTTGAGTTGGTGCAGGTTTTTTTGATGTGAGATAATAATAAATGACAAAGCTTGTGAAACAAAGGTCATGTATTCATGATTTTATTCGTTATTTAATGTGTAATTTTTTATGTAAGTAAAATATAATTATGAGGTGATAGAAAATATGATTTATTAAAATATAACGAGTAATCCATTACATGTATCACATGCAAATGATCATATAATTTATTGTTTGTATTGTTAAAATATACTCTTCAGTTCTGTATTAACGTTTACGTTTACTTTTTACACGTAGATTAAGAAATATAATATTTTATTGTGTAGTGAGATAAGAGAAATAATATTTAATGCAAAGTAAGAAGTTGTATTCGTATCATGTGTGGGCCCTATATGATAATTAATTGTTTTGTATGAGTCCCCTTAACAAAAAATAAATGTAAAACTTAATTTAAGATAAATCAAAATGGAAAATGTAAATGTTAACTTTGGGGAGTATATAATTTTATTTTGACTCATTCTTAAACAACCTCGAGATCATAATTTAACTATCTAAATTCATGTACTTTAATAACAAATCATGTCTGGAATCTATAAATCTTTTCATCTCAAGAACAGTTTTGCATCTGACATTGTCTTCACAAAATCGTGCCCTACTACAAATATGCGCAACATCTAATTAGCTATATTTTTAATTATAAAATTCTACAGTATATAAATATTTATTTTATAAGGAAACCTGTGACTGTGTGTACAAATTGTTTAAAAATATTACTATATTTTATTCTAAAGAATATTCATTTTAATTAATAAAGTTATTATTTTTTTTATTGAAACTATGGGTTGGAATATAAATGACATTAATGTTTAACTAAGATTTTTTTTTTGAAAAATCAAAGATATAATTTTTACATTAAAGAATATTACTCCCTACATCCCACCGAAAGTCCTCATTTGTTATATTAGTGTCCCACTCAAAGGTCACTATTTTCTTCTTTTAAAAAAAGAGCTCCACATATGACCTACCACTCACTACTAATATAACTATTTATTATATATAAAATAATAATATTCCTTAATTTAAGAAAAATAAATAAATAAAAACTTTTATGCGGGAGTATATTCAATACCCAATGATATACACATTCGGATTGGATTAGACTGGGCACATAAACTTAGATCCTACGCCTAGGTACAAACAAGATTTCGTCTTGTCCATAATATATAATGAATTATATACTCCTAAGAGTTTGATATTAGATATACCCATATATAATATTTTTATTTTATATACATATTATTTTATTTTGTATACGTGTTTCTTAATAATTATATAATTTTTTCATACTAACTTTTTTATTAAAAAAACTAATATACATATGTGTATAACTTTTTATTCAATAGTGTATATATGTTTTTAATAATTGTATTTTTTTTAGAGAGTCTCTCTTGTGAGACGGGTTTTTTGTGAGACGAGCTGACCCATTATTAAAGTATGCTTATCATATAGGTAAAGTATGCTTATTTATAATTAAAGTATGTCAATAATAAATCATATTATAACATTCTAAAATCATACTTTAATTCATCATCCATCATACTTTACAAAACATACTTTAACAACCATTAAACATACTTTATCTATATAATAGACATACTTTAACACGTCTCACAAACGGTCTCACATAAGTAGCGTCTCACAAGAGACTTTGTCATTTTTTTACACTCAATTTTTTATTAAAAAAGCTAACAATTAAATTGTATGCATTTTTGTTCATAATTGTATATGTTTTTGTTTATATTTGTATACATTTTTTAAAGTGGGTGCACCCTATCTTAGAGTGCACCCGGATACACAGTATAATTAGCCTACTCCTAAACATCTAATCCATTCCTCCCACATATTTTTATTTACATTTCATTTTGAGTCATCTCATATATTTTTATCCATTTTATGAATAATATAAATATATTCTACATTTTACCTACTTTTTTATATTTTATTCATAAATTTCAATAAATTTATTTACTTTTTTACACTTTATTCATCATTTTCAATAATTTTATTTACTTTTTCTCTCAAAATTATCAATTTATCCATACATTTTCTTACATTATATATTATAAAAAAGACTTCTTAATTTTCATACCTGTATAAATGGGTAAAAATACACAAGACGGAAGGAGTATTAAAAATTTCCGAAAACAAATATAGCCAATTAACTTAAACACACAACACAAACAATATAAAAAGACTAAACGAGGTACTCCCTCCGTCCCTCAGTCTTTTTTTTTCATTTTGGTTGTCTCACTCAAAGAGTCACCTTTCATTTTTTACAAACATGAGACCTGCACACATCCACTAATACAATTAAAATATGGGGCTCACACTCCCATTAATACAACTACATAATACACATTAAATAATAATACTCCTTAATCTAAATGTAAAAAATAAATATTACTCTTTGGATGAGATGGAGGGAGTATCTTAAAAAGAAAAGAGTAAAATACTTACGGACGGAAATACTCCATCAGTCCTACCACAAGAGGTGCATTTTTTCATTTTCATCTGTCCCAACACAAGATGTGTATTTTCTTTTTTAGTAAATGAGATCCACACAAAATAATTAATATATCTCTATGGGACCCACACACCACACTAATACACATACTCACTATATATTGAAATATTATTTCTCTCTTCTCATCTATACATTAAATATTATATCCCTTAATCTACATGCAAAAAAGAAATGACAATCTTGTGGTGGGACGGAGGGAGTAGTATTTATTACTCCCTCCGTCCCAAATTCAACTTCACGTTTACTGTAGATATAGAGTTTAAGAAAAATCACTTTTTGACTTACTTTTGAGGGTAGTATAATATTTTTGGGTAATAAATAAATAATAAAGTATGTTATGTGTGTTGAAAAGGTGATGACAATTTTGAAATTAAAGTATATTAGAGAGATATTAGTTAGTTGTTTTTTTTCCTTTTATGGAAATGTGAATTTGAATTTGGCACGGCCCAAAACAGAAAGTGTGAAGTTAAAATTGGAACGGAGGGAGTATCTAAAAATGCTTAGATTTATGATTTTTTTTAATCATTTACGTAACTACTCCCTCCGTCCCATAATACTTTTCTCACTTTTCTCATTTGTTTGTCCCACAAAACTTCACCCCCAAAAAAGAAAACATCACTTTATCGAACAACCTCAAAAGTTACTTTAATTTCAAATTTGTCACTCTTTTTTCACACACATATCATTACTTTATACTTTTTAATTATCTAAAAATACTACAATACCCTCCAAAGTCAATAAAGTTGGTCAAAAAGCACAACTTTTCTTAAACAACGTGGAACATGGTAAACATGAAAGTTTTCCGGGACGGAGGGAGTGATTTACTCCCTCCGTCAATCACTAAATCATACATTTTATCATTTTGGGTTGTCAACTCTTAAAGTATTCATTTTATCTCTTTAGAAAAAAGTACATACATGGCCACCACTCCCAACTACTACCTACTAATATAACTACCCATTTTAAATAATTGGGATGGATGAATCAGTAAAATAATGAAAAAACGGTCAAAGCCTAAAGGTTAGGGTGTTGCAACTTTTAATAAAAGTGATGGCTTTGAATAAAGGGACAGCAAAAACTAGGTGTTTAAAGCTCTTCGCCTATTTTAATTCAAAACACTTTACACATCGTTTCTATTCACAACTTTAGGATTTATCATGCGCCGCCACGCATACGAAACTTTTTTTTTTTAATAAACAAATTTACGTATTTTCTCCGTCTCACGTTAACGTTGATATTTGCTTTTTTCAATATGTAATAAGGTGAGAGAAATACTCCCTCCATCCCTAGGTAAGAGTCTCATTTTACCATTTTGGTTGTCTCACCCAAATGATCTTATTTTCTTTTTTGGACATATGGGACCCATCCACACCCACTAATACAATTAAAACATTGGGCACACACACCCACTAATATAACTATCCACTACATATTAAATAATACGTATTTTTACCCACTTTCCATTTTGGGGTGTCCTACGTATTTTACCCACTTTCCATTTTGGGGTGTCCCACGTATTTTTACCCATTCTATTTTTGGCAAAAATACATAATATTTTATTACATACTTTTTACAATCCCAACAACTTTATCTATTTTTTTACACTTTATTCATTATTCCCAACAACTTTATTCACTTTTTCTTTTTAAATTACTAATTTATCTCTACTTTCTCTTACATTATATATTAAAAAAATAAAACATCTTAATCTTCATGCCCGTACAAACGGGTAAAAATACCCTGGATGGAGGGAGTAATACTCCTTAATCCACGTGCCCAAAAGCAAATGAGACTCTTACCAAGGGACGGAGGGAGTAATATTTAATGTAAAGTGGGTAATTATATTAGTATTGTGTGTGAGTCTTACATGGAATAATTAATTATTTTGAGTGGGCAACTTAACAAAAAAGAAAACGTAAATATCAACTTGAGACAACCAAAATGGAAAACATAAATCTTAACGCGGGAAAAGGGAGTATATTCTAATTCCAACTATTATTATGAATTTAAATAACGACTTATGAATTTAATACGTGTGAGATTACTAATGGCACATCTCAAAGTATATATAATTTTCTTTTTTGGGTGCTCGTTTATGCGCATTACTTTTTTATCTTCTGCATTTTTGTACAAAAAAGAAGAGATTGGTTTGATTATGGCTTCACTAAAATCTTTTTTCCCTTATTATTTATGATTTTCATCTGCTGACAATAACTAATTATGTTATGAACTAAAATATATTGTACTGTTTACATTTATTATATAATTTAATAATGATATGAACGTTTTAAAATGTGTATAACTGCCTAACAAGAAGAGGAGGATTTGATTTAACTTTAGTCCATACAAAAATTAATAAGGATATTCAAACAAGTCAGCAATATTGAGTAACACGAGTGACGATTATATCTGAAAAAAAATTAATTACTAGTTAATTAGAAAGAAAATGATAGTACTAATTAAGATTTTCTGAGAGATTTTCTGGAATCAAGTACTACTAAATACTCCCTCCTTCCCAACAAGTATTTCACGTATTAGTGTGCGCGGAGTTTAAAATTTTTTTGTATTTTTATGTATAAAATAAGAAAGAAAATATATATTTTAGTTGATTTAATAAAAAAAGTGTGTAAAATTATGAAAAAGATATGTAAAGTTGTTGGGAGATATGAAAAAATAAGTATTATATTAGAATGTGTGTAAAAAGTGTGTATTATTGTAATGTATTTTTACCAAATTTAGTAAAAGTAAAGTGTGAAATACTTGGAGATTATCAAATTTAGTAAAAGTAAAGTGTGAAATACTTGGACGGACGGATGGAAAAGAAAAGTGTGAAATACTTTTAGGGACGGAGAGAGTAAGATTAAAATTAAACTAAGGAAATACTAAAACACTACAGTAATAATATACTTATACAAGGCGTATAAGCAAAGTATACCCTGCCACGTGGCCCCCAATTCTACTGTATTACAATTACTACATTACAAAGCACCCATTTGGATTTTCGTCGCTAAATATTTCAAAAGAATCCAACGGCTGCCGTGGATTCACCTCGGGATCGGACGGTGGGGTCGGCTCGACAACCGGTCCAGGGTGCATGTAAGCGTAGGAATACGGTGGTGGTGCAGCGTAGTACGACGTCGTGTAGCTGCTCATAGGATACGTCGTGTTGTAACTGACGCCGTACACCGGCTGAGGCGGCAACGGCGGCGCGTAGTAGTGATGACCACGTGGAGGACTGTGATTCGCTGGAGGAGGCGGTTCGAGATTCCCTGATTCTCTCTGTTCTGGCGGTGGAGCCGCTCCACCACTCTTCGCATCACTTTGCCCTCTCTTTTTCTTCTTTTTACCAGACGTGCCACTCTCCCCACCGCCGTTGCTTTTCTCGACCGCTTTCTCCTCCGCCGACTTGGCTGGCTCTCCGACGGTGGAGCAATTCTCCTCGCTCCTCTTTTCTTGTGATTTCGATTCCTGAATGCCAGCTGTGATTTTCACCGAAGGAACACTATCTGCTTCGGCGGAACTCTCGCCAGCGCCGCCGCCGATTTGGGCGTCGCTTTTGTTCCCGCCGCTACTTCCTCGACGGTTTTCGACAGGTACCTCTGTTTTCGGTGGCTGCTCCGGTGATTTCACATTAATTGAAGACGGATTATCGATTATATCAATTTCCTTCTTCTTGGTGTTTCCATTACCATGGATTTTTTGGGGCCATAATTCAGCGTTTTTGCCGGATTTGGCTAATTTGTTGATGAGAGAATGAGGTTCGACATCGCCTGTTACAGTTACTTTCTGCAGTTTGGTATCAACGTCCACAGAGTCGACGCCTGAAAGAATATCCATACATGAATAAAATTGATGCTGAGCATACAAACTAAGGGTAAGGTGGTGGGGGTGGGTGGGTGGATACCTTGAAGTTGTAGGAGAAGCTTCTTGACTTTCCTTTTGCAGCCCTCGCAGTGGATGGAAGCTTTGAGTACACAAATCTGTGAAAAATAGGATGTAGATGCTGGAGGAGATGAAGAAATTAGGAGTAGTGATTAATTGGATTGAGGAGAATTAACCTACCTTTTGTTGGATGGGTTCAACGGGTTCATCCGCCATGAACTTGTGTGTTGAGAGAGAGAGAGAGAGTTGAAGTTGGGGAAAGCAGGGAGGAGTGTTGGGGTTGGGCTTTTATGAAAAGATGAGCAAAGTACAAACACTGCCAACCAGTTTAAACTCTAATCTCACTTCACTTTCAAATGTAGTACTTAAAAAAGAAGAAAAAAAAAGGGAATGTTGCCAATATATTATCTTCTCTCTCACAAGTAAATATTCCTCATTCCTCTGTACATGTATGTGGAAAGTAGGGAAGCTCTCTTCTAAATTCTAACATATTCTAAAACACAGTGAGAAGCTACTACTCTTCACAAAAAAAAAAAAAAAGAAAAAAGAAAAAAAAAGTTATCCCTCGACTATATGGGATCACATATTCTATTGTCATGTTTCATCCATTTTTTCATAATTTAAATATTTACATGTGTCAGAATCATTGACTAATTTACTGTAAAGTATGCAAAGGTTTAACATATAGTCATGTATCAAGGTATAATATTTTAATAAAAAACATGTTATGAAATACGAACAAAATGAAACACTATAATGAAATAGGGGAATTTGGACCAACATATTGTTTTCTCTAATCATGCAATATAGATATTCAAATGGGCCTAGATTTTTGGGCTTCAAGATATGGTGTTTAACAATAGTCTAGGAGATGGGCTGCTGCAAGTTGGGCTTGGTGCTTCTATTGGAGAAGTTTTCTGGAGAAAGATTACTCAATTGCTTGAAATGGCCCCAAATGTGGACTCCTTTTAGAGTTGGTTCCTGAAATTGTAGGTGAAATATAGTTGCAGAGGCAAAATGAATTTGGGCTGTTTCAAAATGGGCCGTTTGGGTTTGGGCAGGTGCTGCTGAAATTACAAAAGTGCCACCAGCCTACTTTGCATTTTTAAAAATTGCTCCTCTCGATTTTAGATCGTTTTTCCTGCAAAATTAACCTTCCTCCAATCCAAGTAATAACCTGAAACTGGAAAAAACAATGCATGTCAATAATCAATCAAATATTGTGAAATGACATTAGGTAATGCGAAAAATGTACTTATATCAAGCGTGTGGATTTGTTGTTCGTGGTTTATATGGAGTACGAGGAATTCCATCATTTTTCGAAATGGAACATTGGAGTAAGAGAGGATAATGGAGGAACTCAAGCGTATGTCTGGATCTGGATTATGTTGGAAATACTATATTTAGATCCAAATACCTTAAACCCTAACATGATTAATGAGATCATACAAATTATTGAATAAGAAGAAGAATACCTGGATCCATTGATCTCCTTGTGCGGAATCCAAAATGAAGATCAGTAGGTATAAAGCCTTCCTCAACTAAGCCTCCTTATTCCTTATGAGACAAGTTTCCTTATAGGGACTTGTTAAAGGGAAGGTCTGGGGTTCGATCCTCGCTTCCAACAACCTGCCACAGGGTACTGTTAGGGTAACTGTGAAGATTGTGGTTGGGGTGTATTGGGCTGCAGACCTGGCGTGCCCGGGTGAGTATCCTGAGTACCCTGAGGGGATCAAGATGGGATCAAGATCTCGGGGCGTTATATACAGTGTGGCCCAAATCCATACCGTGTGAGTTAAGTTGGCCCAATTCCAAAATCGTGCAGTATATAAGGACAGAAGCAGGAGAACACAAGACAGAATTCACGACACACATCACAGAACCCTACCTTCACCCATATTCTTCCACCGGAGAGACGATCAGAGTTGCTACTTGGATCAGAAATGGAGATTTCGACGGAGATCATGACTGAAGAATCGGATTCCTTCACAAGGGTTCTTTATTTTTCAGTTATTTATCTTTGTTATTTTAGAACAATGGTTAGGGTTTATTACATCTTTTTGATTTGCCCTCGTAAATCCATGGACTAAACTTCTTTGTTGATAATGTTAGGGCGCTAAGACAGATTCGATTATGTGATTTGATTGCCCTAGACTTGTATTTATTACTCTGCAGAATGTTTATTTCCTTATTGAAGAGGATATTTTGAGACTTCATATTATTGTGTTTTGAGTTTTTGATTCCTTTAATTATTCCTGATGGTATCACTGATTAATAGTTAATAGGATTCCTTATTTCTGCATAATAATTGTTATTTCCTGTGGCAAATCTTAGGAGATTGACCTATAATTCCTAAGAGTATTAGACAATCAATTTAGAATATTAATTACTTGGTAAAACATTATTATTAGGTAATTGGTAAGGAGACAAAATGAGTTAATAATTGCGTACCTAGAAAGGGAAGTCTAGTGCTCTAATCTGTAATGGAATTTAGCATGAAGTACTTATAGAGGGAGAGAGAGTTAATTTCTTATCGATCCTAGGATTTGCAGCTCATTATAAGTGTTAGATCCTACCCGATCAAGGTGATTTAACTAGGCTTAGTGATCCTCTTATAAATGTCTATAGGTAATTAATTTGGGTCTAGATAAATTAGTCACATAGTTAAGCTGTTTGCCCGAGCATTACCAATTCTCCATTCTTGAATTCTAAATCATTTTCTTTGCGTGATTTATTTTATTTGCTTAGTTTAATTATTAAAATTTAGTTTTATTAGTTTAATTAATCATCTTTTCAAAAATTCCCGGATTTGTCTTGCATTTGAATTATCATATAGAATTATTTATTAAATTTATAACTATCTCGTGGGAACGATATTTTCACTTGGTCACACGCACTACAATCGATTCCTTACACTTGAGTGTGGTGAAAGAAAATAGCGATCAAGTTTTTGGCGCCGCCTGCTGGGGATAGTTCATAGATTTAAATTTAATTCTTTAGTAATTTATTTTCTTGTAGGACGTTAAATTTTACTTGCTTTTTATTTTATTTTTAAATTCAAACAATTCTGATCTTCTGTGTGAGCACAGGTAAAAGCAGCTAAGATGGATGACAATCAACAGGCCTCGGCCCCTATACGGGACCAATATAAACTGAAGCACACCACTAATGTTAGATTGAATGGACCTGCGATCGCCGCAGAAACTTTTGAGTTGCCTTTTGGACTGATCCGAATGATAGAGAGACAACAATTAAATGGGACACCTCTGGAGAATCCTAGTGAGCATCTGCAGATTTTTAATGAGTATGCAAGGACGCAGAAGCACAGGAATGTTCCAGAGGATGCTATCAGGATGCGGCTTTTCCCATTCTCACTTATAGGAAAAGCCAAGGAGTGGTACAACAACCTGCCTCAAGGATGTTGTACTACTTGGGAGCAATTGGCAAATAGATTTCTAAATAAGTACTTCCCTTCCTCTAAGAGTTTCTTGATAAAGAAGAAGATAACACAATTCAAACAAAGATCCTTGGAGAGTTTCTATGAGGCATGAGAAAGGTTCAAAGAGCTGTTGCGGAGCTGTCCCAAACATGTATTTTCTAAGGTTACCTACTTAGGTTTCTTCTATCAAGGCCTAAGAAGAGATTCAAGATGTTGGTGGACGCGACAGCGGGTGAATCTATATTTAAGCAGTCTGCAGAGACTGCGGAAGAGATATTCGAGGAGATGGCAGCTAACACCTATGATTGGCTGGCAGAAAGAGCAGATGGAGATGCTTCTTTTGATAAAGTGGGTAAGGTAGAAATACAAGCCGGATATAATAAAGTGTCAGATATTCATGATCGACTTAATGAACTATATAAAAAGTTGGGTCGCCTCACCAAAGGAAACAGAGAGGAAGTAATGATGGCTGGAGATGAAGAGCAATTCGAGGATGCAAACTATGCTATAGGATAGAGTTTTCAGGGGGAATATAGAAATAGATAGAATTTCCGACTTAACAATCAATTTGGGGGGAGGAATGACCAAGGGAACAACCATCAATTTCAACAAGGTTGGAACCAAGGAAATTCAAACTTCAACAATCAGAGAAGGGATGAGAATCTGTCTTACTCAAATCCTAATAGCGCAGTTGCACCACCTTCGGGATTTGAGCCAGCTCAGAAACCTGCTGAAGGAAAACCATCAATGGATGATAAGCTTGATTTGATGCTCAAAATGATGGTTACAAATAAAGAAACAACTGAAGCAAGGTATAAGGAACAGAAAGAAAGCAAAAAGAGACAGATCTTGCTATCAGTCAATTGAATGCTGCAGTTGGTAAGTTGCAACATCAAGGAAAATTTCTTGCTCAAACTGAGTTAAATCCGAAAGAAAATAAATGCTATGCTATTACTTTGAGGAGTGATACACAGTATGAAGGACCCAGAAAGACGTATGATGAACAGTATGCAGAAAACTAGTCAGAGATGCATGGTAGTAACCAAGCATACATGCCCGTCACCTGGCAGATACTACCGGGCATGATGAATCAGCAAACCGGTGACTGCAATGAGCAATTAAGCAAAAAATTAGGCACGCTTGAGAAACCGGGCACTGAACTAGGTGTTCCGGTAGGCAAGACATATGGTGGCATGCACGCCATTCCATCGGGCACGCTTACGTCCCAACCGAGCATGAAGCTAGGCACTTCGCCCGGTACATCGCCCGACAACATAGATCTCCACCCGTCACCAAGCTTGATTATCCGTAGCAATGTTGATCCTAATTTTTGTCGAATTAAATATTCTCCTCGAAATGATACAATGGGTTTTTAAAGTGATATTGATCATCTAGTTGCTACTGAGAAGATGTGGGAGAGAACTAATAGAGAAAGGAACAAAAATGATGAACTAGAAAGAAACAGCTTGGGGATTTTGAAGACAAAATATCCTATTCCTTTTCCTTCTAGAAAGTTGAAGAAGGGTCTTGATGAAAAGTTTCAGAATTTCGTAAACATCTTCAAGCAGATCCAGATTAACATGCCCTTTGCTGAAGCACTTGAGCAGATGCCACACTATATGAAGTTTCTTAAGGAGATCATGTCCAAAAAGCGGAGTTTAGTAGACAAGGAGACAGTGAATTTGACTGAAGAGTATAATGTCATCATTCAGAGGAAGTTGCTAGCCAAAGTAAAGGATCCGGGTAGGTTCACCATCCCAATTCAAATTGGAAAGAATGCCAATTGCAGAGCTTTGTGTGACTTGGGGGCTAGCATAAATCTTATGCCCCTAAGTATGTTCAAGAGTCTTAGTTTTGGGGAGTTGAAGCCTACTTCGGCTACATTGTATCTAGCTGACAGGTCTATTACACACCCTAGAGGAGTTGTTGAGGATGAACTTGTGAAGGTGGATAAATTCTTCTTCCCTGTTGATTTCCTGGTGCTTGATATGGAAGAGGACAGCAATGTGCCTCTGATTTTGGGTAGACTGTTTTTAGCCACTGCTAAAGCTCTGATTGATGTTGAAGATGAAAAGTTGAAGCTTAGAGAGGGGAACGAGGAGATCGTGTTCTTACTTGATGCTTTGAAGCATCATTCTGAAGAGTCCAGCTGCAAGTCCATTGATGTTGATGAGAGTGTAGAGGAGAAGCTGCCATTGATGTTGTCTAAGGATCAATTAAAAACCTGCATCAGTAACAGTCCTTCTTTCTCTACTCGTGCAACTAATGTTGAATCTGATTTTTCATCTGATATTTTATCTAATGAGCTAACAGATTGTTTGAGTGCTCTGAATGCTTACAGGAATGATAGAAGAGAGATGTCATGGATTGAAGGAGGAACATGGAAACAAATTCCACCAGCCCCTCTGGATATATGTAGCTCTCATTTGTCTGATCTTGATGTCCATTGAAAGGAAGCATATAAAGATGGAGATCCAGATAAGTTGATCCTTGAAATTAAGAAGGGGGAGATAGTTTGGATGGATTAGAAGAGGGCGAAACAACACTTCAAAGTGAGGATGAAAGATGAAGAAGAAGTGTTGATGCATGAGTCCGAAAATCTCTGAGTCTGCATTCAGTCGAGCTCCTCGACATTAAACAAGAGCGTTTGGGGGAAGACAACTCACCGTTTTATTGTTTTTATTTTGTTTTGTTTGTTGTGTCTTGTGCTAGGTGAATTATACTCAAGGTGCATGCTTACATTTAAGGTAATAACATCCTTTTAAACTTAGATTCAACTTATGTTTTCATATAAGTTTGGGGGGTATGATGTTCTTCCCTTGTTCCATTCGCACCAAGGTATGTTTACAATTCATTGTTTTAGTGTTTGTGTGCTTGGAAGTCAATTTTTTTTAGAATTTTTGAATTTTATTCTATCTTTTGAATTTTTTTACGACTATCCAGGTGTCTTATGTGTTTTTTTCATTTTTTTATGTTCTTTGGTGCTCTGTCATTGTTTTTCGTCTTTTTGATATTTTTATCTTTCCTGTGATGATGAATTTTGTGTTTTGAGCTTTAGTGATTGAGAAGAGTACTGAAATGGCAAAGTGAGTTCTATCTGAGGCATACGCCTGACCGAGTTGAACAACTCGAGGAACTTGCAAGATGTGAAGGAGATTAAAATCAGGTTACTTCGTTCCTTATTCTAAATTTTTATGTGATTTTTTTAATTCTTTTGAGTAAGAAGCATGAGATTTAAATTCTATAACTTGAATTTCATGAGGATCTTTGAGCGATTATTTTTCTTCCTTAGATGTTGATTATGATTGATAAGGGGAACAAGCTTTAATTCTTAAGTATTTGAAGTTCTCAACATGCTTGTTATGATGTATGATTAGCCTTGAAGAGTGCTCGTTCATTTTAAGGAAAAGTCAAGTGAGATTTGAGCCTTTACATCATGTTACACTGATGCATGATTAATTATTATCTTGAGCGTATCGTTCTTGTGTGTGTTTTCTAGAACTTGTCTTGAGTCTCCTTGAATATTCGAGAATAGTTTAGTGGATTATTAAAATGATATTAGGTCATCTTTGATTTTAGCCCATCTTTTCCCATATACTTTACCTGAATTCATTTAATCCTTAGTCAGCCCATTGAGGCTTTTTAAATTCATTATTTGATAGCCAATAAAGCTTAATTGAAGAGAGTGGTGATTGAGAGTTGATAAGGACGATGAAGGAAGAATATTAAGGATGAAAAGGAAAATTCCGGGAGTAGTGCTTAAATCTAGTACTCCACAGAAATAAACATCCTATGGTAGTGCTTAAATCTAGTACCCTATGGAGGATGCGAGAGGTAGTGCCCGAAACTGGTACCTCAAGAAAATAAAAAGGGTGAGAAAAGGAAATGATGGAGTTGAAAAGTGAAAGAGTTAAAAGAAGTAAAAAGGTTGTGCTTGAAGAAAGAAATAAATAGTTTGGAGTTGAGGAGGAGTTGTACTTGAAATGAAAGTGTTCAGGAAGAATGAAAGATCAAGAGGGAACCGCGGCTTGATTGATCTGAGTTTTGAGTCACTTATCCGTATATTTCCTACCTTTTCCAAAGAGCCTATGTTACAACCAAATAAAAAGTCCTTTTTGATTATTATTTGCTAGCTACAAGTAAAAGGAGAGTTGAGACAAATAGGCAAACTTATGGTTACACATATACTTGAATTGAATTTGAGAGTACTCATATATATAACCCAAAAGGGTGTACACTTTATGCACCATGAGAGTGAGAGTTACTCTCTCTCTCTCTCTCTCTATATATATATATATATATATATATATATATATATATATATATATATATATATATATATATATATATATATATATATATATATCCTATGAGCATAAGTGAATTGAGCACTTGAATTGGTGAAATAATTATCTTAACTTGCAAGTTCGAAATGAATTGATGTTTTTGAATTTGAAGTTATGCGAACCGAGTTAAGATTGATTACGTCTTTGGAGGCTTAGTTGATTTTTTGATCCTTCCCTTTTTAACATGATTTTTCCTCTCATTATTTTCTCATGGTTTGTCGATTCGTTGTTTGAGGACATTAAAAAATATCTCCCCAAATTTAATTTAATTAAATTCAATAAATCAAATAGGAATTTGAGATGATCCACCCCTATTAAAAATTATGAAAGATTTCTTAACTTAATTAAGAATTCCAAATCCTAACTTAAAATTAATCAAATTAGGCAAATATTCTTTATTATTAATAATTTATATATACTATCAAATCGCCACTAACATGTTTTCCAAGTTGATGCCACATCCATGTTTAGGTTACTAATTAAATTACCATATGTACTGCCATAAGTGCTTAAATTTCCCCAATAACAATTGAACGGCCATTATGTAGTCACTAGTTCATTCATTAACAATTCAAGTCAATATCAGAACTCAATCATGATCTTGATCCAATTCAAAAGAATTGACATGTTAATATAACACATTCTGGAATGGCCACATCATAAGGTTCAATTTACACAGGAGGTGTATTTCCATAAAATCCTTAAATCATTAAATAAGGCAAATATATATCCAATAAATCATATGGCATAATTCTTGTGGTTTACAAAGAAATGGATTACTTAAGCATATGACAAAATTACTACCATAAATTAATGGTAATTATAATTTACCAAAATCTAAATTTGATAACCAAAATATCTTGACAAAATTATTTATGCATCAAATTCTAATTATACATGCCACAAAGGCAACCCAAGGCCAGATTTGTATGTTGATTACAAACTGATACAACAACATAATTTTAATTATAGGTCCAAATTAATTAAAAATCAAAATCACTAAGTCATCATCACTTGATTCAAAAGAAATCCAATTTATAAATTAGGAGTAATTTCAAATGATTCAAACATAATACTAAATTGTTACAATATGCATATCTCCAAATTAATTAGCATATCATCCTTAAACCAAAATTGCACTTTCACGGCCATTAGTCATGTGTATTGGAATTAATCTCCCAATGGAGCATACACATAGGGAATCAAAAGTGACAATTATTATTAAAAAGAATTCAACAAACCATTAATTAAATCAATAAATAATCCAAATGGATTATTAAAACTTTAAATACAAAAGTATCCTGAATGTTGCATGATCACTACTTACCAGAATACCAAATTGCCTTAATTGATAATCACCATCTTAACAGAATAATAATATTATGCAAATCTATATTATTCTAATCTAAATTATTCTACACGCCCATATACACATAATAGAGGATTAAGATCCTAAATTTTATTATGCAGTGCAAGTGGCTATGTAACTTACATGCATATGCTTGTTATATGCATATTCACCAAAATGCCATTCTAATGTCAAAAAATGAATGGCACCCATGTATATCCCAGCAACATGTGGCGTCAGGATAATTAGTCTTTTATAATCTAAAACAAATTCCATAAATTTCAAATATTGATATCAAATACATAAACTTTTAATTTAATTACCCAATTCCTCATGTAATCTAATAAGTGGAATTAAACGGAAATAAAGTCAATGATTCACGTCAATATTGACTTCAAAACAATGACGATAATTAACAAAAATGTATCAAATCAATTTATGAATCTACATGTAAGTATACAACAAGATCAAAGTAATTGCTCAATGTCAAAATCAAAACGTCAAAATCAAAACTTTCGATGAACCTCATCAATCACATGCGTACACAATAATAAAACTATAAATCAATTTTCATATAAATTGATGAGGCCACGCATATCCATCAAGTAATAGATTACATAATGCCTTTAATTATTTAATAATTTCGAATGACGCATGATTTTATGGAAGCATTCAAAAAATTTTGAGGAACGATTTCAATTAAAAAATCTACATAATTTCATGTAAAGATCAAACACAAATATTTGGTCTAAACACAATTATTTACAGATCTCAGAGAATCAAAAAATTAGGGTGACTCTAATATCACTTGTTGGAAATACTACATTTAGATCCAAATACCTTAAGCCCTAACATGATTAACGAGATCATACAAATTATTGAAGAAGAAGAAGAAGAATACCTGGATTCATTGATCTCCTTGTGCGGAATCCAAAATGAAGATCAGTGGGTATAATGCCTTCCTCAACTAAGCCTCCTTATTCCTTATGAGACCGTCGTAATCCCTTCCGATGGGGAGAAGAGAAGATTGTGTTCGGCTTAGTATATTGGGGACCATAACCTGGGAGCCTTTACATACTACTTGACTAGACCACCCATAATCACCTAGTCACGTAGTATTGAGTATCTACTCAATTGGCCCATATCATTATTATTATAGCCCATGGACTTTACACCTTAATTGGATCACTTGATTAAGTCCATAAAATAATTGAATAGCTAATATAATTGCATAATAATATATTGCCCACAATTAGATTATACAGGAAATTAAAAATTTCCAACAATCTCCCACTTGGGCTATATATTTCTTAAAGCAATTATATCAAGAGTCCTTGGTTGCGCAACTTTATGCTATTCCTCTTAAAGCTATACTTAACAATCTGGTCCATCTCATATACTAATATGGAATCACCGCGGCATTCACCACATTACAAATCATGTGGCGAATTTTTATTTTATCTATGCTGTATTACTTTTAAACTTTAGACAATTCTCATACATTTCTAATGAATTTTTACTATATATAAAAAAAAGGAGTAATAAATCAAGAAAAAGAAGAAATGTTTTTTTATATATTTATATCAACTCAAAATATGTGTATTTTCATCTAGAGACTTTAATCTAGTTGGCTTTTACAATTAAAAATGGGGTCGTGCACCTTAGTGTAAGCGAAGAACATTAACTAGAATTATTAGAGTAAGTTGTGGACCCAAAATTTTTGTTTAGGAGATAATTTTTCATTTTATAAAATGATTGATGTTTATTGTTTTACATTATTTAAAAAAAAATTTACTATTTTATTTATTAATTTTACAGATTTTTAAGGTATTTTAATACTCCCTCCGTCCCACGTATTTATTCACGTTTATACAGACACAAAGATTAAGAAGTGTTTTTTTAATATATAATATAAGAAAAAGTGGGGGTAAATTAATAATTTAAAGAAAAATAGTAAATAAAGTTATTGAGAATGATGAATAAAATGTAAAAAAGTGAATAAAGTTGTTGGGATTGATGAATAAAGTTTTAAAAGTATGTGAGATGTATAGTATATTTTTATTATTAATGGAATGTGAATAAATATGTGGGATACCCCAAAATGGAAAGTATGAATATATACACGGAGAGAGTATTTTAAATAAAAAAAAAAGTTACGTGCATTAAGTAGAAAATAAAAAAAAATTAAAAAAGATGGGAAGGAGGGGGTTATGAAGACTCGACGACCTGTAGGTTTAATAATTTATCACCTGTGAGGGTCACAACTAGCGCAAGTCCCCATTTTTTTTAAAAAATATATCATATACTCTCACGGTTCCGCGCTAATGTTTATGGTTGTTTTTTTTCACGTAGATTAAGATAACGGGCCGGTTATTTACACCTCCAAAATAGCTAAACGTACCCCATTTAATAAATGCACCCCAATGTATTTTAATAGAATATATATACATTACTAAACATACCCCAATAAAGATAATTTTGTCATTTTAATTATAAATCCCATTTTTTTATGTCCATATCATGAACAACAATGAAAAAGATTCTGCAACGATCCTTATGAACTTCACACTTATTTGAATTTGTCTAGCACTTTTATATCTAATCAATACAATTATTATTTTTGAATAAAAAAAAGTTGAAGATTAAGCAAGTTTCTGAAAAAGTTGGAATGCTGCCAAGATGTAGAGGTGTCAATGGGTACCCGGCCCGCCCCGCACGTTTTGGGGCAGACCAGACCCGACCCATAGGAGAAACGGGGTGGCCCGGCCCGAACCCGTACATATATGAAGCGGGTCCGAGTATTAACTTAGACCCGCCCCGTATATAATATATTAAAAATTATTTTATATTATATATATATATATAATTATATTTTACGTTTATATATATATATATATTATACAATTATTTTATATTTTATACATATAAATTATTTATAACTATATGATATATATATAATTTATTAAATTATAATTATATTTAATATTCTTATGGGTTATTTATTTAAATATATGTATTTTTTGTATGATTTAAATTTTTTGAGGATTAATTTAAAAAAAACGGGGCGGGTCTAACCCGCCCCGTATGGGTCGGGGCACGGGTCCTATGATATAGGACCCGTACAGGTCAAGGGCGGGTCCGGGGCGGGTCTTTCAGAAACGGGCCAGGTCCGGGTAGTTAACTACCCGGCCCAAACCCGGTCCATTGACACTCCTACCAAGATGCTTAAATTGCAGATTTATTGAGGAATGCTGCCTCTTGTAGGCATAAAAAGATAGCAATGAGTAGAGATTAATTTCCAACGGAAGCTGGAAGGAGTCCACCTAGAAGAATATCACTGATTGCCAAACTCTTTAATAATCTACAATTTGTGTGATATCCGATAATCGATCCTTTGTACAAAGCCATAAAATTTGTATGAATTGAGTTCAAGAACTGTGAGATGAACACAGTTAGAGATCAACGGTTCTTAAATGATAAGGGTTCTTAAATTAGGGTTTAATATAAGTGATAAGTTTATAAATATGGGGTATATGAATAATGGAGATCTAATTATATACTAATTTTTATAAGGGTATTAATGTCTTATTAATTAGATATTTTTTAATTTAAATATTAATGGGGTACGCTTAGCTATTTTGGGGTGCAAATAGTCGACTCCTTAAGATAAACTATCTTCGTTTCCTTTTAGATGACACACTATCTATTTTAGATTGTTTCATAAAAGTTTGCATCTACTTAAAAAAATAAAAAAAATCAAACACAATCACTATTCTCCACACACTTTATTTACAAAAAAAATCATTCATACCTAACACACCAAATACACCAAATACACTTTATTATTTATTTATTATTAAAAAAGTACCATTATACCATTAAAAATTTTCATTTTTCTTAATTTCCGTATAGGGTGCTAACTTAAATGGACGGAGGGTGGATAATATTAAAATGTGTAGTAAGGTGAGAGAAATGATATTAAATGTGAAGTGATAGTTGTATTAATATTATGTGTGAGCCCTATATAGAATAATTAATTATTTTGTATGGACCCAACTTGATAAAAAATAAATGTAATCCTTAATTTGGGACAAACCAAAATGTGCAACGTCAATCTTAACGCAGACGGAAGGAGTACTTGATTAGTGTGAAAATTTGTGTGTTTTAGAGTCCGATTTAGCACTATTTTGTGAGATTTATATCTGTAATTGAGCATCTTATGGTTGAATTATATAAATTTGTGTTTCAGATGCGTGTGAGGTGTTATTTCGTGTTTTTAGGTGGAAAACGAGATAAAAAGAGCAAAAACAAAAGTTGGAAATGAAGTCGGGAGCGAAGTCGGGAGAAGAAGAGCCGGCACGAGTCATGCCGACCAGGAAGGCCCAGTCATGCCACAAGACTCGGCAGGTCGTGCCGCACATGCTGTCGAGAGGTGCTTGCATGACCGCCGAGCGCGCGCGCCGAGAACTACCGAGCACGAGCGCCGGGTGCTGCCGAGACGCACGCGTCGTGCCGCCGAGAAGCGCCGAGGAATCCGCACGCCAAGCACCCGCATGACTCGTGCAGGGAGTGACACGACTTGTGGCAGTTGTCTGCCAGGCCCAGTTTCGTCATTTTTTTGGCCCGTTCATGTTTTTAACATGAGAAAGCCCACTTTTAAGTCAGAATTCAGGAAGGATCAGCCCTTAACAATAAAAGGAGTCATTGGGGTGTTCCAAACCCTAACTCTACACACCTTTTCACAATTCACTATCCCATCCATCCATCCAGGAGATTTCATCAGTATTGCTTACTTGAGAAGGAGAACGAGGAGGTTCAGAATCACGGAAGAGAGAATGGAGAATCACACCATATTTAGGGTTTTTCTTACTCTTTCTTTCTTAATTTTGAATAATATGCTTTCATACCTAACCATGTGTGTTGCCTGTAACACCATGGGCTAGTACTTCTTGGATAGCGCTAGGTTTGAAGGTTAAGTTGTTTTGAATTGATGATCTAGACTTAAGGTTGGATACCTGCAATATACTTATTCCTTTATTAATGCTTTGATTTGAGACTTATATTTTTGTCTTATATGATCTGTCCTTATTCATGCGTATGTCAATGCCTTTTGCATGTTTATGTTTATTGCTTGCGTTATATAATAATTATATTTGTCAACCTATTATGGGTAAAGGGGATCTAAACATATAGAATAATTAATATAGGACACTTAATATATCTATTAATTACCATTCTAGATGATTTGGTTTCTTAGATTATTAGGTGGGAATTGGGGATTAATTCTTAAGTACCTATAAAGGGAAGTCTAGTGCTCTAACCTTTAATGGAATTTTGCATGAAGTACCTAGAAAGAGAGTAGGAATTATTCTTCTGCATCTGAGGGGTTAAACCAGATTTATGTGTTAAGTTTACTTTAGAAAAGGGGTTTAACATAATTAAGTGATTGCTTTCATAAGAATTGCAGAGATTCTAGATGATTGTCTAGTGATTTGATTTGACCAATTTAACTAGATTTCCTAGTGCTGTCTATCTTCTCTCTTGAATACTTTACATATTTAATTATTTGCTATTTTATTATTTTTAGTAATTATTTTCTGCAAAGTTAATTTAGGTAATTCTCTTTAAAAATCAGATTTGTCTTAAATTAGAATAGTCATAATTAGATTAAATAGTAGATCTATAATTATCCCTTGGGTACGATATTTGATAAGTCGTAATTTTACCATATTATTTTAGATGAATTCATGTATATTTTTATGTGAGTTGTGATTATTTTATATTAATTACAACTTATTTCTATTTCACACATTATATTTTAATTATTTTAATTCTTGTCTAAACAGGCTAAAAATAAGAGAAATTATACAGTCACCATAATTTATTTTGTGTGACTGTTACAATAATCTTAATTGCTGGAAATAAGGAAGAGTTGACCAAGTAAATCAGGAAGGGATTTGATTTGAAGAGATAAAGAAATTTACCAAAAAGATTGGAGATGCAATGAACCTGGACACTCTTCAAAAAGGAAAGAAATCATTTAGGTTTCTAAGGGGACAAGAAGATAAATAAGGAGAATATATACATCAGGATCCCACGCTACGCAGGGGTTCTGCATCTCACTTAGATTGGGGGGAAGAGCTTCATCATCAAGAACACGAAGAACATCAGTTCTTTTATTTAATTTTATAGTTTAATTATGTAATTCGTTTTCTAGTCCGAGGGTTGTGAACCTCCCGTAGAATTATTTATTTAATTGTTTGGAATTTTATGTTGCAAACTTTTATATGAATTTATCTTATTGCATGCACTGAATCGATTTTATAATAGTTTGATAATTGTTTTAGACTGACCATCTAGATTAATTGTTAAATTATTTATTGCTATTTCATGATCCATGATCCGTAATTGTTGTGAAGATTGAATTGAGTAGCGAAATAGAGGAAGACCCTCTAGGTGTAATAAGATCTAGGTTGTATGATTCCTAGCCAGTTTTCGTAGCCTAATAATTCTATGTTTGGAGTCTTAATGCATTTGCGAGTTCGAATCTATAGGGTCACTCGTAAATAGTTCAATTTAGTGGTCGTACCCTAATTGATGATCTTAAGAACATTCAGGTTAATTTGGTCGTATCATTAGCCTAGGGATTTGATTTTATATAATTGTTGGCATGTTTAATTCTTGAGATTTTTTGAATTAGGATATGGGAGGGGATCAAATCCTTGTACTAGGTTTTCAATTTATTTGTTATCTTAATTTAATATTTCTTGCAATTTTAATTATTTATGTTATTATGTTTAGTAGTTGTTAGACTCAATCTAATCCCCCCTCTGGTTACTTTTAAAAATAAAATTAATTCAATTGAAATTTGATTACTCCCTGTGAGTTTGATCCTTACTTACCCTACTACATTTTAGTGAGTTAGTTCGGAAAATTTATAAATATTATTTTTGGGTGCCGATGACAGCACACAAATATTATTTTTACTTGGTCATACATGGTACTACAATTGATTCCCTACACTTGGGAACGCGCAAAATAGTGAACAAGCAAATGGCGCCAGTGCCGGGGATAATTATAGATCTACTATTTAATCTAATTATGACTATTCTAATTTAAGACAAATCTGGTTTTTAAAGAGAATTACTTAAATTAACTATGCAGAAAATAATTACTACAAATAATAAAATAGCAAATAATTAAATATGTAAAGTATTCAAGAGAGAAGATAGACAACACTAGAAAATCCAGTTAAATTGGTTAAATCAAATCACTAGACAATTAGCTAGAATCCCTGCAGTTCTTATGAAAGCAATCACTTAATTATGTTAAACCCTTTTTCTAAAGTAAAATTAACACATAAATCTGGTTTAACCCTCAGATGCAGAAGAATAATTCATACTTCCTTTCTAGGCACTTCATGTAAAATTCCATTAAAGGCTAGAGCACTAGACTTCCCTTTATATGTATTTAAGAATTAATCCCCAATTCCCACCTAATAATCTAAGAAACCAAATCCTCTAGAATGGTAATTAATAGATATATTAAGTGTCCTATATTAATTATTCTAATGAATAAAGGTTATATGTTTAGATTCCCTTTACCCATAATAGGTTGACAAATATAATTCTTATATAACGCAAGCAATAAGTATAAGCATGCAAAAGACATTGACATACCCATGAATAAGGACAGATCATATAAGACAAAAATATAAGTCTCAAATCAAAGCATTAATAAAGGAATAAGTATACTGCAGATATCCAACCTTAAGTCTAGATCATCAATTCAAAACAACTTAACCTTCAAACCTAGCGCTATCCAAGAAGTACTAGCCCATGGTGTTACAGGCAACACACATGGTTAGGTATGAAAGCATATTATTCAAAATTAAGAAAGAAAAGAGTAAGAAAACCCTAAATATGGTGTGATTCTCCGTTCTCTCTTCCGTGATTCTGAACCTCCTCGTTCTCCTTCTCAAGTAAGCAATACTGATGAACTCTCCGAGATGGGTGGATGGGATGGTGAATTGTGAAAAGGTGTATAGAGTTAGGGTTTGGAACACCCCGATGACTCATTTTATAGTTGAGGACTGATCCTTCCCGAATTCTAACTTAAAAGTGGGCTTTTTCACGTTAAAAATACGAACGAGCTGAAAAAATGACGAAACTAGGCCTGACAGACAACTGGCACGAGTCGTGCCACTCCCTGCATGAGTCATGCGGGCGCTTGTCGTGCGGATTCCTCGACTTCTCGGTAGCACGATGCGTGCGTCTCGGCAGCACCCGACGCTCGTGCTCGGCACCTCTCGGCATCTATCGGCGCGCGCGCTCTCGGCGGTCGTGCAGGTGCCTCTCGGCAGCATGTGAAGCCGACCTGCCGAGCCTTGCGGCACGACTGGGCCTTCTCAGCCGACACGACTCGTGCCGACTGCTCTTCTCCCGACTTCACTTTCGACTTCATTTTCGACTTCCATTTTTACTCTTTTTACCTCATTTTCCACCTAAAAATATGAAATAACACCTCACACGCATCTAAAATACAAATTTATACAATTCAACCACAAGATGCTCAATTACGGATATAAATCCCACAAAACAGTGTTAAATCTGACTCTAAAACACACAGATTTTCACACTAATCAGTACTACATAGTAACTAATTTTAAAAGTTCTGGGGCTCTATATAAATCAAAATTATTTATATGTGATGGATCATTAAATTTGGTCATGTCACTACAAAAAAAAGTATTTTTTAGCAATAAAATTTAACAACGGAATTCAATCCGTTGGTAATTACCAATGGATTAACAACAAAAATGACATTTTTATTTTAGCAATGGAATGCCAACGGATTTATTCTCTATTTTAGCAACGGAATTCAATCCGTTGGTAATTACCAACGGATTACCAATGGAATCATTATATAAATTACCAACGGAATTATTAGCAACGGATTACCAATGGAATTGATTTTTCGTTGCTAAAAATTTATCAAACACCACTTTACCAATGAAATTTTACCAACGAATTCCGTTGCTAATCCGTTGGTAAGCCAATTTAACATGGAATTAAGGCTTTTACCGACGGAATATTTCTATGGCAAATTTTTTTTTTTTGTAGTGTGTGATATCATTATGCTAACATCTTTATATACATTAAAATTTTTTATAGGAGTATAAGATACCTAGGCAAAAAATTATTTGAGAACTTTTCACGGGAAGATTTTCGTGAGACAGATGAGAAGTGATACTCAAATTAATAAAAAATAATAATTGTGCAATTTTATAAATAATTTATGACATAATTAAATAAAAGAATAATAATATTTTTAATAAAAAATATAATATCTTTAATAAAGAGTGATAACTATTTTAAACAACATAAAAACACTCTCATGTGAAACGTTGTTCGTAATTGTTCCCATATATACTATCTGTGGTCATCTATTATCCAGGACCTGACCCTGAGAGGTGGCCAAGTGGGCATTGGCCATGGGCCCCAAATTTTAGGGGTTCATTTTTTTATAATTCCCATGCATATCATATATGTATTGAACTTTATAATAATGTGGATACACGCATGAGTTTTTTAACTGTTATTTCTTGGATTGAATTGAATTTAGGCCCAAAGATAATCAATAAATTATATTTTAATATTAATAATGACTCATCAACTAATTAATATAGAAACAATTTCTTGAAAGGATCAATCTATAGATCGTAATTGAGAGTAAAACGTTTAATGTTTTTACACAGACACTATAAATGAACAGCCACAATATTCCCTTTTTTATTTTCTACTTCAAGAAGTCATGTACAAGCACACTTTATTATCAAAATCTAATTAAATCTCCATTTTCACATCCTTATCATGCAAAATCAAACATTTGAAGCGTCTCAAACGTTTCAAGGTAAATAATTTCTTATTTTTTATGTTGCTCTGATTCTTTTTTTCTTCCTCTTTTCATTCTATATTTTGAGAGTGTAAATTGTATATAATTTATGTAAATATCAATAGTTTAAAATTTCTTTGTATTTAATTTGTTGTGATGATTAACTTTGCAGATTGAGTCTTGAATAGAATAGAAGAAAGTAAATTGTTTTGGCCATCAAATTTTTTTTTCAGTAAGATCAAATATAAGGTTTTTTTATTCTTTAAACATTAATATTACTTTGTGTTATTTATTGTTAATTATCTAACTGTAAGTTTTATTCATAAACTTAACTTTTTTTTAATTAAGCACGTTAATAAGAAAATAGGACTACAGAAAAAAATAAAATAAAAATGAGATGATTGAAATTTTATTAGCGTATTACTTTATCTTTTAAAATATTTTTATACAAATTCATTTGCATAAAAGAATTGTATGTGAGGACTTATTTTTTTTTTTGCCATGAGCCCCTCAAATGTCAGGCGGCACTGCTACTATTATCGAAGGCTTTTGAGATACCAATGTTTTATTAGGTAAAATGTGAACCACATTACAAAAAAAGCTACACATATATATAGAAAAACAATGATTAATAATTTAGAAAATATTATATGTGTTGACTGTAATTTAATTTTTGGAATTGTATGATTAAATTTCGTAAATAGTTTAAAATCTTGTATCGATATTATATTTAACTATTTAAACTAAAAATTTCCTTATATATCTATATAAATATATTCGTGACTATAATCTAATTTCATGTTAGGGTAAAATTAAAGAAAAAAGCAAAAATTAATTTATATGAAACAGTGTCATGAAAATTGGTTTTTTGAGATAATAAGAAGTGATAAAGTTTTTAATAATGAGTGTTTACTCTCAAATTGAATTATTCCATGAATAATTCGTTGTATAAATGAAAAGTAGTAAAAATTTCAATAAAAAGTGATAATAATTAATAAAAAATAATAAAAAATGAAAAGATCTCAATACAAGATGGTCTCATAGTTAAAGAGAAAAACTTGTATGATCAGTTGTCTTGTGCTGATATTGTTTCACTTTACCTTAAGTATGCATATTTTTATAAAAAATGTTTTAAACTTTTATTTATCATTAAAATTATTTATAAAATAATTTAATTAAACGAATAATGTTATTTCTTAATAGGTATTTCTTTGATTAAAAATATCACTCCCTCCATCTCTTTACAAATTTCATATTTCTCATATATTTGTTCTAATGTTTTTTTTTACACTCCAAAAATGGAAAAAACAGTCTATACAAATAACCTTTCAATGAAATTTATTCTTAAGAAAATGCCAACTACTTCCTGCCACACATTACTAATTATTTGATTTATATTATTTTATTTAAAAGTGAGTATAGTGTGAACCCAATTCACAGTTAAATCATATTTTTGTAAAATTACTCTTTAATACAAAAAATTATTCTTAGAGTGATGAATTTCTATTCTTTTAAATAAATAGTATTATTCCTCAAATTCTGCTAAAATAGAATACTCCCTCCGTCCCGGGTATTTTTATCCATTTGTACGGGCACGAATATTAAAAAAGATTATTTTTTTTAATATTAGTGTAAGAAAAAGTAGGGATAAATTGATAATATTGAGAGAAAAAGTAAATAAAGTTGTTGGGAATGATGAATAAAGTGTAAAAAAGTAAATAAAGGTGTTGGGATTGATGAATAAAGTGTAAAAAGTAGGTAAGATATATAGCGTATTTTACCATTAATAGAATGAGTAAAAATACGTGGGACACCCCAATATAGATAGTAGGTAAAAATACGTGAGATGGAGGGAGTATAAAAAATCAAAACATATTAGAATTTGAAGAGAAATATTTTTTAGAGTGAGTCTGGTATAAACCGGGTTTACATGTAAACCTTATTTTTAAAAATTACTTTTTAATCATAAAAAATTACTTTTTAAAGAATAATAATTTTTATCAGAAAAGTAATATTCATTTATATTTTTAAAGAGTAAATTTTCATGTACTAAAAAGTAATTGAGAAATTAGGATTTACATGAATTTGAAGAGTAATTTTTTCATTTAGAAGAGTAATAAGTTATGTATCTACAGAGTAATTTTTCATGTACTAAAGAGTAATAAGTGAAAACAGGGTTTACATAGATTTACACGTAAACTTAGTTTACACAAGTGTTTGCCTAATTTTTATTCACAATATTAATAGGTTATCTCTTTAAAAATGAGTAATTTTTAATGTATTAAAGAGTTATCGGGCCCATACACAATATTAATACAATTATCCAATATATATTAAAAATATACTCCCTCTGTATCTTGAGCAAATGCCTACTTTATTTTTTACATGTAAATTAAGAGATATAATATTTTAATGTGCAGCGAACAACTGTAATAATATTTTGTGTGAGCCCCATAAAAATATATTGATTGTTTTGTGTGGGTGTCATGACAAAAAGAAAAATATAAACATTATATTAGTACAAATCAAAATAATAAAAACTTTTGTTTGGTGATGTAGTGAGTATATCTCTCAACCCACACATTTAAACTATTATATTTCTTAATTTTGAAAAAAAAAAACACCTCTTTCGAAGGAGGAGTATTATATTTTGGGTAGGTCTTGCGTGAGACTATTTCACGTGAGACAATTTTTCACTTTTTAAAATAGTTTTCATTTTCGCTATAAAACATTATCACTCTTGCTATAAACTGTTATCACTTTTTATTTATACTATAAATTGTTTATGAAATAGTATTATCACTTTTCATTAATTTATTATCATTTTCCTATGTACAATCTCACATAAGTCTTTACGTGAGACGACCTCGCACAAGTCTTTCCCTCAAGGACATGTCGAATTGATTTTGTGCCTGGTCTCAAGAGCAAGACTTGCATTGGTAAAAATTTCCAATTTAAGCACAATTCTATATACGCATAAAAATATTTATGTCTCTATTTTCTTCAAGGATTTCGATGAAGATTCCACAGATAAAATAAATAAATAAATCTGTTAGCATACCAACTATAATTTAATTCCACACAATTTATGACTAAAGTTTCGTTTCACAACCCAAATCTTGGATTATTTTTGGCAAATTACATTCATACAATGACCACGTCCAATAACTCTTGCTCTCCTATAAATACTCCCTTCTAACCATCGTTTAAAAAACCACCCCAAAATCTCTATTTCATTTAATTTCTCCCATCTCTACTCTTTGAGAATGAGCAGCTCAAGTGGCAGGAATGCATCGAGAAAGGGGAGGGGAAGACAAAAGGTCGAAATGGCGAAAATCGAAAACGAGACGAATCTTCAAGTCACGTTTTCCAAGCGTCGAGCCGGGCTTTTCAAGAAAGCGAGCGAGCTCAGCACCCTCTGCGGTGCTGAGACCGCCGTTGTCGTTTTCTCTCCTGGCAATAAAGCACATTGTTTTGGACATCCAAACGTCGAATCTGTCACAAGCAGATTCCTTAATCAGAATGTCCCACCAATGAGCGATGCTGACAAGCTTGTCGAGGCTCATCAGAAGGCAATCATTAACCAACAGAATCTGGAGCTGACTCAGCTCCAGATTCAGTTGGAAATCGAGCAGAAACGTGCTCGAGAGCTGGAGAGGGAGCGGAGAGAGAGTTTACGACTGCGACAAAGGCCAGCCGACCTTGACAAGCTCAATTACCGACAGCTTGACCGCCTTAAGGGGGCTCTGCTGCGGCTGAGGCGCCAGCTTGAGGCACGAGTCGAGAATGCTGCAGCGAAGAATGAGTTGTTCGACCCGAATTCGACCGTCACTTATGACCCGAAAGCTGCTGGTGCTATAGATCATGATTCTTGCCCTATAATTCCATATTCTTCGACTGCTTCTACCTCCAGTGTTGGTCATAATGAGAAGTAGTTTGCAATCCTCAAGAACATGCATGCATGGATTCTAGATTTCATTGTTAGTTTTTTTCTCTTTTGATTTGGTGTTTTTTCAAAAAATTGCTACTGCATTTGGTTTAGAGCGATTAATCTCTGCAATGTTGTTTGGGTTGTGATCGATAATTTTTCCTAATTTGGAAGTGAGAGCAATATGATTTATGAATAATTTATTATTATTTTTTTTAAGAGGGCATACTATAGAGCAAATGGATCACCTATATGGTTTATGTGTTTCATCTCTTATTTCACTTAAAAATATTTATCATGGGTTGTAATCAATGCCTAAATTACCACCATTATATTGTGTAAGGATTTAATGGTCATTAATTTAACATGGAATGAAATACCATTATGAAATAAAGGATTCAGACCGACTATTAAGACGTGGAATTAAAGTTTTTGATTAGGAAATTAAATAAAAAACGTAAGCAGTGACGTCGAAAAAAGAAGTTTTGATTAGGAAATTAATAAAAAACGTAAGCAGTGACGTCGAAGAAAGAAGTTTTGATTAGGAAATTAATTAAAAAACGTAACCAGTGACGTCAGAAAAGAGAAGTTTTGAAATTTAAATTTTATGTCCAATAAAGCTTCTATAAAAGCAAAAAAATTGGAGAAAATCAATAACATCGACCATCCCTCTCTATTTACGGGTTCGGATTCCACGTGCAATTTTGGTGATGTTCGATTTGGAGTTATGTGGAGTTTGAAAATCATGAATAGTCGTTCTAGGTTTGTTTTGAGTTTTGGGTAGTATAGGTTTTAACTTTATATCAAATCAATGTATTAATTTATTTAAAAAGTTAAATGAGAGAGGAGAGATAAAGAGAGAAAGTGTATTAATTGAGAAGAGAGAATGCAGTAGGTATATATAGGGTGATTTTTAAAATCTGGATGTGGGTTTTGAAAACCAAAACATGGGTTTAAAACCTAGAAACGAACATCATCTTATGTCATGTATATCGTTGGATGGATGACATGTAAGAGAGATGAAACATTATATTCTAGGAAGGAAAATATCAACTCGAGGGGGGTAGTGGTTGGATTTCTTTCCCCTTTTACATGTTATTAATTATACAATTAGTGACACAAGAAATGTTGCATAAAATTGATACTCCCTCCGTCTGGGCAAAGGTCCCAATTTACTTTTTGCACGTGGGTTAAGGAGTATTATTATTTTATGTGTAGTGAGTAATTGTATTAGTAGTGAGTGATGGACCATATGTGATGCATTTTTACTAAAAGTGGAAAATAAGAACCTTTTAAGTGGGATAACCAATATAATAAAATGAGGACCTTTCGATAAGATGAAGGGAGTACTATGAATCCCGTGTTTCTATTTACGTACTCATTCAATAAATATTGCATATATTGGTTGTTATATGAATATTGTGCTGCAGTGCTTAACTTAAATAGACTTTTTTTTTTCTCAAACAAAATATATTCATATAAGAAGTACCCTTACATAATAAATATAAGTTCTAAATTAAAGACTCCTATTTGTAAAAGTCAAGTTAGCCATAATATTTACTAGGTTTATCACACCACTCCAAAAAGTTATAATCTCCTAGTATACTCACTCTTGCCGCTATCCAACTTAAATAGACTTTTACTACACAAATTCTTTAAATTCCCAGTCCAAAAGTTGATACATGTACTCTGTAAGCAGAATTCTGATGAGATTCGCCGAAGAATATAAAGTTGGTCCAATATAGAAGTGAGGTAGGCTGTTTGCACTACAGTTGTAAAGCCTCTTAAACACCGGTGGACTTTCGGTTAAATTAAGGCGATGTTACTGATTTAAAGATGATTATTACTCCATCCTTCTCGAATTAAATTGCACCGTTATTGTGGACACTGACTTTAACAAGTTATTTATCGACTAGGGGTAATGTAGTCCTTTTAAATAAGTGAGAGTAATATTTTTGAAATTAAGATGTATTATAAGGCTATATGATGTTTCAATGTTTCCAACCTTTAGTAGTGGATTTTTTCGTGGGATAGATGAAAATGAAAGTGTGAAGTATAATCATGGAATGGAAGGAGTATTTTAGATTATTATTGTTTAAAATGCCCTTGATACGTAACCATTTACTTTTTGCATGTGGATTAAGAAGTATAATAATTTAATTTGTAGTGACCAGTTGTATTAGTGTTGAGTGTGTGCCCTATGTGTAGTGAGTTGAGTATAATAATTTTTTTTGTCACAACAACTCAAAAAGAAAATAAATGCGTTGTATTGTAACTGATTAATATGGAAATAAATACTAATAAGGGAGTATCATTGTAACGTAATTTGTTAGACAAACTTTATTGGGATAAATACCGATTTGGTCCCATAACTTTCTTCATGGTCTTTTTTAGTCCAAAATAAGATAAGTTTGCCAAATTAGTCGCACCGGTGAAGAAATAGGGCCAAATACGTCCTATTTTCGCCGGATTTCCGGCGATATCACTGTTTTCCGACGAAAATAGGACGTATTTGGCCCTATTTCTTCACCGATGGGACTATTTTGGCAAACTTATCTTTTTTGGGTCTACAAAGGACCATGAAAAAAGTTATGGACCAAATCGGTATTTATTCCTTTTCAAACAATTTTTTTTATTCAAAATAGTAAAAAGAAACTTAATTTCTCAAAAAACTATAATTTTTAAATTCTTACTAAAATGATCCTTTTTACATAAATATATTCAAATTTTCTAATTGGGTAAATACCAAAATTAATCTTGTAAGTATGACCGATTCCAAATTTAGTCCTTTTTTTTCTTGTAATTCTCAGTTTTGGTTTTTTTGCCCATTATTAGTCATTTTTGTCCAATTTTGGTCATTTTTTAAAAAAAATTGTCTTATTTTGGTCCAAAATTTATACACTTTCGGACCAATTTTGGATATTTTTGAACATAAATGACTAAATTTAAACAAAAAAACTAAATTTTTTAAAAATGACTAAATTTGGACCACAAGGACTAAAATTGGACAAAAAATAACACAAATTGAGAATTGCAAATGAAAAAGGACCAAAGTTGGAATATGGGGATAAATACCGATTTGGTCCCATACCTTTTCCCATGGTCCTTTTTAATCCCAAAAAAGATAAGTTTGCCAAATTAGTCCCACCGGTGAAGAAATAGGGCCAAATACGCCCTATTTTCACCGGAAAATGGTGACATTGCCAGAAATCTGGCAAAAATAGGACGTATTTGGCCCTATTTCTTCATCGATGGGACTAATTTGACAAACTTATCTTTTTTGGGACTAAAAAGGACCATGAAAAAGTTACGGGACCAAATCGGTATTTATCCCAACTTTATTTGTGTAATGTAGTTTATTTAATAATAATTAGAGTATGAAGGCAGTGGATACATAACATACATGACACATTAATCCAAAACAAAAAATTTAAGCTTGTTCATACCAAGATTTTAAAACATTTATGCTTATTAAGAAAAGAGTTTATAAATCAGTAGTTACAACTAATATTCACTAATCACTCCATTGACAAACAATGACGGTAACCGAGCAGCCACATTCATAAAATGCTGCAGCGAAGAACGAGTTATTCGACCCGAACCCGACCATCACTTATGATCCGACAGCTGCTAGTGCTAGAGATCATGATTCCTGCCCTATAATTCCATATTATTCGACATCTTCTACCTCAAATGTTGGTCCTAATGAGAAGTAGCTTGCATTCCCTCAAGAACATGCATGCATGGATTCTAGATTTCATTGTTAGTGTGTTTCTCTTCTGAGTATATGTTATTTTCAAAAAATTGCTACTGCATTTGGTTTAGAGCGATTAATCTCTGCAATGTTGTTTGGGTTGTGCTCGATAATTTTTCCTAATTTGGAAGTGAGAGCAATATGATGTATGAATAAAATTTTCTTTTTTAAGAGGACGTACTATTGAGACACGTGGACCTCGTGAGTTGATGCATACTCCCTCGTCCCGGCGTAAGGGGGCTTTTGCTTTTTTGCACGTAGATTAAGAAATATTATTATTTTATGTGTAGTGGGTAGCTGTATTAGTGGGAGTGTGGGCCCTATATTTTAATTGTATCAGGGGGGGTGTGGGTCCCAAGTGTGGAAAAAAGGAAATGAAACCCCTTTGGTTGTGACGGCCAAAATGAAAAAAAAGACCCTATTTGAATGTTGCTATAAAATTGGAGAAAATCATTAATGTTGGGTATCCACAGTGGACGTGGTCGGAGAAGATGAGAAGGTGCTCAGATTTCCTTATTCTAGTACACAAAGAATTGATAAAGCACACATAGTACAAAGAACCCACCGAAGGAAATCCTTACAACACTCTATAACCTCTCGTAATCTGTCTGAGGAGAATACGTACATGGAGTGCAATTTAAGCCCGTTCATTTCGTCTCAGGGAGAAGAATACGGTGTATGTTAGAAAAGGGGGAAGGAGAGGAGAGCAATCAATTCAGATTCCCGTTAAGGTTCAAATATCAATATTGATGCTTGGGCTTTAATTTAAAATAATTAATGCTAGCCCATTGAGGAAAAAAGGACCTACATTAGGCCATCAAGGGCCCGGCCAAACAAATCTTCAGATTGGCCAAATTTTACCGTTGTATTCTTCTTTTATGAATGATATCATCAGTGCATCGTTTTCCAGTGCAAATTCAAAAAACACAAAATTTTGGTGCAAGGCCAAGTTTTAGACAGTTAGTCAAATAATATGACTAAGTTATGAGAAATAACTTGCAACGAGAAGGCAGATGACAAGGAGTCATTTGTTCACATTATCACAAAGATAAGATGAACTGAGCACAAATCTCATAAGAGAACACAAAGTTGAAGGGAAAAAACACCACATAAACCATGCTTCAATCAACAGAATTAAAATTTAAGGTTCTCATGCAAGACCTAAATTTCTCAATAGATAAAGCATTTAGTACCCATGTTTGCAGGATTAAATTCAGATGCAATCTTTTTCAATTTTACAAAGCCTTTCTCCAAAATATCACAGATGAATTGATATCTAACATCAATATGCTTAGTTCTATCATAAAAAATACTCACTCCGTCCACTGTCAATCTATTCATTTTACCATTTTGGCCCGTCCATCTTTAATATATTAATTTCCCCTTTTGGACTATGAGACCCACACCCTCCACTAATACAAATAAAATATGAGACCCACACCCTCCACTAATACAAATAAAATATGAGACCCACACCCTCTACTAATACAACTACCTACTACACATAAAATAATAATACTCCTTAATCTACGTGCAAAAAGCAAATGAATACATTGAGAATGGACAGAGAGTGTAGGATTTTTGCATAGCTGAATGGTAGACATGCTATCAAAATAAACAGTGGCATATTTTTCAAGAAAACCAATTTTTTTGACAAAACCTAGCATCAGTGATAGCCACATATTCAAATTCAGTAGTAGAGAGAGCATAGTTGGGATTTCCAACTTATGCATGAACCACACAAAGTGTACACATAAGAAGTTGTGGACTTTCTATTATCACAATCATTTGCATAATTAGAATCAACATAACCAACTAAACAAATACCAGTAGTAGATTTGGAGAAACGAAAACTTACATCCATGGTGTACCTGATGTACCTTAACATCCATTTTAAAGCCTCCAAATGAGGCAGACACTCATTCAACTAACAGCATATGCAATACTAGGCTTAGTGCTAATCATGAGATACATCACATATCCAATAACATTGAAGTATGACACATTTTTCATCTAAAAAATTTATCTCTTTATTCATGGCCTTTCTCCATTTCTCATCTTGCACAACATCATCATATCCCACAGGTTCAACTTCTGCAAACAAACAATATTGAGTAAATGCACTCAAATTAGTTACCTCCTCCATAGCTTCATATATGTCTCGCAAATCTCTTAATTTGCGAGGACACTCGAGCTTGCAACATCATCATGCACATCTTGTTGTGGCGCTGTCAACGGTTGTGTCGACGGCTGCACTTGAGCCTCTTCCTCTTCATAAAAAAATGGACTGTACTGATCATTTGTAACTTGAGAATTCCAGTCCCACACACCTTCTTCATCGAACTCTACGTCTCGGCTTACCAGAAGCTTCCGGCTATTTATATTGTACAACTTATATCCCTTTGAATATCCATATCATAGCCAATAAACAAATATTTCTCACTTTTATCATCAAGCTTCCTTCGTTTCTCATCCGGGACATGCATATAAGCTATGCTTCCAAAAACTCATAAATGTGAGATGGATGGTTTGTAGCCACTCCAAGCTTCTTGCGACGTCATTCCATGAACACTCTTCGTGTAGCACCTATTCATCAAATAGACAACACATGAAACTGCCCCTGCTCAATACTCCCTTGGCATATTTTTGCTTTTCATCATACTCCTCACCATGTTGAGTATTGTTCGGTTCTTTTGTTCAGCAACTCCATTTTGCTGAGGCGAATATGGGGTCATTATGGGATGATGAATGCCATTTTTCACACAAAAATCTTTGAACTCATTTGAAGTGAATTCTCCTCGATCAGATCTAAGAGCTTTAATCTGATAGCCACTTTGCTTTTCCACCATCACTTTGAATTTCTTGAAGGTAGAAAACACTTTAGATTTTTTCTTCAAGAAATAAACTCATGTCTTCCGAGAGTAATCATCAATGAATAGCACAAAATAGCTATTCTTGCCAAATGAACTTGGCTTGATTGCCCCACACACGTGCGAATGAATCAACTCCAATAAATACTGCGCCCTCGTAGTCGACTCATTTGGAAAATTCTTTCTTGCTTTCTTTCCATAAAGACACCCTTCACAAATTTGGTAAGGATGTTTTATGAAAGGCAAACCCATCACCATTTTCTTTCTTTCCATTATATTGAGCCCATCAAAATTCAAGTGGCCAAGCCTCAAATGCCGCAGCCAAGACGCATCTTTGAAACAAGATTTCAAACACATAGGAACATCATTTTGAATGTTTAACAAAAATATTCGATTCTTCGTCATGAGAACTTTGACCATCAATCTTCCATTCTCATCTCTTATCGTCAAACTTTTATCTTTCAAATGAATTCTCCAAAAGTTGTTCCAAACTTAAAATATTGCTTTTCATGTCCAGAACATAAAAGACATTAGAAATATATTGATGACTGCCATCTTTCAACCGAATTAAAATCGTACCTCTTCCTTTTACTTGAACTTTTAACGAATCTCCAAATGTGATGTCACCGCCAACAGCTTCATCAAGCTCCGTAAATAAATTTCTTCTCCCACAAATAATGGCTACTTGCTCCAGAATCAAGATACCACCGACTTTCATCATCATCAGAATGTTTCTTGCATGCGAGAAGTAAAGTGGGATCCTCATCTTCTTTGTTATTCATCTCCATCAGGTTGTTCTTCCCTTCTTCTTCACTTTGGCATTCCCAAGCATAGTGACCATAGCGATGACAATTGAAACATTCAACATTTGATTTGTCATACCTTGGTTGATTTGGTCTATGACCTCCACCTCTCGAGTCTCGACCTCTTCCACGTCCTCGACCTCTTCCTTGATTTTGTGTCGAGTTATAATTATGATTATTTTCATAATTATGGTTTCCACGTCCACCTCTTCCACATCATCGGTTACCTCCACGACCACGAGCACCTCCACGGCCTCGTCTTGGTGGGCTTGGATTTATCTCCTTCTCCTTGATTGATATCTTTGCTTTTAAAGCTTGCTCCACTTGTTCTTGAGTTGGCGTCTTCATTCTTTCTTCATGAGCTTGTAATGAACCCGCAAGTTCATCAACGGTCATGGTATCCAAGTTCTTTGATTCTTCAATGACAAAAACAATGTAATTAAATTTTGGAACCAAGGATCTTAAAAATTTCCCACGATCCGATCATCCTTTACATCTTCTTTGTACCTCTTTATTTGATTGGTAATGGCCAAGACTCTAGAAATATATTTCGACATGGAGTCGGACTCCTTCATGCGGAGAAACTCAAATTCTCCTCTCAATGTTTGGAGACACACCTTCCTTACTTTGTCTACGCCTTGAAATGAAGCTTAAAGAGTATCCCATGCTTTCCTGGAGGTGGTTGCCTCAGCAACCTTCTCGAACATCTTCTCATCCAAACTTTGATGGATGAGTGTGAGCGCCTTTTGGTCCTTATTCTTCCCGGCCGCATCACCTGCTTCGATCCCTTTCTCTACGGACTCCCACACTTCATATGCTCCAAGCAAACTTTCATTCTTATGCACCAATTATCATAATTATCTTTTGATAATGGAGGAACTACGAATGACGTTCCGTTCGACATCTTCAAACTTCGGTCTCCAAACACTCTCTTGATACCAATTTGATAGAACATAAGAGAGAAGTGGAGGAAATCTAACTTTTCTTTCGTTCTCTTCTGCTACAGATTACAAATGACTACCACTTGATATTTATATACATGAGAAAAACCCTTCAAACTCCCCCTAATAATTTAGGTACATTACATTTAATTTACTTGCATGAATCACTTTAATTACTAGATTTGACCAACTAAATGAATGAACCTGCAGACTCCAAATGCATTCACCACTAATTAATTTAGTTTAATAATTCAACACACTACAACATAAGTGACATTAAGTAACAACTTAGTGTAACACTTTTATTTTAATTAACACAAATCGATAACACTTTCAAAGTTACCATTATATAACACATTTGTAACACTTTTTATATTAGTAACATAGACGAATAACACTTTTTTAATATGTAACACATTCATATAACACTTTTAAATAAGTTCCACTTGTCATGTAACACTTATGCATAAGTAATACAAGTATGTAACATTTTTATATAGGTAACAATTTTGTATAATACTATTACACTTTTCACACAAGTGAAATAATTATATATGTTACACTTTAATATAGTTTTATTTAAAAAGGGTATATTATATGTATATATGTGTTGCATATATAAATAAATATCTATATAAACAAATTTTAATTAGTGTTATATTATACTTCCGTCCCAACTTCTACTTCACACTTCTCATTTTGATCCATCCCAAATTCAACTTCACACTTCTATAAAAAGAAAAAGTAATTAACTAATATCCCTCTAACATACTTTAATTTCAAATTTGTTATCACATTTTTAACACACATAACATAAGGTGCATGCTTTGAAGATTTGGTGGCATTATCTATGCGGAGGGAGATGTGAGATATTTTCGGATCATATAAGTTTTAAAATACCTCTTCACTCAGAGAGAGCTAGACATGAGACACAATCGATGAACGTTATAATTGCCCTATACATTTCCAACGCAGTAAAGCAAATGTAGTTGCCAATGCTTTGAGTTGTAAGACTAGTAGTAAGTCAGCCAACCTACACATTGAGAAATGGCAGTTGGGGAGAGAGTTTGTGGAGTTGAGAATTGAAATTGTTGATGGGCCTAGGGACATAAAGTAAAATTTTTGCAAATAGGGTTGTGCAACCTATTTGAAAGATATGATTAAGGAAGGACAAAAAGAGGACGAGTTCATAGGTAAACCGAAAGGAAGAGCACCACTAAGAGATGATAAAGGGTTCGTTATTCGCCAAAGATGGAACATTGAATAATGAAGGAAAAGGTTGTATTCATGAGAATTCAGAGATAAAAAAATTTAGAGGGAGCTCAGGTTACACCGTATACTACTCACCCTAGAGATACGAAGATGTATCAGGACATGCAGAAAACCTTTTAGTTGAGGGGCATGAAGAGAGATGTTGCAAAGTTGTGAGTAAACGTTTGACGTGTCAATATGTGAAAGCTGAACATCAGCGACCAATTGGATTACTTTAGCCACTTTATATTTATGAATGGAAATGAGAACATATTACTATGGAATTTATTATAGGCTTGCCAAAGTCGGTAAAAGGTCATAATGCCGTATATGTTGTCGTTGATTGTTTGACAGAATCTGCGCATTTTCTTCCTGTTAAGACTACTTTTAAAGCATGCACAGATTTATGTTCATGAGATAATGAGGTTACATGGTGTTCCGATCTCTACTGTGTCAGATAGAGATATTCGCTTTTACCTCGTAATTTTGGAAGAGCCTACAAAGAGATACGGGGACTAAGTTGAGTTTCAGCACAGCTTACCACTCTCAAACAGATGGGCAATCTGAAAGGACTATTCAAACTCTTGAAAATGTGATTAAGAGCTTATGTGCTTGACATGGATAGTAGGTAGGAGAAATACCTGGCATTGGTGGATTTTGCTTACACTAATATCAGTACACAAGTTTATGGGCATGAGTGGGAGAGAAGAAGGTATTTTGAGCCTGAATTAATTGTGTGTATAGTGGGAGTGATTGATACGAGAGGGGATTAAAATGACGCAAGATAGACAAAAGTTCTACGCCAACAAGCGTAAGAAGGACTTGCACTTTGAAGTTAGAGGAAAAAGTTTTCTTGAAAGTGACACCCAGTAAAGGAATTAGGGACTTAACTTACCGTCAGATTTTCCTACCTTATTTCTCCACGGTACACAATGTTTTTCATGTATCTATGTTGCGAAAGTAAGTCCATGATCAAAGTCATGTGTTGGGCAACTCAATGTTATTTGTCAACCAAGAATTGTTTTATGAGGAAAAACTTGTTAAGGTATTGGAGAGAAGGATTCGTCGTTTGGAAAAAAAAATTATATTGATCAGAGTTCATTGGAGACGTCATAGCTAAGGAGAGGCGATATAGGAATGCGAAGATGTAGTAAGGGAAAGTACCTAAACTTTTTCATGGTTAGTAATTAAATTTCGAGGACGAAATTATTTATTAGGAGGGAGGGATGTAACAACCGCACCCTTCTACACTAAATTTAGTGTGGTTATTTTTATCATATTTGATTTACGTTACGTGGTGGAGGAATCTTAGTATATTCGTTGTTTAAGTATTATTATTAATTATTAGTTTAATTTCTCCCTACTTATCTGCTACAGCAACATCAGAAAAGAAAGAGATTTCAAATTCTATACCCTATTTTTCCCTTTTCAAACCACGATCACCTCAACTTATCTACACGTAACAGAAATAGGAGAAATGCAGGCCCTTATCTATTAAGTAGTTTGTGTGTTGATCATTCTTCTCTCACCCACCTCCATGAACTCATATACACTGCGTTACCTCTTCATTCGGTGAATAAAAAAAATATACTCTTCAAAATTGTAGAGTAAGAACAACCTTATGATCTATCCTGCTATACACTTTTACCCAAATTCCACTCATATGAAACTCGACATTTAGCGAGTGGTGCACGTTAAGGATTATACAGGCTGAGTTTGGAATCCATCATCGGTATGTTATGAATTTTCATATCATTATAGCAATGCACGAGTTACTACTAACCATCATCTTCTATATACCAAGTTGTTCCTTAATTTTAATTATACTCTTATGAATTTTCATGTACTTACAATACACGTTAATTCCTTGTGTTTGCTTGAGTCTCTTACCAAAACCCAACTAGTAGCCCTCCTTTCTGCTCTAGTTCATCTAGATTACAATTTCGATAGTTTGATCTTTTATGTAATGGGTTGTTTCGAAGCATGTGGATTGATAGACGAACTTAGCGTAGATGTGAGAGTTCTTCTTATTGGGCATATTCATGTAGTATTTATCAATATACATGGTTATGTGTACGCTTCAGGTTGATTCAAGCAGCATAGGGTTGAATCTTGGTATACGTTGGGGTTTCACAGTTGCAAGTATTGTTCAATGATAATCCATAGAAAAATTCCAACGTAATACCCGTATGCATTAGGTTGGCTAAGTTAAGGTTGTTTGAATGTTCCTGCTGCCAAACGTTGTGATAAGAAAGTGGATCTTATCTTGCAAAGGTGAATTGCAAAATCAGATTTTGATTGGCCGAGCAATAGGCTAATGATTAGTGGGCTGATAATTGGTTATTCACTATGCATACACGGTCTATTTCTTTCTCATTTTTGTTAATAGCGATGGACAACTATTTAGTAATTAGACTTGAATGGATTTAGAAATAAACTAGCCTGCCCTCCATTCTTATGTACTGTGAGTCAGATTACTTGCGTGATTGGAAATTATTCTAAGATTGAAGTATTTTATACTCTTGGTAGGCAACGCGATTTGTGAGGAGAAAACTAAGGGCGTGCATTTCAGCATATTTGAGGTGGGAAAATTCTGAAACCTTTTTTTTTTGTCTACCGTATGTGTTACATGTTTACATTTATTGTATTGTTTCACAATCCCACTTTCATAGAGTGCTCTCGTAGTACTATCATAGTTATATGAACCAGGCACTTTCAGGTATCGGGATTCCTAATTGGTCCTCGGATAACGCCCGCAGAGTTCCATGATCGATCATCACACTCACAGAATATTTCAAGGTGTATGATTATATTTATGTGAATACGTGTGCATATTGTGGTAGACACAATTATTTTTCCCACTGAGTCAATGTTTACTTACCCTTTCCAAATAAAATTACTTTCACAGGTTGAGAAGTAAAGGAGCAAGACGAGGTATGACAGGTGGAAACTAAATGCCTATCTTTAATAAAAGTTCACTATATATTTATTTTCTTTAAAAGCTATTAGGCAAAGATTTTGAGTATAGTTGATAATTTTCCAAAAATTTAATAGATTGATATTTTTATTGATATTTACTTATTTCTTTAAACCTTGTATTCTCTAAATCTTTAGTAATGAATCTGTCCACGTAGACTTTTATGATATTTTATCTTGAACTTTTAGATAATTGTCACAGGTCAGTATATGTTTACGAATTTTAAATCTTAATTTGATTCTTCCTAAAATTATTGCCACGATGAGTGTTTATCTATTAATCATTTTATTTATATATTTATTATTATATATATTTTTTCTTTAACTTAAATTAAGTCATTTGCTATTTAGTGGCATTAAATTACACAAGTGAGTCCCCTATTTATACTTATGGCAAGTGGAGAAATTATTTCCTTTCAAGAAATTTAGATATTTCATTCATATTTTAAAAAGGAAAACAAGCTTATTAATAGAATAATTTACAAGATGCAAACATTTTTGGTTTATGAACATTTATATTTTCTTTTATAGAATTTTATAATAACAATATGTCATGGGAATTACCATCCGAAAATAAATGAAAAAAAATCAATCATGTTGTAATTAAATACCTCTTTTTTTACAGAAATATTTGTTAATGATAAATTGATAATAAATCAATCATGAATGAAAAATGATAGTAATATTGATAATTGATAATAAAAGCAATAGTACTTAACAGTAGTTTTGAATAAAATGAAATAAATGTTTAAAATATTTTAAAGAATGCCAAATCCTACACTTATTAAAGCCTAGGGGATAACTATGCGGCACTAGCCCTATCCGTCAACTCCAAGAGGTAATTTACATCACATTGTCACAGACGTATTCACAGAAAACTTTTAATGAAACTTCTCATTTATTTTATTGTCACAGATATGTCAAAATATAACCCAAACCTTGCTTGGATGCATCAGTATAAATCATAAAGTCTTGGGTAGGACCAGGGATCGTCAAAACTGGGGATGAAGTTAGCCTCCTCTTAACTTCTTGAAAGTTATTCTTACACTATTCATTTCACTAGAACTTATCTCCTTTTCTAGTGAGTCATGTTATCGATGCTGCTATCTTTGAAAAGCCCTCTATGAATCTCCGATGGTGCCAGCCAACCCTAAGAGGTTATGCACTTCGTGCGCATTCTTAGGTGCATTCCACTGATTAACTATTCCTATCTTTGCCAGATCAACTCTGATTCCATGAGCTGTAATGACATGTCCTGGATACTCCTTTTATCAATCCAGAACTCACATTACTTGAACTTTGCATAGTGTTTCTCCTTCCGTTGTGCTTCCAACACTGCCTCAAATGCTCTTCATGATGTTCTTTATCTCTTGAGTACCCTAAAATATCGTCTATGAACACAATGACAAATTTATCTAAAACTGATGGCGGAAAACCTATAAGAATATTAGATAGTAACCAAGCTATTACTAAGAGGCTACGCATCTCATACATATGACACCTGTAAGAAATAAAAATTGAGGACTATCTAAATGCACTCAAAATATATTAAATAATGGGTACTCGATTGAACATATATATATATATATATATATATATATATATATATATATATATATATTTAAACTAGTGAAATGTTATGACATGCAAACGTATGAGAAACAATATTTCATGTTTCATGTAAATATGTATAATGTTGAATGAAACGCTATTCTGTATAAACGTTTTTAACTATGTCATTGGAATTCAAGAATCATATTACTTAAACATTTGATACGTAGATATTAAAATTTGAATGATATACATGGGCTTGATTATGTGTCAGTGATGTCATGTTAAAATAAAAATTCTAATTGAGGTTTATAATGAATATGTAACTTGAAAAATGAAACACTGAGGCTGAAATTAATTTCTAATAAATAAATGAAATGTCAATCGTGTTAAAATTTTTCTTCTGCTCACAATTAGACAGAAGATTCCTTTCTGATTTATTTATTCACGGACTGCTTTGACCTTTTAACTGGGGGAGAAAATTACTTGTATATCACTGGGCCTAACCGAATCTTGAGATGGCTGATTAATATTTAGGCCAAACTTTCCACTGGACTGATCAATGGGCTTGAATACTTTAGGGAAGTTTACCTGGCCCAGTTGATAATAACTTTCTCCCTCTTCTGGTTTGCTTGGATGATGCCACATCTGATTCAGAAGACCAATCCTTTCTGGAGGAAGCTTTCTTGACCCACCTCTTGGAGAATATGAACGATAAAAGAGTCACCGTTAACCTTAACGTTAACAGAGGATCGAATAATCGTCATCGTGGATGTAGCTATTTTAATTTGACCCTTAGTGTGTGTCTGTCAATTTCTAGAACCGTCCCCCATTGATTAACTACCATTTCAAAGGACTCGCGATTCATCCCTATCACTGATACCCACACCGTTCTGTTTTTTGACAGAATCTAACTTGTTCCATGGACGAATCGAGATAAACCATTGATCTAGCCAGCTTTTATCTTCCTCCAGCACTTTTACCTTAGTTTTCACTTCCTCCGTTTTAATCAAGATTGAATTTGTATCTAAAGTTTAAAACATCTTGGTTGAAACCTTCTGAAACCTCATCCAGTATCACTGACTCCTTGTAGATACATTTTCGACAGTGTCGATGCTTGGTTCCCTCTACCGATAATCTTGCCACGTTGGCAATAATCTTGTGTGTTCCTATCCAGATGCTCTCAATGAGAGAGACTAGTTTCCTTCTCCCTTTAGCAATGCAGATGTCCACAATCCTGCCAAATCTTCTCAACCATACAAAGACATCTTTCGTACTCCAGTGGTCGGGAAAGTTTGAGAAAAATATTCTTCTAACTCCTCCTGTCACATGCCTGGTCTTAATGGTTGTTGTTTTTTGGGAAACTCCTGTTGTAGAAGAAGACACATGGTTCTTTCTCTTCTTGTCAAGACTCTCTCTCTCCCCTCTCATTCTCTCTTTAGACATCTAATAAATTATTTCTGTATCAATATCACTTTTCATTAACAAAGTATTATTTTATATTAAATTAATGTTATCATTTCTTATCTGTCCAAAACAAATTCATTCCGTGTTTTCAATCTTGCAAATAAATGTTTTTGTAATAAAACTAAACATAGGTGATGTTTGAGATAAGATTTATGAAGATTAATAAATTTTTTATTAGAAAAATCATCACCTATGACAATTATAAATAAATTCCCATAATAAGCGTAAATATTGCAAAAATGGTTAGTGTTTCGCAGAGGATTCCTTTAATTTCAAAATTCGATTCTACATTAAATCAATACTCTTCTAATTACTTTTCCCCAACATTTTGAATTGCATAGTAATAACTCATAATTTCACCTCATTATTTTAGATGAATTCGTACATATTTTTATGTGAGTTGTGAAGTATTATATATTAATTACGATTTATTTCTATTTTCACACTTGTAATTGGTAATGATAGTGTAGAAATGAAAAAGTGAACTACGCAAAACATATATATGTAGTTTTATTGAGCATTAGTACATGAGGAGGAAATTAATCACCCCTTCACAGATATTATACTCCAAACAAGATGAACTGAGATATATAATATCACAACACGAGGATTGGAATACATATAAACGAATTAGAAACACATAAATGAATGAACGAGGATAAATAAAATAGCTGAGAAGATTGTAATTTTTGCCCTCTCTATCTATTCTCCATGCTCACTCATCATCTCTACACACGTTTACGTGACCTGCAAATCATTAATTAATTCAACCAAAGTCAACAACATATAACAACAACAACAACAACAAAATAAACAACAAGAACAATAATAATAATAATAATAACAATAATAATAATAATGATGATGATGATAATATGAGTTTTAAATCAAAATCATCCCATACAAATTTACTTTATTCAAAGTTGTCTCAAGAAACATTATTTCTCTGAAATAGTCCCGTAACTTTTAAATTCTCACCAAATGATAATTTTATTTAAAAATATCCAATTTTTTAATTCAATGAGAAAAGACAGAATCAGTGTTTTTACAAATTTATGGGATAAAAATGGCAATAAAATATTGTTTTTGGGACGAAATCGGAGCAAAACTGAAAAGTTTGGGACAAAATTGAATTTACTAACTATTTTGAACTTTTTCGATAATTAGAAAGATATTAGACGATTTATATTTTAAACCGGCTACTCAAATTGATTATATATGAAGTCAAACGAAGATACAAAGACTTACATGGTAAATATTGATGGAAAAGTGAGGGGAGAAACGAAGGAAAACATGTTTTTGATTGCAATAAAAAGAAACAGAGATGAATTATATGAATTGGGTGTGGGTATATGAGGGGAATTCGCAGGGGTTATATATATAAGCGGATCGATCGACCAAACCAATCACTAAACAAGCTAGGCCCCATTTATAATTAATTATATATAACACCATTATTGCTAATTAACAATTTTTGTAGATCAACATAGATTAGAAAAACGAAATAAAAAAAAACTCAAATTAATTATCTGCAGATGTTTATGAGATGATCACTAAGCCTATTTAAATCTCTTTGATCTGGTAGAATCAACACTTATAATGAGCTGCAAATCCCAGTATCGATAAGGAATTAATTCTCCCTCCCTCAATAGGAACTTCCGATATTTTAGCTTTCCATTTATAGGTACTAAATTATTAACCCCTTTAGTCTCTTTACCAATTACCTAATAATGATGTTTTACAAGTAATTAGTATTCCAAATTGATTATCTAACTGTTTCAAGAATTATAGACCAATCCCTTAAGACTGCCACAGGAAACAACATTTATCATGCAGAAATAAAGAACCCTATTAACTGTCAATTAAAGATACCATCATGAATAATTAAAAGAATCAAAACTCAAAACATACTTCTCATTATATATAGCTCACAAAACGCACACTTAAATATACTTCTTAATTTTCTGGAGTATCCACAGTTTCCATTGGGAATGAATCAAAACTCAAAACATACTTCTCATTATACGTGTATTTTTTAAAACAAAATATTATACACGTGTCAATTAAAACAAAGAACCATATTAACTGTTAATTAAACGTGTATTTTTTAAAACAAAATATTATGCACTTATATAACTTGAACAAAACATACCAATTCTTTTAAAACATTAACGGAGTGCTACATTAAAAAATGATTAATCTTCAAGCAGTTACATTTTCATAAATCTTTTACTCAAACATCACCTACATTTAGTTTTATTACAAAATCATTAATTTGCAAAATGGAAACTCTTGTACGAGAATATTTTACGGAATATATTTGTTTTAGATGAATAAGAAGTACTGATAATATTTTAATCCCTCTGTCTACTTTAAAGAAACTTATTTACTTTTTGAATGTGGATTAAAGAGTAATATTATTTAATATGTAGTAGGTAGTTGTATTAGTGGGTGTTTGGACTCATTTTAATTGTATTAGTGAGTTTGTGTGGATTCTATGTGTGTATAAAGGGAAATGAAACCCTTAAGCATGGATGCCCAAAAAAAAAAAAGAGACTATTTGGGACGGATGAAGGGATTAATAAAAAGAACTCTGTTAATGAAAAGTGGTAGTAGTACTATGAATTATTTCATGAACAATTCGAAATATAAATAAAATAAGTAACATATTTAACAAAAAAAAGTGATAATTTATTATAAAAAAAAAGAGTAAAACGGTATTTGACAAGTTCAAAATAGTGATCACCCACAATCTCTCAATCATTCAAGAAATAATAATGCACGTGTTGGCCAATCTCTCTCTTGTCGCTCTCTTTCTCTCATGGACAAATAGTGATATTTCTTGCAACTTGCATGGTCCTCATTAATTCATTTGCATATATGTTTATTAATGTATACATTAAATTAGTGAATTAAAATTATGGGGGTGATCCAAAGGCTCTTTCTTCTCTTTTTTTTTTATCAGACAACATATAATTCACATAAAAGGTGGAATAAGGGGTACTCCAACCCATACATGATAAAAGGCTATTTCTTCTTCTCCTTCTCTCTTTTCCATTCATTTTTTGCTTGTTTGTATTTTTGTTTCCATTTTTGTTCATCGTGTATGTTTATGTGTGTTGACAAAATTGTTGTGAATGAAAGAAAGAAGATGAAACTGTTGGTTGGGTGTCAACTAAAGCCCCACATCGATTAGAAGTGGGGATGACAACGGGTTTACAAGTGTGAGCGAGACTCTCCCTTACATTGGATTGAGTGGATGCCCCAAAGCGGACAATATCATGCTATTGGATTGAGTGGGACCGGCTCTCGCTGGGCAGATAAACCCAATAGAAACTTTGAATTCTCCAGAAAATTGAGAAGTATATTTAAGTGTGCGTTTTGTGAGCTATATATAATGAGAAGTATGTTTTTGAGTTTTGATTCATTCCCAATGGAAACTGTGGATACTCCAGAAAATTGAGAAGTATATTTAAGTGTGCGTTTTGTGAGCTATATATAATGAGAAGTATGTTTTGAGTTTTGATTCCTTTAAATATTCATGATGGTATCTTTAATTGACAGTTAATAGGGTTCTTTATTTCTGCATGATCGAGCAAACCAATCACTAAACAGGCTAGGCCCCATTTATAATTAATTATTAATTCACTCTTTTATTTAATTTATATATATATATTATTCAATTCATTTCTACATCCATCTCATATTAAGGTAGGTCTTGTGTGAGACCGTCCCACGTGAGACCGTTTTTCACTTTGTAAAATAATTATCACTTTCGCTATAAAACGTTATCACTTTCGCTATAAAATGTTATCACTTTTTATTTATATACTATAAATTATTCATGAATTAGCATTATCACTTTTCATTAATTTATTATCACTTTCTTTTATACAAGTTATCACTTTCTGGCCGTCTCACGTAAGCCCTTATGTGAGACAGTCTCACACAAGTCTTTCCCCTCATAGTATAATAGTATTATATATAACACCATTATTGCTAATTGTTTTTGTCAATCAACATAGATTAGAAAAACGAAATTAAAAAAAAAAATTAATTACACCATTATTGGTTAACGTACCAGCATCGATTACCAGTTTGCGTTACATGTAAAAAGACTTGTGTGAGACGTATCACGTAACGGCTTTAGTGAGATGGATAAAAATTGTTGATTTTTTTTAAAAGATGATATTCCCTCTGTCCCATAGAAGTTGACACACTTTCCTTTTTGGTTTGTCTCACTAAAGTTAACACATTTCCTTTTTAATACATGGGACCCACTACACATTAAATATTATTTCTCTCACCTCACTTTACTTCATTTTACATTAAATTATTATACTCCTTAATCTCCGTGTCAAAAAAAATGTGCTAACTTCTCCGGGACGGAGGGGGTATAATGTTTATAGACCCTTACCCTTTGATAGTTATTTATTTCACCCTCAAGTGTAAGGGATCAATTGTAGCGCATGTGACCAAGTCATATGTCGAACCCATGAGATAGTTATAAATTTAACAAATAATTCTATACTATATGATAATTCAATTGCAAGACAAATCTGAGGATTTTTGGAAATATCTAATTAACTAATAAAAACTGAAATTAAATAATTAAACTAATTTAAGTGAAGATAAATTACGCAGAGAAACGATTTAAGAATTCAAGGATAGAGAATTGCTGAATTGGTAATGATAAGGCAAGCCAGCTTAACTATGTGACAGATTATTCTAGATTCAAATTAATTGCCTGCAGATGTTTATAAGATAATCAGTAAGCCTAGTTAAATCTCCTTGATTGGGTAGAAATTAACACTTATAATGAGCTGCAAATCCTAGGATCGATAAGGAATTAATTCTCCCTCCGTCTATCGCACTTGCGATATTTCAGCTTTCCATTTCTAGGTACTAAATTATTAACCCCTTTAGTCTATTTACCAATTACCTAATAATGATTATCTAATAATGATGTTTTACCAAGTAATTAGTATTCCAAATTGATTATCTAACTGTCTTAGGAATTATAGGCCAATCCCTTAAAACTGCCACAGGAAACAACATTTATCATGCAGAAATAAAGAACCCTATTAACTATCAATTAGAGATACCATCATGAATAATTAAAGGAATCAAAACTCAAAACACAATAATACGAAGCAATAGAGATGATTATGATCGATTTTTGGTGGTTATGAGTAGCCTTTTATATTAACTTTCTAATGTGTACAAGCACAGTCATTGTGGATCAACAAAACTCATTATATATAGCTCAAAAAACGCACAATTAAATATACTTCTCAATTTTTCTGGAGTTTTCACAGTTTCTATTGGGTTTATCGGCCCAGCGAAGTTGGGCCCATCAATCCAATAGTATGATATTGTCCGCTTTGGGGCATCCACTCCAATGCAAGGGAGAGTCTCGCTCACACTTATAAACTCATTGACATCCCCACTTCTAACTGATGTGGGGCTTTAGTTGACACTCAACCAACAGTTTCATCTTCTTTCTTTCATTCACAACAATTTTGTCAACACACATAAACTTACATGATGATCGAAAACGGAAACGGAAACACAAACAAGCAAAACATGAAGGGAAAAGAGAAAAGGAGAAGAAGAAATATCCTTTTATCATGTAAGGGTTCGAATACCCCTGTATTCCACCTTTTATGTGAATTATATTTTGTCTTATTAAAAAAAAAAAGAGCCTTTGGATCACCCCCTTAATTTTAATTCACTAATTTAATGTATACATTAATAAACATATATGCAGATGAATTAATGAGGACCCTGCAAGTTGCAAGAAATATCACTATTTGTCCATGAGAGAAAGAGAGCTACACAAGAGAGATTGGACCACCAAGTACATTATTAGTTCTTGAATGATTGAGAGATTGTGGGTGATCACTATTTTGAACTTGTCTAATACCGTTTTAACATTTAAAAAAAAAAAATTATCACTTTTGTTATTATTTGTCATTAAATATGTTATCCTTTTTTATTTATACTTTAAATTATTCATTAAATAGTTCATAGCACCACTATTACTTTTCATTAATAGAGTACTACTACTTTCGTTCAGTACAATGAGACTCATTTACTTTATGCACATTGATTAAAAAAAAGTAGTAGTATTTTATATGTAATGGATAATTGTATTAGTGGGTGTGTGAGACTCATATTTTAATGGATACGTGTGGGTTCCATGCGTGTAAAAAAAGAAATGAGACACTTGGGGACGAATGTCTAAAATGGAAAAATGAAACTCTTTGAAGCGGATGGGGAAGTACTTTTTATTACCCCCTCCGTCCACCCCAAAAAATAAAATTTTTCCATTTTGGGCGTCGGCCCTTAAAGGGTTTTATTTTCCTTTATACACACATGAGACCCACACACACTCACTAATACAATTATAATATAGGGTCCACACACCCGCTAATATAATTACCCACTACACATTAAATTTTAATACTACTTAATCCATGTAAAAAAGTGAATGGATTTCTTTGAAGCAACCAAGAAAGTAAAATGTTATAATTTCTTATGTATTAGAAAAAAATCATTCCGTGAAACAGTTCACGTACTCGCCTATATTTTCTAGCAAATAAGTATTTTTGTAATAAACCTAAATGTAGGTGATGTTTGAAGATAAGATTTACGAAAATGTGACGTTGAAGATTAAATCTTTTTTTAATTAAAGAAAATCATTCAAGGTAAATCGTCTGACACAAAAGGGGAAACCACGGGGTCATCACTAAAGATTAGTAATTTTAAAAAGTTAATTGTCAAAAATATCCAAATTGAATTGACAAAAATCATTTTGATCAAAATATCCCTATCATGTCGAAATGCTATATCGGGATTTCGACAACTATTCCGACATCATCGGATGGTGTATTCAGTGTTGGAACTCCGACATAGCATTCCGACAGGGTGGGGGATATTTTATCGGATGTCCGATTCAGTGTTGAAATTCCGACATAGTATTCCGACATGATGGGGGTATTTTGGTCAAAAAATGGACTAATGGGTATGGATGTTATATAAATTAGTTGGTTGTTGGCAATAATTTTTAGTACTTTTTAAAAATGGGTAAATGGACTATTCTCCCAATTTAAAATATTCATTAAAATATTTTAACTTGTAGGTATTTATAATTTAAAATTTAAAAATATTGTATAATTTTCCCAAATATCAGTTATCACCATTAAAATAATGAATCCATTTTTGGTGAAATTGTCTTATAAGGTGATCTTTTTAATTTTTCCTTAATTAATTATTAAGTTTTTTAGAGATATTTTAATTTTTCATTTATATTATGAATGGTTTATAAAATACTACCTCTATCCCATTAAAACGTACATGCTTCCTTTGTAAATTATAAAAAAGGTGCGTACATTGTAACGGGACGAAGGGAGTGAATAATTTGGATACTTATTAATTTTCATTGATCCATACCATTTTTAATTAAAATATTACTCACTACTACATTAAACAATTTGGATACTTATTAATTTTCATTGATCCATACCATTTTTAATTAAAATATTACTCACTACTACATTAAACAATTTTTACCTCTGTCTTTTGTCTGTATATTAAGGAAAGTGAATTAATGAGTACCACGCTTGCAAGAAATATCACTATTTGTCCATGAGAGAGAGAGCGACAAGAGAGAGATTGGACCACCTTCAATATGCACGTACATTAATAGGAGTTTAAAACATGTTTTTTTTTACCAATTTTATTGAATTTTAGAGTGTAATGTAGTAATATTAGGTAATAAATAAATTAAGGGTTAATTGCAAAATAAACCACGAATTTTACTCCTATTGCAAATTAATCCTCACTTTTGAGAAATTACAAAAAAAATCATAATATTTATGTATGGTTGCAAAACGCACCCAATTTTTAATTAAAAGTATGGCTTTTTTGGGATTTTTTTTGCAACAATATTTAAAGGTGGTGTTTTTTTTTTTTTTTTGTAATTTCTCAAAAGTGAGGATTAATTTGTACTATGAGTAAAATTTGTAGTGTTTTTTTGCAATTAATCCATAAATTAAATATTTATGACTCTAAGTATCAGAATTATTAGGATGGTTGCACAGAGTACTGTGTCTCTCGTGAATAAAATAATGACCACACAAGCAACAACAAATATCACTATTGGTCCATGAGAGAGAGACAAGAGAGAGATTGGACCACAACGTGCATTATTATTTCAAGTTTTATTATGTTCTGTTATTTATGATGAGTGATTGAGAGATTGTCGGCCTCTTGGTAATAAATTAATGATAAGATTTTTATATGGAGGAGATGCTAACGATGATGTTCAACTTCCAGTTCCCCGGATCTCCTCGTGCATACATCCATGGAATGCCTATCATCCACCTCCACCTTCAGAGTCATGAAGGGAGTACTTTGAGTGTTCGGCACTTTTGTTCATTCATTTTTGCTATGATTAGACTTTTTGAAGGATTTTTGAATTAGATTTGATGTGGTAGATTGGATTGTACTTAAATTGTTTGTTTTTGGGAGGTTTCCTTTATTTTGAGTTTTTATTTTAGTTTTATGCGATTTACTTTTCGTTATTTTTTTTTCGTATTTTGGTTTGATTTTTATTGTTTGGATGTGATGGGAATTTGATTTTTAATACTATGGATGTGAATTAATGTGTTGATACTTTTTGATGGATAATTTGGTTTATGCATGTTATATGTTTTTGTATTGTTTGGTGATTTTTTTTCTTTGATCAATGCGGTATTTGTTGTTATTTTTATTCTTGTAGGGATGGTTTGGTGGTATGTTTTTGGGAAGGAGTTGAATAATTTTTGAATATGAGCTATAATGCATTGTTTGTGATGAGTGATGGCAATCATGTTAATGGTTTCTACTTGTTGAAATTGTGACATTAATTATATAATTTGTTCAATTTTGAGAAGTATGAAGGGTAATTATCTTTCTTTTGGTCCAAGCAAAAGCTTGTGAGACTAGAGCCTCAACCGTGCCTCCATGGTTAATTCTTGAAGAGAGGACCGGCCGGTTGAACTTAGACAAACTAGAACTTGCTCATGGACTATAGGAATGAAGCCCGAATGGTGGAAATTTGTGAGATGATCTTAGGTCATCTCTGATAAATGAAGTCATAGCCATAAAAATTTCCTTACCAAAAACGTTATCCCTAGTAAGCCACTTTGAGCCTATAAGCCTTTTATTTGTGATTTAAGCACAATACAAGCCTTTAAAACCCACTTGAGCTTTATATATATAACCTAAGTGTAGGTGATTGAGGAGATGATAGTTTACAAGGTTTGATGTGAGAATTGTACTAGAAAAGAAAGGAAATGGTAAACAAGCAAGAAAAGGATGAAAAGAGATTAAGCAAATGTACATGCGACCTCAAAAAAAAAGAGCAAATCAACAAAAATGAGCTCATGGAATTCAAAAGTCGAAAGAAAGGAAGTATGCAAAAATCAAGAGAAGCTCAAGAAATCCAAGGAATGATAATGGATAGTGCTTATGATTAAAGAAGAAAGTAAAGGAAGCTTGAAAGTAAGTAAGTTGGAGAAAGGTATCATCTCTTAAATTACTTACACTTGATTAGTCACTATTATCCAAAGTCTCCTACCCTACCAAAGAGCCTAAACACGACATCCAAAAGATAAAGACCTTTTTGATCACTTATTAAAACTAGGGTGGCTTGTGAACATAGTCCATGAGCAAGCCTATGATGAGTCAATTTTAACCGGTTAATGAGTGATGATCAAAACCCTACTCTATAGAGTGTTGAGTGAATTTGATATCCTATGAGAGGCTTGGATTGAAAGGGATTTGATTACTCTTTTGTCATTCTTAAGATTGAACTTGTTAATCTTTCATGTTATAAGTTTGATGAGGTAGGGATACTTAATTTGAATTTTGTAATCCTTATTACTTGTGATGTGTTGTGGTTTATGTTCGTTAGATGTTTTCTAGGTGAAAATTACTCCTCTTGTTTATTATTTTTCATTGTTCGATAACGAACAATACCTTAAGTTTAGGGGGTTGATTGTTGTCATTTTCACCTAGATTTTAGTGTTGTTATTTGTGTATTTTCGGATATTTTTATCCGTATTTTTGTTACTTTTGGTGTAATTATTGTTATTTTGAGAAATGTGGTATGATTTGATAAAATTGTGTAAATGAGCTTAAATATATGTAAAACAGGTCAAGAAATGGACAAAAAATGGAGTCGGGAGCGAAACGGAGTCGGAAGGACACAACCTGCTTGTACAAGGGCCGTGTGCGGAATACGGCCCTGTAACAAGTGGTCGTGTATTGTCATCAGAAATTGCTGCTAGCCAGGGAGGATGGCCGTGAGCTGGTGCACGGGCCGTGTGTTGCTGCATGCCCCATGTGCAGAGCACGGTCCTGTAAGAAGAAGCCGTGTACTTACATCAGAAAATGCTGCACGAACACGACCAAGGCAGTGTACTTCTGCTCGAGCCGTGTCTGGAAGCACGCACAATACGCCGAAGTAGGTATGCCCTACACGGGCCGTGTGCTGCTACACGGGCCGTGTAGGTGCAAAAACCTGTGCAATTTCAGAATGTTCCGAAAGCTTCTAGAAGGTCCATAAGTGATATAAAAGGAAGCACATTGTGAATTTTTGAGGAGGAGATCAGATTGAAAGCAGTTACACACACTTCACACCATATTTCCTCACACACTAGATCCATAATCCATCTCTACCATCTAGATCCATCTAATTTCCATTTGATCTTCACTTTCACTCCATAAATCCATCATTCCATCCATCCTTCCACCGTTTGAGAAGATTGAAGTATCAAGGAGTGAAGAATTTGATACATTGAAGAGGAGGAGAGGTCTTTCCATGCAAGGGAAGTCAATCTACTTTCCAATTGTTGGATTTCTTCTTATTATGGCTCAAATGGAGCAAAGCTTTATTTGAATTGAGTTAATCACAATGTTTAGTAGATAGTCCTATAGTAGGGCTAATCAAATGAATGTTCGAGATGAAGGGTTAGATATGTAAAACTTGAGTAATGATTTGAATTGATTTGTGGATTTTCTTTTATGATATATCAATCATGTTTCATTTTAATGTTTGTGTGATTAAATCTTATATTCATAGTATTAAGATGGTCATTCCAATGTTGTGAGTGGATGTTTAATTGAATCATACATTGAATTGTGGATGCATGTTAGTATAAGGGGGGTAAGACATACCCTTCTTAGGCTTAGAACGTTCATAGAGAGACACTTAAGAAATTGAGTGAAAAGAACCAACTTATGATCATAGTACCTTAAGGGAATTGAGATTAAGACCAATCTTAGGAGATTTAGGCTTGTAAAAGAGTCGAGAACCTAGTTGTCTTGGCCATAGGGACTAGGGGTAAAATTGTGATTGCTTTTAATCCACAAGTTAACGAAAATTACCATCAAGAGTTTTGCATATCTAGCTCAAGTCTTAACCATGAGTATAATTAGCCTTGCTATCTTCTCAAGTGAAATCTGATCGTTGTGAAATTCACCTAGATTTTAAGTGGATTTTTGTGACTTTAATTTAATAATTGAGCATGATTTTAATGAAAATACTATTAATTGCTTGATTATTTGGAGAAAGGTATTTTTGTTTATTTTTGTAGAAAAATGGGTGATTTTGATAAAAATGGATTCTACAAGTGAAGAGGAAGATGTGGGAGAAAACGAAGCTCGATTTGGAGTTGAAACGAGCAAGAACGGGCCAAAGAAAAAATTGTTATAAATCCCATTTTTGGTGCCATGAGCTAAATTATCCCACATTGATTACCTACCACAAATTCCTCCCACTCTATCACTACATGAACCCACTTGTCCCACATTGGAAACTCACTCAAATTTCTCTCACCCTTACTACTATAAATACCCTCTTCCATGAAAGCCACCATTGATCAATTCTCACCCATTAAATTCCATTAAATTGAATCATTAGATTCAATATTTTAAGAGAGCTTTTTAAGATCTCCATAGTTGAGATCCCTCCCCCTTTCGGGGTGAGGGATCCGTCCGTAGTTTAAATGTTTTTTCTAGATTAGGATTTTATTGTTTTCCAAGAAGGTGGGGACACCAAGGAAAGGATGATCCTCATGGATGTAAAACTTCATTAAGGTGTAATCTAATCCTACTTATTATCTTTTTATTTTCTATGTTTTGGATGTTTAAGTGATGTTTAGATTATGGATTAATTTGTGATATTATTTAAATTGCAATCCCGGCTTTGATTAGTTTCATTTATGGATGCTTAATTGTTTAATCTATATGTTTGATTTGTGTGGTTAATTATCTAGTGCATGTGGTTAGAACGAGAGTTCAATTATGTGTTTTAGGAATTAATTTAATCATTTCATCATGTGGGTTATGTGGATTAATGTGGGAAGAGTTGGAGACGACCTCTCATGTTTAGAACTACATAAGTGGACACTAGAGAGGTTAGATCGAGAGGTCAATTAATCTAGTGAGGGGAACCCAACCTTAGTGAATTCATAGTACCTAGAAAGGGAATATTACCTATGATTTAGTACCTTTTAGGGAACTCGTACGTGTAATTAGTACCTATTGGGAGGTTTCGCTATGGTATCGATCCTATGTGCTACTTTGGGGTCTTTGTAAGGGCCTACATCCTCTTCATCTCGAGAGAGAGTTTAGGTGAAAATAGTGATCGCTCTTACTATGATAGCTTAAATTGGGAGGCAATTAGATGTGTTACATGATTGATCCATTTGAATTGAATCATGAAAATTTCCTTTACATTGAAAATTCCAAAAATATTGTAATTAGTTTCTTTTCTTGTTTTTATTATCTCTCTTCTCGGTCGTCCCTAACTAATACGAGACTATAACTTGAAGGCCACGAATCCTAAATTTCCTTGGGTTCGATATTTTGTTGCTTGGTCGCCCGGACTATTAACGACCAATCAAAATCTACATCCATTCCATTCATCATTTGCTTGTTGTTTGATCATTTACTTTGTTAGTCTTAATTCTAATTAATTGAGTAAAATCGTAAGTAATAGTTTTAAATACAAACATCTTCAATCTATCATCCTTACAAAGCACAAATCAATGAAAAATTCGGATACAAACCTAAGTTTCATTTCCCTTGGGACAATATTACTATAAATTTTGTACTTAGTCACACGTTTACTCGACGATAGAGTCTCTTACTCTTCTCATTTATTAAAAATGCAACTAAGAACACTAGTCGATTGTCATAGCTTAGAAATTCTAATGTTTAGTATCTTAATGCATTTGTGAGTTCAAATCCATAGAGTCACTTGTAAATAGTGTAATTTAGTGGTCGTACCCTGAATTGCTAAACATAAGAACATTTTGGGTTAATTTGGTCGTACCATTAGCCTAGGGATTTGAGTTTGTATAATTGTTGGCATGTTTAATTCATGCAGTTTTATGAATTAGGATATGGAGGGGATCAAATCCTTGGACTAGGTTTTCAATTTATTTGTTATCTTTATTTTAATATTTCTTGCAATTTTAATTATTCACTTTCATGTTTATTAGTTGTTAGATACAATCCACCCCCTTGTTACTTTCTTAAAAACACGATTAATTCAATTTAAATTCGATTATTCCCTGTGGGTTCGACCCGTACTTATCCTACTACACTCTAGTATGGATTTGTTCAAAAAATTACAAATCATATTTTTGGGTGCCGGCGACAGTACACCAAGAGAATTCCACCATGTTGTCCATGTTTTGCACATTCTATTCTTCATTCTCCACATCTCAACACACTTCATCATATCACCGTACTTTGATTGAATCTACTTAACCCAAAGTAAGTTACCTCCTTCTAAAATCCTCCAACCCCATTTACCTAGAAGAGCCTTATTGAAAAGATCGATATTGTTTACACCCAACCCTCCAGACTACTTTCCTTTGCAAACATGCTCCCATTTTAACCAAAGTATATTTTTCGGGCCTTGCTCCCCTTCACCCCATAAAAATTTTCTTTGTAATGACATTATCTTCTTGATGATTTTCTTTGGAGCTTTAACATAAGATAGGTTGTAGATAGGGATGTTGGAGAGAGTAGCATTCAAAAGGATAATTCTTCCACCAAAAGACAGCTTCTTATTTTCCCATCGATTTAATTGGCTTTCAAGTTTATGGAGAACTGGATACCAAGCTTCTGTCTTGTTGTAGTCTATCCCAATTTGAAGGCCCAAATACTGTGGTGATAAACATCCTAATCTGCAGTTTAAAGTATAAGCCATCTCTGCAAGTGTATCATTTTCCACATTAATACCCACCAAAACACTTTTGCTGAAATTAATTCTTAGGCCTGACCATATCTCAAAGATCCACAGAATACTCTTCAACGTAGAAACGTTCTCCATAGATGCCTCCCCAAAAAATATTGTATCATCTACAAATTGGAGGTGAGAAACTTCCACCCCATCCATACCCACTTTCATAGGAATAAAACAATCTTTAGAGCATGTTTTTTCACCATACGACTTTAGCCTTCAACAACACATAGGAAAAGGAATGGGGATAAAGGGTCCCCTTTTCTAATCCCTCTATCAATTTTAAATTCCTCCGTAGGGCTCCCATTTACTAATACAGATGTAGTAGCTGAAAAAGTATATTCTTTTATCCAAGCATATCATTTTGCATCAAATTCCGACAATTCCAACATCTCCCACTGAAATTTCAGATTAACCGAGTCATATACTTTCTCAAAATCAGTCTTTAATATAAAAGCCCTCTCTCCCTTTTTCTTTATCTCTTTCACTGTCTCATTAGTAATAAGAATACTATCCATAATATATCTATTACTAATGAATGCAGATTGATTAGGGAATATGAGTTCTTCCATAGCCTTTTTCATTCTATTTGCTAACACCTTTGAAAGAATTTTATACATGCTGCCAATGAGAGATATAGGCCTATAATCCTGGATGGTGTTAGGATTACATACCTTAGGTATTAGCGTGATGAATGATGGATTAGCTCCCTTCACGAGTTTAGCATGCTCATGAAATTCTGAGAAAAATCAGTAGAAGTTATCCTCCATAATATCCCAAAACTGGTGAAAGAAATGGAAATTAAATCCATTAGGACCTGGGCTTTTGTTCCTTCCATATCCCCAAACAGCTTTTTTGATTTCATCTTTAGTGAATGGAGCAACGAGAACATCATTAATTGGCTCACTGATGTTTGAAGTTGGAATGCCTTTAATCTTAAGTTCCAGTTTCTCATGTTCTGCAAACTTCTCCTTAAAGAAAGAAAAGATGCAACTTTTCAGATCTTCCACTTCATCCACCCATTTCGCATTGAAGTAAGACCTTTAATTTCTGATAATTTGTTTCTACTGTTGACACAAGCATGGAAGAACTTAGAATTTGAATCCCCCTCTTGAAGCCATCTCGATCTTGATCTTTGAAAACTCAATATGTTAGATTTTCTCAAACCTTCTTCAATGAAGCAACAGGCTTCTATATGCTGCTCCTTATCTGTAGCGGACCATTCGCCTGCTTCTTTTTTTTCTGTCTAAGGAATAGATTTTTTCCTTGGCATCATCAATCTCTTTGTCTGACCTCCTTGCATGACTTGATTTCCATACTTTAATTTTTTTCTTTCAAAAGCTTCAATTTCTTCTTAATAACAAAACATCCCCATCCTTTAGCATCCATAGACGGCCACTCTAATATAATTAAATTCTTGAAGCTGTCTTCATTCAGCCACCAATCGATACAATTAATGGGGGAATCCATGGTGAGAAGGATAGGAGCATGATCTGATATGGATCTTTTAAGCCCAGATTGCTTGGAGTTCGGCCACTCTGATAATCATCCTGGAGAAATTAAAAATCTATCTAGTCTACTGCACGTGCTATCTATACTTCTATACCATGTGAATCTACGACAGAGGAGGGGGAGATCCATGAGGTTTGCCTCTGAATTAAATTCACGAAAATTGTCCACATCTTTTTTATACATATGATTGTGATTTCCTTGTCTATGTAAGACTGCATTAAAATTGCCACATACACACCATTTATCATTCGAGATCGCTTTGATATTTTCAGCTATTTGCTTCCATAACAGCTTTTTTTCCTGGATGACAAGGAGCATAAATGTTTGCAACGTTTATCTCTGTATTTTTAGGAATCCAAATTCCACTCACTCCTAAAACCCCATCTTCATTCCACAAAGATGTTTTTTGAAATTTCAAGGCACCTACTTCTTCCTTTGGATTTCTTTTTTCTTGATAAGAAATTTCTTCTGCTCACAATTAGACAGAAGATTCCTTTCTGATTTATTTATTCACGGACTGCTTTGACCTTTTAACTGGGGGAGAAAATTCCTTGTATATCACTGGGCCTAACCCAAAAACCCTATTAACTGTCAATTAAAGATACCATCATGAATAATTAAAAGAATCAAAACTCAAAACATACTTCTCATTATATATAGCTCACAAAACGCACACTAAAATATACTTCTCAATTTTCTGGAGTATCCACAGTTTCCATTGGGAATGAATCAAAACTCAAAACATACTTCTCATTATACGTGTATTTTTTAAAACAAAATATTATACACATGTCAATTAAAACAAAGAACCCTATTAACTGTCAATTAAACGTGTATTTTTTAAAACAAAATATTATATACTTATATAACTTGTGCACTCGAGAACAAAACATACCAATTCTTTTGAAACATTAACGGAGTGCTACATTAAAAAATGATTAATCTTCAAGCAGTTACATTTTCATAAATCTTTTCCTCAAACATCACCTACATTTAGTTTTATTAGAAAATCATTTATTTGCAAAATGGAAACTCTTGTACGAGAATATTTCACGGAATATATTTGTTTTAGATGAATAAGAAGTACTGATAACATTTTAATCCCTCTGTCTGCTTTAAAGAAACTTATTTGCTTTTTGTATGTGGATTAAATAGTAATATTATTTAATGTGTAGTAGGTAGTTGTATTAGAGGGTGTTTGGACTCATTTTAATTGTATTAGTGGGTTTGTGTGGATTCTATGTGTGTATAAAGGAAAATGAAACCCTTAAGCATGGATGCCAAAAAAAAAAAGAGACTATTTGGGACGGATGAAGGGATTAATAAAAAGAACTCTGTTAATGAAAAGTGGTAGTAGTACTATGAATTATTTCATGAACAATTCGATATATAAATAAAATAAGTAGCATATTTAACAAAAAAAAGTGATAATTTATTATAAAAAAAAAAGAGTAAAACGGTATTTGACAAGTTCAAAATAGTGATCACCCACAATCTCTCAATCATTCAAGAAATAATAATGGACGTGGTGGTCCAATCTCTCTCTTGTCGCTCTCTTTCTCTCATGGACAAATAGTGATATTTCTTGCAACTTGCATGGTCCTCATTAATTCATTTGCATATATGTTTATTAATGTATACATTAAATTAGTGAATTAAAATTAAGGGGGTGATCCAAAGGCTCTTTCTTCTCTTTTTTTTATCAGACAACATATAATTCACATAAAAGGTGGAATAAGGGGGTACTCCAACCCTTACATGATAAAAGGCTATTTCTTCTTCTCCTTCTCTCTTTTCCATTCATTTTTTGCTTGTTTGTATTTTTGTTTCCATTTTTGTTCATCGTGTATGTTTATGTGTGTTGACAAAATTGTTGTGAATGAAAGAAAGAAGATGAAACTGTTGGTTGGGTGTCAACTAAAGCCCCACATCGATTAGAAGTGGGGATGACAACGGGTTTACAAGTGTGAGCGAGACTCTCCCTTACATTGGATTGAGTGGATGCCCCAAAGCGGACAATATCATGCTATTGGATTGAGTGGGACCGGCTCTCGCTGGGCAGATAAACCCAATAGAAACTTTGAATTCTCCAGAAAATTGAGAAGTATATTTAAGTGTGCGTTTTGTGAGCTATATATAATGAGAAGTATGTTTTTGAGTTTTGATTCATTCCCAATGGAAACTGTGGATACTCCAGAAAATTGAGAAGTATATTTAAGTGTGCGTTTTGTGAGCTATATATAATGAGAAGTATGTTTTGAGTTTTGATTCCTTTAAATATTCATGATGGTATCTTTAATTGACAGTTAATAGGGTTCTTTATTTCTGCATGATCGAGCAAACCAATCACTAAATAGGCTAGGCCCCATTTATAATTAATTATTAATTCACTCTTTTATTTAATTTATATATATATATTATTCAATTCATTTCTACATCCATCTCATATTAAGGTAGGTCTTGTGTGAGACCGTCCCACGTGAGACCGTTTTTCACTTTGTAAAATAATTATCACTTTCGCTATAAAACGTTATCACTTTCGCTATAAAATGTTATCACTTTTTATTTATATACTATAAATTATTCATGAATTAGCATTATCACTTTTCATTAATTTATTATCACTTTCTTTTATACAAGTTATCACTTTCTGGCCGTCTCATGTAAGCCCTTATGTGAGACAGTCTCACACAAGTCTTTCCCCTCATAGTATAATAGTATTATATATAACACCATTATTGCTAATTTTTTTTGTCAATCAACATAGATTAGAAAAACGAAATTAAAAAAAAAAATTAATTACACCATTATTGGTTAACGTACCAGCATCGATTATCAGTTTGCGTTACATGTAAAAAGACTTGTGTGAGACGTATCACGTAACGACTTTAGTGAGATGGATAAAAATTATTGATTTTTTTTAAAAGATTATATTCCCTCTATCCCATAGAAGTTGACACACTTTCCTTTTTGGTTTGTCTCACTAAAGTTGACACATTTCATTTTTAATACATGGGACCCACACCAAAATAATTAATTTATCTCATGGAGCCCACATACCACCTCTAATACAACTACCCACTACACATTAAATATTATTTCTCTCACATCACTTTACTTCATTTTACATTAAATTATTATACTCCTTAATCTCCGTGTCAAAAAAAAATGTGCTAACTTCTCCGGGACGGAGGGGGTATAATGTTTATAGACCCTTACCCTTTGATAGTTATTTATTTCACCCTCAAGTGTAAGGGATCAATTGTAGCGCATGTGACCAAGTCATATGTCGAACCCATGAGATAGTTATAAATTTAACAAATAATTCTATACTATATGATAATTCAATTGCAAGACAAATCTGAGGATTTTTGGAAATATCTAATTAACTAATAAAAACTGAAATTAAATAATTAAACTAATTTAAGTGAAGATAAATTACGCAGAGAAACGATTTAAGAATTCAAGGATAGAGAATTGCTGAATTGGTAATGATAAGGCAAGCCAGCTTAACTATGTGACAGATTATTCTAGACTCAAATTAATTGCCTGCAGATGTTTATAAGATAATCAGTAAGCCTAATTAAATCTCCTTGATTGGGTAGAAATTAACACTTATAATGAGCTGCAAATCCCAGGATCGATAAGGAATTAATTCTCCCTCCGTCTATCGCACTTGCGATATTTCAGCTTTCCATTTCTAGGTACTAAATTATTAATCCCTTTAGTCTATTTACCAATTACCTAATAATGATTATCTAATAATGATGTTTTACCAAGTAATTAGTATTCCAAATTAATTATCTAACTGTCTTAGGAATTATAGGCCAATCCCTTAAAACTGCCACAGGAAACAACATTTATCATGCAGAAATAAAGAACCCTATTAACTATCAATTAGAGATACCATCATGAATAATTAAAGGAATCAAAACTCAAAACACAATAATACGAAGCAATAGAGATGATTATGATCGATTTTTGGTGGTTATGAGTAGCCTTTTATATTAACTTTCTAATGTGTACAAGCACAGTCATTGTGGATCAACAAAACTCATTATATATAGCTCAAAAAACGCACACTTAAATATACTTCTCAATTTTTCTGGAGTTTTCACAGTTTCTATTGGGTTTATCGGCCCAGCGAAGTTGGGCCCATCAATCCAATAGTATGATATTGTCCGCTTTGGGGCATCCACTCCAATGCAAGGGAGAGTCTCGCTCACACTTATAAACTCATTGACATCCCCACTTCTAACTGATGTGGGGCTTTAGTTGACACTCAACCAACAGTTTCATCTTCTTTCTTTCATTCACAACAATTTTGTCAACAAACATAAACTTACATGATGATCGAAAACGGAAACGGAAACACAAACAAGCAAAACATGAAGGGAAAAGAGAAAAGGAGAAGAAGAAATATCCTTTTATCATGTAAGGGTTCGAATACCCCTGTATTCCACCTTTTATGTGAATTATATTTTGTCTTATTAAAAAAAAAAGAGCCTTTGGATCACCCCCTTAATTTTAATTCACTAATTTAATGTATACATTAATAAACATATATGCAGATGAATTAATGAGGACCCTGCAAGTTGCAAGAAATATCACTATTTGTCCATGAGAGAAAGAGAGCTACACAAGAGAGATTGGACCACCAAGTACATTATTAGTTCTTGAATGATTGAGAGATTGTGGGTGATCACTATTTTGAACTTGTCTAATACCGTTTTAACATTTAAAAAAAAAAAATTATCACTTTTGTTATTATTTGTCATTAAATATGTTATCCTTTTTTATTTATACTTTAAATTATTCATTAAATAGTTCATAGCACCACTATTACTTTTCATTAATAGAGTACTACTACTTTCGTTCAGTACAATGAGACTCATTTACTTTATGCACATTGATTAAAAAAAAGTAGTAGTATTTTATATATAGTGGATAATTGTATTAGTGGGTGTGTGAGACTCATATTTTAATGGATACGTGTGGGTTCCATGCGTGTAAAAAAAGAAATGAGACACTTGGGGACGAATGTCTAAAATGGAAAAATGAAACTCTTTGAAGCGGATGGGGAAGTACTTTTTATTACCCCCTCCGTCCGCCCCAAAAAATAAAATTTTTCCATTTTGGGCGTCGGCCCTTAAAGGGTTTTATTTTCCTTTATACACACATGAGACCCACACACACTCACTAATACAATTATAATATAGGGTCCACACACCCGCTAATATAATTACCCACTACACATTAAATTTTAATACTACTTAATCCATGTAAAAAAGTGAATGGATTTCTTTGAAGCAACCAAGAAAGTAAAATGTTATAATTTCTTATGTATTAGAAAAAAATCATTCCGTGAAACAGTTCACGTACTCGCCTATATTTTCTAGCAAATAAGTATTTTTGTAATAAACCTAAATGTAGGTGATGTTTGAAGATAAGATTTACGAAAATGTGACGTTGAAGATTAAATCTTTTTTTAATTAAAGAAAATCATTCAAGGTAAATCGTCTGACACAAAAGGGGAAACCATGGGGTCATCACTAAAGATTAGTAATTTTAAAAAGTTAATTGTCAAAAATATCCAAATTGAATTGACAAAAATCATTTTGATCAAAATATCCCTATCATGTCGAAATGCTATATCGGGATTTCGACAACTATTCCGACATCATCGGATGGTGTATTCAGTGTTGGAACTCCGACATAGCATTCCGACAGGGTGGGGGATATTTTATCGGATGTCCGATTCAGTGTTGAAATTCCGACATAGTATTCCGACATGATGGGGGTATTTTGGTCAAAAAATGGACTAATGGGTATGGATGTTATATAAATTAGTTGGTTGTTGGCAATAATTTTTAGTACTTTTTAAAAATGGGTAAATGGACTATTCTCCCAATTTAAAATATTCATTAAAATATTTTAACTTGTAGGTATTTATAATTTAAAATTTAAAAATATTGTATAATTTTCCCAAATATCAGTTATCACCATTAAAATAATGAATCCATTTTTGGTGAAATTGTCTTATAAGGTGATCTTTTTAATTTTTCCTTAATTAATTATTAAGTTTTTTAGAGATATTTTAATTTTTCTTTTATATTATGAATGGTTTATAAAATACTACCTCTATCCCATTAAAACGTACATGCTTCCTTTGTAAATTATAAAAAAGGTGCGTACATTGTAACGGGACGAAGGGAGTGAATAATTTGGATACTTATTAATTTTCATTGATCCATACCATTTTTAATTAAAATATTACTCACTACTACATTAAACAATTTGGATACTTATTAATTTTCATTGATCCATACCATTTTTAATTAAAATATTACTCACTACTACATTAAACAATTTTTACCTCTGTCTTTTGTCTGTATATTAAGGAAAGTGAATTAATGAGTACCACGCTTGCAAGAAATATCACTATTTGTCCATGAGAGAGAGAGCGACAAGAGAGAGATTGGACCACCTTCAATATGCACGTACATTAATAGGAGTTTAAAACATGTTTTTTTTTACCAATTTTATTGAATTTTAGAGTGTAATGTAGTAATATTAGGTAATAAATAAATTAAGGGTTAATTGCAAAATAAACCACGAATTTTACTCCTATTGCAAATTAATCCTCACTTTTGAGAAATTACAAAAAAAATCATAATATTTATGTATGGTTGCAAAACGCACCCAATTTTTAATTAAAAGTATGGTTTTTTTGGGATTTTTTTTGCAACAATATTTAAAGGTGGTGTTTTTTTTTTTTTTTTGTAATTTCTCAAAAGTGAGGATTAATTTGTACTATGAGTAAAATTTGTAGTGTTTTTTTGCAATTAATCCATAAATTAAATATTTATGACTCTAAGTATCAGAATTATTAGGATGGTTGCACAGAGTACTGTGTCTCTCGTGAATAAAATAATGACCACACAAGCAACAACAAATATCACTATTGGTCCATGAGAGAGAGACAAGAGAGAGATTGGACCACAACGTGCATTATTATTTCAAGTTTTATTATGTTCTGTTATTTATGATGAGTGATTGAGAGATTGTCGGCCTCTTGGTAATAAATTAATGATAAGATTTTTATATGGAGGAGATGCTAACGATGATGTTCAACTTCCAGTTCCCCGGATCTTCTCGTGCATACATCCATGGAATGCCTATCATCCACCTCCACCTTCAGAGTCATGAAGGGAGTACTTTAAGTGTTCGGCACTTTTGTTCATTCATTTTTGCTATGATTAGACTTTTTGAAGGATTTTTGAATTAGATTTGATGTGGTAGATTGGATTGTACTTAAATTGTTTGTTTTTGGGAGGTTTCCTTTATTTTGAGTTTTTATTTTAGTTTTATGCGATTTACTTTTCGTTATTTTTTTTTCGTATTTTGGTTTGATTTTTATTGTTTGGATGTGATGGGAATTTGATTTTTAATACTATGGATGTGAATTAATGTGTTGATACTTTTTGATGGATAATTTGGTTTATGCATGTTATATGTTTTTGTATTGTTTGGTGATTTTTTTTCTTTGATCAATGCGGTATTTGTTGTTATTTTTATTCTTGTAGGGATGGTTTGGTGGTATGTTTTTGGGAAGGAGTTGAATAATTTTTGAATATGAGCTATAATGCATTGTTTGTGATGAGTGATGGCAATCATGTTAATGGTTTCTACTTGTTGAAATTGTGACATTAATTATATAATTTGTTCAATTTTGAGAAGTATGAAGGGTAATTATCTTTCTTTTGGTCCAAGCAAAAGCTTGTGAGACTAGAGCCTCAACCGTGCCTCCATGGTTAATTCTTGAAGAGAGGACCGGCCGGTTGAACTTAGACAAACTAGAACTTGCTCATGGACTATAGGAATGAAGCCCGAATGGTGGAAATTTGTGAGATGATCTTAGGTCATCTCTGATAAATGAAGTCATAGCCATAAAAATTTCCTTACCAAAAACGTTATCCCTAGTAAGCCACTTTGAGCCTATAAGCCTTTTATTTGTGATTTAAGCACAATACAAGCCTTTAAAACCCACTTGAGCTTTATATATATAACCTAAGTGTAGGTGATTGAGGAGATGATAGTTTACAAGGTTTGATGTGAGAATTGTACTAGAAAAGAAAGGAAATGGTAAACAAGCAAGAAAAGGATGAAAAGAGATTAAGCAAATGTACATGCGACCTCAAAAAAAAAAGAGCAAATCAACAAAAATGAGCTCATGGAATTCAAAAGTCGAAAGAAAGGAAGTATGCAAAAATCAAGAGAAGCTCAAGAAATCCAAGGAATGATAATGGATAGTGCTTATGATTAAAGAAGAAAGTAAAGGAAGCTTGAAAGTAAGTAAGTTGGAGAAAGGTATCATCTCTTAAATTACTTACACTTGATTAGTCACTATTATCCAAAGTCTCCTACCCTACCAAAGAGCCTAAACACGACATCCAAAAGATAAAGACCTTTTTGATCACTTATTAAAACTAGGGTGGCTTGTGAACATAGTCCATGAGCAAGCCTATGATGAGTCAATTTTAACCGGTTAATGAGTGATGATCAAAACCCTACTCTATAGAGTGTTGAGTGAATTTGATATCCTATGAGAGGCTTGGATTGAAAGGGATTTGATTACTCTTTTGTCATTCTTAAGATTGAACTTGTTAATCTTTCATGTTATAAGTTTGATGAGGTAGGGATACTTAATTTGAATTTTGTAATCCTTATTACTTGTGATGTGTTGTGGTTTATGTTCGTTAGATGTTTTCTAGGTGAAAATTACTCCTCTTGTTTATTATTTTTCATTGTTCGATAACGAACAATACCTTAAGTTTAGGGGGTTGATTGTTGTCATTTTCACCTAGATTTTAGTGTTGTTATTTGTGTATTTTCGGATATTTTTATCCGTATTTTTGTTACTTTTGGTGTAATTATTGTTATTTTGAGAAATGTGGTATGATTTGATAAAATTGTGTAAATGAGCTTAAATATATGTAAAACAGGTCAAGAAATGGACAAAAAATGGAGTCAGGAGCCAAACGGAGTCGGAAGGACACAACCTGCTTGTACAAGGGCCGTGTGCGGAATACGGCCCTGTAACAAGTGGTCGTGTATTGTCATCAGAAATTGCTGCTAGCCAGGGAGGATGGCCGTGAGCTGGTGCACGGGCCGTGTGTTGCTGCATGCCCCATGTGCAGAGCACGGTCCTGTAAGAAGAAGCCGTGTACTTACATCAGAAAACGCTGCACGAACACGACCAAGGCAGTGTACTTCTGCTCGAGCCGTGTCTGGAAGCACGCACAATACGCCGAAGTAGGTGTGCCCTACACGGGCCGTGTGCTGCTACACGGGCCGTGTAGGTGCAAAAACCTGTGCAATTTCAGAATGTTCCGAAAGCTTCTAGAAGGTCCATAAGTGATATAAAAGGAAGCACATTGCGAATTTTTGAGGAGGAGATCAGATTGAAAGCAGTTACACACACTTCACACCATATTTCCTCACACACTAGATCCATAATCCATCTCTACCATCTAGATCCATCTAATTTCCATTTGATCTTCACTTTCACTCCATAAATCCATCATTCCATCCATCCTTCCACCGTTTGAGAAGATTGAAGTATCAGGGAGTGAAGAATTTGATACATTGAAGAGGAGGAGAGGTCTTTCCATGCAAGGGAAGTCAATCTACTTTCCAATTGTTGGATTTCTTCTTATTATGGCTCAAATTGAGCAAAGCTTTATTTGAATTGAGTTAATCACAATGTTTAGTAGTTAGTCCTATAGTAGGGCTAATCAAATGAATGTTCGAGATGAAGGGTTAGATATGTAAAACTTGAGTAATGATTTGAATTGATTTGTGAATTTTCTTTTATGATATATCAATCATGTTTCATTTTAATGTTTGTGTGATTAAATCTTATATTCATAGTATTAAGATGGTCATTCTAATGTTGTGAGTGGATGTTTAATTGAATCATACATTGAATTGTGGATGCATGTTAGTATAAGGGGGGTAAGACATACCCTTCTTAGGCTTAGAACGTTCATAGAGAGACACTTAAGAAATTGAGTGAAAAGAACCAACTTATGATCATAGTACCTTAAGGGAATTGAGATTAAGACCAATCTTAGGAGATTTAGGCTTGTAAAAGAGTCGAGAACCTAGTTGTCTTGGCCATAGGGACTAGGGGTAAAATTGTGATTGCTTTTAATCCACAAGTTAACGAAAATTACCATCAAGAGTTTTGCATATCTAGCTCAAGTCTTAACCATGAGTATAATTAGCCTTGCTATCTTCTCAAGTGAAATCTGATCGTTGTGAAATTCACCTAGATTTTAAGTGGATTTTTGTGACTTTAATTTAATAATTGAGCATGATTTTAATGAAAATACTATTAATTGCTTGATTATTTGGAGAAAGGTATTTTTGTTTATTTTTGTAGAAAAATGGGTGATTTTGATAAAAATGGATTCTACAAGTGAAGAGGAAGATGTGGGAGAAAACGAAGCTCGATTTGGAGTTGAAACGAGCAAGAACGGGCCAAAGAAAAAATTGTTATAAATCCCATTTTTGGTGCCATGAGCTAAATTATCCCACATTGATTACCTACCACAAATTCCTCCCACTCTATCACTACATGAACCCACTTGTCCCACATTGGAAACTCACTCAAATTTCTCTCACTCTTACTACTATAAATACCCTCTTCCATGAAAGCCACCATTGATCAATTCTCACCCATTAAATTCCATTAAATTGAATCATTAGATTCAATATTTTAAGAGAGCTTTTTAAGATCTCCATAGTTGAGATCCCTCCCCCTTTCGGGGTGAGGGATCCGTCCGTAGTTTAAATGTTTTTTCTAGATTAGGATTTTATTGTTTTCCAAGAAGGTGGGGACACCAAGGAAAGGATGATCCTCATGGATGTAAAACTTCATTAAGGTGTAATCTAATCCTACTTATTATCTTTTTATTTTCTATGTTTTGGATGTTTAAGTGATGTTTAGATTATGGATTAATTTGTGATATTATTTAAATTGCAATCCCGGCTTTGATTAGTTTCATTTATGGATGCTTAATTGTTTAATCTATATGTTTGATTTGTGTGGTTAATTATCTAGTGCATGTGGTTAGAACGAGAGTTCAATTATGTGTTTTAGGAATTAATTTAATCATTTCATCATGTGGGTTATGTGGATTAATGTGGGAAGAGTTGGAGACGACCTCTCATGTTTAGAACTACATAAGTGGACACTAGAGAGGTTAGATCGAGAGGTCAATTAATCTAGTGAGGGGAACCCAACCTTAGTGAATTCATAGTACCTAGAAAGGGAATATTACCTATGATTTAGTACCTTTTAGGGAACTCGTACGTGTAATTAGTACCTATTGGGAGGTTTCGCTATGGTATCGATCCTATGTGCTACTTTGGGGTCTTTGTAAGGGCCTACATCCTCTTCATCTCGAGAGAGAGTTTAGGTGAAAATAGTGATCGCTCTTACTATGATAGCTTAAATTGGGAGGCAATTAGATGTGTTACATGATTGATCCATTTGAATTGAATCATGAAAATTTCCTTTACATTGAAAATTCCAAAAATATTGTAATTAGTTTCTTTTCTTGTTTTTATTATCTCTCTTCTCGGTCGTCCCTAACTAATACGAGACTATAACTTGAAGGCCACGAATCCTAAATTTCCTTGGGTTCGATATTTTGTTGCTTGGTCTCCCGGACTATTAACGACCAATCAAAATCTACATCCATTCCATTCATCATTTGCTTGTTGTTTGATCATTTACTTTGTTAGTCTTAATTCTAATTAATTGAGTAAAATCGTAAGTAATAGTTTTAAATACAAACATCTTCAATCTATCATCCTTACAAAGCACAAATCAATGAAAAATTCGGATACAAACCTAAGTTTCATTTCCCTTGGGACAATATTACTATAAATTTTGTACTTAGTCACACGTTTACTCGACGATAGAGTCTCTTACTCTTCTCATTTATTAAAAATGCAACTAAGAACACTAGTCGATTGTCATAGCTTAGAAATTCTAATGTTTAGTATCTTAATGCATTTGTGAGTTCAAATCCATAGAGTCACTTGTAAATAGTGTAATTTAGTGGTCGTACCCTGAATTGCTAAACATAAGAACATTTTGGGTTAATTTGGTCGTACCATTAGCCTAGGGATTTGAGTTTGTATAATTGTTGGCATGTTTAATTCATGCAGTTTTATGAATTAGGATATGAAGGGGATCAAATCCTTGGACTAGGTTTTCAATTTATTTGTTATCTTTATTTTAATATTTCTTGCAATTTTAATTATTCACTTTCATGTTTATTAGTTGTTAGATACAATCCACCCCCTTGTTACTTTCTTAAAAACACGATTAATTCAATTTAAATTCGATTATTCCCTGTGGGTTCGACCCGTACTTATCCTACTACACTCTAGTATGGATTTGTTCAAAAAATTACAAATCATATTTTTGGGTGCCGGCGACAGTACACCAAGAGAATTCCACCATGTTGTCCATGTTTTGCACATTCTATTCTTCATTCTCCACATCTCAACACACTTCATCATATCACCGTACTTTGATTGAATCTACTTAACCCAAAGTAAGTTACCTCCTTCTAAAATCCTCCAACCCCATTTACCTAGAAGAGCCTTATTGAAAAGATCGATATTGTTTACACCCAACCCTCCAGACTACTTTCCTTTGCAAACATGCTCCCATTTTAACCAAAGTATATTTTTCGGGCCTTGCTCCCCTTCACCCCATAAAAATTTTCTTTGTAATGACATTATCTTCTTGATGATTTTCTTTGGAGCTTTAACATAAGATAGGTTGTAGATAGGGATGTTGGAGAGAGTAGCATTCAAAAGGATAATTCTTCCACCAAAAGACAGCTTCTTATTTTCCCATCGATTTAATTGGCTTTCAAGTTTATGGAGAACTGGATACCAAGCTTCTGTCTTGTTGTAGTCTATCCCAATTTGAAGGCCCAAATACTGTGGTGATAAACATCCTAATCTGCAGTTTAAAGTATAAGCCATCTCTGCAAGTGTATCATTTTCCACATTAATACCCACCAAAACACTTTTGCTGAAATTAATTCTTAGGCCTGACCATATCTCAAAGATCCATAGAATACTCTTCAACGTAGAAACGTTCTCCATAGATGCCTCCCCAAAAAATATTGTATCATCTACAAATTGGAGGTGAGAAACTTCCACCCCATCCATACCCACTTTCATAGGAATAAAACAATCTTTAGAGCATGTTTTTTCACCATACGACTTTAGCCTTCAACAACACATAGGAAAAGGAATGGGGATAAAGGGTCCCCTTTTCTAATCCCTCTATCAATTTTAAATTCCTCCGTAGGGCTCCCATTTACTAATACAGATGTAGTAGCTGAAAAAGTATATTCTTTTATCCAAGCATATCATTTTGCATCAAATTCCGACAATTCCAACATCTCCCACTGAAATTTCAGATTAACCGAGTCATATACTTTCTCAAAATCAGTCTTTAATATAAAAGCCCTCTCTCCCTTTTTCTTTATCTCTTTCACTGTCTCATTAGTAATAAGAATACTATCCATAATATATCTATTACTAATGAATGCAGATTGATTAGGGAATATGAGTTCTTCCATAGCCTTTTTCATTCTATTTGCTAACACCTTTGAAAGAATTTTATACATGCTGCCAATGAGAGATATAGGCCTATAATCCTGGATGGTGTTAGGATTACATACCTTAGGTATTAGCATGATGAATGATGGATTAGCTCCCTTCACGAGTTTAGCATGCTCATGAAATTCTGAGAAAAATCAGTAGAAGTTATCCTCCATAATATCCCAAAACTGGTGAAAGAAATGGAAATTAAATCCATTAGGACCTGGGCTTTTGTTCCTTCCATATCCCCAAACAGCTTTTTTGATTTCATCTTTAGTGAATGGAGCAACGAGAACATCATTAATTGGCTCACTGATGTTTGAAGTTGGAATGCCTTTAATCTTAAGTTCCAGTTTCTCATGTTCTGCAAACTTCTCCTTAAAGAAAGAAAAGATGCAACTTTTCAGATCTTCCACTTCATCCACCCATTTCGCATTGAAGTAAGACCTTTAATTTCTGATAATTTGTTTCTACTGTTGACACAAGCATGGAAGAACTTAGAATTTGAATCCCCCTCTTGAAGCCATCTCGATCTTGATCTTTGAAAACTCAATATGTTAGATTTTCTCAAACCTTCTTCAATGAAGCAACAGGCTTCTATATGCTGCTCCTTATCTGTAGCGGACCATTCGCCTGCTTCTTTTTTTTCTGTCTAAGGAATAGATTTTTTCCTTGGCATCATCAATCTCTTTGTCTGACCTCCTTGCATGACTTGATTTCCATACTTTAATTTTTTTCTTTCAAAAGCTTCAATTTCTTCTTAATAACAAAACATCCCCATCCTTTAGCATCCATAGACGGCCACTCTAATATAATTAAATTCTTGAAGCTGTCTTCATTCAGCCACCAATCGATACAATTAATGGGGGAATCCATGGTGAGAAGGATAGGAGCATGATCTGATATGGATCTTTTAAGCCCAGATTGCTTGGAGTTCGGCCACTCTGATAATCATCCTGGAGAAATTAAAAATCTATCTAGTCTACTGCACGTGCTATCTATACTTCTATACCATGTGAATCTACGACAGAGGAGGGGGAGATCCATGAGGTTTGCCTCTGAATTAAATTCACGAAAATTGTCCACATCTTTTTTATACATATGATTGTGATTTCCTTGTCTATGTAAGACTGCATTAAAATCGCCACATACACACCATTTATCATTCGAGATCGCTTTGATATTTTCAGCTATTTGCTTCCATAACAGCTTTTTTTCCTGGATGACAAGGAGCATAAATGTTTGCAACGTTTATCTCTGTATTTTTAGGAATCCAAATTCCACTCACTCCTAAAACCCCATCTTCATTCCACAAAGATGTTTTTTGAAATTTCAAGGCACCTACTTCTTCCTTTGGATTTCTTTTTTCTTGATAAGAAATTTCTTCTGCTCACAATTAGACAGAAGATTCCTTTCTGATTTATTTATTCACGGACTGCTTTGACCTTTTAACTGGGGGAGAAAATTCCTTGTATATCACTGGGCCTAACCCAAAAACCCTATTAACTGTCAATTAAAGATACCATCATGAATAATTAAAAGAATCAAAACTCAAAACATACTTCTCATTATATATAGCTCACAAAACGCACACTAAAATATACTTCTCAATTTTCTGGAGTATCCACAGTTTCCATTGGGAATGAATCAAAACTCAAAACATACTTCTCATTATACGTGTATTTTTTAAAACAAAATATTATACACATGTCAATTAAAACAAAGAACCCTATTAACTGTCAATTAAACGTGTATTTTTTAAAACAAAATATTATACACTTATATAACTTGTGCACTCGAGAACAAAACATACCAATTCTTTTGAAACATTAACGGAGTGCTACATTAAAAAATGATTAATCTTCAAGCAGTTACATTTTCATAAATCTTTTCCTCAAACATCACCTACATTTAGTTTTATTAGAAAATCATTTATTTGCAAAATGGAAACTCTTGTACGAGAATATTTCACGGAATATATTTGTTTTAGATGAATAAGAAGTACTGATAACATTTTAATCCCTCTGTCTTCTTTAAAGAAACTTATTTGCTTTTTGTATGTGGATTAAATAGTAATATTATTTAATGTGTAGTAGGTAGTTGTATTAGAGGGTGTTTGGACTCATTTTAATTGTATTAGTGGGTTTGTGTGGATTCTATGTGTGTATAAAGGAAAATGAAACCCTTAAGCATGGATGCCAAAAAAAAAAAAGAGACTATTTGGGACGGATGAAGGGATTAATAAAAAGAACTCTGTTAATGAAAAGTGGTAGTAGTACTATGAATTATTTCATGAACAATTCGATATATAAATAAAATAAGTAGCATATTTAACAAAAAAAAGTGATAATTTATTATAAAAAAAAGAGTAAAACGGTATTTGATAAGTTCAAAATAGTGATCACCCACAATCTCTCAATCATTCAAGAAATAATAATGGACGTGGTGGTCCAATCTCTCTCTTGTCGCTCTCTTTCTCTCATGGACAAATAGTGATATTTCTTGCAACTTGCATGGTCCTCATTAATTCATTTGCATATATGTTTATTAATGTATACATTAAATTAGTGAATTAAAATTAAGGGGGTGATCCAAAGGCTCTTTCTTCTCTTTTTTTTATCAGACAACATATAATTCACATAAAAGGTGGAATAAGGGGGGTACTCCAACCCTTACATGATAAAAGGCTATTTCTTCTTCTCCTTCTCTCTTTTCCATTCATTTTTTGCTTGTTTGTATTTTTGTTTCCATTTTTGTTCATCGTGTATGTTTATGTGTGTTGACAAAATTGTTGTGAATGAAAGAAAGAAGATGAAACTGTTGGTTGGGTGTCAACTAAAGCCCCACATCGATTAGAAGTGGGGATGACAACGGGTTTACAAGTGTGAGCGAGACTCTCCCTTACATTGGATTGAGTGGATGCCCCAAAGCGGACAATATCATGCTATTGGATTGAGTGGGACCGGCTCTCGCTGGGCAGATAAACCCAATAGAAACTTTGAATTCTCCAGAAAATTGAGAAGTATATTTAAGTGTGCGTTTTGTGAGCTATATATAATGAGAAGTATGTTTTTGAGTTTTGATTCATTCCCAATGGAAACTGTGGATACTCCAGAAAATTGAGAAGTATATTTAAGTGTGCGTTTTGTGAGCTATATATAATGAGAAGTATGTTTTGAGTTTTGATTCCTTTAATTATTCATGATGGTATCTTTAATTGACAGTTAATAGGGTTCTTTATTTCTGCATGATCGAGCAAACCAATCACTAAACAGGCTAGGCCCCATTTATAATTAATTATTAATTCACTCTTTTATTTAATTTATATATATATATTATTCAATTCATTTCTACATCCATCTCATATTAAGGTAGGTCTTGTGTGAGACCGTTTTTCACTTTGTAAAATAATTATCACTTTCGCTATAAAACGTTATCACTTTCGCTATAAAATGTTATCACTTTTTATTTATATACTATAAATTATTCATGAATTAGCATTATCACTTTTCATTAATTTATTATCACTTTCTTTTATACAAGTTATCACTTTCTGGCCGTCTCACGTAAGCCCTTATGTGAGACAGTCTCACACAAGTCTTTCCCCTCATAGTATAATAGTATTATATATAACACCATTATTGCTAATTTTTTTTGTCAATCAACATAGATTAGAAAAACGAAATTAAAAAAAAAATTAATTACACCATTATTGGTTAACGTACCAGCATCGATTACCAGTTTGCGTTACATGTAAAAAGACTTGTGTGAGACGTATCACGTAACGACTTTAGTGAGATGGATAAAAATTATTGATTTTTTTTAAAAGATTATATTCCCTCTATCCCATAGAAGTTGACATACTTTCCTTTTTGGTTTGTCTCACTAAAGTTGACACATTTCCTTTTTAATACATGGGACCCACACCAAAATAATTAATTTATCTCATGGAGCCCACATACCACCTCTAATACAACTACCCACTACACATTAAATATTATTTCTCTCACATCACTTTACTTCATTTTACATTAAATTATTATACTCCTTAATCTCCGTGTCAAAAAAAATATGCTAACTTCTCTGGGACGGAGGGAGTATAATGTTTATAGACCCTTACCCTTTGATAGTTATTTATTTCACCCTCAAGTGTAAGGGATCAATTGTAGCGCATGTGACCAAGTCAAATGTCGAACCCATGAGATAGTTATAAATTTAACAAATAATTCTATACTATATGATAATTCAATTGCAAGACAAATCTGAGGATTTTTGGAAATATCTAATTAACTAATAAAAACTGAAATTAAATAATTAAACTAATTTAAGTGAAGATAAATTACGCAGAGAAACTATTTAAGAATTCAAGGATAGAGAATTGCTGAATTGGTAATGATAAGGTAAGCCAGCTTAACTATGTGACAGATTATTCTAGACTCAAATTAATTGCATGCAGATGTTTATAAGATAATCACTAAGCCTAGTTAAATCTACTTGATTGGGTAGAATTTAACACTTATAATGAGCTGCAAATCCCAGGATCGATAAGGAATTAATTCTCCCTCCGTCTATACGCACTTGCGATATTTCAGCTTTCCATTTCTAGGTACTAAATTATTAATTCCTTTAGTCTCTTTACCAATTACCTAATAATGATTACCTAATAATGATATTTTACCAAGTAATTAGTATTCCAAATTGATTATCTAACTGTCTTAGGAATTATAGGCCAATCCCTTAAAACTGCCACAGGAAACAACATTTATCATGCAGAAATAAAGAACCCTATTAACTATCAATTAGAGATACCATCATGAATAATTAAAGGAATCAAAACTCAAAACACAATAATACGAAGCAATAGAGATGATTATGATCGATTTTTGGTGGTTATGAGTAGCCTTTTATATTAACTTTCTAATGCGTACAAGCACAGTCATTGTGGATCAACAAAACTTTTATATATAGCTCAAAAAACACACACTTAAATATACTTCTCAATTTTTCTGGAGTTTTCACAGTTTCTATTGGGTTTATCGGCCCAGCGAGAGTTGAGCCCATCAATCCAATAGTATGATATTGTCCGCTTTGGGGCATCCACTCCAATGCAAGGGAGAGTCTCGCTCACACTTATAAACTCATTGACATCCCCACTTCTAACTGATGTGGGGCTTTAGTTGACACTCAACCAACAGTTTCATCTTCTTTCTTTCATTCACAACAATTTTGTCAACACACATAAACTTACATGATGATCGAAAACGGAAACAGAAACACAAACAAGCAAAAAATGAAGGGAAAAGAGAAAAGGAGAAGAAGAAATATCCTTTTATCATGTAAGGGTTGGAGTACCCCTGTATTCCACCTTTTATGGGAATTATATTTTGTCTGATTAAAAAAAAAAAAGAAAGAGCCTTTGGATCACCCCCTTAATTTTAATTCACTAATTTAATGTATACATTAATAAACATATATGCAGATGAATTAATGAGGACCCTGCAAGTTGCAAGAAATATCACTATTTGTCCATGAGAGAAAGAGAGCGACACAAGAGAGATTGGACCACTAAGTACATTATTAGTTCTTGAATGATTGAGAGATTGTGGGCGATCACTATTTTGAACTTGTCTAATACCGTTTTAACATATTTTAAAAAAAAATAATTATCACTTTTGTTATTATTTTTCATTAAATATGTTATCCTTTTTTATTTATACTTTAAATTATTCATTAAATAGTTCATAACACCACTATTACTTTTCATTAATAGAGTACTACTACTTTCGTTCAGTACAATGAGACTCATTTACTTTATGCACATTGATTAAAAAAAAGTAGTAGTATTTTATATATAGTGGATAATTGTATTAGTGGGTGTGTGAGACTCATATTTTAATGGATACGTGTGGGTTCCATGCGTGTAAAAAAAGAAATGAGACACTTGGGGACGAATGTCTAAAATGGAAAAATAAAACTCTTTGAAGCGGATGGGGATGTACTTTTTATTACCCCCTCCGTCCGCCCCAAAAAGTAAAATTTTTCCATTTTGGGCGTCGGCCCTTAAAGGGTTTTATTTCCCTTTATATACACATGAGACCCACACACACTCACTAATACAATTATAATATAGGGTCCACACACCCGCTAATACAATTACCCACTACACATTAAATTTTAATACTACTTAATCCATGTAAAAAAGTGAATGGATTTCTTTGAAGCAACCAAGAAAGTAAAATGTTATCATTTCTTATGTATTAGAAAAAAATTTATTCCGTGAAACAGTTCACGTACTCGCCTATATTTTCTAGCAAATAAATATTTTTGTAATAAACCTAAATGTAGGTGATGTTTGAAGATAAGATTTACGAAAATGTGACGTTGAAGATTAAATCTTTTTTTAATTAAAGAAAATCATTCAAGGTAAATAGTCCGACACAAAAGGGGAAACCACGGGGTCATCACTAAAGATTAGTAATTTTAAAAAGTTAATTGTCAAAAATATCCAAATTGAATTGACAAAAATAATTTTTGATCAAAATATCCCTATCATGTCGAAATGCTATATCGGGATTTCGACACCTATTCCGACATCATCGGATGTCGTATTCAGTGTTGGAACTCCGACATAGCATTCCGACAAGGTGGGGGATATTTTATCGGATGTCCGATTCAGTGTTGAAATTCCGACATAGTATTCCGACATGATAGAGATATTTTGGTCCAAAAAATGGACAAATGGGTATGGATGTTATATAAATTAGTTGGTTGTTGGCAATAATTTTTAGTACTTTTTAAAAATAGGTAAATGGACTATTCTCCCAATTTAAAATATTCATTAAAATATTTTAACTTGTAGGTATTTATAATTTAAAATTTAAAAATATTGTATAATTTTCCCAAATATCAGTTATCACCATTAAAATAATGAATCCATTTTTGGTGAAATTGTCTTATAAGGTGATCTTTTTAATTTTTCCTTAATTAATTATTAATTTTTTTAGAGATATTTTAATTTTTCTTTTATATTATGAATGGTTTATAAAATACTACCTCTATCCCATTAAAACGTACACGCTTCCTTTGTAAATTACAAAAAAAGTGCGTACATTGTAACGGGACGGAGGAAGTAAATAATTTGGATACTTATTAATTTTCATTGATCCATACCATTTTTAATTAAAATATTACTCACTACTACATTAAACAATTTTTACCTCTGTCTTTTGTCTGTATATTAAGGAAAGTGAATTAATGAGTACCACGCTTGCAAGAAATATCACTATTTGTCCATGAGAGAGAGAGCGACAAGAGAGAGATTGGACCACCTTCAATATGCACGTACATTAATAGAAGTTTAAAAAAAGTTTTTTTTTACCAATTTTATTGAATTTTAGAGTGTAATGTAGTAATATTAGGTAATAAATAAATTAAGGGTTAATTGCAAAATAAACCACGAATTTTACTCCTATTGCAAATTAATCCTTACTTTTGAGAAATTACAAAAAAAATCATAATATTTATATATGGTTGCAAAACGCACCCAATTTTTAATTAAAAGTATGGCTTTTTTGGGATTTTTTTGCAACAATATTTAAAGGTGGTGATTTTTTTTTTTTTGCAATTCTCAAAAGTGAGGATTAATTTGTAACATGAGTAAAATTTGTAGTGTTTTTTTGCAATTAATCCATAAATTAAATATTTATGACTCTAAGTATCAGAATTATTAGGATGGTTGCACAGAGTACTGTGTTTCTCGTGAATAAAATGATGACCACACAAGCAACAACAAATATCACTATTGGTCCATGAGAGAGAGACAAGAGAGAGATTGGACCACAACGTGCATTATTATTTCAAGTTTTATTATGTTCTGTTATTTATGATGAGTGATTGAGAGATTGTCGGCCGCTTGGTAATAAATTAATGATAAGATTTTTATATGGAGGAGATGCTAACGATGATGTTCAACTTCCAGTTCCCCGGATCTCCTCGTACATACATTCATGGAATGCCTATCATCCACCTCCACCTTCAGAGCCATGAAGGGAGTACTTTGAGTGTTCGGCACTTTTGTTCATTCATTTTTGCTATGATTAGACTTTTTGAAGGATTTTTTAATTAGATTTGATGTGGTAGATTGGATTGTACTTAAATTGTTTGTTTTTGGGAGATTTCATTTATTTAGGGTTTTATTTTAGTTTTATGCGATTTACTTTTCGTTATTTTTTTTCGTATTTTGGTTTGATTTTTATTGTTTGGATGTGATGGGAGTTTGATTTTTAATGCTATGGATGTGAATTAATGTGTTGATACTTTTTGATGGATAATTTGGTTTATGCATGTTATATGTTTTTGTATTGTTTGGTGATTTTTTTTCTTTGATCAATGTGGTGTTTGTTGTTATTTTTATTCTTGTAGGAATGGTTTGGTGGTATGTTTTTGGGAAGGAGTTGAATAATTTTTGAATATGAACTATAATGCATTGTTTGTGATGAGTGATAGCAAGCATGTTAATGGTTTCTACTTGTTGAAATTGTGACATGAATTATATAATTTGTTCAATTTTGAGAAGTATGAAGGGTAATTATCTTTCTTTTGGTCCAAGCAAAAGCTTGTGAGACTAGAGCCTCAACCGTGCGGTTAATTCTTGAAGAGAGGACCGGCCGGTTGAACTTAGACAAACTAGAACTTGCTCATGGACTATAGGAATGAAGCCCGAATGGTGGAAATTTGTGAGATGATCATAGGCGCCATCCCTGATAAATGAAGTCATAGCCATAAAAATTTCCTTACCAAAAACATTATCTCTAGTAAGCCACTTTGAGTCTATAAGCCTTTTATTTGTGATTTAAGCACAATACAAGCCTTTAAAACCTACTTGAGCCTTATATATATAACCTAAGTGTAGGTGATTGAGGAGATGATAGTTTACAAGGTTTGATGTGAGAATTGTACTAGAAAAGAAAGGAAATGATAAACAAGCAAGAAAATGATGAAAAGAGATTAAGCAAATGTACATGCGACCTCAAAAAAAAAGAGCAAATCAACAAAAAATGAGCTCATGGAATTCAAAAGTCGAAAGAAAGGAAGTATGCAAAAATCAAGAGAAGCTCAAGAAATCCAAGGAATGATAATGGATAGTGCTTATGATTAAAGAAGAAAGTAAAGGAAGCTTGAAAGTAAGTAAGTTGGAGAAAGGTATCATCTCTTAAATTACTTACACTTGATTAGTCACTATTATCCAAAGTCTCCTACCCTACCAAAGAGCCTAAACATGACATCCAAAAGATAAAGAACTTTTTGATCACTTATTAAAATTAGTGTGGCTTGTGAACATAGTCCATGAGCAAGCCTATGATGAGTCAGTTTTAACTGGTTAATGAGTGATGATCAAAACCCTACTCTATAGAGTGTTGAGTGAATTTGATATCCTATGAGAGGCTTGGATTGAAAGGGATTTGATTACTCTTTTATCATTCTTAAGATTGAACTTGTTAATCTTTCATGTTATAAGTTTGATGAGGTATGGATACTTAATGTGAATTTTGTAATCCTTATTACTTGTGATGTGTTGTGGTTTATGTTCGTTAGATGTTTTCTAGGTGAAAATTACTCCTCTTGTTTATTATTTTTCATTGTTCGATAACGAACAATACCTTAAGTTTAGGGGGTTGATTGTTGTCATTTTCACCTAGATTTTAGTGTTGTTATTTGTGTATTTTCGGATGTTTTTATCCGTATTTTTGTTACTTTTGGTGTAGTTATTGTTATTTTGAGAAATGTGGTATGATTTGATAGAATTGTGTAAATGAGCTTAAATATGTGTAAAACAGGTCAAGAAATGGACAAAAAATAGAATCGGGAGCGAAATGGAGTTGGAAGGACACAACCTGCTTGTACAAGGGCCGTGTGCAGAATACAGCCCTGTAACAAGTGGCCGTGTATTGTCATCAGAAATTGCTGCTAGCCAGGGATGATGGCCGTGAGCTGGTGCACGGGCCGTGTGTTGCTGCACGCCCCATAAGCAGAGCACGGTCCTGTAAGAAGAAGCCATGTACTTACATCAGAAAATGCTGCACGGTCACGACCAAGGCAGTGTACTGCAGCTCGAGCCGTGTCTGGAAGCACGCACAATACGCCGAAGTAGGTGTGCCCTACACGGGCTGTGTGCTGCTACACGGGCCGTGTAGGTGCAAAAACCTGTGCAATTTCAGAATGTTCCGAAAGCTTCAAGAAGGTCCATAAGTGATATAAATGGAAGCACATTGCGAATTTTTGAGGAGGAGAACAGATTGAAAGCAGTTACACACACTCCACACCATATTTCCTCACACACTAGATTCATAATCCATCTCTACCATCTAGATCCATCTAATTTCCATTTGATCTTCACTTTCACTCCATAAATCCATCATTCCATCCATCCTTCCACCATTTGAGAAGATTGAAGCATCAAGGAGTGAAGAATTTGATACATTGAAGAGGAGGAGAGGTCTTTCCATGCAAGGGAAGTCAATCTACTTTCCAATTGTTGGATTTCTTCTTATTATGGCTCAAATGGAGCAAAGCTTGATTTGTATTGAATTAATCACAATGTTTAGTAGTTAGTCCTATAGTAGGGCTAATCAAATGAATGTTTGAGATGAACGGTTAGATATGTAAAACTTGAGTAATGATTTGAATTAATTTGTGGATTTCCTTTTATGATATATCAATCATGTTTTATTTTAATGTTTGTGTGATTAAATCTTATATTCATAGTATTAGGATGGTCATTTCAATGTTGTGAGTGGATGTTTAATTGAATCATACATTGAATTGTGGATGCATGTTAGTATAAGGGGAGGTAAGCCATACCCTCCTTAGGCTTAGAACGTTCATAGAGGGACACTTAAGAAATTGAGTGAAAAGAACCAACTTATGATCATAGTACCTTAAGGGAATTGAGATTAAGACCAATCTTAGGAGATTTAGGCTTGTAAAAGAGTCGAGAACCTAGTTGTCTTGGCCATAGGGACTAGGGGTAAAATTGTGATTGCTTTTAATCCACAAGTTAACGAAAATTACATCAAGAGTTTTGCATATATAGCTCAAGTCTTAACCATTAGTATAATTAGCCTTGCTCTCTTCTCAAGTGAAATCTACATCCATTCCATTCATCATTTGCTTGTTGTTTGATCATTTACTTTGTTAGTCTTAATTCTAATTAATTGAGTAAAATCGTAAGTAATAGTTTTAAATACAAACATCTTCAATCTATCATCCTTACAAAGCACAAATCAATAAAAAATTCGGATACAAACCTAAGTTTCATTTCCCTTGGGACAATATTACTATAAATTTTGTACTTAGTCACGCGTTTACTCGACGATAGAGTCTCTTACTCTTCACATTTATTAAAAATGCAACTAAGAACACTAGTCGATTGTCATAGCTTAGAAATTCTAATGTTTGGTATCTTAATGCATTTGCGAGTTCAAATCCATAGAGTCACTTGTAAATAGTGTAATTTAGTGGTCGTACCCTGAATTGCTAAACATAAGAACATTTTGGGTTAATTTGGTCGTACCATTAGCCTAGGGATTTGAGTTTGTATAATTGTTGGCATGTTTAATTCATGCAGTTTTATGAATTAGGATATGGAGGGGATCAAATCCTTGGACTAGGTTTTCAATTTATTTGTTATCTTTATTTTAATATTTCTTGCAATTTTAATTATTCACTTTCATGTTTATTAGTTGTTAGATACAATCCACCCCCTTGTTACTTTCTTAAAAACACGATTAATTCAATTTAAATTCGATTATTCCCTGTGGGTTCGACCCGTACTTATCCTACTACACTCTAGTATGGATTTGTTCAAAAAATTACAAATCATATTTTTGGGTGCCGGCGACAGTACACCAAGAGACTTCCACCATGTTGTCCATGTTTTGCACATTCTATTCTTCATTCTCCACATCTCAACACACTTCATCATATCACCGTACTTTGATTGAATCAACTTAACCCAAAGTAAGTTACCTCCGTCTAAAATCCTACAACCCTATTTACCTAGAAGAGCCTTATTGAAAAGATTGATATTCTTTACACCCAACCCTCCAGACTACTTTCCTTTGCAAACATGCTCCCATTTTAACCAAAGAATCTTTTTCGGGCCTTGCTCCCCTTCACCCCATAAAAATTTTCTTTGTAATGAGATTATCTTCTTGATGATTTTCTTTAGAGCTTTAGCATAAGATAGGTTGTAGATAGGGATGTTGGAGAGAGTAGCATTCAAAAGGATAATTCTTCCACCAAAAGACAACTTCTTATTTTCCCATCGATTTAATCGGCTTTCAAGTTTATGGAGAACTGGATACCAAGCTTCTGTCTTGTTGTAGTCTATCCCAATTTGAAGGCCCAAATACGGTAGCGATAAACATCCTAATCTGCAGTTTAAAGTATATGCCATCTCTGCAAGTGTATCATTTTCCACATTAATACCCACCAAAATACTTTTGCTGAAATTAATTCTTAGGCCTGACCATATCTCAAAGATCCACAGAATACTCTTCAACGTAGAAACGTTCTCCATAGATGCCTCCCCAAAAAATATTGTATCATCTACAAATTGGAGGTGAGAAACTTCCACCCCATCCATACCCACTTTCATAGGAATAAAACAACCTTTAGAGCATGTTTTTTCACCATACGACTTTAGCCTTCAACAACACATAGGAAAAGGAATGGGGATAAAGGGTCCCCTTTTCTAATCCCTCTATCAATTTTAAATTCCTCCGTAAGGCTCCCATTTACTAATACAGATGTAGTAGCTGAAAAAGTAGTATATTCTTTTATCCAAGCATACCATTTTGCATCAAATTCCGACAATTCCAACATCTCCCACTGAAATTTCAGATTAACCGAGTCATATACTTTCTCAAAATCAATCAATATAAAAGCCCTCTCTCCCTTTTTCTTTATCTCTTTCACTGTCTCATTAGTAATAAGAATACTATCCATAATATATCTATTACTAATGAATGCAGATTGATTAGGGAATATGAGTTCTTCCATAGCCTTTTTCATTCTATTTGCTAACACCTTTGAAAGAATTTTATACATGCTGCCAATGAGAGATATATGCATATAATCCTGGATGGTGTTAGGATTACATACCTTAGGTATTAGCGTGATGAATGATGGATTAGCTCCCTTCACGAGTTTAGCATGCTCATGAAATTCTGAGAAAAATCAGTAGAAGTTATCCTCCATAATATCCCAAAACTGGTGAAAGAAATGGAAATTAAATCCATTAGGACCTGGGCTTTTGTTCCTTCCATATCCCCAAACAGCTTTTCTGATTTCATCTTTAGTGAATGGAGCAACGAGAACATCATTAATTGGCTCACTGATGTTTGAAGTTGGAATGCCTTTAATCTTAAGTTCCAGTTTCTCATGTTTTGCAAACTTCTCCTTAAAGAAAGAAAAGATGCAACTTTTCAAATCTTCCACTTCATCCACCCATTTCGCGTTGAAGTAAAGACCTTTAATTTCTGATAATTTGTTTCTACTGTTGACACAAGCATGGAAGAACTTAGAATTTGAATCCCCCTCTTGAAGCCATCTCGATCTTGATCTTTGAAAACTAAATATGTTAGATTTTCTCAAACCTTCTTCAATGAAGCAACAAGCTTCTATATGCTGCTCCTTATCTGTAGCGGACCATTCGCCTGCTTCTTTTTTTCTATCTAAGGAATAGATTTTTTCCTTGGCATCATCAATCTCTTTGTCTGACCTCCTTGCATGACTTGATTTTCATACTTTAATTTTTTTCTTTCAACAGCTTCAATTTCTTCTTAATAACAAAACATCCCCATCCTTTAGCATCCATAATGCCAAAGCCTCTTCACTCATACTTCTTCTCCAATATGCTTTATTACATCTTTGAATTTCACTATCAGTTGGTGATACTATAGAGTTGCGTCTCTCTGTAGCTTTATTCCTCTTCTTCTTCACTCCCTCCTTCAGGCTGATGAATTTTTTACAGAAACTTGCTTTTTTACTTCTTCCTTTGGATTTCTTTTTTCTTGATAAGAAATTTCTTCTGCTCACAATTAGACAGAAGATTCCTTTCTGATTTATTTATTCACGGACTGCTTTGACCTTTTAACTGGGGGAGAAAATTCCTTGTATATCACTGGGCCTAACCGAATCTTGAGATGGCTGATTAATATTTAGGCCAAACTTTCCACTGGACTGATCAATGGGCTTGAATACTTTAGGGAAGTTTACCTGGCCCAGTTGATAATAACTTGTCTCCCTCTTCTAGTTTGCTGCCAAACTACATATATATGTTTTGCGTAGTTCACTTTTTTCATTTCTACACTATCATTACCAATTACAAGTGTGAAATAGAAATAAATCGTAATTAATATATAATACCTCACAACTCACATAAAAATATGTACGAATTCATCTAAAATAATGAGGTGAAATTATGAGTTATTACTATGCAATTCAAAATGTTGGGGAAAAGTAATTAGAAGAGTATTGATTTAATGTAGAATCGAATTTTGAAATTAAAGGAATCCTCTGCGAAACACTAACCATTTTTGCAATATTTTTGCAATATTTACGCTTATGTGTTCCGATCTCTACTGTGTCAGATAGAGATATTCACTTTTACCTCGTAATTTTGGAAGAGCCTACAAAGAGATACGGGGACTAAGTTGAGTTTCAGCACAGCTTACCACTCTCAAACAGATGGGCAATCTGAAAGGACTATTCAAACTCTTGAAAATGTGATTAAGAGCTTATGTGCTTGACATGGATAGTAGGTAGGAGAAATACCTGGCATTGGTGGATTTTGCTTACACTAATATCAGTACACAAGTTTATGGGCATGAGTGGGAGAGAAGAAGGTATTTTGAGCCTGAATTAATTGTGTGTATAGTGGGAGTGATTGATACGAGAGGGGATTAAAATGACGCAAGATAGACAAAAGTTCTACGCCAACAAGCGTAAGAAGGACTTGCACTTTGAAGTTAGAGGAAAAAGTTTTCTTGAAAGTGACACCCAGTAAAGGAATTAGGGACTTAACTTACCGTCAGATTTTCCTACCTTATTTCTCCACGGTACACAATGTTTTTCATGTATCTATGTTGCGAAAGTAAGTCCATGATCAAAGTCATGTGTTGGGCAACTCAATGTTATTTGTCAACCAAGAATTGTTTTATGAGGAAAAACTTGTTAAGGTATTGGAGAGAAGGATTCGTCGTTTGGAAAAAAAAATTATATTGATCAGAGTTCATTGGAGACGTGATAGCTAAGGAGAGGCGATATAGGAATGCGAAGATGTAGTAAGGGAAAGTACCTAAACTTTTTCATGGTTAGTAATTAAATTTCGAGGACGAAATTATTTATTAGGAGGGAGGGATGTAACAACCGCACCCTTCTACACTAAATTTAGTGTGGTTATTTTTATCATATTTGATTTACGTTACGTGGTGGAGGAATCTTAGTATATTCGTTGTTTAAGTATTATTATTAATTATTAGTTTAATTTCTCCCTACTTATCTACTACAGCAACATCAGAAAAGAAAGAGATTTCAAATTCTATACCCTATTTTTCCCTTTTCAAACCACGATCACCTCAACTTATCTACACGTAACAGAAATAGGAGAAATGCAGGCCCTTATCTATTAAGTAGTTTGTGTGTTGATCATTCTTCTCTCACCCACCTCCATGAACTCATATACACTGCGTTACCTCTTCATTCGGTGAATAAAAAAAATATACTCTTCAAAATTGTAGAGTAAGAACAACCTTATGATCTATCCTGCTATACACTTTTACCCAAATTCCACTCATATGAAACTCGACATTTAGCGAGTGGTGCACGTTAAGGATTATACAGGCTGAGTTTGGAATCCATCATCGGTATGTTATGAATTTTCATATCATTATAGCAATGCACGAGTTACTACTAACCATCATCTTCTATATACCAAGTTGTTCCTTAATTTTAATTATACTCTTATGAATTTTCATGTACTTACAATACACGTTAATTCCTTGTGTTTGCTTGAGTCTCTTACCAAAACCCAACTAGTAGCCCTCCTTTCTGCTCTAGTTCATCTAGATTACAATTTCGATAGTTTGATCTTTTATGTAATGGGTTGTTTCGAAGCATGTGGATTGATAGACGAACTTAGCGTAGATGTGAGAGTTCTTCTTATTGGGCATATTCATGTAGTATTTATCAATATACATGGTTATGTGTACGCTTCAGGTTGATTCAAGCAGCATAGGGTTGAATCTTGGTATACGTTGGGGTTTCACAGTTGCAAGTATTGTTCAATGATAATCTATAGAAAAATTCCAACGTAATACCCGTATGCATTAGGTTGGCTAAGTTAAGGTTGTTTGAATGTTCCTGCTGCCAAACGTTGTGATAAGAAAGTGGATCTTATCTTGCAAAGGTGAATTGCAAAATCAGATTTTGATTGGCCGAGCAATAGGCTAATGATTAGTGGGCTGATAATTGGTTATTCACTATGCATACATGGTCTATTTCTTTCTCATTTTTGTTAATAACGATGGACAACTATTTAGTAATTAGACTTGAATGGATTTAGAAATAAACTAGCCTGCCCTCCATTCTTATGTACTGTGAGTCAGATTACTTGCGTGATTGGAAATTATTCTAAGATTGAAGTATTTTATACTCTTGGTAGGCAACGCGATTTGTGAGGAGAAAACTAAGGGCGTGCATTTCAGCATATTTGAGGTGGGAAAATTCTGAAACCTTTTTTTTTTGTCTACCGTATGTGTTACATGTTTACATTTATTGTATTGTTTCACAATCCCACTTTCATAGAGTGCTCTCGTAGTACTATCATAGTTATATGAACCAGGCACTTTCAGGTATCGGGATTCCTAATTGGTCCTCGGATAACGCCCGCAGAGTTCCATGATCGATCATCACACTCACAGAATATTTCAAGGTGTATGATTATATTTATGTGAATACATGTGCATATTGTGGTAGATGCAATTATTTTTCCCACTGAGTCAATGTTTACTTACCCTTTCCAAATAAAATTACTTTCACAGGTTGAGAAGTAAAGGAGCAAGACGAGGTATGACAGGTGGAAACTAAATGCCTATCTTTAATAAAAGTTCACTATATATTTATTTTCTTTAAAAGCTATTAGGCAAAGATTTTGAGTATAGTTGATAATTTTCCAAAAATTTAATAGATTGATATTTTTATTGATATTTACTTATTTCTTTAAACCTTGTATTCTCTAAATCTTTAGTAATGAATCTGTCCACGTAGACTTTTATGATATTTTATCTTGAACTTTTAGATAATTGTCACAGGTCAGTATATGTTTACGAATTTTAAATCTTAATTTGATTCTTCCTAAAATTATTGCCACGATGAGTGTTTATCTATTAATCATTTTATTTATATATTTATTATTATATATATTTTTTCTTTAACTTAAATTAAGTCATTTGCTATTTAGTGGCATTAAATTACACAAGTGAGTCCCCTATTTATACTTATGGCAAGTGGAGAAATTATTTCCTTTCAAGAAATTTAGATATTTCATTCATATTTTAAAAAGGAAAACAAGCTTATTAATAGAATAATTTACAAGCTGCAAACATTTTTGGTTTATGAACATTTATATTTTCTTTTATAGAATTTTATAATAACAATATGTCATGGGAATTACCATCCGAAAATAAATGAAAAAAAATCAATCATGTTGTAATTAAATACCTCTTTTTTTACAGAAATATTTGTTAATGATAAATTGATAATAAATCAATCATGAATGAAAAATGATAGTAATATTGATAATTGATAATAAAAGCAATAATACTTAACAGTAGTTTTGAATAAAATGAAATAAATGATTAAAATATTTTAAAGAATGCCAAATCCTACACTTATTAAAGCCTAGGGGATAACTATGCGGCACTAGCCCTATCCGTCAACTCCAAGAGGTAATTTACATCACATTGTCACAGACGTATTCACAGAAAACTTTTAATGAAACTTCTCATTTATTTTATTGTCACAGATATGTCAAAATATAACCCAAACCTTGCTTGGATGCATCAGTATAAATCATAAAGTCTTGGGTAGGACCAGGGATCGTCAAAACTGGGGATGAAGTTAGCCTCCTCTTAAGTTCTTGAAAGTTATTCTTACACTATTCATTTCACTAGAACTTATCTCCTTTTCTAGTGAGTCATGTTATCGATGCTGCTATCTTTGAAAAGCCCTCTATGAATCTCCGATGGTGCCAGCCAACCCTAAGAGGTTATGCACTTCGTGCGCATTCTTAGGTGCATTCCACTGATTAACTATTCCTATCTTTGCCAGATCAACTCTGATTCCATGAGCTGTAATGACATGTCCTGGATACTCCTTTTATCAATCCAGAACTCACATTACTTGAACTTTGCATAGTGTTTCTCCTTCCGTTGTGCTTCCAACACTGCCTCAAATGCTCTTCATGATGTTCTTTATCTCTTGAGTACCCTAAAATATCGTCTATGAACACAATGACAAATTTATCTAAAACTGATGGCGGAAAACGTATAAGAATATTAGATAGTAACCAAGCTATTACTAAGAGGCTAGGCATCTCATACATATGACACCTGTAAGAAATAAAAATTGAGGACTATCTAAATGCACTCAAAATATATTAAATAATGGGTACTCGATTGAACATATATATATATATATATATATATATATATATATATATATATATATATATATATATATATATATATATATATATATATATATATATATATATATATATTTAAACTAGTGAAATGTTATGACATGCAAACGTATGAGAAACAATATTTCATGTTTCATGTAAATATGTATAATGTTGAATGAAACGCTATTCTGTATAAACGTTTTTAACTATGTCATTGGAATTCAAGAATCATATTACTTAAACATTTGATACGTAGATATTAAAATTTGAATGATATACATGGGCTTGATTATGTGTCAGTGATGTCATGTTAAAATAAAAATTCTAATTGAGGTTTATAATGAATATGTAACTTGAAAAATGAAACACTGAGGCTGAAATTAATTTCTGAATAAATAAATGAAATGTCAATCGTGTTAAAATTTTTCTTCTGCTCACAATTAGACAGAAGATTCCTTTCTGATTTATTTATTCACGGACTGCTTTGACCTTTTAACTGGGGGAGAAAATTCCTTGTATATCACTGGGCCTAACCGAATCTTGAGATGGCTGATTAATATTTAGGCCAAACTTTCCACTGGACTGATCAATGGGCTTGAATACTTTAGGGAAGTTTACCTGGCCCAGTTGATAATAACTTGTCTCCCTCTTCTGGTTTGCTTGGATGATGCCACATCTGATTCAGAAGACCAATCCTTTCTGGAGGAAGCTTTCTTGACCCACCTCTTGGAGAATATGAACGATAAAAGAGTCACCGTTAACCTTAACGTTAACAGAGGATCGAATAATCGTCATCGTGGATGTAGCTATTTTAATTTGACCCTTAGTGTGTGTCTGTCAATTTCTAGAACCGTCCCCCATTGATTAACTACCATTTCAAAGGACTCGCGATTCATCCCTATCACTGATACCCACACCGTTCTGTTTTTTGACAGAATCTAACTTGTTCCATGGACGAATCGAGATAAACCATTGATCTAGCCAGCTTTTATCTTCCTCCAGCACTTTTACCTTAGTTTTCACTTCCTCCGTTTTAATCAAGATTGAATTTGTATCTAAAGTTTAAAACATCTTGGTTGAAACCTTCTGAAACCTCATCCAGTATCACTGACTCCTTGTAGATACATTTTCGACAGTGTCGATGCTTGGTTCCCTCTACCGATAATCTTGCCACGTTGGCAATAATCTTGTGTGTTCCTATCCAGATGCTCTCAATGAGAGAGACTAGTTTCCTTCTCCCTTTAGCAATGCAGATGTCCACAATCCTGCCAAATCTTCTCAACCATACAAAGACATCTTTCGTACTCCAGTGGTCGGGAAAGTTTGAGAAAAATATTCTTCTAACTCCTCCTGTCACATGCCTGGTCTTAATGGTTGTTGTTTTTTGGGAAACTCCTGTTGTAGAAGAAGACACATGGTTCTTTCTCTTCTTGTCAAGACTCTCTCTCTCCCCTCTCATTCTCTCTTTAGACATCTAATAAATTATTTATGTATCAATATCACTTTTCATTAACAAATTATTATTTTATATTAAATTAATATTATCATTTCTTATCTGTCCAAAACAAATTCATTCGGTGTTTTCAATCTTGCAAATAAATGTTTTTGTAATAAAACTAAACATAGGTGATGTTTGAGATAAGATTTATGAAGATTAATAAATTTTTTATTAGAAAAATCATCACCTATGACAATTATAAATAAATTCCCATAATAAGCGTAAATATTGCAAAAATGGTTAGTGTTTCGCAGAGGATTCCTTTAATTTCAAAATTCGATTCTACATTAAATCAATACTCTTCTAATTACTTTTCCCCAACATTTTGAATTGCATAGTAATAACTCATAATTTCACCTCATTATTTTAGATGAATTCGTACATATTTTTATGTGAGTTGTGAGGTATTATATATTAATTACGATTTATTTCTATTTTCACACTTGTAATTGGTAATGATAGTGTAGAAATGAAAAAGTGAACTACGCAAAACATATATATGTAGTTTTATTGAGCATTAGTACATGAGGAGGAAATTAATCACCCCTTCACAGATATTATACTCCAAACAAGACGAACTGAGATATATAATATCACAACACGAGGATTGGAATACATATAAACGAATTAGAAACACATAAATGAATGAACGAGAGAGATTGGACCACCAAGTACATTATTAGTTCTTGAATGATTGAGAGATTGTGGGTGATCACTATTTTGAACTTGTCTAATTCCGTTTTAACATTTTTTTAAAAAAAATAATTATCACTTTTGTTATTATTTTTCATTAAATATGTTATCCTTTTTTATTTATACTTTAAATTATTCATTAAATAGTTCATAGCACCACTATTACTTTTCATTAATAGAGCACTACTACTTTCGTTCAGTACAATGAGACTCATTTACTTTATGCACATTGATTAAAAAAAGTAGTAGTATTATATATGTAGTGGATAATTGTATTAGTGGGTGTGTGAGACCATATTTTAATGGATACGTGTGGGTTCCATGCGTGTAAAAAAAGAAATGAGACACTTGGGGACGAATGTCTAAAATGGAAAAATGAAACTCTTTGAAGCGGATGGGGAAGTACTTTTTATTAGCCCCTCCGTCCGCCCCAAAAAGTAAAATTTTTCCATTTTGGGCGTCGGCCCTTAAAGAGTTTTATTTCCCTTTATACACACATGAGACCCACACACACTCACTAATACAATTATAATATAGGGTCCACACACCCGCTAATACAATTACCCACTACACATTAAATTTTAATACTACCCACTACCCCATACTTTTACCCTTTAAAACCTAGGATGCACCAGGTGCACTCCAGAATAGGGCTGGACAAGAAAAATTGTAAATCGCAAAAATCGATCGAACTGCATTGCACCGCACCGTGATATGTAGGGTTGAACGGTACGGTATACCGAAAGAATTTAAGCATACCGTATACCGTACTAAAATTTTTGGTATTAAAAATACATATCGATACCGTACCGAAAGTTTCGATATACCAAAATTCGGTATACTAAAATTTCGGTATGCTAATAATCAATACCGTGTTTTTACCGAATACCAAAATATGAATATACCAAAATATTTAGTTCATACCGAAAAATTAAAAAATAAAATAAAATACATGTGCTATTACATTTTTGCTCCATTAACCCTATGCCTTTCTCCAAAGCTTTCTTCGAACGAAAACGTAGAGCATACAACCAAAATATTGAATGTTTATAGAATTTAAATAAACTAAAATGAAGACTAGAGAATGGAGAAGAGAGGGACTTAACAGTGGGGTCGGGGCTAATAGAGAAGGACCGTTGATTGCAAAATCCAAGCGACCGTATTTTGGGGCGCAGCATCGGCGATGTTACGAAGGAGGAGAAAGAGTTGGTGGTGGAATGGATTTCTTTGAAGCAACCAAGAAAGTAAAATGTTATCATTTCTTATGCATTAGAAAAAAATTCATTCCGTGAAACAGTTCACGTACTCGCCTATATTTTCTAGCAAATAAATATTTTTGTAATAAACCTAAATGTAGGTGATGTTTGAAGATAAGATTTACGAAAATGTGACGTTGAATATTAAATCTTTTTTTAATTAAAGAAAATCATTCAAGGTAAATCGTCTGACACAAAAGGGGAACCACGGGGTCATCACTAAAGATTAGTAATTTTAAAAAGTTAATTGTCAAAAATATCCAAATTTAATTGACAAAATCATTTTTGATCAAAATATCATTATCATGTCGGAATGCTATATCGGGATTTCGACATCTATTCCGACATCATCGGATGTCGTATTCAGTGTTGAAACTCCGACATAGCATTACGACAGGGTGGGGGATATTTTATCGGATGTCCGATTCAGTGTTGAAATTCCGACATAGTATTCCGACATGATGGGGGTATTTTGTCCAAAAAATAGACAAATGGGTATGGATGTTATATAAATTAGTTAGTGGTTGGCAATAATTTTTAGTACTTTTTAAAAATGGGTAAATGGACTATTCTCCCAATTTAAAATATTCATTAAAATATTTTAACTTGTAGGTATTTATAATTTAAAATTTAAAAATATTGTATAATTTTCCCAAATATTAGTTATCACCATTAAAATAATGAATCCATTTTTGGTGAAATTGTCTTATAAGGTGATCTTATTAATTTTTCCTTAATTAATTATAAATTTTTTTAGAGATATTTTAATTTTTCATTTATATTATGAATGGTTTATAAAATACTACCTCTATCCCATTAAAACGTACACGCTTCCTTTGTAAATTACAAAAAAAGTGCGTATATTGTAACGGGACGGAGTGAGTAAATAATTTGGATACTTATTAATTTTCATTGATCCATAACATTTTTAATTAGAATATTACTCACTACTACATTAAATAATTTTTACCTCTGTCTTTGTCTGTTGATTGACGCTATTTTCACCTAAATTTTAGTGTCTTTTTATATGTGTTTTCATATTATTTTATCCGTATTTGTATGTTATTTGGTTGTATTTTGTGTCTTTATGGAAATGTGTGTGAATGAGCATAAACCTATGATTTTCACTTTTTATTGGATGCTAGATATGATAAGGAAGGCATAGGAAAAAGCGGATCTAAATTCGGAGTTGAAACGAGGGAGAACGGGCAAAAACGGAAGCTACACAACACGGGTCGTGTGCAGCGCACGACCCTGTCAGAATGGCCATGCGCTGACACTCAAAACACCAACTCGGCCACGCCTGTGGCCGAGTGCAGAACACGACCCGTGTCCAGTACAAACACACGGCCCGTGCACCGCGCACGGGCCTGTCCAGAAAGCCGTGCGACAACGTCAGAAAACACAACACGGCCACCCCTGTGGCCGTGTGCTGTGCACGAGTCATGCGCTGTGTTAGAACACGGGGCGTGCGGCGGAGCTCGAGCCGTGTTTGTGCAAAAACGCAGGAAATTGCTGGAATCTTCTAGAAGGTCCACATGGGGTATAAATAGACCCCATTTCAACACTTTGAAAAAAGATCCAAAATTCCCATCCTCTACACACACATCACACACCATTTCTTCCATTTTACACCTTCATCTTCATCCATCTTCATCCATCTTCATCCACCCATCATATCTTCCATTTTTGGTGCTAAAGACTTCAAAATCAAGAGCTAGAGGTGGAGATCAAGAAGAATAGAAGATTCTCTTCAAGAAATTGATAGGGAAGAATCCATTCATTTTGTATTTCTTTAGATCTAAGACTATGGGTATTTGTAATGAATCATTTATGTGTTTTGTTACCTTTATCATGTTAGGCTAATCCCTCTAGTGGGATTAGGAATATGAAGAGCATATTAGATTTATATTATCATGTGGATTAAATTAGTTTTTGGTGTAATTGATGTTGATTTCTATTCATGGAGTTTAATTGTCTTGATGTTGTGATGGCATGGTTTGTTATTTATGAATGTTTATTGGTTTAATGGATTATTGATCAATGGATTATTTGTGGTAATTAAATGCTATCATGATGTTCATGTATGTATTGCTTGGAGTGAGACGGAAATGACCCTCTATAGTATTAGAAAGGCATGAATAGAAATTGAGTTTAGGTTTGACCGAAAGGATATTTGAATTCAATGAGGGGAACCAATCCATTCGTTGGCCTTAATACACAAAAAGGGAGAGTTTAATCTAACTAGTACCTAGATGGAAGGGGTTAATGTTGGGCTTTGATCTTAAGTGCTTTTGGGAGTCTAAAATGGATCAACAACCTTTGTAACCCGAAAGGGAGCTTAGGATATAATCGTGATCACCCTTAGTTACATCAATTGAGTTGAATTCCTTTTGCATGATAATATGAATCGAGTGTGCTTGGATGTTTCTAATCCCATGTTTTTCCATACTTGAACTTTAGCACCCATTTTCTTTAATTGTCATTCTCTTATTTGCTATTTTAATTTACTTACTTCTTGTTTTAGTTGTTAATCATATCAAAACCCCCGATCATCTTTACAAAAACGACATGAACATGAGCTCACGTATTTTGCTAGTCCGAACATAACTCCTTTGTGGATTGATAATTTTTCTTGGGATATACTACTACAACGATCGAGTATTCTTGCTCGTGAGTGCTATAAAAATAGGCAAACAAGAAAATGACGCCGTTGCCAAAGGGGAGTTTGACGGACTAGTCGAGTACTGTGTTATTGTTTTAGTTGTTCTTGATAAGGATATTTTTATTTTATTTTTACTTTGTTTTACTATTGTTGTTTGTGGTCTCACTCTTTGAATTTTTGTAGGTGTTTTATGATCACGAGATCAAAGGGAAATCAATCGATCATTCCTTTAATTTGGAGATTGAAAGGACCGCACGACAAAGGAAGCGAGAGAGGCGTAAAGCTAGAAAAGGAACAAAAATGGAGAATCAATGGGGAGACAATGTTAATTATGACCCATCCCATGATCCATTACAAGATCAAAGGGGGGTACAAGAAGGAGTGCAAGAGGACCAAATGGAGATGTTTAGAAACTTCGTTGCTCGAAACCAAGAGTATATACAAGTGCTTGCCAATCAAGAAGCTCAAAGGATACTCCAACAACAAGAGTTGCAAAGGCCTAGAGCAATCCGGGATTACTTCCAACCGAGAGCCGTACACAACATGGTTCCTCCGGTTCAAGCCAACAATTTAGAAATCAAGACCGGATTGATCAACATGGTCAAAGAAAATCAGTTTGGGGGAGGTCCTCTTTGTTGGCATTTGATCGTTTGGTTAACGTGACCCGTTAGGGTTCCATGTATTACTAACAAGCAGCGGAAGCAAGTAAACATGAAACGCATTACCTTTCACCAAGGGTTGATGTAGAGGTTGAATTCTCGCTGGCAGTCTGCGCAGTCCCACGAGAATAGCCATAAGTTTCTCTTCTGATGTCGGAATTGAGTGATCTTTGTGCTCAGACGATCCTCTCTTCGACGGCTTTCCATCAGTATATAATACATCAAAATCGAAGAACTGTACGATTTTATATGAATTTTGGAACATGACGAACTGCAGCAACAAACGACCTTCCGGTCTTCTGCTGTATGTCCCAAGTCCGATCTCGACGTCATGTGGGAGACGATCTATGAGACCTACTCAATCTGCTCTCAACCCTCATCACACGTGAATAATGAATTAGATTAGGGTTCCAGATAAGTTGAGGTGACTTATATACATGGGCTACAGCAGGGACCAGGAGGAGAAATTGGGTTGGGCCTCCATTGGGCTTAAGTATCCAAGCTTAGCCCAAAGCTTATACTTAAGTCCAATAATAATAATATATTCCACTAAAATATTATTACTGCACTACCATACCAATCCCAAAATTACGTTTTGGGCTCCTTCTTATTATGAGTCCATTAGTCTCCCCATGTTTAAGATATACAATGTCCATTAATTAATTTAAGTTACTGACAACTCAATTAATTAATATCTCATCCAAGAGTAGTATCACTCAACCTCATTATCATGCCGGAATAAATTCCACCTGCAGGGTTTACATGATAATCCTTATGAGCTCCTCAAGGGGACATCATCAACCTATGACGGACACGGATTCCTTCTACAATCAACAGCACACCATAGAGACAGCACTACTTCCCAACTCACCGAGTTTATTGATTTAATTGCATGTAAATCTCACCCATTGATGAATCAAAGAAATACATACTGCCCTATGTGTCGAGGTTATTGTATAGGGATTAAGAGCACGAACATCCATAATAACTGAGATCAAGTTCTCCTATAAGTCAGTATAAATCGAACGATCTCAAGCGGTCCTGCTCAATACACACAAGTGCACTAATGTGATTCTATAGCCAAGACAAGCTAATACCAAACCACACTACAACCATCCCGATAGAGAGTCCCCGTCTATCTCGATTGTGAGCATCTGTTTATACTTTATAAGGAAACCGATAATATGATCTTCCGCGTGTTGTCGCACAACATATTATCTACAATATAAAGTAAGTGGACTATTGCATCGAACATATAAATAAATTATAAGATGCAATCATTTGATCATATGATTCTCATTTCAAATTAATTGTTATAACATTGTTCATACAAAAAGCTAGACTTTTAGTATACAATCCAACACTCTTGAGGATCCAAACATGCATCTAGCTAGCTTCTTGGAGGTTGCAAATACCATTAAGATGAATGGAGTATCGGAAGATGCTATTCGAATGAGGTTGTTCTCTTTTTCTTTAAGAGACAAGGCTAAAGCATGGTATAATGCAATTCCTTTAGGAAGTTGTAACACATGGGAAGATCTTGAGCAAATGTTCCTAAACAAATACTTTCCTCCTTCAAAGACTCTCCAATTGAAAAGCCTTATCACTCAATTTAGGCAACTTCCGGATGAAAGTTTTTATGAAGCATGGGAACGCTACAAAGAGATGCTCCGAAAGTGTCCTCAACATGACTTTCATGAGAATCAACAAGTGGCTTTCTTCTATCAAGGGTTGAGTGGACAACATCGGATGCATGTAGATGCCTCATCCGGAGGGTCTATATTTGGAGTGGATGCTATGAAAGCCATGGATATTTTTGAAGACATTGCGATGAATGCTTATCAATGGCCTTCTGAGCGAGTAATGGGAGGTTATGCATTTGGAAAGGTAGCTCAAGTGGAGAGTGTGAACAAAGTGAAGAGTGATATGTTCCAAAGTGAAGGAATGAAAGAATTCAATGAGAGTATCCAAGATTTAACAAAGCAATTGAATTTGATCACTCAAGGAGTAACTCAAGGGGAAGCACAAGTTCTATGGTGGATGAGGAGAGCAATGTTATGCAAAGTGTAGAGGATGTTGCCTATTTAGATAGGAGAAATTACCAAGGGAATTTCCATCATCAAGGGAATTTCCAAGGTAATTATCCTTCTAACCAAGGTAATTTTCAAGGAGGATATCAAGGACAAGCTCGGGGAAGCAATTTCAATCAATCAAGTGGAAATTATCAAGCTCCGAGGAAGCATGAAAATCTTTCTTACTCTAATCCTCAAGCCGCCGTGTCATTTCCTCCGGGATTCGATCCGAGTGCTAAGCCGCCAAATGGAGAGGGTAAAGCATCGGTGGAAGAGACATTGCTAGCATTCATGAAAAAGATGGAGGCTAGAATGGAGGAAAATGAGAAGAAATCCGACAATAGGATGAGAGCTTTTGAGTATCAAATGGGTCAAATTGCTTCTTCCGTGGGATCTCAACACCAACAAGGAAAGTTTCCATCTACCACGGTAACTAATCCTAAAAAAGATTGCAAAGCTATCACTCTTAGAAGTGGAAAAGAATATGAGGAACCTCCTATGCCTAAAGAAGATAGTATTGTCATTGAAAGGGAAGTGGAAAGCAAGGTTGAAGAAGGGTTGGTGCAAGAAGAGATTGAAATGGAGGAAGTAAACAAGAAAAAAGAAATTGTTGAGCAAAAGAAAGATGAAGAGATGATAGAGAGAATTCCAAAGTGGAAGAAGGCAAAGGAGTTAAGGGAAAAGGAAGTTGAAGTTGAAAGAGATAGTTGGGGAATACCCAAGACTCAAGTACCGGTTCCTTTTCCTCAAAGGTTCTTGAAGAAGGGTTTGGATGAGAGGTTCAAAAAGTTTCTTGAAATCTTCAAGAAGATTCAAATCAATATCCCTTTCGCCGATGCTTTGGATCAAATGCCTCATTATGCTCGTTTCTTGAAGGACATCATGGGAAAGAAAAGAAGTCTTGTGGAAAATAAAATGGTTAATCTAACCGAAGAGTGTAGTGCCATTCTACAACGGAAACTTCCTCAAAAATTGAAGGATCCGGGTAGTTTCATTATACCATTTGAAATTGGAAAGAACAAGAAGAACAAGGCTCTTTGTGACCTTGGTGCAAGCATTAATCTAATGCCTCTCTCCATATTCAAGAAGCTTGGGTTAGGTGAAGTAAAGCCAACTTCCATCACACTTCAATTGGCGGATCGATCTATGACACATCCAAAAGGAGTAGTTGAAGATGTGTTGGTAAAAGTTGATAAGTTCGTCTTTCCGGTGGATTTTGTTGTTCTAGATATGGAGGAGGATGAAAATGTGCCATTGATTTTTGGGAGACCGTTTCTTGCTACCGGGAGAGCTCTTATTGATGTCTACAAAGGAGAATTGAAGTTGAGAGTTAATGATGAGGAAGTGGTATACTCTCTACACAAGGCCATGCAATATCCAATGAATGATGAAGAATGTAAAAGTGTGGATGTTGTAAAGGGAAGTGTCGAGGAGAGTTGGCCTTCCATTGTAACCAAGGAACCACTTGAACTTTGCTTGAGCAATTCTCTATCTCTTTCTAATATTTCTACTACTTCTCTTGATTTAAATGAAGAATTGATTAATTGTTTGCTTGATCTAGGTATTGTAGTGAAGCTCAAGAGGTTGCAGCCGCCATCTCAAGGGGAAATGAAAAGTTCTTACCACTTAGAGATCCACTCGAGCAAGAAGAGAAAAAGGAAAAGAAGGTGGAGTTGAAGCCTCTACCGGATCATCTTACTTATGCCTACCTTGGTGAAAGTGAGACATATCCGGTAATTGTATCATCATCTCTAACCTCTAGTCAACTTGATAAATTGCTTAATGTCCTTAAAGAGCATAAGTCGGCTATTGGTTGGTGTATTGATGATTTGAAGGGGATTAGTCCAACAATTTGCATGCATAAGATAAGGCTTGAGGATGAAGGGAAAGCTTGTGTTCAAAACCAAAGAAGACTTAATCCTATCATGCAAGAAGTGGTAAAAAAAGAGGTTCTTAAGTGGTTAGACTCCGATATGATTTTTCCTATTAGTGATAGCCCTTATGTGAGCCCGTTGCATGTAGTATCTAAAAAAGGGGGTATGACTATAGTGAAGACCGAGAAAGATGAGACCATAGCCACTAGGACAGTGACGGGGTGGCGTGTGTGTGTTGATTATAGAAAGCTTAATGAAAACACACGTAAAGATCACTTCCCCTTACCTTTCTTGGATCAAATGTTGGATAGGTTGGCCGGGTATGAGTTTTATTGCTTTCTTGATGGGTATTCTGGGTATAACCAAATTCTCATAGCACCCGAAGACCAAGAAAAGACCGCTTTCACTTGTCCTTATGGAATATTTGCTTTTCGAAGATTGCCATTTGGACTTTGCAATGCACCGGCCACCTTTCAAAGGTGTATGATGGCAATTTTTGAAGGATTAATTGAGAATATAATGGAAGTGTTCATGGATGACTTTTCGGTGTTTGGTTCTTCTTTTGATATTTGTTTGTCTAACCTTGCTATTGTTTTGAAGCGATGTCAAGACACTAATTTAGTGTTGAATTGGGAGAAGTGCCACTTCATGGTAAATGATGGCATTGTACTTGGACATCACATCTCTTCAAAGGGATTGCAAGTTGACCGAGCCAAAGTTGTTGCTATAGAGAAGCTTCCACCGCCAACAAATGAGAAGGGAGTACGATCGTTCCTTGGTCATGCCGGGTTCTATCGTAGATTCATCAAGGATTTTTCTTCATTTTCTAAACCTCTATCTCATCTCCTTGAAAAAGATGTGCCATTTAAGTTTGATGATAATTGTTTAAATGCTTTTCAGGTGCTAAAGGAAGCTTTGATTTCATCACCCATCTTGATCACCCCCGATTGGAAGGAGCCATTTATATTGATGTGTGATGCAAGTGATGTAGCTCTTGGAGTGGTTTTGGGGCAACTAAGAGAGAAAAAATTCCGAGCCATTTACTATACAAGCAAGACAATTGATGCGGCTCAAAGGAACTACACTACTACCGAAAAAGAGTTCTTGGCGGTAGTATACGCATTTGATAAGTTTCGTCCTTATTTGGTAGGAACGAAGACTATTGTATACACCGACCATGCCGCTATCAAGTATCTCATGGCAAAGAAGGATGCAAAGCCAAGGGTGATAAGATGGGTACTACTTCTTCAAGAATTTGATATTGAAGTGAGAGATAAGAAGGGCACGGAGAATGTGATAGCCGACCATCTTTAAAGGTTAGAGTCGAGGGAGCATTATGAAAGTACTTATGAGTTAATCAAGGAGGTTTTTCCCGATGAAGAAATCTTGGAGTGTGATTGCTATCTAATTGAGGCTTTAGTGGAACAAGAAGGAAGCCCGTGGTATGCGGACTATGTGAATTAAAGTATCAATCCAAGAAGTTCTTTCATGATGTTAAAAGTTACTTGTGGGATGATCCATTCTTGTACAAGATGTGTAATGATTCTCTTGTGCGAAGATGTGTGCCCGAGGAAGAATGGAATAGTGTGTTGGAGTTTTGCCAATCTTCACCTAGTGGAGGCCATTTTGGAGCTCAAAAGACCGCTGCAAAAGTCTTACAATCGGGGTTGTATTGGCCATTTTTGTTCAAGAGTTGTAAGAAATTTGTAGAGGGTTGCGATCGGTGTCAAAGGATGGGAGGAATCTCCAAGTGGGATGAGATGCCCCTTAAGAGCTTTCAAGAAGTGGAGATATTTGATGTGTGGGGCATCGATTTCATGGGACCATTTCCTCAATCTAATGGATTCCTATACATCTTATTGGCGGTTGACTATGTCTCGAAATGGGTTGAGGCCATACCTTCGAGAACAAGTGATGCTAGAGTGGTCATGGGATTTCTAAAGAAGCATATCTTCACAAGATTTGGAGTACCTAGAGTGTTGGTAAGTGATGGGGGTAGTCACTTCATAAATAAGCTCATGGAGAACATTCTCAAGACTTATGGAGTGAAGCATCGAGTGTCTACTCCGTATCACCCTCAAACGAATGGTCAAGCTGAAATTTCTAATCGACAAATCAAACAAGTCTTGGAGAAAACAGTGAGTGTGAGTAGAAAGGATTGGTCTAATAAACTTGATGATGCATTGTGGGCCTTTCGAACCGCATTCAAGACCACTCTTGGTATGTCTCCTTTTCAAATTGTCTATGGCAAGTCTTGTCATCTTCCCGTGGAGTTAGAGCATAAATCTTATTGGGCCATTAAGAAATTGAATTTTGACATGAAAGCTTCGAAGAAGATAAGATTCTTGCAGTTGAATGAGCTTGAGGAATTTAGAGAAAGTGCTTATAAAAATTCAAGGATTTTTAAGGAGAAAACCAAGAGGTGGCATGATGCTCATTTGAGGAAGAAGAGCTTTGAAAAGGGTGAAAATGTGTTGGTATTCAGTTCTCGACTAAGACTTTTCCCGGGCAAGTTGAAGTCCAAATGGAGAGGACCTTATGTGGTAAAAGAAGTACTTGATGGGGGAGCTCTAAAGGTTATGGATGAGAACGGGGGAGAGTTCTTGGTTAATGGTCATCGTGTGAAGCACTATGTGGATCCATCACAAAGGGAGACCCTCTTTGTGGATACTTTATTTGAAAGATGATCTCAAAATTCATCTAGCTTGAAGACGTTAAACTTAGCGCTCGATGGGAGGCACCCCATCACTATCTTTATTGCTTTGTTTTTGTTGCTTGTTTGTTTTGGCCTTGTAGGTTGATTGTGCTCATGGAGAAAAATGCTCATTGAAGAAAAGAGAAATGCTTCATGGATTCAAGTTGACATGTTCCACAACTTGTTGTAAACTTAATTCGTGACTCTTGTCTCGAGTTAAGTTTGGGGGGTGCTAGTGCGTGGTGGACATAGCTTGAGTCGTGTGGATGCGGTTACTTCTCAACAAGAAGATCATCAATGGAAACTACAAGGGTAAGTCTCACCACTTTTTGCAAACTTAAGACTCAACTCTTGTTTCGATTTAAGTTTGGGGGGAGAGTGTGTGGTATGACTCACCACTTGAGTATGATTCTTGTAAAATTGGGTCAATTTTAAAATATTTCTCATGAGTTTGGGTTTGATTTTGGCATGATTGGTGGTGTTGAAGTGTATGATAGTCCATATTTATAATGAAATTGTTGAACTAATGGTGTTTGTTGAGTGTTTGAACATGAATGAGAGGTATTGGAAGCATGATGGAGCTTGAAGCTAACGCTTTCCTTACCAAATGCCTATCGAGGGAGTACTCTACACCTTATCATTTTACTACTTGAAATGAATTGAGTTTGATATGAATTGTTGTGACTAGCATGATGCTTCATATGTTATGTTTGTGGGAGGTTTACTTTCGTAAATTAGGATTTTCTTTTCAATAAAGGTTGGGATGAATGTGTGCTTAATTTTCTTATGGATGATGGTATTTTGTGTTTTTGCATGTTTTGTGTTTTTGTTGTATCTTATTTGTTGAGTCCTTATTTGTATGTTGTGTGTATTTTCATTCTTGTCTTGGGATGTTTGGTTTGTTTAGGGATGTCGTGAGTCATTTTTGAACGTGAGTGATGATATGTTGTGGTGATAAGTGATGACAAACTATGATTAAGAATCTCTACACTTTCAAATTGTGACATGTTTTACTTAACTTGTTCAATTTAGAGATGAATGTAGTGTAATAAGTTCCTTAAGGTCCGAGCACAAGCTTGTGAGCATTTGAGCCTCAACCATGCATACATGGTATTTCTTCATGAGTGGATCGGTTGTGTTTGATAAGTTAGAACTTGCTCAAGGACTATAGGAACGAGCCCGATTAGTGGAGATTAGTGAATTGATCTAAGGCCATCCTTGTTATTATAGTCATTGCCATAGATGTTCCTACCTTGAACATCATCCTTAGTCAACCACTTTGAGCCTATAAGCCTATTTCTTGTGAATTTAGCACATTACAAGCATTGATTACCCACTTAAGCCTTATATATATACTTTTGTGAGGGTGATTGAGGAGATGGTAGCTAGAAAGGATTGATTGAATAATCAAAAGAAGTAAAGGACATGGTAAACAAGCAAGAAAAAAAGGATGAAAAGAGCAACAACAAGAAGGCACATGCAACCTCAAAGTAAGAAAGGAGCAAATCAACATCAAAATGCTCAAGTAAACAAAATTCAAAGAAAGGAAGCATGCATCAAAAGAAGCTCAATCAAAGGAAAGTTAATGAATAGTGCTTGAGATTGTAAAGATAAGAAAAGAAGAAAGAAAAGTGAAGAAGTTGAGAAAATTGGCCATCTCTTTGATTACTTACACTTGTTGAGTCACTCTTATCCATATACTTCCTACCATACCAAAGAGCCTATCATTACATCTTAATTAAAGACCTTTTTGATCATTAATTGAAACTTTGGTGGTTTGTGAATATAGTCCGCAAGCAAGCTTATAGCGAGTCGAGTCAATCGATTAATGAGTGTGATTTACCCTATTTCAAAAGAGTGTTGAGAGACATCAATATCCATTGTGAGGCTTGAACTTAAAAGGGACTATATTACACTATTACTCTCTTTTGATTGAACTTGTTAATTTCTCATGTTATGATTTTAATATTGTAGGACGACTTAGCATAGTTTGTAGTTATTATTGCTAACGATTTGTTATTGCTTATGTTCGTTTAGTCTTTTTCTAAGTGAAAATTTCTCCTTTTGGTTTGTCATTTTCGTTGCTCGGGGACGAGCAACACCTTAAGTTTGGGGGGTTTGATTGGCGCTATTTTCACCTAAATTTTAGTGTATTTTTATATGTGTTTTCATATTATTTTATCCGTATTTGTATGTTATTTGGTTGTGTTTTGTGTCTTTATAGAAATGTGTGTGAATGAGTTTAAACCTATGATTTTCACTTTTTATTGGATGCTAGATATGATAAGGAAGGCATAGGAAAAAGAGGATCTAAATTCGGAGTTGAAACGAGGGAGAACGGGCAAAAACGGAAGCTACACAACACGGGTCGTGTGCAGCGCACGACCCTGTCAGAATGGCCGTGCGCTGACACTCGAAACACCAACTCGGCCGCGCCTGTGGCCGAGTGCAGAACACGACCCGTGTCCAGTACAAACACACGGCCCGTGCACCGCGCACGGGCCTGTCCAGAAAGCCGTGCGACAACGTCAGAAAACACAACACGGCCACCCCTGTGGCCGTGTGCTGCGCACGAGTCGTGCGCTGTGTTGGAACACGGGGTGTGCGGCGGAGCTCGAGCCGTGTTGGTGCAAAAATGCACGAAATTGCTGGAATCTTCTAGAAGGCCCACATGGGGTATAAATAGACCCCATTTCAACACTTTGAAAAAAAGATCCGAAATTTCCATCCTCTACACACACATCACACACCATTTCTTCCATTTTCCACCTTCATCTTCATCCATCTTCATCCACCCATCATATCTTCCATTTTTGGTGCTAAAGACTTCAAAAGCAAGAGCTAGAGGTGGAGATCAAGAAGAATAGAAGATTCTCTTCAAGAAATTGATAGGGAAGAATCCATTCATTTTGTATTTCTTTAGATCTAAGACTATGGGTATTTGTAATGAATCATTTATGTGTTTTGTTACCTTTATCATGTTAGGCTAATCCCTCTAGTGGGATTAGGAATATGAAGAGCATATTAGATTTATATTATCATGTGGATTAAATTGGTTTTTGGTTTAATTGATATTGATTTCTATTCATGGAGTTTAATTGTCTTGATGTTGTGATGGCATGGTTTGTTATTTATGAATGTTTATTGGTTTAATGGATTATTGATCAATGGATTATTTGTGGTAATTAAATGCTATCATGATGTTCATGTATGTATTGCTTGGAGTGAGACGGAAACGACCCTCTATAGTATTAGGAAGGCATGAATAGACATTGAGTTTAGGTTTGACCGAAAGGATATTTGAATTCAATGAGGGGAACCAATCCATTCGTTGACCTTAGTACACAAAAAGGGAGAGTTCAATCTAACTAGTACCTAGATGGAAGGGGTTAATGTTGGGCTTTGATCTTAAGTGCTTTTGGGAGTCTAAAATGGATCAACAACCTTTGTAACCCGAAAGGAAGCTTAGGATATAATCGTGATCACCCTTAGTCTACATCAATTGAGTTGAATTCCTTTTGCATGATAATATGAAGCGAGTGTGCTTGGATGTTTCTAATCCCGTGTTTTTCCATACTTGAACTTTAGCACCCATTTTCTTTAATTGTCATTCTTTTATTTGCTATTTTAATTTACTTGCTTCTTGTTTTAGTTGTTAATCATATCAAAACCCCCGATCATCTTTACAAAAACGACATGAACATGAGCTCACGTATTTTGCTAGTCTGAACATAACTCCTTTGTGGATTGATAATTTTTCTTGGGATATACTACTACAACGATCGAGTATTCTTGCTCGTGAGTGCTATAAAAATAGGCAAACATCTGTATATTAAGGAAAGTGAATTAATGAGTACCACGCTTGCAAGAAATATCACTATTTGCCCATGAGAGAGAGAGCGACAAGAGAGATATTGGACCACCTTCAATATGCACGTACATTAATAGGAGTTTAAAAAAAGTTTTTTTTTTACCAATTTTATTGAATTTTAGAGTGTAATATAGTAATATTAGGTAATAAATAAATTAAGGGTTAATTGCAAAATAAACCACGAACTTTACTCCTATTGTAAATTAATCCTCACTTTTGAGAAATTGCAAAAAAATATCATAATATTTATGTATGGTTGCAAAACGCACCCAATTTTTAATTAAAAGTATGGCTTTTTTGGGATTTTTTTTGCAACAATATTTAAAGGTGGTGATTTTTTTTTTTTGCAATTTCTCAAAAGTGAGGATTAATTGGTAATATGAGTAAAATTTTTAGTTTTTTATGCAATTAATCCATAAATTAAATATTTATGACTCTAAGTATCAGAATTATTAGGATGGTTGCACAGAGTACTGTGTCTCTCGTGAATAAAATGATGACCACACAAGCAACAACAAATATCACTATTGCTCCATGAGAGAGAGACAAGAGAAAGATTGGACCACAACGTGCATTATTATTTCAAGTTTTATTATGTTCTGTTATTTATGATGAGTGATTGAGAGATTGTCGGCCGCTTGGTAATAAATTAATGAAAAGATTTTTATATGGAGGAGATGCTAACGATGATGTTCAACTCCAGTTCCCCGGATCTGCTCGTGCATACATCCATGGAATGCCTATCATCCACCTCCACCTTCAGAGCCATGAAGGGAGTACTTTGAGTGTTCGGCACTTTTGTTCATTCATTTTTGCTATGATTAGACTTTTTGAAGGATTTTTGAATTAGATTTGATGTGGTAGATTGGATTGTACTTAAATTGTTTGTTTTTGGGAGGTTTCCTTTATTTTGGGTTTTTATTTTAGTTTTATGCGATTTACTTTTCGTTATTTTTTTTTCGTATTTTGGTTTGATTTTTATTGTTTGGATGTGATGGGAAATTGATTTTTAATGTTATGGATGTGAATTAATGTGTTGATACTTTTTGATGGATAATTTGGTTTATGCATGTTATATGTTTTTGTATTGTTTGGTGATTTTTTTTCTTTGATCAATGTGGTGTTTGTTGTTATTTTTATTCTTGTAGGGATGATTTGGTGGTATGTTTTTGTTAAGGAGTTGAATAATTTTTGAATATGAGCTATAATGCATTGTTTGTGATGAGTGATGGCAAGCATGTTAATGGTTTCTACTTGTTGAAATTGTGATATGAATTATATAATTTGTTCAATTTTGAGAAGTATGAAGGGTAATTATCTTTCTTTTGGTCCAATCAAAAGCTTGTGAGACTAGAGCCTCAACCGTGCCTCCATGGTTAATTCTTGAAGAGAGGACCGGCCGATTGAACTTCGACAAACTAGAACTTGCTCATGGACTATAGGAATGAAGCCCGAATGGTGGAAATTTGTGAGATGATCTTAGGCCATCCCTGATAAATGAAGTCATAGCCATAAAATTTCCTTACCAAAAACATTATCCCTAGTAAGCCACTTTGAGCCTATAAGCCTTTTATTTGTGATTTAAGCACAATACAAGCCTTAAAAACCTGCTTGAGCCTTATATATATAACCTAAGTGTAGGTGATTGAGGAGATGATAGTTTACAAGGTTTGATGTGAGAATTGTACTAGAAAAGAAAGGAAATGGTAAACAAGCAAGAAAAGGATGAAAAGAGATTAAGCAAATGTACATGCGACCTAAAAAAAAAAGAGCAAATCAACAAAAATGAGCTCATGGAATTCAAAAGTCGAAAGAAAGGAAGTATGCAAAAATCAAGAGAAGCTCAAGAAATCCAAGGAATGATAATGGATAGTGCTTATGATTAAAGAAGAAAGTAAAGGAAGCTTGAAAGTAAGTAAGTTGGAGAAAGGTATCATCTCTTAAATTACTTACACTTGATTAGTCACTATTATCCAAAGTCTCCTACCCTACCAAAGAGCCTAAACATGATATCCAAAAGATAAAGACCTTTTTGATCACTTATTAAAACTAGGGTGGCTTGTGAACATAGTCCATGAGCAAGCCTATGATGAGTCAGTTTTAACTGGTTGATGAGTGATGATCAAAACCCTACTCTATAGAGTGTTGAGTGAATTTGATATCCTATGAGAGGCTTGGATTGAAAGGGATTTGATTACTCTTTTGTTATTCTTAAGATTGAACTTGTTAATCTTTCATGTTATAAGTTTGATGAGGTAGGGATACTTAATGTGAATTTTGTAATCCTTATTACTTGTGATGTGTTATGGTTTATGTTCGTTAGATGTTTTCTAGGTGAAAATTACTCCTCTTGTTTATTATTTTTTATTGTTCGATAACGAACAATACCTTAAGTTTAGGGGGTTGATTGTTGTCATTTTCACCTAGATTTTAGTGTTGTTATTTGTGTATTTTCAGATGTTTTATCCGTATTTTTGTTACTTTTGGTGTAGTTATTATTATTTTGAGAAATGTGGTATGATTTGATAGAATTGTGTAAATGAGCTTAAATATGTGTAAAACAGGTCAAGAAATGGACAAAAAATGGAGTCGGGAGCGAAACGGAGTCGGAAGGACACAACCTACTTGTACAAGGGCCGTGTGCGGAATACGGCCCTGTAACAAGTGGCCGTGTATTGTCATTAGAAATTGCTGCTAGCTAGGGAGGATGGCCATGAGCTAGTGAACGGGCCGTGTGTTGCTGCACGCCCCATGTGCAGAGCACGACCCTATAAGAAGAAGCCGTGTACTTACATCAGAAAACGCTGTACGGTCACGACCAAGGCAGTTTACTGCAACTCGAGTCGTGTGCTGCTACACGGGCCGTGTGCTGCTACACGGGCCGTGTAGGTGCAAAAACCTGTGCAATTACAGAATATTCCGAAAGCTTCTAGAAGGTCCATAAGTGATATAAAAGGAAGCACATTGAGAATTTTTGAGGAGGAGATCAGATTGAAAGCAGTTACACACACTCCACACCATATTTCCTCACACACTAGATCCATAATCCATCTCTACCATCTAGATCCATCTAATTTCCATTTGATCTTCACTTTCACTCCATAAATCCATCATTCCATCCATCCTTCCACCATTTGAGAAGATTGAAGCATCAAGGAGTGAAGAATTTGATACGTTGAAGAGGAGGAGAGGTCTTTCCATGCAAGGGAAGTCAATCTACTTACCAATTGTTGGATTTCTTCTTATTATGGCTCAAATGGAGCAAAGCTTGATTTGTATTGAATTAATCACAATGTTTAATAGTTAGTCCTATAGTAGGGCTAATCAAATGAATGTTTGAGATGAAGGGTTAGATATGTAAAACTTGAGTAATGATTTGAATTGATTTGTGGATTTCCTTTTATGATATATCAATCATGTTTCATTTTAATGTTTGTGTGATTAAATCTTATATTCATAGTATTAGGATGGTCATTACAATGTTGTGAGTGGATGTTTAATTGAATCATACATTGAATTGTGGATGCATGTTAGTATAAGGGGAGATAAGCCATACCCTCCTTAGGCTTAGAATGTTCATAGAGGGACACTTAAGAAATTGAGTGAAAAGAACCAACTTATGATCATAGTACCTTAAGGGAATTGAGATTAAGACCAATCTTAGGAGATTTAGGCTTGTAAAAGAGTCGAGAACCTAGTTGTCTTGGCCATAGGGACTAGGGGTAAAATTGTGATTGGTTTTAATCCACAAGTTAACGAAAATTACCATCAAGAGTTTTGCATATCTAACTCAAGTCTTAACCATGAGTATAATTAGCCTTGCTCTCTTCTCAAATGAAATCTACATCCATTCCATTCATCATTTGCTTGTTGTTTGATCATTTACTTTGTTAGTTTTAATTCTAATTAATTGAATAAAATCGTAAGTAATAGTTTTAAATACAAACATCTTCAATCTATCATCCTTACAAAGCACAAATCAATGGAAAATTCGGATACAAACCTAAGTTTCATTTCCCTTGGGACAATATTACTATAAATTTTGTACTTAGTCACGCATTTACTCGACGATAGAGTCTCTTACTCTTCACATTTACTAAAAATGCAACTAAGAACACTAGTCGATTGTCATAGCTTAGTAATTCTAATGTTTGGTATCTTAATGTATTTGCTAGTTCAAATCCATAGGGTCACTTGTAAATAGTGTAATTTAGTGGTCGTACCCTGAATTGCTAAACATAAGAACATTTTGGGTTAATTTGGTCGTACCATTAGCCTAGGGATTTGAGTTTGTATAATTGTTGGCATGTTTAATTCATGCAGTTTTATGAATTAGGATATGGAGGGGATCAAATCCTTGGACTAGGTTTTCAATTTATTTGTTATCTTTATTTTAATATTTCTTGCAATTTTAATTATTCACTTTCATGTTTATTAGTTGTTAGATACAATCCACCCCCCTGTTACTTTCTTAAAAACACGATTAATTTAATTTAAATTCGATTATTCCCTGTAGGTTCGACCTGTACTTAGCCTACTACACTCTAGTATGGATTTGTTCAAAAAATTACAAATCATATTTTTGGGTGCCGGCGACAGCACACCAAGAGACTTCCACCATGTTGTCCATGTTTTGCACATTCTATTCTTCATTCTCCACATCTCAACACACTTCATCATATCACCGTACTTTGATTGAATCAACTTATCCCAAAGTAAGTTACCTCCTTCTAAAATCCTCCAACCCCATTTACCTAGAAGAGCCTTATTGAAAAGATAGATATTCTTTACACCCAACCCTCCAGACTACTTTCCTTTGCAAACATGCTCCCATTTTAACCAAAGAATCTTTTTCGAGCCTTGCTCCCCTTCACCCCATAAAAAATTTTCTTTGTAATGGCATTATCTTCTTGATGATTTTCTTTGGAGCTTTAGCATAAGATAGGTTGTAGATAGGGATGTTGGAGAGAGTAGCATTCAAAAAGATAATTCTTCCACCAAAAGACAGCTTTTTATTTTTCCATCGATTTATTCGGCTTTCAAGTTTATGGAGAACTGGATACCAAGCTTCTATCTTGTTGTAGTCTATCCCAATTTGAAGGCCCAAATACTGTAGCGATAAACATCCTAATCTGCAGTTTAAAGTATATGCCATCTCTGCAAGTGTATCATTTTCCACATTAATACCCACCAAAACACTTTTGCTGAAATTAATTCTTAGGCCTAACCATATCTCAAAGATCCACAGAATACTCTTCAATGTAGAAACGTTCTCCATAGATGCCTCCTCAAAAAATATTGTATCATCTACAAATTGGAGGTGAGAAACTTCCACCCCATCCATACCCACTTTCATAGGAATAAAACAACCTTTAGAGCATGTTTTTTCACCATACGACTTTAGCCTTCAACAACACATAGGAAAAGGAATGGGGATAAAGGGTCCCCTTTTCTAATCCCTCTATCAATTTTAAATTCCTCCGTAGGGCTTCTGACGAGTGATATTTTCACCTAGATTTTAGTATCTTTTTATGTGAGTTTTCGTATGTTTTTATCCGAATTTGTGTTCTAGAGATGATAAGGAAGGCATAGGAAAAAATGGATCTCAATTCGGAGTTGAAACGAGGAAGAACGAGCCAAAATAGTGAAGCAGACAGCACAACACGGCCAGCCGAGCCCGGAAACACGACCCGTGTCCAGTGCAAAAACATGGGCCGTGTACCAAACACGGGCCTGCAACGAAAGCCGTGCGCGGACACCAGATTACACAACATGGCCACCCCTGTGGCCGTGTACAGAGCACGAGCTGTGTAGGTGTAAATTCTGTAAAAAAAATTAGAATCCTTCTAGAATCTTCCCAAGGGGTATAAATACCCAATACTTCAATTTTGGATCAGATTTTGGCCAAGGTTTCGACTGTTCACATAGATCACACACCATTTCCTCCATTTTTCACCTTTATCTTCATCCATTCTTCATCCACCCATCTACACTTGATCCCCTCCATCAAATCCACTATCCAAGTGATCAAGGAAGCAAGGGAGAGTGAGATCACAAGAAGAAGAAGGAGATCTCTATTGAAGCACTTCAAAGGGGGAATCTAATTATAATTTTTGTGTATTTCTTTATAGATTGATCATGGTTTGTAAGGATTTTAATGTCTATGTTGAATTTCTTGTAACTATGAGAGGCTAATCTCCTTTGTGAGATTAGCTCCATGATTGGTGTTGGATAATTTAGTTTTTATGCAAATTTATTTTAATATTGAATGGGCTTTGTGTTATTTCTATCATTGATTGTTGATTGCTTGATGTATATGATGATTTGTGTGATTAATTGTCATGGGCATGTGATTAGATTGAGAAATCAATTATGTGTTTAGGATAGTTCATTGAATCATTTCATCATACACTTCATGTGCATTAATTTAGAATGAGATAGAGATATCCTTCTAGATTTAGAACCCTTTGATAGAACATTTGATTAGCTTAATCGAGAGATTGGTTGATTAGGTAAGGAGAACCAAGCCATTAGTAAATTCATAGTACCTTAAAATGGAATATTGCCTATGATTTAGTACCTAATTAGGGAACTCATAGAGTAATTAGTACCTAGTGGGAGGTGTTTGCTATGGTCTCGATCCTATGTACTTTTGGAAGTCTTGTTGAGGGCCTACATCCTATCCATCTCGAGAGAGAGTTTAGGTGGAATTAGTGATCGCTTCTATACCTTGTGCATGAGAGATTAGAATTAATTGCATGATTACTTAATTATCTATGCCATGATTATTGTTAATCTCATCCTTGCATCATTTGGAACCCTTTTATCTTTGATTTCATTTTAACTTTATTTCTTTCATTAGTGTAATTGCGTTTATTTGCATCATATCCTCTCTTCCGTCGTCCTTATAAAATCATGATAAACTTGAGATCGCTTAAACTCTAGTACCTTCCTCCCTGTGGTTCGATAATTTCTTTAATTGGTCATGCCCACTAAATTATGGTTAATCAAATGGCGCCGTTGCCGGGGAGGTAACGGTCGCTAGTAGTTTGACGAAGGATTGTTTAGAGTGGTCTTAATAAGGACATTTTTTTTTATTTTTGCATCTTATATTTGCTTTGGAAAATTTTGTTCTAATTTTTCTTTCGTTTATAGGTGCATACCTTGAGAAGGAAGAAGAAGGAGAGCAACCCCAAAAAATATGAGCTACATGGATATTCTTCGAGATATGGTGAATAGAAGTGTTCATTCCGCTATGAACACACAAGGAAATTTTCAAAGATTTCAAATGTCAAATGGTGAACCTAATTTGCAACCAAATTACGGAGTACAAGATATGCAATTCCAACAACAAAGTTATGAGAATTTTGGAGTTCCTCATCAAATATATCATCAAGTATACCCTCAAGGTGTGGAAGATGGTTTTCAAGGAAATTTTTCTAGAAATCAAGATGGAAATCAACCACAACTATGGGGAGATTTTCAAAACTCCAACACCTCTTATTCCGCCCAACGTGACTACCAAGAGAAGCTTAGAGATGAGTTGATTGAAAAAATTATGGAGCGTATGGAAGAGGGGAGGAAGTCTAATCAAGCATGGATTGATAGAATCGGAAATTTGTGTGAAATGATGATGAATACAATGGTAGCATTCAATGTTAAGTTGGATTCATTGGAGCACCAAGTAAGTCAAATAGTGTCCACCGTGGAGAAACTTCAAGAAGAGAACAACAAGCCTTCTACCTCCGGAACGAAAAGTGAATGCATGATCATTAAGGATCGGAACGAGACTAGTTTGGGGGTTTATGAGGTCATAAAGGAAAGAAGAGAAAGGATGCCTAAGTGGGTGAAAGCTAAAGAGTTGAAAGAAGAGTTGAAGGGGGAATTCGATAGATTTGTCGAGTCTCTTGAAGAGATGGTAGAGAAAGTCAAGATTCAAAATCAAAATGAGATTCATGCCATTATGGAAGAAAAGAAACCTCCGGAAACTAAGATCATGGATTCTACTTCCCACAAGCCTAAACCTTCTCATTTTATTGAAATTTCAAATTCTCTTAAGAACTTCCATGATTTTATTGATAAAAATTTATTTGGTGATTGTAGGAAAAAGGTTGCAAGAGGGCACCAACACTTGTCAATGCCCGAATTCTTACCGGGGGATGTGGTTGAAGTTCAAAATGCATATAAAGCCCCATGGAAAAAGTGGAACAAGTGGAAAGGGCCATTCCTTGTGAAGAACACCTTCGGAGACCAATTGCTTGAACTATTTAACAAGAAGGGAAACGTTCTTGTGGTTGAGCGTGACGGCACATGGCACTACTTCAAGAAGTAACCTATGGTAGTGCCTAAGGACTATTCAAGACCACCATGAGCTAAAGACTCTCGTCCAGCTTGAAGACGTTAAACTTAGCGCTCGATGGGAGGCAACACATCATTATCTTTATTGCTTTATTTAATGCTTTCAATAAGGATTGTGGATTTGTTATTTCTTGCATTTTTGGCATGTAGGTTAATTCTGCTTGTGAGGAATACGCGTATTGAAGACACGAAGAGTGCTTGATTTGAAGTGTGATAGTAAGTCACACCACTTTTTGCAAACTTACCTCGAAACTCTTATTTCAATTTAAGTTTAGGGGGATATGGTGTGGTGTGACGTACTTTGTTTTGAAAGCATATACTTTTCGTATTTTTGGGCTAAAAATTTTTCTCATGAGTTTGGGATTGATTTTGGTATGATTGGTGGTGATTGAAGTGCATGATAGTCCATATTTTTATGAAAGTGTTGAGCTAATAGTTTTGTTGAGTATGAATGAAGTGTAGTGGAAGCACGAATTGAGCCCGGAGATCAAGTCGAGATTCATTTTGAATTCAATCCGGAAGCCCATGCCAACCATTTCCACTACCAAATGCCTTTCTAAGGGAGTTAGCTTTACATCTCATCTCTTCTATTTGCTTAGCATAAATTTATGTTGATTTGGAGTGATGTGATTAGCATGCTACTTCATGTGTTATGTTTTGGGATGTTTACTTCCGTAATTTCGGATTTCAATTTTCAATCAAAGATGGGGATACTTGTGAGCTTAATTGATCATGGATGATATAGAATGTGTGCTTTATTGTTAATGATGGTGATTTTTGTTTTTGCATGTTATGTGTTTTTGTTTTGTTTCTTGTTTATTGAATCTTTATTTTATGTTTTGTGTGTTTTCTTATTTTTATCTTGGTATGTTTGGTGGTTTGTTTTGGGATGTTGTGAGTCATTTTTGAACATGAGTGGTGATATGTTGTGGTAGTAAGTGATGATAAGTTATGATTAAGAATCTCTACACTTTCGAATTGTGACATGTTTTACTTAACTTGTTCAATTTTGAGATGAATATGGTGTAATAAGTTTCTTAAGGTCCAATGCATAAGCTTGTGAGAATTTGAGCCTCAACCGTGCATATATGGTTTTTCTTCATGAGTGGATTGGTTGTGTTTGATAAGCTAGAACTTGCTCAAGGACTATAGGAACGAGCCCGATTTGTGGAGATTAGTGAAATGATCTTAGGCCATCCTTGTTATTCATAGTCATTGCCATATATTTTCCTACCATGTACATCATCCCTAGTTAACCATTTTGAGCCTTTAAGCCTTTTTATTGTGAATATAGCACACTACAAGCCTTAATTACCTACTTGAGCCTTACATACATACCTTTTGTGTGGGTGATTAAGGAGATGGTAGCTAGTAAGGTTTGATGAGAAAAAAAGTGGAAATGGTAAATAAATAAGAAAAAGGATAAAAAGAGCAAAATGAAGAATGCACATGCAACCTCAAAACAAGAAATATGAGCAAAGCAACAATAATATGCTCAAGTACTTAAAAATCCAAAGAAGGAAGCATGAATCATAAGAAGCTCAAGAAATCCAAGGAAAGTTGATGAGTAGAGCTTGTGAGTACCAAAGACAAGAAAGGAAGAAAAAAAAGTGGAGAAGTTGAGGAAGTTGATCATCTATTCGATTACTTACACTTGTTTAGTCACTATTACCTATATTCTTCCTACCTTACCAAAGAGCCTATCATTACATCCAAATTAAAGACCTTTTTGATCGCTAATGGAAACTTTGGTGGTTTGTGAATGTAGTCCACGAGCAAACTTATAGCGAGTCGAGTCAATCGATTAATGAGTGTTGATTTACCCTACTTTAAAGAGTGTTGAGTGACATTTATAACCTATGTGAGGCTTGGACCAAAAAGAGACTATATTACACTAATATTCTATTGTGATTGAACTTGTTAATTCTTCATGTCATGAATCTAATGTTGTAGGATGACTTAGCATAAATTGTGATTCTTATTATTATTGATGTGTTATTACTTATGTTCGTTTAGTTTTTTCCTAGGTGAAAATCACTCTCCTTGGTTTATCATTTTCGTTGTGCGGGGACGCACAACACTTTAAGTTTGGGGGTGAGATGAGTGATATTTTCACCTAGATTTTAGTATCTTTTTATGTGAGTTTTCGTATATTTTTATCCGTATTTATGTTCTATTTGGTTGTGTTTTGTGTTTTTATTGAAATGTGTGTGAATGAGCTTAAAACAGTAAAGCAGACAGCACAACACGACCAGCCGAGCCCGGAAACACGACCCGTGTCCAGTGCAGAAACACGGGCCTTGTACCAAACACGGGCCTATAACGAAAGCCGTGCGCGGACACCAGATTACACAACACGGCCACCCCTGTGGCCGTGTGCAGAGCACGAGCCGTGTAGGTGTAAATTCTGTAAAAAAATCAGAATCCTTCTAGAAGCTTCCCAAGGGGTATAAATACCCAATACTTCAATTTTTGATCAGATTTTGGCCAGGGTTTCGACTGTTCACATAGATCACACACCATTTCCTCCATTTTTCACCTTTATCTTCATCCATTCTTCATCCACCCATCTACACTTGATCCCTCCATCAAATCCACCATCCAAGTGATCAAGGAAGCAAGGGAGAGTGAGATCACAAGAAGAAGAAGGAGATCTCCATTGAAGCACTTCAAAGGGGGAATCTAATTCTAATTTTTTTGCATTTCTTTATAGATTGATCATGGTTTGTAAGGATTTTAATGTGTATGTTGAATTTCTTGTAACTATGAGAGGCTAATCTCCTTTGTGAGATTAGCTCCATGATTGGTGTTGGATAATTTAGTTTTTATGCAAATTGATTTTAATCTTGAATGGGCTTTGTGTTATTTCTATCATTGATTGTTGATTGCTTGATGTATATGATGATTTGTGTGATTAATTGTCATGGGCATGTGATTAGATTGAGAAATCAATTATGTGTTTAGGATAGTTCATTGAATCATTTTATCATACACTTCATGTGCATTAATTTAGAATGAGATAGAGATATCCTTCTAGATTTAGAACCCTTTGATAGAACATTTGATTAGCTTAATCGAGAGATTGGTTGATTAGGTGAGGAGAACCAAGCCATTAGTAAATTCATAGTACTTTAAAAGGGAATATTGCCTATGATTTAGTACCTAATTAGGGAACTCATAGAGTAATTAGTACCTAGTGGGAGGTGTTTGCTATGGTCTCGATCCTATGTGCTTTTGGGAGTCTTGTTGAGGGCCTACATCCTATCCATCTCGAGAGAGAGTTTAGGTGGAATTAGTGATCGCTTCTATACTTGTCCATGAGAGATTAGAATTAATTGCATGATTACTTAATTATCTATGCCATGATTGTTGTTAATCTCATCCTTGCATCATTTGGAACCCTTTTATCTTTGCATTCATTTTATCTTTATTTTTTCATTAGTGTAATTGCATTTATTTGCATCATATCCTCTCTTCCGTCGTCCTTATAAAATCACGATAAACTTGAGATCGCTTAAACTCTAGTACCTTCCTTCCTGTGGTTCGATAATTTCTTTAATTGATCATGCCCACTAAACTATGACTAATCAGCTCCCATTTACTAATACAGATGTAGTAGCTGAAAAAGTGTATTCTTTTATCCAAGCATACCATTTTGCATCAAATTCTGACAATTCCAACATCTCCCACTGAAATTTCAGATTAACCGAGTCATATACTTTCTCAAAATCAATCTTTAATATAAAATCCCTCTCTCCCTTTTTCTTTATCTCTTTCACTATCTCATTAGTAATAAGAATACTATCCATAATATATCTATTACTAATGAATGCAGATTGATTAGGGAATATGAGTTCTTCCATAGCTTTTTTTATTCTATTTGCTAACACCTTTGAAAGAATTTTATACATGCTGCCAATGAGAGATATAGGCCTATAATCCTGGATGGTGTTAGGATTACATACCTTAGGTATTAGCGTGATGAATGATGGATTAGCTCCCTTCACAAGTTTAGCATGCTCATGGAATTCTGAGAAAAATCAGTAGAAGTTATCCTCCATAATATCCCAAAACTGGTGAAAGAAATGGAAATTAAATCCATTAAGACCTGGGCTTTTGTTCCTTCCATATCCCAAACAGCTTTTTTGATTTCATCTTTAGTGAATGGAGCAGCGAGAACATCATTAATTGGCTCACTGATGTTTGAAGTTGGAATGCCTTTAATCTTAAGTTCCAGTTTCTCATGTTCTGCAAACTTCTCCTTAAAGAAAGAAAAGATGCAACTTTTTAGATCTTCCACTTCATCCACCCATTTCGCATTGAAGTAAAGACCTTTAATTTCTGATAATTTGTTTCTACTGTTGACACAAGCATGGAAGAACTTAGAATTTGAATCCCCCTCTTGAAGCCATCTCGATCTTGATCTTTGAAAACTCAATATGTTAGATTTTCTCAAACCTTATTCAATGAAGCAACAAGCTTCTATATGCTGCTCCTTATCTGTAGCGGACCATTTGCCTGCTTCTTTTTTTTCTGTCTAAGGAATAGATTTTTTTCTTGGCATCATCAATCTCTTTGTCCGACCTCCTTGCATGACTTGATTTCCATACTTTAATTTTTTTCTTTCAACAGCTTCAATTTCTTCTTAATAACAAAACATCCCCATCCTTTAGCATCCATAGACGGCCACTCTAATGTAATTAAATTCTTGAAGCTGTCTTCATTCAGCCACGAATCGATAATTTTGAATGGTTTTGGACCCCAATTAATGGGGGAATCCATGGTGAGCAGGATAGGAGCATGATCTGATATGGATCTTTTAAGCCCAGATTGCTTGGAGTTCGGCCACTCTGATAACCATCCTGGAGAAATTAAAAATCTATCTAGTCTGCTGCACGTGCTATCTATACTTCTGTACCATGTGAATCTACGACGGAGGAGGGGGAGATCCATGAGGTTTGCCTCCGAAATAAATTCACGAAAATTGTCCACATCTTTTTTATACATATGATTGTGATTTCCTTGTCTATGTAAGACTGCATTAAAATCGCCACATACACGCCATTTATCATTCGAGATCGCTTTGATATTTTCAGCTATTTGCTTCCATAACAGCTTTTTTTTTTCTGGATTACAAGGAGCATAAACGTTTCCAATGTTTATCTCTGTATTTTTAGGAATCCAAATTCCACTCACTCCTAAAACCCCATCTTTATTCCACAAAGATGTTATTTGAAATTTTAAGGTACCTACTTCTTCCTTTGGATTTCTTTTTTCTTGATAAGAAATTTCTTCTGCTCACAATTAGACAGAAGATTCCTTTCTGATTTATTTATTCACGGACTGCTTTGACCTTTTAACTGGGGGAGAAAATTCCTTGTATATCACTGGGCCTAACGGAATCTTGAGATGGCTGATTAATATTTAGGCCAAACTTTCCACTGGACTGATCAATGGGCTTGAATACTTTAGGGAAGTTTACCTGGCCCAGTTGATAATAACTTGTCTCCCTCTTCTAGTTTGCTGCCAAACTACATATATATGTTTTGCGTAGTTCACTTTTTTCATTTCTACACTATCATTACCAATTACAAGTGTGAAATAGAAATAAATCGTAATTAATATATAATACCTCACAACTCACATAAAAATATGTACGAATTCATCTAAAATAATGAGGTGAAATTATGAGTTATTACTATGCAATTCAAAATGTTGGGGAAAAGTAATTAGAAGAGTATTGATTTAATGTAGAATCGAATTTTGAAATTAAAGGAATCCTCTGCGAAACACTAACCATTTTTGCAATATTTACGCTTATTATGGGAATTTATTTATAATTGTCATAGGTGATGATTTTTCTAATAAAAAATTTATTAATCTTCATAAATCTTATCTCAAACATCACCTATGTTTAGTTTTATTACAAAAACATTTATTTGCAAGATTGAAAACACCGAATGAATTTGTTTTGGACAGATAAGAAATGATAATATTAATTTAATATAAAATAATAATTTGTTAATGAAAAGTGATATTGATACATAAATAATTTATTAGATGTCTAAAGAGAGAATGAGAGGGGAGAGAGAGAGTCTTGACAAGAAGAGAAAGAACCATGTGTCTTCTTCTACAACAGGAGTTTCCCAAAAAACAACAACCATTAAGACCAGGCATGTGACAGGAGGAGTTAGAAGAATATTTTTCTCAAACTTTCCCGACCACTGGAGTACGAAAGATGTCTTTGTATGGTTGAGAAGATTTGGCAGGATTGTGGACATCTGCATTGCTAAAGGGAGAAGGAAACTAGTCTCTCTCATTGAGAGCATCTGGATAGGAACACACAAGATTATTGCCAACGTGGCAAGATTATCGGTAGAGGGAACCAAGCATCGACACTGTCGAAAATGTATCTACAAGGAGTCAGTGATACTGGATGAGGTTTCAGAAGGTTTCAACCAAGATGTTTTAAACTTTAGATACAAATTCAATCTTGATTAAAACGGAGGAAGTGAAAACTAAGGTAAAAGTGCTGGAGGAAGATAAAAGCTGGCTAGATCAATGGTTTATCTCGATTCGTCCATGGAACAAGTTAGATTCTGTCAAAAAACAGAACGGTGTGGGTATCAGTGATAGGGATGAATCGTGAGTCCTTTGAAATGGTAGTTAATCAATGGGGGACGGTTCTAGAAATTGACAGACACACACTAAGGGTCAAATTAAAATAGCTACATCCACGATGACGATTATTCGATCCTCTGTTAACATTAAGGTTAACAGTGACTCTTTTATCATTCATATTCTCCAAGAGGTGGGTCAAGAAAGCTTCCTCCAGAAAGGATTGGTCTTCTAAATCAGATGTGGCATCATCCAAATATGGCAGCAAACCAGAAGAGGGAGACAAGTTATTATCAACTGGGCCATGTAAACTTATTGAATCAGATGAGAAGTATGTTTAGAGTTTTGATTCATTCCCAATGGAAACTGTGGATACTCCAGAAAATTGAGAAGTATATTTAAGTGTGCGTTTTGTGAGCTATATATAATGAGAAGTATGTTTTGAGTTTTGATTTATTTAATTATTCATGATGGTATCTTTAATTGACAGTTAATAGGGTTCCTTATTTCTGCATGATCGAGCAAACCAATCACTAAACAGGCTAGGCCCCAATTATAATTAATTATTAATTCACTCTTTTATTTAATTTATATATATATATATATATATATATATATATATATATATATATATATATATATATATATATATATATATATATATATATATATATATATATATATATATATATTATTCAATTCATTTCTACATCCATCTCATATTAAGGTAGGTCTTGTGTGAGACCGTCCCACGTGAGACCGTTTTTCACTTTGTAAAGTAATTATCACTTTCGCTATAAAACATTATCACTTTCGCTATAAAATGTTATCACTTTTTATTTATATACTATAAATTATTCATGAATTAGCATTATCACTTTTCATTAATTTATTATCACTTTCTTTTATACAAGTTATCACTTTCTGGCCGTCTCACGTAAACCCTTATGTGAGACGGTCTCACACAAGTCTTTCCCCTCATATTATAATAGTATTATATATAACACCATTATTGCTAATTGTTTTTGTCAATCAACATAGATTAGAAAAACGAAATTAAAAAAAAAATAATTACACCATTATTGGTTAACGTACCAGCATCGATTACCAGTTTGCGTTACATGTAAAAAGACTTGTGTGAGACGTATCACGTAACGGTTTTAGTGAGATGGATAAAAATTGTTGATTTTTTTTAAAAGATGATATTCCCTCTGTCCCATAGAAGTTGACATACTTTCCTTTTTGGTTTGTCTCACTAAAGTTGACACATCCTTTTTAATACATGGGACCCACACCAAAACAATTAATTTATTCTCATGGAGCCCACATACCACCTCTAATACAACTACCCACTACATATTAAATATTATTTCTCTCACCTCACTTTACTTCATTTTACATTAAATTATTATACTCCTTAATCTTCGTGTAAAAAAAAATATGCTAACTTCTCCGGGATGGAGGGAGTATAATGTTTATAGACCCTTACCCTTTGATAGTTATTTATTTCACCCTCAAGTGTAAGGGATCAATTATAGCGCATGTGACCAAGTCAAATGTCGAACCCATGAGATAGTTATAAATTTAACAAATAATTCTATACTATATAATAATTCAATTGCAAGACAAATCTGAGGATTTTTGGAAATATCTAATTAACTAATAAAAACTGAAATTAAATAATTAAACTAATTTAAGTGAAGATAAATTACGCAGAGAAACGATTTAAGAATTCAAGGATAGAGAATTGCTGAATTGGTAATGATAAGGCAAGCCAGCTTAACTATGTGACAGATTATTCTAGACTCAAATTAATTACCTGCAGATGTTTATAAGATAATCACTAAGCCTAGTTAAATCTCCTTGATTGGGTAGAATTTAACACTTATAATGAGCTGCAAATCCCAGGATCGAAAAGGAATTAATTCTCCCTCCGTCTATACGCACTTGCGATGTTTCAGCTTTCCATTTCTAGGTACTAAATTATTAACCCCTTTAGTCTCTTTACCAATTACCTAATAATGATTACCTAATAATGATGTTTTACCAAGTAATTAGTATTCCAAATTGATTATCTAACTGTCTTAGGAATTATAGGCCAATCCCTTAAAACTGCCACAGGAAACAACATTTATCATGCAGAAATAAAGAACCCTATTAACTATCAATTAGAGATACCATCAAGAATAATTAAAGGAATTAAAACTCAAAACACAATAATACGAAGCAATAGAAATGATTATGATCGATTTTTGGTGGTTATGAGTAGCCTTTTATATTAACTTTCTAATGCGTACAAGCACAGTCATTGTGGATCAATAAAACTCATTATATATAGCTCAAAAAACGCATACTTAAACATACTTCTCAATTTTTCTGGAGTTTTCACAGTTTCTATTGGGTTTATCGGCCCAGCGAGAGTTGGGCCCATCAATCCAATAGTATGATATTGTCCGCTTTGGGGCATCCACTCCAATGCAAGGGAGAGTCTCGCTCACACTTATAAACTCATTGACATCCACACTTCTAACTGATGTGGGGCTTTAGTTGACACTCAACCAACAGTTTCATCTTCTTTCTTTCATTCACAACAATTTTGTCAACACACATAAACTTACACAATGATCGAAAATGGAAACACAAACAAGCAAAAAATGAAGGGAAAAGAGAAAAGGAGAAGAAGAAATATCCTTTTATCATGTAAGGGTTGGAGTACCCCTGTATTCCACCTTTTATGTGAATTATATTTTGTCTGATTAAAAAAAGAAAGAAAGAGCCTTTGGATCACCCCCTTAATTTTAATTCACTAATTTAATGTATACATTAATAAACATATATGCAGATGAATTAATGAGGACCCTGCAAGTTGCAAGAAATATCACTATTTGTCCATGAGAGAAAGAGAGCGACACAAGAGAGATTGGACCACTAAGTACATTATTAGTTCTTGAATGATTGAGAGATTGTGGGCGATCACTATTTTGAACTTGTCTAATACCGTTTTAACATATTTTAAAAAAAAATAATTATCACTTTTGTTATTATTTTTCATTAAATATGTTATCCTTTTTTATTTATACTTTAAATTATTCATTAAATAGTTCATAACACCACTATTACTTTTCATTAATAGAGTACTACTACTTTCGTTCAGTACAATGAGACTCATTTACTTTATGCACATTGATTAAAAAAAAGTAGTAGTATTTTATATATAGTGGATAATTGTATTAGTGGGTGTGTGAGACTCATATTTTAATGGATACGTGTGGGTTCCATGCGTGTAAAAAAAGAAATGAGACACTTGGGGACGAATTTCTAAAATGGAAAAATGAAACTCTTTGAAGCGGATGGGGAAGTACTTTTTATTACTCCCTCCGTCCGCCCCAAAAAGTAAAATTTTTTCATTTTGGGCGTCGGCCCTTAAAGGGTTTTATTTCCATTTATACACACATGAGACCCACACACACTAACTAATACAATTTAAATTTTAATACTACTTAATCCATGTAAAAAATTGAATGGATTTCTTTGAAGCAACCAAGAAAGTAAAATATTATCATTTCTTATGTATTAGAAAAAAATTCAATCCGTGAAACATTTCACGTACTCGCCTATATTTTCTAGCAAATAAATATTTTTGTAATAAACCTAAATGTAGGTGATGTTTGAAGATAAGATTTACGAAAATGTGACGTTGAAGATTTAATCTTTTTTTAATTAAAGAAAATCATTCAAGGTAAATAGTCTGACACAAAAGGGTAAACCACGGGGTCATCACTAAAGATTAGTAATTTTAAAAAGTTAATTGTCAAAAATATCCAAATTGAATTGACAAAAATCATTTTTGATCAAAATATCCCTATCATGTCGGAATGTTATATCGGGATTTCGACACCTATTCCGACATCATCGGATGTCGTATTCAGTGTCGGAACTCCGACATAGCATTCCGACAGGGTGGAGGATATTTTATCGGATGTCCGATTCAGTGTTGAAATTCCAACATAATATTCTGACATGATGGGGGTATTTTGGTCCAAAAAATGGACAAATGGGTATGGATGTTATATAAATTAGTTGGTGGTTGGCAATAATTTTTAGTACTTTTTAAAAATGGGTAAATGGACTATTCTCCCAATTTAAAATATTCATTAAAATATTTTAACTTGTAGGTATTTATAATTTAAATTTTAAAAATATTGTATAATTTTCCCAAATATCAGTTATCACCATTAAAATAATGAATCCATTTTTGGTGAAATTGTCTTATAAGGTGATCTTTTTAATTTTCCTTAATTAATTATTAATTTTTTTAGAGATATTTTAATTTTTTATTTATATTATGAATGGTTTATAAAATACTACCTCTATCCCATTAAAACGTACACGCTTCCTTTGTAAATTACAAAAAAAAAGTGCGTACATTGTAACGGGATGGAGGGAGTATAATTTGGGTACTTATTAATTTTCATTGATCCATACCATTTTTAATTAAAATATTACTCACTACTACATTAAACAATTTTTACCTCTGTCTTTTATATGTATATTAAGGAAAGTGAATTAATGAGTACCACGCTTGCAAGAAATATCACTATTTGTCCATGAGAGAGAGAGAGCGACAAGAGAGAGATTGGACCACCTTCAATATGCACGTACATTAATAGGAGTTTAAAAAAAGTTTTTTTTTACCAATTTTATTGAATTTATAGTGTAATGTAGTAATATTAGGTAATAAATAAATTAAGGGTTAATTGCAAAATAAACCACGAACTTTACTCCTATTGCAAATTAATCCTCACTTTTGAGAAATTACAAAAAAAATCATAATATTTATGTATGGTTGCAAAACGCACCCAATTTTTAATTAAAAGTATGGCTTTTTTGGGATTTTTTTTGCAACAATATTTAAAGGTGGTGGTTTTTTTTTTTTCAATTTCTCAAAAGTGAGGATTATTTTGTAATATGAGTAAAATTTGTAGTTTTTTTTGCAATTAATCCATAAATTAAATATTTATGACTCTAAGTATCAGAATTATTATGATGGTTGCACATAGTACTGTGTCTCTCGTGAATAAAATGATGACCACACAAGCAACAACAAATATCACTATTGGTCCATGAGAGAGAGACAAGAGAGAGATTGGACCACAACGTGCATTATTATTTCAAGTTTTATTATGTTCTGTTTTTATGATGAGTGATTGAGAGATTGTCGGCCGCTTGGTAATAAATTAATGATAAGATTTTTATATGGAGGAGATGCTAACGATGATGTTCAACTTCCAGTTTCCCGGATCTCCTCGTGCATACATCCATGGAATGTCTATCATCCACCTCCACCTTCAGAGCCATGAAGGGAGTACTTTGAGTGTTCGGCACTTTTGTTCATTCATTTTTGCTATGATTAGACTTTTTGAAGGATTTTTGAATTAGATTTGATGTGGTAGATTGGATTGTACTTAAATTGTTTGTTTTTGGGAGGTTTCCTTTATTTTGGGTTTTTATTTTAGTTTTATGCGATTTACTATTCGTTATTTTTTTTTTCGTATTTTGGTTTGATTTTTATTGTTTGGATGTGATGAGAATTTGATTTTTAATGCTATGGATGTGAATTAATGTGTTGATACTTTTTGATGGATAATTTGGTTTATGCATGTTATATGTTTTTGTATTATTTGGTGATTTTTTTTCTTTGATCAATGTGGTGTTTGTTGTTATTTTTATTCTTGTAGGGATGGTTTGGTGGTATGTTTTTGGGAAGGAGTTGAATAATTTTTGAATATGAGCTATAATGCATTGTTTGTGATGAGTGATGGCAAGCATGTTAATGGTTTCTACTTGTTGAAATTGTGACATGAATTATATAATTTGTTCAATTTTGAGAAGTATGAAGGGTAATTATCTTTCTTTTGGTCCAAGCAAAAGCTTGTGAGACTAGAGCCTCAACCGTGCCTCCATGTTTAATTCTTGAAGAGAGGACCAACCAGTAAAAACTTAGACAAACTAGAACTTGCTCATGGACTATAGGAATGAAGCCCGAATGGTGGAAATTTGTGAGATGATCTTAGGCCATCCTTGATAAATGAAGTCATAGCCATAAAATTTCCTTACCAAAAACATTATCCCCTAGTAAGCCACTTTGAGCCTATAAGCCTTTTATTTGTGATTTAAGCACAATACAAGCCTTTAAAACCTACTTGAGCCTTATATATATAACCTAAGTCTAGGTGATTGAGGAGATGATAGTTTACAAGGTTTGATGTGAGAATTGTACTATAAAAGAAAGGAAATGGTAAATAAGCAAGAAAAGGATGAAAAGAGATTAAGCAAATGTACATGCGACCTCAAAAAAAAAAAGAGCAAATCAACAAAATGAGCTCATGGAATTCAAAAGTCGAAAGAAAGGAAGTATGCAAAAATCAAGAGAAGCTCAAGAAATCCAAGGAATGATAATGGATAGTGCTTATGATTAAAGAAGAAAGTAAAGGAAGCTTGAAAGTAAGTACGTTGGAGAAAGGTATCATCTCTTAAATTACTTACACTTGATTAGTCACTATTATCCAAAGTCTCCTACCCTACCAAAGAGCCTAAGCATGACATCCAAAAGATAAAGACCTTTTTGATCACTTATTAAAACTAGGGTGGCTTGTGAACATAGTCCATGAGCAAGCCTATGATGAGTCAGTTTTAACCGATTGATGAGTGATGATCAAAACCCTACTCTACAAAGTGTTGAGTGAATTTGATATCCTATGAGAGGTTTGGATTGAAAGGGATTTGATTACTCTTTTGTCATTCTTAAGATTGAACTTGTTAATCTTTCATGTTATAAGTTTGATGAGGTATGGATACTTAATGTGAATTTTGTAATCCTTATTACTTGTGATGTGTTGTGGTTTATGTTCGTTAGATGTTTTCTAGGTGAAAATTACTCCTCTTATTTATTATTTTTATTGTTCGATAACGAACAATACCTTAAGTTTAGGGGGTTGATTGTTGTCATTTTCACCTAGATTTTAGTGTTGTTATTTGTGTATTTTCGGATGTTTTTATCCATATTTTTGTTACTTTTGGTGTAGTTATTGTTATTTTGAGAAATGTGGTATGATTTGATAGAATTGTGTAAATGAGCTTAAATATGTGTAAAACATGTCAAGAAATGGACAAAAAATGGAGTTGGGAGCGAAACGGAGTCAGAAGGACGCAGCCTGCTTGTACAAGGGCCGTGTGCGGAATACGGCCCTGTAACAAGTGGCCGTGTATTGTCATCAGAAATTACTGCTAGCCAGGGAGGATGGCCGTGAGCTGGTACACGGGCCGTGTGTTGCTGCACGCCTCATGTGCAGAGCACGGCCCTGTAAGAAGAAGTCGTGTACTTACATCAGAAAAAGCTGCACGGTCATGACCAAGGCCGTGTACTGCAGCTCGAGTCGTGTCTGGAAGCACGCACAATACGCCGAAATAGGTGTGCCCTACACGGGCCGTGTGCTGCTACACGGGCCGTGTAGGTGCAAAAACTTGTGCAATTTCAGAATGTTCCGAAAGCTTCTAGAAGGTCCATAAGTGATATAAAAGGAAGCACATTGCGAATTTTTGAGGAGGAGATCAGATTGAAAGCAGTTACACACACTCCACACCATATTTCCTCACACACTAGATCCATAATCCATCTCTACCATCTAGATCCATCCAATTTCCATTTGATCTTCACTTTCACTCCATAAATCCATCATTCCATCCATCCTTCCACCATTTGAGAAGATTGAAGCATCAAGGAGTAAAGAATTTGATACATTGAAGAGGAGGAGAGGTCTTTTCATACAAGGGAAGTCAATCTACTTTCCAATTATTGGATTTCTTCTTATTATGGCTCAAATAGAGCAAAGCTTGATTTGTATTGAATTAATCACAATGTTTAGTAGTTAGTCCTATAGTAGGGCTAATCAAATGAATGTTTGAGATGAAAGGTTAGATATGTAAAACTTGAGTAATGATTTGAATTGATTTGTGGATTTCCTTTTATGATATATTAATCATGTTTCATTTTAATGTTTGTGTGATTAAATCTTATATTCATAGTATTAGGATGGTCATTCCAATGTTGTGAGTGGATGTTTAATTGAATCATACATTGAATTGTGGATGCATGTAAGTATAAAGGGAGGTAAGCCATACCCTCCTTAGGCTTAGAACGTTCATAGAAGGACACTTAAGAAATTGAGTGAAAAGAACCAACTTATGATCATAGTACCTTAAGGGAATTGAGATTAAGACCAATCTTAGGAGATTTAGGCTTGTAAAAGAGTAGAGAACCTAATTGTCTTGTCCATAGGGACTAGGGGTAAAATTGTGATTGCTTTTAATCCACAAGTTAACGAAAATTACCATCAAGAGTTTTGCATATCTAACTCAAGTCTTAACCATGAGTATAATTAGCCTTGCTCTCTTCTCAAGTGAAATCTACATCCATTCCATTCATCATTTGCTTGTTGTTTGATCATTTACTTTGTTAGTCTTAATTCTAATTAATTGAGTAAAATCGTAAGTAATAGTTTTAAATACAAACATCTTCAATCTATCATCCTTACAAAGCACAAATCAATGGAAAATTTTCGGATACAAACCAAAGTTTTATTTCCCTTGGGAAAATATTACTATAAATTTTGTACTTAGTCACGCGTTTACTCGACGATAGAGTCTCTTATTCTTCACATTTAGTAAAAATGCAACTAAGAACACTAGTCGATTGTCATAGCTTAGTAATTCTAATGTTTGGTATCTTAATGTATTTGCGAGTTCAAATCTATAGGGTCACTTGTAAATAGTGTAATTTAGTGGTCGTACCCTGAATTGCTAAACATAAGAACATTTTGGGTTAATTTGGTCGTACCATTAGCCTAAAGATTTGAGTTTGTATAATTGTTGGCATGTTTAATTAATGCAGTTTTATGAATTAGGATATGGAGGGGATCAAATCATTGGACTAGGTTTTCAATTTATTTGTTATCTTTATTTTAATATTTCTTGCAATTTTAATTATTCACTTTCATGTTTATTAGTTGTTAGATACAATCCACCCCCTTGTTACTTTCTTAAAAACACGATTAATTCAATTTAAATTCGATTATTCCCTGTGGGTTCAACCCGTACTTATCCTACTACACTCTAGTATGGATTTGTTCAAAAAATTACAAATCATATTTTTGGGTGCTGGCGACAGCACACCAAGAGACTTCCACCATGTTGTCCATGTTTTGCACATTCTATTCTTCATTCTCCACATCTCAACACACTTCATCATATAACCGTACTTTGATTGAATCAACTTAACCCAAAGTAAGTTACCTCCTTCTAAAATCCTCCAATCCCATTTACCTAGAAGAGCCTTATTGAAAAGATCGATATTCTTTACACCCAACCCTCCAGACTACTTTCCTTTTCAAACATGCTCCCATTTTAACCAAAGAATTTTTTTCGAGCCTTGCTCCCCTTCACCCCATAAAAATTTTCTTTGTAATGACATTATCTTCTTAATGATTTTCTTTGGAGCTTTAGCATAAGATAGGTTGTAGATAGGGATGTTGGAGAGAGTAGCATTCAAAAGGATAATTCTTCCACCAAAAGACAGCTTCTTATTTTTCCATCGATTTAATCGGCCTTCAAGTTTATGGTGAACTAGATACCAAGCTTCTGTCTTGTTGTAGTCTATCCCAATTTGAAGGCCCAAATATTGTAGCGATAAACATCCTAATCTGCAGTTTAAAGTATATGCCATCTCTGCAAGTGTATCATTTTCCACATTAATACCCACCAAAACACTTTTGCTGAAATTAATTCTTAGGTCTAACCATATCTCAAAGATCCACAGAATACTCTTCAACGTAGAAACGTTCTCCATAGATGCCTCCCCAAAAAATATTGTATCATCTACAAATTGGAGGTGAGAAACTTCCACCCCATCCATACCCATTTTCATAGGAATAAAACAACCTTTAGAGCATGTTTTTTTACCATACTTTAGCCTTCAACAACACATAGGAAAAGGAATGGGGATAAAGGGTCCCCTTTTCTAATCCCTCTATCAATTTTAAATTCCTCCGTAGGGCTCCCATTTACTAATACAGATGTAGTAGCTGAAAAAGTATATTCTTTTATCCAAGCGTATCATTTTGCATCAAATTCCGACAATTCCAACATCTCCCACTGAAATTTCAGATTAACCGAGTCATATACTTTCTCAAAATCAATCTTTAACATAAAAGCCCTCTCTCCCTTTTTCTTTATCTCTTTCACTGTCTCATTAGTAATAAGAATACTATCCATAATATATCTATTACTAATGAATGCAGATTGATTAGGGAATATGAGTTCTTCCATCTCCTTTTTCATTCTATTTGCTAACACTTTTGAAAGAATTTTATACATGCTGCCAATGAGAGATATAGGTCTATAATCCTGGATGGTGTTAGGATTACATACCTTAGGTATTAGCGTGATGAATGATGGATTAGCTCCCTTCACGAGTTTAGCATGCTCATGAAATTCTGAGAAAAATCAGTAGAAGTTATCCTCCATAATATCCCAAAACTGGTGAAAGAAATGGAAATTAAATCCATTAGGACCTGGGCTTTTGTTCCTTCCATATCCCCATACAGCTTTTCTGATTTCATCTTTAGTGAATGGAGCAACGAAAACATCATTAATTGGCTCACTGATTTTTGAAGTTGGAATGCCTTTAATCTTAAGTTCCAGTTTCTCATGTTCTGCAAACTTCTCCTTAAAGAAAGAAAAGATGCAACTTTTCAGATCTTCCACTTCATCCACCCATTTCGCATTGAAGTAAATACTTTTAATTTCTGATAATTTGTTTCTACTGTTGACACAAGCATGGAAGATCTTAGAATTTGAATCTTCCTCTTGAAGCCATCTCGATCTTGATCTTTGAAAACTCAATATGTTAGATTTTCTCAAACCTTCTTCAATGAAGCAACAAGCTTCTATATGCTGCTCCTTATCTGTAGCGGACCATTCGCCTGCTTCTTTTTTTTCTGTCTAAGGAATAGATTTTTCCTTGGTGATTAGCCATAACTTGTAGTAGGGATGACCAATTCAAGAATTTATCGAACCACAGGGAGGTCGATGCTAGCACTTAAGCGATATCACATTTATCACGATTTTATAGAAACGAATCATAGATGGATGGTTTGGGTAACAAGTAATTAAATGAAAGTAGACAAGCAATAATCAAATGACAATATAAAAATGATGAATGAGTGGTTTTCCAAATTGAGTAGAAGTGAGATTAACAACACTATTGAAGTGGTAACTTATGGATTCATGCATTAAACTCATATGTATCAAGGGTTAAGACTAAGGGCCAACACTAATACCACCTAAACTTCCTCTCGAAATGAATAGAATGTAGATCATTTGCACAATCTCAAAATAGCTCAAAGGTTGGTTCTAAATTAAACTATTCCAACTAGGTACTAAGTTCAGTTATAGAATCCCTTCATATAATCAATTGACTTCTCAATCTAACTAATCACATGTTCCATCAAAGAGTTCTAAATAATAAAGGACTTCTCAATCACTTTACCATTTATAATACACATGAGGTGTTTGATGAAATGATTCACTTGACTATCCTAAGCACATAATTGATTTCTAAATCTAATCATATAATTAGAACAATCAAACACACAAAACATCATAGATCTCAAGATATAAAAGCACCAATGATAGAAAATCAAATATCCCCATCAACATATGAATTTAATTACATAGATCCACAAATTAACCAACAACCTTCATGTTGCTAATCTCACAAGGGAGATTAGCCTACAATCTTCATAAGATCCATAACATAGACATTATAATTCTTACAAATCATGATAAACTAAAGGATTAACACAAAATTGGAATGAAAACTCCATTGGAAATGGATCCAATTGAATCTCCCTTCTTCCTTTAGTGATCACCCAAGCTTCCTTGCTTCTTCACTTGCTTTGGATGGAGGAAATTATGGAGAGATGATGTAGATCTCAAAATGGATGAATGGGATGGAGAATATGGTGTGAAATCAAAGGAATGGTGTGTGAGGTGTGTGGGAACAGTAGCAAATCGGATCTCCCTTCAAAATGTTGAATGGATTGGTATTTATACCCCATGGAGACCTTCTAGAAGAAATATAAAAAATATCCTGTTCTGGTGCCGACACGAGTCGTGCTACGTAGCACGGGTCGTGTCGTGTCAGGGCATGCGGCACACGAGTCGTTCTGCGTCGCACGGCCAAAGGGTGGCCGTGTTGAATGTCTAGACGTCGCCGCACGGCCTCCGCTTCCAGGCCCGTGTCTGGTACACGGGTCGTGCTCCTCAACACGGGTCGTGCTCCACAACACGACCAAGTGGTGGTCGTGTTGGATAAATAGATGCCCCCGCACGACCATTCTGGACAGGCCCGTGTCTGGTACACGGGCCGTTTGCTGCAACACGAGCCGTGTTGCCAGCACGGTCGGCCGTGTTCTTGCACCTTTGTTTCTTCTTCTTTGTTTGATCTTTCGTCTTCATTTTTACTCCATTTTCACCTGTTATATATATGTTTAAGATTATTCTCACACATTCCTATGAAAACACATAACACCACCAAAATATACGAAAATACTGATAAAACAATACGAAAATACACTCAAAAAGGCACTAAAATCTAGGTGAAAATAACGACAATCACACCCCCAAACTTAAAGTATTGTTCGTCCCCGAACAATGAAAATGATATACCGAGGGAGAAGTTTTCACCTAGTAAAAAGACTAAACGAACACAAGTAATAACACATCATTAGCAACAAGAATTTCAAATCATGCTAAGCTAACCTACAACATTAGATTCATGATAAGAGAAATTAACAAGTTCAATCAAAAGAGAATAAAGAGTAATATAGTCCTTTTAGTCTAAGCCTCACATAAGTTTATCAATTGCACTCGACACTCTTTAAATAAGGTAAATCAACACTCATCAATCAATTGGCTCGACTCACCATACACTTGCTCGTAGACTCTATTCACAAACCACCAAAATTTTAATCAATGATCAAAAAGGTCTTTAATTAAGGATGTAATGATAGGCTCTTTGGTAGGGTATGAATAATTTAAATAAAAGTGACTAAACGAGTGTAAGTAATCGAAGAGGTAGCTACTTTCTTCCATCCCTTCACATTCTTTTTCTCCCTTTCTTTTCTTTATTGATCATAAGCACTAATCATCACTTCCTTGGATTTCTTGAGATTCTTATAGACTCATGCCTCTTTTCTTTAACTCTTAAATACTTGAGCACATTATTGTTGCTTTGCTCATTTTCTTGTTTTGAAGTTGCATGTCCATTCTTTCTTATGCTCTTTTCATCCTTTTTTTTTTTTTACTTGTTTACCATTTCCTCTTTCTCTTTTGTTATCTCATTACACCTTTCTAGCCACCATCTTCTTTATTACTCACACAAAAGGTATATATCTTAGGCTCATGTGGGTAATTAAAGCTTGTAATGTGCTATCTTCACAATAAATAGGCTTATAGGCTCAACGTGGTTGACTAGGGATGATTTTAAAGGTAAGGAAATATTTGGCAATGGCTATACATGACAAGGATGGCCTTAAATCATTTCATCGATCTCCATTAATCGGATTCATTCCTAAAGTCTTTGAGCAAGTATTTAGTTTATCAAAACTCAACCGATCCACTCATGAAAAGGTACCATGTATACATGGTCGAGGCTCAAATTCTCACAAGTTTATGCTCGACTTAAAAGGACTTATTACAACTTATTCATTCTTTTAATTGAATTAGTTAAATAAAACATATCACAATTCGAAAGCGTAGAGTTCCTTAATCATAATTCGACCTCACTTATCACCATAATGCATCATCACTCATATTCAAAACGACTCACAACCTCCCCAAACAAACCACCAAACATACCAAGACAAAAATAAGAAAACATACAAAACATAAAATAAAGACTCAACAAACAAGAAACAAAACAAAAACACATAACATGCAAAAATAAAAATCACCATCATTAAACAATTAAGCACACATTCAAATCATCCATAACAATGTAAGCTCACAATCATCCCAACCTTATTGAAAAAGGAAATCCTAAGATACGAAAGTAAACATCCCAAAAACATAACACATGAAGTAGCATGCTAATCCATTCAATCCAAATCAAAATCAATTAAAAGTGATAAGGTGTAGAGTACTCCCTCAATAGGCATTTGGTAATGAAAGCGTTCGCTCCAAGCTCCATTCGTGCTTCCAATACCCTTCATTCATACTCAAAACTCATACAACACCATTAGCTCAACAATTGCCTTAAAAATATGGATTCACATGCACTTCAACACCACCAATCATACCAAAATCCAACCAAACTCATGAAAAAAATTTAAAATTTGGGTGAATTTTACAAGAAGACCTATCATCATCAATATCATCATATCAAGCACACTCAAGTGGTGAGTCACACCACACACTCTCCCCCCAAACTTAAATCAAACTAAGAGGTGAGAATTAAGTTTGCAAAAAGTGGTGGGACTTACCCTTGTAGTTTCCATTGATGATCTTCTTGTGGAGAAGTAAATGCATCCACACGACTCAAGCTATGTTCACCATGCACTTTCCTCCCAAACTTGACTCGAGACAAGAGTCGAGAATTAAGTTTGTAACAAATGGTGACATTTTTACTCAAATCCATGAAGCACTTCTTCTTTCGTCAACATGCATTTTTCTCACAAGCACAATCCACCTACAAGACCAAAATCAACAAAAAGCATCAAAATAACAAAAGAATGGGTTGCCTCTCATTTAGCGCTAAGTTTAACGTCTTCAAGCCGGACGGAATTTCACGATCATTGGACCAACGAATGGTCCATCCCACTTTCTCCTCGCATCCTCACTTTGAACATTAACTTAGCCTTCTTCTTGTCCACTAGCTCAACCTCTCCATTCTTGCTCACTAGCATCAAATCGTCATCAAGAAGTGATTCTAGTGGACTTTCTCTTTCTCCTTTGTCAAGTTTCCAATCGAGGTTCGGAGCTTTCTTTCTATCAACATCACAAGAAGACAAGTTAGCATTTGACAATTTCATATAATCATGAAGAAATGAATTTAAATTGTCAAAGAGAAGAGAATCAAGATCATCGAAATCATCCGGAGGCTTTAAGTGAGACTTGGCTCCTTTTTCCTTCTTACACATGAACGTGACACTCTTTCCTTTTGAGCTCAAGGATAACTCTTCTCTACCAACATCAATTCTTGCTCTTCCCGTAGCTAGAAATGGCCTTCCCAAAATGAGTGGAACTTTGGGGTCCGCCTTCACTTCCAAAATCATGAAGTCGACTGGGAAAGCTAGCCCCTTCACCTTTACCTCCACGTCTTCAATAATTCCTAGTGGCTTCACAACCTCACCATTGACAACTTCAAGACGGATAGTAGTAGGCTTTAGCTTTCCAATTGCAAGGTCTTTGAACGTGGCATGAGACATCACGTTAACGCTTGCCCCCAAGTCACACAATGCATCAAGGGTACCTTTCTTTTCAAAATCACAAGGGATTATGAACTTCCCCGGATCACCAACTTTTGTAGGCCCCTCCTTTTGCATTGATCCACTTGCTTCGCGTTGCTCTTCTTTCCTTTTTTTCTCATACTTTTTCTTGAGCTCTTTCACATACTCCTCAAACTCCTTTTTCTTCTCCTCTTTTACAAACATTTGTGGATAGGGAATAGGGAATGGAGTGATCGGAATACCCCAATAATCACGTTTGTACTCCTCTTCTTTACCCTTTTCTTCAACTTTCTTTTCCTCTTGCACCCTTTTCCACTTAGGTATCCATTTAGGCTTTTGCTCTTCTTTCATTTCTTCAACAACCTTGCTTTCCACCAACCCTTCTTCAACCTTTCTTTCCTCTTCCGTTTCAACAAATAAACATTGAGCTTTCGGATTAACCTCGGTTGTGGCTGAAAACTTTCCTTTTTGTTGAGCACTCAATGAGCTCGCCATTTGACCAAATGAATACTCCAAGGCTTTGAGTCTTCTATCACTATTTTCTTCAATGGCTTTGAATCGTCTTTCAAAATTTTCCTCTTGAGTCTTGTTGGAGGCAATCAACTTTTCAAGAAGTTCTTCGGTAGTCGCCTTCCCTTCATTATTTGGCGCTTTAGCTCCTGGATGATACCCCGGAGGATAAGCAACCGCATTACTTGGGTTTGCATAAGAAAAATTATCTTGCCTCCTTGGTTGTTGTGGATAAGAACTTCCACTTCCTTGGCTAGTGAAACCTCCTTGTCTTGGTTGTTGTGATGGGTGCAAACTTCCACTACTTTGAGCGTTGAATCCTCCTTGCCTTTGTGGATAACTTCCTTGATTTTGATTGAAATTACCTTGGTAATTGTTTTGATAATTACCTTGATAATTTCTTCCTTGCATATAAGACACATCCTCAACACGTGGCATAGAATTGGTCCATTGTTCACCATTCACAGCATTCGGAGGTAGCACACCTTGCTCGACTTGTAGCCCTTCAACCATATTCGCTCCTTGATTGTTCACACTTTGATTCAAGCTCATTTGTTTAACAACTTCTGCCACTATCTTTTCCATGCTTGGCATACTTGGTTCAACACTTACACTCTTCACACTAAACTGTTGTCCTTTATCATAGTTCTCAAAACCATAGCTTCCACTAACTCTCTCCGATGGCCATTGATAAACATTTGTAGCAATCTCATCAAAAATTCGAATAGCCCTTTCCAGAGTTACTCCTTGTACGGATCCTCCTGCCGAGGCATCAACAAGCACTCTTTGCCCGTTCACAAGTCCTTGATAGAAAAATCCTACTTGTTGATTCTCCGGGAAACCATGTTGTGGACACTTGCGTAGCATTTCTTTGAACCTTTCCCACGCTTCATAAAAGCTCTCTTGAGGCATTTGCTTGAATTGTGTGATCAAGCTCTTCATTTGAAGCGTCTTTGACGGTGGGAAGTACTTGTTTAAAAACAATTGTGCTAGCTCGTCCCAAGTGTTGCACGTACCGGGAGTAATGGTGGAGAGCCATGTTCTTGCTCTATCCCTCAAGGAGAATGGGAATAACCTCATCTTTATGCAATCCTCGCTCACTCCGTTCATCTTCACCGTGTTAGCAATTTCAACGAATTGAGCTAGATGAGCATTAGGATCTTCATTCGGAGCTCCACCAAACTGTTGCTCTCTCACCAATGAAATCAAGCCCATTTTAAACTCAAAGTTGTTGGCATGAATTGGTGGTCCCATCATTTGTGGAAGTGACCTCGGCATGAAGAAATCCCGGATCACTCTTTGGTCATTTTGAACTCCATGTTGAACCGGAGGTGGAGGTACATACGCTTGTTGTGGAGGAGCATAACCTTATTGAAAACCTTGTTGAATCATCGCTTGTTGCACAAGTTGTTGAATATAAGCTTGATTGTTCATAGCTCCATGATTTTGATAGGCTTGTTGAGGAGGATTCTCATTGAATTGATGTACGTTGTCTTGCACGTTCATATTGTGTCCTCCTTCCCCATCATGCTCTATCCCAACACGATTGTCACCTTGAAAATTCTCCATTCGCTCACTATTTTTGGTTTTGTTCTCTCTTCTCCTTCTCCTCAAAGTGTTTTCAAGCTCTAGATCAATTGGTTCGACTTGCTTTCCTTTTGACCTCGTTTGCATACACCTTCAAGATAAGAGAAATTAGAACAAATTTTCACAAAGCAAATACAAGTAAGAAATACAAGAAAAAAAATGTCTCTAGTAAGATCGCTTTAAACGTTCCTTCTTTAAGCTACTAGCAACCGTTACCTCCCCGGCAATGGCGCCATTTGATTAGCCATAACTTGTAGTAGGGATGACCAATTCAAGAATTTATCGAACCACAGGGAGGTCGATGCTAGCACTTAAGCGATATCACGTTTATCACGATTTTATAGAAACGAATCATAGATGGATGGTTTGGGTAACAAGTAATTAAATGAAAGTAGACAAGCAATAATCAAATGACAAGATAAAAATGATGAATGAGTGGTTTTCCAAATTGAGTAGAAGTGAGATTAACAACACTATTGAAGTGGTAACTTATGGATTCATGCATTAAAGTCATATGTATCAAGGGTTAAGACTAAGGGCCAACACTAATACCACCTAAACTTCCTCTCGAAATGAATAGGATGTAGATCATTTGCACAATCTCAAAATAGCTCAAAGGTTGGTTCTAAATTAAACTATTCCAACTAGGTACTAAGTTCAATTATAGAATCTCTTCATATAATCAATTGACTTCTCAATCTAACTAATCACATGTTCCATCAAAGAGTTCTAAATAATAAAGGACTTCTCAATCACTTTACCATTTATAATGCACATGAGGTGTTTGATGAAATGATTCACTTGACTATCCTAAGCACATAATTGATTTCTCAATCTAATCATATAATTAGAACAATCAAACACACAAAATATCATAGATATCAAGATATAAAAGCACCAATGATAGAAAATCAAATATCCCCATCAACATATGAATTTAATTACATAGATCCACAAATTAACCAACAACCTTCATGTTGCTAATCTCACAAGGGAGATTAGCCTACAATCTTCATAAGATCCATAACATAGACATTATAATTCTTACAAATCATGATAAACTAAAGGATTAACACAAAATTGGAATGAAAACTCCCTTGGAAATGGATCCAATTGAATCTCCCTTTTTCCTTTGGTGATCACCCAAGCTTCCTTGCTTCTTCACTTGCTTTGGATGGAGGAAATTATGGAGAGATGATGTAGATCTCAAAATGGATGAATGGGATGGAGAATATGGTGTGAAATCAAAGGAATGGTGTGTGAAGTGTGTGGGAATAGTAGCAAATCGGATCTCCCTTCAAAATGTTGAATGGATTGGTATTTATACCCTATGGAGACCTTCTAGAAGAAATATAAAAAATATCCTATTCTGGTACCGACACGAGTCGTGCTACGTAGCACGGGTCGTGTCGTGTCAGGGCATGCGGCACACGAGTCGTTCTGCATCGCACGGCCAAAGGGTGGCCGTGTTGAATGTCTAGACGTCGTCGCACGGCCTCCGCTTATAGGCCCGTGTCTGGTACACGGGTCGTGCTCCTCAACACGGGTCGTGCTCCACAACACGACTAAGTGGTGGTCGTGTTGGATAAATAGATGCCCCCGCACGACCATTCTGGACAGGCCCGTGTCTGGTACACGGGCCGTTTGCTACAACACGAGCCGTGTTGCCAGCACGGTCGGCCGTGTTCTTGCACCTTTGTTTCTTCTTCTTTTTTTGATCTTTCATCTTCATTTTTACTCCATTTTCACCTGTTATATATATGTTTAAGATCATTCTCACACATTCCTATGAAAACACATAACACCACCAAAATACACGAAAATACTGATAAAACAATACAAAAAATACACTCAAAAAGGCACTAAAATCTAGGTGAAAATAACGACAATCACTTGGCATCATCAATCTCTTTGTCTGACCTCCTTGCATGACTTGATTTCCATACTTTAATTTTTTTCTGTCAACAGCTTCAATTTCTTCTTAATAACAAAACATCTCCATCCTTTAGCATCCATAGACGGCCACTCTAATGTAATTAAATTCTTGAAGCTGTCTTCATTCAGCCACCAATCGATAATTTTGAATGGTTTTGGACCCCAATTAATGGGGGAATCCATGGTGAGCAGGATAGGAGCATGATCTGATATGGATCTTTTAAGCCCAGATTGCTTGGAGTTCGGCCACTCTGATAACCATCCTGGAGAAATTAAAAATCTATCTAGTTTGCTGCACGTGCTATCTATACTTCTGTACCATGTGAATCTACGACGGAGGAGGGGGAGATCCATGAGGTTTGCCTCCGAAATAAATTCACGAAAATTGTCCACATCTTTTTTATACATATGATTGTGATTTCCTTGTCTATGTAAGATTGCATTAAAATCGCCACATACACACCATTTATCATTCGAGATCGCTTTGATATTTTCAGCTATTTGCTTCCATAACAACTTTTTTTCCTGGATGACAAGGAGCATAAATGCTTGCAATGTTTATCTCTGTATTTTTAGGAATCCAAATTCCACTCACTCCTAAAACCCCATCTTCATTCCACAAAGATGTTTTTTGAAATTTAAAGGCACCTACTTCTTCCTTTGGATTTCTTTTTTCTTGATAAGAAATTTCTTCTGCTCACAATTAGACAGAAGATTCCTTTCTGATTTATTTATTCAAGGACTGCTTTGACCTTTTAACTGGGGGAGAAAATTCCTTGTATATCACTGGGCCTAACCCAAAAAGATCCGAATCTTGAGATGGCTGATTAATATTTAGGCCAAACTTTCCTATCCAGATGCTCTCAATGAGAGAGACTAGTTTCCTTCTCCCTTTAGCAATGCAGATGTCCACAATCCTGCCAAATCTTCTCAACCATACAAAGACATCTTTCGTACTTCAGTGGTCGGGAAAGTTTGAGAAAAATATTCTTCTAACTCCTCCTGTCACATGCCTGGTCTTAATGGTTGTTGTTTTTTGGGAAACTCCTGTTGTAGAAGAAGACACATGGTTCTTTCTCTTCTTGTCAAGACTCTCTCTCTCCCCTCTCATTCTCTCTTTAGACATCTAATAAATTATTTCTGTATCAATATCACTTTTCATTAACAAAGTATTATTTTATATTAAATTAATGTTATCATTTCTTATCTGTCCAAAACAAATTCATTCCGTGTTTTCAATCTTGCAAATAAATGTTTTTGTAATAAAACTAAACATAGGTGATGTTTGAGATAAGATTTATGAAGATTAATAAATTTTTTATTAGAAAAATCATCACCTATGACAATTATAAATAAATTCCCATAATAAGCGTAAATATTGCAAAAATGGTTAGTGTTTCGCAGAGGATTCCTTTAATTTCAAAATTCGATTCTACATTAAATCAATACTCTTCTAATTACTTTTCCCCAACATTTTGAATTGCATAGTAATAACTCATAATTTCACCTCATTATTTTAGATGAATTCGTACATATTATTATGTGACTTTTGAGGTATTATATATTAATTACGATTTATTTCTATTTTCACACATGTAATTGGTAATGATAGTGTAGAAATGAAAAAAGTGAACTACGCAAAACATATATATGTAGTTTTATTGAGCATTAGTACATGAGGAGGAAATTAATCACCCCTTCACAGATATTATACTCCAAACAAGACGAACTGAGATATATAATATCACAACACGAGGATTGGAATACATATAAACGAATTAGAAACACATAAATGAATGAACGAGGATAAATAAAATAGCTGAGAAGATTGTAATTTGTGCCCTCTCTATCTATCCTCCATGCTCACTCATCATCTCTTCACACGTTTACGTGACTTGCAAATCATTAATTAATTCAACCAAAGTCAACAACATATAACAACAACAACATTAATAATAATAATAATAATAATAATGATAATATGAGTTTTAAATCAAAATCATCACCTACATTTAGTTTTATTACAAAATCATTTATTTGCAAAATGGAAACTCTTGTATGAGAATATTTCACGGAATATATTTGTTTTAGATGAATAAGAAGTACTGATAACATTTTAATCCCTCTGTCTGCTTTAAAAAAACTTATTTGCTTTTTGCATGTGGATTAAAGAGTAATATTATTTAATGTGTAGTAGGTAGTTGTATTAGTGGGTGTTTGGACTCATTTTAATTGTATTAGTGGGTTTGTGTGGATTCTATGTGTGTATAAAGGGAAATGAAACCCTTAAGCATGGATGCCAAAAAAAAGAAAAAGAGACTATTTGGGACGGATGAAGGGATTAATAAAAAGAACTCTGTTAATGAAAAGTGGTAGTAGTACTATGAATTATTTTATGAACAATTCGAAATATTAATAAAATAAGTAACATATTTAACAAAAAAAAGTGATAATTTATTATTAAAAAAAAGAGTAAAACGGTATTTGACAAGTTCAAAATAGTGATCACCCACAATCTCTCAATCATTCAAGAAATAATAATACACGTGGTGGTCCAATCTCTCTCTTGTCGCTCTCTTTCTCTCATGGACAAATAGTGATATTTCTTGCAACTTGCATGGTCCTCATTAATTCATTTGCATATATGTTTATTAATGTATACATTAAATTAGTGAATTAAAATTAAGGGGTGATCCAAAGGCTCTTTCTTCTCTTTTTTTTTTTTATCAGACAACATATAATTCACATAAAAGGTGGAATAAGGGGTACTCCAACCCTTACATGATAAAAGGCTATTTCTTCTTCTCCTTCTCTCTTTTCCATTCATTTTTTGCTTGTTTGTGTTTTTGTTTCCATTTTTGTTCATCGTGTATGTTTATGTGTGTTGACAAAATTGTTGAATGAAAGAAAGAAGATGAAACTGTTGGTTGGGTGTCAACTAAAGCCCCACATCGATTAGAAGTGGGGATGACAACGGGTGTACAAGTGTGAGCGAGACTCTCCCTTACATTAGATTGAGTGGATGCCCCAAAGTGGACAATATCATGCTATTGGATTGAGTGGGACCGGCTCTCGCTGGGCAAATAAACCCAATAGAAACTTTGAATTCTCCAGAAAATTGAGAAGTATATTTAAGTGTGCGTTTTGTGAGCTATATATAATGAGAAGTATGTTTTTGAGTTTTGATTCATTCCCAATGGAAACTGTGGATACTCCAGAAAATTAAGAAGTATATTTAAGTGTGCGTTTTGTGAGCTATATATAATGAGAAGTTTGTTTTGAGTTTTGATTCCTTTAATTATTCACGATGGTATCTTTAATTGACAGTTAATAGGGTTCTTTATTTTTCCATGATTGAGCAAACCAATCACTAAACAGGCTAGGCCCCCCATTTATAATTAATTATTAATTCACTCTTTTATTTAATTTATATATATATATTATTCAATTCATTTCTACATCCTTCTCATATTAAGGTAGGTCTTGTGTGAGACCGTCCCACGTGTGACCGTTTTTTACTTTGTAAAATAATTATCACTTTTGCTATAAAACTTTATCACTTTCGCTATAAAATGTTATCAATTTTTATTTATATACTATAAATTATTCATGAATTAGTATTATCACTTTTCATTAATTTATTATCACTTTCTTTTATACAAGTTATCACTTTCTGGCCGTCTCATGTAAGCCCTTATGTGAGACGGTCTCACACAAGTCCTTCCCCTCATATTATAATAGTATTATATATAACACCATTATTGCTAATTGTTTTTGTCAATCAACATAGATTAGAAAAGCGAACTTACAAAAATTAATTACACCATTATTGGTTAACGTACCAGCATCGATTACCAGTTTGCGTTACATGTAAAAAGACTTGTGTGAGACGTATCACGTAACGGCTTTAGTGAGATGGATAAAAATTGTTGATTTTTTTTAAAAGATGATATTCCCTCTGTCCCATAGAAGTTGACACACTTTTCTTTTTGGTTTGTCTCACTAAAGTTGACACATTTCCTTTTTAATACATGGAACCCACACCAAAACAATTAATTTATTCTCATGGAGCCCACATACCACCTCTAATACAACTACCCACTACACATTAAATATTATTTCTCTCACCTCACTTTACTTCATTTTACATTAAATTATTATACTTCTTAATCTCCGTGTCAAAAAAATGTGCTAACTTCTCCGGGACGGAGGGAGCATAACGTTTATAGACCCTTACCCTTTGATAGTTATTTATTTCACCCTCAAGTGTAAGGGATCAATTGTAGCGCATGTGACCAAGTCAAATGTAGAACCCATGAGATAGTTATAAATTTAACAAATAATTCTATACTATATGATAATTCAATTGCAAGACAAATCTGAGGATTTTTGGAAATATCTAATTAACTAATAAAAACTGAAATTAAATAATTAAACTAATTTAAGTGAAGATAAATTATACAGAGAAACGATTTAAGAATTCAAGGATAGAGAATTGCTGAATTGGTAATGATAAGGCAAGCCAGCTTAACTATGTGACAGATTATTCTAGACTCAAATTAATTGCCAGCAGATGTTTATAAGATAATCACTAAGCCTAGTTAAATCTCCTTGATTGGGTAGAATTTAACACTTATAATGAGCTGCAAATCCCAGGATCGATAAAGAATTAATTCTCCCTCCGTCTATACGCACTTGCGATATTTCAGCTTTCTATTTCTAGGTACTAAATTATTAACCCCTTTAGTCTCTTTACCAATTACCTAATAATGATTACCTAATAATGATGTTTTACCAATTAATTAGTATTCCAAATTGATTTTCTAACTATCTTAGGAATTATAGGCCAATCCCTTAAAACTGCCACAGGAAACAACATTTATCATGCAGAAATAAAGAACCCTATTAACTATCAATTACAGATACCATCATGAATAATTAAAGGAATCAAAACTCAAAACACATTAATACGAAGCAATAGAGATGATAATGATCGATTTTTGGTAGTTATGAGTAGCCTTTTATATTAACTTTCTAATGCGTACAAGCACAGTCATTGTGGATCAACAAAACTCATTATATATAGCTCAAAAAACGCACACTTAAATATACTTCTCAATTTTTCTGGAGTTTTCACAGTTTCTATTGGGTTTATCGGCCCAACGAGAGTTGGGCCCATCAATCCAATAGTATGATATTGTCCGCTTTGGGGCATCCACTCCAATGCAAGGGAGAGTCTCTCTCACACTTATAAACTCATTGACATCCCCACTTCTAACTGATGTGGGGCTTTAGTTGACACTCAACCAACAATTTCATCTTCTTTCTTTCATTCACAACAATTTTGTCAACACACATAAACTTACATGATGATCGAAAGCGGAAACAGAAACACAAACAAGCAAAAAATGAAGGGGAAAGAGAAAAGGAGAAGAAGAAATATCCTTTTATCATGTAAGGGTTGGAGTACCCCTGTATTCCACCTTTTATGAGAATTATATTTTGTCTGATTAAAAAAAAAAAAGAAAGAGCCTTTGGATCACCCCCTTAATTTTAATTCACTAATTTAATGTATACATTAATAAACATATATGCAGATGAATTAATGAGGACCCTGCAAGTTGCAAGAAATATCACTATTTGTCCATGAGAGAAAGAGAGCGACACAAGAGAGATTGGACCACCAAGTACATTATTAGTTCTTGAATGATTGAGAGATTGTGGGTGATCACTATTTTGAACTTGTCTAATACCGTTTTAACATTTTTTTTAAAAAAATAATTATCACTTTTGTTATTATTTTTCATTAAATATGTTATCCTTTTTTATTTATACCTTAAATTATTCATTAAATAGTTCATAGCACCACTATTACTTTTCATTAATAGAGTACTACTACTTTCGTTCAGTACAATGAGACTCATTTACTTTATGCACATTGATTAAAAAAAGTAGTAGTATTTTATATGTAGTGGATAATTATATTAGTGGGTGTGTGAGACTCATATTTTAATGGATACGTGTGGATTCCATGCGTGTAAAAAAAGAAATAAGACACTTGGGGACGATGTCTAAAATGAAAAAATGAAACTCTTTGAAGCGGTGGGGAAGTACTTTTTATTACCCCCTCCGTCCGCCACAAAAAGTAAAATTTTTCCATTTTGGGCGTCGGCCCTTAAAGGGTTTTATTTCCCTTTATACACACATGAGACTCACACACACTCACTAATACAATTATAATATAGGGTCCACACACCCACTACACATTAAATTTTAATACTACTTAATCCATGTAAAAAAGTGAATGGATTTCTTTGAAGCAACCATGAAAGTAAAATGTTATCATTTCTTATGTATTAGAAAAAAATTCATTCCGTGAAACAGTTCACGTACTCGCCTATATTTTCTAGCAAATAAATATTTTTGTAATAAACCTAAATGTAGGTGATGTTTGAAGATAAGATTTACGAAAATGTGACGTTGAAGATTAATTTTTTTTTAATTAAAGAAAATCATTCAAGGTAAATCGTCCGACACAAAAGGGGAAACCACGGGGTCATCACTAAAGATTAGTAATTTTAAAAAGTTAATTGTCAAAAATATCCAAATTGAATTGACAAAAATAATTTTTGATCAAAATATCCCTATCATGTCGGAATGCTATATCGGGACTTCAACACCTATTCCGACATCATCGGATGTCGTATTCAGTGTCGGAACTTCGACATAGCATTCCAACAGGGTGGGGGATATTTTATCGGATGTCCGATTCAGTGTTGAAATTCCGACATATTCCGACATGATTGGGGTATTTTGGTCCAAAAAATGGACAAATGGGTATGGATGTTATATAAATTAGTTGGTGGTTGGCAATAATTTTTAGTACTTTTTTAAAATGGGTAAATGGACTATTCTCCCAATTTAAAATATTCATTAAAATATTTTAACTTGTAGGTATTTATAATTTAAAATTTTAAAATATTTTATAATTTTCCCAAATATCAGTTATCACAATTAAAATAATGAATCCATTTTTGGTGAAATTGTCTTATAAGGTGATCTTTTTAATTTTTCCTTAATTAATTATTAATTTTTTTAGAGATATTTTAATTTTTTATTTATATTATGAATGGTTTATAAAATACTACCTCTATCCCATTAAAACGTACACGCTTCCTTTGTAAATTACAAAAAAAGTGCGTACATTGTAACGGGACAGAGAGAGTAAATAATTTGGGTACTTATTAATTTTCATTGATCCATACCATTTTTAATTAAAATATTACTCACTACTACATTAAATAATTTTTACCTCTGTCTTTTGTCTGTATATTAAGGAAAGTGAATTAATGAGTACCACGCTTGCAAGAAATATTACTATTTGTCCATGAGAGAGAGAGCGACAAGAGAGAGATTGGACCACCTTAAATATGCACGTACATTAATAGGAGTTTAAAAAAAGTTTTTTTTTACCAATTTTATTGAATTTTAGAGTGTAATGTAGTAATATTAGGTAATATCTCCTCGTGCATACATCCATAGAATGCCTATCATCTACCTCCACCTTCAGAGCCATGAAGGGAGTACTTTGAGTGTTCTGCACTTTTGTTCATTCATTTTTGCTATGATTAGACTTTTTGAAGGATTTTTGAATTAGATTTGATGTGGTAGATTGGATTGTACTTAAATTGTTTGTTTTTGGGAGGTTTCCTTTATTTTGGGTTTTTATTTTAGTTTTATGCAATTTACTTTTCGTTATTTTTTTTTCGTATTTTGGTTTGATTTTTATTGTTTGGATGTGATGGGAATTTGATTTTTAATTCTATGGATGTGAATTAATGTGTTGATACTTTTTGATGGATAATTTGGTTTATGCATGTTATATGTTTTTGTATTGTTTGGTGATTTTTTTTCTTTGATCAATGTGGTGTTTGTTGTTATTTTGATTCTTGTAAGGATGGTTTGGTGGTATGTTTTTGGGAAGGAGTTGAATAATTTTTGAATATGATCTATAATGCATTGTTTGTGATGAGTGATGGCAAGCATGTTAATGGTTTCTACTTGTTGAAATTGTGACATGAATTATATAATTTGTTCAATTTTGAGAAGTATGAAGGGTAATTATCTTTTTTTTAGTCCAAGCAAAAGCTTATGAGACTAGAGCGTCAACCGTACCTCCATGGTTAATTCTTGAAGAGAGGACCGGCCGATTGAACTTAGACAAACTAGAACTTGCTCATGGACTATAGGAATGAAGCCCGAATGGTGAAAATTTGTGAGATGATCTTAGGTCATCCCTGATAAATGAAGTCATAGCCATAAAAATTTCCTTACCAAAAACATTATCCCTAGTAAGCCACTTTGAGCCTATAAGCCTTTTATTTGTGCCTACTTGAGCCTTATATATATAACCTAAGTGTAGGTGATTGAGGAGATGATAGTTTACAAGGTTTGATGTGAGAATTGTACTAGAAAAGAAAGAAAATGGTTAACAAGCAAGAAAAGGATGAAAAGAGATTAAGCAAATGTACATGCGACCTAAAAAAAAAAAGAGCAAATCAACAAAAATGAGCTCATGGAATTCAAAAGTCGAAAGAAAGGAAGTATGCAAAAATCAAGAGAAGCTCAAGAAATCCAAGGAATGATAATGGATAGTGCTTATGATTAAAGAAGAAAGTAAAGGAAGCTTGAAAGTAAGTAAGTTGGAGAAATGTATCATCTCTTAAATTACTTACACTTGATTAGTCACTGTTATCCAAAGTCTCCTACCCTACCAAAGAGCCTAAACATGACATCCAAAAGATAAAGACCTTTTTGATCACTTATTAAAAATAGGGTGGCTTGTGAACATAGTCCATGAGCAAGCCTATGATGAGTCAGTTTTAACCGGTTGATGCGTGATGATCAAAACCCTACTCTATAGAGTGTTGAGTGAATTTGATATCCTATGAGAGGCTTGGATTGAAAGGGATTTGATTACTCTTTTGTCATTCTTATGATTGAACTTGTTAATCTTTCATGTTATAAGTTTGATGAGGTAGGGATACTTAATGTGAATTTTGTAATCCTTATTACTTGTGATGTGTTGTGGTTTATGTTCGTTAGATGTTTTCTAGGTGAAAATTACTCCTCTTATTTATTACTTTTCATTGTTCGATAACGAACAATACCTTAAGTTTAGGGGGTTGATTGTTGTCATTTTCATCTAGATTTAATTGTTATTATTTGTGTATTTTCGGATGTTTTTATCCGTATTTTCATTACTTTTGGTGTAGTTATTGTTATTTTGAGAAATATGGTATGATTTGATAGAATTGTGCAAATGAGCTTAAATATGTGTAAAACAGGTCAAGAAATGGACAAAAAATAGAGTCGGAAGCGAAACGGAGTCGGAAGGACACATCCTGCTTGTACAAGGGCCGTGTGCGGAATACGGCCCTGTAACAAGTGGCCGTGTATTTTCATCAGAAATTGCTGCTAGCCAGGGAGGATGGCCGTGAGCTGGTGCACGGGCCGTGTGTTGCTACACGCCCCATGTGCAGAGCACGGCCCTGTAAGAAGAAGTCGTGTACTTATATTAGAAAACGCTGTACGGTCACGACCATGGCCGTGTACTGTAGCTAGAGCCGTGTCTGGAAGCACGCACAATACGCCAAAGTAGGTGTGCCCTACACGGGCCGTGTGCGGCTACATGGGCCGTGTAGGTGCAAAAACCTGTGTAATTTCAGAATGTTCCGAAAGCATCTAGAAGGTCCATAAGTGATATAAAAGGAAGCACATTGCGAATTTTTGAGAAGGAGATCAGATTGAAAGCAGTTACACACACTCCACACCATATTTCCTCACACACTAGATCCATAATCCATCTCTACCATCTAGATCCATCTAATTTCCATTTGATCTTCACTTTCACTCCATAAATCCATCATTCCATCCTTCCTTCAACGAATTGAGAAGATTGAAGCATCAAGGAGTGAAGAATTTGATACATTGAAGAGGAAGAGAGGTCTTTCCATGCAAGGGAAGTCAATCTACTTTCCAATTGTTGGATTTCTTCTTATTATGGCTCAAATAGAGCAAAGCTTGATTTGTATTGAATTAATCACAATGTTTAGTAGTTAGTCCTATAGTAGGGCTAATCAAATGAATGTTTGAAATGAAAGTTGTCTCAAGAAACATTATTTCTCTGAAATAGTCCCGTAACTTTTAAATTCTCACCAAATGATAATTTTATTTAAAAATATCCAATTTTTTAATTCAATGAGAAAAGACAGAATCAGTGTTTTTACAAATTTATGGGATAAAAATGGCAATAAAATATTGTTTTTGGGACGAAATCGGAGCAAAACTGAAAAGTTTGGGACAAAATTGAATTTACTAACTATTTTGAACTTTTTCGATAATTAGAAAGATATTAGACGATTTATATTTTAAACCGGCTACTCAAATTGATTATATATGAAGTCAAACGAAGATACAAAGACTTACATGGTAAATATTGATGGAAAAGTGAGGGGAGAAACGAAGGAAAACATGTTTTTGATTGCAATAAAAAGAAACAGAGATGAATTATATGAATTGGGTGTGGGTATATGAGGGGAATTCGCAGGGGTTATATATATAAGCGGATCGATCGACCAAACCAATCACTAAACAAGCTAGGCCCCATTTATAATTAATTATATATAACACCATTATTGCTAATTAACAATTTTTGTAGATCAACATAGATTAGAAAAACGAAATAAAAAAAAAACTCAAATTAATTATCTGCAGATGTTTATGAGATGATCACTAAGCCTATTTAAATTTCTTTGATCTGGTAGAATCAACACTTATAATGAGCTGCAAATCCCAGTATCGATAAGGAATTAATTCTCCCTCCCTCTATAGGTACTTCCGATATTTTAGCTTTCCATTTCTAGGTACTAAATTATTAACCCCTTTAGTCTCTTTACCAATTACCTAATAATGATGTTTTACAAGTAATTAGTATTCCAAATTGATTATCTAACTGTTTTAAGAATTATAGACCAATCCCTTAAGACTGCCACAGGAAACAACATTTATCATGCAGAAATAAAGAACTCTATTAACTGTCAATTAAAGATACCATCATGAAAAATTAAAAGAATCAAAACTCAAAACATACTTCTCATTATATATAGCTCACAAAACGCACACTTAAATATACTTCTCAATTTTCTGGAGTATCCACAGTTTCCATTGGGAATGAATCAAAACTCAAAACATACTTCTCATTATACGTGTAATTTTTAAAACAAAATATTATACACGTGTCAATTAAAATAAAGACCTATTAACTGTCAATTAAACGTGTATTTTTTAAAATAAAATATTATACACTTATATAACTTGTGCACTCGAGAACAAAACATACCAATTCTTTTGAAACATTAACGGAGTGCTACATTAAAAAATGATTAATCTTCAAGCAGTTACATTTTCATAAATCTTTTCCTCAAACATCACCTACATTTAGTTTTATTACAAAATCATTTATTTGCAAAATGGAAACTCTTGTACGAGAATATTTCATGGAATATATTTGTTTTAGATGAATAAGAAGTACTGATAACATTTTAATCCCTCGGTTTGCTTTAAAGAAACTTATTTACTTTTTGCATGTGGATTAATGAGTAATATTATTTAATGTGTAGTAGGTAGTTGTATTAGTGGGTGTTTGGACTCATTTTAATTATATTAGTGGGTTTGTGTGGATTCTATGTGTGTATAAAGGGAAATGAAACCCTTAAGCATGGATGCCCAAAAAAAAAGAGACAATTTGGGACGGATGAAGGGATTAATAAAAAGAACTTTGTTAATGAAAAGTGGTAGTAGTACTATGAATTATTTCATGAACAATTCGAAATATAAATAAAATAAGTAACATATTTAACAAAAAAAAAGTGATAATTTATTATAAAAAAAAGTGTAAAACGGTATTTGACAAGTTCAAAATAGTGATCACCCACAATCTCTCAATCATTCAAGAAATAATAATGCACGTGGTGGTCCAATCTCTCTCTTGTCGCTCTCTTTCTCTCATGGACAAATAGTGATATTTCTTGCAACTTGCATGGTCCTCATTAATTCATTTGCATATATGTTTATTAATGTATACATTAAATTAGTGAATTAAAATTAAGGGGGTGATCCAAAGGCTCTTTCTTCTCTTTTTTTTTTTATCAGACAACATATAATTCACATAAAAGGTGGAATAAGGGGTACTCCAACCCTTACATGATAAAATGCTATTTCTTCTTCTCCTTCTCTCTTTTCCATTCATTTTTTGCTTGTTTGTGTTTTTGTTTCCATTTTTGTTCATCGTGTATATTTATGTGTGTTGACAAAATTGTTGTGGATGAAAGAAAGAAGATGAAACTGTTGGTTGGGTGTCAACTAATGCCCCACATCGATTAGAAGTGGGGATGACAACGAGTTTACAAGTGTGAGCGAGACTCTCCCTTACATTGGATTGAGTGAATGCCCCAAAGCGGACAATATCATGCTATTGGATTGAGTGGGACCGGCTCTCGCTGGGAAGATAAACCCAATAGAAACTTTGAACTCTCCAGAAAATTGAGAAGTATATTTAAGTGTGCGTTTTGTGAGCTATATATAATGAGAAGTATGTTTTGAGTTTTGATTCATTCCCAATGGAAACTGTGGATACTCCAGAAAATTGAGAAGTATATTTAAGTGTGCGTTTTGTGAGCTATATATAATGAGAAGTATGTTTTGAGTTTTGATTCCTTTAATTATTCATGATGGTATCTTTAATTGACAGTTAATAGGGTTCTTTATTTCTGCATGATCGAGCAAACCAATCACTAAACAGGCTAGGCTCCATTTATAATTAATTATTAATTCACTCTTTTATTTAATATATATATATATATATATATATATATATATATATATTATTCAATTCATTTCTACATCCATCTCATATTAAGGTAGGTCTTGTGTGAGACCGTCTCACGTGAGACCGTTTTTCACTTTGTAAAATAATTATCACTTTCGCTATAAAACGTTATCACTTTCGCTATAAAATGTTATCACTTTTTATTTATATACTATAAATTATTCATGAATTAGCATTATCACTTTTCATTAATTTATTATCACTTTCTTTTATACAAGTTATCACTTTCTGGCCGTCTCACGTAAGCCTTTATGTGAGACGGTCTCACACAAGTCTTTCCCCTCATATTATAATAGTATTATATATAACACCATTATTGCTAATTATTTTTGTCAATCAACATAGATTAGAAAAACGAAATTAAAAAAAAATTAATTACACCATTATTGGTTAACGTACCAGCATCGATTACCAGTTTGCGTTACATGTAAAAACACTTGTGTGAGACGTATCACGTAACGGCTTTAGTGAGATGGATAAAAATTGTTGATTTTTTTTTAAAAGATGATATTCCCTCTGTCCAACAGAAGTTGACACACTTTCTTTTTTGGTTTGTCTCACTAAAGTTGACACATTTCCTTTTTAATACATAAGACCCACACCAAAACAATTAATTTATTCTCATGGAGCCCACATACCACCTCTAATACAACTACCCACTACACATTAAATATTATTTCTTTAACCTCACTTTACTTCATTTTACATTAAATTATTATACTCCTTAATCTCCGTGTAAAAAAAATGTGCTAACTTCTCCGGGACGGAGGGAGTATAATGTTTATAGACCCTTGCCCTTTGATAGTTATTTATTTCACCCTCAAGTGTAAGGGATCAATTGTAGCACATGTGACCAAGTCAAATGTCGAACCCATGAGATAGTTATAAATTTAACAAATAATTCTATACTATATGATAATTCAATTGCAAGACAAATCTGAGGATTTTTGGAAATATCTAATTAACTAATAAAAACTGAAATTAAATAATTAAACTAATTTAAGTGAAGATAAATTACGCAGAGAAACGATTTAAGAATTCAAGGATAGAGAATTGCTGAATTGGTAATGATAAGGCAAGCCAGCTTAACTATGTGACAGATTATTCTAGACTCAAATTAATTGCCTGCAGATATTTATAAGATAATCACTAAGCCTAGTTAAATCTCTTTGATTGGGTAGAATTTAACACTTATAATGAGCTGCAAATCCCAGGATCGATAAGGAATTAATTCTCCCTCCGTCTATACGCACTTGCGATATTTCAGCTTTCCATTTCTAGGTACTAAATTATTAACCCCTATAGTCTCTTTACCTATTACCTAATAATGATTACCTAATAATGATGTTTTACCAAGTAATTAGTATTTCAAATTGATTATCTAACTGTCTTAGGAATTATAGGTCAATCCCTTAAAACTGCCACAAGAAACAACATTTATCATGCAGAAATAAAGAACCCTATTAACTATCAATTAGAGATACCATCATGAATAATTAAAGGAATCAAAACTCAAAACACAATAATACAAAGCAATAGAGATGATTATGATCGATTTTTGGTGTTATGAGTAGCCTTTTATATTAACTTTCTAATGCGTACAAGCACAGTCATTGTGGATCAACAAAACTCATTATATATAGCTCAAAAAATGCACACTTAAATATACTTCTCAATTTTTCTGGAGTTTTCACAGTTTCTATTGGGTTTATCGGCCCAGCGAGAGTTGGGCCCATCAATCCAATAGTATGATATTGTCCGCTTTGGGGCATCCACTCCAATGCAAGGGAGAGTCTCGCTCACACTTATAAACTCATTGAAATCCCCATTTCTAACTGATGTGGGGCTTTAGTTGACACTCAACCAACAGTTTTATCTTCTTTCTTTCATTCACAACAATTTTGTCAACACACATAAACTTACACGATGATCGAAAACGGAAACAGAAACACAAACAAGCAAAAAATGAAGGGAAAAGAGAAAAGGAGAAGAAGAAATATCCTTTTATCATGTAAGGGTTGGAGTACCCCTGTATTCCACCTTTTATGTGAATTATATTTTGTCTGATTAAAAAAAAAAAAGAAAGAGCCTTTGGATCACCCCTTAATTTTAATTCACTAATTTAATGTATACATTAATAAACATATATGCAGATGAATTAATGAGGACCCTGCAAGTTTCAAGAAATATCACTATTTGTCCATGAGAGAAAGAGAGCGACACAAGAGAGATTGGACCACCAAGTACATTATTAGTTCTTGAATGATTGAGAGATTGTGGGTGATCACTATTTTGAACTTGTCTAATTCCGTTTTAACATTTTTTTAAAAAAAATAATTATCACTTTTGTTATTATTTTTCATTAAATATGTTATCCTTTTTTATTTATACTTTAAATTATTCATTAAATAGTTCATAGCACCACTATTACTTTTCATTAATAGAGCACTACTACTTTCGTTCAGTACAATGAGACTCATTTACTTTATGCACATTGATTAAAAAAAGTAGTAGTATTATATATGTAGTGGATAATTGTATTAGTGGGTGTGTGAGACCATATTTTAATGGATAAGTGTGGGTTCCATGCGTGTAAAAAAAGAAATGAGACACTTGGGGACGAATGTCTAAAATGGAAAAATGAAACTCTTTGAAGCGGATGGGGAAGTACTTTTTATTACCCCCTCCGTCCGCCCCAAAAAGTAAAATTTTTCCATTTTGGGCGTCGGCCCTTAAAGAGTTTTATTTCCCTTTATACACACATGAGACCCACACACACTCACTAATACAATTATAATATAGGGTCCATACACCCGCTAATACAATTACCCACTACACATTAAATTTTAATACTACTTAATCCATGTAAAAAAGTGAATGGATTTCTTTGAAGCAACCAAGAAAGTAAAATGTTATCATTTCTTATGCATTAGAAAAAAATTCATTTCGTGAAACAGTTCACGTACTCGCCTATATTTTCTAGCAAATAAATATTTTTGTAATAAACCTAAAAGTAGGTGATGTTTGAAGATAAGATTTACGAAAATGTGACGTTGAATATTAAATCTTTTTTTAATTAAAGAAAATCATTCAAGGTAAATCGTCTGACACAAAAGGGGAACCACGGGGTCATCACTAAAGATTAGTAATTTTAAAAAGTTAATTGTCAAAAATATCCAAATTTAATTGACAAAAATCATTTTTGATCAAAATATTCCTATCATGTCGGAATGCTATATCGGGATTTCGACATCTATTCCGACATCATCGGATGTCGTATTCAGTGTTGAAACTCCGACATAGCATTACGACAGGGTGGGGGATATTTTATCGGATGTCCGATTCAGTGTTGAAATTCCGACATAGTATTCCGACATGATGGGGGTATTTTGTCCAAAAAATGGACAAATGGGTATGGATGTTATATAAATTAGTTGGTGGTTGGCAATAATTTTTAGTACTTTTTAAAAATGGGTAAATGGACTATTCTCCCAATTTAAAATATTCATTAAAATATTTTAACTTGTAGGTATTTATAATTTAAAATTTAAAAATATTGTATAATTTTCCCAAATATTAGTTATCACCATTAAAATAATGAATCCATTTTTGGTGAAATTGTCTTATAAGGTGATCTTATTAATTTTTCCTTAATTAATTATAAATTTTTTTAGAGATATTTTAATTTTTCATTTATATTATGAATGGTTTATAAAATACTACCTCTATCCCATTAAAACGTACACGCTTCCTTTGTAAATTACAAAAAAAGTGCGTATATTGTAACGGGACGGAGTGAGTAAATAATTTGGATACTTATTAATTTTCATTGATCCATAACATTTTTAATTAAAATATTACTCACTACTACATTAAATAATTTTTACCTCTGTCTTTGTCTGTTGATTGGCGCTATTTTCACCTAAATTTTAGTGTCTTTTTATATGTGTTTTCATATTATTTTATCCGTATTTGTATGTTATTTGGTTGTATTTTGTGTCTTTATGGAAATGTGTGTGAATGAGCTTAAACCTATGATTTTCACTTTTTATTGGATGCTAGATATGATAAGGAAGGCATAGGAAAAAGCGGATCTAAATTCGGAGTTGAAACGAGGGAGAACGGGCAAAAACGGAAGCTACACAACACGGGTCGTGTGCAGCGCACGACCCTGTCAGAATGGCCATGCGCTGACACTCAAAACACCAACTCGGCCACGCCTGTGGCCGAGTGCAGAACACGACCCGTGTCCAGTACAAACACACGGCCCGTGCACCGCGCACGGGCCTGTCCAGAAAGCCATGCGACAACGTCAGAAAACACAACACGGCCACCCCTGTGGCCGTGTGCTGTGCACGAGTCATGCGCTGTGTTAGAACACGGGGCGTGCGGCGGAGCTCGAGCCGTGTTGGTGCAAAAACGCAGAAAATTGCTGGAATCTTCTAGAAGGTCCACATGGGGTATAAATAGACCCCATTTCAACACTTTGAAAAAAGATCCAAAATTCCCATCCTCTACACACACATCACACACCATTTCTTCCATTTTCCACCTTCATCTTCATCCATCTTCATCCTTCTTCATCCACCCATCATATCTTCCATTTTTGGTGCTAAAGACTTCAAAATCAAGAGCTAGAGGTGGAGATCAAGAAGAATAGAAGATTCTCTTCAAGAAATTGATAGGGAAGAATCCATTCATTTTGTATTTCTTTAGATCTAAGACTATGGGTATTTGTAATGAATCATTTATGTGTTTTGTTACCTTTATCATGTTAGGCTAATCCCTCTAGTGGGATTAGGAATATGAAGAGCATATTAGATTTATATTATCATGTGGATTAAATTAGTTTTTGGTGTAATTGATGTTGATTTCTATTCATGGAGTTTAATTGTCTTGATGTTGTGATGGCATGATTTGTTATTTATGAATGTTTATTGGTTTAATGGATTATTGATCAATGGATTATTTGTGGTAATTAAATGCTATCATGATGTTCATGTATGTATTGCTTAGAGTGAGACGGAAATGACCCTCTATAGTATTAGAAAGGCATGAATAGACATTGAGTTTAGGTTTGACCGAAAGGATATTTGAATTCAATGAGGGGAACCAATCCATTCGTTGGCCTTAATACACAAAAAGGGAGAGTTTAATCTAACTAGTACCTAGATGGAAGGGGTTAATGTTGGGCTTTGATCTTAAGTGCTTTTGGGAGTCTAAAATGGATCAACAACCTTTGTAACCCGAAAGGGAGCTTAGGATATAATCGTGATCACCCTTAGTTACATCAATTGAGTTGAATTCCTTTTGCATGATAATATGAATCGAGTGTGCTTGGATGTTTCTAATCCCATGTTTTTCCATACTTGAACTTTAGCACCCATTTTCTTTAATTGTCATTCTCTTATTTGCTATTTTAATTTACTTACTTCTTGTTTTAGTTGTTAATCATATCAAAACCCCCGATCATCTTTACAAAAATGACATGAACATGAGCTCACGTATTTTGCTAGTCCGAACATAACTCCTTTGTGGATTGATAATTTTTCTTGGGATATACTACTACAACGATCGAGTATTCTTGCTCGTGAGTGCTATAAAAATAGGCAAACAAGAAAATGACGCCGTTGCCAAAGGGGAGTTTGACGGACTAGTCGAGTACTGTGTTATTGTTTTAGTTGTTCTTGATAAGGATATTTTTATTTTATTTTTACTTTGTTTTACTATTGTTGTTTGTGGTCTCACTCTTTGAATTTTTGTAGGTGTTTTATGATCACGAGATCAAAAGGAAATCAATCGATCATTCCTTTAATTTGGAGATTGAAAGGACCGTACGACAAAGGAAGCGAGAGAGGCGTAAAGCTAGAAAAGGAACAAAAATGGAGAATCAATGGGGAGACAATGTTAATTATGACCCATCCCATGATCCATTACAAGATCAAAGGGGGGTACAAGAAGGAGTGCAAGAGGACCAAATGGAGATGTTTAGAAACTTCGTTGCTCGAAACCAAGAGTATATACAAGTGCTTGCCAATCAAGAAGCTCAAAGGATACTCCAACAACAAGAGTTGCAAAGGCCTAGAGCAATCCGGGATTACTTCCAACCGAGAGCCGTACACAACATGGTTCCTCCGGTTCAAGCCAACAATTTAGAAATCAAGACCGGATTGATCAACATGGTCAAAGAAAATCAGTTTGGGGGAGGTCCTCTTGAGGACCCAAACATGCATCTAGCTAGCTTCTTGGAGGTTGCAAATACCATTAAGATGAATGGAGTATCGGAAGATAATATTCGAATGAGGTTGTTCTCTTTTTCTTTAAGAGACAAGGCTAAAGCATGGTATAATGCAATTCCTTTAGGAAGTTGTAACACATGGGAAGATCTTGAGCAAAGGTTCCTAAACAAATACTTTCCTCCTTCAAAGACTCTCCAATTGAAAAGCCTTATCGCTCAATTTAGGCAACTTCCGGATGAAAGTTTTTATGAAGCATGGGAACGCTACAAAGAGATGCTCCGAAAGTGTCCTCAACATGACTTTCATGAGAATCAACAAGTGGCTTTCTTCTATCAAGGGTTGAGTGGACAACATCGGATGCATGTAGATGCCTCATCCGGAGGGTCTATATTTGGAGTGGATGCTATGAAAGCCATGGATATTTTTGAAGACATTGCGATGAATGCTTATCAATGGCCTTCTGAGCGAGTAATGGGAGGTTATGCATTTGGAAAGGTAGCTCAAGTGGAGAGTGTGAACAAAGTGAAGAGTGATATGTTCTAAAGTGAAGGAATGAAAGAATTCAATGAGAGTATCCAAGATTTAACAAAGCAATTGAATTTGATCACTCAAGGAGTAACTCAAGGGGGAAGCACAAGTTCTATGGTGGATGAGGAGAGCAATGTTATGCAAAGTGTAGAGGATGTTGCCTATTTAGATAGGAGAAATTACCAAGGGAATTTCCATCATCAAGGGAATTTCCAAGGTAATTATCCTTCTAACCAAGGTAATTTTCAAGGAGGATATCAAGGACAAGCTCGGGGAAGCAATTTCAATCAATCAAGTGGAAATTATCAAGCTCCGAGGAAGCATGAAAATCTTTATTACTCTAATCCTCAAGCCGCCGTGTCATTTCCTCCGGGATTCGATCCGAGTGCTAAGCCGCCAAATGGAGAGGGTAAAGCATCGGTGGAAGAGACATTGCTAGCATTCATGAAAAAGATGGAGGCTAGAATGGAGGAAAATGAGAAGAAATCCGACAATAGGATGAGAGCTTTTGAGTATCAAATGGGTCAAATTGCTTCTTCCGTGGGATCTCAACACCAACAAGGAAAGTTTCCATCTACCACGGTAACTAATCCTAAAAAAGATTGCAAAGCTATCACTCTTAGAAGTGGAAAAGAATATGAGGAACCTCCTATGCCTAAAGAAGATAGTATTGTCATTGAAAGGGAAGTGGAAAGCAAGGTTGAAGAAGGGTTGGTGCAAGAAGAGATTGAAATGGAGGAAGTAAACAAGAAAAAAGAAATTGTTGAGCAAAAGAAAGATGAAGAGAAGATAGAGAGAATTCCAAAGTGGAAGAAGACAAAGGAGTTAAGGGAAAAGGAAGTTGAAGTTGAAAGAGATAGTTGGGGAATACCCAAGACTCAAGTACCGGTTCCTTTTCCTCAAAGGTTCTTGAAGAAGGGTTTGGATGAGAGGTTCAAAAAGTTTCTTGAAATCTTCAAGAAGATTCAAATCAATATCCCTTTCGCCGATGCTTTGGATCAAATGCCTCATTATGCTCGTTTCTTGAAGGACATCATGGGAAAGAAAAGAAGTCTTGTGGAAAATAAAATGGTTAATCTAATCGAAGAGTGTAGTGCCATTCTACAACGGAAACTTCCTCAAAAATTGAAGGATCCGGTTAGTTTCATTATACCATTTGAAATTGGAAAGAACAAGAAGAACAAGGCTCTTTGTGACCTTGGTGCAAGCATTAATCTAATGCCTCTCTCCATATTCAAGAAGCTTGGGTTAGGTGAAGTAAAGCCAACTTCCATCACACTTCAATTGGCGGATCGATCTATGACACATCCAAAAGGAGTAGTTGAAGATGTGTTGGTAAAAGTTGATAAGTTCGTCTTTCCGGTGGATTTTGTTGTTCTAGATATGGAGGAGGATGAAAATGTGCCATTGATTTTTGGGAGACCGTTTCTTGCTACCGGGAGAGCTCTTATTGATGTCTACAAAGGAGAATTGAAGTTGAGAGTTAATGATGAGGAAGTGGTATTCTCTCTACACAAGGCCATGCAATATCCAATGAATGATGAAGAATGTAAAAGTGTGGATGTTGTAAAGGGAAGTGTCGAGGAGAGTTGGCCTTCCATTGTAACCAAGGAACCACTTGAACTTTGCTTGAGCAATTCTCTATCTCTTTCTAATATTTCTACTACTTCTCTTGATTTAAATGAAGAATTGATTAATTGTTTGCTTGATCTAGGTGATTGTAGTGAAGCTCAAGAGGTTGCAGCCGCCATCTCAAGGGGAAATGAAAAGTTCTTACCACTTAGAGATCCACTCGAGCAAGAAGAGAAAAAGGAAAAGAAGGTGGAGTTGAAGCCTCTACCCGATCATCTTACTTATGCCTACCTTGGTGAAAGTGAGACATATCCGGTAATTGTATCATCATCTCTAACCTCTAGTCAACTTGATAAATTGCTTAATGTCCTTAAAGAGCATAAGTCGGCTATTGGTTGGTGTATTGATGATTTGAAGGGGATTAGTCCAACAATTTGCATGCATAAGATAAGGCTTGAGGATGAAGGGAAAGCTTGTGTTCAAAACCAAAGAAGACTTAATCCTATCATGCAAGAAGTGGTAAAAAAAGAGGTTCTTAAGTGGTTAGACTCCGATATGATTTTTCCTATTAGTGATAGCCCTTATGTGAGCCCGTTGCATGTAGTATCTAAAAAAGGGGGTATGACTATAGTGAAGACCGAGAAAGATGAGACCATAGCCACTAGGACAGTGACGGGGTGGCGTGTGTGTGTTGATTATAGAAAGCTTAATGAAAACACACGTAAAGATCACTTCCCCTTACCTTTCTTGGATCAAATGTTGGATAGGTTGGCCGGGTATGAGTTTTATTGCTTTCTTGATGGGTATTCTGGGTATAACCAAATTCTCATAGCACCCGAAGACCAAGAAAAGACCGCTTTCACTTGTCCTTATGGAATATTTGCTTTTCGAAGATTGCCATTTGGACTTTGCAATGCACCGGCCACCTTTCAAAGGTGTATGATGGCAATTTTTGAAGGAATAATTGAGAATATAATGGAAGTGTTCATGGATGACTTTTCGGTGTTTGGTTCTTCTTTTGATATTTGTTTGTCTAACCTTGCTATTATTTTGAAGCGATGTCAAGACACTAATTTAGTGTTGAATTGGGAGAAGTGCCACTTCATGGTAAATGATGGCATTGTACTTGGACATCACATCTCTTCAAAGGGATTGCAAGTTGACCGAGCCAAAGTTGTTGCTATAGAGAAGCTTCCACCGCCAACAAATGAGAAGGGAGTACGATCGTTCCTTGGTCATGCCGGGTTCTATCGTAGATTCATCAAGGATTTTTCTTCATTTTCTAAACCTCTATCTCATCTCCTTGAAAAAGATGTGCCATTTAAGTTTGATGATAATTGTTTAAATGCTTTTCAGGTGCTAAAGGAAGCTTTGATTTCATCACCCATCTTGATCACCCCCGATTGGAAGGAGCCATTTATATTGATGTGTGATGCAAGTGATGTAGCTCTTGGACTGGTTTTGGGGCAACTAAGAGAGAAAAAATTCCCAGCCATTTACTATACAAGCAAGACAATTGATGCGGCTCAAAGGAACTACACTACTACCGAAAAAGAGTTCTTAGCGGTAGTATACGCATTTGATAAGTTTCGTCCTTATTTGGTAGGAACGAAGACTATTGTATACACCGACCATGCCGCTATCAAGTATCTCATGGCAAAGAAGGATGCAAAGCCAAGGGTGATAAGATGGGTACTACTTCTTCAAGAATTTGATATTGAAGTGAGAGATAAGAAGGGCACGGAGAATGTGATAGCCGACCATCTTTCAAGGTTAGAGTCGAGGGAGCATTATGAAAGTACTTATGAGTTAATCAAGGAGGTTTTTCCCGATGAAGAAATCTTGGAGTGTGATTGCTATCTAATTGAGGCTTTAGTGGAGCAAGAAGGAAGCCCGTGGTATGCGGACTATGTGAATTACTTGGCTAGTGGAAGGAGGCCTTATGAGCTTAATAAGTATCAATCCAAGAAGTTCTTTCATGATGTTAAAAGTTACTTGTGGGATGATCCATTCTTGTACAAGATGTGTAATGATTCTCTTGTGCGAAGATGTGTGCCCGAGGAAGAATGGAATAGTGTGTTGGAGTTTTGCCAATCTTCACCTAGTGGAGGCCATTTTGGAGCTCAAAAGACCGCTGCAAAAGTCTTACAATCGGGGTTGTATTGGCCATTTTTGTTCAAGAGTTGTAAGAAATTTGTAGAGGGTTGCGATCGGTGTCAAAGGATGGGAGGAATCTCCAAGTGGGATGAGATGCCCCTTAAGAGCTTTCAAGAAGTGGAGATATTTGATGTGTGGGGCATCGATTTCATGGGACCATTTCCTCAATCTAATGGATTCCTATACATCTTATTGGCGGTTGACTATGTCTCGAAATGGGTTGAGGCCATACCTTCGAGAACAAGTGATGCTAGAGTGGTCATGGGATTTCTAAAGAAGCATATCTTCACAAGATTTGGAGTACCTAGAGTGTTGGTAAGTGATGGGGGTAGTCACTTCATAAATAAGCTCATGGAGAACATTCTCAAGACTTATGGAGTGAAGCATCGAGTGTCTACTCCGTATCACCCTCAAACGAATGGTCAAGCTGAAATTTCTAATCGACAAATCAAACAAGTCTTGGAGAAAATAGTGAGTGTGAGTAGAAAGGATTGGTCTAACAAACTTGATGATGCATTGTGGGCCTTTCGAACCGCATTCAAGACCACTCTTGGTATGTCTCCTTTTCAAATTGTCTATGGCAAGTCTTGTCATCTTCCCGTGGAGTTAGAGCATAAAGCTTATTGGGCCATTAAGAAATTGAATTTTGACATGAAAGCTTCGAAGAAGATAAGATTCTTGCAGTTGAATGAGCTTGAGGAATTTAGAGAAAGTGCTTATGAAAATTCAAGGATTTTTAAGGAGAAAACCAAGAGGTGGCATGATGCTCATTTGAGGAAGAAGAGCTTTGAAAAGGGTGAAAAGGTGTTGGTATTCAATTCTCGACTAAGACTTTTCCCGGGCAAGTTGAAGTCCAAATGGAGAGGACCTTATGTGGTAAAAGAAGTACTTGATGGGGGAGCTCTAAAGGTTATGGATGAGAACGGGGGAGAGTTCTTGGTTAATGGTCATCGTGTGAAGCACTATGTGGATCAATCACAAAGGGAGACCCTCTTTGTGGATACTTTATTTGAAAGATGATCTCAAAATTCATCTAGCTTGAAGACGTTAAACTTAGCGCTCGATGGGAGGCACCCCATCACTATCTTTATTGCTTTGTTTTTGTTGCTTGTTTGTTTTGGCCTTGTAGGTTGATTGTGCTCATGGAGAAAAATGCTCATTGAAGAAAAGAGAAATGCTTCATGGATTCAAGTTGACATGTTCCACAACTTGTTGTAAACTTAATTCGTGACTCTTGTCTCGAGTTAAGTTTGGGGGGTGCTAGTGCGTGGTGGACATAGCTTGAGTCGTGTGGATGCGGTTACTTCTCAACAAGAAGATCATCAATGGAAACTACAAGGGTAAGTCTCACCACTTTTTGCAAACTTAAGTCTCAACTCTTTTTTCGATTTAAGTTTGGGGGGAGAGTGTGTGGTGTGACTCACCACTTGAGTATGATTCTTGTAAAATTGGGTCAATTTTAAAATTTTTCTCATGAGTTTGGGTTTGATTTTGGCATGATTGGTGGTGTTGAAGTGTATGATAGTCCATATTTATAATGAAATTGTTGAACTAATGGTGTTTGTTGAGTGTTTGAACATGAATGAGAGGTATTGGAAGCATGATGGAGCTTGAAGCTAACGCTTTCCTTACCAAATGCCTATCGAGGGAGTACTCTACACCTTATCATTTTACTACTTGAAATGAATTGAGTTTGATATGAATTGTTGTGACTAGCATGATACTTCATATGTTATGTTTGTGGGAGGTTTACTTTCGTAAATTAGGATTTTCTTTTCAATAAAGGTTGGGATGAATGTGTACTTAATTTTCTTATGGATGATGGTATTTTGTGTTTTTGCATGTTTTGTGTTTTTGTTGTATCTTGTTTGTTGAGTCCTTATTTGTATGTTGTGTGTATTTTCATTCTTGTCTTGGGATGTTTGGTTTGTTTAGGGATGTCGTGAGTCATTTTTGAACGTGAGTGATGATATGTTGTGGTGATAAGTGATGACAAACTATGATTAAGAATCTCTACACTTTCAAATTGTGACATGATTTACTTAACTTGTTCAATTTAGAGATGAATGTGGTGTAATAAGTTCCTTAAGGTCCGAGCACAAGCTTGTGAGCATTTGAGCCTCAACCATGCATACATGGTATTTCTTCATGAGTGGATCGATTGTGTTTGATAAGTTAGAACTTGCTCAAGGACTATAGGAACGAGCCCGATTAGTGGAGATTAGTGAATTGATCTAAGGCCATCCTTGTTATTATAGTCATTGCCATATATGTTCCTACCTTGAACATCATCCTTAGTCAACCACTTTGAGCCTATAAGCCTATTTCTTGTGAATTTAGCACATTACAAGCTTTGATTACCCACTTAAGCCTTATATATATACCTTTGTGAGGGTGATTGAGGAGATGGTAGCTAGAAAGGATTGATTGAATAATCAAAAGAAGTAAAGGACATGGTAAACAAGCAAGAAAAAAAGGATGAAAAGAGCAACAACAAGAAGGCACATGCAACCTCAAAGTAAGAAAGGAGCAAATCAACATCAAAATGCTCAAGTAAACAAAATTCAAAGAAAGGAAGCATGCATCAAAAGAAGCTCAATCAAAGGAAAGTTAATGAATAGTGCTTGAGATTGTAAAGATAAGAAAAGAAGAAAGAAAAGTGAAGAAGTTGAGAAAATTGGCCATCTCTTTGATTACTTACACTTGTTGAGTCACTCTTATCCATATACTTCCTACCATACCAAAGAGCCTATCATTACATCCTAATTAAAGACCTTTTTGATCATTAATTGAAACTTTGGTGGTTTGTGAATATAGTCCGCAAGCAAGCTTATAGCGAGTCGAGTCAATCGATTAATGAGTGTGATTTACCCTATTTCAAAAGAGTGTTGAGAGACATCAATATCCATTGTGAGGCTTTGACTTAAAAGGGACTATATTACACTATTACTCTCTTTTGATTGAACTTATTAATTTCTCATGTTATGATTTTAATATTGTAGGACGACTTAGCATAGTTTGTAGTTATTATTGCTAACGATTTGTTATTGCTTATGTTCGTTTAGTCTTTTTCTAGGTGAAAATTTCTCCTTTTGGTTTGTCATTTTCGTTGCTCGGGGACGAGCAACACCTTAAGTTTGGGGGGTTTGATTGGCGCTATTTTTACCTAAATTTTAGTGTCTTTTTATATGTGTTTTCATATTATTTTATCCGTATTTGTATGTTATTTGGTTGTGTTTTGTGTCTTTATGGAAATGTGTGTGAATGAGCTTAAACCTATGATTTTTACTTTTTATTGGATGCTAGATATGATAAGGAAGGCATAGGAAAAAGAGGATCTAAATTCGGAGTTGAAACGAGGGAGAACGGGCAAAAACGGAAGCTACACAACACGGGTCGTGTGCAGCGCACGACCCTGTCAGAATGGCCGTGCGCTGACACTCGAAACACCAACTCGGCCGCGCTTGTGGCCGAGTGCAGAACACGACCCGTGTCCAGTACAAACACACGGCCCGTGCACCGCGCACGGGCCTGTCCAGAAAGCCGTGTGACAACGTCAGAAAACACAACACGGCCACCCCTGTGGCCGTGTGCTGCGCACGAGTCGTGCGCTGTGTTAGAACACGGGGTGTGCGGTGGAGCTCGAGCCGTGTTGGTGCAAAAATGCACGAAATTGCTGGAATCTTCTAGAAGGCCCACATGGGGTATAAATAGACCCCATTTCAACACTTTGAAAAAAAGATCCGAAATTCCCATCCTCTACACACACATCACACACCATTTCTTCCATTTTCCACCTTCATCTTCATCCATCTTCATCCACCCATCATATCTTCCATTTTTGGTGCTAAAGACTTCAAAAGCAAGAGCTAGAGGTGGAGATCAAGAAGAATAGAAGATTCTCTTCAAGAAATTGATAGGGAAGAATCCATTCATTTTGTATTTCTTTAGATCTAAGACTATGGGTATTTGTAATGAATCATTTATGTGTTTTGTTACCTTTATCATGTTAGGCTAATCCCTCTAGTGGGATTAGGAATATGAAGAGCATATTAGATTTATATTATCATGTGGATTAAATTGGTTTTTGGTTTAATTGATGTTGATTTCTATTCATGGAGTTTAATTGTCTTGATGTTGTGATGGCATGGTTTGTTATTCATGAATGTTTATTGGTTTAATGGATTATTGATCAATGGATTATTTGTGGTAATTAAATGCTATCATGATGTTCATGTATGTATTGCTTGGAGTGAGACGGAAACGACCCTCTATAGTATTAGGAAGGCATGAATAGACATTGAGTTTAGGTTTGACCGAAAGGATATTTGAATTCAATGAGGGGAACCAATCCATTCGTTGAGCTTAGTACACAAAAAGGGAGAGTTCAATCTAACTAGTACCTAGATGGAAGGGGTTAATGTTGGGCTTTGATCTTAAGTGCTTTTGGGAGTCTAAAATGGATCAACAACCTTTGTAACCCGAAAGGAAGCTTAGGATATAATCGTGATCACCCTTAGTCTACATCAATTGAGTTGAATTCCTTTTGCATGATAATATGAATCGAGTGTGCTTGGATGTTTCTAATCCCATGTTTTTCCATACTTGAACTTTAGCACCCATTTTCTTTAATTGTCATTCTTTTATTTGCTATTTTAATTTACTTGCTTCTTGTTTTAGTTGTTAATCATATCAAAACCCCCGATCATCTTTACAAAAACGACATGAACATGAGCTCACATATTTTGCTAGTCCGAACATAACTCCTTTGTGGATTGATAATTTTTCTTGGGATATACTACTACAACGATCGAGTATTCTTGCTCGTGAGTGCTATAAAAATAGGCAAACATCTGTATATTAAGGAAAGTGAATTAATGAGTACCACGCTTGCAAGAAATATCACTATTTGCCCATGAGAGAGAGAGCGACAAGAGAGATATTGGACCACCTTCAATATGCACGTACATTAATAGGAGTTTAAAAAAAGTTTTTTTTTTTACCAATTTTATTGAATTTTAGAGTGTAATATAGTAATATTAGGTAATAAATAAATTAAGGGTTAATTGCAAAATAAACCACGAACTTTACTCCTATTGTAAATTAATCCTCACTTTTGAGAAATTGCAAAAAAATATCATAATATTTATGTATGGTTGCAAAACGCACCCAATTTTTAATTAAAAGTATGACTTTTTTGGGATTTTTTTTGCAACAATATTTAAAGGTGGTGATTTTTTTTTTTTGCAATTTCTCAAAAGTGAGGATTAATTTGTAATATGAGTAAAATTTTTAGTTTTTTATGCAATTAATCCATAAATTAAATATTTATGACTCTAAGTATCAGAATTATTAGGATGGTTGCACAGAGTACTGTGTCTCTCGTGAATAAAATGATGACCACACAAGCAACAACAAATATCACTATTGCTCCATGAGAGAGAGACAAGAGAAAGATTGGACCACAACGTGCATTATTATTTCAAGTTTTATTATGTTCTGTTATTTATGATGAGTGATTGAGAGATTGTCGGCCGCTTGGTAATAAATTAATGATAAGATTTTTATATGGAGGAGATGCTAACGATGATGTTCAACTTCCAGTTCCCCGGATCTGCTCGTGCATACATCCATGGAATGCCTATCATCCACCTCCACCTTCAGAGCCATGAAGGGAGTACTTTGAGTGTTCGGCACTTTTGTTCATTCATTTTTGCTATGATTAGACTTTTTGAAGGATTTTTGAATTAGATTTGATGTGGTAGATTGGATTGTACTTAAATTGTTTGTTTTTGGGAGGTTTCCTTTATTTTGGGTTTTTATTTTAGTTTTATGCAATTTAATTTCGTTATTTTTTTTTGTATTTTGGTTTATGCATGTTATATGTTTTTGTATTGTTTGGTGATTTTTTTTCTTTGATCAATGTGGTGTTTGTTGTTATTTTGATTCTTGTAGGGATGGTTTGGTGGTATGTTTTTGGGAAGGAGTTGAATAATTTTTGAATATGATCTATAATGCATTATTTGTGATGAGTGATGGCAAGCATGTTAATGGTTTCTACTTGTTGAAATTGTGATATGAATTATATAATTTGTTCAATTTTGAGAAGTATGAAGGGTAATTATCTTTCTTTTGGTCCAATCAAAAGCTTGTGAGACTAGAGCCTCAACCGTGCCTCCATGGTTAATTCTTGAAGAGAGGACCGGCCGATTGAACTTAGACAAACTAGAACTTGCTCATGGACTATAGGAATGAAGCCCGAATGGTGGAAATTTGTGAGATGATCTTAGGCCATCCCTGATAAATGAAGTCATAGCCATAAAATTTCCTTACCAAAAACATTATCCCTAGTAAGCCACTTTGAGCCTATAAGCCTTTTATTTGTGATTTAAGCACAATACAAGCCTTAAAAACCTGCTTGAGCCTTATATATATAACCTAAGTGTAGGTGATTGAGGAGATGATAGTTTACAAGGTTTGATGTGAGAATTGTACTAGAAAAGAAAGGAAATGGTAAACAAGCAAGAAAAGGATGAAAAGAGATTAAGCAAATGTACATGCGACCTAAAAAAAAGAGCAAATCAACAAAAATGAGCTCATGGAATTCAAAAGTCGAAAGAAAGGAAGTATGCAAAAATCAAGAGAAGCTCAAGAAATCCAAGGAATGATAATGGATAGTGCTTATGATTAAAGAAGAAAGTAAAGGAAGCTTGAAAGTAAGTAAGTTGGAGAAAGGTATCATCTCTTAAATTACTTACACTTGATTAGTCACTATTATCCAAAGTCTCCTACCCTACCAAAGAGCCTAAACATGATATCCAAAAGATAAAGACCTTTTTGATCACTTATTAAAACTAGGGTGGCTTGTGAACATAGTCCATGAGCAAGCCTATGATGAGTCAGTTTTAACTGGTTGATGAGTGATGATCAAAACCCTACTCTATAGAGTGTTGAGTGAATTTGATATCCTATGAGAGGCTTGGATTGAAAGGAATTTGATTACTCTTTTGTTATTCTTAAGATTGAACTTGTTAATCTTTCATGTTATAAGTTTGATGAGGTAGGGATACTTAATGTGAATTTTGTAATCCTTATTACTTGTGATGTGTTATGGTTTATGTTCGTTAGATGTTTTCTAGGTGAAAATTACTCCTCTTGTTTATTATTTTTTATTGTTCGATAACGAACAATACCTTAAGTTTAGGGGGTTGATTGTTGTCATTTTCACCTAGATTTTAGTGTTGTTATTTGTGTATTTTCGGATGTTTTATCCGTATTTTTGTTACTTTTGGTGTAGTTATTATTATTTTGAGAAATGTGGTATGATTTGATAGAATTGTGTAAATGAGCTTAAATATGTGTAAAACAGGTCAAGAAATGGACAAAAAATGGAGTCGGGAGCGAAACGGAGTCGGAAGGACACAACCTGCTTGTACAAGGGCCGTGTGCGGAATACGGCCCTGTAACAAGTGGCCGTGTATTGTCATCAGAAATTGCTGCTAGCTAGGGAGGATGGCCATGAGCTGGTGAACGGGCCGTGTGTTGCTGCACGCCCCATTTGCAGAGCACGACCCTATAAGAAGAAGCCGTGTACTTACATCAGAAAACGCTGTACGGTCACGACCAAGGCAGTTTACTGCAACTCGAGTCGTGTGCTGCTACACGGGCCGTGTGCTGCTACACGGGCCGTGTAGGTTCAAAAACCTGTGCAATTACAGAATATTCCGAAAGCTTCTAGAAGGTCCATAAGTGATATAAAAGGAAGCACATTGAGAATTTTTGAGGAGGAGATCAGATTGAAAGCAGTTACACACACTCCACACCACATTTCCTCACACACTAGATCCATAATCCATCTCTACCATCTAGATCCATCTAATTTCCATTTGATCTTCACTTTCACTCCATAAATCCATCATTCCATCCATCCTTCCACCATTTGAGAAGATTGAAGCATCAAGGAGTGAAGAATTTGATACGTTGAAGAGGAGGAGAGGTCTTTCCATGCAAGGGAAGTCAATCTACTTTCCAATTGTTGGATTTCTTCTTATTATGGCTCAAATGGAGCAAAGCTTGATTTGTATTGAATTAATCACAATATTTAATAGTTAGTCCTATAGTAGGGCTAATCAAATGAATGTTTGAGATGAAGGGTTAGATATGTAAAACTTGAGTAATGATTTGAATTGATTTGTGGATTTCCTTTTATGATATATCAATCATGTTTCATTTTAATGTTTGTGTGATTAAATCTTATATTCATAGTATTAGGATGGTCATTACAATATTGTGAGTGGATGTTTAATTGAATCATACATTGAATTGTGGATGCATGTTAGTATAAGGGGAGGTAAGCCATACCCTCCTTAGGCTTAGAATGTTCATAGAGGGACACTTAAGAAATTGAGTGAAAAGAACCAACTTATGATCATAGTACCTTAAGGGAATTGAGATTAAGACCAATCTTAGGAGATTTAGGCTTGTAAAAGAGTCGAGAACCTAGTTGTCTTGGCCATAGGGACTAGGGGTAAAATTGTGATTGCTTTTAATCCACAAGTTAACGAAAATTACCATCAAGAGTTTTGCATATCTAACTCAAGTCTTAACCATGAGTATAATTAGCCTTGCTCTCTTCTCAAGTGAAATCTACATCCATTCCATTCATCATTTGCTTGTTGTTTGATCATTTACTTTGTTAGTTTTAATTCTAATTAATTGAATAAAATCGTAAGTAATAGTTTTAAATACAAACATCTTCAATCTATCATCCTTACAAAGCACAAATCAATGGAAAATTCGGATACAAACCTAAGTTTCATTTCCCTTGGGACAATATTACTATAAATTTTGTACTTAGTCACGCATTTACTCGACGATAGAGTCTCTTACTCTTCACATTTACTAAAAATGCAACTAAGAACACTAGTCGATTGTCATAGCTTAGTAATTCTAATGTTTGGTATCTTAATGTATTTGCGAGTTCAAATCCATAGGGTCACTTGTAAATAGTGTAATTTAGTGGTCGTACCCTGAATTGCTAAACATAAGAACATTTTGGGTTAATTTGGTCGTACCATTAGCCTAGGGATTTGAGTTTGTATAATTGTTGGCATGTTTAATTCATGCAGTTTTATGAATTAGGATATGGAGGGGATCAAATCCTTGGACTAGGTTTTCAATTTATTTGTTATCTTTATTTTAATATTTCTTTCAATTTTAATTATTCACTTTCATGTTTATTAGTTGTTAGATACAATCCACCCCCTTGTTACTTTCTTAAAAACACGATTAATTTAATTTAAATTCGATTATTCCCTGTAGGTTCGACCTGTACTTAGCCTACTATACTCTAGTATGGATTTGTTCAAAAAATTACAAATCATATTTTTGGGTGCCGGCGACAGCACACCAAGAGACTTCCATCATGTTGTCCATGTTTTGCACATTCTATTCTTCATTCTCCACATCTCAACACACTTCATCATATCACCGTACTTTGATTGAATCAACTTATCCCAAAGTAAGTTACCTCCTTCTAAAATCCTCCAACCCCATTTACCTAGAAGAGCCTTATTGAAAAGATAGATATTCTTTACACCAAACCCTCCAGACTACTTTCCTTTGCAAACATGCTCCCATTTTAACCAAAGAATCTTTTTCGAGCCTTGCTCCCCTTCACCCCATAAAAAATTTTCTTTTTAATGACATTATCTTCTTGATGATTTTCTTTGGAGCTTTAGCATAAGATAGGTTGTAGATAGGGATGTTGGAGAGAGTAGCATTCAAAAGGATAATTCTTCCACCAAAAGACAGCTTTTTATTTTTCCATCGATTTATACGGCTTTCAAGTTTATGGAGAACTGGATACCAAGCTTCTATCTTGTTGTAGTCTATCCCAATTTGAAGGCCCAAATACTGTAGCGATAATCATCCTAATCTGCAGTTTAAAGTATATGCCATCTCTGCAAGTGTATCATTTTCCACATTAATACCCACCAAAACACTTTTGCTGAAATTAATTCTTAGGCCTAACCATATCTCAAAGATCCACAGAATACTCTTCAATGTAGAAACGTTCTCCATAGATGCCTCCTCAAAAAATATTGTATCATCTACAAATTGGAGGTGAGAAACTTCCACCCCATCCATACCCACTTTCATAGGAATAAAACAACCTTTAGAGCATGTTTTTTCACCATACGACTTTAGCCTTCAAAAACACATAGGAAAAGGAATGGGGATAAAGGGACCCCTTTTCTAATCCCTCTATCAATTTTAAATTCCTCCGTAGGGCTCCTGACGAGTGCTATTTTCACCTAAATTTTAGTATCTTTTTATGTGAGTTTTCGTATGTTTTTATCCGAATTTGTGTTCTAGAGATGATAAGGAAGGCATAGGAAAAAATGGATCTCAATTCGGAGTTGAAACGAGGAGGAACGAGCCAAAATAGTGAAACAGACAGCACAACACGGCCAGCCGAGCCCGGAAACACGACCCGTGTCCAGTGCAAAAACGCGGGCCGTGTACCAAACACGGGCCTGCAACGAAAGCCGTGTGCGGACACCAGATTACACAACATGGCCACCCCTGTGGCCGTGTGCAGAGCACGAGCTGTGTAGGTGTAAATTCTGTAAAAAAAATTAGAATCCTTCTAGAATCTTCCCAAGGGGTATAAATACCCAATACTTCAATTTTGGATCAGATTTTGGCCAAGGTTTCGACTGTTCACATAGATCACACACCATTTCCTCCATTTTTCACCTTTATCTTCATCCATTCTTCATCCACCCATCTACACTTGATCCCCTCCATCAAATCCACTATCCAAGTGATCAAGGAAGCAAGGGAGAGTGAGATCACAAGAAGAAGAAGGAGATCTCTATTGAAGCACTTCAAAGGGGGAATCTAATTCTAATTTTTGTGTATTTCTTTATAGATTGATCATGGTTTGTAAGGATTTTAATGTCTATGTTGAATTTCTTGTAACTATGAGAGGCTAATCTCCTTTGTGAGATTAGCTCCAAGATTGGTGTTGGATAATTTAGTTTTTATGCAAATTTATTTTAATATTGCATGGGCTTTGTGTTATTTCTATCATTGATTGTTGATTGCTTGATGTATATGATGATTTGTGTGATTAATTGTCATGGGCATGTGATTAGATTGAGAAATCAATTATGTGTTTAGGATAGTTCATTGAATCATTTCATCATACACTTCATGTGCATTAATTTAGAATGAGATAGAGATATCCTTCTAGATTTAGAACCCTTTGATAGAACATTTGATTAGCTTAATCGAGAGATTGGTTGATTAGGTGAGGAGAACCAAGCCATTAGTAAATTCATAGTACCTTAAAAGGGAATATTGCCTATGATTTAGTACCTAATTAGGGAACTCATAGAGTAATTAGTACCTAGTGGGAGGTGTTTGCTATGGTCTCGATCCTATGTGCTTTTGGAAGTCTTGTTGAGGGCCTACATCCTATCCATCTCGAGAGAGAGTTTAGGTGGAATTAGTGATCGCTTCTATACCTTGTGCATGAGAGATTAGAATTAATTGCATGATTACTTAATTATCTATGCCATGATTATTGTTAATCTCATCCTTGCATCATTTGGAACCCTTTTATCTTTGATTTCATTTTATCTTTATTTCTTTCATTAGTGTAATTGCGTTTATTTGCATCATATCCTCTCTTCCGTCGTCCTTATAAAATCATGATAAACTTGAGATCGCTTAAACTCTAGTACCTTCCTCCCTGTGGTTCGATAATTTCTTTAATTGGTCATGCCCACTAAATTATGGTTAATCAAATGGCGCCGTTGCCGGGGAGATAACGGTCGCTAGTAGTTTGACGAAGGATTGTTTAGAGTGGTCTTAATAAGGACATTTTTTTTTTATTTTTGCATCTTATATTTGCTTTGGAAAATTTTGTTCTAATTTTTCTTTCGTTTATAAGTGCATACCTTGAGAAGGAAGAAGAAGGAGAGCAACCCCAAAAAATATGAGCTACATGGATATTCTTCGAGATATGGTGAATAGAAGTGTTCATTCCGCTATGAACACACAAGAAAATTTTCAAAATTTTCAAATGCCAAATGGTGAACCTAATTTGCAACCAAATTACGGAGTACAAGATATGCAATTCCAACAACAAAGTTATGAGAATTTTGGAGTTCCTCATCAAATATATCATCAAGTATACCCTCAAGGTGTGGAATATGGTTTTCAAGGAAATTTTTCTAGAAATCAAGATGGAAATCAACCACAACTATGGGGAGATTTTCAAGACTCCAACACCTCTTATTCCGCCCAACGTGACTACCAAGAGAAGCTTAGAGATGAGTTGATTGAAAAAATTATGGAGCGTATGGAAGAGGGGAGGAAGTCTAATCAAGCATGGATTGATAGAATCGGAAATTTGTGTGAAATGATGATGAATACAATGGTAGCATTCAATGTTAAGTTGGATTCATTGGAGCACCAAGTAAGTCAAATAGTGTCCACCGTGGAGAAACTTCAAGAAGAGAACAACAAGCCTTCTACCTCCGGAACGAAAAGTGAATGCATGGTCATTAAGGATCGGAACGAGACTAGTTTGGGGGTTGATGAGGTCATAAAGGAAAGAAGAGAAAGGATGCGTAAGTGGGTGAAAGCTAAAGAGTTGAAAGAAGAGTTGAAGGGGGAATTCGATAGATTTGTCGAGTCTCTTGAAGAGATGGTAGAGAAAGTCAAGATTCAAAATCAAAATGAGATTCATGCCATTATGGAAGAAAAGAAACCTCCGGAAACTAAGATCATGGATTCTACTTCCCACAAGCCTAAACCTTCTCATTTTATTGAAATTTCAAATTCTCTTAAGAACTTCCATGATTTTATTGATAAAAATTTATTTGGTGATTGTAGGAAAAAGGTTGCAAGAGGGCACCAACACTTGTCAATGCCCGAATTCTTACCGGGGGATGTGGTTGAAGTTCAAAATGCATATAAAGCCCCATGGAAAAAGTGGAACAAGTGGAAAGGGCCATTCCTTGTGAAGAACACCTTCGGAGACCAATTGCTTGAACTATTTAACAAGAAGGGAAACGTTCTTGTGGTTGAGCGTGAGGGCACACGGCACTACTTCAAGAAGTAACCTATGATAGTGCCTAAGGACTATTCAAGACCACCATGAGCTAAAGACTCTCGTCCAGCTTGAAGACGTTAAACTTAGCGCTCGATGGGAGGCAACACATCATTATCTTTATTGCTTTATTTAATGCTTTCAATAAGGATTGTGGATTTGTTATTTCTTGCATTTTTGGCATGTAGGTTAATTGTGCTTGTGAGGAATACGCGTATTGAAGACACGAAGAGTGCTTGATTTGAAGTGTGATAGTAAGTCACACCACTTTTTGCAAACTTACCTCGAAACTCTTATTTCAATTTAAGTTTAGGGGGATATGGTGTGGTGTGACGTACTTTGTTTTGAAAGCATATACTTTTCGTATTTTTGGGCTAAAAATTTTTCTCATGAGTTTGGGATTGATTTTGGTATGATTGGTGGTGATTGAAGTGCATGATAGTCCATATTTTTATGAAAGTGTTGAGCTAATAGTTTTGTTGAGTATGAATGAAGTGTAGTTGAAGCACGAATTGAGCCCGGAGATCAAGTCGAGATTCATTTTGAATTCAATCCGGAAGCCCATGCCAACCATTTCCACTACCAAATGCCTTTCTAAGGGAGTTAGCTTTACATCTCATCTCTTCTATTTGCTTAGCATAAATTTATGTTGATTTGGAGTGATGTGATTAGCATGCTACTTCATGTGTTATGTTTTGGGATGTTTACTTCCGTAATTTCGGATTTCAATTTTCAATCAAAGATGGGGATACTTGTGAGCTTAATTGATCATGGATGATATAGAATGTGTGCTTTATTGTTAATGATGGTGATTTTTGTTTTTGCATGTTATGTGTTTTTGTTTTATTTCTTGTTTATTGAATCTTTATTTTATGTTTTGTGTGTTTTCTTATTTTTATCTTGGTATGTTTGGTGGTTTGTTTTGGGATGTTGTGAGTCATTTTTGAACATGAGTGGTGATATGTTGTGGTAGTAAGTGATGATAAGTTATGATTAAGAATCTCTACACTTTCGAATTGTGACATGTTTTACTTAACTTGTTCAATTTTGAGATGAATATGGTGTAATAAGTTTCTTAAGGTCCAATGCATAAGCTTGTGAGAATTTGAGCCTCAACCGTGCATACATGATTTTTCTTCATGAGTGGATTGGTTGTGTTTGATAAGCTAGAACTTGCTCAAGGACTATAGGAACGAGCCCGATTTGTGGAGATTAGTGAAATGATCTTAGGCCATCCTTGTTATTCATAGTCATTGCCATATATTTTCCTACCATGTACATCATCCCTAGTTAACCATTTTGAGCCTTTAAGCCTTTTTATTGTGAATATAGCACACTACAAGCCTTAATTACCTACTTGAGCCTTACATACATACCTTTTGTGTGGGTGATTAAGGAGATGGTAGCTAGTAAGGTTTGATGAGAAAAAAAGTGGAAATGGTAAATAAATAAGAAAAAGGATAAAAAGAGCAAAATGAAGAATGCACATGCAACCTCAAAACAAGAAATATGAGCAAAGCAACAATAATATGCTCAAGTACTTAAAAATTCAAAGAAGGAAGCATGAATCATAAGAAGCTCAAGAAATCCAAGGAAAGTTGATGAGTAGAGCTTGTGAGTACCAAAGACAAGAAAGGAAGAAAGAAAAGTGGAGAAGTTGAGGAAGTTGATCATCTATTCGATTACTTACACTTGTTTAGTCACTATTACCTATATTCTTCCTACCTTACCAAAGAGCCTATCATTACATCCAAATTAAAGACCTTTTTGATCGCTAATGGAAACTTTGGTGGTTTGTGAATGTAGTCCACGAGCAAGCTTATAGCGAGTCGAGTCAATCGATTAATGAGTGTTGATTTACCCTACTTTAAAGAGTGTTGAGTGACATTTATAACCTATGTGAGGCTTGGACCAAAAAGAGACTATATTACACTAATATTCTCTTGTGATTGAACTTGTTAATTCTTCATGTCATGAATCTAATGTTGTAGGATGACTTAGCATAAATTGTGATTCTTATTATTATTGATGTGTTATTACTTATGTTCGTTTAGTTTTTTCCTAGGTGAAAATCACTCTCCTTGGTTTATCATTTTCGTTGTGCGGGGACGCACAACACTTTAAGTTTGGGGGTGTGATGAGTGATATTTTCACCTAGATTTTAGTATCTTTTTATGTGAGTTTTCGTATATTTTTATCCGTATTTATGTTCTATTTGGTTGTGTTTTGTGTTTTTATTGAAATGTGTGTGAATGAGCTTAAAACAGTAAAGCAGACAGCACAACACGACCAGCCGAGCCCGGAAACATGACCCGTGTCCAGTGCAGAAACACGGGCCTTGTACCAAACACGGGCCTATAACGAAAGCCGTGCGCGGACACCAGATTACACAACAGGGCCACCCCTGTGGCCGTGTGCAGAGCACAAGCCGTGTAGGTGTAAATTCTGTAAAAAAATCAGAATCCTTCTAGAAGCTTCCCAAGGGGTATAAATACCCAATACTTCAATTTTTGATCAGATTTTGGCCAGGGTTTCGACTGTTCACATAGATCACACACCATTTCCTCCATTTTTCACCTTTATCTTCATCCATTCTTCATCCACCCATCTACACTTGATCCCCTCCATCAAATCCACCATCCAAGTGATCAAGGAAGCAAGGGAGAGTGAGATCACAAGAAGAAGAAGAAGATCTCCATTGAAGCACTTCAAAGGGGGAATCTAATTCTAATTTTTTTGCATTTCTTTATAGATTGATCATGGTTTGTAAGGATTTTAATGTGTATGTTGAATTTCTTGTAACTATGAGAGGCTAATCTCCTTTGTGAGATTAGCTCCATGATTGGTGTTGGATAATTTAGTTTTTATGCAAATTGATTTTAATCTTGAATGGGCTTTGTGTTATTTCTATCATTGATTGTTGATTGCTTGATGTATATGATGATTTGTGTGATTAATTGTCATGGGCATGTGATTAGATTGAGAAATCAATTATGTGTTTAGGATAGTTCATTGAATCATTTTATCATACACTTCATGTGCATTAATTTAGAATGAGATAGAGATATCCTTCTAGATTTAGAACCATTTGATAGAACATTTGATTAGCTTAATCGAGAGATTGGTTGATTAGGTGAGGAGAACCAAGCCATTAGTAAATTCATAGTACCTTAAAAGGGAATATTGCCTATGATTTAGTACCTAATTAGGGAACTCATAGAGTAATTAGTACCTAGTGGGAGGTGTTTGCTATGGTCTCGATCCTATGTGATTTTGGGAGTCTTGTTGAGGGCCTACATCCTATCCATCTCGAGAGAGAGTTTAGGTAGAATTAGTGATCGCTTCTATACTTGTCCATGAGAGATTAGAATTAATTGCATGATTACTTAATTATCTCTGCCATGATTGTTGTTAATCTCATCCTTGCATCATTTGGAACCCTTTTATCTTTGCATTCATTTTATCTTTATTTTTTCATTTGTGTAATTGCATTTATTTGCATCATATCCTCTCTTCCGTCGTCCTTATAAAATCACGATAAACTTGAGATCGCTTAAACTCTAGTACCTTCCTTCCTGTGGTTCGATAATTTCTTTAATTGATCATGCCCACTAAACTATGACTAATCAGCTCCCATTTACTAATACAGATGTAGTAGCCGAAAAAGTGTATTCTTTTATCCAAGCATACCATTTTGCATCAAATTCTGACAATTCCAACATCTCCCACTGAAATTTCAGATTAACCGAGTCATATACTTTCTCAAAATCAATCTTTAATATAAAATCCCTCTCTCCCTTTTTCTTTATCTCTTTCACTGTCTCATTAGTAATAAGAATACTATCCATAATATATCTATTACTAATGAATGCAGATTGATTAGGGAATATGAGTTCTTCCATATCCTTTTTCATTCTATTTGCTAACACCTTTGAAAGAATTTTATACATGCTGCCAATGAGAGATATAGGTCTATAATCCTGGATGGTGTTAGGATTACATACCTTAGGTATTAGCGTGATGAATGATGGATTAGCTCCCTTCACGAGTTTAGCATGCTCATGAAATTCTGAGAAAAATCAGTAGAAGTTATCCTCCATAATATCCCAAAACTGGTGAAAGAAATGGAAATTAAATCGATTAAGACCTGGGCTTTTGTTCCTTCCATATCCCAAACAGCTTTTCTGATTTCATCTTTAGTGAATGGAGCAACGAGAACATCATTAATTGGCTCACTGATGTTTGAAGTTGGAATGCCTTTAATCTTAAGTTCCAGTTTCTCATGTTCTGCAAACTTCTCCTTAAAGAAAGAAAAGATGCAACTTTTTAGATCTTCCACTTCATCCACCCATTTCGCATTGAAGTAAAGACCTTTAATTTCTGATAATTTGTTTCTACTGTTGACACAAGCATGGAAGAACTTAGAATTTGAATCCCCCTCTTGAAGCCATCTCGATCTTGATCTTTGAAAACTCAATATGTTAGATTTTCTCAAACCTTATTCAATGAAGCAACAAGCTTCTATATGATGCTCCTTATCTGTAGCGGACCATTTGCCTGCTTCTTTTTTTTCTGTCTAAGGAATAGATTTTTTCTTGGCATCATCAATCTCTTTGTCCGACCTCCTTGCATGACTTGATTTCCATACTTTAATTTTTTTCTTTCAACAGCTTCAATTTCTTCTTAATAACAAAACATCCCCATCCTTTAGCATCCATAGACGGCCACTCTAATGTAATTAAATTCTTGAAGCTGTCTTCATTCAGCCACCAATCGATAATTTTGAATGGTTTTGGACCCCAATTAATGGGGGAATCCATGGTGAGCAGGATATGAGCATGATCTGATATGGATCTTTTAAGCCCAGATTGCTTGGAGTTCGGCCACTCTGATAACCATCCTGGAGAAATTAAAAATCTATCTAGTCTGCTGCACGTGCTATCTATACTTCTGTACCATGTGAATCTACGACGGAGGAGGGGGAGATCCATGAGGTTTGCCTCCGAAATAAATTCACGAAAATTGTCCACATCTTTTTTATACATATGATTGTGATTTCCTTGTCTATGTAAGACTGCATTAAAATCGCCACATACACGCCATTTATCATTCGAGATCGCTTTGATATTTTCAGCTATTTGCTTCCATAACAGCTTTTTTTTTTCTGGATGACAAGGAACATAAACGTTTCCAATGTTTATCTCTGTATTTTTAGGAATCCAAATTCCACTCACTCCTAAAACCCCATCTTTATTCCACAAAGATGTTATTTGAAATTTTAAGGTAGCTACTTCTTCCTTTGGATTTCTTTTTTCTTGATAAGAAATTTCTTCTGCTCACAATTAGACAGAAGATTCCTTTCTGATTTATTTATTCACGGACTGCTTTGACCTTTTAACTGGGGGAGAAAATTCCTTGTATATCACTGGGCCTAACCGAATCTTGAGATGGCTGATTAATATTTAGGCCAAACTTTCCACTGGACTGATCAATGGGCTTGAATACTTTAGGGGTTTCAATAAGTTTACCTGGCCCAGTTGATAATAACTTGTCTCCCTCTTCTGGTTTGCTGCCATATTTGGATGATGCCACATCTGATTCAGAAGACCAATCCTTTCTGGAGGAAGCTTTCTTGACCCATCTCTTGGAGAATATGAACGATAAAAGAGTCACCGTTAACCTTAACGTTAACAGAGGATCGAATAATCGTCATCGTGGATGTAGCTATTTTAATTTGACCTACCCTTAGTGTGTGTCTGTCAATTTCTAGAACCGTCCCCCATTGATTAACTACCATTTCAAAGGACTCGCGATTCATCCCTATCACTGATACCCACACCGTTCTGTTTTTGACAAAATCTAACTTGTTCCATGGACGAATCGAGATAAACCATTGATCTAGCCAGCTTTTATCTTCCTCCAGCACTTTTATCTTAGTTTTCACTTCCTCCGTTTTAATCAAGATTGAATTTGTATCAAACAGGATAAAGTTTAAAACATCTTGGTTGAAACCTTCTGAAACCTCATCCAATATCACTGACTCCTTGTAGATACATTTTCGACAGTGTCGATGCTTGGTTCCCTCTGCCGAGAATCTTGCCACGTTGGCAATAATCTTGTGAGATCCTATCCAGATGCTCTCAATGAGAGAGACTGGTTTCCTTCTCCCTTTAGCAATGTAGATGTCCACAATCCTGCCAAATCTTCTCAACCATACAAAGACATCTTTCGTACTCCAGTGGTCTGGAAAGTTTGAGAAAAATATTCTTGTAACTCCTCCTGTGACATGCCTGGTCTTAATGGTTGATGCACACTCATTTGTGTTGTTTTTTGGGAAACTTGTTGGAATTTAAAAGAAGATTGAATTGGATGAGTGGCGTAAGTGAAGAGTGAATTAGTAGGGTAGGAAATATGGAGAAGGGAGGATGGTTGGTAGATTTAGTGGGTGGAGAGAAAGAACTAATTTATTATTCTTTCTACTATTTGATTGTGTTGCAATGTCTTGTATTTATAGGTGGGTAAGAAGCTTCTCAAGGCTTCCATGACTTTTCTAGATAATTTATTTTCTAGATCATGTGTTAATTTTTTAGACTATTCCAATTAATCACATGATAATACATTATTTAATTCTCTTTTCTAAGACTAGATAATTCTAGAAATTATGCACCATTCTTAATACTCCTCCTTGGGACATATTTCTTGAATTCTCTAAAAATGTGCATCAATAATTTATCACTCCCCTTGATGCACATTCGGATGATCCCGTTCGAGCTTCTCTCGTATTATCTCAAACCTTGATTTTGATAGCGCCATTGTGAATATATTCGCTAGTTGCTCTTCCTTTCTAATGTGTTTGTGCTCGACTCCTCCATTATTAGTTGCTTCTTGTAAGAAGTGGTATTTGATGGCGATGTGTTTTTATCTTGCTGTTAAGCATGGGATTTTTCGCCATTGCTATTGCCGACTTGTTGTCGTAGTAGATCTCTGTAGGATCTCTTGTTGTTCTCCCATCATGTAGTTGCTGCACCCACTTGCACTCTCTCTCGATATTCCTCCTTTAGTATATTTAAGCTTCTTTGAATGTCTTAGCTCCAGACCTTGGAAATAGTGACTCCACCACAACAACCTGCTATAGAGCGCTAAGTTGTCCTTCCCCTCCTTTTGTCTAGTTTTCTTTGTCTGTATTAGACAAAGATGTTGTGTCCGTTGGGACATACTTTTGTTTAGTTTTCTTTGTCTGTGTTAGACAAAAATGTTATATCCATGGGAATAGTGTACCCCACGATCTCCCAAAGGCCTTGAGACATGAAGTATGTCTTCATTTAAATGGCCTAATAGTTGTAGCCTTCGTTTGAGAAGGTTTTGGATTGGGATTTAGTGGATATTAGTTAGAGAGGACAATTTTAGAGGCTTGAAAATGGTTTGGGTAGTATAGTAAGGATTTTGGATAGTAAAATGCGGAAGCATAGTTTAATGCCCAGTTATTGATCCAACCGGGCTCTGATACCATGTTGGAATTTAGAAGATTGAATTGGATGAGTGGCGTAAGTGAAGAGTGAATTAGTAGGGTAGGAAATATGGAGAAGGGAGGATGGTTGATAGATTTAGTGGGTGGAGAGAAAGAACTAATTTATTATTCTTTCTACTATTTGATTGTGTTACAATGTCTTGTATTTATAGGTGAGTAAGAAGCTTCTCAAGGCTTCCATGACTTTTCTAGATAATTTATTTTCTAGATCATGTGTTAATTTTCTAGACTATTCCAATTAATCACATGATAATACATTATTTAATTCTCTTTTCTAATACTAGATAATTCTAGAAATTATGCACCATTCTTAATAAAACTCCTGTTGTAGAAGAAGACACATGGTTGTTTCTTTTCTTGTGAAGACTCTCTCTCCCCTCTCATTCTCTCTTTAGACATCTAATAAATTATTTCTGAAATAATTCGCTATATCAATATTACTTTTCATTAACAAAGTATTATTTTATATTAAATTAATGTTATCATTTCTTATCTGACCCAAACAAATTCATTCCGTGTTTTCAATCTTGCAAATAAATGTTTTTGTAATAAAACTAAACATTGGTGATGTTTGAGATAAGATTTATGAAGATTAATAAATTTTTTATTAGAAAAATCATCACCTATGACAATTATAAATAAATTCCCACAATAAGCGTAAATATTGCAAAAATGGTTAGCGCAACACTTGTGTTTCGCAGAGGATTCCTTTAATTTCAAAATTCGATTCTACATTAAATCAATACTCTTCTAATTACTTTTCCCCAACATTTTGAATTGCATAGTAATAACTCATAATTTCACCTCATTATTTTAGATGAATTCGTACATATTTTTATGTGAGTTGTGAGGTATTATATATTAATTACGATTTATTTCTATTTTCACACTTGTAATTGGTAATGATAGTGTAGAAATGAAAAAAGTGAACTACGCAAAACATATATATGTAGTTTTATTGAGCATTAATACATGAGGAGGAAATTAATCACCCCTTCCCAGATATTATACTCCAAACAAGACGAACTGAGATATATAACATCACAACACGAGGATTGGAATACATATAAACGAATTAGAAACACATAAATGAATGAACAAGGATAAATAAAATAGCATGATGAATCCTTTTACTTGCTTCAGTATTTATTTGTGTAGTCTTAAATATATGTTGTATTAAATTTTTGTGTTTCTAATTCGTTTATATGTATTCCAATTTATGTGTTTCTAATTCGTTTCATATGGAAGATAGGTTGGGATAATTGTCTTTGTTCTGTTATGTTCTTGGTGCCTTTTTGCTTGCTTACCATGTGAGTTTTGTGGACACTTTAGGTTGAGGATAAGTAGCAGCACATAAGAATCGACTTCTCTTGAAATTTTACGTGTAATATGGTTAATGTATTCCTTCTCTCTCGTTCATTCATTTATGTGTTTCTAATTCGTTTATATGTATTCCAATCCTCGTGTTGTGATATTATATATCTCAGTTCGTCTTGTTTGGAGTATAATATCTGTGAAGGGGTGATTAATTTCCTCCTCATGTACTAATGCTCAATAAAACTACATATATATGTTTTGCGTAGTTCACTTTTTCATTTCTACACTATCATTACCAATTACAAGTGTGAAATAGAATTAAATCGTAATTAATATATAATAATACCTCACAACTCACATAAAAATATGTACGAATTCATCTAAAATAATGAGGTGAAATTATGAGTTATTACTATGCAATTCAAAATGTTGGGGAAAAGTAATTAGAAGAGTATTGATTTAATGTAGAATCGAATTTTGAAATTAAAGGAATCCTCTGCGAAACACTAACCATTTTTGCAATATTTACGCTTATTATGGGAATTTATTTATAATTGTCATAGGTGATGATTTTTCTAATAAAAAATTTATTAATCTTCATAAATCTTATCTCAAACATCACCTATGTTTAGTTTTATTACAAAAACATTTATTTGCAAGATTGAAAACACCGAATGAATTTGTTTTGGACAGATAAGAAATGATAACATTAATTTAATATAAAATAATACTTTGTTAATGAAAAGTGATATTGATACAGAAATAATTTATTAGATGTCTAAAGAGAGAATGAGAGGGGAGAGAGAGAGTCTTGACAAGAAGAGAAAGAACCATGTGTCTTCTTCTACAACAGGAGTTTCCCAAAAAACAACAACCATTAAGACCAGGCATGTGACAGGAGGAGTTAGAAGAATATTTTTCTCAAACTTTCCCGACCACTGGAGTACGAAAGATGTCTTTGTATGGTTGAGAAGATTTGGCAGGATTGTGGACATCTGCATTGCTAAAGGGAGAAGGAAACTAGTCTCTCTCATTGAGAGCATCTGGATAGGAACACACAAGATTATTGCCAACGTGGCAAGATTATCGGTAGAGGGAACCAAGCATCGACACTGTCGAAAATGTATCTACAAGGAGTCAGTGATACTGGATGAGGTTTCAGAAGGTTTCAACCAAGATGTTTTAAACTTTAGATACAAATTCAATCTTGATTAAAACGGAGGAAGTGAAAACTAAGGTAAAAGTGCTGGAGGAAGATAAAAGCTGGCTAGATCAATGGTTTATCTCGATTCGTCCATGGAACAAGTTAGATTCTGTCAAAAAACAGAACGGTGTGGGTATCAGTGATAGGGATGAATCGCGAGTCCTTTGAAATGGTAGTTAATCAATGGGGGACGGTTCTAGAAATTGACAGACACACACTAAGGGTCAAATTAAAATAGCTACATCCACGATGACGATTATTCGATCCTCTGTTAACGTTAAGGTTAACGGTGACTCTTTTATCGTTCATATTCTCCAAGAGGTGGGTCAAGAAAGCTTCCTCCAGAAAGGATTGGTCTTCTGAATTAGATGTGGCATCATCCAAATATGGCAGCAAACCAGAAGAGGGAGACAAGTTATTATCAACTGGGCCAGGTAAACTTATTGAATCAGATGAGAAGTATGTTTAGAGTTTTGATTCATTCCCAATGGAAACTGTGGATACTCCAGAAAATTGAGAAGTATATTTAAGTGTGCGTTTTGTGAGCTATATATAATGAGAAGTATGTTTTGAGTTTTGATTTCTTTAATTATTCATAATGGTATCTTTAATTGACAGTTAATAGGGTTCCTTATTTCTGCATGATCGAGCAAACCAATCACTAAACAGGCTAGGCCCCAATTATAATTAATTATTAATTCAATCTTTTATTTAATTTATATATATATATATATATATATATATATATATATATATATATATATATATATATATATATATATATATATATATATATATATATATATATATATATATATATTATTCAATTCATTTCTACATCCATCTCATATTAAGGTAGGTCTTGTGTGAGACCGTCCCACGTGAGACCGTTTTTCACTTTGTAAAGTAATTATCACTTTCGCTATAAAACATTATCACTTTCGCTATAAAATGTTATCACTTTTTATTTATATACTATAAATTATTCATGAATTAGCATTATCACTTTTCATTAATTTATTATCACTTTCTTTTATACAAGTTATCACTTTCTGGCCGTCTCACGTAAGCCCTTATGTGAGACGGTCTCACACAAGTCTTTCCCCTCATATTATAATAGTATTATATATAACACCATTATTGCTAATTGTTTTTGTCAATCAACATAGATTAGAAAAACGAAATTAAAAAAAAAATAATTACACCATTATTGGTTAACGTACCAGCATCGATTACCAGTTTGCGTTACATGTAAAAAGACTTGTGTGAGACGTATCACGTAACGGTTTTAGTGAGATGGATAAAAATTGTTGATTTTTTTTAAAAGATGATATTCCCTCTGTCCCATAGAAGTTGACATACTTTCCTTTTTGGTTTGTCTCACTAAAGTTGACATATCCTTTTTAATACATGGGACCCACACCAAAATAATTAATTTATTCTCATGGAGCCCACATACCACCTCTAATACAACTACCCACTACATATTAAATATTATTTCTCTCACCTCACTTTACTTCATTTTACATTAAATTATTATACTCCTTAATCTTCGTGTCAAAAAAAAATATGCTAACTTCTCCGGGATGGAGGGAGTATAATGTTTATAGACCCTTACCCTTTGATAGTTATTTATTTCACCCTCAAGTGTAAGGGATCAATTATAGCGCATGTGACCAAGTCAAATGTCGAAGCCATGAGATATTTATAAATTTAACAAATAATTCTATACTATATAATAATTCAATTGCAAGACAAATCTGAGGATTTTTGGAAATATCTAATTAACTAATAAAAACTGAAATTAAATAATTAAACTAATTTAAGTGAAGATAAATTACGCAGAGAAACGATTTAAGAATTCAAGGACAGAGAATTGCTGAATTGGTAATGATAAGGCAAGCCAGCTTAACTATGTGACAGATTATTCTAGACTCAAATTAATTACCTGCAGATGTTTATAAGATAATCACTAAGCCTAGTTAAATCTCCTTGATTGGGTAGAATTTAACACTTATAATGAGCTGCAAATCCCATGATCGAAAAGGAATTAATTCTCCCTCCGTCTATACGCACTTGCGATGTTTCAGCTTTCCATTTCTAGGTACTAAATTATTAACCCCTTTAGTCTCTTTACCAATTACCTAATAATGATTACCTAATAATGATGTTTTACCAAGTAATTAGTATTCCAAATTGATTATCTAACTGTCTTAGGAATTATAGGCCAATCCCTTAAAACTGCCACAGGAAACAACATTTATCATGCAGAAATAAAGAACCCTATTAACTATCAATTAGAGATACCATCAAGAATAATTAAAGGAATTAAAACTCAAAACACAATAATACGAAGCAATAGAAATGATTATGATCGATTTTTGGTGGTTATGAGTAGCCTTTTATATTAACTTTCTAATGCGTACAAGCACAGTCATTGTGGATCAATAAAACTCATTATATATAGCTCAAAAAACGCACACTTAAACATACTTCTCAATTTTTCTGGAGTTTTCACAGTTTCTAATGGGTTTATCGGCCCAGCGAGAGTTGGGCCCATCAATCCAATAGTATGATATTGTCCGCTTTGGGGCATCCACTCCAATGCAAGGGAGAGTCTCGCTCACACTTATAAACTCATTGACATCCACACTTCTAACTGATGTGGGGCTTTAGTTGACACTCAACCAACAGTTTCATCTTCTTTCTTTCATTCACAACAATTTTGTCAACACACATAAACTTACACAATGATCGAAAACAGAAACACAAACAAGCAAAAAATGAAGGGAAAAGAGAAAAGGAGAAGAAGAAATATCCTTTTATCATGTAAGGGTTGGAGTACCCCTGTATTCCACCTTTTATGTGAATTATATTTTGTCTGATTAAAAAAAGAAAGAAAGAGCCTTTGGATCACCCCCTTAATTTTAATTCACTAATTTAATGTATACATTAATAAACATATATGCAGATGAATTAATGAGGACCCTGCAAGTTGCAAGAAATATCACTATTTGTCCATGAGAGAAAGAGAGCGACACAAGAGAGATTGGACCACCAAGTATATTATTAGTTCTTGAATGATTGAGAGATTGTGGGTGATCACTATTTTGAACTTGTCTAATACCGTTTTAACATTTAAAAAAAAAACAATTATCACTTTTGTTATTATTTTTCATTAAATATGTTATCCTTTTTTATTTATACTTTAAATTATTCATTAAATAGTTTATAGCACCACTATTACTTTTCATTAATAGAGTACTACTACTTTCTTTCAGTACAATGAGACTCATTTACTTTATGCACATTGATTACAAAAAAAGTAGTAGTATTTTATATGTAGTGGATAATTGTATTAGTGGGTGTGTGAGACTCATATTTTAATGGATACGTGTGGGTTCCATGCGTGTAAAAAAAGAAATGAGACACTTGGGGACGAATGTCTAAAATGGAAAAATGAAACTCTTTGAAGCGGATGGGGAAGTACTTTTTATTACTCCCTCCGTCCGCCCCAAATAGTAAAATTTTTCCATTTTGGGCGTCGGCCCTTAAAGGGTTTTATTTCCCTTTATACACACATGAGACCCACACACACTAACTAATACAATTATAATATAGGGTCCACACACCCACTACACATTAAATTTTAATACTACTTAATCCATGTAAAAAATTGAATGGATTTCTTTGAAGCAACCAAGAAAGTAAAATATTATCATTTCTTATGTATTAGAAAAAAATTCAATCCGTGAAACATTTCACGTACTCGCCTATATTTTCTAGCAAATAAATATTTTTGTAATAAACCTAAATGTAGGTGATGTTTGAAGATAAGATTTACGAAAATGTGACGTTGAAGATTTAATCTTTTTTTAATTAAAGAAAATCATTCAAGGTAAATAGTCTGACACAAAAGGGGAAACCACGGGGTCATCACTAAAGATTAGTAATTTTAAAAAGTTAATTGTCAAAAATATCCAAATTGAATTGACAAAAATCATTTTTGATCAAAATATCCCTATCATGTCGGAATGTTATATCGGGATTTCGACACCTATTCCGACATCATCGGATGTCGTATTCAGTGTCGGAACTCCGACATAGCATTCCGACAGGGTGGAGGATATTTTATCGGATGTCCGATTCAGTGTTGAAATTCCGACATAATATTCTGACATGATGGGGGTATTTTGGTCCAAAAAATGGACAAATGGGTATGGATGTTATATAAATTAGTTGGTGGTTGGCAATAATTTTTAGTACTTTTTAAAAATGGGTAAATGGACTATTCTCCCAATTTAAAATATTCATTAAAATATTTTAACTTGTAGGTATTTATAATTTAAATTTTAAAAATATTGTATAATTTTCCCAAATATCAGTTATCACCATTAAAATAATGAATCCATTTTTGGTGAAATTGTCTTATAAGGTGATCTTTTTAATTTTCTTTAATTAATTATTAATTTTTTTAGAGATATTTTAATTTTTTATTTATATTATGAATGGTTTATAAAATACTACCTCTATCCCATTAAAACGTACACGCTTCCTTTGTAAATTAAAAAAAAAAGTGCGTACATTGTAACGGGATGGAGGGAGTATAATTTGGGTACTTATTAATTTTCATTGATCCATACCATTTTTAATTAAAATATTACTCACTACTACATTAAACAATTTTTACCTCTGTCTTTTATTTGTATATTAAGGAAAGTGAATTAATGAGTACCACGCTTGCAAGAAATATCACTATTTGTCCATGAGAGAGATAGCGACAAGAGAGAGATTGGACCACCTTCAATATGCACGTACATTAATAGGAGTTTAAAAAAAATTTTTTTTTTACCAATTTTATTGAATTTTAGAGTGTAATGTAGTAATATTAGGTAATAAATAAATTAAGGGTTAATTGCAAAATAAACCACGAACTTTACTCCTATTACAAATTAATCCTCACTTTTGAGAAATTACAAAAAAAATCAAAATATTTATGTATGGTTGCAAAACGCACCCAATTTTTAATTAAAAGTATGGCTTTTTTGGGATTTTTTTTGCAACAATATTTAAAGGTGGTGGTTTTTTTTTTTTCAATTTCTCAAAAGTGAGGATTATTTTGTAATATGAGTAAAATTTGTAGTTTTTTTTGCAATTAATCCATAAATTAAATATTTATGACTCTAAGTATCAGAATTATTATGATGGTTGCACATAGTACTGTGTCTCTCGTGAATAAAATGATGACCACACAAGCAACAACAAATATCACTATTGGTCCATGAGAGAGAGACAAGAGAGAGATTGGACCACAACGTGCATTATTATTTCAAGTTTTATTATGTTCTGTTTTTATGATGAGTGATTGAGAGATTGTCGGCCGCTTGGTAATAAATTAATGATAAGATTTTTATATGGAGGAGATGCTAACGATGATGTTCAACTTCCAGTTTCCCGGATCTCCTCGTGCATACATCCATGGAATGTCTATCATCCACCTCCACCTTCAGAGCCATGAAGGGAGTACTTTGAGTGTTCGGCACTTTTGCTCATTCATTTTTGCTATGATTAGACTTTTTGAAGGATTTTTGAATTAGATTTGATGTGGTAGATTGGATTGTACTTAAATTATTTGTTTTTGGGAGGTTTCCTTTATTTTGGGTTTTTATTTTAGTTTTATGCGATTTACTATTCATTATTTTTTTTTTCGTATTTTGGTTTGATTTTTATTGTTTGGATGTGATGGGAATTTGATTTTTAATGCTATGGATGTGAATTAATGTGTTGATACTTTTTGATGGATAATTTGGTTTATGCATGTTATATGTTTTTGTATTATTTGGTGATTTTTTTTCTTTGATCAATGTGGTGTTTGTTGTTATTTTTATTCTTGTAGGGATGGTTTGGTGGTATGTTTTTGGGAAGGAGTTGAATAATTTTTGAATATGAGCTATAATGCATTGTTTGTGATGAGTGATGGCAAGCATGTTAATGGTTTCTACTTGTTGAAATTGTGACATGAATTATATAATTTGTTCAATTTTGAGAAGTATGAAGAGTAATTATCTTTCTTTTGGTCCAAGCAAAAGCTTGTGAGACTAGAGCCTCAACCGTGCCTCCATGTTTAATTCTTGAAGAGAGGACCAACCAGTTAAACTTAGACAAACTAGAACTTGCTCATGGACTATAGGAATGAAGCCCGAATGGTGGAAATTTGTGAGATGATCTTAGGCCATCCCTGATAAATGAAGTCATAGCCATAAAATTTCCTTACCAAAAACATTATCCCCTAGTAAGCCACTTTGAGCCTATAAGCCTTTTATTTGTGATTTAAGCACAATACAAGCCTTTAAAACCTACTTGAGCCTTATATATATAACCTAAGTCTAGGTGATTGAGGAGATGATAGTTTACAAGGTTTGATGTGAGAATTGTACTATAAAAGAAAGGAAATGGTAAACAAGCAAGAAAAGGATGAAAAGAGATTAAGCAAATGTACATGCGACCTCAAAAAAAAAGAGCAAATCAACAAAATGAGCTCATGGAATTCAAAAGTCGAAAGAAAGGAAGTATGCAAAAATCAAGAGAAGCTCAAGAAATCCAAGGAATGATAATGGATAGTGCTTATGATTAAAGAAAAAAGTAAAGGAAGCTTGAAAGTAAGTAAGTTGGAGAAATGTATCATCTCTTAAATTACTTACACTTGATTAGTCACTATTATCCAAAGTCTCCTACCCTACCAAAGAGCCTAAGCATGACATCCAAAAGATAAAGACCTTTTTGATCACTTATTAAAACTAGGGTGGCTTGTGAACATAGTCCATGAGCAAGCCTATGATGAGTCAGTTTTAACCGATTGATGAGTGATGATCAAAACCCTACTCTACAAAGTGTTGAGTGAATTTGATATCCTATGAGAGGTTTGGATTGAAAGGGATTTGATTACTCTTTTGTCATTCTTAAGATTGAACTTGTTAATCTTTCATGTTATAAGTTTGATGAGGTATGGATACTTAATGTGAATTTTGTAATCCTTATTACTTGTGATGTGTTGTGGTTTATGTTCGTTAGATGTTTTCTAGGTGAAAATTACTCCTCTTATTTATTATTTTTATTGTTCGATAACGAACAATACCTTAAGTTTAGGGGGTTGATTGTTGTCATTTTCACCTAGATTTTAGTGTTGTTATTTGTGTATTTTCGGATGTTTTTATCCATATTTTTGTTACTTTTGGTGTAGTTATTGTTATTTTGAGAAATGTGGTATGATTTGATAGAATTGTGTAAATGAGCTTAAATATGTGTAAAACATGTCAAGAAATGGACAAAAAATGGAGTTGGGAGCTAAACGGAGTCAGAAGGACGCAGCCTGCTTGTACAAGGGCCGTGTGCGGAATACGGCCCTGTAACAAGTGGCCGTGTATTGTCATCAGAAATTACTGCTAGCCAGGGAGGATGGCCGTGAGCTGGTACACGAGCCGTGTGTTGCTGCACGCCTCATGTGCAGAGCACGGCCCTGTAAGAAGAAGTCGTGTACTTATATCAGAAAATGCTGCACGGTCATGACCAAGGCCGTGTACTGCAGCTCGAGTCGTGTCTGGAAGCACGCACAATACGTCGAAATAGGTGTGCCCTACACGGGCCGTGTAGGTGCAAAAACTTGTGCAATTTCAGAATGTTCCGAAAGCTTCTAGAAGGTCCATAAGTGATATAAAAGGAAGCACATTGCGATTTTTTGAGGAGGAGATCAGATTGAAAGCAGTTACACACACTCCACACCATATTTCCTCACACACTAGATCCATAATCCATCTCTACCATCTAGATCCATCCAATTTCCATTTGATCTTCACTTTCACTCCATAAATCCATCATTCCATCCATCCTTCCACCATTTGAGAAGATTGAAGCATCGAGTAAAGAATTTGATACATTGAAGAGGAGGAGAGGTCTTTTCATGCAAGGGAAGTCAATCTACTTTCCAATTATTGGATTTCTTCTTATTATGGCTCAAATAGAGCAAAGCTTGATTTGTATTGAATTAATCACAATGTTTAGTAGTTAGTCCTATAGTAGGGCTAATCAAATGAATGTTTGAGATGAAAGGTTAGATATGTAAAACTTGAGTAATGATTTGAATTGATTTGTGGATTTCCTTTTATGATATATTAATCATGTTTCATTTTAATGTTTGTGTGATTAAATCTTATATTCATAGTATTAGGATGATCATTCCAATGTTGTGAGTGGATGTTTAATTGAATCATACATTGAATTGTGGATGCATGTAAGTATAAAGGGAGGTAAGCCATACCCTCCTTAGGCTTAGAACGTTCATAGAAGGACACTTAAGAAATTGAGTGAAAAGAACCAACTTATGATCATAGTACCTTAAGGGAATTGAGATTAAGACCAATCTTAGGAGATTTAGGCTTATAAAAGAGTAGAGAACCTAGTTGTCTTGTCCATAGAGACTAGGGATAAAATTGTGATTGCTTTTAATCCACAAGTTAACGAAAATTACCATCAAGAGTTTTGCATATCTAACTCAAGTCTTAACCATGAGTATAATTAGCCTTGCTCTCTTCTCAAGTGAAATCTACATCCATTCCATTCATCATTTGCTTGTTGTTTGATCATTTACTTTGTTAGTCTTAATTCTAATTAATTGAGTAAAATCGTAAGTAATAGTTTTAAATACAAACATCTTCAATCTATCATCCTTACAAAGCACAAATCAATGGAAAATTTTCGGATACAAACCAAAGTTTTATTTCCCTTGGGAAAATATTACTATAAATTTTGTACTTAGTCACGCGTTTACTCGACGATAGAGTCTCTTACTCTTCACATTTAGTAAAAATGCAACTAAGAACACTAGTCGATTGTCATAGCTTAGTAATTCTAATGTTTGGTATCTTAATGTATTTGCGAGTTCAAATCTATATGGTCACTTGTAAATAGTGTAGTTTAGTGGTCGTACCCTGAATTGCTAAACATAAGAACATTTTGGGTTAATTTGGTCGTACCATTAGCCTAAAGATTTGAGTTTGTATAATTGTTGGCATGTTTAATTAATGCAGTTTTATGAATTAGGATATGGAGGGGATCAAATCCTTGGACTAGGTTTTCAATTTATTTGTTATCTTTATTTTAATATTTCTTGCAATTTTAATTATTCACTTTCATGTTTATTAGTTGTTAGATACAATCCACCCCCTTGTTACTTTCTTAAAAACACGATTAATTCAATTTAAATTCGATTATTCCCTGTGGGTTCAACCCGTACTTATCCTACTACACTCTAGTATGGATTTGTTCAAAAAATTACAAATCATATTTTTGGGTGCTGGCGACAGCACACCAAGAGACTTCCACCATGTTGTCCATGTTTTGCACATTATATTCTTCATTCTCCACATCTCAACACACTTCATCATATCACCGTACTTTGATTGAATCAACTTAACCCAAAGTAAGTTACCTCCTTCTAAAATCCTCCAACCCCATTTACCTAGAAGAGCCTTATTGAAAAGATCGATATTCTTTACACCCAACCCTCCAGACTACTTTCCTTTTCAAACATGCTCCCATTTTAACCAAAGAATTTTTTTCGAGCCTTGCTCCCCTTCACCCCATAAAAATTTTCTTTGTAATGACATTATCTTCTTAATGATTTTCTTTGGAGCTTTAGCATAAGATAGGTTGTAGATAGGGATGTTGGAGAGAGTAGCATTCAAAAGGATAATTCTTCCACCAAAAGACAGCTTCTTATTTTCCCATCGATTTAATCGGCCTTCAAGTTTATGGAGAACTAGATACCAAACTTCTTTCTTGTTGTAGTCTATCCCAATTTGAAGGCCCAAATATTGTAGCGATAAACATCCTAATCTGCAGTTTAAAGTATATGCCATCTCTGCAAGTGTATCATTTTCCACATTAATACCCACCAAAACACTTTTGCTGAAATTAATTCTTAGGTCTAACCATATCTCAAAGATCCACAGAATACTCTTCAACGTAGAAACGTTCTCCATAGATGCCTCCCCAAAAAATATTGTATCATCTACAAATTGGAGGTGAGAAACTTCCACCCCATCCATACCCATTTTCATAGGAATAAAACAACCTTTAGAGCATGTTTTTTTACCATACTTTAGCCTTCAACAACACATAGGAAAAGGAATGGGGATAAAGGGTCCCCTTTTCTAATCCCTCTATCAATTTTAAATTCCTCCGTAGGGCTCCCATTTACTAATACAGATGTAGTAGCTGAAAAAGTATATTCTTTTATCCAAGCATACCATTTTGCATCAAATTTCGACAATTCCAACATCTCCCACTGAAATTTCAGATTAACCGAGTCATATACTTTCTCAAAATCAATCTTTAATATAAAAGCCCTCTCTCCCTTTTTCTTTATCTCTTTCACTGTCTCATTAGTAATAAGAATACTATCCATAATATATCTATTACTAATGAATGCAGATTGATTAGGGAATATGAGTTCTTCCATATCCTTTTTCATTCTATTTGCTAGCACCTTTGAAAGAATTTTATACATGCTGCCAATGAGAGATATAGGTCTATAATCCTGGATGGTGTTAGGATTACATACCTTAGGTATTAGCGTGATGAATGATGGATTAGCTCCCTTCACGAGTTTAGCATGCTCATGAAATTCTGAGAAAAATCAGTAGAAGTTATCCTCCATAATATCCCAAAACTGGTGAAAGAAATGGAAATTAAATCCATTAGGACCTGGGCTTTTGTTCCTTCCATATCCCCAAACAGCTTTTCTGATTTCATCTTTAGTGAATGGAGCAACGAAAACATCATTAATTGGCTCACTGATTTTTGAAGTTGGAATGCCTTTAATCTTAAGTTCCAGTTTCTCATGTTCTGCAAACTTCTCCTTAAAGAAAGAAAAGATGCAACTTTTCAGATCTTCCACTTCATCCACCCATTTCGCATTGAAGTAAATACCTTTAATTTCTGATAATTTGTTTCTACTGTTGACACAAGCATGAAAGATCTTAGAATTTGAATCTTCCTCTTGAAGCCATCTCGATCTTGATCTTTGAAAACTCAATATGTTAGATTTTCTCAAACCTTCTTCAATGAAGCAACAAGCTTCTATATGCTGCTCCTTATCTGTAGCGGACCATTCGCCTGCTTCTTTTTTTTCTGTCTAAGGAATAGATTTTTCCTTGGTGATTAGCCATAACTTGTAGTAGGGATGACCAATTCAAGAATTTATCGAACCACAGGGAGGTCGATGCTAGCACTTAAGCGATATCACGTTTATCACGATTTTATAGAAACGAATCATAGATGGATGGTTTGGGTAACAAGTAATTAAATGAAAGTAGACAAGCAATAATCAAATGACAAGATAAAAATGATGAATGAGTGGTTTTCCAAATTGAGTAGAAGTGAGATTAACAACACTATTGAAGTGGTAACTTATGGATTCATGCATTAAACTCATATGTATCAAGGGTTAAGACTAAGTGCCAACACTAATACCACCTAAACTTCCTCTCGAAATGAATAGAATGTAGATCATTTGCACAATCTCAAAATAGCTCAAAGGTTGGTTCTAAATTAAACTATTCCAACTAGGTACTAAGTTCAATTATAGAATCCCTTCATATAATCAATTGACTTCTCAATCTAACTAATCACATGTTCCATCAAAGAGTTCTAAATAATAAAGGACTTCTCAATCACTTTACCATTTATAATGCACATGAGGTGTTTGATGAAATGATTCACTTGACTATCCTAAGCACATAATTGATTTCTCAATCTAATCATATAATTAGAACAATCAAACACACAAAACATCATAGATCTCAAGATATAAAAGCACCAATGATAGAAAATCAAATATCCCCATCAACATATGAATTTAATTACATAGATCCACAAATTAACCAACAACCTTCATGTTGCTAATCTCACAAGGGAGATTAGCCTACAATCTTCATAAGATCCATAACATAGACATTATAATTCTTACAAATCATGATAAACTAAAGGATTAACACAAAATTGGAATGAAAACTCCCTTGGAAATGGATCCAATTGAATCTCCCTTCTTCCTTTAGTGATCACCCAAGCTTCCTTGCTTCTTCACTTGCTTTGGATGGAGGAAATTATGGAGAGATGATGTAGATCTCAAAATGGATGAATGGGATGGAGAATATGGTGTGAAATCAAAGGAATGGTGTGTGAGGTGTGTGGGAACAGTAGCAAATCGGATCTCCCTTCAAAATGTTGAATGGATTGGTATTTATACCCCATGGAGACCTTCTAGAAGAAATATAAAAAATATCCTGTTCTGGTGCCGACACGAGTCGTGCTACGTAGCACGGGTCGTGTCGTGTCAGGGCATGCGGCACACGAGTCGTTCTGCGTCGCACGGCCAAAGGGTGGCCGTGTTGAATGTCTAGACGTCGCCGCACGGCCTCCGCTTACAGGCCCGTGTCTGGTACACGGGTCGTGCTCCTCAACACGGGTCGTGCTCCACAACACGACCAAGTGGTGGTCGTGTTGGATAAATAGATGCCCCCGCACGACCATTCTGGACAGGCCCGTGTCTGGTACACGGGCCGTTTGCTGCAACACGAGCCGTGTTGCCAGCACGGTCGGCCGTGTTCTTGCACCTTTGTTTCTTCTTTTTTGTTTGATCTTTCGTCTTCATTTTTACTCCATTTTCACCTGTTATATATATGTTTAAGATCATTCTCACACATTCCTATGAAAACACATAACACCACCAAAATACACGAAAATACTGATAAAACAATACGAAAATACACTAAAAAAGGCACTAAAATCTAGGTGAAAATAACGACAATCACACCCCCAAACTTAAAGTATTGTTCGTCCCCGAACAATGAAAATGATATACCGAGGGAGAAGTTTTCACCTAGTAAAAAGACTAAACGAACACAAGTAATAACACATCATTAGCAACAAGAATTTCAAATCATGCTAAGCTAACCTACAACATTAGATTCATGATAAGAGAAATTAACAAGTTCAATCAAAAGAGAATAAAGAGTAATATAGTCCTTTTAGTCTAAGCCTCACATAAGTTTATCAATTGCACTCGACACTCTTTAAATAAGGTAAATCAACACTCATCAATCAATTGGCTCGACTCACCATACACTTGCTCGTAGACTCTATTCACAAACCACCAAAATTTTAATCAATGATCAAAAAGGTCTTTAATTAAGGATGTAATGATAGGCTCTTTGGTAGGGTATGAATAATTTAAATAAAAGTGACTAAACGAGTGTAAGTAATCGAAGAGGTAGCTACTTTCTTCCATCCCTTCACATTCTTTTTCTCCCTTTCTTTTCTTTATTGATCATAAGCACTAATCATCACTTCCTTGGATTTCTTGAGCTTCTTATAGACTCATGCCTCTTTTCTTTAACTCTTAAATACTTGAGCACATTATTGTTGCTTTGCTCATTTTCTTGTTTTGAAGTTGCATGTCCATTCTTTCTTATGCTCTTTTCATCCTTTTTTTTTTACTTGTTTACCATTTCCTCTTTCTCTTTTGTTATCTCATTACACCTTTCTAGCCACCATCTTCTTTATTACTCACACAAAAGGTATATATCTTAGGCTCATATGGGTAATTAAAGCTTGTAATGTGCTATCTTCACAATAAATAGGCTTATAGGCTCAACGTGGTTGACTAGGGATGATTTTAAAGGTAAGGAAATATTTGGCAATGGCTATACATGACAAGGATGGCCTTAAATCATTTCATCGATCTCCATTAATTGGATTCATTCCTAAAGTCTTTGAGCAAGTATTTAGTTTATCAAAACTCAACCGATCCACTCATGAAAAGGTACCATGTATACATGGTCGAGGCTCAAATTCTCACAAGTTTATGCTCGACTTAAAATGACTTATTACAACTTATTCATTCTTTTAATTGAATTAGTTAAATAAAACATATCACAATTCGAAAGCGTAGAGTTCCTTAATCATAATTCGACCTCACTTATCACCATAATGCATCATCACTCATATTCAAAACGACTCACAACCTCCCCAAACAAACCACCAAACATACCAAGACAAAAATAAGAAAACATACAAAACATAAAATAAAGACTCAACAAACAAGAAACAAAACAAAAACACATAACATGCAAAAATAAAAATCACCATCATTAAATAATTAAGCACACATTCAAATCATCCATAACAATGTAAGCTCACAATCATCCCAACCTTATTGAAAAAGGAAATCCTAAGATACGAAAGTAAACATTCCAAAAACATAACACATGAAGTAGCATGCTAATCCATTCAATCCAAATCAAAATCAATTAAAAGTGATAAGGTGTAGAGTACTCCCTCAATAGGCATTTGGTAATGAAAGCGTTCGCTCCAAGCTCCATTCGTGCTTCCAATACCCTTCATTCATACTCAAAACTCATACAACACCATTAGCTCAACAATTGCCTTAAAAATATGGATTCACATGCACTTCAACACCACCAATCATACCAAAATCCAACCAAACTCCTGAAAAAAATTTAAAATTTGGGTGAATTTTACAAGAAGACCTATCATCATCAATATCATCATATCAAGCACACTCAAGTTGTGAGTTACACCACGCACTCTCCCCCCAAACTTAAATCAAACTAAGAGGTGAGAATTAAGTTTGCAAAAAGTGGTGGGACTTACCCTTGTAGTTTCCATTGATGATCTTCTTGTGGAGAAGTAAATGCATCCACACGACTCAAGCTATGTTCACCATGCACTTTCCTCCCAAACTTGACTCGAGACAAGAGTCGAGAATTAAGTTTGTAACAAATGGTGACATTTTTACTCAAATCCATGAAGCACTTCTCCTTTCGTCAACATGCATTTTTCTCACAAGCACAATCCACCTACAAGACCAAAATCAACAAAAAGCATCAAAATAACAAAAGAATGGGTTGCCTCCCATTTAGCGCTAAGTTTAACGTCTTCAAGCCGGACGGAATTTCACGATCATTGGACCAACGAATGGTCCATCCCACTTTCTCCTCGCATCCTCACTTTGAACATTAACTTAGCCTTCTTCTTGTCCACTAGCTCAACCTCTCCATTCTTGCTCACTAGCATCAAATCGTCATCAAGAAGTGATTCTAGTGGACTTTCTCTTTCTCCTTTGTCAAGTTTCCAATCGAGGTTCGGAGCTTTCTTTCTATCAACATCACAAGAAGACAAGTTAGCATTTGACAATTTCATATAATCATGAAGAAATGAATTTAAATTGTCAAAGAGAAGAGAATCATGATCATCGAAATCATCCGGAGGCTTTAAGTGAGACTTGGCTCCTTTTTCCTTCTTACACATGAATGTGACACTCTTTCCTTTTGAGCTCAAGGATAACTCTTCTCTACCAACATCAATTCTTGCTCTTCCCGTAGCTAGAAATGGCCTTCCCAAAATGAGTGGAACTTTGGGGTCCGCCTTCACTTCCAAAATCATGAAGTCGACTGGGAAAGCTAGCCCCTTCACCTTTACCTCCACGTCTTCAATAATTCCTAGTGGCTTCACAACCTCACCATTGACAACTTCAAGATGGATAGTAGTAGGCTTTAGCTTTCCAATTGCAAGGTTTTTGAACGTGGCATGAGACATCACGTTAACGCTTGCCCCCAAGTCACACAATGCATCAAGGGTACCTTTCTTTTCAAAATCACAAGGGATTATGAACTTCCCCGGATCACCAACTTTTGTAGGTCCCCCTTTTGCATTGATCCACTTGCTTCGCGTTGCTCTTCTTTCCTTTTTTTCTCATACTTTTTCTTGAGCTCTTTCACATACTCCTCAAACTCCTTTTTCTTCTCCTCTTTTACAAACATTTGTGGATAGGGAATAGGGAATGGAGTGATCGGAATACCCCAATAATCACGTTTGTACTCCTCTTCTTTACCCTTTTCTTCAACTTTCTTTTCCTCTTGCACCCTTTTCCACTTAGGTATCCATTTAGGCTTTTGCTCTTCTTTCATTTCTTCAACAACCTTGCTTTCCACCAACCCTTCTTCAACCTTTCTTTCCTCTTCCGTTTCAACAAATAAACATTGAGCTTTCGGATTAACCTCGGTTGTGGCTGAAAACTTTCCTTTTTGTTGAGCACTCAATGAGCTCGCCATTTGACCAAATGAATACTCCAAGGCTTTGAGTCTTCTATCACTATTTTCTTCAATGGCTTTGAATCGTCTTTCAAAATTTTCCTCTTGAGTCTTGTTGGAGGCAATCAACTTTTCAAGAAGTTCTTCGGTAGTCGCCTTCCCTTCATTATTTGGCGCTTTAGCTCCCGGATGATACCCCGGAGGATAAGCAACCGCATTACTTGGGTTTGCATAAGAAAAATTATCTTGCCTCCTTGGTTGTTGTGGATAAGAACTTCCACTTCCTTGGCTAGTGAAACCTCCTTGTCTTGGTTGTTGTGATGGGTGCAAACTTCCACTACTTTGAGCGTTGAATCCTCCTTGCCTTTGTGGATAACTTCCTTGATTTTGATTGAAATTACCTTGGTAATTGTTTTGATAATTACCTTGATAATTTCTTCCTTGCATATAAGACACATCCTCAACACGTGGCATAGAATTGGTCCATTGTTCACCATTCACAGCATTCGGAGGTAGCACACCTTGCTCGACTTGTAGCCCTTCAACCATATTCGCTCCTTGATTGTTCACACTTTGATTCAAGCTCATTTGTTTAACAACTTCTGCCACTATCTTTTCCATGCTTGGCATACTTGGTTCAACACTTACACTCTTCACACTAAACTGTTGTCCTTTATCATAGTTCTCAAAACCATAGCTTCCACTAACTCTCTCCGATTGCCATTGATAAACATTTGTAGCAATCTCATCAAAAATTCGAATAGCCCTTTCCGGAGTTACTCCTTGTACGGATCCTCCTGCCGAGGCATCAACAAGCACTCTTTGCCCGTTCACAAGTCCTTGATAGAAAAATCCAACTTGTTGATTCTCCGGGAAACCATGTTGTGGACACTTGCGTAGCATTTCTTTGAACCTTTCCCACGCTTCATAAAAGCTCTCTTGAGGCATTTGCTTGAATTGTGTGATCAAGCTCTTCATTTGAAGCGTCTTTGACGGTGGGAAGTACTTGTTTAAAAACAATTGTGCTAGCTCGTCCCAAGTGTTGCACATACCGGGAGTAATGGTGGAGAGCCATGTTCTTGCTCTATCCCTCAAGGAGAATGGGAATAACCTCATCTTTATGCAATCCTCGCTCACTCCGTTCATCTTCACCGTGTTAGCAATTTCAACGAATTGAGCTAGATGAGCATTAGGATCTTCATTCGGAGCTCCACCAAACTGTTGCTCTCTCACCAATAAAATCAAGCCCATTTTAAACTCAAAGTTGTTGGCATGAATTGGTGGTCCCATCATTTGTGGAAGTGACCTCGGCATGAAGAAATCCCGGATCACTCTTTGGTCATCTTGAACTCCATGTTGAACCGGAGGTGGAGGTACATACGCTTGTTGTGGAGGAGCATAACCTTATTGAAAACCTTGTTGAATCATCGCTTGTTGCACAAGTTGTTGAATATAAGCTTGATTGTTTATAGCTCCATGATTTTGATAGGCTTGTTGAGGAGGATTCTCATTGAATTGATGTACGTTGTCTTGCACGTTCATATTGTGTCCTCCTTCCCCATCATGCTCTATCCCAACACGATTGTCACCTTGAAAATTCTCCATTCGCTCACTATTTTTGGTTTTGTTCTCTCTTCTCCTTCTCCTCAAAGTGTTTTCAAGCTCTAGATCAATTGGTTCGACTTGCTTTCCTTTTGACCTCGTTTGCATACACCTTCAAGATAAGAGAAATTAGAACAAATTTTCACAAAGCAAATACAAGTAAGAAATACAAGAAAAAAAATGTCTCTAGTAAGATCGCTTTAAACGTTCCTTCTTTAAGCTACTAGCAACCGTTACCTCCCCGGCAATGGCGCCATTTGATTAGCCATAACTTGTAGTAGGGATGACCAATTCAAGAATTTATCGAACCACAGGGAGGTCGATGCTAGCACTTAAGCGATATCACGTTTATCACGATTTTATAGAAACGAATCATAGATGGATGGTTTGGGTAACAAGTAATTAAATGAAAGTAGACAAGCAATAATCAAATGACAAGATAAAAATGATGAATGAGTGGTTTTCCAAATTGAGTAGAAGTGAGATTAACAACACTATTGAAGTGGTAACTTATGGATTCATGCATTAAAGTCATATGTATCAAGGGTTAAGACTAAGGGCCAACACTAATACCACCTAAACTTCCTCTCGAAATGAATAGGATATAGATCATTTGCACAATCTCAAAATAGCTCAAAGGATGGTTCTAAATTAAACTATTCCAACTAGGTACTAAGTTCAATTATAGAATCCCTTCATATAATCAATTGACTTCTCAATCTAACTAATCACATGTTCCATCAAAGAGTTCTAAATAATAAAGGACTTTTCAATCACTTTACCATTTATAATGCACATGAGGTGTTTGATGAAATGATTCACTTGACTATCCTAAGCACATAATTGATTTCTCAATCTAATCATATAATTAGAACAATCAAACACGCAAAACATCATAGATCTCAAGATATAAAAGCACCAATGATAGAAAATCAAATATCCCCATCAACATATGAATTTAATTACATAGATCCACAAATTAACCAACAACCTTCATGTTGCTAATCTCACAAGGGAGATTAGCCTACAATCTTCATAAGATCCATAACATAGACATTATAATTCTTACAAATCATGATAAACTAAAGGATTAACACAAAATTGGAATGAAAACTCCCTTGGAAATGGATCCAATTGAATCTCCCTTCTTCCTTTGGTGATCACCCAAGCTTCCTTGCTTCTTCACTTGCTTTGGATGGAGGAAATTATGGAGAGATGATGTAGATCTCAAAATGGATGAATGGGATGGAGAATATGGTGTGAAATCAAAGGAATGGTGTGTGTGAAATAAAAAATATCCTATTCTGGTACCGACACGAGTCGTGCTACGTAGCACGGGTCGTGTCGTGTCAGGGCATGCAGCACACGAGTCGTTCTGCATCGCACGGCCAAAGGGTGGCCGTGTTGAATGTCTAGACGTCGTCGCACGGCCTCCGCTTATAGGCCCGTGTCTGGTACATGGGTCGTGCTCCTCAACACGGGTCGTGCTCCACAACACGACCAAGTGGTGGTCGTGTTGGATAAATAGAAGCCCCCGCACGACCATTCTAGACAGGCCCGTGTCTGGTACACGGGCCGTTTGCTGCAACACGAGCCGTGTTGCCAGCACGGTCGGCCGTGTTCTTGCACCTTTGTTTCTTCTTCTTTTTTTGATCTTTTGTCTTCATTTTTACTCCATTTTCACCTGTTATATATATGTTTAAGATCATTCTCACACATTCCTATGAAAACACATAACACCACCAAAATACACGAAAATACTGATAAAACAATACAAAAAATACACTCAAAAAGGCACTAAAATCTAGGTGAAAATAACGACAATCACTTGGCATCATCAATCTCTTTGTCTGACCTCCTTGCATGACTTGATTTCCATACTTTAATTTTTTTCTATCAACAGCTTCAATTTCTTCTTAATAACAAAACATCTCCATCCTTTAGCATCCATAGACGGCCACTCTAATGTAATTAAATTCTTGAAGCTGTCTTTATTCAGCCACCAATCGATAATTTTGAATGGTTTTGGACCCCAATTAATGGGGGAATCCATGGTGAGCAGGATAGGAGCATGATCTGATATGGATCTTTTAAGCCCAGATTGCTTGGAGTTCGGCCACTCTGATAACCATCCTGGAGAAATTAAAAATCTATCTAGTTTGCTGCACGTGCTATCTATACTTCTGTACCATGTGAATCTACGACAGAGGAGGGGGAGATCCATGAGGTTTGCCTCCGAAATAAATTCACGAAAATTGTCCACATCTTTTTTATACATATGATTGTGATTTCCTTGTCTATGTAAGATTGCATTAAAATCGCCACATACACACCATTTATCATTCGAGATCGCTTTGATATTTTCAGCTATTTGCTTCCATAACAACTTTTTTTCCTGGATGACAAGGAGCATAAATGCTTGCAATGTTTATCTCTGTATTTTTAGGAATCCAAATTCCACTCACTCCTAAAACCCCATCTTCATTCCACAAAGATGTTTTTTGAAATTTAAAGGCACCTACTTCTTCCTTTGGATTTCTTTTTTCTTGATAAGAAATTTCTTCTGCTCACAATTAGACAGAAGATTCCTTTCTGATTTATTTATTCACGGACTGCTTTGACCTTTTAACTGGGGGAGAAAATTCCTTGTATATCACTGGGCCTAACCGAATCTTGAGATGGCTGATTAATATTTAGGCCAAACTTTCCTATCCAGATGCTCTCAATGAGAGAGACTAGTTTCCTTCTCCCTTTAGCAATGTAGATGTCCACAATCCTGCCAAATCTTCTCAACCATACAAAGACATCTTTCGTACTCAAGTGGTCGGGAAAGTTTGAGAAAAATATTATTCTAACTCCTCCTGTGACATGCCTGGTCTTAATGGTTGTTGTTTTTTTGGGAAACTCCTGTTGTAGAAGAAGACACATGGTTGTTTCTCTTCTTGTGAAGACTCTCTCTCTCCCCTCTCATTCTCTCTTTAGACATCTAATAAATTATTTCTAAAATAATTCACTATATCAATATCACTTTTCATTAACAAAGTATTATTTTATATTAAATTAATGTTTCTTATCTATCCCAAACAAATTCATTCCGTGTTTTCAATCTTGCAAATAAATGTTTTTGTAATAAAACTAAACATAGGTGATGTTTGAGATAAGATTTATGAAGATTAATAAAATTTTTATTAGAAAAATCATCACCTAAGACAATTATAAATAAATTTCCATAATAAGCGTAAATATTGCAAAAATGGTTAGTGTTTCGCAGAGGATTCCTTTAATTTCAAAATTCGATTCTACATTAAATCAATACTCTTCTAATTACTTTTCCCCAACATTTTGAATTGCATAGTAATAACTCATAATTTCACCTCATTATTTTAGATGAATTCGTACACATTTTTATGTGACTTTTGAGGTATTATATATTAATTACGATTTATTTCTATTTTCACACATGTAATTGGTAATGATAGTGTAGAAATGAAAAAAGTGAACTACGCAAAACATATATATGTAGTTTTATTGAGCATTAATACATGAGGAGGAAATTAATCACCCCTTCCCAGATATTATACTCCAAACAAGACGAACTGAGATATATAACATCACAACACGAGGATTGGAATACATATAAATGAATTAGAAACACATAAATGAATGAATGAGGATAAATAAAATAGCTGAGAAGATTGTAATTTGTGCCCTCTCGATCTATCCTCCATGCTCACTCATATTCTCTTCACACGTTTACGTGACTTGCAAATCATTAATTAATTCAGCCAAAGTCAACAACATATAACAACAACAACAACAACAATAATAATAATAATAATAATAATAATAATAATAATAATAATAATGATAATATGAGTTTTAAATCAAAATCATCACCTACATTTAGTTTTATTACAAAATCATTTATTTGCAAAATGGAAACTCTTGTATGAGAATATTTCACGGAATATATTTGTTTTAGATGAATAAGAAGTACTGATAACATTTTAATCCCTCTGTCTGCTTTAAAGAAACTTATTTGCTTTTTGCATGTGGATTAAAGAGTAATATTATTTAATGTGTAGTAGGTAGTTGTATTAGTGGGTGTTTGGACTCATTTTAATTGTATTAGTGGGTTTGTGTGGATTCTATGTGTGTATAAAGGGAAATGAAACCCTTAAGCATGGATGCCCAAAAAAAGAAAAAGAGACTATTTGGGACGGGTGAAGGGATTAATAAAAAGAACTCTGTTAATGAAAAGTGGTAGTAGTACTATGAATTATTTCATGAACAATTCGAAATATAAATAAAATAAGTAACATATTTAACAAAAAAAAGTGATAATTTATTATTAAAAAAAAGAGTAAAACGGTATTTGACAAGTTCAAAATAGTGATCACCCACAATCTCTCAATCATTCAAGAAATAATAATACACGTGGTGGTCCAATCTCTCTCTTGTCGCTCTCTTTCTCTCATGGACAAATAGTGATATTTCTTGCAACTTGCATGGTCCTCATTAATTCATTTGCATATATGTTTATTAATGTATACATTAAATTAGTGAATTAAAATTAAGGGGTGATCCAAAGGCTCTTTCTTCTCTTTTTTTTTTATCAGACAACATATAATTCACATAAAAGGTGGAATAAGGGGTACTCCAATCCTTACATGATAAAAGGCTATTTCTTCTTCTCCTTCTCTCTTTTCCATTCATTTTTTGCTTGTTTGTGTTTTTGTTTCCATTTTTGTTCATCGTGTATGTTTATGTGTGTTGACAAAATTGTTGAATGAAAGAAAGAAGATGAAACTGTTGGTTGGGTGTCAACTAAAGCCCCACATCGATTAGAAGTGGGGATGACAACGGGTGTACAAGTGTGAGCGAGACTCTCCCTTACATTAGATTGAGTGGATGCCCCAAAGCGGACAATATCATGCTATTGGATTGAGTGGGACCGGCTCTCGCTGGGCAAATAAACCCAATAGAAACTTTGAATTCTCCAGAAAATTGAGAAGTATATTTAAGTGTGCGTTTTGTGAGCTATATATAATGAGAAGTATGTTTTTGAGTTTTGATTCAGTCCCAATGGAAACTGTGGATACTCCAGAAAATTAAGAAGTATATTTAAGTGTGCGTTTTGTGAGCTATATATAATGAGAAGTTTGTTTTGAGTTTTGATTCCTTTAATTATTCACGATGGTATCTTTAATTGACAGTTAATAGGGTTCTTTATTTTTCCATGATCGAGCAAACCAATCACTAAACAGGCTAGGCCCCCCATTTATAATTAATTATTAATTCACTCTTTTATTTAATTTTTATATATATATTATTCAATTCATTTCTACATCCTTCTCATATTAAGGTAGGTCTTGTGTGAGACCGTCCCACGTGTGACCGTTTTCACTTTGTAAAATAATTATCACTTTTGCTATAAAACTTTATCACTTTCGCTATAAAATGTTATCACTTTTTATTTATATACTATAAATTATTCATGAATTAGTATTATCACTTTTCATTAATTTATTATCACTTTCTTTTATACAAGTTATCACTTTCTGGCCGTCTCATGTAAGCCCTTATGTGAGACGGTCTCACACAAGTCCTTCCCCTCATATTATAATAGTATTATTATATATAACACCATTATTGCTAATTGTTTTTGTCAATCAACATAGATTAGAAAAACGAACTTACAAAAATTAATTACACCATTATTGGTTAACGTACCAGCATCGATTACCAGTTTGCGTTACATGTAAAAAGACTTGTGTGAGACGTATCACGTAACGGCTTTAGTGAGATGGATAAAAATTGTTGATTTTTTTTAAAAGATGATATTCCCTCTGTCCCATAGAAGTTGACACACGTTTCTTTTTGGTTTGTCTCACTAAAGTTGACACATTTCCTTTTTAATACATGGAACCCACACCAAAACAATTAATTTATTCTCATGGAGCCCACATACCACCTCTAATACAACTACCCACTACACATTAAATATTATTTCTCTCACCTCACTTTACTTCATTTTACATTAAATTATTATACTTCTTAATCTCCGTGTCAAAAAAATGTGCTAACTTCTCCGGGACGGAGGGAGCATAACGTTTATAGACCCTTACCCTTTGATAGTCATTTATTTCACCCTCAAGTGTAAGGGATCAATTGTAGCGCATGTGACCAAGTCAAATGTAGAACCCATGAGATAGTTATAAATTTAACAAATAATTCTATACTATATGATAATTCAATTGCAAGACAAATCTGAGGATTTTTGGAAATATCTAATTAACTAATAAAAACTGAAATTAAATAATTAAACTAATTTAAGTGAAGTTAAATTATACAGAGAAACGATTTAAGAATTCAAGGATAGAGAATTGCTGAATTGGTAATGATAAGGCAAGCCAGCTTAACTATGTGATAGATTATTCTAGACTCAAATTAATTGTCTGCAGATGTTTATAAGATAATCACTAAGCCTAGTTAAATCTCCTTGATTGGGTAGAATTTAACACTTATAATGAGCTGCAAATCCCAGGATCGATAAGGAATTAATTCTCCCTCCGTCTATACGCACTTGCGATATTTCAGCTTTCTATTTCTAGGTACTAAATTATTAACCCCTTTAGTCTCTTTACCAATTACCTAATAATGATTACCTAATAATGATGTTTTACCAATTAATTAGTATTCCAAATTGATTTTCTAACTATCTTAGGAATTATAGGCCAATCCCTTAAAACTGCCACAGGAAACAACATTTATCATGCAGAAATAAAGAACCCTATTAACTATCAATTAGAGATACCATCATGAATAATTAAAGGAATCAAAACTCAAAACACATTAATACGAAGCAATAGAGATGATAATGATCGATTTTTGGTAGTTATGAGTAGCCTTTTATATTAACTTTCTAATGCGTACAAGCACAGTCATTGTGGATCAACAAAACTCATTATATATAGCTCAAAAAACGCACACTTAAATATATTTCTCAATTTTTCTGGAGTTTTCACAGTTTCTATTGGGTTTATCGGCCCAACGAGAGTTGGGCCCATCAGTCCAATAGTATGATATTGTCCGCTTTGGGGCATCCACTCCAATGCAAGGGAGAGTCTCGCTCACACTTATAAACTCATTGACATCCCCACTTCTAACTGATGTGGGGCTTTAGTTGACACTCAACCAACAATTTCATCTTCTTTCTTTCATTCACAACAATTTTGTCAACACACATAAACTTACATGATGATCGAAAACGGAAACAGAAACACAAACAAGCAAAAAATGAAGGGGAAAGAGAAAAGGAGAAGAAGAAATATCCTTTTATCATGTAAGGGTTGGAGTACCCCTGTATTCCACCTTTTATGAGAATTATATTTTGTCTGATTAAAAAAAAAAAGAAAGAGCCTTTGGATCACCCCCTTAATTTTAATTCACTAATTTAATGTATACATTAATAAACATATATGCAGATGAATTAATGAGGACCCTGCAAGTTGCAAGAAATATCACTGTTTGTCCATGAGAGAAAGAGAGCGACACAAGAGAGATTGGACCACCAAGTACATTATTAATTCTTGAATGATTGAGAGATTGTTGGTGATCACTATTTTGAACTTGTCTAATACCGTTTTAACATTTTAAAAAAAAAAATAATTATCACTTTTGTTATTATTTTTCATTAAATATGTTATCTTTTTTATTTATACCTTAAATTATTCATTAAATAGTTCATAGCACCACTATTACTTTTCATTAATAGAGTACTACTACTTTCGTTCAGTACAATGAGACTCATTTACTTTATGCACATTGATTAAAAAAAGTAGTAGTATTTTATATGTAGTGGATAATTATATTAGTGGGTGTGTGAGACTCATATTTTAATGGATACGTGTGGATTCCATGCGTGTAAAAAAAGAAATGAGACACTTGGGGACGATGTCTAAAATGAAAAAATGAAACTCTTTGAAGCGGTGGGGAAGTACTTTTTATTACCCCCTCCGTCCGCCACAAAAAGTAAAATTTTTCCATTATGGGCGTCGGCCCTTAAAGGGTTTTATTTCCCTTTATACACACATGAGATCCACACACACTCACTAATACAATTATAATATAGGGTCCACACACCCACTACACATTAAATTTTAATACTACTTAATCCATGTAAAAAAGTGAATGGATTTCTTTGAAGCAACCATGAAAGTAAAATGTTATCATTTCTTATGTATTAGAAAAAAATTCATTCCGTGAAACAGTTCACGTACTCGCCTATATTTTCTAGCAAATAAATATTTTTGTAATAAACCTAAATGTAGGTGATGTTTGAAGATAAGATTTACGAAAATGTGACGTTGAAGATTAATTTTTTTTTAATTAAAGAAAATCATTCAAGGTAAATCGTCTGACACAAAAGGGGAAACCACGGGGTCATCACTAAAGATTAGTAATTTTAAAAAGTTAATTGTCAAAAATATCCAAATTGAATTGACAAAAATAATTTTTGATCAAAATATCCCTATCATGTCGGAATGCTATATCGGGACTTCAACACCTATTCCGACATCATCGGATGTCGTATTCAGTGTCGGAACTTCGACATAGCATTCCAACAGGGTGGGGGATATTTTATCGGATGTCCGATTCAGTGTTGAAATTCCGACATATTCCGACATGATTGGGGTATTTTGGTCCAAAAAATGGACAAATGGGTATGGATGTTATATAAATTAGTTGGTGGTTGGCAATAATTTTTAGTACTTTTTTAAAATGGGTAAATGGACTATTCTCCCAATTTAAAATATTTATTAAAATATTTTAACTTGTAGGTATTTATAATTTAAAATTTTAAAATATTGTATAATTTTCCCAAATATCAGTTATCACAATTAAAATAATGAATCCATTTTTGGTGAAATTGTCTTATAAGGTGATCTTTTTAATTTTTCCTTAATTAATTATTAATTTTTTTAGAGATATTTTAATTTTTTATTTATATTATGAATGGTTTATAAAATACTACATCTATCCCATTAAAACGTACATGCTTCCTTTGTAAATTACAAAAAAAGTGTGTACATTGTAACGGGACAGAGAGAGTAAATAACTTGGGTACTTATTAATTTTCATTGATCCATACCATTTTTAATTAAAATATTACTCACTACTACATTAAATAATTTTTACCTCTGTCTTTTGTCTGTATATTAAGGAAAGTGAATTAATGAGTACCACGCTTGCAAGAAATATTACTATTTGTCCATGAGAGAGAGAGCGACAAGAGAGAGATTGGACCACCTTAAATATGCACGTACATTAATAGGAGTTTAAAAAAAGTTTTTTTTTACCAATTTTATTGAATTTTAGAGTGTAATGTAGTAATATTAGGTAATATCTCCTCGTGCATACATCCATAGAATGCCTATCATCTACCTCCACCTTCAGAGCCATGAAGGGAGTACTTTGAGTGTTCTGCACTTTTGTTCATTCATTTTTGCTATGATTAGACTTTTTGAAGGATTTTTTAATTAGATTTGATGTGGTAGATTGGATTGTACTTAAATTGTTTGTTTTTGGGAGGTTTCCTTTATTTTGGGTTTTTATTTTAGTTTTATGCAATATACTTTTCGTTATTTTTTTTTCGTATTTTGGTTTGATTTTTATTGTTTGGATGTGATGGGAATTTGATTTTTAATTCTATGGATGTGAATTAATGTGTTGATACTTTTTGATGGATAATTTGGTTTATGCATGTTATATGTTTTTGTATTGTTTGGTGATTTTTTTTTCTTTGATCAATGTGGTGTTTGTTGTTATTTTGATTCTTGTAAGGATGGTTTGGTGGTATGTTTTTGGGAAGGAGTTGAATAATTTTTGAATATGATCTATAATGCATTGTTTGTGATGAGTGATGGCAAGCATGTTAATGGTTTCTACTTGTTGAAATTGTGACATGAATTATATAATTTGTTCAATTTTGAGAAGTATGAAGGGTAATTATCTTTTTTTTTAGTCCAAGCAAAAACTTATGAGACTAGAGCGTCAACCGTACCTCCATGGTTAATTCTTGAAGAGAGGACCGGCCGATTGAACTTAGACAAACTAGAACTTGCTCATGGACTATAGGAATGAAGCCCGAATGGTGGAAATTTGTGAGATGATCTTAGGTCATCCCTGATAAATGAAGTCATAGCCATAAAAATTTCCTTACCAAAAACATTATCCCTAGTAAGCCACTTTGAGCCTATAAGCCTTTTATTTGTGCCTACTTGAGCCTTATATATATAACCTAAGTGTAGGTGATTGAGGAGATGATAGTTTACAAGATTTGATGTGAGAATTGTACTAGAAAAGAAAGAAAATGGTAAACAAGCAAGAAAAGGATGAAAAGAGATTAAGCAAATGTACATGCGACCTCAAAAAAAAGAGCAAATCAACAAAAATGAGCTCATGGAATTCAAAAGTCGAAAGAAAGGAAGTATGCAAAAATCAAGAGAAGCTCAAGAAATCCAAGGAATGATAATTGATAGTGCTTATGATTAAAGAAGAAAGTAAAGGAAGCTTGAAAGTAAGTAAGTTGGAGAAAGGTATCATCTCTTAAATTACTTACACTTGATTAGTCACTATTATCCAAAGTCTCCTACCCTACCAAAGAGCCTAAACATGACATCCAAAAGATAAAGACCTTTTTGATCACTTATTAAAAATAGGGTGGCTTGTGAACATAGTCCATGAGCAAGCCTATGATGAGTCAGTTTTAACCGGTTGATGCGTGATGATCAAAACCTTACTCTATAGAGTGTTGAGTGAATTTGATATCCTATGAGAGGCTTGGATTGAAAGGGATTTGATTACTCTTTTGTCATTCTTATGATTGAACTTGTTAATCTTTCATGTTATAAGTTTGATGAGGTAGGGATACTTAATGTGAATTTTGTAATCCTTATTACTTGTGATGTGTTGTGGTTTATGTTCGTTAGATGTTTTCTAGGTGAAAATTACTCCTCTTATTTATTACTTTTCATTGTTCGATAACGAACAATACCTTAAGTTTAGGGGGTTGATTGTTGTCATTTTCATCTAGATTTTATTGTTATTATTTGTGTATTTTCAGATGTTTTTATCCGTATTTTCGTTACTTTTGGTGTAGTTATTGTTATTTTGAGAAATATGGTATGATTTGATAGAATTGTGCAAATGAGCTTAAATATGTGTAAAACAGGTCAAGAAATGGACAAAAAATAGAGTCGGGAGCGAAACGGAGTCGGAAGGACACAGCCTGCTTGTACAAGGGCCGTGTGCGGAATACGTCCCTGTAACAAGTGGCCGTGTATTTTCATCAGAAATTGCTGCTAGCCAGGGAGGATGGCCGTGAGCTGGTGCACGGGCCGTGTGTTGTTACATGCCCCATGTGCAGAGCACGGCCCTGTAAGAAGAAGTCGTGTACTTATATCAGAAAACGTTGAACGGTCACGACCATGGCCGTGTACTGTAGCTCGAGCCGTGTCTGGAAGCACGCACAATACGCCAAAGTAGGTGTGCCCTACACGGGCCGTGTGCTGCTACATGGGCCGTGTAGGTGCAAAAACCTGTGTAATTTCAGAATGTTCCGAAAGCTTCTAGAAGGTCCATAAGTGATATAAAAGGAAGCACATTGCGAATTTTTGAGAAGGAGATCAGATTGAAAGCAGTTACACACACTCCACACCATATTTCCTCACACACTAGATCCATAATCCATCTCTACCATCTAGATCCATCTAATTTCCATTTGATCTTCACTTTCACTCCATAAATCCATCATTCCATCCTTCCTTCAACGAATTGAGAAGATTGAAGCATCAAGGAGTGAAGAATTTGATACATTGAAGAGGAAGAGAGGTCTTTCCATGCAAGGGAAGTCAATCTACTTTCCAATTGTTGGATTTCTTCTTATTATGGCTCAAATAGAGCAAAGCTTGATTTGTATTGAATTAATCACAATGTTTAGTAGTTAGTCCTATAGTAGGGCTAATCAAATGAATGTTTGAAATGAAAGGTGTCTCAAGAAACATTATTTCTATGAAATATCCCGTAACTTTTAAATTCTCACCAAATGATAATTTTTACTTAAAAATATCCAATTTTTTAATTCCATGAGAAAAGACAGAATCGGTATTTTTACAAATTTATGGGATAAAAATGGCAATAAAATATTGTTTTTGGGACGAAATTGGAGCAAAACTGAAAAGTTTGGGACGAAATTGAATTTACTAACTATTTTAAACTTTTTCGATAATTAGAAAGATATTAGACGATTTATATTTTAAACCGGCTACTCAAATTGATTATATACGAAGTCAAACGAAGATACAAAGACTTACATGGTAAATATTGATGGAAAAGTGAGGGGAGAAACAAAGGAAAACATGTTTTTGATTGCAATAAAATGAAACAGAGATGAATTATATGAATTGGGTGTGGGTATATGAGGGGAATTCGCAGGGGTTATATATATAAGCGGATCGATCGACCAAACCAATCACTAAACAGGCTAGGCCCCATTTATAATTAATTATATATAACACCATTATTGCTAATTAATAATTTTTGTAGATCAACATAGATTAGAAAAAAGAAATAAAAAAAAAACTCAAATTCATTATCTGCATATGTTTATGAGATGATCACTAAGCCTATTTAAATCTATTTGATCTGGTAGAATCAACACTTATAATGAGCTGCAAATCCCAGAATCGATAAGGAATTAATTCTCCCTCCCTCTATAGGTACTTCCGATATTTTAGCTTCCATTTCTAGGTACTAAATTAATAACCCCCAATTACCTAATAATGATGTTTTACAAGTAATTAGTATTCCAAATTGATTATCTAACTGTTTTAAGAATTATAGGCAAATCCCTTAAGACTTCCACATGAAACAACATTTATCATGCAGAAATAAAGAACCCTATTAACTGTCAATTAAAGATACCATCATAAATAATTAAAGGAATCAAAACTCATAACATACTTCTCATTATATATAGCTCACAAAACGCACACTTAAATATACTTCTCAATTTTCTGGAGTATCCACAATTTCCATTGGGAATGAATCAAAACTCAAAACATACTTCTCAGTATACGTGTATTTTTTAAAACAAAATATTATACACGTGTCAATTAAAACAAAGAACCCTATTAACTGTCAATTAAACATGTATTTTTTAAAACAAAATATTATACACTTATATAACTTGTGCACTCGAGAACAAAACATACCAATTCTTTTGAAACATTAACGGAGTGCTACATTAAAAAATGATTAATCTTCATGCAGTTACACTTTCATAAATCTTTTCCTCAAACATCACCTACATTTAGTTTTATTACAAAATCATTTATTTGCAAAATGAAAACTCTTGTACGAGAATATTTCACGGAATATATTTGTTTTAGATGAATAAGAAGTACTCATAACTTTTAATCCCTCTGTCTGCTTTAAAGAAACTTATTTGCTTTTTTCATGTGTATAAAGGGAAATGAAATCCTTAAGCATGGATGCCCAAAAAAAAAGTGACTATTTGGGACGGATGAAGGGATTAATAAAAAGAACTCTGTTAATGAAAAGTGGTAGTAGTACTATGAATTATTTCATGAACAATTCGAAATATAAATAAAATAAGTAACATATTTAACAAAAAAAAGTGATAATTTATTATTAAAAAAAAGAGTAAAACGGTATTTGACAAGTTCAAAATAGTGATCACCCACAATCTCTCAATCATTCAAGAAATAATAATGCACGTGGTGGTCCAATCTCTCTCTTGTCGCTCTCTTTCTCTCATGGACAAATAGTGATATTTCTTGCAACTTGCATGGTCCTCATTAATTCATTTGCATATATGTTTATTAATGTATACATTAAATTAGTGAATTAAAATTAAGGGGGTGATCCAAAGGCTCTTTCTTCTTTTTTTTTATCAGACAACATATAATTCACATAAAAGGTGGAATAAGGGGGGTACTCCAACCCTTACATGATAAAAGGCTATTTCTTCTTCTCCTTCTCTCTTTTCTATTCATTTTTTGCTTGTTTGTGTTTTTGTTTCCATTTTTGTTCATCGTGTATGTTTATGTGTGTTGACAAATTGTTGTGAATGAAAGAAAGAAGATGAAACTGTTGGTTGGGTGTCAACTAAAGCCCCACATCGATTAGAAGTGGGGATGACAACTGGTTTACAAGTGTGAGCGAGACTCTCCCTTACATTAGATTGAGTGGATGCCCTAAAGCGAACAATATCATGCTATTGGATTAAGTGGGACCGGCTCTCGCTGGACAGATAAACCCAATAGAAACTTTGAATTCTCCAGAAAATTGAGAAGTATATTTAAGTGTGCGTTTTGTGAGCTATATATAATGAGAAGTATGTTTTGAGTTTGGATTCATTCCCAATGGAAACTGTGGATACTCCAGAAAATTGAGAAGTATATTTAGGTGTGCGTTTTGTGAGCTATATATAATGAGAGGTATGTTTCGAGTTTTGATTCCTTTAATTATTCATGATGGTATCTTTAATTGACAGTTAATAGGGTTCTTTATTTCTGCATGATCGAGCAAACCAATCACTAAACAGGCTAGGCCCCATTTATAATTAATTATTAATTCACTCTTTTATTTAATTTATATATATATATATATATATATATATATATATATATATATATTATTCAATTAATTTCTACATCCATCTCATATTAAGGTAGGTCTTGTGTGAGACCGTCCCACTTGAGACCATTTTTCACTTTGTAAAATAATTATCACTTTCGCTATAAAACGTTATCACTTTCGCTATAAAATGTAATCACTTTTTATTTATATACTATAAATTATTCATGAATTAGCATTATCACTTTTCATTAATTTATTATCACTTTCTTTTATACAAGTTATCACTTTTTGGCCGTCTCACGTAAGCCCTTATGTGAGACGGTTTCACATAAGTCTTTCCCCTCATATTATAATAGTATTATATATAACACCATTATTGTTAATTGTTTTTGTCAATCAACATAGATTAGAAAAACGAAATTAAAAAAAAAATTAATTACACCATTATTGGTTAACGTACCAGCACCGATTACCAATTTGCGTTACATGCAAAATGACTTGTGTGAGACGTATCACGTAACGGCTTTAGTGAGATGGATAAAAATTGTTGATTTTTTTTAAAAGATGATATTCCCTCTATTCCATAGAAGTTGACACACTTTCTTTTTTGGTTTGTCTCACTAAAGTTGACACATTTCCTTTTTAATACATGGGACCCACACCAAAACAATTAATTTATTCTCATGGAGCCCACATACCACCTCTAATACAACGACCCACTACACATTAAATATTATTTCTCTCACCTCACTTTACTTCATTTTAAATTAAATTATTATACTCCTTAATCTCCGTGTAAAAAAAATGTGCTAACTTCTCCGGGACGGAGGGAGTATAATGTTTATAGACCCTTACCCTTTGATAGTTATCTATTTCACCCTCAAGTGTAAGGGATCAATTGTAGCGCATGTGACCAAGTCAAATGTCGAACCCATAAGATAGTTATAAATTTAACAAATAATTCTATACTATATGATAATTCAATTGCAAGACAAATCTGAGGATTTTTGGAAATATCTAATTAACTAATAAAAATTGAAATTAAATAATTAAACTAATTTAAGTGAAGATAAATTACGCAGAGAAACGATTTAAGAATTCAAGGATAGAGAATTGCTGAATTGGTAATGATATGGCAAGCCAGCTTAACTATGTGACAGATTATTCTAGACTCAAATTAATTGCCTGCAGATGTTTATAAGATAATCACTAAGCCTAGTTAAATCTCCTTGATTGGGTAGAATTTAACACTTATGATGAGCTGTAAATCCCAGGATCGATAAGGAATTAATTCTCCCTCCGTCTATACGCACTTGCGATATTTCAGCTTTCCATTTCTAGGTACTAAATTATTAACCCCTTTAGTCTCTTTACCAATTACCTAATAATGATTACCTAATAATGATGTTTTACCAAGTAATTAGTATTCCAAATTGATTATCTAACTGTCTTAGGAATTATAGGCCAATCCCTTAAAACTACCACAGGAAACAACATTTATCATGCAGAAATAAAGAACCCTATTAACTATCAATTAGAGATACCATCATGAATAATTAAAGGAATCAAAACTCAAAACACAATAATACGAAGCAATAGAGATGATTATGATCGATTTTTGGTGGTTATGAGTAGCCTTTTATATTAACTTTCTAATGCGTACAAGCACAGTCATTGTGGATCAACAAAACTCATTATATATAGCTCAAAAAACGCACACTTAAATATACTTCTCAATTTTTCTGGAGTTTTCTAATACCGTTTTAACATTTTAAAAAAAAAATAATTATCACTTTTGTTATTATTTTTCATTAAATATGTTATACTTTTTTATTTATACTTTAAATTATTCATTAAATAGTTCATAGCACCACTATTACTTTTCATTAATAGAGTACTACTACTTTCGTTCAGTACAATGAGACTCATTTACTTTATGCACATTGATTAAAAAAATAGTAGTATTTTATATGTAGTGGATAATTGTATTAGTGGGTGTGTGAGACTCATATTTTAATGGATACGTGTGGGTTCCATGCGTGTAAAAAAAGAAATGAGATACTTGGGGTTGAATGTCTAAAATGGAAAAATGAAACTCTTTGAAGCGGATGGGGAAGTACTTTTTATTACCCCCTCCGTCCGCCCCAAAAAGTAAAATTTTTCCATTTTGGGCGTCGGCCCTTAAACGTTTTTATTTCCCTTTATACACACATGAGACCCACACACACTCACTAATACAATTATAATATAGGGTCCACTCACCCACTACACATTAAATTTTAATACTACTTAATCAATGTAAAAAAGTGAATGGATTTCTTTGAAGCAACCAAGAAAGTAAAATGTTATCATTTCTTATGTATTAGAAAAAAATTCATTCCGTGAAACAGTTCACGTACTCGCCTATATTTTCTGGCAAATAAATATTTTGTAATAAACCTAAATGTAGGTGATGTTTGAAGATAAGATTTACGAAAATGTGACGTTGAAGATTAAATCTTTTTTTAATTAAAGAAAATCATTCAAGGTAAATCGTCTGACACAAAAGGGGAAACCACGGGGTCATCACTAAAGATTAGTAATTTTAAAAAGTTAATTGTCAAAAATATTCAAATTGAATTGACAAAAATAATTTTTGATCAAAATATCCCTATCATGTCGGAATGCTATATCGGGATTTCGACACCTATTCCGACATCATCGGATGTCGTATTCAGTGTCGGAATTCCAACATAGCATTCCGACAGGGTGGGGGATATTTTATCGGATGTTCGATTCAGTGTTGAAATTCTGACATATTCCGACATGATTGGGGTATTTTGGTCCAAAAAATGGACAAATGGGTATGGATGTTATATAAATTAGTTGGTGGTTGGCAATAATTTTTAGTACTTTTTAAAAATGGGTAAATGGACTATTCTCCCAATTTAAAATATTCATTAAAATATTTTAACTTGTAGGTATTTATAATTTAAAATTTTAAAATATTGTATAATTTTCCCAAATATCAGTTATCACCATTAAAATAATGAATCCATTTTTGGTGAAATTGTCTTATAAGGTGATCTTTTTAATTTTTCCTTAATTAATTATTAATTTTTTTAGAGATATTTTAATTTTTATTTATATTATGAATGGTTTATAAAATACTACCTCTATCCCATTAAAACGTATACGCTTCCTTTGTAAATTATAAAAAAAGTGCGTACATTGTAACGGGACGGAGGGAGTAAATAATTTGGGTACTTATTAATTTTCATTGATCCATACCATTTTTAATTAAAATATTACTCACTACTACATTAAACAATTTTTACCTCTGTCTTTTGTCTGTATATTAAGGAAAGTGAATTAATGAGTACCACGCTTGCAAGAAATATCACTATTTGTCCATGAAAGAGAGAGCGACAAGAGAGAGATTGGACCACCTTCAATATGCACGTACATTAATAGGAGTTTAAAAAAAGTTTTTTTTTTTACCAATTTTATTGAATTTTAGAGTGTAATGTAGTAATATTAGGTAATAAATAAATTAAGGGTTAATTGCATAATAAACCACGAACTTTACTCCTATTGCAAATTAATCCTCACTTTTGAGAAATAAAAAAAAATCATAATATTTATGTATGGTTGCAAAACGCACCCAATTTTTAATTAAAAGTATGGCTTTTTTGGGATTTTTTTTGCAACAATATTTAAAGGTGGCGGTTTTTTTTTTGCAATTTCTCAAAAGTGAGGATTAATTTGTAATATGAGTAAAATTTGTAGTTTTTTTGCAATTAATCCATAAATTAAATATTTATGACTCTAAGTATCAGAAATATTAGGATGGTTGACCAGAGTACTGTGTCTCTCGTGAATAAAATGATGACCACACAAGCAACAACAAATATCACTATTGGTCCATGAGAGAGAGACAAGAGAGAGATTGGACCACAACGTGCATTATTATTTCAAGTATTATGTTCTGTTATTTATGATGAGTGATTGAGAGATTGTCGGCCGCTTGGTAACAAATTAATGATAAGATTTTTATATGGAGGAGATGCTAACGATGATGTTCAATTTCCAGTTCCTCGGATCTCCTCGTGCATACATCCATGGAATGCCTATCATCCACCTCCAACTTCAGAGCCATGAAGGGAGTACTTTGAGTGTTCGGCACTTTTGTTCATTCATTTTTGCTATGATTAGACTTTTTGAAGGATTTTTGAATTAGATTTGATGTGGTAGATTGGATTGTACTTAAATTGTTTGTTTTTGGGAGGTTTCCTTTATTTTGGGTTTTTATTTTAGTTTTATGCAATTTAATTTTGTTATTTTTTTTTGTATTTTGGTTTGATTTTTATTGTTTGGATGTGATGGGAATTTGATTTTTAATGCTATGGATGTGAATTAATGTGTTGATACTTTTTGATATATAATTTGGTTTATGCATGTTATATGTTTTTGTATTGTTTGCTGATTTTTTTTCTTTGATCAATGTGGTGTTTGTTGTTATTTTGATTCTTGTAGGGATGGTTTGGTGGTATGTTTTTGGGAAGGAGTTGAATAATTTTTGAATATGATCTATAATGCATTATTTGTGATGAGTGATGGCAAGCATGTTAATGGTTTCTACTTGTTGAAATTGTGACATGAATTATATAATTTGTTCAATTTTGAGAAGTATGAAGGGTAATTATCTCTCTTTTAGTTCAAGCAAAAGCTTGTGAGACTAGAGCCTCAACCGTTCCTCCATGGTTAATTCTTGAAGAGAGGACCGGCCGCTTGAACTTAGACAAACTAGAACTTGCTCATGTACTATAGGAATGAAGCCCGAATGGTGGAAATTTGTGAGATGATCTTAGGTCATCCCTGATAAATGAAGTCATAGCCATAAAAATTTTCTTACCAAAAACATTATCCCTAGTAAGCCACTTTGAGCCTATAAGCCTTTTATTTGTGATTTAAGCACAATACAAGCCTTTAAAACCTACTTGAGCCTTATATATATAACCTAAGTGTAGGTGATTGAGGAGATGATAGTTTACAAGGTTTGATGTTAGAATTGTACTAGAAAAGAAAGGAAATGGTAAACAAGCAAGAAATGGATGAAAAGAGATTAAGCAAATGTACATGCGACCTCAAAAAAAAAGAGCAAATCAACAAAAATGAGCTCATGGAATTCAAAAGTCAAAAGAAAGGAAGTATGCAAAAATCAAGAGAAGCTCAAGAAATCCAAGGAATGATAATGGATAGTGCTTATGATTAAAGAAGAAAGTAAAGGAAGCTTGAAAGTAAGTAAGTTGGAGAAAGGTATCATCTCTTAAATTACTTACACTTGATTAGTCACTATTATCCAAAGTCTCCTACCCTACCAAAGAGCCTAAACATGACATCCAAAAGATAAAGACCTTTTTGATCACTTATTAAAACTAGGGTGGCTTGTGAACATAGTCCATGAGGAAGCCTATGATGAGTCAGTTTTAACCGGTTGATGAGTGATGATCAAAACCCTACTCTATTGAGTGTTGAGTGAATTTGATATCCTATGAGAGGCTTGGATTGAAAGGGATTTGATTACTCTTTTGTCATTCTTAAGATTGAACTTGTTAATCTTTCATGTTATAAGTTTGATGAGATAGGGATACTTAATGTGTATTTTGTAATCCTTATTACATATGATGTGTTGTGGTTTATGTTCGTTAGATGTTTTCTAGGTGAAAATTACTCCTCTTGTTTATTATTTTTCATTGTTCGATAACGAACAATACCTTAAGTTTAGGAGGTTGATTGTTGTCATTTTCATCTAGATTTTAGTGTTGTTATTTGTGTATTTTTGGATATTTTTATCCGTATTTTTGTTACTTTTGGTGTAGTTATTGTTATTTTGAGAAATATGGTATGATTTGATAGAATTGTGTAAATGAGCTTAAATATGTGTAAAACAGGTCAAGAAATGGACAAAAAATGGAGTCGGGAGCGAAACGGAGTCGGAAGGACACAGCCTGCTTGTACAAGGGCCGTGTGCGGAATACAGCCCTGTAACAAGTGGTCGTGTATTGTCATCAAAAATTGCTGCTAGCCAGGGAGGATGGCCGTGAGCTGGTGCACGGGCCGTGTGTTGCTACACGCCCCATGTGCAGAGCACGACCCTGTAAGAAGAAGTCGTGTACTTACATCAGAAAATGCTGCACGGTCACGACCATGGCCGTGTACTGCAGCTCGAGCCGTGTCTGGAAGTACGCACAATACGCCGAAATAGGTGTGCCCTGCACGGGCCGTGTGCTGCTACACGGGCCGTGTAGGTGCAAAAACCTGTGCAATTTCAGAATTTTCCGAAAGCTTCTAGAAGGTCCATAAGTGATATAAAAGGAAGTACATTGTGAATTTTTGAGGAGGAGATCAGATTGAAAGCAGTTACACACACTCCACACCATATTTCCTCACACACTAGATCCATAATCCATATCTACCATCTAATTTCCATTTGATCTTCACTTTCACTCTATAAATCCATCATTCCATCCATCCTTCAACCAATTGAGAAGATTGAAGCATCAAGGAGTGAAGAATTTGATACATTGAAGAGGAGGAGAGGTCTTTCCATGCAAGGGAAGTCAATCTACTTTCCAATTGTTGGATTTCTTCTTATTATGGCTCAAATGGAGCAAAGCTTGATTTGTATTGAATTAATCACAATGTTTAGTAGTTAGTCCTATAGTAGGGCTAATCAAATGAATGTTTGAAATGAAAGTGTATCAAGAAACATTATTTCTCTGAAATAGTCCCGTAACTTTTAAATTCTCACCAAATGATCATTTTTACTTAAAAATATCCAATTTTTTAATTCCATGAGAAAAGACAGAATCGGTGTTTTTACAAATTTATGGGATAAAAATGGCAATAAAATATTATTTTTGGGACAAAATCGGAGCAAAACTAAAAAGTTTGGGACGAAATTGAGTTTACTAACTATTTTAAACTTTTTCGATAATTAGAAAGATATTAGGCGATTTATATTTTAAACCGGCTACTCAAATTGATTATATATGAAGTCAAACGAAGATACAAAGACTTACATGGTAAATATTGATGGAAAAGTGAGGGGAGAAACGAAGGAAAACATGTTTTTGATTGCAATAAAAAGAAACAGAGATGAATTATATGAATTGGGTGTGGGTATATGAGGGGAATTCGCAGGGGTTATATATATAAGCGGATCGATCGACCAAACCAATCACTAAACAGGCTAGGCCGCATTTATAATTAATTATATATAACACCATTATTGCTAATTAACAATTTTTGTAGATCAACATAGATTAGAAAAACGAAATAAAAAAAAAAAACTAAAATTAATTATCTGCAGATGTTTATGAGATGATCACTAAGCCTATTTAAATCTCTTTGATCTGGTAGGATCAACACTTATAATGAGCTGCAAATCCCAGGATCGATAAGGAATTAATTCTCCCTTCCTCTATAGGTACTTCCGATATTTTAGCATTCCATTTCTAGGTACTAAATTATTAACCCCTTTAGTCTCTTTACCAATTACCTAATAATGATGTTTTACAAGTAATTAGTATTCCCAATTGATTATCTAACTGTTTTAAGAATTATAGGCCAATCCCTTAAGACTTCCACATGAAACAACATTTATCATGCAGAAATAAAGAACCCTATTAACTGTCAATTAAAGATACCATCATAAATAATTAAAGGAATCAAAACTCAAAACATACTTCTCATTATATATAGCTCACAAAACGCACACTTAAATATAATTCTCAATTTTCTGGAGTATCCACAGATTCCATTGGGAATGAATCAAAACTCAAAACATACTTCTCATTATACGTGTATTTTTTAAAACAGAACATTATACACATGTCAATTAAAACAGAGAACCCTATTAACTGTCAATTAAACATGTATTTTTTAAAACAAAATATTATACACTTATATAACTTGTGCACTCGAGAACAAAACATACCAATTCTTTTGAAACATTATCGGAGTGCTACATTAAAAAATGATTAATCTTCAAGCAGTTACATTTTCATAAATCTTTTCCTCAAACATCACCTACATTTAGTTTTATTACAAAATCATTTATTTGCAAAATGGAAACTCTTGTACGAGAATATTTCACGGAATATATTTGTTTTAGATGAATAAGAAGTACACATAACATTTTAATCCCTCTGTCTGCTTTAAAGAAACTTATTTGCTTTTAGCATGTGGATTAAAGAGTAATATTATTTAATGTGTAGTAGGTAGTTGTATTAGTGGGTGTTTGGACTCATTTTAATTGTATTAGTGGGTTTGTGTGGATTCTATGTGTGTATAAAGGGAAATGAAACCCTTAAGCATGGATGCCAAAAAAAAAAAGTGACTATTTGGGACGGATGAAGGGATTAATAAAAAGAACTCTGTTAATGAAAAGTGGTAGTAGTACTATGAATTATTTCATGAACAATTCGAAATATAAATAAAATAAGTAACATATTTAACAAAAAAAAGTGATAATTTATTATAAAAAAAAAGAGTAAAACGGTATTTGACAAGTTCAAAATAGTGATCACCCACAATCTCTCAATCATTCAAGAAATAATAATGCACGTGGTGGTCCAATCTCTCTCTTGTCGCTCTCGTTCTCTCATGGACAAATAGTGATATTTCTTGCAACTTGCATGGTCCTCATTAATTCATTTGCATATATGTTTATTAATGTATACATTAAATTAGTGAATTAAAATTAAGGGGGTGATCCAAAGGCTCTTTCTTCTCTTTTTTTTTATTAGACAACATATAATTCACATAAAAGGTGGAATAAGGGGGTACTCCAACCGTTACATGATAAAAGGCTATTTCTTCTTCTCCTTCTCTCTTTTCCATTCATTTTTTGCTTGTTTGTGTTTTTGTTTCCATTTTTGTTCATCGTGTATGTTTATGTGTGTTGACAAATTGTTGTGAATGAAAGAAAGAAGATGAAACTGTAGGTTGGGTGTCAACTAAAGCCCCACATCGATTAGAAGCAGGGATGACAACGGGTTTACAAGTGTGAGCGAGACTCTCCCGTATATTGGATTGAGTGGATGCCCCAAATCGGACAATATCATGCTATTGGATTGAGTGGGACCGGCTCTCGCTGGACAGATAAACCCAATAGAAACTTTGAATTCTCCAGAAAATTGAGAAGTATATTTAAGTGTGCGTTTTGTGAGCTATATATAATGAGAAGTATGTTTTGAGTTTTGATTCATCCCCAATGGAAACTGTGGATACTCCAGAAAATTGAGAAGTATATTTAAGTGTGCGTTTTGTGAGCTATATATAATGAGAAGTATGTTTTGAGTTTTGATTCCTTTAATTATTCATGATGGTATCTTTAATTGACAGTTAATGGGGTTCTTTATTTCTGCATGATCGAGCAAACCAATCACTAAACAGGCTAGGCCCCATTTATAATTAATTATTAATTCACTCTTTTATTTATTATATATATATATATATATATATATATATATATATATATATATTATTCAATTCATTTCTACATCCATCTCATATTAAGGTAGGTCTTGTGTGAGACCGTCCCACGTGAGACCGTTTTTCACTTTGTAAAATAATTATCACTTTCGCTATAAAACGTTATCACTTTCGCTATAAAATGTTATCACTTTTTATTTATATACTATAAATTATTCATGAATTAGCATTATCACTTTTCATTAATTTATTATCACTTTCTTTTATACAAGTTATCACTTTCTGGCCGTCTCACGTAAGCCCTTATGTGAGACGGTCTCACACAAGTCTTTCCCCTCATATTATAATAGTATTATATATAACACCATTATTGCTAATTGTTTTTGTCAATCAACATAGATTAGTAAAACGAAATTAAAAAAAAATTAATTACACCATTATTGGTTAACGTACCAGCATGATTACAAGTTTACGTTACATGTAAAAAGACTTGTGTGAGACGTATCACGTAACGGCTTTAGTGAGATGGATAAAAATTGTTGATTTTTTTTAAAAGATGATATTCCCTCTGTCCCATAGAAGTTGACACACTTTCCTTTTTGGTTTGTCTCACTAAAGTTGACACATTTCCTTTTTAATACATGGGACTCACACCAAAACAATTAATTTATTCTCATGGAGCCCACATACCACCTCTAATACAACGACCCACTACACATTAAATATTATTTCTCTCACCTCACTTTACTTCATTTTACATTAAATTATTATACTCCTTAATCTCCGTGTCAAAAAAAATGTGCTAACTTCTCCGGGATGGAGGGAGTACAATGTTTATAGACCCTTACCCTTTGATAGTTATTTATTTCACCCTCAAGTGTAAGGGATCAATTGTAGCGCATGTGACCAAGTCAAATGTCGAACCCATAAGATAGTTATAAATTTAACAAATAATTCTATACTATATGATAATTCAATTGCAAGACAAATCTGAGGATTTTTGGAAATATCTAATTAACTAATAAAAACTGAAATTTAATAATTAAACTAATTTAAGTGAAGATAAATTACGCAGAGAAACGATTTAAGAATTCAAGGATAGAGAATTGCTGAATTGGTAATGATAAGGCAAGCCAGCTTAACTATGTGATAGATTATTCTAGACTCAAATTAATTGTCTGCAGATGTTTATAAGATAATCACTAAGCCTAGTTAAATCTCCTTGATTGGGTAGAATTTAACACTTATAATGAGCTGCAAATCCCAGGATCGATAAGGAATTAATTCTCCCTCCGTCTATACGCACTTGCGATATTTCAGCTTTCCATTTCTAGGTACTAAATTATTAACCCCTTTAGTCTCTTTACCAATTACCTAATAATGATTACCTAATAATGATGTTTTACCAAGTAATTAGTATTCCAAATTGATTATCTAACTGTCTTAGGAATTATAGGCCAATCCCTTAAAACTGCCACAGGAAACAACATTTATCATGCAGAAATAAAGAACCCTATTAACTATCAATTAGAGATATCATCATGAATAATTAAAGGAATCAAAACTCAAAACACAATAATACGAAGCGATAGAGATGATTATGATCGATTTTTGGTGGTTATGAGTAGCCTTATATATTAACTTTCTAACGCGTACAAGCACAGTCATTGTGGATCAACAAAACTCATTATATATAGCTCAAAAAACGCACACTTAAATATACTTCTCAATTTTTCTGGAGTTTTCACAGTTTTTATTGGGTTTATTGGCCCAGCGAGAGTTGGGCCCATCAATCCAATAGTATGATATTGTCCGCTTTGGGGCATCCACTCCAATGCAAGGGAGAGTCTCGCTCACACTTATAAACTCATTGACATCCCCACTTCTAACTGATGTGGGGCTTTAGTTGACACTCAACCAACAGTTTCATCTTCTTTCTTTCATTCTCAACAATTTTGTCAACATACATAAACTTACATGATGATCGAAAATGGAAACAGAAACACAAACAAGCAAAAAATGAAGGGAAAAGAGAAAAGGAGAAGAAGAAATATCCTTTTATCATGTAAGGGTTGGAGTACCCCTGCATTCCACCTTTTATGGGAATTATATTTTGTCTGATTAAAAAAAAAAGAAAGAGCCTTTGGATCACCCCCTTAATTTTAATTCACTAATTTAATGTATACATTAATAAACATATATGCAGATGAATTAATGAGGACCCTACAAGTTGCAAGAAATATCACTATTTGTCCATGAGAGAAAGAGAGCGACACAAGAGAGATTGGACCACCAAGTACATCATTAGTTCTTGAATGATTGAGAGATTGTGGGTGATCACTATTTTGAACTTGTCTAATACCGTTTTAACATTTTTAAAAAAAAAATATTTATCACTTTTGTTATTATTTTTCATTAAATATGTTATCCTTTTTTATTTATACTTTAAATTATTCATTAAATAGTTCATAACACCACTATTACTTTTCATTAATAGAGTACTACTACTTTCGTTCAGTACAATAAGACTCATTTACTTTATGCACATTGATTAAAAAAAAGTAGTAGTATTTTATATGTAGTGGATAATTGTATTAATGGGTGTGTGAGACTCATATTTTAATGGATATGTGTGGGTTCCATGCGTTTAAAAAAAGAAATGAGATACTTGGGGATGAATGTCTAAAATGGAAAAATGAAACTCTTTGAAGCGGATGGGGAAGTACTTTTTATTACCCCCTCCGTCCGCCCCAAAAAGTAAAATTTTTCCATTTTGGGTGTCGGCCCTTAAAGGGTTTTATTTCCCTTTATACATACATGAGACCCACACACACTCACTAATACAATTATAATATAAGGTCCACACACCCGCTAATACAATTACCCACTACACATTAAATTTTAATACTACTTAATCCATGTAAAAAAGTGAATGGATTTCTTTGAAGCAACCAAGAAAGTAAAATGTTATCATTTCTTATGTATTAGAAAAGAAATTCATTCCGTGAAACAGTTCACGTACTCGCCTATATTTTCTAGCAAATAAATATTTTTGTAATAAACCTAAATGTAGGTGATGTTTGAAGATAAGATTTACGAAAATGTGACGTTGAAGATTAAATCTTTTTTTAATTAAAGAAAATCATTCAAGGTAAATCGTCTGACACAAAAGGGGAAACCCCGGGGTCATCACTAAAGATTAGTAATTTTAAAAAGTTAATTGTCAAAAATATCCAAATTGAATTGACAAAAATAAATTTTGATCAAAATATCCCTATCATGTCGGAATGCTATATCGTGATTTCGACACCTATTTCGACATCATCGGATGTCGTATTCATTGTTGGAACTCCGACATAGCATTCCGACAGGGTGGGGGATATTTTATTGGATGTCCAATTCAGTGTTGAAATTCCGACTTAGTATTCCGACATGATGGGGGTATTTTGATCCAAAAAATGGACAAATGGGTATGGATGTTATATAAATTAGTTGGTGGTTGGCAATAATTTTTAGTACTTTTTAAAAATGGGTAAATGGACTATTCTCCCAATTTAAAATATTCATTAAAATATTTTAACTTGCAGGTATTTATAATTTAAAATTTAAAAATATTGTATAATTTTCCCAAATATCAGTTATCACCATTAAAATAATGAATCCATTTTTGGTGAAATTGTCTTATAAGGTGATCTTTTTAATTTTTTCTTAATTAATTATTAATTTTTTTAAAGATATTTTAATTTTTTATTTATATTATGAATGGTTTATAAAATACTACCTCTATCCCATTAAAACGTACACACTTCCTTTGTAAATTATAAAAAAAAGTGCGTACATAGTAACGGGATGGAGGGAGTAAATAATTTGGATACTTATTAATTTTCATTGATCCATACCATTTTTAATTAAAATATTACTCACTACTACATTAAACATTTTTTACCTCTGTCTTTTGTCTGTATATTAAGGAAAGTGAATTAATGAGTACTACGCTTGCAAGAAATATCACTATTTGTCCATGAGAGGGAGAGCGACAAGAGAGAGATTGGACCACCTTCAGTATGCACGTACATTAATAGGAGTTTAAAATAAGTTTTTTTTTACCAATTTTATTGAATTTTAGAGTGTAATGTAGTAATATTAGGTAATAAATAAATTAAGGGTTAATTACAAAAAAAATCATAATATTTATGTATGGTTGCAAAACGCACCCAATTTTTTATTAAAAGTATGGCTTTTTTGGGATTTTTTTTGCAATAATATTTAAAGGTGGTGGTTTTTTTTTTGCAATTTCTCAAAAGTGAGGATTAATTTGTAATATGAGTAAAATTTGTAGTTTTTTTTGCAATTAATCCATAAATTAAATATTTATGACTCTAAGTATCAGAATTATTAGGATGGTTGCACAGAGTACTGTGTCTCTCGTGAATAAAATAATGACCACACAAGCAACAACAAATATCACTATTGGTCCATGAGAGAGAGACAAGAGAGAGATTGGACCACAACGTGCATTATTATTTCAAGTTTTATTATGTTCTGTTATTTATGATGAGTGATTGAGAGATTGTCGGCCGCTTGGTAATAAATTAATGATAAGATTTTTATATGGAGGAGATGCTAACGATGATGTTCCACTTCCAGTTCCTCGGATCTCCTCGTGCATACATCCATGGAATGCCTATCATTCACCTCCACCTTCAGAGCCATGAAGGGAGTACTTTGAGTGTTCGGCACTTTTGTTCATTCATTTTTGCTATGATTAGACTTTTTGAAGGATTTTTGAATTAGATTTGATGTGGTAGATTGGATTGTACTTAAATTGTTTGTTTTTGGGAGGTTTCCTTTATTTTGGGTTTTTATTTTAGTTTTATGCAATTTACTTTTCGTTATTTTTTTCGTATTTTAGTTTGATTTTTATTGTTTGGATGTGATGGGAATTTGATTTTTAATGCTATCGATGTGAATTAATGTGTTGATACTTTATGATGGATAATTTGGTGTATGCATGTTATATGTTTTTGTATTGTTTGGTGATTTTTTTTCTTTGATCAATGTGGTGTTTGTTGTTATTTTTATTCTTGTAGGGATGGTTTGGTGGTATGTTTTTGGGAAGGAGTTGAATAATTTTTGAATATGAGCTATAATGCATTGTTTGTGATGAGTGATGGCAAGCATGTTAATGGTTTCTACTTGTTGAAATTGTGACATGAATTATATAATTTGTTCAATTTTGAGAAGTATGAAGGGTAATTATCTTTCTTTTGGTCCAAGCAAAAGCTTGTGAGACTAGAGCCTCAACCGTGCCTCCATGGTTAATTCTTGAAGAGAGGACCGGCCGGTTGAACTTAGACAAACTAGAACTTGCTCATGGACTATAGGAATGAAGCCCGAATGGTGAAAATTTGTGAGATGATCTTAGGCCATCCCTGATAAATGAAGTCATAGCCATAAAAATTTTCTTACCAAAAACATTATCCCTAGTAAGCCACTTTGAGCCTATAAGCCTTTTATTTGTGATTTAAGCACAATACAAGCCTTTAAAACCTACTTGAGCCTTATATATATAACCTAAGTGTAGGTGATTGAGGAGATGATAGTTTACAAGGTTTGATGTGAGAATTGTACTAGAAAAGAAAGAAAATGGTAAACAAGCAAGAAAATGATGAAAAGAGATTAAGCAAATGTGCATGCGACCTCAAAAAAAAAAGAGCAAATCAACAAAAATGAGCTCATGGAATTCAAAAGTCGAAAGAACGGAAGTATGCAAAAATCAAGAGAAGCTCAAGAAATCCAAGGAATGATAATGGATAGTGCTTATGATTTAAGAAGAAAGTAAAGGAAGCTTGAAAGTAAGTAAGTTGGAGAAAGGTATCATCTCTTAAATTACTTACACTTGATTAGTCACTATTATTCAAAGTCTCCTACCCTACCAAAGAGCCTAAACGTGACATCCAAAAGATAAAGACCTTTTTGATCACTTATTAAAACTAGGGTGGCTTGTGAACATAGTCCATGAGCAAGCCTATGATGAGTCAGTTTTAACCGGTTGATGAGTGATGATCAAAACCCTACTCTATAGAGTGTTGAGTGAATTTGATATCCTATGCGAGGCTTGGATTGAAAGGGATTTGATTACTCTTTTGTCATTCTTAAGATTGAACTTGTTAATCTTTCATGTTATAAGTTTGATGAGGTAGGGATACTTAATGTGAATTTTGTAATCCTTATTACTTGTGATGTGTTGTGGTTTATGTTCGTTAGATATTTTCTAGGTGAAAATTACTCCTCTTGTTTATTATTTTTCATTGTTCGATAACGAACAATACCTTAAGTTTAGAGGGTTGATTGTTGTCATTTTCATCTAGATTTTAGTGTTGTTATTTGTGTATTTTTGGATGTTTTTATTCGTATTTTTGTTACTTTTGGTGTAGTTATTGTTATTTTGAGAAATATGGTATAATTTGATAGAATTGTGTAAATAAGCTTAAATATGTGTAAAAAAGGTCAAGAAATGGACAAAAAATGGAGTTGAGAGCGAAACGGAGTTGGAAGGACACAGCCTGCTTGTACAAGGGCCATGTGCGGAATACGGTCCTGTAAAAAGTGGCCGTGTATTGATATCAGAAATTGCTGCTAGCCAGGAAGGATGGTCGTGAGCTGGTGCACGGGCCGTGTGTTGCTGCACGCCCCATGTGCAGAGCACGGCCCTATAAGAAGAAGCCGTGTACTTACATCAGAAAACGCTGCACGGTCACGACCATGGCCGTGTACTGCAGCTCGAGCCGTGTCTGGAAGCATGCACAATACGCCGAAGTAGGTGTGCCCTACACGGGCCGTGTGCTGCTACACGGGCCGTGTAGGTGCAAAAACCTGTGCAATTTCAGAATGTTCCGAAAGCTTCTAGAAGGTCCATAAGTGATATAAAAGGAAGCACATTGCAAATTTTTGAGGAGGAGATCAGATTGAAAGCAGTTACACACACTCCACACCATATTTCCTCACACACTAGATCCATAATTCATCTCTACCATCTAGATCCATCTAATTTCCATTTGATCTTCACTTTCACTCCATAAATCCATCATTCAATCCATCCTTCCACCAATTGAGAAGATTGAAGCATCAAGGAGTGAGGAATTTGATACATTGAAGAGTAGGAGAGGTCTTTCCATGCAAGGAAAGTCAATCTACTTTTCAATTGTTGGATTTCTTCTTATTATGGCTCAAATGGAGCAAAGCTTGATTTGTATTGAATTAATCACAATGTTTAGTAGTTAGTCCTATAGCAGGGCTAATCAAATGAATGTTTGAGATGAAGGGTCAGATATGTAAAACTTGAGTAATGATTTGAATTGATTTGTGGATTTCCTTTTATGATATATCAATCATGTTTCATTTTAATATTTGTGTGATTAAATCTTATATTCATAGTATTAGGATGGTCATTCCAATGTTATGAGTGGATGTTTAATTGAATCATACATTGAATTGTGGATGCATGTTAGTATAAAGGGAGGTAAGCCATACCCTCCTTAGGCTTAGAACGTTCATAGAGGGACACTTAAGAAATTGAGTGAAAAGAACCAACTTATGATCATAATACCTTAAGGGAAATGAGATTAAGACCAATCTTAGGAGATTTAGGCTTGTAAAAGAGTCGAGAACCTAGCTAGTTGTCTTGTCCATAGGGACTAAGGGTAAAATTGTGATTGCTTTTAATCCACAGTTAACGAAAATTACCATCAAGAGTTTTGCATATCTAGCTCAAGTCTTAACCATGAGTATAATTAGCCTTGCTCTCTTCTCAAGTGAAATCTACATCCATTCCATTCATCATTTGCTTGTTGTTTGATCATTTACTTTGTTAGTCTTAATTCTAATTAATTGAGTAGAATCGTAAGTAATAGTTTTAAATACAAACACCTTCAATCTATCATCCTTACAAAGCACAAATCAATGGAAAATTTGGATACAAACCTAAGTTTCATTTCCCTTGGGACAATATTACTATAAATTTTGTACTTAGTCACGCCTTTACTCGACGATAGAGTCTCTTACTCTTCACATTTACTAAAAATGCAACTAAGAACACTAGTCGATTGTCATAGCTTAGTAATTCTAATGTTTGGTATCTTAATGTATTTGCGAGTTCAAATCCATAGGGTCACTTGTAAATAGTGTAATTTAGTGGTCGTACCCTGAATTGCTAAACATAAGAACATTTTGGGTTAATTTGGTCGTACCATTAGCCTAGGGATTTGAGTTTGTATAATTGTTGGCATATTTAATTCATGCAGTTTTATGAATTAGGATATGGAGGGGTTCAAATCCTTGGACTAGGTTTTCAATTTATTTGTTATCTTTATTTTAATATTTCTTGCAATTTTAATTATTCACTTTCATGTTTATTAGTTGTTAGATACAATCCACCCCCCTAGTTACTTTCTTAAAAACACGATTAATTCAATTTAAATTTGATTATTCCCTGTGGGTTTGACCCGTACTTATCCTACTACACTCTAGTATGTATTTGTTCAAAAAATTACAAATCATATTTTTGGGTGCCGGCGACAGCACACCAAGAGACATCCACCATGTTGTCCATGTTTTGCACATTCTATTCTTCATTCTCCACATCTCAACACACTTCATCATATCACCGTACTTTGATTGAATCAACTTAACCCAAAGTAAGTTACCTCCTTCTAAAATCCTCCAACCCCATTTACCTAGAAGAGCCTTATTGAAAAGATCGATATTCTTTACACCCAACCCTCCAGACTACTTTCCTTTGCAAACATGCTCCCATTTTAATCAAAGAATCTTTTTCGAGCCTTGCTCCCCTTCACCCCATAAAAATTTTCTTTGTAATAACATTATCTTCTTGATGATTTTCTTTGGATCTTTAGCATAAGATAGGTTGTAGATAGGGATGTTGGAGAGAGTAGCATTCAAAAGGATAATTCTTCCACCAAAAGACAGCTTCTTATTTTCCCATCGATTTAATCGGCTTTCAAGTTTATGGAGAACTGGATACTAAGCTTCTGTCTTGTTGTAGTCTATCCCAATTTGAAGGCCCAAATACTGTAGCGATAAACATCCTAATCTGCTGTTTAAAGTATATGCCATCTCTGCAAGTGTATCATTTTCCACATTAATACCCACCAAAACACTTTTGCTGAAATTAATTCTTAGGCTTGACCATATCTCAAAGATCCACAGAATACTCTTCAACGTAGAAACGTTCTCCATAGATGTCTCCCCAAAAAATATTGTATCATCTACAAATTGGAGGTGAGAAACTTCCACCCCATCCATACCCACTTTCATAGGAATAAAATAACCTTTAAAGCATGTTTTTTCACCTTACGACTTTAGCCTTCAACAACACATAGGAAAAGGAATAGGGATAAAGGGTCCCCTTTTCTAATCCCTCTAACAATTTTAAATTCCTCCGTAGGGCTCCCATTTACTAATACAGATGTAGTAGCTGAAAAAGTATATTCTTTTATCCAAGCATACCATTTTGCATCAAATTCCGACAATTCCAACATCTCCCACTGAAATTTCAGATTAACCGAGTCATATACTTTCTCAAAATCAATCTTTAATATAAAAGCCCTCTCTCCCTTTTTCTTTATCTCTTTCACTGTCTCATTAGTAATAAGAATACTATCCATAATATATCTATTACTAAGGAATGCAGATTGATTAGGGAATATGAGTTCTTCCATAACCTTTTTCATTCTATTTGCTAACACCTTTGAAAGAATTTTATACATGCTGCCAATGAGAGATATAGGCCTATAATCCTGGATGGTGTTAGGATTACATACCTTAGGTATTAGCGTGATGAATGATGGATTAGCTCCCTTCACGAGTTTAGCATGCTCATGAAATTCTGAGAAAAATCAGTAGAAGTTATCCTCCATAATATCCCAAAATTGGTGAAAGAAATGGAAATTAAATCCATTAGGACCTGGGCTTTTGTTCCTTCCATATCCCCAAACAGCTTTTCTAATTTCATCTTTAGTGAATGGAGCAACGAGAACATCATTAATTGGCTCACTGATGTTTGAAGTTGGAATGCCTTTAATCTTAAGTTCCAGTTTCTCATGTTCTGCAAACTTCTCCTTAAAGAAAGAAAAGATGCAACTTTTCAGATCTTCCACTTCATCCACCCATTTCGCATTGAAGTAAAGACCTTTAATTTTTGATAATTTGTTTCTACTGTTGACATAAGCATGGAAGAACTTAGAATTTGAATCCCCCTCTTGAAGCCATCTCGATCTTGATCTTTGAAAACTCAATATGTTAGATTTTCTCAAACCTTCTTCAATGAAGCAACAAGCTTCTATATGCTGCTCCTTATCTGTAGCGGACCATTCGTCTACTTCTTTTTTTCTGTCTAATGAATAGATTTTTTCCTTGGCATCATCAATCTCTTTGTCTGACCTCCTTGCATGACTTGATTTCCATACTTTAATTTTTTTCTTTCAACAGCTTCAATTTCTTCTTAATAACAAAACATCCCCGTCCTTTAGCATCCATAGACGGCCACTCTAATGTAATTAAATTCTTGAAGATGTCTTCATTCAGCCACCAATCGATAATTTTGATTGGTTTTGGACCCCAATTAATGGGGGAATCCATGGTGAGCAGGATAGGAGCATGATCTGATATGGATCTTTTAAGCCCAGATTGCTTGGAGATCGGCCACTCTGATAACCATCCTGGAGAAATTAAAAATCTATCTAGTCTGCTGCACGTGCTATCTATACTTCTGTACCATGTGAATCTACGACAGAGGAGGGGGAGATCCATGAGGTTTGCCTCCGAAATAAATTCACGAAAATTGTCCACATCTTTTTTATACATATGATTGTGATTTCCTTATTTATGTAAGACTGCATTAAAATCGCCACATACACACCATTTATCATTCGAGATCGCTTTGATATTTTCAGCTATTTGCTTCCATAACAGCTTTTTTTTCTGGATGACAAGGAGCATAAACGTTTGCAATGTTTATCTCTGTATTTTTAGGAATCCAAATTCCACTCACTCCTAAAACCCCATCTTCATTCCACAAAGATGTTATTTGAAATTTCAAGGCACCTACTTCTTCCTTTGGATTTCTTTTTTCTTGATTAGAAATTTCTTCTGCTCACAATTAGACAGAAGATTCCTTTCTGATTTATTTATTCACGGACTGCTTTGACCTTTTAACTGGGGGAGAAAATTCCTTGTATATCACTGGGCCTAACCGAATCTTGAGATGGCTGATTAATATTTAGGCCAAACTTTCCACTGGACTGATCAATGGGCTTGAATACTTTAGGGAAGTTTACCTGGCCCAGTTGATAATAACTTGTCTCCCTCTTCTGGTTTGCTTGGATGATGCCACATCTGATTCAGAAGACCCAAAAAGATCTGAATCTTGAGATGGCTGATTAATATTTAGGCCAAACTTTCCTATCCAGATGCTCTCAATGAGAGAGACTAGTTTCCTTCTCCCTTTAGCAATGTAGATGTCCACAATCCTGCCAAATCTTCTCAACCATACAAAGACATCTTTCTTACTCCAGTGGTCGGGAAAGTTTGAGAAAAACATTATTCTAACTCCTCCTGTGACATGCCTGGTCTTAATGGTTGTTGTTTTTTGGGAAACTCCTGTTGTAGAAGAAGACACATGGTTCTTTCTCTTCTTGTGAAGACTCTCTCTCTCCCCTCTCATTCTCTCTTTAGACATCTAATAAATTATTTCTGTATCAATATCACTTTTCATTAACAAAGTATTATTTTATATTAAATTAATGTTATCATTTCTTATCTGTCCCAAACAAATTCATTTCGTGTTTTCAATCTTGCAAATAAATGTTTTTGTAATAAAACTAAACATAGGTGATGTTTGAGATAAGATTTATGAAGATTAATAAATTTTTTATTAGAAAAATCATCACCTATGACAATTATAAATAAATTCCCATAATAAGCGTAAATATTGCAAAAATGGTTAGTGTTTCGCAGAGGATTCCTTTAATTTCAAAATTCGATTCTACATTAAATCAATACTCTTCTAATTACTTTTCCCCAACATTTTGAATTGCATAGTAATAACTCATAATTTCACCTCATTATTTTAGATGAATTCGTACATATTTTTATGTGACTTTTGAGGTATTATATATTAATTACGATTTATTTCTATTTTCACACATGTAATTGGTAATGATAGTGTAGAAATGAAAAAAGTGAACTACGCAAAACATATATATGTAGTTTTATTGAGCATTAATACATGAGGAGGAAATTAATCACCCCTTCCCAAATATTATACTCCAAACAAGACGAACTGAGATATATAACATCACAACACGAGGATTGGAATACATATAAATGAATTAGAAACACATAAATGAATGAACGAGTATAAATAAAATAGCTGAGAAGATTGTAATTTGTGCCCTCTCTATCTATCCTCCATGCTCACTCATCATCTCTACACACGTTTACGTGACCTGCAAATCATTAATTAATTCAACCAAAGTCAACAACATATCAACAACAACAACAACAACAACAACAATAATAATAATAATAATGATGATAATATGAGTTTTAAATCAAAATTATCCCATATAAATTTACTTTATTCAAAGTTGTCACAAGAAACATTATTTCTCTGAAATAGTCCCGTAACTTTTAAATTCTCACCAAATGATCATTTTTACTTAAAAATATCCAATATTTTAATTCCATGAGAAAAGACAAAATCGGTGTTTTTACAAATTTATAGGATAAAAATGGCAATAAAATATTATTTTTGGGACGACATCGGAGCAAAACTGAAAAGTTTGGGACGAAATTGAATTTACTAACTATTTTGAACTTTTTCGATAATTCGAAAGATATTAGACGATTTATATTTTAAACCGGCTACTCAAATTGATTATATATGAAGTCAAACGAAGATACAAAGAGTTACATGGTAAATATTGATGGAAAAGTGAGGGGAGAAACGAAGGAAAACATGTTTTTGATTGCAATAAAAAGAAACAGAGATGAATTATATGAATTGGGTGTGGGTATATGAGAGGAATTCGCAGGGGTTATATATATAAGCGGATCGATCGACCAAACCAATCACTAAACAGGCTAGGCCCCATTTATAATTAATTATATATAACACCATTATTGCTAATCAACAATTTTTGTAGATCAACATAGATTAGAAAAATGAAATAAAAAAAAAACTCAAATTAATTATCTACAGATGTTTATGAGATGATCACTAAGCCTATTTAAATCTCTTTGATCTGGTAGAATCAACACTTATAATGAGCTGCAAATCCCAGGATCGATAAGGAATTAATTCTCCCTCCCACTATAGGTACTTCCGATATTTTAGCTTTCCATTTCTAGGTACTCAATTATTAACCCCTTTAGTCTCTTTACCAATTACCTAATAATGATGTTTTACAAGTAATTAGTATTCCAAATTGATTATCTAATTGTTTTAAGAATTATAGGCCAATCCCTTAAGACTGCCACAGGAAACAACATTTATCATGCAGAAATAAATAACCCTATTAACTGTCAATTAAAGATACCATCATGAATAATTAAAGGAATCAAAACTCAAAACATACTTCTCTTTATATATAGCTCACAAAACGCACACTTAAATATACTTTTCAATTTTCTGGAGTATCCACAGTTTCCATTGGGAATGAATCAAAACTCAAAACATACTTCTCATTATACGTGTATTTTTTAAAACAAAATATTATACACGTGTCAATTAAAACAAAGAACCCTATTAACTGTCAATTAAACGTGTATTTTTTAAAACAAAATATTATACACTTATATAACTTGTGCACTCGATAACATAACATACCAATTCTTTTGAAACATTAATGGAGTGCTACATTAAAAAATGATTAATCTTCAAGCAGTTACATTTTCATAAATCTTTTCCTCAAACATCACCTACATTTAGTTTTATTACAAAATCATTTATTTGCAAAATGAAAACTCTTGTACGAGAATATTTCACGGAATATATTTGTTTTAGATGAATAAGAAGTACTCAAAACATTTTAATCCCTCTATCTGCTTTAAAGAAACTTATTTGCTTTTTGCATATGGATTAAAGAATAATATTATTTAATGTGTAGTAGGTAGTTGTATTGGTGGGTGTTTGGACTCATTTTAATTGTATTAGTGGGTTTGTGTGGATTCTATGTGTGTATAAAGGGAAATGAAAGCCTTAAGCATGGATGCCCAAAAAAAAAAAGTGACTATTTGGGACGGATGAAGGGATTAATAAAAAAAACTCTGTTAATGAAAAGTGGTAGTAGTACTATGAATTATTTTATGAACAATTCGAAATATTAATAAAATAAGTAACATATTTAACAAAAAAAAGTGATAATTTATTAGTAAAAAAAAGAGTAAAACGGTATTTAACAAGTTCAAAATAGTGATCACCCACAATCTCTCAATCATTCAAGAAATAATAATGCACGTGGTGGTCCAATCTCTCTCTTGTCGCTCTCTTTCTCTCATGGACAAATAGTGATATTTCTTGCAACTTGCATGGTCCTCATTAATTCATTTGCATATATATTTTTTATTGTATACATTAAATTAGTGAATTAAAATTAAGGGGGTGATCCAAAGGCTCTTTCTTCTCTTTTTTTTTTTATCAGACAACATATAATTCACATAAAAGGTGGAATAAGGGGTACTCCAACCCTACATGATAAAAGGCTATTTCTTCTTCTCCTTCTCTCTTTTCCATTCATTTTTTGCTTGTTTGTGTTTTTGTTTCCATTTTTGTTCATCGTGTATGTTTATGTGTGTTGACAAAATTGTTGGGAATGAAAGAAAGAAGATGAAACTGTTGGTTGGGTGTCAACTAAAGCCCCACATCGATTAGAAGTGGGGATGACAACAGGTTTACAAGTATGAGCGAGACTCTCCCTTACATTTGATTGAGTGGATGCCCCAAATCGGACAATATCATGCTATTGGATTGAGTGGGACCGGCTCTCCCTGGGCAGATAAACCCAATAGAAACTTTGAATTCTCCAGAAAATTGAGAAGTATATTTAAGTGTGCGTTTTGTGAGCTATATATAATGAGAAGTATGTTTTGAGTTTTGATTCATTCCCAATGGAAACTGTGGATACTCCAGAAAATTGAGAAGTATATTTAAGTGTGCGTTTTGTGAGCTATATATAATGAGAAGCATGTTTTGAGTTTTGATTCATTTAATTATTCATGAAGGTATCTTTAATTGACAGTTAATAGGGTTCTTTATTTCTGCATGATCGAGCAAACCAATCACTAAACAGGCTATGCCCCATTTATAATTAATTATTAATTCAGTCTTTTATTTAATTTATATATATATTATTCAATTCATTTCTACATCCATCTCATATTAAGGTAGGTCTTATGTGAGACCGTCCACGTGAGACCGTTTTTCACTTTGTAAAATAATTATCACTTTCGCTATAACACGTTATCACTTTCGCTATACAATGTTATCACTTTTTATTTATATACTATAAATTATTCATGAATTAGCATTATCACTTTTTATTAATTTATTATCACTTTCTTTTATACAAGTTATCACTTTCTGGCCGTCTCACGTAAGCTCTTATGTGAGACGGTCTCACACAAGTCTTTCACCTCATATTATAATAGCATTATATATAACACCATTATTGCTAATTGTTTTTGTCAATCAACATAGATTAGAAAAACGAAATTAAAAAAAAATTAATTACTCCATTATTGGTTAACGTACCAGCATCGATTACCAGTTTGCGTTACATGTAAAAAACTTGTGTGAGACGTATCACGTAACGGCTTTAGTGAGATGGATAAAAATTGTTGATTTTTTTTAAAAGATGATATTCCCTCTGTCTCATAGAAGTTGACACACTTTCCTTTTTGGTTTGTCTCACTAAAGTTGACATATTTCCTTTTTAATATATGGGACCCACACCAAAATAATTAATTTATTCTAATGGAGCCCACATACCACCTCTAATACAACTACCCACTACACATTAAATATTATTTCTCTTACCTCATTTTACTTCATTTTACATTAAATTATTATACTCCTTAATCTCCGTGTCAAAAAAAAATGTGCTAACTTCTCCAGGACGGAGGGAGTACAATGTTTATAGACCCTTACCCTTTGATAGTTATTTATTTCACCCTCAAGTGTAAGGGATCAATTGTAGCGCATGTGACCAAGTCAAATGTCGAACCCATGAGATAGTTATAAATTTAACAAATAATTCTATATTATATGATAATTCAATTGCAAGACAAATCTGAGGATTTTTAGAATTATCTAATTAACTAATAAAAACTGAAATTAAATAATTAAACTAATTTAAGTGAAGATAAATTACGGAGAGAAACGATTTAAGAATTCAAGGATAGAGAATTGCTGAATTGGTAATGATAAGGCAAGCCAGCTTAACTATGTGACAGATTATTCTAGACTCAAATTAATTGCCTGCAGATGTTTATAAGATAATCACTAAGCCTAGTTAAATCTCCTTGATTGGGTAGAATTTAACACTTATAATGAGCTGCAAATCCTAGGATCGATAAGGAATTAATTCTCCCTCCGTCTATACGCACTTGCGATATTTCAGCTTTCCATTTCTAGGTACTAAACTATTAACCCCTTTAGTCTCTTTACCAATTACCTAATAATGATTACCTAATAATGATGTTTTACCAAGTAATTAGTATTCCAAATTGATTATCTAACTGTCTTAGGAATTATAGGCCAATCCCTTAAAACTGCCACAGGAAACAACATTTATCATGCAGAAATAAAGAACCCTATTAACTATCAATTAGAGATACCATCATGAATAATTAAAGGAATCAAAACTCAAAACATAATAATACGAAGCAATAGAGATAATTATGATCGATTTTTGGTGGTTATGAGTAGCCTTTTATATTAACTTTCTAATGCGTACAAGCACAGTCATTGTGGATCAACAAAACTCATTATATATAGTTCAAAAAACGCACACTTAAATATACTTCTCAATTTTTTTGGAGTTTTCACAGTTTCTATTGGGTTTATCGGCCCAGCGAGAGTTGGGCCCATCAATCCAATAGTATGATATTGTCCGCTTTGGGGCATCCACTCCAATGGAAGGGAGAGTCTCGCTCACACTTATAAACTCATTGACATCCCCACTTCTAACTGATGTGGGGCTTTAGTTGACACTCAACCAACAGTTTCATCTTCTTTCTTTCATTCACAACAATTTTGTCAACACACATAAACTTACACGATGATCGAAAACGGAAACAGAAAACACAAACAAGCAAAAAATGAAGGGAAAAGAGAAAAGGAGAAGAAGAAATATCCTTTTATCATGTAAGGGTTGGAGTACCCCTGTATTCCACCTTTTATGGGAATTATATTTTGCCTGATTAAAAAAAAAAAGAAAGAGCCTTTGGATCACCCCCTTAATTTTAATTCACTAATTTAATATATACATTAATAAACATATATGCAGATGAATTAATGAGGACCCTGCAAGGTGCAAGAAATATCACTATTTGTTCATGAGAGAAAGAGAGCGACACAAGAGAGATTGGACCACCAAGTACATTATTAGTTCTTGAATGATTGAGAGATTGTGGGTGATCACTATTTTGAACTTGTCTAATACCGTTTTAACATTTTTTTAAAAAAAATAATTATCACTTTTGTTATTATTTTTCATTAAATATGTTATCCTTTTTTATTTATACTTTAAATTATTCATTAAAATAGTTCATAGTGTTGGGCAATTGGATCTTGTGGCTCAAACGTGATCGTTAGGATTTCAGGCAAACAATCAGCGGAAGCGATTTAAACAATATTTACCGTACTTCTGGGTTGGTGTAGAGGTTGATCGTTGCAGAGAACCACCTCTCGATCTTCTGCTGTATGTCCCAATTGTGATCCTGCTGTTGTGTGGGCAACAGTCTGCAGGATCTCTCAATCTGCTTCTCTTCCCTTTTCTCACCAAAAGAGGCGCAGGAATTAATCTTAGGGTTCCAGGAAGCTGAGTTCACTTATATATTGGGCTACAGCAGGGACCAGGAGGAGAAATTGGGCTGGGCCTCAATTGAATTTAATTAACCAAGCTTAGCCCAAAGCTTTTAATTAAATCCAATAATAATAATATAGTCCACTAAAATATTATTACTGCACTACCCGTCCAATCCCAAAATTATGTTCTGGGCTCCTTCTTATTATAAGCCTGATAGTCTCCCCATGTTTAAGATATACAATGCCCATTAATTAATTAAGTTACTGACAACTCAAATTAATTAATATCTCATCCGAGAGTAGTACCACTCAACCTTATTATCATGCCGGAAATTAATCCACTTGCAAGATTTACATGATAAACCTTATGAGCTCCTCAAGGGGACATCATCAACCTATGACGGACATGGATTCCTTCTACAATCAACAGCACACCATAGATACAGCACTACTTCCCAACTCACCGAGTTTGTTGATTTAATACATATAAATCTCACCCATTGATGAATCAAAGAAATACATACTGCCCTACGTGTCGAGGTTATTGTATAGGGATTAAGAGCACGAACTTCCATAATAACAGATATCAAGTTCTACTATATAGTCAGTATAAGAAGAACGATCTCAAGCGGTCCTGCTCAATACACACAAGTGCACTAATGTGATTCTATAGCCAAGACAAGCTAATACCAAACCACACTACAACCATACCGATAGAGAGTCCCCGTCTATCTCAGTTGTGAGCATCTGTTTATACTTTATAAGGAAACCGATAATATGATATTCTGCGTGTTGTCGCACAACATATTATCTACAGTATAAAGTAAATGGACTATTGCATCATGCATATAAAATAAATTATAAGATGCAATCATTTGATCAATGATTCTCATTTCGAATATTGTTATAACATTGTTCATACTAAAGCTAGACTTTTAGTATACAATCCAACAATCTCCCACTTATACTAAAAGACTATGCTGTCATGTCTTCTGCCATACATCTGATTCCTACTTCCACTACACGACCATTAAAAGCTCTCGCCTTAAGGTCCTTGTAAATGGTTTACTAGATCATCATCCGATGCAATCTAGGTGACAACAACCTTCGCCTCATCATACAATTTCTCGTAACAGGTGGTACTCGCGCTCCATGTGTTTAATTGCCTTATGGACTTGTGATTTCTTCAAGTTTGCAACTGCACCAATATCATCAATGTAAATTGTGATTACCTTGGGCAAACTTAGAAACACTTCAAAGTCCATCATGAAGTCTCTAGAGTCATATAGATACTTTGGCTGCCTCACAGGCTCCAATTCATCATCTTTCCATGATGGAGTCCGGAGTCTGAAATATATTTCTATATAACACTCCTCCACATTATGACTCTACTTCCTAAGATTAAACACATAACCTTTGAGGAGAATTTACTGCCGTCCAATCTGACTAAAAAATCTGAATCAACGTAATCCACAAGAAGCAGTGAATCTGTTTAGTAAATACACATATAATTCCCAGTCCTTCTCAGGCACTTTATATATGTCTTACTACAGTTCATCATTCTTGTTCCGGGTTACGTTGATACCTTCTGTTCATGCGTTCAGCAACACAGATATCCAACTTCGTTCATAGCATTCTTTAGATTAAGCTTCCTTATTCGCCGAAGCATAAGGAACCACTTTCATCTACTTTATCTTCTTCTTGTGTCTCAAAGACACATTCACTTAGATAAATTTACATGCTAAACGAGTATGGACTGTATCATTTTATGAAACTTGAGATAAGCATAATATCCTTTCTTGTGATCCGTATTACCGTGATCAAAAGGATATATTTTTGCCTTTCTTAAGTCCTTCATATCTACCGCTTTAATAACCGTACCCATACACCCGATAATACTCTTTCATTGTCTCCAATGAGCAAGATACTATCTACATATAGTCCAAGAAATACCACCACGTTTCCGTCACTCTTTACAATACACAAGACTCATCCGCTCATTGATTTAAATCCATGCCACTGGATTATCTAATCAAAACAGATGCTTCACGATCTTAAAACTTGCTTTAGTCCATCGCTGGACACTTTTAAGTTTACTATCAAAATGCAATTAGTACTTTGCAATGAATTACTCTGGTTGCTTCACATAGATGTTTTCCTCAAGACTTCCAATCAGGAAAGCTGTCTTGACATCTATTTGCTGTCCCTCATAATTTAATATGAGCAGCAATAAATAAAAGAATCCGGATCAATTTAAGCATAGCTACCAGCGAATATGTTCCCTCATAATCGAACCATTTCTTTCTGAGTACACCTTTTCGCAACAAGCTTTGCTTTCAAGGTTTTCACCTTTCTGTATGGCCTTCTTTTATTTCCTATGATCACTTGCAATGGCTTTTACACCATTTTAGTGATCTTTCAAGCTCCAGACTTAATTTAGAATCCGTAGATTCTATTTCAACATTCATTGCACCTTACTAAGATTCCGCATTTTAATCTTGTAGTGCTATATCGTATCCGTGGGATAATACCATATTCACTAGGGATCAAGTCTCACGACTTTCCCAAACATATATTTATGAGTTGTCACACAACCCTCCCACTACGACAAGGCACTACATGTAATTGTGTATCAGACATGACACGCGTTGCAGTTTACCTTGTGGTATATCCTCTTGTACACTTGGTAATTATACTTAGTGTTTTCCTCTCACTTCCTTTAGAACAACTTATACATGGGCTTGTGATTTATTACATAGTCCTTTTCCAAAAATCTGGTTATTGTGTTAACAATTACCCTTTGATCTTTTTGGACTAAATAAATTACCCTTCATTTTTCTAGGATATCCCATATACAGACAAACGTTTCACGAATTACTGTATCTAGGGCATATCCATAAAATGAATTTAATTATTTCAAAAAATTCATCATCTATCTAATCATAACCATAAGAGCCTAATACCTTCTACCCACCACACCATTCAGCTGGGGAATACCCGGTGTAGTCAACTTGAGATTTAATCTCAACTTCTGATCAATAGCTCCTAACTATCCCAAGAGGTATTCGCCATCATGATTGAATCGTAATGACTTAATATATTTTTCATGACGCTTCACTGTACCAGCCTTACAATTCTTGAATTAATCAAAGAACTTAGACATGCAGTGCATCATATAAATATATTGGTTTCCAGAATAATTTTCGAATATTCATAACCACCTCTCGCCTGGATAATATTAGGTTCGCTTGAATCAGAATGAACTAATTCCAACATATATATATCTTTGGCTCTACACCCCACAGCCTTGAAAAGGCAGTTAATCATTTTTACTTCCAAGCAGGACTCGCAAGTCTGATAGTTTCCACTTCAGATAAACCTTACGGTCTATCGGCTATCAACTTTTGAATCCTACTCAAGTAAAATGAATTAGTCTTAGACGCCAAATGTATGTTTAGTTCATCTCCGAAGGTTCCTTTCTCTTACTAATTTTAGAAGATGCATTATTAATTATTATTTATTGCATCTGTGGGATGAACATGATTTAAGAGTATACTTATTATCCACCAACGTACTTTAATGGATTAAAGCCTCATTCCTCATTTCTATGACCATGTCATTTAAATGAAATGAAGTATCCATCCGTTAACGCATAGAAACCGAAATTAAATTCTTTCTATGAAACGTACGTAAAGACAATTTCTCATAATCAATCGTTTATTCTTTTCATGAGATAAATAAACAACTCCCACTGCAATAGCCACTACTCTTATAGTTTTACCCATGTTTTAACAATCTTATCCTTACTAAGTGATAAACATTTAGTGATTCCAGTATGTACTCACTTCGTGTCAGTAGATGCCATCACTAATCATGTTTAAACAATTAGTAAATAAGATATTAAACTTGTTTATATTATGATGAAAATGGCTTTCCTTTGCCACATGTTTTGTCAGAAGATTCCCACTATATACATCCTCTTGTAATTCAGGTGGAACTTACTCAAAACATCTAGGTAATTATGGAAAATAAATTGACTTAGGTTTCCCCTTCAACTTTTATTCCATATTTTTCCAATTCATTCATCAAATTCTATCATGATCTTGCGCCTTTTAAATTACTCAAGTATATGAAGAGTTACATGAGTTCATCATATTTCTATGATCCTCTCATCTCTTCACTAAAGACTTTAATAGGCATCATGAGCCGTCCTTTGAGAGAACACATGTATTTTCTTAAGCAGTAAATTTCAAAATTAAGATTCTTTTCTAATCATTTAATTTGGACAAGTAAGTATAATGTCTTTTAGTTAACAATTAGTGAAATAAAAGAATTCGAAATTCAGAGAATCACAAATAAATATTCCGATCAAATCTTCGAATTTTATCCTTTTATATTGATTCCCTCAAAACAATATAAAATTAAAATTCACCGACATCTCAAGCACCGTGAGTCTGCAAGCCACAATAGTGTGGACGTTTACAAACCCGAACATTTACAAGAGAAGGTTTTACCCATTAATTTCATTTGTCAACCTAACTTTATGACAAAATAATTAATAATCGGTTCCTCTTTAGCCATGCAAATAAAAGCAGTGACTCCGATGGGGAGGATACTTATTATTTACATCTAAGTGTACACCATTATTTGACCCCAAGTCCGCGGCCCAAGCTTGTGTGCCTTACAGATAGAGAAGTACACACGCGCTCGGATAACTTCCTACAGTCATCAATTACAAGTTTGTACCAGTGAATCGCATATGAACTCATCCGATAGGGAGGAAGGTCTAAGCCAACACGTAAGTTCATATGCATCACATTACAAACGTAATTATTCAATGAAGTCTGTTCCAGCAATCCATGAATAAACTCATCCGATGGGGAGGAAGGCTCTAATGCCGACGCGCAAGTCTATTCACATTGCTAACAAACCAATAATGGAGGCCGCGGGAATTTATTACCAATCCCCTCTCCCACTTAGTTATTTAATTACCGATGGTTTTTAACATGCATATAATATTCCAGAATAAAATATACAACTTAGACAGGCTTCTATTAACAGCAATTTAAATAAATAAATCACATAGAACATGCATGTCACATATACAACAATAATTGACAATTAAATCAATTAATCAGTTATATAACATTAATTAATTGAATAATTAGTGGATCAATCAATTTTGGGCCCAAGAGCAACAAATAAGCACAAAATGAGCAGCAGATTAAATAATTAATCAAGCTCATTATCCATGGCCCATAATCTTAACCCAAAATTATATTAAGTCCACCAAGCCCACTAGCACAAAATTAGTCCATTAATAAAATTAATTAATCATGCTAGACCCATTATCCACAATTAATAAAAACCAGGATTAGCCCAGCAGCCCATAACCATATAACTAAAATTGGGCCATTTAACTACAGCCCAAAACCATTTAATTAAAAATGAGCAGCCCACAAGCTAGAAATATGCCCATTCACAAAACCCATCATGCTTGGCCCATAAGCACAAAATAAATAAAAATATGGGCCCAGTGGATAGACCCAATAGGGATCACAACCCTTCATCCTGCAAAGATCATCAGCCGCAAACGACTGTCTCACCGGGTCTGCACCAGCGCCACCAGCCGCTGCCCGGCGGCCGCACCAGCCACCCAAACACGTCCGTCGCCGCAATCAACGGCAATTCATGGGGCAGCTGTCACCGTCAGCCTCCATCGACACAAAATGACGCCTCTGCTGCAGGCGCCGTGCCCACAGCCTGACGGAATCGAGTCGCGACCTGCCATCGCACGGCAGACACAGCCTGACTCCTGCTCCCGGCGGGTGCCCCGACAGCAGCCGACAGCGCCTTACACCATTGGAGGTGCCCGCTGCACTTGGCGTGGTACCGACAGCCCACCGGAAGGGATCCGCCACGGATCGCGTCACCCAAGGCCACCACCGCACAGAACAGCATCGATCGGGATCCGCCGTCACCAGCTTCGTCAGCTCCGCCAGAGGCGCCACCTGCCACCGCTCGCCACTGCTCGAGGATAACACAGCCGCTTCCAACTGCCGTCGATAGTGGTCTTAGCGACCCTATTGGAAAACTGGACTGGAAGCTCCACAAGATGCGCTCGGAACTGGCAGGATACGATCGGAAACTGCCCAGAAGTGTCCTCAGACTTGACCGGAAGAACCAGTCGATCTGCCCGAAACCAGCGTGGCAGGTCTGACGTCCTGTTCACCGCCTAATTCCTTTCGCAGTCGCTTGAACACCACCTTCAGCCTTCCTGTTGTCGATCACCACCGCCAGTTCCTTCTAATCGATTCCATACTTTAACCGATCTCGCTCGGAACTCCATCGATGCGCCACTGCCTGCATCCACACCGGCAGCAGAGCAATCGCCTAGTGACTATCATCGTACTGCCCAGCAATACCAATTGATCGTAGTCCAGCAACAACCTCCAGCAGCCGTGTGGGAATCGAGTCCAGCATCGTCGATGGATTATTCATGTGTGTGTGAGCGTGTTCAATCGTCGACAATCACACGCAAAAAAAAACTCTCGACAAAGCACATAAGATAATTCACACACCATTACATGAATAATTGATACATAACAAATCCCAAACACACAGCCTTCTATCATGATAAGAAACACACGAAAGGCTAAAAAAAATATTTGATTAAATCCAGATTATACCATATAATCAAATAATCACAAAAACCCAAACCTTACGTCTCACGTTTCACCATGAAACCAACGCTCTGATACCAATTGTTGGGCAATTGGATCTTGTGGCTCAAACGTGATCGTTAGGATTTCAGGCAAACAATCAGCGGAAGCGATTTAAACAATATTTACCGTACTTCTGGGTTGGTGTAGAGGTTGATCGTTGCAGAGAACCACCTCTCGATCTTCTGATGTATGTCCCAAGTGTGATCCTGCTGTTGTGTGGGCAACAGTCTGCAGGATCTCTCAATCTGCTTCTCTTCCCTTTTCTCACCAAAAGAGGCGCAGGAATTAATCTTAGGGTTCCAGGAAGCTGAGTTCACTTATATATTGGGCTACAGCAGGGACCAGGAGGAGAAATTGGGCTGGGCCTCAATTGAATTTAATTAACCAAGCTTAGCCCAAAGCTTTTAATTAAATCCAATAATAATAATATTGTCCACTAAAATATTATTACTGCACTACCCGTCCAATCCCAAAATTATGTTCTGGGCTCCTTCTTATTATAAGCCCGATAGTCTCCCCATGTTTAAGATATACAATGCCCATTAATTAATTAAGTTACTGACAACTCAAATTAATTAATATCTCATCCGAGAGTAGTACCACTCAACCTTATTATCATGCCGGAAATTAATCCACTTGCAAGATTTACATGATAAACCTTATGAGCTCCTCAAGGGGACATCATCAACCTATGACGGACATGGATTCCTTCTACAATCAACAGCACACCATAGATACAGCACTACTTCCCAACTCACCGAGTTTGTTGATTTAATACATATAAATCTCACCCATTGATGAATCAAAGAAATACATACTGCCCTACGTGTCGAGGTTATTGTATAGGGATTAAGAGCACGAACTTCCATAATAACAGAGATCAAGTTCTACTATATAGTCAGTATAAGAAGAACGATCTCAAGCGGTCCTGCTCAATACACACAAGTGCACTAATGTGATTCTATAGCCAAGACAAGCTAATACCAAACCACACTACAACCATACCGATAGAGAGTCCCCGTCTATCTCAGTTGTGAGCATCTGTTTATACTTTATAAGGAAACCGATAATATGATCTTCCGCGTGTTGTCGCACAACATATTATCTACAGTATAAAGTAAATGGACTATTGCATCATGCATATAAAATAAATTATAAGATGCAATCATTTGATCAATGATTCTCATTTCGAATATTGTTATAACATTGTTCATACTATAGCTAGACTTTTAGTATACAATCCAACACATAGCACCACTATTACTTTTCATTAATAGAGTACTACTACTTTCGTTCAGTACAATGAGACTCATTTACTTTATGCACATTGATTAAAAAAAGTAGTAGTATTTTATATGTAGTGGATAATTGTATTAGTGGGTGTGTGAGACTCATATTTTAATGGATACGTGTGGGTTCGATGCGTGTAAATAAAGAAATGAGACACTTGGGGACGAATGTCTAAAATGGAAAAATGAAACTCTTTGAAACGGATGGGGAAGTACTTTTTATTACCCCCTCCGTCCGCCCCACAAAGTAAAATTTTTCCATTTTGGGCGTCGGCCCTTAAAGGGTTTTATTTTCCTTTATACACACATGAGACCCACACACACTCACTAATACAATTATAATATAGGGTCCACACACCCGCTAATACAATTACCCACTAGACATTAAATTTTAATACTACTTAATCCATGTAAAAAAGTGAATGGATTTCTTTGAAGCAACCAAGAAAGTAAAATGTTATCATTTCTTATGTATTAGAAAAAAATTCATTCCGTGAAACAGTTCACGTACTCGCCTATATTTTCTAGCAAATAAATATTTTTGTAATAAACCTAAATGTAGGTGATGTTTGAAGATAAGATTTACGAAAATGTGACGTTGAAGATTAAATCTTTTTTTAATTAAAGAAAATCATTCAAGGTAAATCGTCTAACACAAAAGGGGAAACCACGGGGTCATCACTAAAGATTAGTAATTTTAAAAAGTTAATTGTCAAAAATATCCAAATTGAATTGACAAAAATCATTTTTGATCAAAATATCCCTATCATATTGGAATGCTATATTGGGATTTCGACACCTATTCTGATATCATCGGATATCGTATTCAGTGTTGGAACTCCGACTTAGCATTCCAACAGGGTAGGGGATATTTTATCGGATGTCCGATTCAGTGTTAAAATTCCGACATAGAATTCTGACATGATGGGGGTATTTTGGTCCAAAAAATGGACAAATGGGTATGGATGTTATATAAATTAGTTGGTGGTTGACAATAATTTCTAGTACTTTTTAAAAATGGGTAAATGGACTATTCTCCCAATTTAAAATATTCATTAAAATATTTTAACTTGTAGATATTTATAATTTAAAATTTAAAAATATTATATAATTTTCCCAAATATCAGTTATCACCATTAAAATAATGAATCCATTTTTGGTGAAATTGTCTTATAAGGTGATCTTTTTAATTTTTCCTTAATTAATTATTAATTTTTTTAGAGATATTTTAATTTTTTATTTATATTATGAATGGTTTATAAAATACTACCTCTATCCCATTAAAACGTACACGCTTCCTTTGTAAATTACAAAAAAAGTGCGTACATTGTAACGGGACGGAGGAAGTAAATAATTTGGATACTTATTAATTTTCATTGATCCATACCATTTTTAATTAAAATATTACTCACTACTACATTAAACAATTTTTACCTTTGTCTTTTGTCAGTATATTAAGGAAAGTGAATTAATGAGTACCACGCTTGCAAGAAATATCACTATTTGTCCATGAGAGAGAGAGGGAAAGAGAGAGATTGGACCACCTTCAATATGCACGTACATTAATAGGAGTTTAAAAAAAGTTTTTTTTTACCAATTTTATTGAATTTTAGAGTGTAATGTAGTAATATTAGGTAATAAATAAATTAAGGGTTAATTGCAAAATAAACCACGAACTTTACTCCTATTGCAAATTAATCCTCACTTTTGAGAAATTACAAAAAAATCATAATATTTGTATGGTTGCAAAACGCATCCAATTTTTAATTAAAAGTATGGCTTTTTTGGGATTTTTTTTGCAACAATATTTAAAGATTGTGGTTTTTTTTTTTTTTTGTAATTTCTCAAAAGTGAGGATTAATTTGTAATATGAGTAAAATTTGTAGTTTTTTTTGCAATTAATCCATAAATTAAATATTTATGACTCTAAGAATCAGAATTATTAAGATGGTTGCACAGAGTATTGTGTCTCTCGTGAATAAAATGATGACCACACAAGCAACAACAAATATCACTATTGGTCCATGAGAGAGAGACATGAGAGAGATTGGACCACAACGTGCATTATTATTTCAAGTTTTATTATGTTCTGTTATTTATGATGAGTGATTGAGAGATTGTCGGCCGCTTGGTAATAAATTAATGATAAGATTTTTATATGGAGGAGATGCTAACGATGATGTTCAACTTCCAGTTCCTCGGATCTCCTCGTGCATACATCCATGGAATGCCTATCATCCACCTCCACCTTCAGAGCCATGAAGGGAGTACTTTGAGTGTTCGGCACTTTTGTTCATTCATTTTTGCTATGATTAGACTTTTTGAAGGATTTTTGAATTAGATTTGATGTGGTAGATTGGATTGTACTTAAATTGTTTGTTTTCAGGAGGTTTCCTTTATTTTGGATTTTTATTTTAGTTTTATGCGATTTACTATTCGTTTTTTTTTTCGTATTTTGGTTTGATTTTTATTGTTTGGATGTGATGGGAATTTGATTTTTAATGCTATGGATGTGAATTAATGTGTTGATACTTTTTGATGGATAATTTGGTTTATGCATGTTATATGTTTTTGTATTGTTTGGTGATTTTTTTTCTTTGATCAATGTGGTGTTTGTTGTTATTTTTATTCATGTAGGGATGGTTTGGTGGTATGTTTTTGGGAAGGAGTTGAATAATTTTTGAATATGAGCTATAATGCATTGTTTGTGATGAGTGATGGCAAGCATGTTAATGGTTTCTACTTGTTGAAATTGTGACATGAATTATATAATTTGTTCAATTTTGAGAAGTATGAAGGGTAATTATCTTTCTTTGGGTCCAAGCAAAAGCTTGTGAGACTAGAGCCTCAACCGTGCCTCCATGGTTAATTCTTGAAGAGAGGACCGGCCGGTTGAACTTAGACAAACTAGAACTTGCTCATGGACTATAGGAATGAACCCCGAATGGTGGAAATTTGTGAGATGACCTTAGGCCATCCCTGATAAATGAAGTCATAGCCATAAAAATTTTCTTACCAAAAACATTATCCCTAGTAAGCCACTTTGAGCCTATAAGCCTTTTATTTGTGATTTAAGCACAATACAAGCCTTTAAAACCTACTTGAGCCTTATATATATAACCTAAGTGTAGGTGATTGAGGAGATGATAGTTTACAAGGTTTGATGTGAGAATTGTACTAGAAAAGAAAGGAAATGGTAAACAAGCAAGAAAAGGATGAAAAGAGATTAAGCAAATGTACATGCGACCTCAAAAAAAAGAGCAAATCAACAAAAATGAGCTCATGGAATTCAAAAGTCGAAAGAAAAGAAGTATGCAAAAATCAAGAGAAGCTCAAGAAATCCAAGGAATTATAATGGATAGTGCTTATGATTAAAGAAGAAAGTAAAGGAAGCTTGAAAGTAAGTAAGTTGGAGAAAGGTATCATCTCTTAAATTACTTACACATGATTAGTCACTATTATCCAAGGTCTCCTACCCTACCAAAGAGCCTAAACATGACATCCAAAAGATAAAGACCTTTTTGATCACTTATTAAAACTAGGGTGGCTTGTGAACATAGTCCATGAGCAAGCCTATGATGAGTCAGTTTTAAACGGTTGATGAGTGATGATCAAAACCCTACTCTATAGAGTGTTGAGTGAATTTGATATCCTATGAGAGGCTTGGATTGAAAGGGATTTGATTACTCTTTTGTCATTCTTAAGATTGAACTTGTTAATCTTTCATGTTATAAGTTTGATGAGGTAGGGATACTTAATGTGAATTTTGTAATCCTTATTACTTGTGATGTGTTGTGGTTTATGTTCGTTAGATGTTTTCTAGGTGAAAATTACTCCTCTTGTTTATTATTTTTCATTGTTCGATAACAAACAATACCTTAAGTTTAGGGGGTTGATTGTTGTCATTTTCACCTAGATTTTAGTATTGTTATTTGTGTATTTTCGGATATTTTTATCCGTATTTTTGTTACTTTTGGTGTAGTTATTGTTATTTTGAGAAATATGGTATGATTTGATAGAATTGTGTAAATGAGCTTAAATATGTGTAAAACAGGTCAAGAAATGGACAAAAAATGGAGTCGGGAGCGAAACGGAGTCGGAAGGACACAGCCTGCTTGTACAAGGGCCGTGTGCGGAATACGGTCCTGTAACAAGTGGTCGTGTATTGTCATCAGAAATTGCTGCTAGCCAGGGAGGATGGCCGTGAGCTGGTGCACGGGCCGTGTATTGCTACACGCCCCATGTGCAGAGCACGGCCCTGTAAGAAGAAGCTGTGTACTTACATTAGAAAATGCTGCACGGTCACGACCTTTGCCGTGTACTGCAGCTCGAGCCGTGTCTGGAAGCACGCACAATACGCCGAAGTAGGTGTGCCCTACACGGGCCATGTGCTGCTACACGGGCCGTGTAGGTGCAAAAATCTGTGCAATTTCAGAATGTTCCGAAAGCTTCTAGAAGGTCCATAAGTGATATAAAAGGAAGCGCATTGCGAATTTTTGAGGAGGAGATCAGATTGAAAGCAGTTACACACACTCCACACCATATTTCCTCACACACTAGATCCATAATCCATCTCTACCATCTAGATCCATCTAATTTCCCTTTGATCTTCACTTTCACTCCATAAATCCATCATTCCATCCATCCTTCCACCATTTGAGAAGATTGAAGCATCAAGGAGTGAAGAATTTGATACATTGAAGAGGAGGAGAGGTCTTTCCATGCAAGGGAAGTCAATCTACTTTCCAATTGTTGGATTTCTTCTTATTATGGCTCAAATGGAGCAAAGCTTGATTTGTATTGAATTAATCACAATGTTTAGTAGTTAGTCATATAGTAGGGCTAATCAAATGAATGTTTGAGATGAAGGGTTAGATGTGTAAAACTTGAGTAATGATTTGAATTGATTTGTGGATTTCCTTTTATGATATATCAATCATGTTTCATTTTAATGTTTGTGTGATTAAATCTTATATTCGTAGTATTAGGATGGTCATTCCAATGTTGTGAGTGGATGTTTAATTGAATCATACATTGAATTGTGGATGCATGTTAGTATAAGGGGAGGTAAGCCATACCCTCCTTAGGCTTAGAATGTTCATAGAGGGACACTTAAGAAATTGAGTGAAAAGAACCAACTTATGATCATAGTACCTTAAGGGAATTGAGATTAAGACCAATCTTAGGAGATTTAGGCTTGTAAAAGAGTCGACAACCTAGTTGTCTTGTCCATAGGGACTAGGGGTAAAATTGTGATTGCTTTTAATCCACAAGTTAACGAAAATTACCATCAAGAGTTTTGCATATCTAGCTCAAGTTTTAACCATGAGTATAATTAGCCTTGCTCTCTTCTCAAGTGAAATCTACATCCATTCCATTCATCATTTGCTTGTTGTTTGATCATTTACTTTGTTAGTCTTAATTCTAATTAATTGAGTAGAATCGTAAGTAATAGTTTTAAATACAAACATCTTCAATCTATCATCCTTACAAAGCACAAATCAATGGAAAATTCGGATACAAACCTAAGTTTCATTTCCCTTGGGATAATATTAATATAAATTTTGTACTTAGTCACACGTTTACTCGACGATAGAGTCTCTTACTCTTCACATTTACTAAAAATGCAACTTAGAACACTAGTCGATTGTCATAGCTTAGTAATTCTAATATTTGGTATCTTAATGTATTTGCGAGTTCAAATCCATAGGGTCACTTGTAAATAGTGTAATTTAGTGGTCGTACCCTGAATTGCTAAACATAAGAACATTTTGGGTTAATTTGGCCGTACCATTAGCCTAGGGATTTGAGTTTGTATAATTGTTGGCATGTTTAATTCATGCAGTTTTATGAATTAGGATATGGAGGGGATCAAATCCATGGACTAGGTTTTCAATTTATTTGTTATCTTTATTTTAATATTTCTTGCAATTTTAATTATTCACTTTCATGTTTATTAGTTGTTAGATACAATCCACCCCCCTTGTTACTTTCTTAAAAACAGGATTAATTCAATTTAAGTTCGATTATTTCCTGTGGGTTCGACCCGTACTTATCCTACTACACTCTAGTATGGATTTGTTCAAAAAATTACAAATCATATTTTTGGGTGCCGGCGAAAGCACACCAAGAGACTTCCACCATGTTGTCCATGTTTTGCACATTCTATACTTCATTCTCCACATCTCAACACACTTCATCATATCACCGTACTTTGATTGAATCAACTTAACCCAAAGTAAGTTACCTCCTTCTAAAATCCTCCAACCCCATTTACCTAGAAGAGCCTTATTGAAAAGATCGATATTCTTTACACCCAACCCTCCAGACTACTTTCCTTTGCAAACATGCTCCCATTTTAACCAAAGAATCTTTTTCGAGCCTTGCTCCCCTTCACCCCATAAAAATTTTCTTTTTAATGACATTATCTTCTTGATGATTTTCTTTAGAGCTTTAGCATAAGATAGGTTGTAGATAGGGATGTTGGAGAGAGTAGCATTCAAAAGGATAATTCTTCCACCAAAAGACAGCTTCTTATTTTCCCATCGATTTAATCGGCTTTCAAGTTTATGGAGAACTGGATACCAAGCTTCTGTCTTGTTGTAGTCTATCCCAATTTGAATGCCCAAATACTGTAGCGATAAACATCCCAATCTGCAGTTTAAAGTATATGCCATCTCTGCAATTGTATCATTTTCAACATTAATACCCACCAAAACACTTTTGCTGAAATTAATTCTTAGGCCTGACCATATCTCAAAGATCCACAGAATACTCTTCAACGTAGAAACGTTCTCCATAGATGCCTCCCCAAAAAATATTGATTCATCTACAAATTGGAGGTGAGAAACTTTCACCCCATCCATACCCACTTTCATAGGAATAAAACAACTTTTAGAGCATGTTTTTTTACCATACGACTTTAGCCTTCAAAAACACATAGGAAAAGAAATGGGGATAAAGGGTTCCCTTTTCTAATCCCTCTATCAATTTTAAATTCCTCCGTAGGGCTCCCATTTACTAATACAGATGTAGTAGCTGAAAAAGTATATTCTTTTATCCAAGCATACCATTTTGCATCAAATTCCGACAATTCCAACATCTCCCATTGAAATTTCAGATTAACCGAGTCATATACTTTCCCAAAATCAATCTTTAATATAAAAGCCCTCTCTCCCTTTTTCTTTATCTCTTTCACTGTCTCATTAGTAATAAGAATACTATCCATAATATATCTATTACTAATGAATGCAGATTGATTAGGGAATATGAGTTCTTCCATAGCCTTTTTCATTCTATTTCCTAACACCTTTGAAAAAATTGTATCCATGCTGCCAATGAGAGATATAGGCCTATAATCCTGGATGGTGTTAGGATTACATACCTTAGATATTAGCGTGATGAATGATGGATTAGCTCCCTTCACGAGTTTAGCATGCCCATGAAATTCTGAGAAAAATTAGTAGAAGTTATCCTCCATAATATCCCAAAACTGGTGAAAGAAATGGATATTAAATCCATTAGGACCTGGGCTTTTGTTCCTTCCATAACCCCAAACAGCTTTTCTGATTTCATCTTTAGTGAATGGAGCAACGAGAACATCATTAATTGGCTCACTGATGTTTGAAGTTGGAATGCCTTTAATCTTAAGTTCCAGTTTCTCATGTTCTGCAAACTTCTCCTTAAAGAAAGAAAAGATGCAACTTTTCAGATCTTCCACTTTATCCACCCATTTCGCATTGAAGTAAAGACCTTAAATTTCTGATAATTTGTTTCTACTGTTGACACAAGCATGGAAGAACTTAGAATTTGAATCCCCCTCTTGAAGCCATCTCGATCTTGATCTTTGAAAACTCAATATGTTAGATTTTCTCAAACCTTCTTCAATGAAGCAACAAGCTTCTATATGCTGCTCCTTGTCTATAGCGGACCATTCGCCTGCTTCTTTTTTTTCTGTCTAAGGAATAGATTTTTTTCTTGGCATCATCAATCTCTTTGTCTGACCTCCTTGCATGACTTGATTTCCATACTTTAATTTTTTTCTTTCAACAGCTTCAATTTCTTCTTAATAACAAAACATCCCCATCCTTTAGCATCCATAGACGGCCACTCTAATGTAATTAAATTCTTGAAGCTGTCTTCATTCAGCCACCAATCGATAATTTTGAATGGTTTTGGACCCCAATTAATGGGGGAATCCATGGTGAGCAGTATAGGAGCATGATCTGATATGGATCTTTTAAACCCAGATTGCTTGGAGTTCGGCCACTCTGATAACCATCCTGGAGGAATTAAAAATATATCTAGTCTGCTGCACGTGCTATCTATACTTCTGTACCATGTGAATCTACGACGGATGAGGGGGAGATCCATGAGGTTTGCCTCCGAAATAAATTCACGAAAATTGTCCACATCTTTTTTATACATATGATTGTGATTTCCTTGTCTATGTAAGACTGCATTAAAATCGCCACATACACACCATTTATCATTCGAGTTCACTTTGATATTTTCAGCTATTTGCTTCCATAACAGCTTTTTTTTTTCTGGATGACAAGGAGCATAAACGTTTGCAATGTTTATCTCTGTATTTTTAGGAATCCAAATTCCACTCACTCCTAAAGCCCCATCTTCATTCCACAAAGATGTTTTTTGAAATTTCAAGGCACCTACTTCTTCCTTTGGATTTCTTTTTTCTTGATAAGAAATTTCTTCTGCTCACAATTAGACAGAAGATTCCTTTCTGATTTATTTATTCACGGACTGCTTTGACCTTTTAACTGGGGGAGAAAATTCCTTGTATATCACTGGGCCTAACCGAATCTTGAGATGGCTGATTAATATTTAGGCCAAACTTTCCACTGGACTGATCAATGGGCTTGAATACTTTAGGGGTTTCAATAAGTTTACCTGGCCCAGTTGATAATAACTTGTCTCCCTCTTCTGGTTTGCTGCCATATTTGGATGATGCCACATCTGATTCAGAAGACCAATCCTTTCTGGAGGAAGCTTTCTTGACCCACCTCTTGGAGAATATGAACGATAAAAGAGTCACCGTTAACCTTAACATTAACAGAGGATCGAATAATCATCATCGTGTTTTAATTTGACCCTTAGTGTGTGTCTGTCAATTTCTAGAATCGTCCCCCATTGATTAACTACCATTTCAAAGGACTCGCGATTCATCCCTATCACTGATACCCACACCGTTCTGTTTTTGACAGAATCTAACTTGTTCCATGGACGAATCGAGATAAACCATTGATCTAGCCAGCTTTTATCTTCTTCCAGCACTTTTACCTTAGTTTTCACTTCCTCCATTTAATCAAGATTGAATTTGTATCAAACAGGATAAAGTTTAAAACATCTTGGTTGAAACCTTCTGAAACCTCATCCAGTATCACTGACTCCTTGTAGATACATTTTTGACAGTGTCGATGCTTGGTTCCCTCTGCCGAGAATCTTGCCACGTTGGCAATAATCTTGTGTGTTCCTATCCAGATGCTCTCAATGAGAGAGACTAGATTCCTTCTCCCTTTAGCAATGTAGATGTCCACAATCCTGCCAAATCTTCTCAACCATACAAAGACATCTTTCGTACTCCAGTGGTCAGGAAAGTTTGAGAAAAATATTCTTCTAACTCCTCCTGTCACATGCCTGGTCTTAATGGTTGTTGCACACTCACTTGTGTTGTTTTTTGGGAAACTTGTTGGAATTTAAAAGAAGATTGAATTGGATGAGTGGCGTAAGTGAAGAGTGAATTAGTAGGGTAGGAAATATGGAGAAAGGGAGGATGGTTGATAGATTTAGTGGGTGGAGAGAAAGAACTAATTTATTATTCTTTCTACTATTTGATTGTGTTACAATGTCTTGCATTTATAGGTGGGTAAGAAGCTTCTCAAGGCTTCCATGACTTTTCTAGATAATTTATTTTCTAGATCATGTGTTAATTTTCTAGACTATTCCAATTAATCACATGATAATACATTATTTAATTATCTTTTCTAAGACTAGATAATTCTAGAAATTATGCACCATTCTTAATACTCCTCCTTGGAGCATATTTCTTGAATTCTCTAGAAATGTGCATCAATAATTTATCACTTTCCCTTGATGCACATTCGGATGATTCCGTTCGAGCTTCTCTCGTATTATCTCGAACCTTGATTTTGATAGCGCCATTGTGAATATATTCGCTAGTTGCTCTTCCTTTCCAATGTGTTTGAGCTCGACTCCTCCATTATTAGTTGCTTATTGTAAGAAGTGGTATTTGATGGCGATGTGTTTTTATCTTGTTGTTAAGCATGAGATTTTTCGCCATTGCTATTGCCGACTTGTTGTCGTAGTAGATCTCTGTAGGATCTCTTGTTGTTCTCCCATCATGTAGTTGCTGCACCCACTTGCACTCTCTCTCGATATTCCTCCTTTAGTATATTTAAGCTTCTTTGGATGTCTTAACTCCAGACCTTGGAAATAGTGACTCCGCCACAACAACCTGCTGTAGAGCGCCAAGTTGTCCTTCCCCTCCTTTTATCTTGTTTTCTTTGTCTGTATTAGACAAAGATGTTGTGTCCGTTGGGACATACTTTTATTTAGTTTTCTTTGTCTGTGTTAGACAAAAATGTTGAATCCGTGGGAATAGTGTACCCCACGATCTCCCAAGGCCTTGAGACATGAAGTATGTCTTCATTTAAATGGCCTAATAGTTGTAGCCTTCGTTTGAGAAGGTTTTGAATTGGGATTTAGTGGATATTAGTTAGAGAGGACAATTTTAGAGGCTTGAAAATGGTTTGGGTAGTATAGTAAGGATTTTGGATAGTAAAATGCGGAAGCTTAGTTTAACGTCCAGTTATTGATCCAACCGCGCTCTGATACCATGTTGGAATTTAGAAGATTGAATTGGATGAGTGGCGTAAGTGAAGAGTGAATTAGTAGGGTAGGAAATATGGAGAAGGGAGGATGGTTGATAGATTTAGTGGGTGGAGAGAAAGAACTAATTTATTATTCTTTCTACTATTTGATTGTGTTACAATGTCTTGTATTTATAGGTGGGTAAGAAGCTTCTCAAGGCTTCCATGACTTTTCTAGATAATTTATTTTCTAGATCATGTGTTAACTTTCTAGACTATTCCAATTAATCACATGATAATACATTATTTAATTCTCTTTTCTAAGACTAGATAATTCTAGAAATTATGCACCATTCTTAATAAAACTCCTGTTGTAGAAGAAGACACATGGTTGTTTCTCTTCTTGTGAAGACTCTGTCTCTCCCCTCTTATTCTCTCTGTAGACATCTAATAAATTATTTCTGAAATAATTCACTATATCAATATCACTTTTCATTAACAAAGTATTATTTTATATTAAATTAATGTTATCATTTCTTATCTGTCCCAAACAAATTCATTCCGTGTTTTCATTCTTGCAAATAAATGTTTTTGTAATAAAACTAAACATAGGTGATGTTTGAGATAAGATTTATGAAGATTAATAAATTTTTTATTAGAAAAATCATCACCTATGACAATTATAAATAAATTCCCATAATAAGCGTAAATATTGCAAAAATGGTTAGTGTTTCGCAGAGGATTCCTTTAATTTCAAAATTCGATTCTACATTAAATCAATACTCTTCTAATTACTTTTCCCCAACATTTTGAATTGCATAGTAATAACTCATAATTTCACCTCATTATTTTAGATGAATTCGTACATATTTTTATGTGAGTTGTGAGGTATTATATATTAATTACGATTTATTTCTATTTTCACACTTGTAATTGCTAATGATAGTGTAGAAATGAAAAAAGTGAACTACGCAAAACATATATATGTAGTTTTATTGAGCATTAATACATGAGGAGGAAATTAATCACCCCTTCCCAGATATTATACTCCAAACAAGACGAACTGAGATATATAACATCACAACACGAGGATTGGAATACATATAAACGAATTAGAAACACATAAATGAATGAACAAGGATAAATAAAATAGCTGAGAAGATTGTAATTTGTGCCCTCTCTATCTATCCTCCATGCTCACTCATCATCTCTACACACATTTACGTGACCTGCAAATCATTAATTAATTCAACCAAAGTCAACAACATAAAACAACAACAACAACAACAACAACAGCAACAACAACAACAATAATAATAATAATAATAATAATGTTGATGATGATAATATGAGTTTTAAATCAAAATCATCCCATACAAATTTACTTTATTCAAAGTTGTCTCAAGAAACATTATTTCTCTGAAATTGTCCCGTAACTTTTAAATTCTCACCAAATGATCATTTTTACTTAAAAATATCTAATTTTTTAATTCCATGAGAAAAGACAAAATCGGTGTTTTTACAAATTTATTGGATAAAAATGGCAATAAAATATTATTTTTGGGAAGAAATCGGAGAAAAACTGAAAAGTTTGGGATGAAATTGAATTTACTAACTATTTTGAACTTTTTCGATAATTAGAAAGATATTAGACAATTTATATTTTAAACCGGCTACTCAAATTGATGATATATGAAGTCAAACGAAGATACAAAGAGTTACATGGTAAATATTGATGGAAAACTGAAGGGCCCAGCATCAATGCCGATGAAAACATGTCTTTGATTGCAATAAAAAGTGTTGTACATATGGACCATGCATGCATGCATGTGTGTATGTATGGTATATATCAACAAATGTATATGTGGAAGGTGATGTTTGGGTTAGCAGCAAGTTGAATAAGAGATTAAGATCAACAAGCTGCATAGGGAAGCCAGGTGAAGCTGTGGATCAGTTTTAAAGTCATGCATTGAGGTGTTGATTGATCAAGTTAGGCATAAGTGGTGGTTAGTTAGTTGTAGCTGTTAATGACAGCTAGAAGGAGTTGGTGATCGGTTGTAACCAACTGCTAACTGATTGATTACATGAAAGATACATGCATGATGGCAGTTGAGAGGATGCAGGCTGTATATATGTGATGATGCTTCGGTTATCAGTCCATCATCAACAAACCAGTTAGCTTGGCAAGAATCTCCAGCTGGCTTCAAGAATATATGATGCAGGATTGATGGTGAAGATTCAACATAAGCAGCATAATGTGAGCAGCATGATGTTGAACCGTAAGATTAGAAGTATGTGCTAAGGCTGATGAATTGATGACATGGAAGTCGGTTGTAACAAACTCAACTGATCACATGGAAGGTGTTAAACTTACTGGTGCATACTGAACACATCAGTGTGATATAAAAGGAGGTGTTTCATGCACAGTAGTGGTGGAAGTTGATCATTATAATCATATCAGTTAGTTCATCAAAATTAGGGTTTCTTAGAAGTTTTAGTTCATCATCATCTTCAAGTTGTAACCTGTTATTCAATCATATAGTGATCTCTCTCATTGAGAAGTGGATGTAGATCTTTAAGATCGAACCACTATACATCGTTGTCTTTCTTCTTCATTTTATTTCTGTTCTGTTGAATCAATACACAACAGCAAGAGAGAGTAGGGTAGAGTGTGTGCATTTGTTCTAAGTTGTGTTCAAATTTTGCTTGCATTCATAAGAATTTGCGCCGTCTGTGGAAAGCCAAGAAGAAGAAGATTCAGTGGAGAAGAAGATCAAATGGTTACTACTAAGTTTGATATTGAAAAGTTCACAGAAAAGGCAGACTTCAGTCTATGGAGGATGAAGATGGAGGCCATCCTGGTTCAACAAGGATTATCAGAAGCTATCAAACCTCTTCCTGAAGGTCAGGCTGCAAGAGTTGATGCTGCTGCTCTTGCAGCAGATCAAGAACAACAAACCAAGGCCAGAAGTGCTCTCATTTTATGTCTTGGAGATAAAGCTCTGAGGGAAATCTCAAAGGAAACTACAGCAAGAGGAGTCTGGAAGAAATTGGAGGAGTTGTACATGGTTAAAAGTTTGGCCAACCGCTTGTATATGAAGTAGAAACTGTATTCCTTCAAGGTATCAGAAGATAAGTCAATAATTGGTCAATTAGATGAGTTTAACAAGATCATTGATGATCTAGAAAATATTGATGTGGCTCTGTCAACTGAAGACAAAGTTGTCATCCTCATGTCAGCTCTTCCAAATCCTTTGAAGGTTTAAGAGATACTCTTTTATTTGTTAATGATGAATCTATCTCCCTGGAGCAAGTCTTATTAGCAGTTAAGGCAAAAGTGCTTCACAAGAATCCAGAACAACAAGCAACTGCAGAAGGTTTGACAGTGAAAAAACAGAATCAGTGGAGCAAGAATAACAAGAATAACAAAAGTAATGTTGATAAGAGAAAGCCAGAAAAGAATTTTAGTACACCATCAGATGAAGAAGAAAACAAGAACTGCTCCCACTGCAATAAGCCTGGACATTTCAAGAAACAATGTTTCAAATGGAATGCAATGGTGGCTAATAAGATAGCTGAAAAGGGAAAAAATAAGAGGTCGCATGCAAATCAGGTAACAACAAATCAAGTTGGTTCAAATTCTGATTTCATAGAAGCAATGACAGTGTGTTCTAGTTCAGTATCAGAAGAATGGGTTTTGGATTCTGGATGTATATTTCATATGACTTCTAGAAAAGATTGGTTTACTGAATTAAGACCACAAGATGAAGGATCAGTAATGCTAGGTGATGATCATACCTGTAAGATTGTAGGAATTGGTTCTGTCAAACTTAAAATGTTTGATGGGAAAATCAGAATGTTGAAGAATGTTAGATATGTACCAAGTTTAAGGAGAAATCTAATATCTCTTAGAATGTTAGTTTCTCTAAGTTATGAGTCACATTTGAAGGGAGATACACTTACTATCATAAAGGGAAAGTTAGTAGTTGTTAAAGGTTTCAAGAGGTCAGATATGTACTTCTTGGATGGTTCTGTTGTGACTGGACAGATTAATGCAACTAAGGATGATAGTAGTGTTAATGCTTGGCATGGAAGGCTTGGTCATATATGTGAAAGAGGCTTGCAAGAACTTGCAAGACAGAAGCTGCTTGAGATCAGTTCAACCTGTAAGTTAGATCAGTGTGAAGCTTGTATATTAGGCAAGTCAAATAGGTTGAAATTTGGTGCAGCAGAGCATAATACCAAAGCTAGGTTGGAATATGTTCATTCTGATCTTTGGGGACCTTCCAAGACATCAACAACAGGGGATGGGAAATACTTCATAACATTCATTGATGATTATTCAAGAAAGGTGTGGATAAAAATTTTGAAGACAAAGGATGAAGCATTATCAGCTTTTAAAGTGTGGTTGACAGAAGTAGAACTGCAAACTGGAAACAAGGTTAAGTGCTTAAGAACAGACAATGGGCTTGAGTTTGTATCACATGAATTCAATAAGTTTTGTCAAGAGAAGGGTATTAAGAGGCACAAGACTATACCAGGTACACCACAGCAAAATGGAGTGGCTGAAAGAATGAATCAGACACTTCTTGCAAGAGTTAGATGCATGATGAGTAGTGGAGGCTTCTCAAAAGTTTTCTGGGGTGAGTTAGTATCAACTGCAGCTTATTTGATTAATCTGTCACCATGCACAGCACTTAAATTTAAACCACCTGAACAAATTTGGTCTGGAAGGATACCAGATTATAGTCATTTGAGGGTGATAGGTTGTCTAGTGTATTCACATCAAAAGCAAGACAAGCTAGATCCTAGAGCTGTTAAGTGTGTGCTAGTAGGCTATCCTAAAGAAGTAAAAGGGTACAGGCTATGGTGTTATGAGAATAACAGGTTTATTGTTAGTAGGGATGTAACATTCAATGAAGATAAGATGCCTTTATTGGAAAGAGGTGCTGATAAGGTCATAACTACTGATAAGTGTGAGTTTGAGGTGGAGCATGATGACAAAACAATAGTACAGCATGATCAAGATTAAAGAAATGATAATGTATATGAGGAAGTTGCTGCTAAGGAGAGAACTGAGTCATCTGGTTCAAATGAAAGAAGAACTCTTAGCAGTTATCAATTGGTTAGGGATAGGTTGAGAAGACAGATCAAAACACCTATAAGATATATAGAGGCAGACACTATGTCATATGCACTCTATGTAGCATCAGACATTGATGTCTATGAGCCTAGGACATACTCAGAAGAAGTATCAGGTAAGGAGAGTATGCAGTGGTTGGATGCTATGGAAGAAGAGCTGCAATCATTAAAGAGGAATAACACTTGGATGATTGTTGACAAACCAGCTAATCAGAAGCTTGTAGGTTGTAAGTGGATATATAAGAAGAAATCAGTGACAGGTAAGGAAGGAGGAATCAGATATAAGGCAAGACTTGAGGCAAGAGGTTTTTCACAGCAAGAAGGTGTAGATTATATTAAAATTTTCTCACCAGTAGCCAAACACTGCTCAATAAGGATTTTATTGTCACTAGTTACTCAATTGGATTTGGAATTACATCAGATGGATGTAACAACAGCTTTCTTACATGGAAATTTAGAAGAAAAGATTTACATGAAGATTCCTGAAGGTGTTAGTTTAAAAGGAGCAGACTCAAAGGCTTGTTTATTACTTAAATCACTATATGGTCTGAAGCAAAGTCCAAGACAGTGGTATCTCAGGTTTGATGATTACATTACTTCAAATGGTTTTGTAAGAAGCATGTATGATAGTTGTATGTACATAAGATGTGATAAGGGAAGCTATACTTATCTACTACTTTATGTAGATGATATATTGATAGCATGCAAGGATATGATAGGAATCAATGCAGTAAAAGATACTTTGAGAAAGGAGTTTGACATGAAAGATCTAGGTGAGGCAAGAACGATACTTGGTATGTAAATTGAGAGGGACAGATCCGCTGGTCTGCTGAGGTTGTTTCAAGAATCATACTTGGATAAAGTTCTGAAAAGGTATAATATGAATCTCTGTAAGAATGTATCAGTACCAGTTAAGCAAGGTTTAAGTCTGTCATCACTTCAAGGTCCTCAAACAGACAAGGAAAAGATTGAAATGAGCAATATACCATATGCAAGTGCAGTTGGTAGTTTGATGTATGCAATGGTATGATGTAGGCCAGACTTAGCTTATATTATGAGTATGATCAGTAGGTTTATGAGTAATCCTAGTCTTGTTCATTGGGATGCAGTGAAGTGGGCACTGAGATATGTCAAAGGTACTTGGGATAAGGCTGTTGTTGGTTATGTGGATGTAGATTATGCAGCTAATCTTGATACAAGGAAGTCAATGACAGGTTATGTGTTCAATTTATTTGGTACAGCAATAAGTTGGAAGGCTACACATCAACACATAGTAGCACTCTCCACCACTGAAGCTGAGTTTGTGGCTCTTACAGAAGCAATAAAAGAAGGTGTTTGGTTGGTTGGTATTTTGAGAGAGTTTGGTGTTCAGCTGGATGTTATTGAAGTATATTGTGACAATCAAAGTGATGTACATCTCTAAAAATATCAAGAATATCATGAGAGGACTAAACACATTGATGTGAGACTTTACTTCATAAGAGACATGATAGAGGAAAAGTTGGTTGCTGTCAGGAAGATTAAGACAGCAGATAATCCAGCTGATGCATTTACTAAGACTCTACCTATTCAGAAGTATGAATTGTGTAAGAGTCTTATTGGTCTTCATTAAAGGAAAAGAAAGGAAGGTGTGTTGCAGCCTGTAATTGCAGCAGGGTGGAGAGATTTGATTACTTATGTTGATGCATGGTCTAAGGTGGAGATTTGTTATACATATAGACCATGCATGCATGCATGTGTGTATGTGTGGTATATATCAACAAATGTACATGTGGAAGATGATGTTTGGGTTAGCAGCAAGTTGAATAAGAGATTAAGATCAACAAGCTGCATAGGGAAGCAAGGTGAAGCTGTGGATTAGTTTTAAAGTCATGCATTGAGGCGTTGATTGATCAAGTTAGGCATAGGTGGTGGCTAGTTAGTTGTAGCTGTTAATAACAGCTAGAAGGAGTTGGTGATCGATTGTAACCAACTGCTAACTGATTGATTACATGAAAGATACATGCATGATGGCAGTTGAGAGGATGCAGGCTGTATATATGTGATGATGCTTCGGTTATCAGTCCATCATCAACACACCAGTTAGCTTGGTAAGAATCTCCAGCTGGTTTCAAGAAAATGAGATGCAGGATTGATGGTGAAGATTCAACATAAGGAGCATAATGTAAGCAGCATGATGTTGAACCGTAAGATTAGAAGTATGTGCTAAGGCTGATGAATTGATGACATGGAAGTCGGTTGTAACTAACTCAACTGATCACATGGAAGGTGTTAAACTTACTGGTGCATACTGAACACATCAGTGTGATATAAAAGGAGGTGTTTCATGCATAGCAGTGGTGGAAGCTGATCATTATAATCATATCAGTTAGTTCATCAAAATTATGGTTTCTTAGAAGTTTTAGCTATCATCATCTTCAAGTTGTAACATGTTTTCCAATCATATAGTGATCTCTCTCCTTAAGAAGTGGATGTAGATCGTTAAGATCGAACCACTATACATCGTTGTCTTTCTTCTTCGTTTTATTTCTGTTATGTTGAATCAATACACAACAACAAGAGAGAGTAGGGTAGAGTGTGTGCATTTGTTCTAAGTTGTGTTCAAATTTTGCTTGCATTAATAAGAAAAAGAAACAGAGATGAAGTATATGAATTGGGTGTGGGTATATGAGGGGAATTCGCAGGGGTTATATATATAAGCGGATCGATCGAGCAAACCAATCACTAAACAGGCTAGGCCCCATTTATAATTAATTATATATAACACCATTATTGCTAATTAACAATTTTTGTAGATCAACATAGATTAGAAAAACGAAATTAAAAAAAAGTCAAATTAATTATCTGCAGATGTTTATGGGATGATCACTAAGCCTATTTAAATCTCTTTGATCTGGTAGAATCAACACTTATAATTTGCTGCAAATCCCAACATCGATAAGGAATTAATTCTCCCTTCATCTATGGGTACTTCCGACATTTTAGCTTTCCATTTCTAGGTACTAAATTATTAACCCCTTTAGTCTCTTTACCAATTACCTAATAATGATGTTTTACAAGTAATTAGTATTTCAAATTGATTATCTAACTGTTTTAAGAATTATAGGCCAATCCCTTAAGACTGCCACAGGAAACAACATTTATCATGCAGAAATAAAGAACCCTGTTAACTGTCAATTAAAGATACCATCATGAATAATTAAAAGAATCAAAACTCAAAACATACTTCTCATTATACGTGTATTTTTATCCATCTCACATATATGATCGAGCAAACCAATCACTAAACAGGCTAGGCCCCATTTATAATTAATTATTAATTCACTCTTTTATTTAATTTATATATATATATATATATATATATATATATATAGGTCTTGTGTGATATCGTCCCACGTGAGACCATTTTTCACTTTGTAAAATAATTATCACTTTCGCTATAAAACGTTATCACTTTCGCTATAAAATGTTATCACTTTTCATTTATATAATATAAATTATTCATGAATTAGCATTATCACTTTTCATTAATTTATTATCACTTTCTTTTATACAAGTTATCACTTTCTGGCCGTCTCACGTAAGCCCTTATGTGAGACAGTCTCACACAAGTCTTTCCCCTTATATTATAATAGTATTATATATAACACCATTATTGCTAATTGTTTTTTTCAATCACAAGAAACTGCCAGATTACCGACGGAAAATTCCGTCGGTAAAATCTGAAAAATTCATCGGTAATCAATTTACCGACGGATTACCGACGGAAACAAAGCGGTCGCCATTTTCTGCGTCAGTAACTTCTTAGCGACGGAAATTTAAATCCGTCGGTAATTAGCGACAGATTTTGAGCGTCGGTAAAAATAAATTCCGTCGGTAATAAATCAATCCCAATTCGTCGGAAGTCATAAATTAGCGACGCTTTTACCGACGGAAATTTCCGTCGGTAATTAGCGACGAAAATTTCCGTCGCTAATTACAAAATAAAAAAATATAAAGCATAATAGATTACCGATGAATTTTTTCGTCACTAAATTACCGACGGAAAAATCCGTCGGTAATTTGGTATTTTTGTATGAATTTTTTATTTTACCGACGAACTTATCCGTCGGTAATTTATATTTATTTTTTAATATTATATTTAAAAATTTAATATTAATACCTATTAAATTTTTTTACATATTTTGATTATTAATTATATCTAAACGGGTTGTACAACATTCATACAATAAAAGAAATAATATTGTATTTCCATAAAATGATAATACAACAATAACTGGATTTTACAATTATATATTTCACCAACATCAGAACATAACCTTATATCTAAGGTCTTAATATGTTGGTTGATCCAAATACTAAGTTTACAACATTACAGAGAAAGTGAAGATTGTGATTCTAGTGTCAATTCAGTAGCAAGAGTGCTTAAATCTTCTTCACAACAACTACTTCCAGTCGATGTTGACTTTAGCATTTCTCCAGAAATCCAACATTCAGCAGCTATATGAATAAGCTTTGCCTTTATCCCTCATCCTAAACACAACAAAGAATCAAACATAGACGAAACAAAAGGGCGTATAAGGAGTAACTTTTGAGATCAAAGATACAAGTTTCCTAGCTCATTCCATCGACAATAATAAGAAAATCCTTTCAACATGGTAAAAGAACATATCTTGCAAGATAAAAAGTATACAAATTATATATCTATCCAAGGAAATAGTAGAAACACATGCCTCACAAGGAATTTTGTTTCATGAAACTAAAAAATGACTGTAACTTAAAAAAAATATATTACAGAGATACACTAAAATTACATAAACATACAGAAAGACACTAAAATAAGTTGCTACACTTCTAGAGAAATTTGTTACACTCTAAACATGACTTACAAATACATTAAAAATACAAATCATAGCACATAAGCCATTACAACGAAATAAAAGAGAGAACTCACCATCTCTAATGGAGAACCTATTAGACTAAGAGGCTTCATGCTCCCAATAAGCCAAGTTCCATGTATAAATCCAGGCCTCGAAATCACCATGAACTGAACCCCAACCTCCAACTCCAACGTAATTCCATGTAATTTCAAACTCCAACTGTTGTGGTGGTGTAGTGCTGCTCCATTAGATTAATTAATTATTAGACAGACATTTATTTATGTTAGAAATTATTAATAAAGAGGAGATAAAATGTTCTTACCACTGCTGTGTAGTACTGGGTTGGCAACTGCACCACCCAAAATGAGGAGGAAGAGGAGAGAGATTCTATGGCCAGATTTTGATCTGAAGTTGGTCACAATTTGTGGGATCTCAGCAACTCCCCAGAAGACAAGACTTATGATTCCAAATCCAAAAGACAACTCTTCTTTCATGTTGCACAAACAATCTTTGAAATACTTCTCCACCCACCTCATGCATTCTTTCTCCTCCTCAACACAGTAACCCATTCTCTCTCTCTCTCCTTTCTCTTTCTGCCACTTAACTATATGAAGTGAAGACTACTGAAAGGTGTAATTGCAAGATTTTTTGGGTGCATTAATAGAATATTGGAACTGTTGAATAAGTGTAAATAAAGTATCAAGTGAAAAAATAACTAAAACATGCAATAATTTCACTCGAGATAACAAACACATCCACTTCATTTGAAGTTACTTCCACTGTTATTATTTTTTTAAAGGTTAGATGATGTTTTCTACTCATCTTTTTTTTGTAAGTTTTCTCTATCAGAAATATTTATATTAATTTAAACGCTAGGAATAGGGAGAGAGAAGAGATCACCTCCAGAGCACCTCTATCTCACTCTGCAACATATGACATAACATAATCCTCAGATCTAGGGGAATTTTCGAAAAAGAGAACCGGGAAAGAGGGAGTCGGGAACTGAATCCAACCATAATGAGTCGGGAACTACCGCGTTGAAGATAGTTCAGTCGACCTTCCTTACGAAATCGTCGTCGTCTCCAACCAAGGTCAAGAACTGAAACCCAGCCTCCAACTCGCTACAGATCTTCTCAGATCCCGGCCGCATCTCTCCGATTTCAGGCGAAGAAAAGTTATTTGGTTGAGAGAAATTTAGATCGGAGCTAAAAGGAAGAGAGGGTTAGATCGACGGAAGAGAGGGCAAAGAATGGGCTAGGGTTTGTTCAGCAGTGAGGTTGAGATAAGCGCGAAGGAAATGATAGGGTAAGCGTGAAGGAGATGTCACGGCAAGAAGACAAGAGAAAGAGAGAGAGAGAGAGAGAGGAATGAGCAGATCTGCGTTTGTTCACGGCAAGATGACAAGAGAGAGATGAATGAGCAGATCTGATATTCCAAGAGGCAAATGGGTATGAGTTGGTTTTCGATGTAGATGAAGTTTTGAGCAGATCTCCGCTTTTCTTTATTAGATAAAATTTATTTATTTACCGAAGGATTAATTCCGTCGGTAATTAAGAACTAAGTTTATTATTTAAAAATATTGATATATATATAACGATGGATTTAATTCGTCGGTAAAACAAATATTAAATTTAATCTTTAATTTACCGACGGAGTTATTCCGTCGGTAAAGTAAAGACTAAAATTAATATTTTTTTAAAAAAAAATTACTCCCTCCGTCCGCTCGAAAGAGGGTATTTTTTCCATTTTGGTCGTCCGCTCCAAAGAGGGTCATTTCCTTTTTTACACACATGGGACCCACACACACCCTCTAATACAACTAAAATATGGGGTCCACACTCCCACTAATACAACTACCCACTACACATTAAATAATAATACTCCTTAATCCGCGTGCCCAAAAGTAAATTGCCCTCTTTGGGGCGGACGGAGGGAGTAATATATTTACCGACGGATTAAATCCGTCGGTAAATTAAAGATAAAATTAAATTTTTAAAAAAAATTAATTTATTTATCGACGGATTAAATCCGTCGGTAATTACAAACTAAAATTAAATTTTTTAAAATTAAAATTTAATATATTTACCGACGGCTTCAATCCGTCGGTGAATTAAAGATTATAATTTATTTTTTAAAAAATAACATTTAATATATTTACCGACGGATTAAATCCGTCGGTAAATTAAAGACTAAAATTAATTTTTCTTTAAAAATATTAATTTATTTCCCAACGGATTTAATCCGTCGGTAAATTAAAAACTAAAATTAATTTTTTTAAAATTAAAATTTAATATATTTACAGACGGATTAAATCCGTCGGTAAATTAAAAACTATATTTTTTTCCAAAAAAATATAATTTAATATATTTACCGACGGATTAAATCCGTCGGTAATCTTCCGGGATTTATTCCCTCCAAAATACCGACGGATTTACCGACGAAAAAGAAATTCGTCGCTAATTCCGTCGGTAATCCGTCGCAAAAACCGTCGGAAATTTCTATTGATGAATTTTTAAAAATAAATCCTATTAAATCAATAAACCGTCGGTAATTCGTCGGTAAACCGTCAGTAATTACCGATGATTTTTTTCTGTCGGTAAATCCGTCGGTATTCTGGTAGTTTCTTGTAGTGAACATAGATTAGAAAAACAAAATAAAAAAAAAATTTATTAACCCCTTTAGTCTCTTTACCAATTACCTAATAATGATTACCTAATAATGATGTTTTACCAAGTAATTAGTATTCCAAATTGATTATCTAACTGTTTTAAGAATTATAGGCCAATCCCTTAAGACTGCCACAGGAAACAACATTTATCATGCAGAAATAAAGAACCCTATTAACTGTCAATTAAAGATACCATCATGAATAATTAAAGGAATCAAAACTCAAAACATACTTCTCATTATACGTGTATTTTTATCCATCTCACATATATGATCGAGCAAACCAATCACTAAACAGGCTAGGCCCCATTTATAATTAATTATTAATTCACTCTTTTATTTAATTTATATATATATATATATATATTATTCAATTCATTTCTACATCCATCTAATATTAAGGTAGGTCTTGTGTGAGACCGTCCCACATGAGACCATTTTTTACTTTGTAAAATAATTATCACTTTCGCTATAAAACGTTATCACTTTCGCTATAAAATGTTATCACTTTTCATTTATATACTATAAATTATTCATGAATTAGCATTATCACTTTTCATTAATTTATTATCACTTTCTTTTATACAAGTTATCACTTTCTGGTCGTCTCACGTAAGCCCTTATGTGAGACAGTCTCACACAAGTCTTTCCCCTTATATTATAATAGTATTATATATAACACCATTATTGCTAATTGTTTTTTTCAATCAACATAGATTAGAAAAACAAAATTAAAAAAAAATTATTAACCCCTTTAATCTCTTTACCAATTACCTAATAATGATTACCTAATAATGATGTTTTACCAAGTAATTAGTATTCCAAATTGATTATCTAACTGTTTTAAGAATTATAGGCCAATCCCTTAAGACTGCCACAGGAAACAACATTTATCATGCAGAAATAAAGAACCCTATTAACTGTCAATTAAAGATACCATCATGAATAATTAAAGGAATCAAAACTCAAAACATCTTCTCATTATACGTGTATTTTTATCCATCTCACATATATGATCGAGCAAACCAATCACTAAACAGGCTAGGCCCCATTTATAATTAATTATTAATTCACTCTTTTATTTAATTTATATATATATATATATATATATATATATATATATATATATATATATATATATATATATATATATATATATATATATATATTATTCAATTCATTTCTACATCCATCTCATATTAAGATAGGTCTTGTGTGAGACCGTCCCACGTGAGACCGTTTTTCACTTTGTAAAATAATTATCACTTTCGCTATAAAATGTTATCACTTTTCATTTATATACTATAAATTATTCATGAATTAGCATTATCACTTTTCATTATTTTATTATCACTTTCTTTTATACAAGTTATCACTTTCTGGCCGTCTCACGTAAGCCCTTATGTGAGACAGTCTCACACAAGTCTTTCCCCTTATATTATAATAGTATTATATATAACACCATTATTGCTAATTGTTTTTTCAATCAACATAGATTAGAAAAACAAAATTAAAAAAAAATTATTAACCCCTTTAGTCTCTTTACCAATTACCTAATAATGATTACCTAATAATGATGTTTTACCAAGTAATTAGTATTCCAAATTGATTATCTAACTGTCTTAGGAATTATAGGCCAATCCCTTAAAACTGCCATAGGAAACAACATTTATCATGCAGAAATAAAGAACCCTATTAACTATCAATTAGAGATACCATCATGAATAATTAAAGGAATCAAAACTCAAAACACAATAATACGAAGCAATAGAGATGATTATGATCGATTTTTGGTGGTTATGAGTAGCCTTTTATATTAACTTTCTAATGCGTACAAGCACAGTCATTGTGGATCAACAAAACTCATTATATATAGCTCAAAAAACGCACACTTAAACATACTTCTCAATTTTTCTGAAGTTTTCACAGTTTCTATTGGGTTTATCGGCCCAGCGAGAGTTGAGCCCATCAATCCAATAGTATGATATTGTCCGCTTTGGAGCATCCACTCCAATGCAAGGGAGAGTCTCGCTCACACTTATAAACTCATTGACATCCCCACTTCTAACTGATGTGGGGCTTTAGTTGACACTCAACCAACAGTTTCATCTTCTTTCTTTCATTCACAACAATTTTGTCAACACACATAAACTTACACGATGATCGAAAACGGAAACAGAAACACAAACAAGCAAAAAATGAAGGGAAAAGAGAAAAGGAGAAGAAGAAATATCCTTTTATCATGTAAGGGTTGGAGTATCATTGTATTCCACCTTTTATGTGAATTATATTTTGTCTGATTTAAAAAAAAAAACCTAGGGTCTAAGCGATCTCGTGTTTGTCATAGTATTATAGAGATGAACGAGAAGGGGAGATAATCAAGAAATAACAATAAAATAAAAGGATAGATGAATGGAAGATGGATGAATGAGCCAAGTAGATAGAGATGAGATTAACAATACTTAAAGCATGGAAAATCTAAGTATCATGCAATGAATTCATATGTGTCATGGGAAAAAGGCTAAGGGCCAACACTAAGATCACCTAAACTCCCTCTCGGAATGAATAGGATATGGATATCAAATAGCTCAATGGATTGGTTCTCACTTAAACAATTCCAACTAGGTACTAAGCTTAAATGAGAGTCCCTTCACATAATCTATTGACTTCTCAATCTAATAAATGATATGTTCTATCAAAGGCTTCTAAACTATGAAGGACTTCTCAATCTCTTCACAATCTATAATGCACATGAAGTGTTTGATGAAATGATTCACTTAATTATCCTAAATATGCAATTGACTTCTCAATCTAATCACATGCTTAAAACAATTAAACACACAAATCATCATAAACCTCAAGATCTAAAGCATCAATGATAGAAAATCAATTAACTCAATCAACATAATCATTCAATTGCAAAATACCAAAAATTATCCAACACAATTCATATTGCTAATCTCACAAGGGAGATTATCCTCTCATATCCATAAGAAAATTAACATAGACATTAAATTCCTTACAAAACATGATAAACAATAGGTTTCAATACAAAGTTTAGATGAAAACTCCCTTGGATGTCTCCAATGGTGATCTTCTTCTTCCCCTTGCAATTCACCTCTCTTCCTTGCTTCTCTACTACTTGGATGGAGGATGTGATGGTTGGATCAAGATAGATCCAAATGATGAAGAATGGATGAAGGTGAAGGTGAAAAATGGAGGAAAAGGTGTGTGAGGTGTGTGTGGAAGAGTGGATTTCGGATCTTTTTTCACATATTGAAGTATTGGGTATTTATACCCCTTGGGAGGCTTCTAGAAGGATTCTGATTTTTTTTCCAGGATTTTACACAGCACGTGCCGTGCTCTGCCACACGGCCATAAGGTGGCCGTGTCGTGTAAACTGATGCTCCCGCACGGCCTTTTCTTACAGGGCCGTGTTGATGACACGGCTCGTGCTACCAACACGACTCGTGCGACTGGACATGGTCTTAAGGTGCCCATGTTGAACGAATAGGTGTCGCCGCACGGCCATCGCTTACAGGGCCGTGTTGGCTACACGGCTCGTGTTGGTGCTGGCTCCTGTATTTCTTCACTGTTTTGGCTCGTTCTCCCTCGTTTCAACTCCGAATTGAGATCCACTTTTTCCTACGTCTTCCTTATCATATCTAGCATAAAATAAAAAGATACACACATTTCTATGAAAACACAAAACACAACCAAATAACACATAAAATATGGATAAAATATACGAAAACTCACATAAAAAGACACTAAAATTTAGGTGAAAATATCACTCATCATGGAGCAGACACAATAAAGAAGAAGCAACGTGGGAACGCGAAGACGACATGCGAAATAAATATCTGCATCTACCTATACTTGATAAATAAAATTTCGAGGACGAAATTTTTATTTTAGTAGGGGTGGATGTAATACCCACTATGTATAAATATATATATATATATATATATATATATATATATAATAATTAGTTGATACTATCGTAAGTACACACGTAATTAAGCACAAATATTATGGTTATATATACACATATATTTCTAATTCATATGTGGAGCAGAGATGTGAGGAGTGAGTAGTTTAGAGGTAAGTCTCTCTCCTTATATGTTTTCCACACACTAACACACACATATACACACACACACACACATATACACACACACACACACATATATATATATATATATATATATATATATATATATATATATATATATATATATATATATGCACACAACTCACGCACACACATATACATACATATATATTAACACACTGACGTTTTGAGAAGTTTTCAATTCTTTGTCAAACCTTATCATGTTATATACGAAAATGATCGTCTCGATGCGTAGATTCCAAATATATAACAATTTTGTGAAATGGATTTCGTATGAGTTAGAATAACTCAGTCAAAGTTTTCAATCCTTTAATGGCATATTTTGTTTCGGTGTGAGTTAGCTTTGATATTATAGTCCGTTTTGAAGCTTTCCTCACGAGGATCACAAAGGTATAATTAGTTTTGAGTTTTGACGTAAAATGAGGAAGTTGGGAAGAAATCCACTTCACGGTATAATTTCATATTTTCAAAACTTCAACATTATGATACAAAATTGATACTGATGTGATCCTCACCTCACGAGGATTCCAACGGTATTTTTGGACTTTTAATTGGAGTTGTATAACTCAAGTTGGGTCATTTTGTAATAAGATTAAAGTTCAAGGTAATTTTAACTGAGAATTTGATTAATTATAAGGACTTGATTGTAATTTATAAAAATAATTATTAAAAAAAATTGAAAAGCTGCGTGCGGTAATAGCAGGAAGAATCATACTTTTGTTTATTCTATTTATTTATTTATTTTATTTAATATTATAATTATATATTTAACTTAATATTTTATATTAAGTATTATTATAATTTTATATATACTTTATCATTTTATTTATAATAATAATTTTGACTTATATAGTTTTTATATTAAATATTAATTATAATTTTACCATCTATACTATTTTAGGTATAAAATAATTATTTAAAATTAATTTTTAATAAAATTAAAGTCATTTGTATTCATATTCTTAATGTTACGATGTATTACTAGAGATGTAATATATGATCGTTAAATTATTATTTTCTTAAAATTTTAAAATATGTATTTTTATTTATTATTTTATTCTAATTTATTTTATTAATTATTTATATTTTCTTAAATTAGTTAATAATTATTCCTCCATCCCATAGAAGTTGACACACTTTCATTTTTGGTTTGTCCCACTAAAGTTGACACATTTCCTTTTTAATAACATGAGACCCACACAAAAATAATTAATCTATTCTCATGGACCCCACATATCACTTCTAATACAACTACCCACTACATATTAAATATTATTTCTCTCACTTCATTTTACTTCACTTTACATTAAATTATTATACTCATTAATCTCCATGCTCAAAAAAAATTATACCAACTTCTCCGGGACGAAGGGAGTAGTTTTTTTTTAATTATTGATAATATTAGAAATTTAGTTTTAGTATTAGGAATTATTATTATACGTAGAACTCAGTTTAGTATACCCTTGCAGGCATACCTGAGACAAACGAGCAAGTTTAATCCGACCAACTATCTCTAAAAGGTCCAAGGTGGGGGTAACTTTCACTCTTTACCGAGTGCTACATTTTATGTAATGATTGCTATGTTAAGATGTGGTATGTGTTACTTATATGTCATGTTATGTAACATGTGAGCTTTTAGTTCGATGACAAATATTTTCTGCTAACACTTGTACGGGGTGACGACTCGGTGCACATATATCAACTAACACAAGTTACTGACTACGTCGGTTCTGTACTAAAATATATTTCAAGTATGCTAACATTGTACTGGGGTAACGACCTGGTGCACATACCAACTAACACAATTTATCAGATGAAGATTCGGTCTAAAATATTTTCATTGAGTTATCGAAATACAATGTGCAAATTATTTTATTAAATGGCATATGTTACATTTTATGGTATATTTGACATCCATATTTATTTTTAAATGTGCAATCATTTAAGTTAACCCACTGAGTGTATTTTAGACGCCCACCCCTTATTGATTTTCAGAACAAGGTTTATAATATGGAAAGGCCCCTGCAAATGTCCCAAGACCATAGAGGACTCTATATTATGTATTATATTTAAGTATTTTATTAAGAAATTTATTTCAGATACATCATCTGAACGAACTTGTTTTAGATATTTCACTCTACTCGGGTGAGTAGACGCTTATATGTAATAATCTTTATGCAACTTTTACTTTATTATATTATCCCTTTTGAGATTTTTACGTTATTTCCGCTGTGCATTCTCGACCCCTCTATTATTATATTGGGGAATTTATAATTATTTTGTTTAGCTCTAATCCCGTAGAATCGATATACTCACTCCGTCCCATTTTAGATGGCACACTTTCCATTTTGGGTTGTCCACAAAAGTTTGCACATTTCTAAAAAAGAAAAAAATCAAAAACAATCACCCTTCCCCATACACTTTATTTACAAAAAAACTACCCTTACTGATTAGAGTAGAAATTTACGTCTTTTCGATCTCACAATACACTGTTTTTGTTAGAATAAGACCATATATTCGTGTGGGAATGCGTGGTTTACATATTTTGCATGATTATGGTGCTACTAAGGTATTTTGTTGTGTTTTGATAGGAAAAAGGGATAAAAAATGCAAATTTGGAATGAAGGGTGAACTTGTGAAACTTCCAAGCAAACAGACGTCCATTTTCTATAATTTTCTGTGTTCGTGTGGAAGTCAAAATTGGTCGTGTGGGACATGGTTGGAAAGCCACGAAAGAGAGGAATGCGTGGCCGCAAGAATCACCTTAATCGGAATTTGAATGAAGAAGTTATGGTCAAAACGGTAGGACTGCGCAGCAGTTGACGAGATTTTCGAAACTTGTCAAATTTTGGAGTGCCCGCAAGAAAGACCATGCTAAATACTTTGATTGTGGACCATGAAATTAATTTCAAACGTGGGCCGCATGGTAAATGGAATTATACCATTAAAATCCAATTCCAATGCCTGCATCCTACTTGAGCCCACTTGGTATTATACCCAGTTGAGAAGAATTTGGAGGCCCATCTCGCACGCGTCAGCGACTCAGCGAGAAAAAGGCAGAACGCGAAGAGGAGAGAACGCGTTCCAGCGAGAAAACAGAATACGCAGAACAGAGAATTCACTATCATCGTCCGGAACGCCTCATCGGCACTCTTCCACCACTTCACCCATTGTGCTCGATTCGAGGAGGAGAATTATTACGATTGGAAGAAACGGAGAAGGAACTCAAACCACGTGACAGTAGAGTTTCGTATTTTCTCTTTTATCTTTTCCTTTGTTGATTTTATGATGAAATTGTCAGCCATGAGGGTTGTGTGCCTCGTGGGCTAAAACCTTTTATAGTTCTAGGGATTGAAGGTTAGTGTAGTTGATTTGGAAATCTAGACGATTATTGTAGATTCATGCTATTAAGATTCTTGTTTATTTGATTAATTCAGGCTATATTTATATATTTGTAACGTCTTCATAATTTATCATTGATGTTGCCCGTGATGCTTGATATATTGTGTTAGTTTGTGTGCGTACATATTTGATATTGTCTATTTTGCTAGGGGTTATAATAGTTTGCCCGTGAACACGATAATCCTAAGGGCTGGTAAATAAGATACTTGATATTCTTAGTGGAACAATGCAATTAAGAATTCAAGTAGGAAGTGAATAAGTTTGGGTAGTACTTTCAGAGAATATATGTTAGTCAAACTGGTCATCCGGAAGTTTCTTAAGTTTGCCTTATTAGTATTTAGGAAGGAGGTTCAAAATTGTTCACGCATCTTTTGTTATTAATTGAATAATACTATTGACTTGAAATCGAATCATATTTGGTGGGTTAATAGGGTCTTGTGATGTATTTTCATTAAAATAGCATGAATGAACAATAGAAAGTTTAGGATACCAAATCAATTGCACTAAACCTGATACCTTAGAGCTGTTATTTCTCTCTTAATTCATTATTGAATAGTTCTTTGTTTTACTTTTATTTATAAGTAATTTGTTATTTCAATTCTTTAGTAATTAATCATATTCAAACACTTGGAAATTTTGGTATTTGAAGGACACCCCTTTTCTATTTTTTATTTTTTAATGTTTTTTCAGTAAATGAGTTGTAAAAATCCATGTGTTTAGAGCTCCATTCTTGACATCGAAGACATCAACCACGCCAAAAATTATGTGGTGCAAAATTATTCATAAGTTGTTCATGATTATACACTAATTGTGCAAAATTATTCACATCAAATTAGCCGAAAAAATATGTAAAGTAATTATATTGTGCAAAATTATTCACGTCAAGTTCGCCGGAAAAATATGTAAAGTAATTATATTGTGCAAAATTATTCACGTCAAGTTCGCTGAAAAAATATGTAAAGTAATTATATTGTGTAAAATTATTCACTAGTTGTGCATAATTATACACTAATTGTGAAGAATTATTCACGTCAAGTTCGCCGGAAAAATATGTAAAGAAATTATATTGTGCAAAATTATTCACTAGTTGTACATAATTATACGCTAATTGTACAAAATTATTCACGTCAAGTTTGCCGGAAAAATATATAAAGGAATTATGTTGTGCTGAATTATTTACTAATTGTGCATAATTATAGACTAATAATACAGTAATTAAAATAAATCTTAGGAAAGCAAATAAATTTAGGAACCATAATTGTTCACAATAATTTAGGAAGAGAAATAATTGAGATCGGTTAGATTGTTACGGTAATTATGGAATAGGATTTTAAGGATATTATCATATCACAAAAGGGGATAAGAAAATATCAGTTGCAATTTTCATGGTACCATTGTGACAAGAATTATATAGGAAGAATATATTTGGAATTGTGCAATGTAAATTGATATGTAATAGTATTAATTTTAGGTGGATGTTCCTAAAAATAATAGTAGGATATAATTTGCATCTAAAAGTAATTACCCTTCTTAATATCTATGCACTCCGATCCCATATTCCTCTTTAATGTATAAAAATTATTATTGAACCGTAAATTTTTAATCATTTATGGATGCTTTTTCACCATATATATATATAACTATTGGCCGACATCCTTAACTTTCATATTTCGTGAATAACAATGAATTAATGAGGGAGCACACAAGTTGCAAGAAATATCACTATAGGATCATGCCACCACAAATGACCCCATCAAAATTCATATATATCCATGAGAGAGAGAGAGAGAGAGAGAGAGAGAGATTGTGCCATATCCGTACAATTTGCATGTGCAGTGTTATTTCTTGCCATTTCTCATGAATTATTAAAAATATGTTTTCTTTCGGCAACCATTTAACATGTAACTTTATTTATCTTTGATTAATTTTCACTAGTCCATGTTCTTAATTTCAGATTACTTATGCTTTCATTGACTTAATATCAATTAAGACATGATGAGTGAGAATGGAGGATAGTGTTTTTACAAACTGGAATCCTCGTGTTGTGATGTTGTTATTTAATTTCCTCTTCATGCATTAACACTCAATAAAACTACTTATATATGTTTTGCGTACTTCACTTTTTTCATCTCTATACTACTCTTAGCAAATAGCAAGTAACACTTTTTAGCTTAAAGAAAGAAACATATATAAACAATTCATTTATAACTCTATAATTCATGACCATCAACATATGATAATCATCAATTATTCCATCGGCTAAAGCGCGGCGGCGATGGAGATGTAAGAGTAATTTGATTAAGTATTAAACGACTCTCCTCTCTACCACCTTAAGCTTTTAGATGGGTAAATCGTTTAATACTTATTCAACTCTAACACGTCTCCTCACATGCAGGCTGAGAATTTTTGCCTCAAGCCTTGCATGTGGAATATTTTCATAAATGGGTGGCGGTGAGGTTCGAACCCTGCACCTTTATTAACCATGAGCTCTGATACCATGTTAAATGACCACCTCACCTAAAAGTTTAAGCATGTAGATGGGTAAATCATTTAATATTTAATCAACTCTAACACATGGTATCAGAGTTTGGCCTAGCAAAGGTTCAAGGTTCGAACCTCACCGCCACTCATTTAAGAGAAAATTCCACGTGCAAGGTTTCAGGTAAAAAGTTAATCCCGGCTGCATGTTCGTTGAGAAAAGTCATACCATCGCTGTATCATCGAGTTAGTGTTTCGTCTGTAAAACTTAATGAATCCTGATATACTTCCACTCATTAATTTCGTTTCTCTAGTCTATGTTGATCTACATAAATTGTCCAATAATGGTGTTATACATAATACTTCCTTCGTCCCAATTTAGACGACACACTTTCCATTTTGGGTTGTCCCACAAAAGTTTGCACATTCCTAAAAAAGCAAAAAGTCAAACACAATCACCCTTCCACATACACTTTATTTACAAAAAAACCACTCATACCTAACATACCTAACATACTTTATCATTTATTTATTACAAAAAAATACCATAATACCCCTAAAAGTTATCACTTTCTTAATCTCCGTGCTGAAAAGAGGGGTGCAAACTTTCTTGGGACAGAGAGAGTACTTATTTGTGTGGTTTCTGGCAAAGCACTTATTGTGTGGTTTCTGGCAAATCGCTTATTGTGTAGTTTAGAGAGGGACGCAAAGGCCTACGTATTACTATCAAATACACAAAATAATTTATAATTACTCTAAGGTACAAATAAAAAATATTATTACTATCAACCTTATAATTATAATGTAATGTGTCATAATTATACCTATGTTTGTGCATATTTTTTTGCACATTTTATTTTACATATTTTGTGCACTTTTTTTTTTCACTTTTTTTTTCTACACATTTTTTTCATGATATTTCTGTTTTATGCCATATTTAGTGTTAATTTATTTATATGATAAATAAAATAATATCTATAAATAATTATTGACATACAACAATTCAATGTTCCAAAAAAAATGTGCAAAAAAATTTTGCAAAAAAAAAAAAATAGGCAGAAAAAAGTGCAAAATAAATGTGCTACTACCTAGGGTTAATTTTGTCTCTTTGCTATGAATTTTTGTAGTTGATAGTGTTCACTTATTTTCTTTGTATCTATAAGTAATTAGGTTCTAAAGTGTGTATCATACGTCATTTTTTAAAATAACATTCTTATTATTTACTATTTTTTAATGAGAGATTTAAAATTCGAAGAATTGTTATCGACAAAAATATCTTTTCAATATTATTTACATATATGTAATTTTAAATTATAAGGATAATTTTGGGATAATTCTTGGGTGCACCTCCAAATTTATATGTTAAATAGGAAGTGCGGTAGTTTTTTGTTTTTAAAAAAATTAATTATTTAATATTTTTTAATGGTGGAGATTATTTGTATATTAATATAATGATCTAAATTGTCCAGGTGCACCCTAGTTGGATTCATAATTTTGATGTGCGGAGTCATTTGATTTTATAGTAAATATGATTGGTGATTTTTCTTCATAATTATCTATATTTGTTTCTTTATATTTCTTATAAATTATGATTTGATTATTTAATTAGATTTTAAATTAAATTTTCTTTTTCATTTTTCTTTCATAGTATGTATCATGAATATACTATCAATATTTGAGAAAGAGCTTGTAAAGCAAATTTGATTATTATTTTTAAAAAAATTGTGGAAGTAGAAAAACAGAAAACATATAAGCACAGAAAGAAGAAGAGGGAAGAGAGAACAATAAAAAAGAGCTTTGAATCCTAGTTTTAATGTGGACGTAGATCATCCCATAGTTTTAATTCACTAATTTATATATATACCCAAATATGATAATTTCAAATTTAGTCCGGTAAGAATTGCTCAATGTTAAAATGGTCTCAAAATTTATAGATTTATTTCCATAGGAATTTCTTCACCAAAATCTATTAAAAGTTAAGGGAATATTCAGAACCGTTAGCGGGACCAAAAGTGAAACTTGCAAATTTAATCACATAATTTTCTGATATTTGCAAAAATAGCCCCAAAAATAAATGATTTTAAAATTCTTATGAGACCAAAAGTTCATCCAAGGTTTTAACAGAAAAGGACCAAAAGTGAAAGGAGATGACTAAAAGTGCTAGCTATGTGACCAATTTACTTTATTTGACGGGACTAAAATTGAAGTGGAGGAATTCTCACGGAACCAAAAGTGAATTTTCTCCTAATAAATATATATGAGTTCAATATTGGATGCTAGAGAAGGACTAGGGTATAACTGGGTGTACCAATTGAATTGGTACACCCTGGGTCCCACCATTCTTAATTAATTCCTACTTCTTTATTAATGTTGTTTTTTATTTTATTTTTAAATTTATTTTATTTAAAAGACTATTATACCCTAAACCCTAGGGATAAATTATACCCTAAATCACAAGGGTAAAATTACAATTATACCCTAAACCCTAAACCCTAGGGATAAATTAGACCCTAAATCATAAGGGTAAAATTACAATTATACCCTAAACCCTAAATCCTAGGGGATAAATTATACCCTAAACCACAAGGGTAAAATTACAATTATACCCTAAACCCTAAACTCTAGGGATAAATTATACCCTAAATCACAGGGTAAAATTGCAATTATATCCCTAAAATTAAATAAATAAAAAACAAAAAAATAAAATTAAAAAAAAATTCAATAGTTAAAAAAAAAAAAAGGAAAACACACAACGAAAGTGAAGGAAGGAGATTGTACGGGATTGTACCAAAATGGAGGTGGTATCTAATTCTTTGTCTGGATGCTAATTCATCAGTGCAGATAACAGATTATTTCGTGAATTAATGAGGACCGCCTACAATTTGCACGTGCATTATTATTTCTTGAATGATTGAGAGATCGTCGGTGATCTATATCAACAACTTGTGTTACACTATTGTACGTTTTTTAACTATGTTATATTTTTTTATCTGTACTTTAAATGGTTCATAAAAGAATTTATTATACCACTATCAATTTTCATTAATAGGAATTACTTTTTTATTAAAATGTTATCACTTTTTATCCATTTCATACGAATCTCATTCTGTGAGACAGTTTAGCACAAGTGTTTTCTTGTTCACTATTTTCTTTACAAAAATATGAATCTAATCCTCAAGTTTAAGTGATTGATTGTAGTACGTGTGACCAAATTAAATATCGAACCCATGAAATATTATATGAGTGACAAATAAATCTAATTATGACTATTCTTATTTAGACAAAAGACTTGTGTGAGACCGTCTCACGTAAGGTCTTACGTGAGATGGATAGAAAGCGATAAATTTTATAATGAAAAATAATACTCCCTCCGTCCCACAATATGCTTCACGTTTACTATTCCACGTTGTTTAAGAAAAAATTCACTTTTTGACCAACTTTATTGACTTTAGAGGGTATTGTAGTATTTTTAGGTAATAAAAAAGTATAAAGTAATGGTATGTGTTTGAAAAATGAGTGGCAAATTTGAAATTAAAGTAACTTTTGAGGTTATTGGATAAAATAATTTTTCATTTTTTGTGGTGTGAAGGGTATTGTGGGACAAACAAATAAGGAAAGTGTGAAGGGTTTTGTGAGCGGAGGGAGTACTAAATTAATGAAAAATGATAATGCTATTTTATGAATAATTTATAGTATAACTGAAAAGTGATAAAATTTTATAGCGAAAGTGATAACTCTTTTAAAAAGTGTAAAATAGTCTCACGCAAGACCTACCCTCTTATTTAAGACGAACTCGATTTATGAAAATTAATTAATAACTAATAAAATAAAATAAGATACGATGACGAGAAAACAATCAAGTATTTCAAGATAAGAGACTTATAATGATAGGGCAATCCAGTTTAACCATGTGACACATTATTCTAAACTCAAATTAACTACATGCAGATATTAATAGGAGGATCGCTAAGCCTAGTCAGATCACCTGTATCCAGTAAGATCTAACACTTATAATGAGTTTGAAATCCTAAGATCCTGAATTATTCTCCATAGCCGGAAAACATAATGTTTTAAAATTGCAAAATCCAGAATTATTCTCCTTAATAAATTGCAATTTTCCCTTATTTGAATTTATAAATAAATAAATATAAGTTAAATATTTTTTAAAATTATAACTTTTCATCCCGCCAAACATTAGGGGGTACTCAGTGATGGTTTAAAAAAAAAAGAATTTGAAAAAAAAAATAAATAAATAAATAATTGGAGTCGTCCACTCCTAACTGTGGGTGTGCAGTTTTGAGTATTTTGTGATCCTCGTCCTCGCTTTGGCAGCTCAAACGTCTTCCTGGCCTCTCTCAGCGTTGTAAGAATCTGTACTGATATCTTGTTGGGTATTGATTGATTTTCGAAAACCCTTGTCAAGTTTATTTGATTTTGGTCTGTTTTTCCATGGTTTCTTGAATTTAATTCTTCTTCTTCGTTTCTTGATTTCTTTCTGTTCTATTCTTGAGGTAATCAACATGGTAAAACCTGATGTCAAAGGTCGTGAGCTTATATTTCGGATCAATTTGCAGAAGATTAATCTTAAGAGAGAACCAGTTTTAAATGGTGAAATGAGTTGAAAATACTGGTATTTTTTGTGAATATTATATCTCCATTCACATAACTACATCTCTTTGTTATAGAAAAATAAACTTAATTCCTATTAGCAGGAATTTTGAGGAAGCATTGATGTCTGGTAATTTTGAGTAAATTCATGGTTTGATTTTGCTGTAGAAAATTTCTATTAGTCTTATATAAACATTCTTTCCTCTGGTTTCTACATGTCAACTTGAAGTCCCAGATCATGAGACTGTGGAATTTAAGGTTATGAAGAGGAATTCTGAGTATGAGATAAGAGAAGTAGATGTACTTTTTTTTTTCTTCTTTCTTTTTTTTTGGTGTCATTTTTAGTTTGTGGATAATATAATGTGTGTGTTACAATGCGTATGTGTTAATATAATGAGTTGCAGTTTGCACTCGCAGGGTGGCCAGGGAAGGATGATGAAGATCCCACCTAAAAATCTCAACATCGTGTTGGGGAAAAGATGATCATTACTGGAAAGTCCCACAAGAGTGATTACTAATCTATTCTGAACTACTCCCTCCATCTAACTTTAGCTTGTACTCTAACTCCGACATGGAGATTAAGAAAAATACTCCCTCCGTCCCACAACAAGAGTTTCATTTTACCAATTAGGGCGTCCCGCTACAAGAGTTACATTTCCTTTTTAAGTAAATGAGACCCACATAAATCAATCACTTTAACATCATGGAGCCCACACACAACACTAATACAACTACCCACTATACATTAAATTATTATATCTCTCAACCCACTACACATTAAAATATTATATTTCTTAATCTCCGTGCAAATAGTAAATGTAACTCATTCTATGGGACGGAGGGAGTAATAATTTTAGAAGAATTATGGTAATAAATAAATGATAAAGGTTTTTTTATAAATAAAGTGTTTGGAGAAGGGTGATTATTTCGAATTTTTGTTTTTTTAAAGGAGGTCCATACTTTTGTGAGACCCAAAAATAAGAAGTGTGCAATGTGAAGGAGACGGGGAGTAATTAATTTTGAATGAACCCATGATTTGAGTACGTAACAATAAATTTTGTATTTATAATAAAATAAACAAAAGAGGTGAACAAAGATAATTTCAGACGGATTTAATTAAAAAGATATGTAAACGGATTACAATCTCAATCAATCCTCTGATTCTTCTCTCGAACTAATTTGGCCTTGACTTGACTTGTGTGTTGACTGCGCTGACTTTGACTTGAGTGTGTTCAGTTGATCTTCAGATGAAGCTGGTCCAAACTCGGCTTCATAGATTTATAACGTTAATCCGTAGGCTACGCCTTTACTCGAATTAAACGTTGATCCTTGAAGGTTTCCGGTGAAGAATGTTGTTCAATATATTAGAAAGATTTTAACTTCACGAAGAACGTCGAAGAACTTAGCTTAAGCAGGCTTAAATTCGGGCGGTTTAGCACCGAGTCCCAAATTATAGGTCGTTTGAGTTAAGCAAGCTTAAATCTGCGCGGTTTAGTACCGAGTCCCAAATTATAGGTCGTTTGACTTAAGCAGGCTTAAATCTGAACGGTTTAGCACCTGAGTCCCATATTATAGGCCGTTCTTTGAAGAACTGTTGAGAGTTGAAATTAGCACAAGTATCTTATATTTAACACCTTTTTTATGAGAATTGTTGTTATATATTAGCACAAGTATCTTATATTTGATATATGTGAGAAAAATATGCGTTTGAGGTGTTTTACTATTTTTTAGGTGGAAAAAGGATCAAAAGTGCAAAGTTGGAGAAAATGTGCAACTTGTGTAATGAATGCTAAAAATGCACGTCCAATTTGTGTAATTTTTCTGTATTTGTGTGGAGATCAAAACTGGTGTTGTGATAAATGATTAGAAAGCCACTAAAAAAAAGATCGTTTTGGCGTAAAGAACACCTCAATCGGAATCCAAACGAGAAAGCTATGATCAAAGTGGTGACGTCGCGCGAGCTGTGCCGAATATAACAGCTTTGTTACGTTCCATGGCTTGTTACACATTAAAATGTTGGTGTTTCTATAAGTTCTTTATATGGATAGAAATTCAAGGAAGAGAGGATAGCGTGAGAGCAAGAATCACTTAAATCAAAGTTTTGAAGAGGAAGTTATGCTCAAAATCGTGAAGTCGCGCAGCTGCCAGCGAGAATTTACAAGAATTTCCGAATTTGTGCGTGTTTTTACAGCACTCAGTGTGTGTCGCGTGTTTTACATCCCATTGCAAGTATTTTTGTGTTTTTCAAAAAAAAGCTCATCCAAGGTTCATAAGGAGATCTTACAAGTATAAAAGGGATGTAGATCACATCATTATTCATTCGAATAGAGATTACAATTGAATACGGATTGGATACAACACAACACAACCATCCTACACCCCATAAGGGAGGTTTACCCCCCAACCATAATCCACATCCTTCCCTCCATCCATCCATCACTTTGAAGATTCGTTCGTGGAATCAAGAGGAGAACCAAGAGGAGGATTCAAGATGGAGAAGGACGCGACGACGCCCACATCTAGGGTTTATTTCGTTTCCTAATATATCTTGTAATTTTCCAGACATCCGGGTAAGATCTATCCAACAGCCATGATTGTTCTTCATAACATCATGAGCTAGAGCCTTTTTGGTAGAACTAGGGTTTTGAAGGTTTTATGAATTAATTGAACTGTCGTGTGTAAACTCCGTACAACACTACTTGCGGATTTATTTTATATATGATTGTGCTTTCATAATCCATATTCACGGTCGTTTTGTGCATTTTTAATTGGTATATAGAGTCTGAATATATATCTTAGTTGAAGATTGAGTGCGTTCACCGCTGAATAGGATTCCTTGTTATGATTCTAAGTGAGGGGACTCCGAAACTTCATTAGAACTATCATATATGAATACTTATTAATTGAATTGAATTCGAGTTAGTAAGTAGGATAAAGAGGATAATTTTATAGTACCTATAAAGGGAGATCATATCGGGTTAGAGTACCAATTGGCCAGGAAAATAAGTGATACTGATAGTACCTAGAAAGGGGGGTGGAATTATATCTCTTTCTCCGAGGTTATTCACACGTGTTACACGCATTCTTACTTGTGTCTATAGAGTATATATGCATGATTTAGTGATGAGTCCATATTCCACAAGGCAGAGTCGGATATCGACACACGGAAGGGAAATTAATGCGTGAAACTGGATTATCCTAGGGCTACCTATTCTCCTACTTGATCTACTTTCGTAATTCTTTTAGTATTTATTTTATTTTAATTGTTATTTTATATTTTTGTTAGTAGATTAATAATTCAATCCTTAAAATTTTATTGTCTTTCGTCTTAATTAATTTAGTAAATATTTAAATTGATAATACGGCGTCCTTTGGGTTCGATAATTCACTTGGTCGCTTGCTTAAGCTGCAACTGATATCCTTAATACTTGGGGATTAATTTTACGTGCAAAGAAAATGCGTATCAAGTTCTTGGCGCCATTGTCGGGGACGGCTGTTATTATTAGTTTATTATTTCTAGTTGATTAAGACTTTTATTTGTGATTATTTATTTCTATCTAACCTTGAATTTTTCTGAGGTACTTGTGCATTAGCAAAAGTAGAGGAAGAAAGGAAGAAGTAACACACTGTTCTTAACATGGCCGGAGCAAGGCAGAATCCGGATAATATTGCCATACGTGAAATTTTCACGAACTATGGAATTGGTAACATGGGATTGATAGGAGCAAGGGGGAAAGATGTTGATTTTGAGATACATCCCGCTGTATTAACATGATAGAGAAAAATCCCTTTTCTGGAGGTTGCTTTGAAGATACATATCAGCATTTTCGAAAATTTATTGGTTATACAAACACTCAAAAAGGAGCTGGAGCTAATGATAATGCTAGGCGGATTGCCCTATTCAAGTTCTCTTTGATTGATAATGCAGAAGTTTGGTATGAGACTATTGATGCAGCAGATTGCACTACATGGGACCAACTACAGCAAAAGTTCTTGGAGAGATACATGTCACCCTCAATGATCTTAAGAATGAGGCAAGAGATAACACAATTTGTTGTAAATCAGGGTGAGAAATTTCATGAGGCGTGGGATAGGTTTAAAGACATGCTCAGGAGGTGCCCACAGCATGGAATGTCTAAGCCTCAATACATAAGTATCTTCTACTATGGATTGGATTGTGAGTCGTGTGTCTTTATTGATGTATCATCAGGTGGAGCGCTGTTATCTAAAACAGCAATAGAAGCAGAAAAGTTATTTGAAAACATCTCTATGAATTCACGTGATTGGCCTACGGAAAGTGTAAGAGGATCATATGTACTTGACAAGGTAGCACAGGTTGAACATCAAAGGGTGAAGCCGAATAGGGATGATGAGATCGTCTCTAATCTAGCTAACGTCGACAAGCTACTAGAGTCCCAGCAGAAGCAGATTATAGAGTTGACACAAAGGGGACCTAGTATGAAGCAGCAAAAAGTGAAGAGTGTTGAAGATACCTTCAATCAATATATGGCTGAGAATGATGCAAGAGTAGATCGTCTAAAGGCCAAGCTAGAGGCAAAAATTGATGCAAATCATGAGGATATATCTAAGCAGATGAAGGACTTGACGTTGTTCATGAGGCAGGTGGCTGCGAATGTGAATCAATTGACACAGACGTTGGGGAATAATGACATCATATTGAGGTCTGGAATGCAGTATGAGGGACAGATGATGCCGGAAATAAATTTTGAAGCTCCAGGAACTCGATTCGACCAGGGTTTGACCAAGCCAGTAGGTCGAACCACACTCTGGAGGTCGAACCAAGCACCTGGGTAACCTCCGGAGCTTCCAGCAGATCGGTTCGACCAAGACCCTCATGGTTCGACCAACCCTGTTGGTCGAACCGAGGTCGAACCAACCTATTCGCGACCTCCTATTTTATCTGAAGTGCGATTCGACCACGTCAAGAATGGTTCGACCAATCCAGTTTGTCAAACAGTGATCGAACTAGCCTGTTCAGAGCACCATGTTTTGTCTGAAGCACAGTTCGACCATGACCATCATGGTTCGACCAATCCTGTTGGTCGAACCGTGGTCGAACCAGCCTGTTCGGGAGAGAGCACAATTTCAGATACTCGGTTCGACCACAACACACCTGGTTCGACCAACACCCCAGGTCGAACCGAGGTTGAACCACCATGTCCAATACCATTTTCCGCACGTAATGTCTTACCTGATATTAATGACACTCCAGTGTCATTCCAAGAGCAAAATACTGAGCTTATAGTGAAACAAAGTGGGAAAGAGCAAAGAGGTTGAGAGTCGAGACGCTTAGACTGCAGATGGATAATGAAGATGTGATTTTCTCTCTTGATCAAGCAATGTAGATGTCTATGGAGACTCAATCGTGCAAGAGCATAGATGTGATTTCTAACTTGTTTAATCTTGATTTTAATAGGACATATGATTCTGAATTTAAGTGGAAGATTAACAAGGAGGTGTCTAGACAGCCATGGGAGGAAGGAAATTTTGAGGATCATATTTTTGTGACCAAGAAAGGTGAAGTGTTGAGTGTAGATAAGAAGAGGGAAAGAAAGTATTTGAAGGTGAGGATGCGAGAAGACCGCCATCCTATCCAGTAGTCTACAAAGTGGTATTCCGTCGTGACTCTCCGACGTTAAACATGTGCGCCTGTTAGGGGCTTTCTCTTCCATTTTATTGCTTTATTTCTTTCGTGTGAGTAAGAAATTTTTATATTTAAGATGCTTACTAATCGAAAATTACATCTCTTTACAAACTTATTTTCAACTTAAGTTTTTACTAAGTTTGGGGGGTGATGTTCTTACCTCATTAAAGCACCAAGAGTATAATCTTTTTTTTGTAATGTTTGCTAGGAAAGTTGATTTTTTGCGGTATGTTGAAACTTTAATCGATTATGATGTATCGATTTTTTGCAATTTGCCTAGTGTTCAGTGGTGTTTCTAGTGTGTGAAGTCGACTAGATAGTCAATTGATTCTTTCTTATAGTTCTCCTATTTTATTATTGATGAATCTGTGATGATGAGGTGTGCTTGACTTTTTTATGATAGAAAAGGTAAAAGAGGGGGAAAGACGAGTTCTACACAGAGGCTTGACCTGACAGAGTTGAACAACTCGAGGAGCTCGTGCACGTTTTGAAGAAAAAAATCAGGTGCCCTCGTTTCCTTATTCTAATTTTTATATGTGATTTCAATTTAGGGAGTGAAAGGATTGAGTTTATATTTTTGGTGATCCATGTGAGCTTATATTGTTTAAATCATGCTTGGATTTCATATGCTCTTGAAATTGATGAAGAAAGTGTACTTGAGTTTTATTGTGGTATGAAGTTCTATGTGTACTTGTGGGATATTGCTTACCATGAAAAGGTGTTCTGTTACTTGTTAAAAACTCATGTGAGATTGTGAGCCTCGTTGATCATGTTACATAATCACATGATATTTCTTTTCTGGTGAGTATCATTCTTGTGTGTGTATTCTAGAACTTGCCTCTTGTCTTACTTGAAACTACATGTGTATTAGATAATGGGAGATGATTTAAGGCCATCCTTGAATTTATAAGTCACTTAGCCAAATAATTGCCTACCAAATGATGTTTATCCGTAGTTAGCCCCATTGAGTCTAAAAATCTCATTCTTTTGCAGCCTACGAGAAATAAGCACTTTGAGTTTCTGAATTTTTTTAGCCTTGATTGTCCTTCTATAAGAGAATTAATGGCTTTTCAAAGTGCGTTGATGGAGTTTGTTAATAGTTTGAGAAGGAGTGAAATTAGTGTTGAAAAAGTGATTGAGCTTGAAAATGCATCTAAATAAAATCATAGAGTAGTGCTTAAATCTAGTACTCCATGGAATCAAACACCCTAGGGTAGTGCTTAAATCTAGTACCATATGGAGGATGCGCGAGGTAGTGCCCGAAACTGGTACCTCGAGAGAAAAATGAGAGAAGAAAAAAAAAGAGGAGAAAAAAATGTTGTGCTTGAAAGAAAAGTAAAAGAGTTGAGGAGGATGTTGTGCTTAATTGAAGTGAGTAAGAAGAATGAAAGATCATGATGGAGTGCACGCTTGATTGATCCGAAATTTGAGTCACTTATCCATATATTTCCTACCTTAACCAAAGAGCCAACATTACATCCAAAAGAAAAGTCATTTTTATCCCATTTTCGAATCATACTTTTAGTGGTGGAGAGTTTGAGACTTTTGGCAAGCTTATGGTTACGCATGCACTTGAATTGAATTTGAGCGTAAACACCTTAACCCATAAGTGTACATCTTTTACACTTGAATGCGAACGACATATACTTCCTGTGAGAACATGTCAATGGAGTATTTGAATTGGTGGTAATTGTCTTATCTTGTATGCTATGAATTGATTATTACATATAATGAGAGTTGCATGACCTATGTTGAGGACAATTGTATTATGATTGGGATATTTGTCATAGTCCTTGTTTCCCCGCTAATCTTACTCTCTCTCTTTATTTTTATTTTGTTGCCTCAGGACGAGCAACAGGTAAGTTTGGGGGATTGTTGAGAGTGGAAATTAGAGTGTTTGAATGTCAAATTTAACACCTTTTTTATGAGAATTATTGTTATATATTAGCACAAGATTATTATATTTTATATATATGAGAAAAATGCGCGGTTGAGGTGTTTTATTGTGTTTTAGGTGGAAAAATGATCAAAAGTGCAAAGTTGGAGAAAAGGTGCAACTTGTGTAATGAATGCTGAAAAATGAACATCCAATTTGTGTAATTTTTCTGTGTTTGTGCGGAGATCAAAACTGATGTTATGATACGTAGTTAGAAAGCCACTAAAAAGAAGATCGTTTTGGCGTAAAGAACACCTCAATCGGAATCTAAACGAGAAAGTTATGATCAAAGAGGTGACGTCGCCTGAGCTGTGCCGAATAGAACAGCTGTGTTACTTTCCATAGCTTGTTACATATTAAAATGTTAGTTTTTCTGTGAGTTCTTTATATTGATAGAAAATAAAGGAAGAGAAGATCGTGTGAGCGCAAGAATCACTTAAATCGGAGTTTTGAAGAGGAAGTTATGCTCAAAATCGTGAAGTCGCGCAGCTGCCAGCGAGAATTTCCGAATTTGTGCGTGTTTTTACACCACTCAGTGTGTGTCGCGTGTTTTACATCCCATTGCATGTATTTTCATGTTTTTCAAGAAAAAGTCCATCCAATGTCCATAACGAGAGCTCACAAGTATAAAAGGGGATGTAGATCACATCATTATTCATTAGAATATACATTACAATTGAATACGGATTGGATACAACACAACCATCCTAAACCCCATAAGGGGGGTTCACCCCCCAACCATCATCCACATCCTTTCCTCCATCTATCCATCACTTTGAAGATTCATTCATGGAATCAAGAGGAGAACTAAGAGAAGGATTCAAGATGGAGAAGGACGCTACGACGCCACATCTAGGGTTTATTTCGTTTCCTAATTTATCTTATAATTTTTTAGACATCCGGGTAAGATCTATCCAACATCCATAATTGTTCTTCGTAACATCATGGGTTAGAGCCTTTTTGGTAGAACTAGGGTTTTGAAGGTTTTTATGAATTAATTGAACTTTCGTGTGTAAACTTCGTACAATACTACTTGTGGATTTATTTTATATTTGATTGTGCTTTCTTAATCCATATTCACGGTCGTTTTGTGCATCTTCAATTGGTATATAGAGTCTGAATATATATCTTAGTTGAAGATTGAGTGCGTTCACCGCTGAACAGGATTTCTTGTTATGATTCTAAGTGAGGGGACTCTGAAGCTTCATTAGAACTATCATATATGAATACTTATTAATTGAATTGAATTCGGGTTAGTAAGTAGAATAAAGAGGATAATTTTATAGTACCTATAAAGGGAGATCATATCGGGTTAGAGTACCAATTGGCCAGGGAAATAATTGATACTGATAGTACCTAGAAAGGGGGGTAGAATTATATCTCTTGCTCCGAGATTATTCACACGTATTACATGCATGTTTACTTGTGTCTATAGAGTAGATATGCATGGTTTAGTGATGCGTCCATATTCCACAAGGCAGAGCCGAATATCAACACATGGAAGGGAAATTAATGCGTGAAACTGGATTATCCTAGGGCTACCTATTCTCCTACTTGATCCACTTTCGTAATTCTTCTAGTGTTTATTTTATTTTAATTGTTATTTTATATTTTTGTTAGTAGATTAATAATTCAATCCTTAAGCTTTTATTGCCTTACGTCTTACTTAATTTAGTAAATACTCCCCCCGACCACTTACAAGGTACTCGTTTGTTTTTTGCGCGTGGATTAAGGAGTATTATTATTATATATAAAGTGGGTAGTTGTATTAGAGGGAAGTGGTGGGCCACAGGGTGTACTTTTTTACCAAAAAGGAAAATGAATACCTTTGAAGTGGACTCCCAAAATGGTAAAATGAATACCTTGTAAGTGGCCGGAAGAAGTATTTAAATTGAAAATACGCCGTCCTTTGGGTTCGATAATTCACTTAGTCGCTTGCTTAAGCTGCAACTGATATCCTTAATACTTGTGGATTAATTTTGCGTGCAAAGAAAACGCGTATCAAGAACGCCAACTTGAGATGGCTTAAATTCGAAAGGTTTAGCACCTGAATCCCAGATTATAAGAAGTTTGCCGAAGAACTTAACTTAAGCAGGCTTAAATCCGGGCAGTTTAGCACTTGAGTCCCAGATTATAGGCCGTTCTTGAGAGAACTTAGCTTAAGAACGCTTAAATCCGGGCGGCTTAGCACCTGAATCCCAAATTATAAGTCGTTCGCCGAAAAACTTAACTTAAGAACGCTTGATCTGGGCGGCTTAAAACAAGTGGCTTAAAACCTGATTCCCAGACATATTCCGTTCTTGAATTGACTCTCGTTGAAGGAATCGAAGAACTATTCAGACAACTCTGAAGTCTTTGATCTTCGTAGAGAATCGCTCTCGTTATGTCTGGAATGAATGGAGGAGGGCTCCTTATATAGGTGAAGGGAGAGGATGACCCATAAATAACTCGCAATCTGATTGATCAATTGCAGATTTGACATGATTCTGCGGGCTTTGGTCTTTCCATCCTTGCAATTTGATTGGTCAATATTAATTTGACATGATTCTGTAGGCTTTGAACTTTCCTACCTTATTTAATTTAAACCATACTCCCTCCGTCCCGGGCTAAGAGGGATATTTTTATATTTTGGTCGTCCCACCCAAAGAGTCCCCTTTTATTTTTTACACACATGGGACTCACACACCCCATCTAATACAATTAAATGTTGGGACCCACACTCCTACTAATACAACTACCCATTACATATTAAATAATAATACTCCTTAATCTACATACCAAAAAGCAAATGGCCCTCTTAATGAGGGATGGAGGGAGTACTTAATTTATTAGGTTAAATTAATTATCAATTATTTATTAATATATTTTAGAAATTAATTTATTAAACCTCTAAATAAAATATAATAAATTAAAATTAATATTTTAATCATGAAAATTCACGTGTCGCTATTTGATTGGACCGTGAATTTTATTTGCTTACAAATTCCCCCTTGCGATTTGTTCACGGACTCCGTATCTTGTTGTGAAGGAATCGCAAAAGTCTTTATTTCTTCAAAATTTTGCTAAAATTTGCTTCCACCTTTGTATCTTGGGCTTTCAAGTATTGCTTGAATAATGTGTAGTATCGATTACACAATTAAGAAATTATTTTATCCAATAAGTAAAGTAATTTTCTTAGCCCAATTATCTCAAGCCCACATCTACTTCTTCCCCACTCAATTTCTATCGTGACAGGAGAAAATAAATATGGTAATGATTTTCCCTTGCTTATCAATGCTTTGCAAATCTTCATCAAAATTTGTGAAGGCAAAATCTCTTGTGTCCCCGGGCGCACAAATTTAGATCTGTGTGCCCAAACCTGATCCTACTCGTATTCTCAAACTGACCCGAAATACTTAAAGGAAAAAAACTCAAATTCAATCTAGGGTTTATCATTGTTCACAATCAGACGACATTCTCTCCCTTCTCTTATTCTCGCTCTCTCTCAATTTTCTTCTGAACTCCGATTCTCCGGCGCACAGATCAGGTTTATTTCGTGAATCATTCTTCTGGTCTCTCTTCACTCTTCGTCCTGAAACTGACCCACGGCACAGCGCCCATTCGCTTCGCGCGCCGGAAGGCAACGAAGTTCAGTTCATCCGCAGCGGAATGGAGCAACGGCGACACGACCTTACCTTAGCTGGATCTCGCATTTTAAAGGTTTTCCTTCTCATATACTTCTCTTTTCTGTATTAGAGTTTGATTTCGTGTTTAATTTTCATAGAAATACTTATAGAACGAGCTATCAATGATTCCATTTTAAAGGTTTTTCGTCTCATGTACTTCTCTTTTTCTATATTAGAGTTTGATTTCGTGTTTAATTTCAGAGAAAGTTGAAGAGCTACTTAAGAAATTGATTAATAAAGTTATCATAGCTTCAGATGATTTACCTCCGGCCTCTGGCAAAGGAACCACAGTGTCATCTACTAAGCCAAAATATAGGTCGATCTGATTTTAAATGTTGTATTTACTAACAAAATTTCATCTAATAGGGTGATTTCTCATTATTTTTACTTGCCTTAACAGTTAATGTCCATTAATGTAAAAATGGTTAATTGTTCTACTCCCATTTGTCAGTTATCGGCCTTTAATTCACTGAATTTGTCTGATCTTTTCTATTGAATTATTAATTACATTTATTGAGCAAGATTAGAAGACACCTTATAGCAATTTTCATGTATGGGATGATACAAACGGCAGTCAAACTACATGTTTTGGGGATTAAATGGTTTTAAATTGTTAAAAAACTTTTAGTCTTGTGGTTGCTTTGTTTCATAATTTATTTAGACAAAAGTTTATATTTTGTACATTCACACCAAATGATGAATTCTAACATGAGTTATTGACTAGTAAATGAAAAACAATAGAAGAGTAATAGCAGCAGAATTAGTTCATGCATAGTAGGAAGACTAAAATTTCATTTTAAAGACAGCTACATATTTTCATTTAAACATTAAACAGAGTAAACTACATCAACTAAATTTGATAGCTTCCTGTTTTACTTTGCATTTTTTAATTTCTATCAATATCTTTGGTTTCTTGTTTCATATTATTATTTTTTTCATTTCAGGTTTTTATTATAATCATGAGCTCAAAACTTGTCCTTTTAGATATTTGACCACATTAAAACAAAAAAATGATTTTGCTGCTGGGTTAAATGAAGGCCCATCAAAGAAGCGAAAAAAAAAAAACCAAACCTGTGGAAGGCAGGCAGGGCATTAGAAAAATGGAGTAGAACACAAATTAAGAATACATGAAAAGGTATGTACATGATGAAAAGGTATGTACATGAAGTTGGTAGAAATATTAGAAAAATGAATAGAATTGGCCATGGCGTGGAGGAGTAGGTACTGGAGTTGACCGTTGTCGCCATTGAATCCAATGTTGTTGTCATCATCGTGTATCAGAATTAATTGATCTTACTTGCCTCTATCCCATACGCAGCGCACGCCAGCAGCATCGCCACCCCGAATGGAAAAATGCAGTTGACTCTGATCCCTGCCTCCCTAGCTTCGCGCAGGCTGTCTTGACTAGCCCCACCACTATGTGTTTGGAGGCCGAGTAGGCATGCGAGCCCTCGTTGCCCACGCAGGCCGTCACACTGGTCGTGTAGATGATGGATCCTTTGACCTTCCCTTCTACCATGACGCAGGTGGTAGCTCACCTTAACGTTGCAATGATGGTAGCTTACCTTTTCCGACTCCATTGAACCCGTCGCTTGACGTCCTAATTCATCTTGTATGTTCCACACGATGGAAATTAGTGCAAAGAGTATTGGGGAAGAAGACAGATGAACATGCTATGTTCACGGGATATTTTTATTCATCTTGAGTGTTTTAAGTTTATGTTATTGAGGTATTATAACATGGTGTAAAAGAGTATATTATTGTTATGCAAATAGTTTGTATTGTTTTCATGTGAATAGTACGTAGTTGCAAAGAGTATATTGTTGTTGAGTAAATAGTATATTGCTAATGAGTAAAGGGTATATATTGTGTTGTCATGTAAAAGGCATGGAGTTTAGTGCTCATGTTGTTAACAGTGTTTTAAATTTATGTAATAAAGGTATTATAACATGGTGTAAAGAGTATGTTATCGTTATGTAAAGGGTATATTATTTTTTGTGTAAATAGTATATATATGCAAAGGGTATATTGTTACTGAGTAGGGGGTATATTGCTAGTGAGCAAATGGTATATTGTTATCAGGTAAAGGGTATGGAATTTAGAGCCTCTGTTGTTGACAGTATTTCAAGTTTATGTTGTTAAAATATTATTATGGCTTAGTGCATATAGTATATGATTTTATACAAAAAGATACGATACTCAATACTAAAGGGTATAACATTCAATAACAGTCATTATAAATAAAAGCAGAACTCTATATCCTCTTTGAATGCAGGTATAGTCATTACAACTAAAGGGTATATCAGCTCATATTGAAGGGTACATTGTTGTTATGCAAAGGTTATATTATTGTCATGTGAACTGTATGGATTTGCAAAGGGTATATTATTGATGAGTAAAGGGTACATTCTTGATGAGCAGAGGGTACATTGTTGTCATGCAAAGGGTACGGATTTTAAAGAGTTTCAAGTTTATTATAAAAGATATTATGGCATGGCGCAAAGGGTATATTGCGGATGAATAAAGGGTACATTATTGATAAGTAAAATGTATATTACTCACGAGTAAAATTAAGAAAATTGTGTTGACAGATGAGGGTTCAAGCAAAAAATAATGAATTACACATTGTTCTGCAATCTGTAGATTAAAATCATAAAAATTGAAAGTCATTATATATAATATAATGCAACATAGACTTCAAAAGCTAATTCAATACAATCCAAGTATAATGTACAAAAAAGAAAAGAAAAGAAAAGAAATCAACGTTGTTATCATGAAGTATCCAGTGTACAAAGCCACAAACTGTGTTGTCAACATTGGTTAATACTATGAATTAAGGCAAAATTGTGTTGTCAAACCCACAACTCCAGCTTCATCATTGAATTCAAGCTATGAAACCATTTCTCTAGCCAGCGGTGAGTCCGTACGAACCAGATCTGCAACTCCTTGAGATTGCAAAGGTCGTCCAATGCAATATTATTCCATCCTCTTAATTCCTCTGTCCTAAAAATTCAGTACCAAAGATGGATATTTGGAAGCTTCAAACTAGAGGAGAATGAAGGTGGAATCATGTTTCGATAGAGCAAGCCCTATTGTCAAATCCTCCACGATGAATTTAAGATAAATCTGTTACTTTATTCTGGAGTGAAGAATCGCACGTACTCAAAGGTAGAATCTCACGCACTTTGATGTAGAATCACCCATATTGATCACGTCCTCTGCACTCCAGCCTCCAGCGCTGAAATCACATAGTCATAGGTGAAGTATGTGTTTTGAAATTTTCTTTGTAACTTATATATGACCCGTTTTCTTATGGGTCGATTCGAACGCACATAATTAGATCCGTGTATCCGGACACACAAGAGTCTCACTCATTTGTGAATGTCTATTTTATTTGTAGTAATAAATCTCTTAAAATTTTGCAGAGATTACATCAACACAAATAATTTCCATATTTACAATAAGCTCATCACTATATAGATAATAGTGGATCATGATCGATTCTCTTCATCAAAATTTATACAGTATCAACTAATAATTTTTCTTCCTTTTTTTTTTTTCAGGTTACCCACGGTGGTTCAGACCCGTGTCCACTTAGATGGCGAGCTACACACTCATGATTTTTTTTTAAATCGTGCCCATGATGGCGGTGTTTCAGATCCACAATTTCAATAGGTTGAGGGCAATGAAACAGGCAATCGAGACCGGCGTCGTGAATTCTTGGCGACTAGGGATTTATCCCTAGTTGGAGGTCGCGGCAAGTCCGATGTGAGTCCAATGTTTCGGACCAAGTATTAATCAAGTCGAGACTATCTTTCCGATCGTGGCGGTGATTGTCGGGTGTTGGAAACGAAAGGCAACGCCTTGCGTTGGACCCTTAGTTTTCCGACAGCGACTCCCTGCAGTGACGATGGACTGGCAATGATATCGGGTGTTGTGACTGAGAGGCGACGCTATGCGTTGAGCCTTCGAGTTTTCCAACAATGGCATCCCGCAGTAGCTTGATTTGGTTCTTCAATGCTGGAGTCGGTGATCACGAGTAGGCAGACGACGCGATGTTTCCGGCGATGGATCTGACCGGGCTGGGCTTGGCAGCAGATCTGATCGGCATACACAAGTTCAGCCGTAACTCTTGGCGGCGCTGGCATTGAATGGTGGTCGACGACGTTTACCGGCTGTCGACGAGGCTGGAAATGGTGACTGGCAGCGACTTGTCGTCGACGATTGACGGACAGAGAGCGGCGCTTTTGGCGACGGCCGGCGTCGCGCTTCCGGTGTGACTTTTGACGGCGATTTCCAACTGTATGGGCGGCTGTGCGCAGTGAGTGTCCATGATTTCGGCAGTGCAGGTAGGTTCGATTTGTTGGAAAATGAGGAGTTTCTTCAATAAAGTTTTGAGAGGGAAGATCACTTTTTTCTTGAAGAGAGAGAAGAAGGCAGGTTGTGTTTACACATGGATGGAGAGAGACATTTTTTTTCTTTTCCTCTACGTTGAATTCACGTGACTATAATGGAGGAGAGAGGTAAATTTTCCATTAATAGCAAAAACATATTCACGTGACTTGCCTTGACATGAATTCAATATCCAACTTTGACTTCTATGTCTATTTTGATCTTAACATGACATGGGCTTGGATCATTTTGTGGATTAATCTTTGGGCCTTCAAAGTTTCACCCCTTTATTAACTTGAGCCCATAGTTTCATCACTTTCTTGCCAAAACTTGGGCCCGTCACTCATGCTCATAATTTTAAATTAAATTCATAATTTTGGACTTAAATCATGAATTAATTTAATTGCTCATCTTTAATACTTTGAATTTCACCCGTCATGAGTTTAATTTATAATTTTAGAATTAATAATTAATTAATCATATATATTTATCTTGATCTCTTAATTAATTAAATCCAAAAACTTAAATTAACTTGAATTCATCGGCTCGCTTTGCAACATACGATGCGAAACCATGAATTACTCTCCTCTTTTCTCTGCTGCAAGAATTTGGTAAACACTCTAAGAATTTGAATTTACATCACCACTTCAATAACTTGAACTTCTTCGTCCAAACTTGTGTTCCACATGCGTCTTCTCCTTATCATCCTCCTTTCAACTTATTCATGCTTTATCTTACTGCTTGCTTCACAAACTTGATGAAAATAGCCTAAATTATGACTGCACTTAGTATAGTACTAAGCTGCCTACGTACCTCTTCGCAGAGGATCAAGTCATAACGTAGTTCAAGGGGACATGATTTGGTTTGAATGGGGGGCCGTACACAGTTTATACTCATGTGGGACAGGAGTGACTATTCTTTAACTACTATAGACAAAGTAGGGTATTTAATGCTTTAACCACTTAAAACACCTAAGTGGGGTGAATTAATAGTTTAACCACGTATAATTACCTTTGGTGGGTATCGTACACAGTTTATACTTATGTGTTTGCCTAATTTTTTAGCACTCACGAGCAAGAATACTCGATCGTTGTAGTAGTATATCCCAAGAAAAATTATCAATCCAATAAGGAGTTATTTTCGTACTAGCAAAATACGTGAGCTCATGTTCATTGTTGTTTTTGTAAAGATGATCGGGGGTTTTGAGATTGGATAACAACTAAAACAAGAAGCAAGTAAATAATATAGCAAATAAGATAAATGACAAGTAAAGAAAATGGTTGCTTAAGTTCAAGTATGGAAAAACATGGGATTAGAAACATCCAAGCACACTCAATTCATATTATCATGCAAACGGAATTCAATTCAATTGATGTAGACTAAGGGTGATCACGATTATATCCTAAGCTCCCTTTCGGGTTACAAAGGTTGTTGATCCATTTTAGACTCCCAAAAGCACTTAAGATCAAAGCCCAACATTAACCCCTTCCATCTAGGTACTAGTTAGATTAAACTCTCCCTTTTTGTGTACTAAGGCCAACGAATGGATTGGTTCCCCTCATTGAATTCAAATATCCTTTCGGTCAAACCCAAACTCAATGTCTAATCATGCCTTCCTAATACTATAGAGGGTCGTTTCCGTCTCACTCCAAGCAATACATACATGAACATCATAATAGCATTTAATTACCACAAATAATCCATTGATCAACAATCCATTAAATCAATAAACATTCATGAATAACAAACCATGCCATCACAACATCAAGACAATTAAATTCCATGAATAGAAATCAACATCAATTAAATCAAAAACCAATTTAATCCACATGATAATATAAATCTAATATGCTCTTCATATTCCTAATCCCACTAGAGGGATTAGCCTATCATAGTAAAAGTAACAAAACAAATAAATGATTCATTACAATTACCCATAGTCTAAGATCTAAAGAAATACAAAATGAATGGATTCTTCCCTATCAATTTCTTGAAGAGAATCTTCTATTCTTCTTGATCTCCACCTCTAGCTCTTGATTCCTTGAGATCTCTCACACCCAATGGAAGGGATGAAGTTTTGATGGAGAATTAATGGAGATGATGAAGATGGATCAAAATGGATGAAGGTGGATGAAGATGGTGGTGGGAAATGGAAGAAATGGTGTGTGAGGTGTGTGTAGATGATAGAATTTTCGGATCCCTGCCAATTGTTGAATAAAGGGGTATTTATACCCCTATGGAGGCTTCTAGAAGGATCTGGAAATTTCTGCAGGAAAATACCCGGCACGAGTCGTGCTCTGCAACACGGCCACGAGCTGGCCGTGTTGTGTCTTCTGATGCTCCCGCACGGCCTCGCCTTACAGGGCCGTGTTACGCAACACGGCTCGTGTGCTGCAACACGAGTCGTGTGTTGTAACACGGGCACAGGTGTGGTCGTGTTGGCTCTTCTGATGTCGCCACACGGCCACCTTCTTACAGGGCCGTGTTGGCGACACGGCTCGTGCTCCCGACTCGACTCGTGCGACTGGACACGACCGGAAGTTGCCCGTGTTGAATGACTAGATGTCGCCACACGGCCAACTCTTACAGGGCCGTGTTGGCTACACGGCCCGTGTTGGTGCTGGCTCCTGCATTTCTTCACTATTTTGGCTCGTTCTCCCTCGTTTCAACTCCGAATTGAGATCCGCTTTTTCCTACACCTTCCTTATCATGTTTAGCATCCAATAAAAAGTGAAAATCTTACGTTTAAGTTCATTCACACACATTTCAACAAAAATACAAAACACAACCAAATAACATATAAAATACGGATAAAATAATACGAAAATACATATAAAAAGACACTAAAATATAGGTGAAAATAGCTCTAATCAACCCCCCAAACTTAAGGTGTTGCTCGTCCCCGAGCAACGAAAATGACAAATCAAAAGGAGAAATTTTCACCTAGAAAAGACTAAACGAATATAAGCAATAACACATCGTTAGCACTAATAACAACAAACTATGCTAAGTCATCCTACAACATTAAAATCATGACATGAGAAATTAACAAGTTCAATCAAAAGAGAATAAAGTGTAATATAGTTCCTTTTAAGTCCAAGCCTCACAATGGATATTGATGTCTCTCAACACTCTTTTGAAAAAGGGTAAATCACACTCATTAATCAATTGGCTCGACTCGCTATAAGCTTGCTCGCGGACTATATTCACAAACCACCAAAGTTTCAATTAATGATCAAAAAGATCTTTAATTAGGATGTAATGATAGGCTCTTTGGTATGGTAGGAAGTATATGGATAAGAGTGACTAACAAGTGTAAGTAATCGAAGAGATGATCAACTTCCTCAACTTCTCCACTTTTCTTTCTTCCTTTCTCAACTTTGGTACTCACAAGTACTACTCATCAACATTCCTTTGGATTGAGCTTCTTATGATGCATGCTTCCTTTCTTTGAATTTTTATTTCCTTGAGCATCTTGTTGTTGCTTTACTCATTTTTCTTGTTTTGAGGTTGCATGTTCATTCTTTTTTTTATGCTCTTTCATCCTTTTTCTTGCTTGTTTACCATTCCCTTTTCTTCTTTTTCTAATCAATCAATCCTTTCTAGCTACCATCTCCTCAATGCCCCACACAAAGGTGTATATAAGCTTGAATGGGTAATTAAGGCTTGTAATGTGCTAAATTCACAAGAAATAGGCTTATAGGCTCAAAGTGGTTGACTAAGGATGATGTTCAAGGTAGGAAACATATATGGTAATGACTATAATAACAAGGATGGCCTTAGATCATTTCACCAATCTCCACTAATCGGGCTCGTTCCTATAGTCCTTGAGCAAGTTCTAACTTATCAAACACAACCGATCCACTCATGAAGAAATACCATGTATACATGGTTGAGGCTCAAATGCTCACAAGCTTGTGCTCGAACCTTAAGGAACTTATTACACCACATTCATCTCACAATTGAACAAGTTAAGTAAAACATGTCACAATTTGAAAGTGTAGAGATTCTTAATCATAATTTGTCATCACTTATCACCACAACATATCATCACTCACGTTCAAAAATGACTCACGACATCCCTAAACAAACCACCAAACATCCCAAGACAAGAATGAAAATACACACAACACAAAAATAAGGACTCAACAAATAAGACACAACAAAAATAAAAAACATGCAAAAATACAAAATACCATCATCCATAAGAAAATTAAGCACACATTCATCCCAACCTTTATTGAAAAGGAAATCCTAATATACGAAAGTAAACCTCCCATAAACATAACAAATGAAGTAGCATGCTAGTCACAACAATCCAAATCAAACTCAATTCATTTCAAGTAGTAAAATGATAAGGTGTAGAGTACTCCCTCAATAGGCATTTGGTAAGGAAAGCGTTAGCTTCAAGCTCCATCATGCTTCCAATACCTCTCATTCATGCTCAAACACTCAACAAACACCATTATTTCAACAATTTCATTATGAATATGGACTATCATGCACTTCAACACCACCAATAATGCCAAAATCAACCCAAACTCATGAGAAAATTTTTAAAATTTGTCCAATTTTACAAGAATCATACTCAAGTGGTGAGTCACACCACACACTCTCCCCCCAAACTTAAATAGAAACAAGAGTTGAGACTTAAGTTTGCAAAAAGTGGTGAGACTTACCCTTGTAGTTTCCATTGATGATCTTCTTGTAGAGAAGTAACCGCATCCACACGACTCAAGCTATGTCCACCACGCACTAGCACCCCCCAAACTTAACTCGAGACAAGAGTCACGAATTAAGTTTGCAACAAGTTGTGGAACATGTCAACTTGAATCCATGAAGCATTTCTCTTTTCTTCAATGTGCATTTTTCTCCATGAGCACAATCAATCTAAAAGGCCAAAATAAACAAGCAACAAAAATAAAGCAATAAAGATAGTGATGGGGTGCCTCCCATCGAGCGCTAAGTTTAACGTCTTCAAGCTAGACGAATGTTTAGCTCATCTTTCACATAAAGTATCCACAAAGAGGGTCTCCCTTTGTGATGAATCCACATAGTGCTTCACACGATGACCATTGACCAAGAACTCTCCCCCGTTCTCATCCATAACCTTTAGAGCTCCCCCATCAAGTACTTCCTTTACCACATAAGGTCCTCTCCATTTGGACTTCAACTTGCCCGGGAAAAGTCTTAGTCGAGAATTGAATACCAACACCGTCTCACCCTTTTCAAAGCTCTTCTTCCTCAAACGAGCATCATGCCACCTCTTGGTTTTCTCCTTAAAAATCCTTGAGTTTTCATAAGCATTTTCTCTAAATTCCTCAAGCTCATTCAATTGTAAGAATCTTATCTTCTTCGAAGCTTTCATGTCAAAATTCAACTTCTTAATGGCCCAATAAGCTTTATGCTCTAACTCCACCGGAAGATGGCAAGACTTACCATAAACAATTTGAAAAGGAGACATACCAAGAGTGGTCTTGAATGCGGTTCGAAAGGCCCACAATGCATCATCAAGTTTATTTGACCAATCCTTTCTACTCACACTCACTGTTTTCTCCAAGACTTGTTTGATTTGTCGATTAGAAATTTCAGCTTGACCATTCGTTTGAGGGTGATACGGAGTAGACACTCGATGCTTTACTCCATAAGTCTTGAGAATGTTCTCCATGAGCTTATTTATGAAGTGACTACCCCCATCACTTACCAATACTCTAGGTACTCCAAATCTTGTGAAGATATGCTTCTTTAGAAACCCCATGACCACTCTAGCATCACTTGTTCTTGAAGGTATGGCCTCAACCCATTTCGATACATAGTCGACCGCCAATAGGATATATAGGAATCCATTCGATTGAGGAAACGCTCCCATGAAATCGATGCCCCACACATCAAATATCTCCACTTCTTGAAAGCTCTTAAGGGGCATCTCATCCCACTTGGAGATTCCTCCCATCCTTTGACATCGATCACAACCCTCTACAAATTTCTTACAACTCTTGAACAAAAATGGCCAATACAACCCCGATTGTAAGACTTTTGCAGCGGTCTTTTGAGCTCCAAAATGGCCTCCACTAGGTGAAGAGTGGCAAAACTCCAACACACTATTCCATTCTTCCTCGGGCACACATCTTCGCACAAGAGAATCATTGCACATCTTGTACAAGAATGGATCATCCCACAAGTAACTTTTAACATCATGAAAGAACTTCTTGGATTGATACTTATTAAGCTCATAAGGCCTCCTTCCACTAGCCAAGTAATTCACATAGTCCGCATACCACGGGCTTCCTTCTTCCTCCACTAAAGCCTCAATTTGATAGCAATCACACTCCAAGATTTCTTCATCGGGAAAAACCTCTTTGATTAACTCATAAGTACCTTCACAATGCTCCCTCGACTCTAACCTTGAAAGATGGTCGGCTATCACATTCTCCGTGCCCTTCTTATCTCTCACTTCAATATCAAATTCTTGAAGAAGTAGTACCCATCTTATCACCCTTGGCTTTGCATCCTTCTTTGCCATGAGATACTTGATAGCGGCATGGTCGGTGTATACAATAGTTTTCGTTCCTACCAAATAAGGACGAAACTTATCAAATGCGTATACTACCGCCAAGAACTCTTTTTCGGTAGTGGTGTAGTTCCTTTGAGCCGCATCAAATGTCTTGCTTGCATAGTAAATAGCTCGGAATTTTTTCTCTCTTAATTGCCCCAAAACCACTCCAAGAGCTACGTCACTTGCATCACACATCAATATAAATGGTTCCTTCCAATCGGGGGTGATCAAGATGGGTGATGAAATCAAAGCTTCCTTTAGCACCTGAAAAGCATTTAAACAATTATCATCAAACTTAAATGGCACATCTTTTTCAAGGAGATGAGATAGAGGTTTAGAAAATGAAGAAAAATCCTTGATGAATCTACGATAGAACCCGGCATGACCAAGGAACGATCGTACTCCCTTCTCATTTGTTGGCGGTGGAAGCTTCTCTATAGCAACAACTTTGGCTCGGTCAACTTGCAATCCCTTTGAAGAGATGTGATGTCCAAGTACAATGCCATCATTTACCATGAAATGGCACTTCTCCCAATTCAACACTAAATTAGTGTCTTGACATCGCTTCAAAACAATAGCAAGGTTAGACAAACAATTATCAAAAGAAGAACCAAACACCGAGAAGTCATCCATGAAAACTTCCATTATATTCTCAATTAATCCTTCAAAGATTGCCATCATACACCTTTGAAAGGTGGCCGGTGCATTGCAAAGTCCAAATGGCAATCTTCGAAAAGCAAATATTCCATAAGGACAAGTGAAAGCGGTCTTTTCTTGGTCTTCGGGTGCTATGAGAATTTGGTTATACCCGGAATATCCATCAAGAAAGCAATAAAACTCATATCCGGCTAACCTATCCAACATTTGATCCAAGAAAGGTAAGGGGAAGTGATCTTTACGTGTGTTTTCATTAAGCTTCCTATAATCAACACACACACGCCATCCCGTCACCGTCCTAGTGGCTATGGTCTCATCTTTATCGGTCTTCACTATAGTCATACCCCCTTTTTTAGATACTACATGCAATGGGCTCACATAGGGGCTATCACTAATAGGAAAAATCATATCGGAGTCTAACCACTTAAGAACCTCTTTCTTTACCACTTCTTGCATGATAGGATTAAGTCTTCTTTGGTTTTGAACACAAGCTTTCCCTTCATCCTCAAGTCTTATCTTATGCATGCAAATTGTTGGACTAATTCCCTTCAAATCATCAATACACCAACCAATAGCCGACTTATGCTCTTTAAGGACATTAATCAATTTATCAAGTTGACTAGAAGTTAGAGATGATGATACAATTACCGGATAAGTCTCATTTTCACCAAGGTAGGCATAAGTAAGATGATCGGGTAGAGGCTTCAACTCCACCTTCTTTTCCTTTTTCTCTTCTTGCTCGAGTGAATCTCTAAGTGGTAAGAACTTTTCATTTCCTCTTGAGATGGCGGCTGCAACCTCTTGAGCTTCACTACAATCACCTAGATCAAGCAAACAATTAATCAATTCTTCATTTAAATCAAGAGAAGTAGTAGAAATATTAGAAAGAGATAAAGAATTGCTCAAGCAAAGTTCAAGTGGATCCTTGGTTACAATGGAAGGCCAACTCTCCTCGACACTTCCCTTTACAACATCTACACTTTTACATTCTTCATCATTCATTGGATATTGCATGGCCTTGTGTAGAGAGAATACCACTTCCTCATCATTAACCCTCAACTTCAATTCTCCTTTGTAGACATCAATAAGAGCTCTCCCGGTAGCAAGAAACGGTCTCCCAAAAATCAATGGCACATTTTCATCCTCCTCCATATCTAGAACAACAAAGTCCACCGGAAAGACGAACTTATCAACTTTCACCAACACATCTTCAACTACTCCTTTTGGATGTGTCATAGATCTATCCGCCAATTGAAGTGTGATGGAAGTTGGCTTTACTTCACCTAATCCAAGCTTCTTGAATATGGAGAGAGGCATTAGATTAATGCTTGCACCGAGGTCACAAAGAGCCTTGTTCTTCTTGTTCTTTCCAATTTCACATGGTATAATGAAACTACCCGGATCCTTCAATTTTTGTGGAAGTTTCCGTTGTAGAATGGCACTACACTCTTCGGTTAGATTAACCGTTTCATTGTCCACAAGACTTCTTTTCTTTCCCATGATGTCCTTCAAGAAACGAGCATAATGAGGCATTTGATCCAAAGCATCGGCGAAAGGCATATTGATTTGAATCTTCTTGAAGATTTCAAGAAACTTTTTGAACCTCTCATCCAAACCCTTCTTCAAAAACCTTTGAGGAAAAGGAACCGGTACTTGAGTCTTGGGTATTCCCCAACTATCTCTTTCAACTTCAACTTCCTTTTCCCTTAACTCCTTTGCCTTTTTCCACTTTGGAATTCTCTCTATCTTCTCTTCATTTTTCTTTTGCTCAACAATTTCTTTTTTCTTGCTTACTTCCTCCATTTCAATCTCTTCTTGCACCAACCCTTCTTCCACCTTGCTTTCCACTTCCCTTTCAATGACAATACTATCTTCTTTAGGCATAGGAGGTTCCTCATACTCTTTTCCACTTCTAAGAGTGATAGCTTTGCAATCTTCTTTAGGATTGGTTACCGTGGTAGATGGAAACTTTCCTTGTTGGTGTTGGGATCCCACGGAAGAAGCAATTTGACCCATTTGATACTCAAAAGCTCTCATCCTATTGTCGGATTTCTTTTCATTTTCCTCCAATCTAGCCTCCATCTTTGCATCTCTTTTTTCCATGTAAGCCCTTGTGTCTTTCATGAATGCCATCAATGTCTCTTCTAATGATGCTTTCCCCTCTCCATTAGGCGGCTTAGCACTCGGATCGAATCCCGGAGGATATGACACGGCGGCTTGTGGATTAGAGTAAGAAAGATTTTCATGCTTCCTCGGAGCTTGATAATTTCCACTTGATTGATTGAAATTGCTTCCCCGAGCTTGTCCTTGATATCCTCCTTGGTAATTACCTTGATTAGAAGGATAATTACCTTGGAAATTCCCTTGATGATGGAAATTCCCTTGGTAATTTCTCCTATCTAAATAGGCAACATCTTCTACACTTTGCATAACCTTGCTCTCATCATTCACCATAGAACTTGTGCTTCCCCCTTGGCTTACTCCTTGAGTGATCAAATTCAATTGCTTTGTTAAAGCTTGAATGCTCTCATTAAATTCCTTCATGCCTTCACTTTGGAACATATCACTCTTCACTTTGTTCACACTCTCCACTTGAGCTACTTTTCCAAAGGCATAACCTCCCATTACTCGCTCGGAAGGCCATTGATAAGCATTCATCGCAATGTCTTCAAAAATATCCATGGCTTTCATAGCATTCACTCCAAATATAGACCCTCCGGATGAGGCATCTACATGCATCCGATTTTGTTGATTCAACCCTTGGTAAAAGAAAGCCACTTGTTGATTCTCATGAAAATCGTGTTGAGGACACTTTCGGAGCATCTCTTTGTAGCGTTCCCATGCTTCATAAAAATTTTCATCCGGAAGTTGCCTAAATTGAGTGATAAGGCTTTTCAATTGGAGCGTCTTTGAAGGAGGAAAGTACTTGTTTAGGAACCTTTGCTCAAGATCTTCCCATGTATTACAACTTCCCAAAGGAATTGTATTGTACCATGCTTTAGCCTTGTCTCTTAAAGAGAAAGAGAACAACCTCATTCGAATAGCATCCTCCGACACTCCCTTCATCTTGACGGTATTTGCAACCTCCAAGAAAGTAGATAGATGAGTGTTCGGGTCTTCAAGAGGACCTCCCCCAAACTGATTTGCTTTAACCATGTTGATCAATCCGGTCTTGATTTCATAATCATTGGCTTGAACCGGAGGAACCATATTGTGTACGGCTCTCGGTTGGAAGTAATCCCGAATTGCTCTAGGCCTTGGCAACTCTTGTTGTTGAAATATCCTTTGAGCTTCTTGATTGGCAAGCAATTGCATATACTCTTGATTTTGAGCAAAGACATTCCTCATTATCTCCGCTGGATTCTCTTGCACTCCTTCTTGTACCCCCCTTTGATCTTGTAAAGGATCTTGGGGTGGGTCATAATTAACATTGTCTCCCCTTTGATTCTCCATTTTTGTTCCTTTTCTAGCTTTACGCCTCTCTCGCTTCCTTTGTCGTGCGGTCCTTTCAATCTCCAAATTCAAAGGAATGATCGATTGATTTCCCTTTGATCTTGTGATCATAAAACACCTACGAAAAGGCCAAGAGTGAGACCACAAACACAAATAATAAATAAAAGAAAATAAAAAGAATCCTTATCAAGAACAACTAAAACAATAACACAGTACTCGACTAGTCCGTCAAACTCCCCGGCAACGGCGCCATTTTCTTGTTTGCCTAATTTTTTAGCACTCACGAGCAAGAATACTCGATCGTTGTAGTAGTATATCCCAAGAAAAATTATCAATCCAATAAGGAGTTATTTTCGTACTAGCAAAATACGTGAGCTCATGTTCATTGTTGTTTTTGTAAAGATGATCGGGGGTTTTGAGATTGGATAACAACTAAAACAAGAAGCAAGTAAATAATATAGCAAATAAGATAAATGACAAGTAAAGAAAATGGTTGCTTAAGTTCAAGTATGGAAAAACATGGGATTAGAAACATCCAAGCACACTCAATTCATATTATCATGCAAACGGAATTCAATTCAATTGATGTAGACTAAGGGTGATCACGATTATATCCTAAGCTCCCTTTCGGGTTACAAAGGTTGTTGATCCATTTTAGACTCCCAAAAGCACTTAAGATCAAAGCCCAACATTAACCCCTTCCATCTAGGTACTAGTTAGATTAAACTCTCCCTTTTTGTGTACTAAGGCAACGAATGGATTGGTTCCCCTCATTGAATTCAAATATCCTTTCGGTCAAACCCAAACTCAATGTCTAATCATGCCTTCCTAATACTATAGAGGGTCGTTTCCGTCTCACTCCAAGCAATACATACATGAACATCATAATAGCATTTAATTACCACAAATAATCCATTGATCAACAATCCATTAAATCAATAAACATTCATGAATAACAAACCATGCCATCACAACATCAAGACAATTAAATTCCATGAATAGAAATCAACATCAATTAAATCAAAAATCAATTTAATCCACATGATAATATAAATCTAATATGCTCTTCATATTCCTAATCCCACTAGAGGGATTAGCCTATCATAGTAAAAGTAACAAAACAAATAAATGATTCATTACAATTACCCATAGTCTAAGATCTAAAGAAATACAAAATGAATGGATTCTTCCCTATCAATTTCTTGAAGAGAATCTTCTATTCTTCTTGATCTCCACCTCTAGCTCTTGATTCCTTGAGATCTCTCACACCCAATGGAAGGGATGAAGTTTTGATGGAGAATTAATGGAGATGATGAAGATGGATCAAAATGGATGAAGGTGGATGAAGATGATGGTGGGAAATGGAAGAAATGGTGTGTGAGGTGTGTGTAGATGATAGAATTTTCGGATCCCTGCCAATTGTTGAATAAAGGGGTATTTATACCCCTATGGAGGCTTCTAGAAGGATCTGGAAATTTCTGCAGGAAAATACCCGGCACGAGTCGTGCTCTGCAACACGGCCACGAGCTGGCCGTGTTGTGTCTTCTGATGCTCCCGCACGGCCTCGCCTTACAGGGCCGTGTTACGCAACACGGCTCGTGTGCTGCAACACGAGTCGTGTGTTGTAACACGGGCACAGGTGTGGTCGTGTTGGCTCTTCTGATGTCGCCACACGGCCACCTTCTTACAGGGTCGTGTTGGCGACACGGCTCGTGCTCCCGACTCGACTCGTGCGACTGGACACGACCGGAAGTTGCCCGTGTTGAATGACTAGATGTCGCCACACGGCCAACTCTTACAGGGCCGTGTTGGCTACACGGCCCGTGTTGGTGCTGGCTCCTGCATTTCTTCACTATTTTGGCTCGTTCTCCCTCGTTTCAACTCCGAATTGAGATCCGCTTTTTCCTACACCTTCCTTATCATGTTTAGCATCCAATAAAAAGTGAAAATCTTACGTTTAAGTTCATTCACACACATTTCAACAAAAATACAAAACACAACCAAATAACATATAAAATACGGATAAAATAATACGAAAATACATATAAAAAGACACTAAAATATAGGTGAAAATAGCTCTAATCAACCCCCCAAACTTAAGGTGTTGCTCGTCCCCGAGCAACGAAAATGACAAATCAAAAGGAGAAATTTTCACCTAGAAAAGACTAAACGAATATAAGCAATAACACATCGTTAGCACTAATAACAACAAACTATGCTAAGTCATCCTACAACATTAAAATCATGACATGAGAAATTAACAAGTTCAATCAAAAGAGAATAAAGTGTAATATAGTTCCTTTTAAGTCCAAGCCTCACAATGGATATTGATGTCTCTCAACACTCTTTTGAAAAAGGGTAAATCACACTCATTAATCAATTGGCTCGACTCGCTATAAGCTTGCTCGCGGACTATATTCACAAACCACCAAAGTTTCAATTAATGATCAAAAAGATCTTTAATTAGGATGTAATGATAGGCTCTTTGGTATGGTAGGAAGTATATGGATAAGAGTGACTAACAAGTGTAAGTAATCGAAGAGATGATCAACTTCCTCAACTTCTCCACTTTTCTTTCTTCCTTTCTCAACTTTGGTACTCACAAGTACTACTCATCAACATTCCTTTGGATTGAGCTTCTTATGATGCATGCTTCCTTTCTTTGAATTTTTATTTCCTTGAGCATCTTGTTGTTGCTTTACTCATTTTTCTTGTTTTGAGGTTGCATGTTCATTCTTTTTTTTTATGCTCTTTCATCCTTTTTCTTGCTTGTTTACCATTCCCTTTTCTTCTTTTTCTAATCAATCAATCCTTTCTAGCTACCATCTCCTCAATGCCCCACACAAAGGTGTATATAAGCTTGAATGGGTAATTAAGGCTTGTAATGTGCTAAATTCACAAGAAATAGGCTTATAGGCTCAAAGTGGTTGACTAAGGATGATGTTCAAGGTAGGAAACATATATGGTAATGACTATAATAACAAGGATGGCCTTAGATCATTTCACCAATCTCCACTAATCGGGCTCGTTCCTATAGTCCTTGAGCAAGTTCTAACTTATCAAACACAACCGATCCACTCATGAAGAAATACCATGTATACATGGTTGAGGCTCAAATGCTCACAAGCTTGTGCTCGAACCTTAAGGAACTTATTACACCACATTCATCTCACAATTGAACAAGTTAAGTAAAACATGTCACAATTTGAAAGTGTAGAGATTCTTAATCATAATTTGTCATCACTTATCACCACAACATATCATCACTCACGTTCAAAAATGACTCACGACATCCCTAAACAAACCACCAAACATCCCAAGACAAGAATGAAAATACACACAACACAAAAATAAGGACTCAACAAATAAGACACAACAAAAATAAAAAACATGCAAAAATACAAAATACCATCATCCATAAGAAAATTAAGCACACATTCATCCCAACCTTTATTGAAAAGGAAATCCTAATATACGAAAGTAAACCTCCCATAAACATAACAAATGAAGTAGCATGCTAGTCACAACAATCCAAATCAAACTCAATTCATTTCAAGTAGTAAAATGATAAGGTGTAGAGTACTCCCTCAATAGGCATTTGGTAAGGAAAGCGTTAGCTTCAAGCTCCATCATGCTTCCAATACCTCTCATTCATGCTCAAACACTCAACAAACACCATTATTTCAACAATTTCATTATGAATATGGACTATCATGCACTTCAACACCACCAATAATGCCAAAATCAACCCAAACTCATGAGAAAATTTTTAAAATTTGTCCAATTTTACAAGAATCATACTCAAGTGGTGAGTCACACCACACACTCTCCCCCCAAACTTAAATCGAAACAAGAGTTGAGACTTAAGTTTGCAAAAAGTGGTGAGACTTACCCTTGTAGTTTCCATTGATGATCTTCTTGTAGAGAAGTAACCGCATCCACACGACTCAAGCTATGTCCACCACGCACTAGCACCCCCCAAACTTAACTCGAGACAAGAGTCACGAATTAAGTTTGCAACAAGTTGTGGAACATGTCAACTTGAATCCATGAAGCATTTCTCTTTTCTTCAATGTGCATTTTTCTCCATGAGCACAATCAACCTAAAAGGCCAAAATAAACAAGCAACAAAAATAAAGCAATAAAGATAGTGATGGGGTGCCTCCCATCGAGCGCTAAGTTTAACGTCTTCAAGCTAGACGAATGTTTAGCTCATCTTTCACATAAAGTATCCACAAAGAGGGTCTCCCTTTGTGATGAATCCACATAGTGCTTCACACGATGACCATTGACCAAGAACTCTCCCCCGTTCTCATCCATAACCTTTAGAGCTCCCCCATCAAGTACTTCCTTTACCACATAAGGTCCTCTCCATTTGGACTTCAACTTGCCCGGGAAAAGTCTTAGTCGAGAATTGAATACCAACACCGTCTCACCCTTTTCAAAGCTCTTCTTCCTCAAACGAGCATCATGCCACCTCTTGGTTTTCTCCTTAAAAATCCTTGAGTTTTCATAAGCATTTTCTCTAAATTCCTCAAGCTCATTCAATTGTAAGAATCTTATCTTCTTCGAAGCTTTCATGTCAAAATTCAACTTCTTAATGGCCCAATAAGCTTTATGCTCTAACTCCACCGGAAGATGGCAAGACTTACCATAAACAATTTGAAAAGGAGACATACCAAGAGTGGTCTTGAATGCGGTTCGAAAGGCCCACAATGCATCATCAAGTTTATTTGACCAATCCTTTCTACTCACACTCACTGTTTTCTCCAAGACTTGTTTGATTTGTCGATTAGAAATTTCAGCTTGACCATTCGTTTGAGGGTGATACGGAGTAGACACTCGATGCTTTACTCCATAAGTCTTGAGAATGTTCTCCATGAGCTTATTTATGAAGTGACTACCCCCATCACTTACCAATACTCTAGGTACTCCAAATCTTGTGAAGATATGCTTCTTTAGAAACCCCATGACCACTCTAGCATCACTTGTTCTTGAAGGTATGGCCTCAACCCATTTCGATACATAGTCGACCGCCAATAGGATATATAGGAATCCATTCGATTGAGGAAACGCTCCCATGAAATCGATGCCCCACACATCAAATATCTCCACTTCTTGAAAGCTCTTAAGGGGCATCTCATCCCACTTGGAGATTCCTCCCATCCTTTGACATCGATCACAACCCTCTACAAATTTCTTACAACTCTTGAACAAAAATGGCCAATACAACCCCGATTGTAAGACTTTTGCAGCGGTCTTTTGAGCTCCAAAATGGCCTCCACTAGGTGAAGAGTGGCAAAACTCCAACACACTATTCCATTCTTCCTCGGGCACACATCTTCGCACAAGAGAATCATTGCACATCTTGTACAAGAATGGATCATCCCACAAGTAACTTTTAACATCATGAAAGAACTTCTTGGATTGATACTTATTAAGCTCATAAGGCCTCCTTCCACTAGCCAAGTAATTCACATAGTCCGCATACCACGGGCTTCCTTCTTCCTCCACTAAAGCCTCAATTTGATAGCAATCACACTCCAAGATTTCTTCATCGGGAAAAACCTCTTTGATTAACTCATAAGTACCTTCACAATGCTCCCTCGACTCTAACCTTGAAAGATGGTCGGCTATCACATTCTCCGTGCCCTTCTTATCTCTCACTTCAATATCAAATTCTTGAAGAAGTAGTACCCATCTTATCACCCTTGGCTTTGCATCCTTCTTTGCCATGAGATACTTGATAGCGGCATGGTCGGTGTATACAATAGTTTTCGTTCCTACCAAATAAGGACGAAACTTATCAAATGCGTATACTACCGCCAAGAACTCTTTTTCGGTAGTGGTGTAGTTCCTTTGAGCCGCATCAAATGTCTTGCTTGCATAGTAAATAGCTCGGAATTTTTTCTCTCTTAATTGCCCCAAAACCACTCCAAGAGCTACGTCACTTGCATCACACATCAATATAAATGGTTCCTTCCAATCGGGGGTGATCAAGATGGGTGATGAAATCAAAGCTTCCTTTAGCACCTGAAAAGCATTTAAACAATTATCATCAAACTTAAATGGCACATCTTTTTCAAGGAGATGAGATAGAGGTTTAGAAAATGAAGAAAAATTCTTGATGAATCTACGATAGAACCCGGCATGACCAAGGAACGATCGTACTCCCTTCTCATTTGTTGGCGGTGGAAGCTTCTCTATAGCAACAACTTTGGCTCGGTCAACTTGCAATCCCTTTGAAGAGATGTGATGTCCAAGTACAATGCCATCATTTACCATGAAATGGCACTTCTCCCAATTCAACACTAAATTAGTGTCTTGACATCGCTTCAAAACAATAGCAAGGTTAGACAAACAATTATCAAAAGAAGAACCAAACACCGAGAAGTCATCCATGAAAACTTCCATTATATTCTCAATTAATCCTTCAAAGATTGCCATCATACACCTTTGAAAGGTGGCCGGTGCATTGCAAAGTCCAAATGGCAATCTTCGAAAAGCAAATATTCCATAAGGACAAGTGAAAGCGGTCTTTTCTTGGTCTTCGGGTGCTATGAGAATTTGGTTATACCCGGAATATCCATCAAGAAAGCAATAAAACTCATATCCGGCTAACCTATCCAACATTTGATCCAAGAAAGGTAAGGGGAAGTGATCTTTACGTGTGTTTTCATTAAGCTTCCTATAATCAACACACACACGCCATCCCGTCACCGTCCTAGTGGCTATGGTCTCATCTTTATCGGTCTTCACTATAGTCATACCCCCTTTTTTAGATACTACATGCAATGGGCTCACATAGGGGCTATCACTAATAGGAAAAATCATATCGGAGTCTAACCACTTAAGAACCTCTTTCTTTACCACTTCTTGCATGATAGGATTAAGTCTTCTTTGGTTTTGAACACAAGCTTTCCCTTCATCCTCAAGTCTTATCTTATGCATGCAAATTGTTGGACTAATTCCCTTCAAATCATCAATACACCAACCAATAGCCGACTTATGCTCTTTAAGGACATTAATCAATTTATCAAGTTGACTAGAAGTTAGAGATGATGATACAATTACCGGATAAGTCTCATTTTCACCAAGGTAGGCATAAGTAAGATGATCGGGTAGAGGCTTCAACTCCACCTTCTTTTCCTTTTTCTCTTCTTGCTCGAGTGAATCTCTAAGTGGTAAGAACTTTTCATTTCCTCTTGAGATGGCGGCTGCAACCTCTTGAGCTTCACTACAATCACCTAGATCAAGCAAACAATTAATCAATTCTTCATTTAAATCAAGAGAAGTAGTAGAAATATTAGAAAGAGATAAAGAATTGCTCAAGCAAAGTTCAAGTGGATCCTTGGTTACAATGGAAGGCCAACTCTCCTCGACACTTCCCTTTACAACATCTACACTTTTACATTCTTCATCATTCATTGGATATTGCATGGCCTTGTGTAGAGAGAATACCACTTCCTCATCATTAACCCTCAACTTCAATTCTCCTTTGTAGACATCAATAAGAGCTCTCCCGGTAGCAAGAAACGGTCTCCCAAAAATCAATGGCACATTTTCATCCTCCTCCATATCTAGAACAACAAAGTCCACCGGAAAGACGAACTTATCAACTTTCACCAACACATCTTCAACTACTCCTTTTGGATGTGTCATAGATCTATCCGCCAATTGAAGTGTGATGGAAGTTGGCTTTACTTCACCTAATCCAAGCTTCTTGAATATGGAGAGAGGCATTAGATTAATGCTTGCACCGAGGTCACAAAGAGCCTTGTTCTTCTTGTTCTTTCCAATTTCACATGGTATAATGAAACTACCCGGATCCTTCAATTTTTGTGGAAGTTTCCGTTGTAGAATGGCACTACACTCTTCGGTTAGATTAACCGTTTCATTGTCCACAAGACTTCTTTTCTTTCCCATGATGTCCTTCAAGAAACGAGCATAATGAGGCATTTGATCCAAAGCATCGGCGAAAGGCATATTGATTTGAATCTTCTTGAAGATTTCAAGAAACTTTTTGAACCTCTCATCCAAACCCTTCTTCAAAAACCTTTGAGGAAAAGGAACCGGTACTTGAGTCTTGGGTATTCCCCAACTATCTCTTTCAACTTCAACTTCCTTTTCCCTTAACTCCTTTGCCTTTTTCCACTTTGGAATTCTCTCTATCTTCTCTTCATTTTTCTTTTGCTCAACAATTTCTTTTTTCTTGCTTACTTCCTCCATTTCAATCTCTTCTTGCACCAACCCTTCTTCCACCTTGCTTTCCACTTCCCTTTCAATGACAATACTATCTTCTTTAGGCATAGGAGGTTCCTCATACTCTTTTCCACTTCTAAGAGTGATAGCTTTGCAATCTTCTTTAGGATTGGTTACCGTGGTAGATGGAAACTTTCCTTGTTGGTGTTGGGATCCCACGGAAGAAGCAATTTGACCCATTTGATACTCAAAAGCTCTCATCCTATTGTCGGATTTCTTTTCATTTTCCTCCAATCTAGCCTCCATCTTTGCATCTCTTTTTTCCATGTAAGCCCTTGTGTCTTTCATGAATGCCATCAATGTCTCTTCTAATGATGCTTTCCCCTCTCCATTAGGCGGCTTAGCACTCGGATCGAATCCCGGAGGATATGACACGGCGGCTTGTGGATTAGAGTAAGAAAGATTTTCATGCTTCCTCGGAGCTTGATAATTTCCACTTGATTGATTGAAATTGCTTCCCCGAGCTTGTCCTTGATATCCTCCTTGGTAATTACCTTGATTAGAAGGATAATTACCTTGGAAATTCCCTTGATGATGGAAATTCCCTTGGTAATTTCTCCTATCTAAATAGGCAACATCTTCTACACTTTGCATAACCTTGCTCTCATCATTCACCATAGAACTTGTGCTTCCCCCTTGGCTTACTCCTTGAGTGATCAAATTCAATTGCTTTGTTAAAGCTTGAATGCTCTCATTAAATTCCTTCATGCCTTCACTTTGGAACATATCACTCTTCACTTTGTTCACACTCTCCACTTGAGCTACTTTTCCAAAGGCATAACCTCCCATTACTCGCTCGGAAGGCCATTGATAAGCATTCATCGCAATGTCTTCAAAAATATCCATGGCTTTCATAGCATCCACTCCAAATATAGACCCTCCGGATGAGGCATCTACATGCATCCGATTTTGTTGATTCAACCCTTGGTAAAAGAAAGCCACTTGTTGATTCTCATGAAAATCGTGTTGAGGACACTTTCGGAGCATCTCTTTGTAGCGTTCCCATGCTTCATAAAAATTTTCATCCGGAAGTTGCCTAAATTGAGTGATAAGGCTTTTCAATTGGAGCGTCTTTGAAGGAGGAAAGTACTTGTTTAGGAACCTTTGCTCAAGATCTTCCCATGTATTACAACTTCCCAAAGGAATTGTATTGTACCATGCTTTAGCCTTGTCTCTTAAAGAGAAAGAGAACAACCTCATTCGAATAGCATCCTCCGACACTCCCTTCATCTTGACGGTATTTGCAACCTCCAAGAAAGTAGATAGATGAGTGTTCGGGTCTTCAAGAGGACCTCCCCCAAACTGATTTGCTTTAACCATGTTGATCAATCCGGTCTTGATTTCATAATCATTGGCTTGAACCGGAGGAACCATATTGTGTACGGCTCTCGGTTGGAAGTAATCCCGAATTGCTCTAGGCCTTGGCAACTCTTGTTGTTGAAATATCCTTTGAGCTTCTTGATTGGCAAGCAATTGCATATACTCTTGATTTTGAGCAAAGACATTCCTCATTATCTCCGCTGGATTCTCTTGCACTCCTTCTTGTACCCCCCTTTGATCTTGTAAAGGATCTTGGGGTGGGTCATAATTAACATTGTCTCCCCTTTGATTCTCCATTTTTGTTCCTTTTCTAGCTTTACGCCTCTCTCGCTTCCTTTGTCGTGCGGTCCTTTCAATCTCCAAATTCAAAGGAATGATCGATTGATTTCCCTTTGATCTTGTGATCATAAAACACCTACGAAAAGGCCAAGAGTGAGACCACAAACACAAATAATAAATAAAAGAAAATAAAAAGAATCCTTATCAAGAACAACTAAAACAATAACACAGTACTCGACTAGTCCGTCAAACTCCCCGGCAACGGCGCCATTTTCTTGTTTGCCTAATTTTTTAGCACTCACGAGCAAGAATACTCGATCGTTGTAGTAGTATATCCCAAGAAAAATTATCAATCCAATAAGGAGTTATTTTCGTACTAGCAAAATACGTGAGCTCATGTTCATTGTTGTTTTTGTAAAGATGATCGGGGGTTTTGAGATTGGATAACAACTAAAACAAGAAGCAAGTAAATAATATAGCAAATAAGATAAATGACAAGTAAAGAAAATGGTTGCTTAAGTTCAAGTATGGAAAAACATGGGATTAGAAACATCCAAGCACACTCAATTCATATTATCATGCAAACGGAATTCAATTCAATTGATGTAGACTAAGGGTGATCACGATTATATCCTAAGCTCCCTTTCGGGTTACAAAGGTTGTTGATCCATTTTAGACTCCCAAAAGCACTTAAGATCAAAGCCCAACATTAACCCCTTCCATCTAGGTACTAGTTAGATTAAACTCTCCCTTTTTGTGTACTAAGGCCAACGAATGGATTGGTTCCCCTCATTGAATTCAAATATCCTTTCGGTCAAACCCAAACTCAATGTCTAATCATGCCTTCCTAATACTATAGAGGGTCGTTTCCGTCTCACTCCAAGCAATACATACATGAACATCATAATAGCATTTAATTACCACAAATAATCCATTGATCAACAATCCATTAAATCAATAAACATTCATGAATAACAAACCATGCCATCACAACATCAAGACAATTAAATTCCATGAATAGAAATCAACATCAATTAAATCAAAAACCAATTTAATCCACATGATAATATAAATCTAATATGCTCTTCATATTCCTAATCCCACTAGAGGGATTAGCCTATCATAGTAAAAGTAACAAAACAAATAAATGATTCATTACAATTACCCATAGTCTAAGATCTAAAGAAATACAAAATGAATGGATTCTTCCCTATCAATTTCTTGAAGAGAATCTTCTATTCTTCTTGATCTCCACCTCTAGCTCTTGATTCCTTGAGATCTCTCACACCCAATGGAAGGGATGAAGTTTTGATGGAGAATTAATGGAGATGATGAAGATGGATCAAAATGGATGAAGGTGGATGAAGATGATGGTGGGAAATGGAAGAAATGGTGTGTGAGGTGTGTGTAGATGATAGAATTTTCGGATCCCTGCCAATTGTTGAATAAAGGGGTATTTATACCCCTATGGAGGCTTCTAGAAGGATCTGGAAATTTCTGCAGGAAAATACCCGGCACGAGTCGTGCTCTGCAACACGGCCACGAGCTGGCCGTGTTGTGTCTTCTGATGCTCCCGCACGGCCTCGCCTTACAGGGCCGTGTTACGCAACACGGCTCGTGTGCTGCAACACGAGTCGTGTGTTGTAACACGGGCACAGGTGTGGTCGTGTTGGCTCTTCTGATGTCGCCACACGGCCACCTTCTTACAGGGTCGTGTTGGCGACACGGCTCGTGCTCCCGACTCGACTCGTGCGACTGGACACGACCGGAAGTTGCCCGTGTTGAATGACTAGATGTCGCCACACGGCCAACTCTTACAGGGCCGTGTTGGCTACACGGCCCGTGTTGGTGCTGGCTCCTGCATTTCTTCACTATTTTGGCTCGTTCTCCCTCGTTTCAACTCCGAATTGAGATCCGCTTTTTCCTACACCTTCCTTATCATGTTTAGCATCCAATAAAAAGTGAAAATCTTACGTTTAAGTTCATTCACACACATTTCAACAAAAATACAAAACACAACCAAATAACATATAAAATACGGATAAAATAATACGAAAATACATATAAAAAGACACTAAAATATAGGTGAAAATAGCTCTAATCAACCCCCCAAACTTAAGGTGTTGCTCGTCCCCGAGCAACGAAAATGACAAATCAAAAGGAGAAATTTTCACCTAGAAAAGACTAAACGAATATAAGCAATAACACATCGTTAGCACTAATAACAACAAACTATGCTAAGTCATCCTACAACATTAAAATCATGACATGAGAAATTAACAAGTTCAATCAAAAGAGAATAAAGTGTAATATAGTTCCTTTTAAGTCCAAGCCTCACAATGGATATTGATGTCTCTCAACACTCTTTTGAAAAAGGGTAAATCACACTCATTAATCGATTGGCTCAAAAAAAATACAAAACACAACCAAATAACATATAAAATACGGATAAAATAATACGAAAATACATATAAAAAGACACTAAAATATAGGTGAAAATAGCTCTAATCATTATGCGGACCAGAAGTTCGTCGTACACAGTTTATACTCATGCGGACAGAAGTAACATGCAGTTTAGCCTCGTGCGTCATGGAGTATTGTAACTTGTATTTGTTTTACGCGTAGTAGCGTTTCAAGAATTTCCCGTTTATGGGGCCAATGGTCACGCCATCTTCCGAGATCAACTAGTAGGCGCCATTTGTATAGGCTTCTTTCACAACATGAGGGCCATCCCATTTGGGTTGAAATTTATTTCTAACATGATGAGTGACTACTATAGGTCTTTTCACAGCAAGCACCAAATCACCAATTTGAAAAGAACGTATCTTCACTTTCTTGTTGAATGTTCTCAAAAGACGAGATAGATAACACTCAAGTCTTTGTTGTGCTTCCAACCTCTTTTCATCTAATGCTTTCAATTCTTGACTTGGAGACAACTTTCTTTAGTAAACTGCACAAGGTTTTATTAAAGGCTTCGGCAAGACCATTGGCAGCTGCATTGTACATTGATGACTTCCTTTGCTTGAAGTCGAACTTTTCACATAGCTTATCAATCCAACTGTTGCTGAACTGCTTTCCATTATCAATGATGATGTAGCGAGGAACACCGTATCTGTAAATGATATTGATTCGAATGAAATCAACAATATTTTCTTTGACATGATGAACTTTAGTAGGTTGGCTTTTGAAACTAGCCGAACTGTATGAACTTGGAAGTAATGCTTCACCTTTGAAATCACGAAGATAAGAGATAAGCATATCTTCTCAATGGGTGAATATTTCAACTCATTTGGAGTCATGATTCTACTTAGATAGTATAGAGCTTTTTCTTTGCCATCATCATTTTCTTGTGCGAGTAAAGCTCCAACAGAACGCTCTTGAGCAGTTAGATAAAGGATTAATGGACGCCCGGGTATTGAAGCACCCAACACTAATGCATTCATCAAGTATTCTTTAATTCTATTGAAAGCATTATTGCAAGCTTCATCCCATTCGAATATGCTACCTTTCTTCATAAGGTGACTAAATGGTTAGCATCAGCCAGCTAAGTTTGATATGAATCTTCTCAAGTATGCCAACTTTCCTTGCAGACTTTTCAGTTCATGTATGTTCCGAGACATATGCATCTTCAGGATTGTGTCAATCTTTGCTTTCTCAATCTTGATTCCTCGACGGCGAACAATAAATCCAAGAAATTTTCCGGATGAAACTCCAAATGCACACTTAAGTGGATTCATCTTGAGTTGATGCTCTCTTAACCGCTCAAACACTCACCTTAGATCATGGAAATGATCTTTCCTTTCCTTTTATTTAACTACAATATCATCAACATAACATTCGACGATCTTATGAAGCATGTCATCAAATATCTTTTTCATGGCTCGTTGATAAGTGGCATCAGCATTCTTCAAGCCAAATGACATAACATTGTAGCAATATATTCCTTTCGGAGTACGAAAAGCTGTCTTCTTTTGATCCTCAGGAGCTAGACACCCATCCATAAATGAAATGACCTAATACCCCGTTGTTGCATCAATCATGAGTTCAGCAATTGGCAGTGGAAAGTCATCTTTTGGACATGCCATGTTCAAATCTCAGAAATCAACACATACTCTAAGTTGCCCATTTTTCTTTCTCACCGGCACGATGTTGGAAATCCATGTAGGATATTTGACTTCTCGGATCTTGCTTGTTTCAAGAAGCTTATTAACCTTATCCACAATCAAAGGAATCAACTCTGGTCGAAATCGACGCTGCATTTATTTTACTGGTCGAGTTTCCTTTTTAAGGGACAAGTGGTGCACTGCAATTTTCGGGTCCAAACATGGCATTTCTTTATGTGACCATGCAAAGACATCTCTGAATTCTCGCAAAATGCTAATGTACTTTTCCTCTTCCTCAACATTTAGCAGAGCACTTATGTAGGTAGGACGTGGATCATTTTCATCACCTAAGTTGATTTCTTTCAACTCATCAACAATGGCTTTCACTCCTTCTTCAAATTGTGGAGGAGCATCTTCAACATCTACCTCCTCCATTTGAGAATCATCAAGAGCAGTGGTATGATTGGTGGAAGCTACACTTTCTTTATCATCATCACTATCGTCTTTAGTAAAAATAATTGTCTGCATCTTGCTTTCAACATTCTTCCACATAATACAGTCAAAATATTTCGTCTCTTTATACGAGAGGGAATTCGACTTCGAAGCTGCTTGAAGCTAGGAGAATTGACATTATTTTGCCTCCCACACTTGTTCTCTCACAGGGTCCAAGCCTTTCAAAGATACTCCCAAGTCTTTCGAAGATAGAGATTCTCTTGATTTTTCTACAGTATTCATCAAACATATCTTCAGTGGATGAAGCTTCTTCCTCGGTGATATAATTTGTACAGCTTGCTCTTCTAATTTCAATGCGGATCGGCTTTTTAGGGACATATCTCAAACCTGGTTTAGCATTTTTTACAGTCTGACCACCATTTTCCAACATTTTCTGAGTAGCATTGAGACCATGTTCTGGTGGGTTGATAGTCTCTTGATACAACTTGCTCATCATCGGTTTTTCCTTTGATTCATAATCGGCCTTCATGAGGAGCTTGTAAGCTTGTGGACTATATGACTTAGCTATTTCTGCTTAAAATACTTCACCGTGTTCAATTTTTGCTCCTTCAACAGGACGTGTGAATCCTTTGAGTAGTGGATGAGAAGGTTTATTTTTATCAATCTTTGTTAAAGGCAACGTCAACTCTTCCAATGTCTCAAACTTCTCTTTGCTCTTCTTGAGAGTGAAAGATGATGTGCTACCCTCATCTTTTATTTGTTTATTGCCCCCATTATTTTGCGTTGGAGCTTCTTCATGCTTTACATCCTTTATATTCTTAAAGAAATATTTAGCATCTGCGAAGTAGGACTCGACTTCAGTAAATGGCTTGTTATCACCTAATACCCTTTTCACATTGTTGCCTTCGCTATATTTGAAGCACTGGTGTAATGTAGAAGGAATCACACCATTCTCATGCAGTCAGGGACTTCCCAAAAGCATGTTTTATGAAGTTCTTGCATCAATAACATGGAAGAGCACAGTTGATTTCATCTCATCAGTTAGCAAATCAATAACTATTATACCAAGAGTTCTTTGCCCTTCATGGTTGAACCCTTGAATCATCAATCGGCTATGATTGAGTTCATCCATCGGTATTTCTAACTTTTTCAACATCCTTAAAGACAGAATGCTCACTGTTGAGCCTCCATCAACAAGTATACGATTTATGAGATTGCGAACCCAACAACATATCTTCATCTGTGAAGGCCACCTTCATGGAGTAAGCTTTACCCCTAGTTTCAAATTGTTCGCTTTCATTGTCCTCTTCATTCACGACATGACATGAGCCTTCATCAGGACTTTCTTTTACAGAAGTGAAGTTTGTGGTTGCCTCATCTTCTAACACGATTTTCCCTTCCTTGGCCAGCTGCATAATCTTTTCTTTGAGGACGAAGCAATCATGAATTGGATGACCCACCAACCTATGATACTTGCAGTATTTTGGGTCATTAGTTCGGCTGGCTTCCTCTGGACGTTTCATCACAGGAAGGTCAAGAAGTTTATTTTTTATCAAATCATCGAATATGCCAGAAATGTCTGAATCCAGAAATTGATACTTTTTTCTTGCATCTCTTTAAGAGTTAATCTTCTTTGCCCCATTCTTGGGCAACCTGCTTCCCTTTGTCTTTCTTATCATCTCCATTCTTTCAGACTTTGACCGTCATAGTATTTGTGGCCATTGATTCTTTGTTGGAATTTTTAGCATAGGGCTTGCCCCCTTTTTTGAAATCTTATTTATCTTTGGACTTGTAGGAGTCCGACATTGGTGAATGTTTAATTCCACTGGCTGCCATGCTTAATTCCATATCATGGGCCCTAGTAGCCAACTCTTCGAAAGTCTTAGGCCGAATTCCTTGGAGTATATAAAGAAGATTCCATTCCATCCCTTGGATATACATCTCAATAGCAGACCCTTCGGATAGTCGATCCTTGCAGTTCAGACTTAGATTTCTCCATCGATTAATGTAATCGATCACATGCTCTTCTTTCAATTGACGAGTGTAAGTTAGCTCAATCATGCTAACGGTTCTCCTTGTGCTGTAGAAACGATTGAGAAATTCATGCTCCATTTGTGCCCAACTATCAATGGATTCAGCTTGCAAGTCGATATACCAATCAAAGGCATTTCCTTTGAGTGAGCGAACGAACTGCCTCACCATATGGTCTCCATAAGTACCAGCGTCATGGCAATTCTCAATGAAGTGTGCTATGTGTTGCTTTGGGTTTCCCTTGCCATCAAATTGTTGGAACTTTGGAGGTTGATAGCAAGCTGGCAACTTCAAGTTGTCCACTCTTTTCGTGAATGGCTTGACATAAGTGAAGGTGGGCTTAGAAGTCTCTTCAAACCTTTCTTTTATTGTTCCAAGTATAATATCCTTCAATTGATTGACTTGCAGCATTCCATCGGCTGAAAGCTGCAATGCTCCTTGAGTTTGCTCCCTTTCAATAGTCTAGCGCATTGTGATCTCTTCCACTTCACTATCATTCATGACTCATTTTCCGTTTGCATGGCTACTCTCCGCGACGTCCCTCCCTTCCATCAGTTTAGAGCTCTTTGAATCTTGAGCTTCTGTGTGTTTTGTAAGCCCTTCGATAGCTTTCGTCATACTTGCTAGCTGTTCCTCAAAGTTCATAGCATTTGTTGTCATCACTGGAGCTGCAATTGAGCCAGATGATGAGCTTGAAGATGAATAAGGGTGTGAGCAGGCGAAATCTTCATCACTATCCTCTTTAAGAGATAGTTGTTTTCTCGAAGCCTCCTCAACCGAAGGGTTGGATTCAGATGAGGTTTCCAACTTAGCTCTTTGTGACATGCTCCTCGTAACAATAGCAACATGTTCATTCAATGATTCTGAGAGCTTAGAAGCAGCGGTCCTTCCCACAGTGATCTTGACAGGAATCATTTTATATCTTCGAGCTTGTAGAGAGAAAAGATGAGAGGTAGAGACCGTCCCACTGGGCGTGCCAAAATTTATAACAATAAATTTTGTATTTATAATAAAATAAACACAAAAAGGTGAACAAAGATAATTTCAGACAGATTTAATTAAAAAGATATGTAAATGGGTTACAATCTCAATCAATCCTCTGATTCTTCTCTCGAACCAATTTGGCCTTGACTTGACTTGTGTGTCGACTACGCTGACTTTGACTTGAGTGTGTTGAGTTGAATCTTCAGATGAAGTTTATCCAAACTCGGCTTCATGGATTTATAACGTTAATCCATAGGCTACACCTTTACTCGAATTAAACGTTGATCCTTGAAGGTTTCCAGTGAAGAACATTGTTCAATATATTAGAACGCTATTAACTTCATGAAGAACGTCGAAGTACTTAGCTTAAGCAGGCTTAAATCCGGGCGGTTTAGCACTGAGTCCCAAATTATAGGCCGTTTGACTTAAGCATGCTTAAATCTGGGCGGTTTAGCACCTGAGTCCCAGATTATAGGCCGTTCTTTGAAGAGCACCAACTTGAGATGGCTTAAATCCGGGCGGTTTAGCACCTGAATCTCAAATTATAGGCTGTTTGCCAAAGAACTTGACTTAAGCTGGTTTAAATCCTGGCGGTTTAGACCTGAATCCCAGATTATAGGTTGTTTGCCGAAGAACTTGACTTAAACAGGCTTAAATCCGGGCAATTTAGCACCTGAGTCCCAGATTATAGGCCGTTCTCTCAACTCTTAAATCCGGACGGCTTAGCACCTAAATCAGATTATAAGTCGTTCGCCAAAAACTTAACTTAAGAACGCTTGATCCGGACGACTTAAAACCAAGCGACTTAAAACCTGACTCCCAGACGTATTCCGTTCTTGAGTTGACTCTCGTTGAAGGAATCGAAGAACTATTCAGACAACTCTGAAGTCTTTGACATTCGTAGAGAATCGCTCTTGGTGTGTTTGGAATGAATGGAGGAGGGCTCCTTATATAAGTGTAGGGAGATGATGCCCCATAAATAACTCGCAATCTGATTGGTCAATGGCAGATTTGACCTGATTCTGCGGGCTTTGGCCTTTTCATCCTTGCAATTTGATTGATCAATATTAATTTGACCTGATTCTACCTTCCATGCCTTATTTAATTTAAATCATATTTAATTTATTAGGTTTAAATTAATTATCAATTATTTATTAATCTATTTTAGGAATTAATTTATTAAATCCCTAAATAAAATATAATAAATTAAAATTGATATTTTAATCATAAAAATTCACGTGTCGCTTTTTGATTGGACCGTGAATTTTATTTGGTTATAGAGTAATTAATAGTAACATGTATGATTGAACCCACTTCATACTATTTCTTGGTTTTGGAATACCGCGACCAAACCTTCCGAAAGCAAACATGTTTTTAATTACAATAAAAAGAAATAGAGATGAAATATATGAATCGGGTATGGTCCGATGATGTGCGCAGGGGTTATATATATAGGCCGACCATACCTAATAAACAAATTCACTCTTTTATTCATATATATTTTAGGGATAATTGCAAAATTATCACTCTCTTATAAATTATAAATTACGGTATTAAAATCACCAAAATTATAATATTCCCTTCATCCAATAATAATAAGTGTCGTAGATACTCATGAAAAGTTGTTTTTAAAATTTATCCCTTTATAATGTTCATGGTCTATTATTCTTTTGGGATTTAATATTTATTTTTAGAATTCATTATAATAATTGTAATTTTATTCTTGTCTTTAGAATTTAATATTTATCACTAGGGTATAGTATTAATTTGAAGAGTATAATTATAATTTTATCCTTCTAATTCTTGGAATAATAATACCCTTGTTGTTTTGATTTATTTTGCCCCCAAAATTTAATATTTATTCATAGAAAGTTGAAGTCAAAATAAACTAGTATAAGTTTCTATAAATAAAGAGGTAAAATAAATTATAAACTATAATAATAAAATATTATATATATATATATATATATATATATATATATATATATATATATATCCTCCGTCCCACAATAACTTTTACGCATACATTATAAAATTTACATTTTCTTTTACAATAAATGGGACTCACACAAAATAATTAATACTTTAAGGGGCTTACACAAAACACTAAGGTTGTGTTTGGATTGAATCATTTTAAATCCAATGTATTTGAAAATAAATGGATTTTAAATTCCTTAGATTTTAAATCAATTCATTTGAATTCCGTTGTTTGAATAAATTATGAATTTTTTAAAAGATTTAAAATCCATAATTTAAAATTTATTTTTAAATAAAATATTATATATGATAAATAAAAATAATAATATTTTATTATATTAAATATTAAAATAAAAAATTTTATTAAAAATAATTTTTTTGGAAAGAACCCTACCACCCAACTACATATGCAATGGTGGAAATCTCACTTGCCTCAAAACTAATTAGATTGTTGACCAAGTCAAATCATGTTAATCTGATTGAGATTATATATATATATATATATATATATATATATATATATATATATATATATATATATATATATATATATATATATATATATATATATATATATATATATATATATATATAGTGTGTGTGAACAACTTGGGTGGAACCGATTCCACCAAATAAATTGGTGGAACATCCGAACACGTAATTTATTCTCCTTTATTAATGGTCTCCATCCTTCTTAATTAGTTTATCCTCTTTATTAATGTTGTTTTGTTTTTATTTTAAATTTATTATACTTAAATGACTATTATACCCTAAACACTAAGAGTAAAATAACCCTAAATTATAAAGGTGAAATTATAATTATACCCTAAACCTTAAACTCAAAGGGTAAAATATACCTTATACCACAAGGGTGAAATCACAATTATACCCTAAACCCTAGAGGTGAAGTATAGCCTAAATCACAAGGGTGAAATTACAATTATATCCTAAACACTTGGATCTAAATATACCCTAAACCATAAGGGTAAAATTAAAATTATACCCTAAACCCTAATGTTAAATTATACCCTAAATTAAAAGGGTAAAATTACAATTATACCCTAAACCATAAACCCTAAGGCAATGTTTGATTCCAGTTTATACTTCTGGGTTTAGATTTAATAAATCTCCTTAAATCTTCCCTATATACACTGATCGCTATTTTCTTTCACTCTCAAGTGTAAGGGATCGATTGTAGTGCGTGTGACCAAGTGAAAATATCATTCCCACGAGATAGTTATAAATTTAATAAATAATTCTATATGATAATTCAAATGCAAGACAAATCGGGATTTTTAAAAGGATGATTAATTAAACTAATAAAACTGAATTAAAATAATTAAACTAAGTAAAGAAATTAAATCACGCAGAGAAACGATTAAGAATTCAAGAATGAAGAATTGGTAATGCTCGGGCAAACAGCTTAATTATGTGACTGATTTATCTAGACCCAAATTAATTACCTGCAGATGTTTATAAGAGGATCACTAAGTCTAGTTAAACCTCCTTGATTAGGTAGAATTTAACACTTATAATGAGCTGCAAATCCTAGGATCGATAAGGAATTAATTCTTTCTCCCTCTATAGGTACTTCATGCTAAATTTCATTAAAGGTTAGAGCACTAGACTTCCCTTTCTAGGTACGCAATTACTAACCCCTTTTGTCTCCTTTCCAAATTACTTAATAATGATGTTTTACCAAGTAATTAATATTCCAAATTGATTGTCTAACACTCTTAGGAATTATAGGCCAATACCCTAAAACCGTCATAGGAAACAACAATTATTATGCAGAAATAAAGAATCCTATTAACTATCAATCAGTGATACCGTCATGAATAATTAAAGGAATCAAAACCCAAAAACACAATAATCTAAAGTCTCAAAATATTCTCTTCAATAAGGAAATAAACAATTTGCAGAGTAATAAATCCAAGTATAGGGCAATCAAATCACATAGTCAAAACTGTATTAATGCCCTAACATTACCAACAAAGAAACTTAGCCCATGGAATTATGAGGGCAAATCACAAAGATGTAATAAACCCTAACCATTGTGCTAAAATAACAAAGATAAATAACTAAAAATAAAGAACCCTTTTGGAGGACTCCGTCTCTTCAATTAAGATCTCCGTCGGACCTCCGTCTCTGATGAGTGGATGAATGGTAAGAGATGGAATTTTGGCAATAGGATGGGGGCGTGCTGTGTGGCGTCGCAATCTCTGTTCTCGCCTGAAGGATGAATTAGGCGCTTTAAAACAATCAGAATGTCGGGCTTCTCAAGTTGGGCTTTCAAAAGGCATGGACTTTTTAATTGCATGCAAACCTTCTTCAATAATGGTGGGCCCTCTTTGCAATACTTGGCATGCCACTCAATTAACTCATGAGCTCACACATTAATTGGATGGCATATGTTGGTAGTGGGATCAAATCAACACTCACGTGCTTTCCATTTCTCTAATACTAGTTCAAATAGTGATGTGGCAGGCATAGTGGTGAGCTTATTGGGCTTCACAAATGGAGATACATCCACAATGCATGACTTCTTCAAGCTTCTTCAATATTGGGCTGTTGCTAATGGGCCCACTTCATCAACCATGCCTTTAAAACTTTTTAAACAAATACTCTTTCTGTCCCATGAAACATTGCACACCTCTTTTCGACGCAGAGATTAAGAAAGTGATAACTTTTAGGGGTATTATGATATTTTTTGGTAATAAGTAAATGATAAAGTATGTTATGTGTGTTAGGTAGGGGTGGATTTTTTTAAAATAAAGTGTATGGGGGAAGGGTAATTGTGTTTGATTTTTTGCTTTTTTAGGAATGTGTAAACTTTTGTGGGACAACCTAAAATGAAAAGTGTGCTATTTGAAATAGGACGGAGGGAGTAATAATGAGCATAATGGGCCAAGATTTCGTAAGTCTAGAAAATCTCGCCTGCAATCATGCGGCCACACTGTTTTGATTATAACTTCTTCATCCGAATTTCAATTGAAGTGATTTTTGCGTGCACGCGTTCCTTTATCTTCCGTGGCTTTCCAACCATATCTCACACGACCAGTTTTGACTTTCACAAAAACACAGAAAAATTATGGAAAGTGGTCCTCTGTTTTCTTGCATGTTGCACAAATTCACCTTCATTCCAACTTTGCGCTCTTGATCCTTTTTCCTATCAAAATACAACAAAATACCTTTCAAGCACCTTTAAGTTAATAATAATTAGAAGTAATAAGATTTGTGCAAATAATATCAATTATACACTCAAAGAGGTATCAAATCGGACCCGAAAATACATGAATTTTCACTCTCATCAAACATCTACTAACCCTATTAACACTTACCCACCCCATCATACATTATCTCTTCTCAATTAATTTTCTTTCTTTCTCTCTCTTCCTTTTATCTCTGCTCCCACCTCAATTAATACTTGATTTGACATAATTAAAGTTTAAATCTACTCTATTTAAACCCAAAACAAACATCACCTAAGGATAAATTATACCCTAAAATAAGGGTAAAATTAAACTCTAAACCCTAAGGATAAATTATATCCTAAACTACAAGAGTAAAATTGCAATTATACCCTAAACCCTAAACTCTAAAAGTGAAATATACTCTAAATTAAAAAAAATAAATAAATAAATAAGAAACGAAAACAAAATACAAAAAGAAAATTATAGCAAATTCGGGGTGAGGGGTTGGGGGTGAGACCGTTCCACCAAATCAAATTTGGAACCGGTTCCAAGCTAGTATTTGTCTAATCTAAATAAACAATTGAAATATCATAATTCACATAAAAGTCAATTACAAAATAAATTCATATAATAAGTTGGTAATTTTATTCCTAATCAAACATGTGAATTCATTAATGGGAAGTTCACAATCCTTAGACTAAAAATAAAATTACATATCAAAAACTAAATTAAAAATGACAAAACCGTAAAATTATGTTATTCATGCGTGGTGTCTCCTTCCCGTTTCCAATCGCTGCCTCCTTGCAGAAGGTGGATGTGTGTGGAGTGTGGTGTAGAGAATATGTTAATGAAAGTGAGATCTAATCTGTGTATATGCCCAAAAATCCTTAATTAATGAACAAATTAAATTATTTGACTTTCCTTCTTTAAGGATGTCCAAGTTGAGTCCTTTTCTAAATTAAATTCCTCCTCATGATAGATTTTGTCAACTCTTTTTCAATTACCAGCACTGTATAAGGATAATTGTAATAGCCACAAAATAAATTACCAGCACTATATAACGATAATTGTAATAGTCACAAAATAAATTATTGTGATAGTACAATTTCTCACCTTGTTGGCATGTTTCAATTGAAATTTAAATAATTAAAGTACAAGTGTGAAAAATATAAATAAGTCGTAATTCGCATTTAATAAACCCCAAACTCATTCATAAAGAATTGAATTGAAATAAAATATTGATGCAAAATTGCGACTTATCAATCTCGTTCTCTTCGTCGGATGCGCAACCAAGGAAGAAAACATCGTCGGATGCGCAACTGAGGAAGAAAACTGCTTCGCCGGAAAAAAATATGCTCACTTGATAGCTGCTAAGGGTTTTTTATTTTCAGACTGCAATTAAAAAATAAAATACTTGAGAAGTTAATTTTTTTTATACAATTTCCAAGGGTATCCGAATAAAAGAATACTAAAAATGAAATCAGTAATGAATGAACAACTGACTTTTTCTGTTAGCCTATGTTGGTATACTAATTAATTACTAACAAATTTGAGATTAGTGAAAATTTACATCGATATTTAAAAAAAAAAATTTAGACCAAAAATAAATTAGCATAAAAAAGAACTGGTACTAAAAGTTCAATAGTATCAATAGATTATAACAAAAATAAATTTGTATCAGTAAAACCTTGAGACTAAAACTATGGCATCACATTTCCAGGATTGATACAATTTATTATCATTTAGTGTCACATAAGCCACGGATACTATATATCTGATATTAAAACTGACTTTTTAGTGTCCAACAAATAATAGTGAACGAATTCATTGTAGGTGGTCCAATATTATTCACTCTTTCCTACATTTTTGAACTGTCTAATTTTGGTGTATTGTGTTGGCCTGGTATGCATCCCGTATCTCTTAGGGCCTGTTTGTTTGATGGGGTTGGAGGTGTGGAATGGGAATGAAAGATAGTTGTGATGTTTGTTTCTTAACTTTAATTCCCATCTACACTAATTTCATATCTTAAAGTGGGGAATCATGATTCCCCTACTTTTTGACTACTTTGGGATTCATTCCATGGGAGGAAAGAGGTAAGATATTTTTTTATTTTTTTTTATTTTTAAACATTATAGAATATAATAAAAATAGAATATTAAATATAATAATAATGTTTTTATTTGAAAAAAACTAAAAATATAATATATTTGATTCCATTCTCACGTAAACCAAACAAAATTAAAAACTATAATAGTAATTCATATTATCAACCAAACAATACACTTATAAATACTATTCCCATTTCCATTTCTTAATACTATTATTCCAATTACCATTCTCATTCCTTTTAAAATATCAAACGCCTCCTTTTTCCACAATAGTACTGTACCACTTTGTATTTCACAACCTGTCTTTTTCCACAATTTCGTCTTATATAAGTATAATCAATTCCAATTTTAGTCTTATTTAATTTGAAACTTTCAAATTTGATAATATTTTGTCCAATTTTGGGTTTTTTAGTCCATTTTTCAAAATTTAATCCTTTTTTTTGTTTACTTTTGATCTAAATTTTGAATTAAGATCGAACAAATTTGAACATAAAGAATTAAGTATGAATTAAAAAAATAGTAAATTTGAAAAAATGACTAAATTTGGAGTAAAAGGATTTTTTTTTATAAATCTCACATTGAAATGGGTAAGAAGTATTATGTTGGATTTATAGGCCAACGGAGAGGAGGGCCCACTCAATCCAATAACATGATATTATCCGTTTTGGGCCACCCATAAGTCCGCACGGTTTTGTTTTTGGGCTCACACCCAAAAGGCTTTATGTCAGGGAGAGTCTTGTACACACTTATAAATCCATCTCCTTCCCCACTTTTAATTGATGTGGGACTTCGATTGACACCTGACCTACATTTCTCCCTCAAACAAAGTCACATGGCTAGACATTAGTTTGAGACGAGAACATCCTACCAACCGCGCCGCATTTTCTCCTCAAATAAAGTCCTGTGGCTAGACATCAGTTTGAGGACATGCCAGTTAAGTTTGGGGCCTAGCTTTGATACCACTATTGTGGAAGGGGGACCCTATCCAAAACTAGAATAGACAATATGCAAAGATATTTTCTGCATAGCGGAAATCCTAATAATATCAATTCTCCAATCATTCCACTCAAATAACGCAATAGACAATAAACCAAATAAATATGCAGAAATTTAACAGAATCAACAATTTTAACGTGGAAAACCCTTCAACCTGAGGGTAAAAACCATGGGACCTCTCGTCCAGGAAACAATCAACTAATACACAAAATTTACAGTTTAATCTCTCTATTACAAGTAGAAGAACACCATCTCTATCAAAGTAGAGGAATACCTACTCTCTATTACAAGTAGAGGAATAACATTGCTATCACAAGCAAAGGAATACTATAACAATAGGAGAAAAGAATACCAATATATCGAGAATGTCGCCACAAACTCCCCTCGAAAACTGAAGTGTACTCGTGAAGAAATGGACCCCAAAGCGGATACCCTCTCACGCACACCTTCTTTCTCTCTCATGTTTCCGCACTGAATCTCTCACTCACCCTGGTGAATTGATTCACGTTGCAAAAGTTTTGGTCTGATTATTTGATACACCCTTTAGCTTCGTTGGTAGTGTTTCTAACTCTCCCCGCTAATGAGCAGTGTTCGAATCCCCGTCAGTGCCATTTGTCCTTTAACTTTTAGAGGAATGCTCTACAGTTTGGAACAAGGATGTTGTCCCCGAATCACATTGCAGATAGGATCAAACTCCAGATAGCATCTTTGTATATGAATCGTTGATGTATTTTGGTTTACTTTGAATTTATTCACCTTAAGCCTTGGCTTAAGTAGGTTGGATAGATGGACTAGAACTTGTATCACATGTACGTAAGTACAATGTAAACGTTTCCAGTGAAATATACATTTATCAATTTCACAAAAGTTTTGGTCTGATTATTTGGTCATTCCCTTGGTCATTTATTTTGTCTAATTCTTTTTAATTTTATTTATTTTTAAATTTATATTATATTTCTTTGATTAATTCATGTATTAATTTTGTTATAATTATTTTAAATGTCAAATTTACATTTTAATTAGTTTTGTATGATTTTTATTTTTTTAATTTAATTTCTTTTTCAATTGATTTTAATATAATTTTATTTCAAACATATATTAAATTAAATTCTACTTTTTATATATATATATATATATATATATATATATATATATATATATATATATATATATATATATATATATATATATTTACCCATTTGTACGGGCACGAAAATTAAGAAGTGTTATTTTTTTAATATATAATGTAAGAAAAAATAAGAATAAATTGGTATTTTTGAGAGAAAAAGGAAATAAAGTTATTGGGAATGATGAATAAAGTGTAAAAAAGTAAATAAAGTTGATGGAATTGATGAATAAAGTGTAAAAAGTAGGTGAGATGTAGGATATATTTTTTCCATTTATGAAATGGGTAAAAATACTTGGAACACCTCAAAATGAAAAGTGGGTAAAAATATGTGGGACGGAGGGAGTATTCAATTCTACATCCATCTCATTCTCCAGTATGGATTTAAAATCTAACTTTATCTTTACATATTGGGGCAAGCTATTTTCTCCCCCGAAAATGATAAACATACCCCATAATTAAAGAGGATTAAAATAACATTCATTAACAAAAGATGAAATTTCTAAAATAACCTTAATGAAGATTAATGTTAGAATTAGAACCCTATCCTAACCCCCTAGCTAAGCGTTCTTCGCGCTACTGTTTCTCTCATTCGTCCTCTCCGTCATCACATTCTGGGCAATAGGCCTTGACGACAGCTTCCCCTTTTATTTTTGCATCCTGGAAACTCCTTCGTCACATTCCTCTCCGGCGTCGTCCGGCAAGTGATGATCGAATAGGTCATCGTCGTCACAATTCTGGCGTACTACCTCCAGTTCAGTGGCTTCTTCATCAATCGCAATCGGATTCCAGACTATTGGATCTGGTTCCACTACATCTCCTTAATCAATTGCCCTACGAGGAGTTGTTGCAGAACGAATTCTCTGACGCCGCCAAGTGCTTCGTTCATGGTCTCCAGATGTTCGATGAAACGCCACTGGTGGCGTTGCTGGAGGCGTGAAGCATCTAAACACCAGGGTGACACCGTATACCTTTTTTTGGCCCATCCCCTTCCACAACAATATTTACGGTGACTTAAAAAAATATCCATTACTAAGTGGAAGCGTTGCTAGCTTCCTTAAAAAGATTCTCAGCACCGGACTCAACGTTGTTGGATTCAATTGGTTGTCCTCGCCGTTGCCACCAAGCTTGAGAGCATCGTTATGGACTGGCTTGGGAAGATGCCTAAACTCCCATCTGAATTTCTCTTCTCCGGTGGAGGCGGTGACATTTTTCAGGGGACCACCTGCGAGGCCATTCACTATAGCTCGTCTGCCGGAAGCATCTACATCTGCTCGGATTACCGTGATTTCATGAACGGAGTGGAGAAAGCCCATATTGGGCTATAATTAATTAATTTGTTTAAGTGATAAAGAGTAAAAAGGTATTAAATGGGGGTGTATTTAATAATTTTTATGTTTATTATATTGGGGTATATTTAGAAATGGAGTGTGTGTAACATTTTCGGGTGCAAATAGCCGTCCCCTTACATATATACTCATCTTTTAACGTATTCTAAATGACTCATTTAAAAACTCTATCAACTTGAAATCATATCTTGATGAACGAGATAGTGAAAGTATACCAGGACCTACTGAACTTTTCGAAAGGAACACAAACGTATTGATGATTCAGCGGTATTATGACATTTTTTAATGAAATATCTTTATTCCCATATGATCGTTTTCCTTTCTGTATATTTTATATTTTATATATATAATTATATTAAATTATTTATTGAGTATATTATGTTATACATATATTATATATATATATATATATATATATATATATATATATATAAATTACTCCTTCCATCCCATACTTATCTGCACCGGTATTGTAGATACAGAGATTAAGAAAGTTACTTTTTGACCAATTTTATTGATTTTTTAGGGGTATTGTGGTATTTTTAGCTTATAAATAAATTATAAAGTATGTTATGTGTGTGAGGTGAGAGTGGTATTTTTGAAATTAGGATAACTTTTGAGGTTGTTAGTTAATGTGAAGTTTTTTTTTTTTGGTGGTGAAGATAAGTGTGGGACGGACGAAAACGAAAAGTGTGAAGATAAGTATGAGACAGAGGGAGTATTTATAACTACTTTATATATATATATATATATATATATATAATTATGATGAGCGTTTTCTCAACACACAATTAATCCCCCAAGTATGAAGGATGTTATTGTACCTTAGATGCGATCAAGTTAAATATCGAACCCAAAGGACGGAATATTATCAATTTAATTATTTACTAAATTAATTAAGATGAAAGGCAATAAGGTTGAGGTATAGAATTATTAACTACTACACAATTAATTAAAATAACAAATAAAACAAATTAAGCTCTAGAAGAATACGAAAGTAAATCAAGAATAGAGAATAGGTAGCCCTATGATAATCCAGTTTCACTCCTTAATTTCTCTTTCGTGCATCAATGTTCGACTCTGCCTTGTGGAATATGGACGCATCATTAAGCCATGCAAATATACTCTATAGATACAAGTAAATATGCGTATAATACGTGTGAATAACCTTGGAGCAAGAGATATAATTTCACCCCCCTTTCTAGGTACTATCAGCATCAATTATTTCCCCCTATGATTGGTACTCTAACCCGATATGATCTCCCTCTATAGGTACTATAAAATTAACCTCTTTATCCTACTTATTAACTCGAATTCAATTCAATTAATAAACATGCATATATGACAGTTCTAATGAAGCTTTGGAGTCCCCTCACTTAGAATCATAACATGGAATCCTGTTCAGCAGTGAACGCGCTCAATCAACAACCAAGATATATATTCAGACTCTATATAACAGTTGAAGTGCACAAAATGACTCTGAATATGGATTAAAAATGCATAATCATATATAAAATAAATCACAAGTAGTATTGTACGGAGTATACACACGAAAGGTCAATTAATTCATAAAAACCTTAAAATTTCTAGACTACCAAAACGGTTATAGCCCATGATGTTGCGAAGAACAATCATGGGTGTTGGATAGATCTTACCCAAATATCTGGAAAATACAAGATAAATTAGGAAACAAAGGAAACCCTAGATGTGGGCATCGTCGCGTCCTTCTCCATCTTAAATTCTCCTCTTGATTCAGTAGACAAATCTTTAAAGTGATGGATGGATGGAGGAAAGGATGTGGATGATGGTTGGGGGGTGATCCCCCCTTGTGGCGTGTAGGATGATTGTGTTGTCGTCACATATGAATAATGATGTGATCTGCATCCCCTTTTATACTTGTAAGCTCTCTCTTAAGGACTTTGGATGGGCTTTTTTCTTGGAGAATACGAAAATACACTCAACTGAAGGTGCGGAATTACCAAAAATAGAATCCCATGTCTCCGCTCGACCAGAATGGTCTTGGTTGAGCGGGATTGACCTTGGTCGAGCGGAGGTCGAGCGGTATGTCTGTAAGCTGAAACTTCTTCTGATGTCTCGCTTGACCCGCTCGACCGTCGCTCGACCAAATGGTCTTGGTCGAGCGGCATTGCGCAGTCTCACCGTTTCACGTATAACTTCCACATATAAGCTCTGATTTGAGTGATTCTTGTGCTCACACGATCCTCTCTTCCTTGACTTTCGATTCATATAAAGAACTCATAGAAAATATAAAATTTAAAGGTGTAACAAGCCATACAAAGTGGCACAGCCGTTCTATTCGGCACAGCTCGCGCGACGTCACCATTTCGATCATAACTTTCTCGTTTGGGCTCCGATTGAAATGTTATTTATGCCCAAACGATCCTATCTTCTGTGGCTTTCCAAACATGTATCACACTTCCAATTCAGAGCTCCAAAACAATACAGAAAAATTACACAAATTGGACATGCGTTTTTTAGCATTCTTGCACAAGTTGCACCTTTTCTCCAACTTTGCACTTTTGATCCTTTTTCCACCTAAAATACAATAAAATACCTCAAACGCACCTTTTTCTCACATCTATCTAATATAAGACACTTTTGCTAATATATAACAACAATTCTCATAAAAAAGGTGTTAAATTTGACACTAAACACACCTTTCATTCTTCCTCATCACTTCAATCAAGCACAACATCCTCTTCAAACTCTCCCATCTTTCTCCTTCAAGCACAATATTTTTTCTGAATTTTTCTAGCTCTTCAACTCCATCAATTTCCTTTTCTTCACTCTTTTTTCTCTTTTTTTTTCTTTTGAGGTACCAGTTTCGGGTACTACCTCTCACATTCTCTATAGGGTACTAGATTTAAGCACTACCCTAGGGTGTTTATTTCCATGGAGTACTAGATTTGAGCACTACTCCAAGAATTTTTCTTTTAATCCTTAAGACTCTTCTTTCGTCATCCTTATTATCCCTCGAATAACCACTCTCTTCAATTAAGTTTTATTGACTATCAAAAGAATGGATTTAAAAAGGCTCAAATGGGCTGAAAAAGGATTTAATGAATGCAGGTAAAGAGTATGGGAAAAAATGGGCTATTCAAAGATTGCATAATATCATTTCCATAATCCGCTAGACTAATCTTGAATATTCAACGAGACTCAAGGCAAGTTCTAGAATACACGCACAAGAACGATACTCACCAGAAAATAAATATCATGTGAATATGTACATGATCAATGAGGCTCAAAATCTCACATGGGTTTTTAACACGTAATAGAGCAGTTTTCAGGGTAAGCAATATCTCACAAGTACACATAGAACTTCATACCACAATATAACTCAAGTACATTTCCTTTATCAATTTCAAGAGCACATGAATTTTAGGCACAATTCTAAAAATATAAGCTCATGTGGATCACCAAAACAAAAAAAAAAAACTCAATCCTTTCACTCCTACTAGTTAAAAGCACACATAAATTAGAATAAAGAAATGAGGGCACCTGATTCTTCAACGTATGCACGAACTCCTCGAGTTGTTCAACTCGGTCAGATCAAAGCCTCAGTGTAGAACTCATCTTTCCCCTCTTTTACCTTTTTCTATCATTAAAACTCAAGCACACCTCATCATCAAAGATTCATCAATAATAAAATAGGAGACACCAAAACAATTAAAAAAATAGAAGAACTCGACCACTGACACTAGGGAACACACAAAAACAACAAACAAAATATTAGGTAAGTGGCAAAAAATTAACATACCAATTCCAGTTAAGGTATTAATATGCCGCAAAAAGTCAACCCCCTAACAAACAAACAACCAACGAAAGGAAAAATTATACCCTTGGTGCTCATAAGACGAGGTAAGTACATCACATCCCCCCAAACTTAGTAAAAACGTAAGTCAAAACTAAGTTTGAAAAGATATGTAATTGCTGAAACGTGAGTACCTCAAATATAATAACTCCTCATTCACACGAAAGAAAAAAGCAATAAAACGGAAGGGAAAATCCCCAACAGGCGCTCATGTTTAACGTCGAAGAGTCACGACGGTATACCACTTTTTGAACTATTGGATCAGAGGACGGTCTTGTCGCATCCTCACCTTCAAGTACTTCATTTCCCTCTTCTTGTCTATACTCAGCACCTCACCTGTCTTGGTCACAAATATATTATCCTTGGAATTTCCTTCCTCCCATGGCTGTCTAGATTCCTCCTTGTCAATCTTTCACTCAAATTCAAAATCATCTTTCTTAGAAAAATCAAGATTAAACAAGATAGAAACCAAATCTATGCTCTTGCATGATTAAATCTCCATGGACATCTTCATTGCTTTATCAAGAGAGAAAACCACATCTTCAATATTCATCTGCAGTCTAAGCTTTCCTTCCTGAATATCAGGTATATCGTTCTGCATGAAAATCGGAGTCAATCGACCTTCCTCGACCGCCGCTCGACCAGAAAGGTCAGGTCGAGCGAGATGAAAATGGTCGAGCAAGGTCCCTGTAATCGGATTATGATTGTTCAGGTCTTCAGGAGGCCGCTCGACCTCAGCTCGATCAAAATGGTCTGGTCGAGCGACTACATGTTGTTCGAGCGATGTACCTGTAATCGGAACGTGATTTTTCAGCTCTACTGGTGGCTCTCGACCGTTGCTCGACCAAAGAGTTTGGTCGATAAGTGGTCGAGCGGGTTAATTTTTTCTCCATCATCAAACCTTCATACTGTGTCCCTAACCTCAATGTGATGGCTTTGCACTCTTTCGAGTTCGTTATGCCAGGAGACGGGAATATTCTTTTCTCCAACATTTGTGTTGATTCACGTTCCCAGCCATCTGCCCCATAATCAAGGTAAGGTCCTTCAACTGCTTAGATAAATTTGCATGATCAACATTCATTCTCGCTTCGATGCGGTCAACCCTTGCATCATTCTAAACACTTTAGAGGGTGGTATGTATCTCTCCAAGAACTTTTGTTGTAGTTCGTCCCATGTAGTATAATCTATGGCATCAAGAGTCTCGTACCAAGTTTCTGCCCTATCAATCAAAGAGAACTTGAATAGGGCGATCCGCCTAACATTATCATTATCTCCAGCACCCTTTTGAGTGTTTGCACAACCAAGGAATCTTTTGAGGTGCTGATATGGATCTTCAAAATAACCTCCAGAAAATGGATTCTTCTCTACCATGTTAATAAGAGCGGGATGTATCTCAAAATCATCATCTTCCCCCCTTGCTCCTATCAACACCATGTTGTCAATCCCATAGTTTGTGAAAATTTCACGTATGGCAAAATTATTCGGATTCTGCCTTGCTCCGGCCATGTTAAGCTCAGTGTGTTATTACTTTCTTTCCTTTTTTTTCTTTTCCGAGTGCACAAGTACCTCAGAAAAATTCAAGGTTAGATAGAAATAAATAATCACAAATAAAGGTCTTAATCAACTAGAAATAATAAAATCAATAATAACAGCCGTCCCCCGGCAACGGCGCCAAAAAATTGATGAGCGTTTTCTCAACACATAATTAATTCCAAGTATGAAGGATGTTATTGTAGCTTAGATAAACGAACAAGTTAAATATTAAACCCAAAGGACGGCGTATTATCAATTTAATTATTTACTAAATTAATTAAGATGAAAGGCAATAAGGTTGAGGTATAGAATTATTAACTACTACACAATTAATTAAAATAACAAATAAAATAAATTAAGCTCTAGAAGAATACAAAAGTGAATCAATAATGGAGAATAGGTAGCCCCGTGTATCAATGTCCGACTCTGCCTTGTGGAATATGGACGCATTACTAGGCCAAGCAAATATACTCTATAGACACAAGTAAATATGTGTATAATACGTGTGAATAACCTTGGAGTAAGAGATATAATTTCACCCCCCTTTCTAGGTACTATCAGTATCAATTATTTTCCTCTAGGATTTGTACTCTAACCCGATATGATCTCCCTTTATAGGTACTATAAAATTAACCTCTTTATCCTGCTTATTAACCTGAATTCAATTCAATTAATAAACATTCATATATGACAGTTTTAATGAAGTTTCGGAGTCCCCTCACGTAGAATCATAACATGGAATCATGTTCAGCAGTGAACGCGCTCAATCAACAACTAAGATATATATTCATACTCAATATAACAACTGAAGATGCACAAAACGACTCTGAATATGGATTAAAAATGCATAATCATATATAAAATAACCAACAAGTAGTGTTGTACGGAATATACAAACGAAAAATCAATTAATTCATAAAAATCTTCAAAATCTTAGACTACCAAAACGGTTCTAGCCCATGATGCTGCAAAGAACAATCATGGGTGTTGGATAGATCTTACCCAAATGTCTGGAAAATACAAGATAAATTAGAAAATAAAGGAAACCCTAAATGTGGGCATCGTCGCGTCCTTCTCCGTCTTGAATTCTCCTCTTGGTTCTCCTCTTGATTCAGCAGACGAATCTTCAAAGTGATGGATGGATGGAGGAAAGGATGTGGATGATGGTTGGGGGTGATCCCCCCTTGTGGGGTGTAGGATGATTGTGTTATCATCACATATGAATAATGATGTGATATGCATCCCCTTTTATACTTGTAAGCTCTCCTTATGGACCTTGGATGGGCTTTTTTCTTGGAGAATATAAAAATACATGCAACTGAAGGTGTGGAATTACCAAAAATAAAATCCCGTGTCCCCGCTCGACCAGAATGGTCTTGGTCGAGCGGGATTGATCTTGGTCGAGTGGAGGTCGAGCGGCATATCTATAAGCTAAAACTTCTTCCGATGTCTCGCTCGACCCGCTCGACCATCGCTCGATCAAATGTTCTTGGTCGAGCGGATTGCGCAGTCTCACTATTTCGCGTATAACTTCCACATCCAATCTCCGATATGAGTGATTCTTGCACTCACACGATGCTCTCTTCCTTGGCTTTTTATTCATATAAAGAACTCATAGAAAATCTAAGATTTGAAGGTGTATAAAGCCATGAAAACTGGTATAGATGTTCTGTTCGGCACAGCTCGCGCGACGTTATTATTTCGATCATAACTTTCTCGTTTGGGCTCCGATTGAAATGTTCTTTATGCCAAAACGATTCTCTCTTCTATGTATTTCCAACCATATATCACACTTCCAATTCAGAGCTCCATAAGAATACAAAAAAATTACACAAGTTGGACGTGCGTTTTTAGCATTCTTGCACAAGTTGCACCTTTTCTCCAACTTTGCACTTTTAATCATTTTTCCACCTGAAATACAATAAAACACCTCAAACGCATCTTTTTTCTCATATATATCGAATATAAGACACTTGTACTAATATATAACAATAATTCTCATAAAAAATGTGTTAAATTGGATACTAAACACGCTTATTTTCACTTTCATCAAATTATATTGACTTATAATTATATTTTATGTTATTAAATTATTTATTATGTATAATAACTATTATTCCCTCCGTCTCGTTAAAAAAGGGTCTTTTGCATTTTAAAAGTGGATTAAGGAGTATTATTATTTAATGTGTAGTGGCTAGTTGTATTTGTGGGAGTGTGGACTCCATATTTTAATTGTATTAGTAGGTGTGTGTGGGTACCATTTATGTAAAAAAGGAAATGAGACTATTTGGGTGCGACGCCCAAAATAAAAAAATTCTCTTTGAAGGGGACGGAGGGAGTATTTCATTTATGTTAGTATGATGAAACTTATTTAATATGCTTATAATTTATTTATTTATTTTATGAAATTTATAGATATTATTTATATGTGAGTGCATGTTAAATTAGTATTTATGTTGTTGATAACTGTTGATTAAAAAAAATGGGGTGAGGCAAGACAAAGCACGGGAATGTAATATAGGACCCGCGCGGGTCACTAGTCAGATTTGAGGCGGGACTTTTAAAAACAAGCCAAGTCCGGTAGTTAACTACCTGAACCGATTTGTTCCAGTGACATCTCTAGTTCGAATCACGTTGGCTACATTTTTCCTCTTCTTTAATTTAATCAGCAACTAGACGTTTTAGAAGTAAATTCTTGGGCGACTATATATATATATATATATATATATATATATATATATATATATATATATATATATATATATATATGAAAGCATAAAATTAGCATATATGGAAAGTATTTTTTTCCCAAACAATCCCATTTTGATATTTCTCCAATTTCTCATCTTTTCTTCATTTATCAAATATCTCTCTAATTTTTTATTTTTTTCTTCAATTTATCACATGTTATTATTTATCGCATTACATTTTGATATTTTCTTAATTTTTCATCTTTTTTTAAATTTATCACACATTATTGCAACTGTTGATGTACGCTCAAGAAAGCCGAAGATCGCGAGTTCGAATCCTAGCCTCCGCACACTGCTTTAAAGTTTAATTAAGGCCCATTTGCGCAGCCCAATTCTCCATGGTCCAGCTTGCTCCATCCCAATTGGGCATGAAAACTCGCCCGAATTTGGCTTACAGTGGGTTCATACTTCATTTCCTAAAAGACAACCCATTTCATCCTTTTTTTACTCTTACTCAAATACGCCTCATTTTTACATGAAAAATAGAATGATTCACACACTTTTTTTACTAAAATTACAAACAACACAAATTAAAAAATAAATCAAGACAAAAATAAACTATAAAAATCTTACAGTAGGTTCATACTTCATTCCCCAAAAGACAACCAATTTCATTATTATCTGATTTTTGCTCAAATACACCTTATTTTTACAAGAAAAATAAGACGATTCGCACAATTTTTTCTAAAAATACAAACACCACAAATTAAAGAATAAATCACCAAAAATAAGATAAAAAAACTAAAAATAATACATTTACTCCCTCCATCACACCTAAAAATCCCTATTTTATTATACTGTGTGTCTCATTTAAAGGTCGACATTTTTCTCTTTTAGTAAAAAGGCTCAACATATGGTCCACCACTCACTACTAATACAACTACCCACTACACAAAAAATAATAATACTTCTTAATTCACGTATAAGCAAATTGTGACCTTTCATCGGGACAGAGGTAGTAATAATACCCTTATTATTTTGATTTAATTTGTTTATAGGTTTTAATATTTATCCTTAAAAAATCTAAAGACAAAATAAACTATAAAATTCTATAAATAAAGAGGTAAAATAAATTAAAATTTGTAATAATAAAATATTATATATATAATCCCTCCGTCTCATTATAACGTTTACGAATTTTCATTTTGGCATCCCATCATAAAGTTAATATTTCCTTTTACAATAAATGACACTCACATAAAATAATTAATATATTTCTAAGAGACCTACACACAACTCTAATACAATTATTCACTATACATTAAAATATTATATTTTTCACTTCACACGCATTAAAATATTACTCCCTCCCTCTACTGTCAATCTATCTAATTTACCATTTTGGACCGTTCATCCTTAATCTATCCATTTTTCTTTTTGGACTATGGGACCCGTACCCTCCACTAATACAAATAAAATATGGGACTCACACCCTCCACTAATACAACTACCCACTATACATAAAATAGTAATATTCCTTAATCCACGTGCAAAATGCAAATTGATACATTGAGGATGGACAGGACAGAGTGAGTATATATATTATTATACATACTCTTCATCCCATTTTTACATTTGTTTTTACTCGGAGATTAAGGAATATAGTATTTAAATGTATAACGAGTTAAAAAAATATTAGAATTCAATGTAAAGTGGTTAATCGTATTAGTGTTGGGTATGAGTCTTACCTACCAAAAAGGAAAATGTAAAGATTGAAATGAGACGCCCAAAATAAAAATATATAAAGATTGAAATGTGAAGAAGAATATATTTTATTAAATTATACTCACTCCGTCCCAAGAATACATGCACGTATTTAGTGGCATGGAGTATAAGAAATATCTTTTGTTGTAATGATGCAAGAAAGAGAAGGGGTATTTTGAGTAAATAATAGAATAAAGTGTATGATATAGTTGACTTGGACTAGGTTGAGTATAAAAAGAATGTGACATTATTGTAATATTATAGTGTAGTAAAATTATTGATATCGTGTATTGTTTTTAATTTATAGATTGTGTAAATATATGTTTTTGGGACGGATCGAAATAATAAAGTATGCAAGTATTCTTGAGACGAAGGAATTAATAAATATTAATTAAAAAAAGCAAAGACTTATGTGAGACTGTCTCACGTAAGGACTTACGTAAGACGGGTAAAAAGTGATCATTTTTATAATGAAAAGTGATAATACTATTTCTTAAACAATTTACAGTATAAATGAAAAGTAATAATATTTTATGTTAAAAGTAATAATGTTTTATAGTAAAAATGATAACTATTTAAAAAAATGTAAAATGATCTAACATGAAACGATTTCATACAAGACGCACCTTTAAAAAAATGACAAGGAGGGATGGGTCCTTAGTGGTGTCAAAATAATTGGCTCATAATTAAGATGATAAGATATCTGCACGCATTTCAATTTTCCCAATCCCCAACTCATGTCTATTACTCCCTCTGTCCTATTTATATTGCAACTTTTTATCCAAAACGGTGTCCCACCTCTATTGCTACCTTTCCAAAAAAGGAAAGTGGAGCCCACACTTTTTTACAAAACTACCACTTGATCCAACACTAATCTTCAAAAATGCCATCACTTTGGGGTTTGCAAATAACAATAAAAATAATGTTTTTTTTGGAATTTACTGCCATTAGGGTTTGCAAACCCATTCCCCTCTTTAGGGTTTGTTCTTACCCTTCCCTCCATTTTCTCTCTGGTCGTCTCGCCGTTACCCCTCCATTTTGCTCGCCATCACCCCTCAATTTTCTCTATCACTCGTCTCTATCACCCCTCCATCTTCTCCATCAGATCTCTGGCTGTCACCCTTTATTCTGTCTCGGGCTCTTCTCGCCGTCACCCACTATATCTCTGTTCTCTCCCTTCTAGCTTTTGTGACCGAGAAAAATGGCGACAGTGAAGAGTGAGTGCTTCTCCGAGAAGGCCATGGAGACGGCTGAGTCATGGGTGGCTTCTCCGAAGAGGTGTCAGATCTTCGCAGATCTATACCGTCGTGTGAGAATGAGGTGTTCTCGGCCTCCGATGTCACTGGGTGTTCGATCGAAGAACTATCTGACGTCGTTTCTGACACCGAAAATGAGATCGTGAACTCTCGAGGTATGACCTTCCCGCTTGTATTTCGAGGAGTGACCCCCAAATGGTTGAGGCAAAACCAGAGCCTCATTCGGATTTTGAGGGACCTGTGTCCTGCGGCCCTTAAATTGCCAAAATGGGCCAAGGTATAATGGCTTTACTCTCTCTGTATTTCGTAAATAGGGATTTTTATGTATTGCATGATGAAAAACTTGTGATAGCCGTGGGGTTATGGGGTTCGGTTTAGTGTCACCATGCCCGGTTCATTGGAGACTTGCAATTTCATATTGTAATATCATCAACTGTGCATTTTGGAGACACGAACACTCGATGATGAGATTAAACTCTAAGAGTGTTGTTTGTGTTGATGTCTAAACTGTGTTATATGAACATGTCTCTCTGATCTGTTAAACTGTGGGGAATTAATGTTGGAAGAGTTATATTACAAACTGTTAAGTGATAAATTACTTTTAGAATAGTGTGATATTACAAACTGTGATGTGATGAATTGCTATTGTATGTCTGCTAGAAGAGTGTGATGTATCCCCTGTTAACTGATTAATTGCTTTTGGAAGAGTGATTTTACAAACTGTGATGTGATGAATTGTTATTGTATGTCTGTTAGAAGACTATGATGTATCCCCTATTAAGTGCTGAATTTCTGTTGGAAGAATGTGGTATTTGATGTGTTACTGTTTAGTGATCTTGTTTGAAGTGTGATAGTGTGTGAGATATGATGTGTTTAGGATGAAGTGTTCTTGTGTGAAGTGTCTTGCATAAGTCATATACATCCATTTATAGGTTTAGATTCACAGCTTTACAAAAGATTATTTACTGCTAAAACAAACTCTTTCTTTGAGTTGTGTTTTAGTTGTAAACAAACAATCTTAAGCCTTATTCACATGCAAAATACATCCAATGCTTCCACCTCCATTAGTTGTGTTCTGTGTAGGCATCCAAAACTTCCAAATTGCATCCAATACTTCCATTGCATCCAAAATGCATTCAAAATGTACTGCAAAATCCTTCTAACCGTTCTGTACTGCAAAATGCTTCCACTTTCAATAAAAAAACTTCCTCCATAGCCTGAATTAGATCCTCCAACCCATCTATTGCATTTTCTTCAATTAGAAATTCAAAACTTGATTGAACCACCTCAGGGTCCACTTCCAAATCAGTTGGAAGCTCACCTGCTCTCTATAATGCAGATTTACCCATATGGGGTATCTTGTATTCATTTTCACCTCTACGAACTAGAATTTCCTTTAGGTAGCTTTGCAGTGTTAGAAACACTGAATTCAATTTTGTGGCTTTAATCTTCAAAAATTTCCTCACCACTTCTAACAAATCCTCCACTTTGTTAGCAGCTTCTTTGAATTGTAGAGATTGTAAAGCTCTAAACCAACCCAAGTCCAAAATATTAGTATCCGGACTCTTAGCAAGCTGAAAAACAAGATGGAAATTGAACCCATCTTGTGTTGAAGCCTGCCTCCACTCTTCATCATCATCTTTTATATGTGGCTTATCATTATCCTGTTGTATATATATATCTTTGCATGCTCCACTTGGCCATTTAGACTTGATAGCTGGTAGGACCTGTTATGAGTGTAAATAAAATATAGTGCAAAATGAATGTATTTGTATGTATATCATGTGTGTAAACTGTAATCTGTGTTCAGATTGTATACCTGGTCAATTAGAACCTTTTTTGTTTCATTCCTTGTCACAGACAACATTGGTTTAGCTACGAATGGGCTACTCTCTCAATTTGAAAACCATATCTTTCACACACGGATTCAATAAAAAAAATGAAAATCCCTTCTTCAGAAGCTGGAGAGAATCACCCTGTCATCTCTTCCACGAACAACAACCCAGATTCAATATCTATTCACGCGAAATCAATGGAGAAAGATGGCATTCATAGATCCAAACAAAAATGATTAATCCACTAAATTGGATATTAGCTTCGAAAAAAATGAGAAAACTGCAGCGCTTGAGAGAGAAGGATAACAGCCGCTTGAGAGAGAGAGAAACAGCCGCTGGTTTGACAAACTAACCATAATGCTGCTACTTAACGTTATAAATGGGATTTAGAATTTTATTAATTTTAAATTAATAAAAACAACTGCTACGTAAAAATTTTAGTAATAATGCAAAATAAATATAAACAGGTGAGTTATTTCATTTATTTAAATCATTCTTTAATTAGAGTGTTTTGATATATTTAGTGGTTATTTTAAAATATAATTAAAAATATTTAAATTTAATTTTTCCGGTTGAACCGTTGGTTCGACCGGTCCGACCGCAAATCGTTAAGGTCAACGGTTCGCTATCCGATCCGATTATGAAAACACTGCATTGAACATCATTCCAATCAAGAAAAAAATCTTTAATCAATTACTACATCAAGACCAATATCCCTTTCCTAATTTCATTCCACATCCCACAATTAACATTAATTCCTTCATCATAAAACATTTCATCGACAAATCAAATAACATACTCGATTGAAAAAAAATAAGTATAAATTTTTAAATAAAAATAAAATAATAATATTGTAGTTAGAGAAGAGGGAGAAAGAAAGTAAACCATGACAAGAGGAGATAGGTTGCGCAGAAATCCGACAATCAGAAGCTAAAGATTGAGCCCTAGTCATATTAATTTCGAACTCAATACCATCAAAATTACTCAAAACATAACATATACAATCAACGTCAGCCGTCACAACGACAGCATAGCCCAAACAACACGAATTAAGCGGTATCATATCGGTCCCGCAAACCATTAAATAATCAACGCAGACTATCATATCATATATTACCGTAGAACAATCCACCCCGAGCGAAGGTGGCTGCGATGGTGCTAGACCTCCGGTCGACGATGGCTGTGACGACGAGATCTGAGAAGCAGTCGACATTATGGTGAGAATGCACATTATGACGGTAAATAATTTCGCCATAATATTTATTTCTTGTTTTATTTTCCGGTGATATATCGTGAAAAGAATATACCAATGTATATATAAGTTGACAATGACTAAGAGGATTATAAGTAAGTTTGTTTAGATATATCTTTCTAAAGGATATCTTTTTATCTTGAAGAAAAAAATTGATGGTTAATTTCTTGATTTATTTAATAAATTATTTTATTTTAATACTTCTATACACGTATTAATATTAATATATACTAGTATTTACTGTCCGTGTGTTGCACATAAATCATTTTATTATTGGATAGTTGGTAAATTTTTTCTAATAGTATTATTATGTATCTGTATGAATATGTTTGAGCTTCTCTCATCCGGTTTTGATCTACTTTGAATTTTGTTGTAGTATTATTTTTTTTTATTTATGTTTATAATTATCCTATATGTATTTTGCATGGAAATAATTTTATTTTACGAATAATTTTTAAGCATTTTATTATAGGATTATTGTTAAATATATTTTAGTTTTAATAGTTTTATCTCTACGAATATGTTTGAGCTTGTCTCGTCCTATTTTGGTCTGGTTAGAATTTTGTTGTAGCATTAATTTTTTATTTATGTTTATAATTATCACATATGTGTTTTGCACGAAAATAATAATAAATATTTTTATCTATAATTGGTTTTTTCTTTCTTGTACCTCCTATGTCCTCCCGTCCTTATAGTTACAAAAGTGATAACTAATTAAAAAAATACTCCATATTTCACTAACAATTTACTGGAATAATAAAAAGTGATTCCTAATCAAAGAAAATTGATATCTGTCTAATTAAATTATTTCACGAATAATTCATTGGAATAAAAAGTGATAACATGTTTAATAAAAAGTGATACATGATAAAGAAAAACTGACAACTGTTTAATTTAATTACTTTATGAATAATTTTTAGGTTGAATAAAAAGTGATAATATTTTTAACATAAAGTGATAAATCATTAAAATAAAGTGAGCATGTACAATCCAAATTTAATTTAAAAGCAAACCTGAATTTCTATTTCTAATCTTCTAATCTACTTTTATTTGATCATCTCTTGTGCAGGTTCAATCATTCTCATTCTAGGTATCATTCTTTTTTTATTTTTTGTTATTTTTTTTTCTCTTCGATATTTATATTTTTTTATATAAATTTATAAACCATTTTTTTATCTTAATTTTATCTTCTATACTTTTATTTGATTTTATTTTTAAGTTAAATCATTCTCATATTTGATCTTATATGCATGTTTAATGTTTCTTATTTGAAATATCATTCTTCTTTTTTGGTTTTTGTAATATTATCTTTGTTTCTCTTCGATTAAGCATGTGTTTCCTTTATTTTTTTATAAACCTTATTTTTATACTTTAATTTATTTTACCTTTTATATTTTTATTTGATCTTATTTTTAGGTTCAATTATTCTTATTTGAAGTATCATTCTTCTTTTTTATTTTTATTTATCTTATACTTTATGATTTTTTATTCGTTCTTTTTGTTTTCTTTATATCCTATAAACTGTATTTTTTTATTTTTTTAATCTTATTGTTCTTATTTTAATTTGATCTTATTAGAAGATGATTACCGTACAAATTATGGATAAAATCATCTATGTGTTTTACCTTATAAAGCTTTGCATCGTAAACACAACGTTCTTACACCTACTTGTGGCCTGATCATAAGTATTACAAAGCATTAATTATGGAGTGATTTTGGGGAACTATATTTAGATTAAAGCACCGCAATTTGACTCTTTATTATAAGAAATAATTACTGATAGGTACACACTTTGTACCCCTAATTACTACTAGATACATTGATTTAAAATAATTATTATTTAATACAAAATATTAAAGTAAAATACCAAATATACCCCTAAACCCATATACCTTTAAAACACTAACCCCAACCTCCACCCACCACCGGACCACCGCTGCCGCTGCCGAACCGCCGCCGCCGCCGCCGGCGGAGCTCCGGCGGCCGGTCGCCGAAAAATCTGTTCGTCAAAAAAAAAAAAAAACTGGTCGCCGGAAAGCTCCCGCGCCGCCGCCGGAAAAACTGTTCGTCCAAAAAAAAAAAAGAAAAAAAAAAAAACTGGTCGCCGGAAAAACTGCCGCCGCCGGAAAAGCTGCCGGACCGCCGCCGCCGGACCACCACATTTTTTTGCTGCACACACTTTTTTTTTCCTGCACACACTTTTTTTGCTGCACACACTTTGCTGCAAATGAACTTTTGCTGCACACAATATTTATGTGCAGCACATTAATAGGGGTAATATTGGAATATCACTATATATTTTTGTACCTAGTAGTAATACTTTTGTATGTTTGTATCTCATAGTAATTTAGGGTTTTTTTGTGTACCTAGTAGTAATCCTCCCTTATTATAATATATAAAAAAATTTAATGGTGATATAAGTATACTTAATATATAAATACAACTTAAATTACGTATAATATTTAACTATATTAATTATTAAGAAATTAATTAATATTTTTATTATTTATTAAAATAAAGTTGAAACATTATCTAATTAATTGCATCAAACAATATTTAAATTGGTTGCAATTAATATAAAAAAATATCATAGTCGGTTTATATAATAGATAAGTACATTATTTATCTAAAAATTATTTTATTGATTGATTTGATTCAAAATTTAAGATAAACATTAACTTTGTATAATTAATTATATTAAAATTATTTTATCTTAATTGATATTTATCTTATAAAAAAGTGGATATAATTTCTCTATAAAACTCAATTGTTATTTTGTTTTAAAATAAAAATATATTTGACTATAATATATATATATATATATATATATATATATATATATATATATTTCTAATTAAATAACATATGAATAAAATATAATATAAAATATTATTTAATATAATAAATTATAAATATTAAAATAATATTTATAGAGACGATACTAATTAAAATAAAATGGAATGAACAATTAAAATAAATTACAAAACTTAAAAAATAAATTTTATAAATTAATCCTAAAGATTAAATTAAAAGAATGAGATACTCTCTTGTGAGACGGGTTTTTTGTGAGACGGGTGTTTATTGTGAAAATTTGCATGTTTTAAGGTCCGATTTAACACTGTTTGTGGATTTTATGTTCATATTTTAGCACTAAATGATTAATATTCATATATTTAAGATATTGGTACATTTGAGGTGTTATTTTGTATTTTTAGGTGGAAAACGGATTAAAAGTGCAAAATTGGAATGAAGAGTGGAATCATGAAAGAATGCTGAAAAACGCATATCCAATTTACATAATTTTTTGTATTTTTGTAGATGTCCAAACTGATCATATCATAGATGGTTGGAAAGCTACCGAAGAGAAGGTCATTTTGGCTCAAGAAACACCTCAATTGGAGGTTAGATGAGGGAGTTATGATCAAAACGGTAAAGTCGCGCAAGCTGTGCCGACCCTGCACGACTCGTGCCAATTTTGCACGACTCGTTCCCTTCAAATGTTAGACTTTTTGTGAGTTTTTTATATAGATAGAAAGCCAAGGAAGAGAGGGTCACGTGAGCGCAATAATTGCTTTAATCAAAATTCGGATGAAGAAGTTATGCTCAAAATCGTGAGGTCGCGCAGCTGCCAGCGAGATTCCAAAAATTACCCTCTATTTCCTAATTTAATATCCCTCCATATCTTCCATAATTATATTTTTTCTGATTTTTCAAGATCCCACATCCTTTTACTCCCTATCTTTTATTTCATTCTCACACCTATATATACTTCATTCTCATCACCACATAAAGTGTGAAGAAACTGCATAATCTACCACCACCACATCACATACGGTTTTAAACCCTAACCGATCACCTTCCGCCATCCATCTCTACCCTTCACCCGCCTTTCACCTATCACCCTCATACTCAATCACGGTGTTTGCTACTTGAGAAGGAGAACGGAGGAGGATCATCAAGACGGAAAGAGAAGACGGAGAATTATTCCAGACAAGGGTTTTTCTTCCTTCTTTAATTTCTTATTGTTGATTTATAGACTCATGGGCAAGTTTCATTCCATAGATATGGTTGTTGCTTGTAACACCATGGGCTAGTACTTTTCTAGATAGCTTTAGGTTTTGAAGGTTGAATTGGATTGAATTGATGATATAGACTAGGTTATGGATTTCTGCAGTATACTTATTCCCTTATTAATGCCTTAATTGAGACTTATATTATATGGTCTGCCCTCATTCATGATATATCATTGTCTTATGCATATTTATGCTTGTTGCTTGTGCCATAAAGTGATTATATTTGTTTATTTGTTATGGGTAAAGGGGATCTAACCATATAACCTTTATTCATTAGAATAATTAAATATTGGACATTTAATATATTTATTAATTACCATTCTAGAGGATTTAGTTTCTTAGATTGTTAGGTGGGAACCAAGATTTAATTCTTAAGTACCTATAAAGGGAAGTCTAGTGCTATAGTCTTTAATGGAATTTTGCATGAAGTATTAGAAAGGGAGTAGGAATTATTCTTCTGCATCTGAGGGTTTGAACCAGATTTATGTGTTAAGTTTACTTTAAAAGGGGGATTTAACATAGTTATGTGATTGCTTCCATAAAATCTGCAGAAATTATAACCGATTGTCTAGTGATTTAATTTGATTAATTTATACTGGATTTTCTAGAGCTATCTTGTCTTCTCTCTTGAAACACTTGTGATTGTTTGTGGCTTTTTATTTTATTTATTTTATTTAGTATTTATTTTTTTGCATAATTAGTTTAATAATTTCCAAATTAAATTAGAAAATGTTACTTCGTTTTAATTATTAGTGGTGCGAATTAGTTAGTGAGTATCTTATTTAACGCTAATCCTTTGGGTTCGATATTTTTACTTGGTCACACGCTGAGCTACAATTGATTCCCTATACTTGGGGACACATGCAAAAAGGTAAACAAGCAACGGGTCGACTCAATACTAAAGTATGCTTATTATATAGTTAAAGTATGTTTATTTGTAATTAAAGTATGTCAATAATGAATCATATTATAACACCATAAAATCATGCTTTAATTCATAATTAAATATACTTTAGAAAAAAATACTTTAACAATAATTAACCATACTTAATCAATATAATAGACATAATTTAACCCGTCTCACAAAATTAAGGTCTCACAAGAGACTTTGTCTAAAAGAATATATATAGATATTATCCTAATGAAAATGAAATTAAATGAAAACTAAGAATAAATTACAAAACTTCAAAAATAGATTATATACATTAATCTTAAAGATTAAATAAAAAATAATAAAAAATATAGTTGACCTGTTCTTTGAATTTTCTAACTCTAAAATCTTTGAAGTTAATTCGGGATACCTATACTGATGACTTTTTTAATGATCGAAATTGTACAAATAAGAACAATAAAATAAAATAAAATAAAAACTTTAAAAATAGAGTTTATGGAATATAAAGAAAACAAAAAAACGAAGAAAAAAAACATAAATCATAAGATAAACGAAAAGAAAAAAGAATGATACCTCTAATGATAATGTTTTAACCTAAAAATAAGATTAAAAAGAAGAACATAAGATAGAATATTAAAATATAAAAATAGGGTTCATAGAATTATTATTATTATAAAGCAAACACAAAATTTGAAGAAAAAAAGATAGTAAAAAAAAAAGAAAAAAATGATACCTCAAATAAGAATATGATTGGACCTACAAATAAGATCAAATATTAAAAATGATTGAACCTAAAAATATTTTTAAAAAAAGTATAAAAGAAGATAAAATTAATTAAATTATAAAATAGGATTTATAAAATTATGAAAAAAATAAAAAATCGAAGAGAAAAAAATAAGATACCAAAAAATTAAAAATTATAATGATACATTTAAGGAGAATAATTGAACCTGCATATAAGATACGTATACTGATGACTTTTTTTAATGATCGAAACTGCAAATAAGAAAAAGAATAATAAAAAAAAACTTTAAAAATAGAGTTTATGGAATATAAAGAAAACACAAAAAAATCATAAGATAAACGGAAAAAAAAAAAAGAAAAAAGAATGATGCTTCAAATGATAATGTTAACCTGAAAATAAGATTAAAAAGAAGAACAAAAGATAAAATATAAAAATATAAAAATAGGATTCATAGAATTATAATAAAAAACAAACACAAAAATTGAAGAAAAAAAGTTTAAAAAAAAAAGAATGATATCTCAAATGAAAATGATTGGACCTACAAATAAGATCAAATATGAAAATGATTGAACCTAAAATAATATCAAATAATAAAATAAGATAAAATAAATTAAATTATAGAAATAGGGTTTATAGAATTATTAAAAATAACTAAAAAATTGAAGAGAAAAGAATAAGATAACACAAAATTAAAAGTATAATGATACTTTTAAGGAGAATGATTGAACCTGCATATACGATCAAACAAAGTATAAAAGACAAAATATATTAAAGTAGATTATAAATAATACTCCCTCCATCCACGGTTAATCTATCAATTTTATTATTTTAGTTTGTCCACCCCAATGTATCTATTTTCCTTTTTTAGTAAAAGGAATACACATATGACCCACCACACTTCACTAATACAACTACCAACTACAAATAAAATAATAATACTCCTTAATCCACGTGTAAAAAGCAAATGAATACATTGAGGATGGCCGGAGGGAGTATGAAAGTAGAATCTGTATAATATGAAAGTAGAATCTGTAAAAGAGAAAAAAATAAAGAAGCATTCGAGAAAAAAAAGATGGAAAGAGTAAGAATTTGATTAGGTAATGAAAAGATTTATATAGAATAATTTTAATGAATGAACGACCGTGACTGAAAGCAAATATTTATAGAGACGATTCTAATGAAAATAAAATTGATATATTAATTGAAATTAAGCATATATTGATTAAAAATTAATCTATTTTATATTGTTAAAATTAAATAAATAAAAAAGTAAAATTATAATAATGAAATCCATTATTAATATAATTAAACTTTATGATTAAAATCAAAGGAAAATCATATCTCTATGTATATTAAATTTTTATTTTTTTTTGGGAAAAAGCTAAAAATTTTATTAATGTGAGCAGAGCATTAGAGGTGCTCTAACTCAAATGAGCAAAACATTACAACTTAAAGTAAGACAAATAACTTACAAATAAAGTAGGAAAATCATAAATCTTCGCACATTCTTCACAGACTAATGCATGTTTGGGGTTCTCTCAACCATTCACTGAAAGTATATCCCGACGTTATGCAACCTTTATATTTAATCCAAAGCCATGAGTTGATTTTGATCTTCATCACTATATTTTCACAGTCAACATTCCCTCCACTGAACACTTTATTATTTCTTGCCCTCCATATTTGTCATACTACACCATGCCATACCAATTCCCATAGACCACTTTTTTTCAAGAACACCTTCTCACTGTGATGAATAAAATGCTCCAACAGTGTATTTTCTTGCCCTACATATTTGATGTTGAACCATTGATAGATATGCTTCCATGTCTTATCTGCTACAACACAATGAATAAACAAGTGATTCAATTCTTCCTCAGTAGATCCACATAAATGGCATACCCTTGAGAAATTTTGATTGAAAGCCCCTTTCTTAATAAGATTTGATATCGTTGGAATCCTATTTTGGATTGCTTTCCAAGAGAAATCAATCCTAACCCATTTTCCAAGAGATATCGTTGGAATCCTAACTCAAAGTGGTAGCTTTCTCTTGGAAAGCAATCCAAAATAGCTTCCACACTCTGAGTATTTCCATATCCATCTATCCTCATCATGAGAAGAGAATATATATTTACTGGCTTTCACACATAACTCATTTACCTTTTCTTCCTCCCATGAGAATAAAGGTTTTCTCCAATTCCAATTCACAACAATATCCCCGTTAACCCTCTTCATTCTCTCTGCCACTGAACATTATGGATTCATCTCTAACGAGAAAAGCCTCGGATAGCTAGATTTCATGGTGATGCTGCCAAACCAATTGCAAAACTAGAAACTAGTATTCTGCCCATTGCCAATACTTCGAAGTGCTTCCTTCAAGGAACCACTCATTTTCAACGATAAGGGATATGAGAGACTTCCACCATGTTGTCCATGTTTTGCACATTTTATTCTTCATTCTCCACATCTCAACACACTTCATCATATCACCGTACTTTGATTGAATCAACTTAACCCAAAGTACGTTACCTCCTTCTAAAATCCTCCAACCCCTTTTACCTAGAAGAGCCTTATTGAAAAGATCAACATTCTTTACACCCAACCCTCCAGACTGCTTTCCTTTGCAAACATGCTCCCATTTTAACCAAGGAATCTTTTTCGGGCCTTGCTCCCATTCACCCCATAAAAATTTCCTTTGCAATGACATTATCTTCTTGATGATTTTCTTTGGAGCTTTGGCGTAGGATAGGTTGTAAATAGGGATGTTGGAGAGAGTAGAATTCAAAAGGATAATTCTTCCACCAAAAGACAACTTATTTTCCCATCGATTTAATCGACTTTCAAGTTTATGGAGAACTGGAGATCGAGCTTCTCTCTTGTTGTAGTCTATCCCAATTTGAAGGCCCAAATACTGTAGCAGCAAACATCCCAATCTGCAGTTTAAAGTATAAGCCATCTCTGCAAGTGTATCATTTTCCACAATAATAGCCACCAAAACACTTTTGCTAAAATTAATTCTTAGGCCTGACCATATCTCAAAGATCCACAGAATACTCTTCAACGTAGAAACGTTCTCCATAGATGCCTCCCCAAAAAATATTTTATCATCTGCAAATTGGAGGTGAGAAACTTCCACCCCATCCATACCCACTTTCATAGGAATAAAACAACCTTTAGAGCATGTTTTTTTCACCATACGACTTAAGCATTCAACAACACATAGGAAAAGGAATGGGGATAAAGGTTCCCCTTGTCTAATCCTTCTTTCAATTTTAAATTCCTCCGTAGGGCTCCCATTTACTAATACAGATGCAGTAGCTGAAGAAGTACATTCTTTTATCCAAGCACACCATTTTGCATCAAATTCCAACAATTCCAACATCTCCCACTGAAATTTCAGATTAACCGAGTCATATGCTTTCTCAAAATCAATCTTTAATATAAAAGCCCTCTCTCCCTTTTTCTTTATCTCTTCCACTGTCTCATTAGCAATAAGAATACTATCCATAATATATCTATTACTAATGAATGCATATTGATTAGGGGATATCAGTTCTTCCATAGCCTTTTTCATTCTATTTGCTAACACCTTTGAAAGAATTTTATACATGCTGCCAATGAGAGATATAGGCCTATAATCCTGGATGGTGTTAGGATTACATAACTTAGGTTTTAGCGTGATGAATGATGGATTAGCTCCCTTCACGAGTTTAGCATGCTCATGAAATTCTGAGAAAATCTGTAGAAGTTCTCCTCCATAATCTCCCAAAACTGGTGAAAGAAATGGAAATTAAATCCATCAAGACCTGGGCTTTTGTTCCTTCCACATCCCCAAACAGCTTTTTTGATTTCATCTTTAGTTAATGGAGCAACGAGAACAGCATTAACTGGCTCACTGATGTTTGAAGTTGGAATGCCTTTAATCTTAAGTTCCAATTTCTCATGTTCTGCAAACTTCTCCTTAAAGAAAGAAAAGATGCAACTTTTCAAATCTTCCACTTCATCCACCTATTTCGCATTGAAGTAAAGACCTTTAATTTCCGATAATTTGTTTCTACTGTTGACACAAGCATGGAATAACTTAGAATTTGAATCCCCCTCTTGAAGCCATCTCGATCTTGATCTTTGAAAACTCAATATGTCAGATTTTCTCAAACCTTCTTCAATGACGCAACAAGCTTCTACATATTGCTCCTTATCTGTAGTGGACCATTCGCCTGCTTTTTTCTGTCTAAGGAATAGATTTTTTCCTTGGCATCATCAATCTCTTTGTCTGACCTCCTTGCATGACTTGATTTCCATACTTTGATTTTTCTATCAAGAGCTTCAATTTCTTCTTAATAACAAAGCATCCCCATCCTTTAGCATCCATAGACGGCTACTCTGATGTAATTAAATTCTTGAAGCTGTCTTCATTCAGCCACCAATTGATAATTTTGAATGGTTTTGGACCCCAATTAATGGGGGAATCCATAGTGAGCAGGATAGGAGCATGGTCTGATATGGATCTTTTAAGCCTAGATTGCTTGGAGTTCGAACACTCTGATAACCATCCTGGAGAAATTAAAAATCAAGCACTAACAACAATATCTAATCTCTATCCTCATCAATTTAAACTTTAATTGCTCACGCTTCTTCACACCTCTACCAGCAATATCTAATCTCTATTGGATGGATAAGAATCAAGCACTAACAGCCACACTTCGTTGCTCCAAATCAACCGCTGCGATTTCAAGAACCTCGGGCCATTGCTGCAGGACAAAGACGGTAGACAGAAAAGGAGGCAGACGGAGACGGTAGGCAGAAGACTGTAGATGGATGCGGAGACTGTAGACTGTGGATAGAGGTGGTTGATGGACTCCGTTGACGGCTGCTGTTGACTGAAGACGAAGACTGTTGGAGACTGTGGATGGAGACAGTTGACGGAGATTGTTGATGGAGACTGTGGATGGAGATGGTTGACAAAGATGGTAAAGGGAGACTGTGGATGGAGATGGTTGACAAAGATGGTAAAGGGAGACTGTTGACGGAGAATGTTGATAGAAACGGTAGGCGGAGACGGTAGAGAAGAATGTAGGCAATATGTTACTAGTTCATTTGCTACTTTTCCTGACACATCCTACCACAAAATAAGGTTAACATCTACCTCTCTGCTGGATTAACACTCCATCATCAATAATTTACAAGCTATGTGCGTATGTTAAAACAAATATTGGCCCATTTAAACTCATTAATAAAACGAAATTAAAATTGTTAAAACATAACCATTATACTTTAATATCACAATGCACGCGTACATGGAAACACATCACATATTGATATCATCATCATCTATATTACTAAATACTTTTTTCGTGGAAATGAGAAGATATTGAAACTATACAACATACAGATGGATACACAATATTGTGTTTTATATATTTGTATTGTGACCATTGTGACCCCATTGAACGAATAACGATACACCCCAATTTTCATTCGAAAGGTAATATTTCATCACTACTTATTCCAAATATTTCATGTAATATAGTTCAGATGTACAGGAGCAAGAATTATTTGCCTTAATTATATTATGAAACTTTAACGCGATAATAAACATAAGCTCACGAAATACCAGAAAAAAAACAAGTGATCACCAGTCACCACTTCACTTCTCCACTTATATATTAATAAATAAAAAGAAAGATTCTTTCATACTTGATTCCATAAGTAGAAAATACTATTTCCTTTATCCAGCTGAATTCACACATAGCATAGCATATATAAATAGGACATCAGAGACAATTAAAACATCAACAGTTGATCAAAATGAAATGTAGCAAATGATAAACAATTGAGTTTAAAGACATAATTTGCTGACCTATATGGTTTCCATCAAGATGCATGCTATGCAACCAAATTCCACGTCAAATATTGCATACTTCAAACTAGACACAACTCAGAGCAACCATTTAAGAAGAGAAGATGTACCAATCTACTATAGAAGCTTCAAGCTAGTCCTCTTCACGGCGATGACTCCTGCTCTTCTTCTCTGACCGTTTCTTGTCTCTTCCCACTCGAGAATCATCTGAGCCCCTGACATCCCTCCGCCTATGGTGCTCCTTCTCCGAATCTTCAGACGAATCATGGTGGCTCCTCCTCCTCCTCTTCTCCTTCCTACTCTTCCTCCTCCTCCGGTTGCGTTCTTTCTCCTCCTCTGATGAATCAGCATCCCTTCTCCTCCTTTTATCCCTCCTCTTATTCTTGGCTGCATTCTCATCCTCAGAATTACTGCTCCCTCTCTTCGAACTCCTCTTCTTCGACCTACCCCTCTTTCTCCTCTCCGACCCATCATCATCCGACTCGTCATCATCGATTCTCTTCCTACTCTTGCAGCTCCTTGACCTCCCAGACTTCCCACTACTAAATCTCTTCCCATATTTCCTTGCTATGGCACGCTCTATCTCCGAATCATAATCCGAATCAGAACTCTCACTCTCCTCCTCCTCCTCACTACTCTCCTCGCTCATCCCCTGCACCTTCACTCTCTCCCCTTTCAACTTCTCCAATCCAGACAAAACCGCAGCTTGGATGGCCTCAGAGTCCTTAATCTTACCATCATCGTTCTTGGCACTCAAAAAGTTCCTACACTGAAAAGTCAAATGCCCAACCCTCCCACACCTCTTGCACGACCCGCGTGCCTCATCGGCATTAGACCCTGTGACACGAGCAAGGGCAAGTAAACCCTGAAAACTCGCGTACGCATTCTCCGAATCAGGTTCAGCAACAGAGCTCTTCTGTGAAGAATTAATATTCTTCTCCTCTTTCGTCGGCGCGTAGGGATCATAGCCAATCGCGCTCTGCCATATGCCATGAGTCTGTAGGGCGGCGCTGCTGTGCACCCGGTTGTTCGCTGGCATGCGCACCCTCCCCGCGGTGGCCGGCATGATTGCAGAAAAGTTGCACAACCAAGATAATGAAATTTACACCTTTATACCTTCGGACGACGGAAATTTGGGAATTTAACGAATTGGTGTTCTAATTGACGGTTCAATCTGGGAGGAGCAGCGAATTTAAACCCTGATTTCAAACAAAACAAGGTTTACTAATACGCAGCCAAAATATCCGGGAATAACTGCACTAGTTTCCGATTCACTCCGGCGGGTTGCGATGCTTGACGATCGAGACTCCGAACTAGGGTTAATGGAGTTTCGATTTGCCCGATTTCCCCAATTCTTGTGAAATTCTGTGGTTTCAGATATCCCCAATTTTGGCCATCAATTTAAATAATCGAATTAAAAAAATAAATAAATAAAAACGGCACATATTATAACATTATATTATTTTTTTGACAATTTATAGTGTGCATCCGGGTGCACCCACATAAAAATATAAAAAAAAATATATACAATTAAGAGTAAAAATGTATATAATTTAATTGTTAATTTTTTTAATGAAAAATTGTATATAATATTCAATAAAATGTTATACACATATGGATGTTAATTTTTTTAATGAAAAATTAATGTGAAAAAGTATATAATTATTACAAATAGAATAATATGTATACAAAATAGAATAAAAAGGTATACACATATGGGTGCACCTTTGCACCCGGGTGCACCCAATACACTCTCTTTTTTTTTTTTTTAGACAAAGTCTCTTGTGAGACGCTATTTATGTGAGACTATTGGTGAGACTTGTTAAAGTATATCTATTATAATAGAAAAAGTATGTTTAATTGTTGTTAAAATATGTTTTGTAAAGTATGATGGATGATGAATTAAAGTATGATTTTAGGATGTTATAATATGATTCATTATTGACATACTTTAACTACAAATAAGCATACTTTACCTATATGATAAGAATACTTTAATAATAGGTCAACTCGTTTCACAAAAAAACCCGTCTCACAAGAGAGTCTCTTCTTTTTAATATAACTTGGGAGACTGGGATATGTCATATATTAATAATATTTAGAAATTTTTTAATATAATAATAATTTGGATAACAAGTCTCAAGTTAATTATTTAATAAAAATAATGTGTGAATTTGATTTTTGTGGTTGATTCAATTTGATTAAGGCTTTTAAGAAACAAAATAGTTCGTTCTTAATCAATAATAATTCTGTATATTCCAATTAACTTTTCATTTTTTCTACATTAGTTTATCTCACAATACATTCTTTACCACATTATCCAAAATTCAATAAAGATGATAAAAGTAACATTCTTTTTAATGAAAAATGATAAGAAGTGGGATTAACTATAAAAATAATTAAATTAATTTTCTGTCTCCAAGCCAATAAAAAATGTCATAACTAAGTATAAAATCTAAAAATAAAATAAAATAAAATAAAATTCTAAAGTAAGATAAACTTAAAAATGAATTGAATTTGTGATATAGATCACAATTAGAAAGATTAGATTGAGAAGTCTAGAATGATTAGCACATATGGCATAAGCTCTAGATTCTTTTGGCACTTCTGCTGTCATTGGTGTTGGCGTTGTTCTCGGTGCAGCTGGGGTGGTGGCAGGTGGAGGGGTGGGATATGGTGCATCGAAGGGCGGCATAATTGGCATCCTTCCAAGAGGAGTGGTGGCGATTGGTGCATTTGGAGGGTGGTGATACGGTAGGTGGCTCTACAGTTGGCGGGAGGATAGGATAGTTCAAAGGCACTGGAACACCAACCTTCGGAGAGTTATAATCTGCACCAATTATTGAAGAAAGAATATCTATATTACATAAAATAACGCAATTTTCCCCAAACAAAGGATAAATTTGGAAATCTCAATAAAAAATAAAATTGAAAGAAAGAAAAAATATAGATTCCATACAATCATCCCATCCCATTAATATAGTATTGAATTTTAGTATATATATACGTTGATTTTGGTTTACAGAATTATATTGAATTGTATATATAATATTCCTTACCATAAATTAAAAAATATTTAAAAAAAGTGTATGTTTTGATTTCACAAACAATATTGATTCTTTATCATTAATATTGTATTGAATGATATATTATTACTTATATCTTCTAAAAATTTTCTAAAATATAAGCAGATAACTGTATAAAGTTATGAATTACTCCCTACGTCCCATACTTATCTTCACACTTTCCGTTTTCATCTGTCTCACACTTATGTTCACCACTCAAAAAGAAAACTTCACATTAACCAACAACCTCAAAAGTTATCTTAATTTCAAAAATATCACCCTCACCTAACACACCTAACATACTTTATAATTTATTTATTACCTAAAAATACCACAATACCCCTCAAAAATCAATAAAATTGGTCAAAAAGCAACTTTTCTTAAATTTCGTACCTACAATGTCGGTGAACTTAACTCCAGGACGGAGGGAGTACTAATTTTAGACATAAAAAGATAGAAAAATAATATCATAAGAGTTATTACTTTATCATGCTACAGAATAATTTGTCGAAAAAATATTACTAAACTATCTCAACAAAAATATTAAAAAAAATTAATATCTTAAAATTGAACTGAAAATAATATCATAGAGCTATTACCTTATATGACGGGTCATGTACTTACTGAGTGTGAAGTGAATGTCATAAAGTTTGAGTGTGAGGTGAATGTCATAAAGTTACTTTAGAGTTGCAAACAATCCAAATTGAGTGTGAAGTGAATGCAACTACCAACTCATTAACAAATCTATATGTATATATACATAAAACTACAATAGTGGATCGTATAAGTTGTAGCCAAAACAAGAAAAAAAATATTAGAAAAAAATATTTTAAAAAATATCTTTAGTAGAATATTATTTTTATTGTAATCTTCTACGACAAGATTAAGATTAGGAGAACTGAGAAACTCCATCAGCAGATCATGTGGAAAGTGGGGTTGGGAGAGTTCAAGAGAACCTCCATCATATTTTAACATTACAAACTTTTTTAAAAATTTCTGCAATTTTTTATTATAGAAAATTATCAATAAATTTTTTCTCTATTTCTATATTATAGAGATAAAAAATTGGATTAGAAGCTCGGGTGACTTTTACAAATAAAATGAGAATTTTACAAATAAAATGAAAAAAGATTTGGAGATAAGGAAGAAATAATTTAATTTGTAATATGATACCGAAATAAGATTCGAGATATGACAAAAAACAAATAATTTAATTTGTGATATATAACATCGAAATAAATGAGAAAAGAATGATATGACTTTTACTCATTTTTTATTATTTTTATAGATTTAGAGATATATTTAAAGATATTGTATTATTGAACTTTATATAGAATTTTGAATCATAGAATGTATAGATTTATATTATATATTGTATTATTAATTTATTAATATATGAAAAATAAAATTAAGTGGAGGGATTTTCTAAGTTTATAACTATGTTATATATTTATGAGTAATAAAACATTTTGATATAATGTAAAATTTACATTTCAAAAGTATATAAGTATATTATTTACAATGTTATATATTTAGGAATAATAACAAATTTTGAACTTTTATCACATGAATATTTCATGTTAATGTGAACATTGTATTATTGATAATTTGATTTATTTAAATATATATATATATATATAATTATTATTTTTTAAATGTATATATATAAGAAATGACAAAATAGATATTATTTAAATACAGAAAAAAGATCACATATTTGATTTAAATAACTCCAAAATAATAGTATAATATTCAAGAAAAAATGAAAATTGATTTTTTTTTAAAAAAACAAATAAATAAACAAAATGTGTTGATTTTCAAAGTGAAATAAAAAGTAAAATATCTACAGTAATATACATATGATACGAAAGATAAAAGAGATATAAGTAATTTTAAAAATTTGTTAAATTAATTAATATTTATTTACCAAATAATTTTACATAAATATTTATTCCAATTTCTATTAATAAATAAAAAATAATATTATAATAGTCAAGAAGAAAAATAATAAAACTTGTATTTTTTTAAAAATAAATAAATAAAAAAATGTGTTAATTTTCGAAGTGAAATGAAAAATAATATATATGCGGTAATATTATTGAAGATGATGAGATATAAGTAATTTTAAAAATATGTTAAATTAATTAATATAATAATCATTTCTATTATTTACCAAATCATTTTTACATAAATAATAATATTTATTGTCATTCCTTCCTACTATACTCTTATATTTCTCCGAATAATTTTTCTATAAATGTATAGATTTATAGTATATAAATGAAAAGTGGTTTACAACCCTAACATATTCACCTTCTATAATATCTCCTCATTTTATATTCATTGTTTATTTAACTCTCATTTTTTTATACTATAAATTAATATATATTTTAATACATTGATTTGACATAAATTTAAAATCTACCCTATCAAAAATTCAAAATAAATATATATCATTATTTATTATATTATATTTTTAAATTCAAAATTCTCAATTTTATTACTCAATTGAATATCACTTATTAGAATAAAGAAATTTATATTTTCTTCAATAATCGTGCATGCACGGGCATTACTAATTTGAAAGAATAATTCATATAAAAAATATTGTTAACCTTAATTCATTATTGTCTAACCAACTTAACATATCAAGGATTAATTGATAAGATGAATAACCTTGTTTAGGTTAAGGTTCTTTAACTACAATGTAAGTTTCACATGCCAAATAATTCTATATATTTTGACATTAACTAATTATTATACTCCCTCCGTATATTTTTTTGGCACGGAGATTAAAGAGTATAATAATTTAATGTAAAGTGAAGTGAGATAAATAATATTTAATGTGTATTGGGTAGTTGTATTAATGGTGAGTGTGATGTGTGTGTGGGTCCATGTAAATAAATAAATTATTTTGGTGTGAGTCTCATATCCTTAAAAATGAAATATGTCAATTATTGTGGGACAACCCAAAAAGAGAAGTGTGTCAATATCTTTGAGACGGATGGAGTATTTTTTTTCTAAAATATACTTATATAACTAATTGAGCTTATTTTCTAAGGTAAAGGAAAAAGTAAATATCCTAATCTATCTATCCCAACTTATATGTATAAAAGTGATACGTAAGAAGAAAAACAAATTAATTAAATTTGAATGTATTCTAACTCAAGTACTAAAAATTTCAAACAAAACAACATGATTAAAGTTCATATCATTGAACATCATAGGGAAAAAAAATCTTTAGTCAATTACTACATGCCCATCCCTTTCCTAATTTCATTCCGCATCCCACAATTAACATTAATTCCTTCCTCATAAATCATTTAATCAGACAAATCAAATAACATACCCAAAAGCATTTAATCAGACAAATATAAATTTTTAAAGAAAAATAAAATAATAATATTTTAGTGAGAGAAGCGGGAGAAAAGAAAGTAAACTATCATAAGAGAAGATAGGTGGCGCGGAAATCCGACAATCATAAGCTAGAGATTGAGCCCTAGTTATATTAATTTCGAACTCAATACCATCATAATTACTCAAAACATAACATATACCATTAGCATCTAGCCCAAACAACACGAATTAATCGGCACAGTATTGGTCCCGTCAACCATCAAATAATCAATGCAGTCTACCATATCATATATTATGGTAGAACAATCCACCCTGGGCGATGGTGGCTGTGATGGTGCTAGATCTCCGGTCGACGATGGCTGTGATGACGAGATCTGAGCAGCAGTCAACATTATGGCGAGAATGCACACTATGGCGATAAATAATTTCGCCATAATATTTTTTTCTTGTTTTATTTTCCTGGGTGATATATCGTGAAAAGAATACACCAATGTATATATAGTTGATAATGAGTAAGAGGATTATAAGTAAGTTTGTTTAGATATATCATCCTAAAGGATATCTTTTTATCTTGAAGAAAAAAATCGATGGTCAATTTCTTGATTTATTTAATAAATTATTTTATTTTAATACTTCTCCTACTTAGGATACACTATTAATATTAATATTAATATTAATATATATATATATATATATATATATATAATTTTATATACTACAACAAAAACTTTGATTAGAGACCAAAATTAGAGACGGTGTGTTAACCGTCTCTATTTGAGACGGCTTTTTAGAATTAATATATATATATACTACAACAAAAGCTTTGATTAGAGACCAAAATTAGAGAAGGTGTGTTAGTCGTCTCTATTTGAGACGGCTTTTTAGAATTAGAGACAGTATTCTTGTTGACTATTGGTCAACAATAACAAATTTAACATTAAGACGGTATTACAGACGGTTTTAAGTTGAGACGGTATTAGAGATCTTTTTGCCGTCTCAAATTAGAGACGGTTTTTGTCGTGTCTCAAACTATTGATGGTTTATAATTGAGACTGTATTTGAAATAGTTTTCTTCCGTCTCAATTAGAGATGATTTTTAGCCATCTAATTACAATATTCCTATCAATTAAAATAAATAATTTATAAGTGAGTGAACCTTGCGTGCACCCGAGGCACACCGTATTATGGGTAAGGGAACATTGTTTTGTTCTAAAGGGTATACACTTTAATGCACCAATTTATAAGTGAGTGAGCCTTGCGTGCACCCGAAACACACCGTACACCTTTAGAATTTAGTATTATGGATAAGACCCTCTCCAACGCTAGGTATTTTTGCTGACATGGCCAAGTAAAATACCCAAAAAATGAGGTTTAATGAGTTGGGATAGGCGTTGGGTTTTTTGCTGGGTAGAGCCCAATCTACCCAGGTTTTTTAAAAAGTATGAGAGTTGGAGAGAAAGCGGTGGAACGCACGCACAGACACCGAAGAGCGTGGATATTACATTCGAGTGGCTTTGGGCCCGCACACCATCTCCAAACCTTTTCTGAAACTTTTTTTTTTAATTTACTGCACCCACTTCCCCACCTTTCCTTTCTCACTGCACCCACTCCCCCACCTTTCCTTTTTTTTATTTTTTATTTTTAATCTAACACTTGTTTTTTGTATTTTTTTTCTTCTTTTATAGAATATTAACTTTGCATTAAAGCTTCACAATTCAGAATATTAACGTTAGATATTTTGTGACCGTTATAAAATTCAAAATATTAATTTTACATTTTTTTTTTAAAATATACATCACTATAAATATATCTTCCCCTCCATTCTTTTTCATACATTATTTTCTCTTCTAAATCTCAAAACTTCAAATTTGATAGCAAATTTTAAGTTCTTGTCATCCAAAAATAATTGGATAAAGATTCATGGATAAATTTCGGGTTCAATTCTTCTAACTCCGGAGAAAATTCAACGCCTCCAAATATGAATTTTCGTCCACGTGCCTACTTTCATTCTCTAAATCCAAATTTTTCTACTAATTTTTCGTCAAATTTTTCAAATAATATTCTACCTCAAAATGTTCCTACTACTCTTCCAAATTTTTCTGAAGGTAGTTTCCCCCAACCTAATTCTTTTAATTCATTTGGCGCACCGTTCTTCATGTATCCAAATTTCTACATGGCTCCTCATCCTCAATACGAATTTCGTCTGACTATCGGCACAAGTTCACCAGATACAGACAAAGACACGGCATCTCCGAACTCTCAGCGTTCGTCTTTCTCGTCTCAATTCTCTCCAATAGGACTTGATAGGGTAAATCTAACTGCCGACTTTGAGGCCACCGAAGTTCCACCAACGGATCCTGCTCCCAAAAAAATTCAGTACTCTTTTGATGAAAATGCTCTTCTCGCGAGTTGTTGAAGAGATATCAGCACAGACTCCGTCGTCGGAAACGATCAAAAGTCGAAGCTAATGTGAACTCGGATCGCCAAAGCTTACAACAGTAACCGTTTAGATGACATGACATTTAGGTCTGTCGCTAATTTGAAGTCGTATTACTATATATTACAGAAAGATGTGAAGGGTTACAACTCCTGCTACAATCAGCAGAAGAAAGCATAGGGATCTGGGTGCAGCGATGTTGATATTATAGAAAAAGCGAAGGTTCAATATAAAGAGAAGTATAATTTCAATTTTGTATAAATCAAGGCATGGACAGTTTTGAAAGACAGCCCGAAGTTCGCCGATCCAAATTGTGATATTCGCGGATCAAAAAAGTCAAGACTCTCGACAACTAGAGAGTATGTGGTGTCTTCAAACACTGACTCCGAACCTGGAGATGAAGCTAGGGCAGAACCCCCTCGCCCAATGGGGAGAAACGCAGCAAGACGTGTCGGGAAGGATAAGGGAAAAGCGACCACGTCCGCCGAAAAAAGTGATGCTATTGAGAAAATGCGTCGTGAGTTGAAAGAGTTTAACAAGGAAAAGCTTGAGCAGCTGAAAATACTTAACCGATCTAAAAATTATAAGATATTCATAAAAGATACCTCGAATATGACATCTGATCAACTACATGTCCATCTCCAAGTTGTGGAGGATATCAAGAAGGAAATGGGGTGATAAACTTGAAGAATTATTCGTTGTTGTACTTCATTTTAACTTTTTCAATATTCGTTGTTGTAATTTATTTCACCATTTTCAATATTCGTTATTGTATTTGAGATTCAAAGTGGAGGTAGTTTTCATAAAAACACACCGGTGTGTTTTAGTTTTAATAAAATATTTTATGTTATTTAATAATTTATCTTTTAGTTTTAATAAAATATGTATATTTTGCACTAAATTAGTGTGTGGTGTGCACTAGAATAGTGCAACTGCTGGAGTTGGCCTTATAACACTATCCGTTGAAAAGTAGCCATTGAAAACTAGCCGTTGGAATCTAGCCGTTGGAAAACTAGCCGTTGTGGAACACTACTCTATTTAAAGGATGTTATCGGATGCTGAGAACTCCTACCTGAGAACATCACAGTCTTGTAATTGATTATCCTTCAATTTCTTTCATTCTCTCAAACATGTCTTCCTCTACAAATTCATCATCTTCCGAAAGTGATAGTCTTCATGAGTTCATGTTCGATGATACCATCGAGAAAGAAATAGAGTCCTTGCTCAAAAAATAACAAGACGTATTTGGTCGTGCTGGGACTTCTGCTGGCGGTACAAGAAAGCGAAGAACGTATGTGGACCGAATTCGTGAGGCGGGGCATACGAGACTCTACCTCGACTACTTCTCTGAAGATCCAGTTTACGAAAGTGAGATATTTCGTCGATATTTTTGTATGTCAAGAGAGTTATTCCAGCGCATAGTTGATGCACTGGAGTCCCACGATGAGTATTTTCATTGGAGGATAGATGCAATTGGAAAAAAAAATATTCTCTCCACTACAAAAGTGCACGGTGGCCATTCGCCAATTGGCATATGGTGGACCTGCCGACCTTTGGGATGAGTATCTACGTATTGCCGAAACAACCTCTATAGAATGCCTCTTTAAGTTTTGTCAGTATGTGATCGAAGTATTTGGCGGGTACTACTTGAGAAAGCCTAGTGCCCTAGATTGTCAAAAGTTGTTACAAATGACAAAGAAAGACACGGTTTTCCCAGAATGCTTGGAAGCCTTAATTGCATGCATTGGGAATGAAGGAACTGTCCGACAGCTTGGAAAGGCCAATTCACACGCGGTGATCATGGCGTTCCAACAATCATGCTCGAAGCGATTGCCTCTGCAGATTTATGGATATGGCACGCCTACTTTGGAGTAGCAGGATCCAACAATGACATCAACGTGCTCAACCAATCTCCTTTATTTATGGATACTCTACAAGGACGCGTTCCATCCGTTAATTTTACAATCAATGTTAGGGAATATAATCAAGGATATTATCTTACTGATGGAATTTATCCAGAATGGGCTGCTTTTGTGAAAAGCTTTCCATGTCCTCAAGATCCAAAGAGGCAGCTCTTCAAACGACTGCAAGAGGCTGCTAGAAAGGATGTCGAACGAGCCTTTGGAGTCCTTCAAGCTCGTTGGGCGATGATTAGCGGTCCAACTCGTTTTTGGTACAAGAATAACTTGAAGGATATAATGCTAACTTGCATTATATTGCACAATATGATAATCGAAAATGAAGGAAATGCATCTATCAATTGGTCCGACGATCCAAATATGGTCATTCCGCCTCCACAAGTAAGTCAAGGATCAACCGGAGCATTCAATGACTACGTTAGGAGGGGTGTTCAACTATGAGATAAGCAGAAACATCTTCAACTTCGACAAGACTTAGTTGAGCATGTGTGGGCCCAATTTGGAGAATAATTATTTACACATTAAAATTGGCTGGATCGAACTTTACATTGTTGCTTTCGCAAGCTTTAGTTTTATTTTTTAATTTGTGTGTCATTTTAATTTATGTTGTGTGTCATTTTAATTTGTGTTTTTATGTTTTATGTAATGAAAAAAATAAATAATATATTTTTTGATTTTTTTTCTTAAATTTATTAAATTAAATAATATGAAAATTTAATTATTTATAATTCATTTTGAAATTAAATAAATGTAGTTTTGGAAATTAAATAAATGTATTTGATAAAATAAATGAGAATTAAATAAAATGAGGTGGGTCCCCAAAAATACCTTGCTTTTTGCGTAGAGGGTTGGAGAGGAGTTTTGTTTTGGAGGTAGAAGTATTTTACTTTTGAGTTGGCGCAGACGTGCCAACCAAAATACTTACTTTTTTGGGTAGATGAATGGGGAATGCCTAAGTGTACATTATTTTGTTCTAAAAGGTATATACTTTAATTAGTAAGGGTACATCATTTTGTTCTAAAAGGTATATACTTTTTAAGTTTTTTCCTTTATAAGTTATAATTTGAAATAAATTTTATCTGTAAGTAAAAAATTGAACATTCGTATTTTATAAGTTTGCATATATATTGATTTTTTATTTTTTGAGGGTAACATATCTTTTTAGGGATATATTCCCTGTAGTAAGTATTTTACTATGTGTGAGATGATAGTGGTAAATTTGTTATTAAAATACTATATGTACTTTTAAAATTGAGAAATTATGTGATGTTTTATTTTTTGAATAGTGAGTTTATTATGGAACCAAAGAAAATGAAAATAGTGAAATTTATATGGATAGAGACGGTATATTTTATTTAGCTGTTGAGTAGTCCCTCCGTCTCGGAGAAGTTAGCACATTTTTTTGGGGCACGGAGATTAAGGAGTATAATAATTTAATGTAAAGTGAAGTAAAATGAAGTGAGAGAAATAATATTTAATGTGTAGTGGGTAGTTGTATTAGAGGTGGTATGTGGGCTCCATGAGAATAAATTAATTATTTTGGTGTGGGTCCCATGTATTAAAAAGGAAATATGTCAACTTTAGTGGGACAAACCAAAAAGTAAAATGTGTCAACTTTTATGGGATGGAGGAAGTATATTTTATTTAAGGGAAGTAACGTGGTAGTTTTATATTTTGATGTCGCATCTCTGTTGATTAAGTAAGCAACACATAAATACTCAAACCTGTAAAATTAATTTATTTGTAACAAGAGATGTACTGAATATTCTTGAATTTAATATCATGCTCTAATTACAATTATATTGTTTTATAATCAGAAGAACTCAAACTCCATCACAGATTTAACCAAACCAAAATAATTCTTTCTTATTATATATTTTCCCAATGTCAATATATACGAGTACAATTGACCAAAAAAATCAAGACAAACAAAAACATATACATCTTCTTGAATTTAAAAGAAAACATTGGATCATATACACCACACGTCGTTAAAGCAAACTTTGCTAATGAATCAAACTGCAAAGGATCTGCAAAGTGGACAAGTGTCGTTTCTTCCAAGCCATTCCTTGATGCCAGTGGCGGACCTATTAAGGGCCCGGGGCACTGGCCCACCTGAAATTTTGAAAATATTTAGTATATACTCCCTCCGTCCCACCCAAATAGCAACATTTTATTATATTGGGTGTCTCATTCAAATTGCAACTATAGGCATCTGAATTTTATTGCCTATTAAATAAAATATGTGGCAAATTAATGCAATAATTATCAATTAATTATTTATTTATTAAGGAATTTAAATAAATTAATTCCTAAAATAAATGAGTAAATAATTGATAATTAAGCCTTATCCAGTCCAGCAGGCTTAATTAAAGGAAAAAAAGCCCAACATATCTTTTAAAGGAGAAAATATCTCTCAAGTGGTTATTTTCTCTACATATAAATAAGGGCCTTCAGTCCTCATTCCAGACGACACACATTCAAAGACCCGAAGATACAAACGCTCTGAAGAGATTGAAATACGAGCAGTGCTCCCTTGAGATCTTCAAGCATCTTCAAGTCAAGACTTAAGATCTTCAAGCATCTTCAAGTCAAGACTTAAGATCTTCAAGCATCTTCAAGTCAAGAACGGTCTGCGATCAGAGATCAAGGTTCTAAGCCCCTCCGATCCGGCGTTCTTCCATCCAACCGCCTCCGATCAGAGATCAAGATTCTAAGTCCCTCCGATCCGGCATTCTTCCATCCAACCGCCTCCGATCAAAGATCAAGGTTCTAAGCCCCTTCGATCCGGCGTTCTTCATATCAAATTCATCCAGCAGTCTCCGTGAAGTCAACGTTCTACCAAATTGAACAACATTCTTCACAACAAATCTTCAAGTCAACGTTTTATCCGAACAAAGGCTCGACGCCTCCGGATAAATATTTTAAAGCTTCAACTCAATCCCGAGCACGGACAAGCTTCATCCGAAGATCCGGCTCAGAAAGTTGATAAAGTCAAAGAAGTCAACTCAAGAGAGGAATTAGAGGATAGCTAGAAAATGTTTACTTAAATTCTCAAGTTTAATCCATCTCGGATTATCATTGTAATATCTTTTGTGTTTATTATTTTAATAAATACAAATTTTGTTGTTACAAATTTTGGCACGCCCAGTGGGACAGTTTCTACCTCTCATCTCCTCTCTTCGAAAGTTTGAAAGTACAAAGTATGGCTCCTCTCAGGATTGCCATAAGAAGATCTTCTACCTTGAAGCCTTCAGAGCTGCAGACTGAAAAGATTCAAAGAACAACTCCACTCAGGATTGCGATACGAAGGTCTACTGCCTCAAAACCTTCAGAGTTGCAAACTAAAGATGTTGAAGTAGTTATAAGGAGTATGTCTGAAGTCTCCTTAGAGACAAACCACGTAGTGGGGACTGTTCTCGATAAGCCAATGCACGACGTCAAAGATGGTGAAGAGGACTCTATCTGCCCAACTCCTCGATCCATAGAAAGTTTGGCGTATGACTCATTCATAGCCTGCGCCATGGCAATAAATGCTTCGTCTGTCGAAGAACAACTGGCAAGCTTGACTCAATCTGTTGCTGCACTCACCAAACAGAGCCAAGAACAAGGTCTGTTGATATCCAAACTGATGAAAAAGATGGAGATAGCACAGACAAGTCATGTAAATGAGAAACGAGTTGAGGATGAAGACGAGGAGGAGGACTCCGCGAATCACCATCCATATGAAATAAATCCAGTTAAGGAAGTGATACAAATTTCAGCTGACGGAATGCTCTCTATGAATCAACTGAAGAATATCGTACTAGAGACGATAAAAGATAAGTTTAAAGGGAGCTCCAAATCTTCTGTTGCTTACAATAAGCCATATACGAAGAGAATTGACAACTTGAAGATGCCAGTTGACTACCAGCCTCCTAAATTTCAACAATTCGATGGTAAAGGCAACCCAAGACAACACATAGCGCACTTTGTCGAGACATGCAATGATGCTGGAACCTTTGATGATCACATGCTCAAACAATTTGTCCGCTCGCTGAAAGGAAATGCTTTTGATTGGTATATCGACTTGAAAGCTAACTCCATCGACAACTGGGGACAAATGGAAAACGAGTTTCTCAATCCCTTCTACAGCACTTGAAGGACTGTTAGTATGATCGAATTGACTAACACTTGCCAGTGGAAAGAAGAGCCAGCACTCGATTATATTAATCGATGGAGAAATCTAAGCTTGAATTGCAAAGATCAATTGTCTGAAGTCTCTGCCATCAATATTTGCATTCAAGTGATGCAATGGAGTCTGCGATACATCCTTCAAGGGATTCAACCAAAGACTTTTGAAGAACTAGCTACAAGAGCTCATGATATGGAGTTAAGTATGACATCAAGTCATTTCGAATTGCCAAGCAACAACTCTTATGAATTTGAAGACATTTCACTTGATGAACCTCTCGAGGAGGAATCACATTCAAAGAAGCCGGTGTCAATAAAGATTCAAAGAAATGAAGTTAAAGTAAGAGAAAGTAATGCACCCGATGATTGGGGGGCAATGAACTATTAACAAAGTCAATGCTCCTCGACACGAGCATAAACTGTCCACATGTTATACTCCTTGATACGAGTTAAAACTATCTAAAATTTCTCAAGCAATGCTCCTCGACACGAGCATAAACTGTCCACATGTTATACTCCTTGATACGAGTTAAAACTATCTAAAATTTCTCAAGCAATGCTCCTCGACACGAGCATAAACTGTCCACATGTTATACTCCTTGATACGAGTTAAAACTATCTAAAATTTCTCAAGCAATGCTCCTCGACACGAGCATAAACTGTCCACATGTTATACTCCTTGATACGAGTTAAAACTATCTAAAATTTCTCAAGCAATGATCCTCGACACGAGCATAAACTGTCCACATGTTATACTCCTTGATACGAGTTAAAACTATCTAAAATTTCTCAAGCAATGCTCCTCGACACGAGCATAAACTGTCCACATGTTATACTCCTTGATACGAGTTAAAACTATCTAAAATGAGCATAAACTGTCCACATGTTATACTCCTTGATACGAGTTAAAACTATCTAAAATTTCTCAAGCAATGCTCCTCGACACGAGCATAAACTGTCCACATGTTATACTCCTTTATACGAGTTAAAACTATCTAAAATTTCTCAAGCAATGCTCCTCGACACGAGCATAAACTGTCCACATGTTATACTCCTTGATACGAGTTAAAACTATCTAAAATTTCTCAAGCAATGCTTCCCGACACGAGCAAAAACTGTCCACATTATGCTCCTTGATATGAGTTAAAACTATCTAACTTAAATCAAATCTCCTTGAGAAGAGACGAAACTCTCTGCATGTTATGCTCTTTTGATACGAGCCAAAACTATCAAACTCAAATCAAATCTCCTTGAGAAGAGACGAAACTCTCTATATTTTACGCTCCTTGATACGAGTCTAAACTATCAAACTCAAATCAAATCTCCTTGAGAAGAGACGAAACTCTCTATATGTTATGCTCCTTGATACGAGCTTAAACTATCCCACTTAAATCAAATTTTCTTGAGAAGAGATGGAACTCTCTACATGTTACACTCCTTGATACGAGATTAAACTTTCCAACTCAAGTTCAAGACTTCTTGAGAAGAGTATAAACTGTCTACAAATCAAATTGAAGACTCATTGACACGAGTATAAATTGTCAGCAAATTCAAGTTCAAAGCTCTTTAACGCACGAGCATAAACTGCATGTTACTCTTGGTCCGCACGAGTATAAACTGTGTACGGCACCCCCTATTCAAACCAAATCATGTCCTTTTGAACTACGTTATGACTTGATTCTCTGTGAAGAGGTACGTAGTCGCTTAGCACTTCACTAAGTTCAGTCATAATTCAGGCTATTCGTATCAAGTTGCTGAGACAAGTAATAAAATTCAGTCATGTTGATCAATAATGGACTGTCGCAATTTGTTCACTTCAACACAAAGGCGTCCGTGAACAAAGTGCGAGGGGGCATTTGTAGGCACCTGAATTTTATTGCCTATTAAATAAAATATGTGGCAAATTAATGCAATAATTATCAATTAATTATTTATTTATTAAGGAATTTAAATAAATTAATTCCTAAAATAAATGAGTAAATAATTGATAATTAAGCATTATCCAGTCCAGCAGGCTTAATTAAAGGAAAAAAAACCCAACATATCTTTTAAAGGAGAAAATATCTCTCAAGTGGTTATTTTCTCTACATATAAATAAGGGCCTTCAGTCCTCAATCCAGACGACACACATTCAAAGACCCGAAGATACAAACGCTCTGAAGAGATTGAAATACGAGCAGTGCTCCCTTGAGATCTTCAAGCATCTTCAAGTCAAGACTTAAGATCTTCAAGCATCTTCAAGTCAAGAACGGTCTGCGATCAGAGATTAAGGTTCTAAGCCCCTCCGATCCGGCGTTCTTCCATCCAACCGCCTCCGATCAGAGATCAAGATTCTAAGCCCCTCCGATCCGGTATTCTTCCATCCAACCGCCTCCGATCAGAGATCAAGGTTCTAAGCCCCTTCGATCCGGCGTTCTTCATATCAAATTCATCCAGCAGTCTCCGTGAAGTCAACGTTCTACCAAATTGAACAGCATTCTTCACAACAAATCTTCAAGTCAACGTTTTATCCGAACAAAGGCTCGACGCCTCCGGATAAATATTTTAAAGTTTCAAGTCAATTCCGAGCACGGACAAGCTTCATCCGAAGATCCGGCTCAGAAAGTTGATAAAGTCAAAGAAGTCAACTCAAGAGAGGAATTAGAGGATAGCTAGAAACTGTTTACTTAAATTCTCAAGTTTAATCCATCTCGAATTATCATTGTAATATCTTTTGTGTTTATTATTTTAATAAATACAAATTTTGTTATTACTGCAATATTTTTCCATTTTAGTAAAAAAGTACACAAATGGCCCACCACTACCCATCACATCTCTCTAATACACATACCCACTTTACATAAAATAATAATACTCCTTAATCTACGCGCAAAAAGCAAATGTAACTCTTTGCCCGGGACGGAGGGAGTATATAGTAAATATTTTTAAGTCATGAGATGGTACAGTGGTTTTGCTCCAAGCTGCTAATTTAAAAGGTCGCGTGTTCGATTGCAGCTTTGTGCACTATTACTGTTATTAGATTTTTTCAAAATCCTGCGTCCGTCACTGCTTGATGCACGCTGCATGGAAGCGGTGGTTGCACGACTAAATCGCCGCCACGGTTTCGCCGTCGTGATACTCCTCCATGCAGATCGCGCAGCCGCCGCCGTCCTCTTTGCAGTTGACCACGACGTATTTGTCGAAAACGATGTCGTCGGTGTTTTTAAGGCGGCAGTGATATTATTGGTGGCGGCAAACGTGGAATTTGGAACTCGGGATGCCGTTGATCTTCAAGTAATCTTTTTTCCTATAAGTCGCAGAGATAATTGAAGATGTATACTAGTGCTACAATGATGAAGACGATCAAGGTAAGCAAGTCTCCTCGAAATAAGACCATGGCTAGTGTTTTAATGAATGAATGATGAAAAGAGAATGTTGTGTTGTATACTCCACATAAGTTTGTAATTTCTGTTTTAAGATCGAATTAATTGTGTACTTATCTACTATAATTTAGTTGGAAGATCATAATCTAGATATATTTCGATTTGCTGGTTAATTATGGTACTTATTTTCCCTATATTTTCGGAGATTATTTTTGAGATAGATAATGTGAGTTTTTTAATTTGAATTATTACTCCTAACTACATTGAATATATACTTAATTATTAATAGTTATATAACATAAATATTATCTTTTTTTTATTCTTATATTACCTTAGTTGAATATTAGTAATATGATTTACAAAAATATTATATATATAAATATAATTAATTGGGATAAGGTATGATTCCCTACAAATATGGCTATGAAATAACTTCTTTCCAAACACATGAAAACACTTCACAAAACAACCTCCCATGAAAACAAATACTCCATTCGTCCTACCCAAATAGTCTCTTCTTTTTCATTTTCAGCGTCCTACCCAAAAAGTCTTCTTTTCTTTTTTAGACACATGAGACTCACACACTTACTAATACAATTAAAATATGGGGCTCACACTCCAATTATTACAACTATCCACTGCACATTAAATAAAATACTCCTTAATCCACGTGCAAAAATAAAAGACAACTCTTTACATGGGACGGAATAAGTAGTTCACCGCACACATGAAATTACATAGTTGCACAGAACACAAATATATACTCCCTCCATTCCATTTCAGATGTCACACTTTTCATTTTGGGTTGTCCCACAAAAGTTTGTACATTCTTAAAAAAGCAAAAAGTCAAACACAATCGTCATTCCCCATACACTTTATTTACAAAAAATAACCCTAAAAATTATCACTTTCTTAATACGGAGGGAGTACTACATTAGTGTTGCACGTGAGAAACAAACAACTCACTTAAAAACACTTGTTGCGCACATGCAAAACTAACACTGCACAGAACACAGTTTACACTCTAAATTAGTATTGCAGTACGTGAGAGAACGGTTATTGCTGCACACTACGTTAGTGCTAAACAGATGTGAGCTGCTTGAAGATGCAGTCTGTCAAACGACCACCTCATCTAAAAGCTTAAGATGTTAAAGAGGATAATCGTTTAATACTTAATCAATCACTCTAACACGCCCCCTCACATGCAGGTGGGGAATTTTTGCCTCAAGCCTTGCATGTGGATTTTTTTTCTCATAAATGGGTGACGGTAAGGTTTGAACCCTGGACCTTTGTTAACCATGGGCTCTGATACCATGTCAAACGACCATCTCATCTAAAAGCTTAAGCTGTTAGAGAGAATAATTGTTTAATACTTAATCAATCACTCTAACACAGTCCGCCATGACTGAGCGAGCGCTGAATCTAATAACATGTTTACACTATTTTTAAATATGGAAGTTTAAATAATCTCGTTCACATACTGTCGGGCCGCCGTGGGGACGCCTGGGATGGGCGAATCACTTTTGTACAATATGGAGGTTTAAATAGTAAAGTAGGCACCTTTTTTACTATTTTTCTGTTACAATTAACCATCACCAAAGTAATATGCCCATGCCTATGGTAATAGATTTTGAGAGCGACTTAGGAGGAATCGGTTTCACCAAATTAATTGGAGGAAACTTTGGTCCCCATCTTTTCCTAATTAATGTAATTAATTAATATGTGATCTCCTTACAATTAATATTATTTTTTTAATTAATTTTTTAATTTTAGGGTTAATTGCAAAAAAACCCACGAACTTTACACATATTGCAAATTAATCCTCACTTTTGAGAAATTGCAAAAAAACCACCACCTTTAAGTATTGTTGCAAAATAAACCCAATTTATGACTAAAAGTAGAATTTTTTAAATTTATTTATTACTCTATATTATATTATTAATTAATGTATATCTATAAATTAAATAATTTGCTGTGGGACTAAAATAACAATTTGGCCCAATATTGTTTATGAGACCCAAGAATAATGAATCCAGTATATCAAAGTCAATGCAAAATCAGGCCTACTAGATTTTATTAAGAAATTTTTTAAAAAAAATTTCTTTACAGAATATTTTCTTTTTGTAAGTACACCATAAAAATTACTATGTTATTGTAGATATGAAGTTTAAGAAAAATATTTTTTTTACAATCTTTATTTATTGACTTTTGAAGGGTAATATAGTATTTTTATGTAATAAATAATAAATTATAAAGTAATTATAAAGTACTCCCTCCGTCCTCTTCAAATTGTCCTTTTTTTCATTTTGAATGTCTCACCTAAAAAGTTTTCTTTCCTTTTTTATACACATGAGATCTACACACATACATTATTAAGATTAAAATATGGTGCATATACACCCACTAATACAACTACTCAATACACATTAAATAATATACTCCTTAGTCTACGTGCAAAAGGCAAAAGCCACCCCTTTGTATGGGACGGAATGTGTATGTTATGTATATTAGGTGAGAGTGATACTTGTATTTTTAAAGTTGAAATTAATGTAATGTTTTTTTTTCTTAAGTGGTGAAATTTAACGTGGAATTGATGAAAACGAAAAGTGCGATATTTAATGTGGGACGAAGGAAGTATATTTTATTTCAAGGCGCAGTCGATGTCCTGTTTCGTTTTATTGTTACATGAACGAAGGAAGTATATTTTATTTCAAGGCGCAATCGTTGTCCTGTGTCGTTTTATTGCACCGCAATCAATAAGAAGAACTCAAACTCCATCACAGATTTAATTAAACCACAATATCCTTTCTTAAATATCATGAAGTTATTTACCAATGTCAATATATGAGTACAATGGATCTAAATCAAGACAAACAAAAACATACAAAATCAATACATCTCATATTTAAAAGACAACATTCGATCATATACACCACACGTCATTAAAACAAACTTTGCTAATGAATCAAACTACAAAGGATCTGCAAAGTGGACAGGTGTCGTCTCTTCCAAGCCATTCCTTGATGCACGCTGCATGGAACCGGTGGTTGCACGCCAACAGCGCCGCCACGGTTTCGCCGTCATGATACTCCTCCATGCAGATCGCGCAGCCGCCTCCGTCTTCTTTGCAGTTGACCACGACGTATTTGTCGAAAACGATCTCGTCGGTGTTTCTAAGGCGGCGTGGCGGCAGTGATGGCGGCGGCGAACGTTCGAGCTCGGGATAGATTTGATCTTCAAGTAATCTATTTTCGCATAAGGAATGGAGATAATTGAAGATGTATACTACTACTACAATGATGAACACGATCAAGAAAAGCAAGTCTCCTCGAATTATGATCATGGCTAGGGTTTGGATGAAGGTTTGAATGATGAAGAGAGAATAATGTTGTTTGTATATATAGGTTTGTAGTTTCTGTTTTAAGATCGAATTAATCATGTAATTATCTACTAGAGTTTAGTTAGAAGATTAGATACTCTGTTAGAATCTATTTCCCTATATTTTCGAAGATTCATTTTTTATACTATAATCTTTTATTATCCAACTTGAAAATAGTTTAATTAAAATTTCTTCTACCCATTAGGACTCAAAATATGAAACTGTTAGTTTAATTAAAACCTAAAATTACACAATCGCTAAAATTATACTCCCATATTCCCATAACAGCTTTCATAATTTTCTGATTTACTTGTTCTACAATAATTTTTACAACCCAAAAAATAAAACATCACTTTATCCAATAACCTCAAAAGTTACTTTAATATCAAACTTGTAATTCATTTTTCACACTCATAACATTACTTTACACTTTATTTATTACCTAAAAATATTATAATACCCTTAAAAGTTAATAAAATTGGTCAAAAAAACTTTTCTTAAATAATGTGGAACAGTGTCAAAAAAATAACTTTTCTTAAATGATGTGGAACAATAAATGTGAAAGCTATTATAGGACAAAGGGAGTATATCGTAACCGTATAAATTTTGGAAAAAAATTGCACTTTTGAACCTATACGAAAAATTCATTTTCATCTTTTTTTTTTTCAAAAGTTGCAATTTTGGTTCCTTTCATTAAAAAATAATGAACGGAAAACTATAACAAGGAAAAGGAGGAAAAATAAGTAATATTATTGGGAATTTGAACTTCTTCCTTACCCCTTGATGCATTATAATTAAACTTCAGTTGTAACTTCAATCATCATCAGGATTGCTTTAAATGGCCAATGTATGCTTCAACAAAAATCATTGAACTCAACGTTTAAAAATCTCAGCATAGGTGGAGATAGAGTACCCCACTTAACAGTATCAATGGCATGACCACTGCTTACATGTCATTTTATTTCAAGTAAATATTTATGTATATATATGTCTCAATGTTATATAGTATATTATATATACAATACAGTACGTACATGTTAAATTTATAAATGTAAAGAGTACTTGATCTTATTAATATTTTAGATTTCGTCGGAAAGCCCCAAAATTGAGTGTTCATGTGTGCACAATTCCAGTAAAAAATCGAGTTTTCCACACGATATTGAGTCAAAATCGGGAATTGTAAATAGTTATGAAATTAAATTAAAAAAAGATATATATCTTTTTTCAGAACAAAAAAAATCAAAATATCCCTATTGTTATGAGATAAAAAAAAATGAATTTAACCATTTCCGTATGAAATCAAGATTTAACGTTTGGTACAAATTCCTCAATCGAAATGACAATAGGTATTTTTAAGGAGTTAATCACAATGAGAATGAAAGATTCCTCAATCGAAATGACAATGAATATCAATATCTTTAAGGAGTTATAATCACAATGAAAACGAAAGAGCTCAAATAATCACAGTGAGAACGAAAGAGTGAGAGTAATTATTGAATCAATGGGAGTAATTGAGAAATTCTTATTTACACTACACCAACCATCAACGATGAGAATTAGTATGCCTCTATCCTATCTCGTGGACGATCGCAATTAAGGGTAAATGCATCAATCAGTTCCCCTTACATGCCCAATGGTAATGTATGATTTTGTATCTTTATTCAATTCACGAATTCACACATTACATACATTGAACACTTTAAATAAAATCTGGATGCCAACTACTACTACATTTCATTAAATAGTGTTTTGCAAATACATTTACCCAAAAACAAATGAAACTAAAATTTCTTGTATATTAGTCTATCTTAGCTTATACCCAGGTGTTGGGAATCTTGGCATAGAAGGAAGTTTCTTAGTGGTGTTGTTATAGGTTCAATCAAAGTTTATGGCATCATGGCAGTATGTATTTATTCATCACTTATATTTGTGACCTCCATTCACACTCAACAGCATATATGCAAAGTCAGTAATATTTTTGTGCCACTTGCAGATTCCCCACACTGAAAACATAATCTACTTCTCTTCTCTAGGTAGGTTCACGCGATATAATGTTCGTCTCGTATAGTTTTATTTGCAATATCATGTTTTCACATAAACGTCTCGTAACAGAACCAACCCTCTACGAAGAAACATTAACATAGCTAGTGCTAAGATTCCATGTTTGAATTCACTTGAGAATGTTACACACTAATTCTAGCTATTTATGTGCACACCACCCTTCGTCACATCACCACCCTTTTTCCAACAAAATAACATATAGTATCCAATTCAGACACTACCGTACTGTACCTTCTCATGTCTACCAATTTTCCTACGAAACAACACTGGTGTAGGAGTTGGGGAAGCCATTGATTCCGTGGTGGATGAGATCATTGCTTGAAGTATGGGCTTCATCTTCTTCGTCTTCAGTATCCCACAGGAAACTTGCGTATGATGCATGTATATGGCTGGTAATTAAGAATGAGTAGTGATCAAAACATATATATACATATAAATATGTCATTATAGAAGAAACATGAGAGATATTTCAGATTTAGGGGTGGGGTGCTGCTGTTTGTTTATATATATATACCTATCTTGCGATGATGCTTGAACTGCTCTTTCGAAATAAGTACCAGCTCTTTCTCTATCATGGCGAACCTCCCAAATTATCTTAGCATACTCACACAGAACATCACCATCTTCAGGATCTGCCAAAATTGCCCTTGAATAATACTCTTCAGCTCCCTCAATGTCCCCCTTTTCCTACACAAATAAACATTCAACTCATAAGAATCTCAGACGGATCGATCTGAGAAATTGCTCCAAAGTCTTCATATCGCGAATTTTTGATAAAATTAAGCCAAAGCAGTATCAAGCTAGAAATTCAATCATCAAGCAAGCTTCTTCGAATTCAAGCTCGACTAATCACAATAAACTAGACAAGCTCAAGCACAATATCTTCCCTAACCTATAGTCAAAGTCCATAACTTTTGTTCCATAAGACTATTTTTCCCACAAGGTTTAAGCTTTTCCTTTTAAGTGTTTTGTCATTTCTGCTTTAATAATTTGAACAGAGACATAAAGAACACAGTCTAGTCTAGAACTTACAAAACTTAAGCTCGATTCAATTCAAAAAGAATTCCTGTTTTATAGTAAAACTATTTAAGCTTTCGGGTGGATTACAATTCAATATATCAATCATAATTCATAAGTAGCTGCACCAGACAGACTTGTATACATATATTTACACAAACAAAGGGTCAACTATTATAAATTTAGAGTTGAATACAAGGTAATATAAGAACTAAGTCATACTCCATTAATTAGAAAAAGAATTACTAGTAAGGGAAATTGAAATTGGTACTGGTGTTTACCTGATACAAGAATTTGGCATAGTTCCTGAGAAACAATGGATTGCCTGGACTCTGTGCCAACATGTTCTTGTAATGCTCTTCCATACTGAAACCACCGCTATCGCCGCCCTCCCTGTTGAAATCGACCGGCCTAAAACTACCGCCGCCACCGCAGCCGCCGCCGTCGCAGAACTCAGTTCCCGCAATCCCCGTCCCCGTCGCCAGATACATCTTTCCCTCACCTTGAAAGAATCCGACGTTACGATAACCATTAACACTCCTCACTTGTTCATAAACCAAATTATGCGCTACAAATCGATCGGAAATTTCTCCCATTCGCAATTCCTCACTCTCATCCTCATCACTGTCATAATCCTCCCCACCTGTCCCCAAATTATGACCAGAAAAGGAGGGGATCGGCTCCAACATGGGCCTGTGGTGTAATTTCTTCGAACAAGAGAAATCATCGACATTGAGAGATGAAGCAGCACCCAATTGCTCCAAATTCCCCTCAGATTGCACCCTCCGAAACCCGCTCTTGGGGGCTTTGATTTCGGAAACAGGCGTCATAGGTTTAGCGACATTGTGAAACCCTCCTCCATTGTTGGACGACGAGAGTTTAATCGAGTGATTGTGATATATAGTGGGTGTAGGGTGTTTCTGAGGGCTTTCAGAGTAGGATGAATGGAGAAGAGATCCAAGAACTGGCGTCGAAGAACTCCTCAACAGCATCTCAGAATTCGATCCTGCTTCGAAGAAATTGGTACTATTCTTGGAAGATTACACCACACATGTATGCATGTATATATAATTGGGAATTTGGGAGACAAAAATCAAATCAAATTGTGATTGTAATGTTAATATATTTGAATGGTGGAGAATTTAGGGTTTGATAAAAATCGGTATCTAGCCCACCTGGAAAAAGATGCTATGCTCTGTTTTGACCCACACACGCTTCTTTAGTGCATGTGATATGAATGGTATGTTCATGGAAGATACGCAAAACACGTTTTCTCTATTTTATTCTTTTTTAATTTACTTGCTTACCTATTACAGCGCTACACCTGGCCTTGTTTCTATTAAATACTTTTCCTAATTAGTACTCAAAATAAATATTTCTTTCTTATTTTATTATATTCAAATTTGCTTCCAAATATAAAAATATGCTACTCTCCCTGTCTCTTTCTATCTCTGATGTCTATGTTATTTATACACACTTCAATTTATGTTGTCTCATTTATTTTTTCACGTTTCATTTTACCCATTTTACATTTTATTTATTTCTTTTACTCTCTAATCATCATTCTAATAACTTTATTTACTTTTTCTCTTTAAATTACAAACTTATCGATACTTTTTTTTACATCATATATTTATAAAACAACATTTCTTAATTTGTTTGCCGGTATAAATGAGCAAAAATGAAGGAATTAAAGAGTTTACTTTTTGTGTAGATAATCATAGTGTAGTGTTAAACTATAAAATGATTTTAGTTGAGTGGGAAATTAATACATAAAATTGAGTGTTTAAATTGGGCATTGAATTAGATTTGAGTTTCTTGAAACTCGCTTATTTTATGTGGGCTTAAAGTTTCGTGATGGGCTGCACAACTTACACTTTGGCTCAAATCTGATCAAGTTGTAAAGCCAACAGAGTCCAACACGCTCAACGAGTACAAGTTCAATGAATTTATGCTAGATAGCTACGCTCGTTAAATTAGGATCCCAAATTGATGTGAGTGAAAGGATCATAATGGCAAGTGTACCATAGCTTTCAATATAATATCCAAATAATTAATCATATGATTGATTGCACATTCCTTTTGAATATGTGCAGGCGGTGTATATAAATAGGATTCTCCATGCATCTCATATACAAAAAAAAAAAAAAATTATCACTATCTGCACTCTGTATAGCAGTGTATGCACGCATTTTAGAATAATCTAGTCTCTCGATCCAAAGTTTGTCGGAGTTCCTACATATGTGGTGCTACTTGTGTAGAGAGGAAGTTATTTTACTTTTGAGGACATTAAATCTGAATCGAAGCACTACCAAAACGTATTTGTTTTGTGGGTAAAGGTTTGACCTTAATTCGGTTAGTAGTCTCTATCTTCTTATTTATTTTTAGGAAAAGTGTAAAGGTCCTAAAGTCTTGAAGATTTCAAATCTAGATATAAACGACGACTATAGATCCAACATGAAGATTCTCGTTTTTGCACTACATCAAAATAATTCTACACAATTGGAGTTTGAAGACTTTTTAACAGAAATTCTTTGTTCAATTGTAATTTAATAATTTACAATTGATAAAAAGCAAAATTAGGATTTACTAGGGATGACAATGGATAGGGTACGGGTATGGCAAACCCACATACTACCCTATACCCTACCCTCTCTACCCATAATCTACCCTATTACCCTAAAATAGAGCTTCTGGTAGGGTACGGGTATATCCATCGGGTATACGAATAATCAGCGGATAAATGGATACACGCAATCTTAGTAGATTTTGCGGATAATCCGCAGATACCCGAACCCACCCGACCCAACCCAACCCAATTTTTTTAACTATAATTCACCGAAAACTAATTATAATTATATAAATAAATAACCTAAAATAAAACATGCAAATTAGAAAACAAAGTCAATAGCAATAACGTCTAAGTCCATGTGCGTTAACAAGAAAACGTCATAAATTCATAGTTAATCAAATAAAATCATAAAACAAACATCATAATTTACAATAGAACATGCATAAAATAATATACATGTTATCCATTTGAATATTTCAAGAAAATATAATAATACATAATCTCATAATTTAGAGATTATATTTTTTTGTAAATATTTAATTTATTTATATTACTCTGTCAAACGTTAAATAATGCAATAAAAATATTTAGACTATTTATAGTTAATGTGTAAATTGTGAAGGCAAAGACATTTGTGATAACATTTTTTATAAAAAATGATAACTTATTATGAAAACGTAAAGCATAATATGGTTTCTTCGCGAAACGATCTCAAACAAGACAGTTTCTTTCTTAAATAGCTATTACTACTTTGTATCAAAGATATTAATATTTTTTTCTTTAAAAATATTATTACCTTTTATTTATATACATAGATTATTCATAATACAATTCACCGAACTAATATCATTTTTATTAATTCGAATATCATTTTTTATTAAAATATTAAAAAAATAATTATAATTCTTAAAAATAATTATAAATAACACATAATATTATAACATAGAACAAGATTTATTATAATTCTTAAAATTTATTTATATTTATATTAGGACAAGAATATAAATTTTAATTAAAAATATTAAACATATTATAATAAATAAATATTAAATACATCATAAATTTTACATCAACAATATTATTATACTAAAAATAAAATATTAGATTTAGACATTTAATTAAATATACAATACTATTATTAAATATATATATATATATACACACACACACATACACATTCGGGTAATTTTCGGGTCGGTTCGGGTAAATATCAGGGAACCCGTATTCTACCCTTACCCGCATAGTTCTCCTTTGGGTTCGGGTACTACCCGACCCGTTACTCGATTTTACCCAATTTTTTTATACCGGCTACGCGGGTACCCGTCGGGTAACAGACCCGACGGGTAAAATTGTCATCCCTAGGGTTTACTGTCGATGGGGGCAGGCTTAAGTCCACCATCCGTGGGCTGCCCTTATTTATTTTAATTATATTTATGTTTAGGCTTGAACCCATTGTTCATGGGTTGGACTTTTTATTTTAATTATGTTTTTGTTTAGGTCCTTAGGGTTTTAATTTCTTTCCTTTTTAATATTAGTGAGTACTAGTATTTAAAGAGTGGATTAGGGTTTATGGATTTTTATCAAATTATTATCGAATTAAGGAACCTGGAGGCTTTTGGGCAAACAGAGTTTTCTGTTTGATTGGGCAAACGATATTTATTGTTTTATTTTTTTATTCTTATTTTTTGTTCTTATCAATTGGTCCGACCTATCGAATTCTATTCCCGTTGAGATGATAACCCGTTCCACTTGAGAGAGATTGGATAAACTGAAGGCAGATCAGGCCGAGATGAAGGAGATATTGGAGACGTACGATGAGCAATTGACTAAGATCACGTCATCATGGTGTCTTTGGTTGTGTTGTCAAAGGCAATTCTGCAGGCATCGTCGAAGGGGAAATCAGCGACAGGTGCGATCCAAGAGAGGCGATGGCGTCCATCACATCCACGATAGCATCGCTCGTTGATGATCAGACGCGTAGGGACGCTGCCTTAGCACTTTTGCTGGCATTTGAGGGGAAAGATCTGATCGAATGGATAGCTAGGGCTGAGCAACAATTTGAATTGAACGATACCCACCGAAAAGAGAGGTGGCGACAGTTGGTGTTGCCATGGACGAGTCTACCATGTACTGGTGGCGTGTTTTAACATGCAGTTTAAGGGGAGTAGGTTCGAACGTCTATCTAGAATTAAGCAATCTGGAACAATGGAAGATTACATCTTGATTTATGTCCAATTGGTAGGTTAGGTTCCAGGATTGTTTGAGTCACACTATTTGGGTTATTTTATGAATGGGTTGAAGGGCCAAATTCGGGGTTCATTACGGTTACTTCGCCCAAACGACTTGGAGATGTTAATGGACTAGTCAAGGATATTGAGGATAATCTATCCCACTAAAATGAAGGGCAAGGGAGTCAGACTTTCAGCAATTTGAGGATGCGTTCAGGCATTTTTTCAAGGCTGCCTAGGGGAACTTGGAAGTAATGTCAGCAGGGGTCAGCAATGTGCAAGTGTCGAGCGACAGTTTTTCTAAGCCGACTACGCATCCCATGGGAACAAATTCAAGGCTGTTTGGTACGAATTTGGGGTTGTCTTGGTGATAAGTCGCAATTTTGTATTAATATTTTATTTAAATTCAATTCTTTATGAATGAGTTTTGGAGTTTATTAAATGCTAATTACGACTTCTTTCTATTTTATACACTTGAACTTTAATTATTTGAATTGTTATTGAAACAAGTTAAAAATGAGAGAAATTGTACAGTCATCAAAATTTATTTAATGTGACTATTACAATAATTTTAATTGGGCAATTACTATTATACACTAATTATTAAAGTACACTAAACTCATTGACCCACCATATAAAAGTATTTGGATCTTAAATATTTTATTGGGTCATTAACGCGCTCTTCTCTTTTTTTTTTGCTTTCCCTTTTCTCATTGATTTATGGAAGGCGATTGTGAATGCGGCAGTACGCACAGGTAGAGGAGCGACACTGATTTCCATCTTATCAAGATCGACGACGATGTCTCTCTCTTCTATATTTCTCGACGCTCTCCAGTAAGAAGAAGGCGGCAGCGGAGAACGACGATGGTCTTCTGTATTTCTCTACAGTGATGTCTGCCTCTCCCTTCTCTCCTTCGTATTTCTCCTTTTTTATTCATTTTCTCCGACGATCTAGGAGACTATAATGATGGTGCCGCCGTTGGAATAACAGATCCTTAAAGGATGATTTTAGATATTTTAGAGTCTGATTTTTGGTAAATTTAATTCATAAATTTACCTAATTATTCTTTCGAATTTCTAGATGATTCCAGATTTTATCCCAAACATTTATTCTCCTTGTCAAATTTTCAGAGTTTGTTCTTAAATTTTTGTTTTAGTATTGTGTAAAGAGATTATTAATTGGCAATTTTCAGAGTTTGTTCTTAAATTTTGGTTTTAGTATTGTGTAAAGAGATTGTTAATTAGCAGTTGTATTGGAAATACTATCTTAACTGGATTAATGATAAACTCTTTGTACTATATTTTTGGGATCAGTGTATACATCGTTGTTACTTAGTGTATAAGTAATTATTGATAAATGTATTACTTTGTACTTACTTAATGTATAAGTATTTATTAATAAATGTATAACTTTTTATGATTAAATATATCCTTAATTTTATTTATATATAAAATCTAGTATATTAAATCTTATTTATTTTTTATATGCATTTTCATAATCAATGTAATAGTTGTAATCTAGTAGTGTATATGTTTTTCTCAATAAATGTTTTTTTTTAAATCAATATTGATATTATTTTTATCAATATTTTAATCTATTTATTTATTTATTTTTGTTATACATATTAGCATAAAATATTATACATTTTAGTATAAGATGTAATATATTCATATGTATATACTTTAATATTTAAGTGTACATATTTTAATATGAAAGTGTATAAATTGTAACTTATCAACGTATATGTTGTAACTCATTAACGTATATCATACTCCATAAAGATACTTTTTTTAGGGTCCATTACTCATAGGTACATTCTATTTATTTATATTACTACTAGATACAATATCTAAATTGAACACATCAAATATCACTTTTAACTCTATTTTAAGTTTAATTATATTCAATTACTCCATCCGTTCTGTTTCAATGTTTACGTTTGCTTTTTGTACGTTGATTAAGGAGTATAGTATTTTAATAGATAGTGGGTGGAAAGATATAATATTTAATGTAAAGTGGGTAGGTGTATTAGTGTTGGATGTGGGGACCATGGTGATATATTAATTATTTTAGGTGGGTCTCATATTCCAAAAAATGAAATATAAATATTGAAATGGGACGTCCAAAATAGAAATATGTAAACATTGAAATGGGTTGGAGGGAGTATTATTTAACCATTAATCTCTCCATAAAAATAGAAAATAGGTTGGGGATTACTTGATTAGTCAATCGTCAAAAAAAGGGCAAAACATTAAAAAAAAGTTTAAGATTGTTGTGTTCAATTTCAATCATCAATCATTCAGAATTTCCAGCGACTTGGTATTCAAAAAAATCTTATAATAGTATTAAAAAAAAATCATAACCATATAAAACCCACGCATTAGAACAACTGTAGTATTCAGAAAAAATCGTAACCATACAGAACGCACAAAATAGAACATCAATCATTGGTATTCAGAAAAGTCTTATAATAATATTCAGAAAAAAATTTATGTATTCAAAAATATTTATGTTCAATATATTAAATCTATTACGTTATGATATCATATGTTGTTCAAAATTTATGTATCGAAAATATTTATATTTAATATATTTGTTTTCAGAAAAAAAATTATCTACCGTGATTTACTACTTTAAAAATCTTAAGAAACCTCCTCTATTCACACTTTAGATTTCTATTAAAACTTTCACTTGTATTCAGAAATTCATTTACATGGTGTTCAGATATTGTGTTCAAAATTTAAAAAATCAATAAAAATAGACAACTGTGAGTACAACTAATAGCTTGTGTTCAAAAGTTTCAACCAGTCATGTGAGCACAAATAAGTTCACTAGTTGTGTCCAAATTCATAACGCTCCAAGTTGATCATAATAGTCTTTCATTTGAACTTGTGTGCAACCTCATCGTTGCAGCAACCAACAAACAAGTATCTGTTAGTGAACCTACATGATACGTGGGATTAGGAATCAGAATATAAATCAATACACATAAAAAAATGTTATAACAATACAATAGAAACCAAATGATCCAGAGAAACTACCAAATTTGAGTAAATCAATACACAATTCAATTAAAAAAAGTTGAGTCCGTAGACCATTCCATCGCATAAAATATCAAAAGAAAGGGAAAAATGATAAATTGACATTTCAAACCAAATCAATTATAGGAAAACAAATCGAAGAATAAGAAGAAAAATGAAAGCTCCATAAGATACGAATAGAAGGATGAAGAAAGAGAACCCACAAATCAAAAGATGATCTAAAGGACAGAAAATGCAAATAAAACCGAAATTTGTAAACGATTTCCTCAACAAGCACATAACATCAAACATCTCGTAAACAAGAAGTAAAAATTTGAAAGCACGCAAATTAGTAATTAAGATCATGAAGATAAACCCAAAAAAATTCAAGAGCAAAGAAGAAATCCTCTGATTTTTTTTTGGCTTGTTTAAAGGAGCGAGCATGACTGAAATGGAACAAACATCAAAGCGTTACACCCTAATTTTCTATGATTCGAATTTATATAAAACTGGGTGAAACCTAACCACATGCTACCAAGCATGGAAGAGCTATTGGAATGTTCGATTCCATACCCTCAAAATTTTAGATGTCATACCCTTGATCGATCTAGCTGGAGTACTTGACTGGCCGTCCTGAGATTTCCCTAGTTAACAAGGAAGAAAAGGAGTTGTGCAAGCTATGAAAGGTTTACAGCTTATAACTTTCATCGTACTATGCTCTCCAAAGAGCAACTCTTCTCAAAATCTGATGTAAATGACCACTGAACCTGTTGGCCGGTCCTGGCATAAATAAGTGTCAGGATGGACTTTAAGAAGGTTTGAAGGCAGCTGCTGCTATTGAATTAGCTAAAAATGGAATAACCGCTGTTCAAGTAAGCGCTGCTAGTCTTAGAAATAGTGTCGTCTGGGACTTCACTTAAGTAGGACATTTTTTTGCCCTAACCACTGTTCTACCTCTTTAGTTGTTGTACATCTTTCCTGTCTGATCATAATGCTTTAGCCTGACTGCTCTCCCTTTTCTTTTCGTGCTATAACCAGACTTAGCAGAAGAAATTATAGATTCCATCAGCGTACCGCAAATTGGGAGCTCAGATGAGAAAGGATGGTGACGAGTCGGCAGATCTTGATCGTATTGGTTTGCACCGCGGCAACAACGGATGGCGGTTGCTGGGTCTGCTTTTGCGGCGGTCTCCAGCAATAGGTTCGTATTTTTTGGTAGTCGACGTATGTTGGCTACTGGCACTGAAATCCGACAATAGCGGTGATAGTTTTGATTAGATCCGGCATCGGAGCTTGTGATTCGGTGGCTGGAGCACGTCGGGGTTCGATTGATGTCATTGTCCGTGATTGATATCATATGGCAGCGAAGTTCAGACGTGAAAACATCATCGAGGGTTTGCATTTCTAGTCGAAGATCTGATCGAAGATTGCGACGAAAAGAGGAAAATGCACTTTCCTTGACGTACCCGTTAAATGGAATAGAAAATAATTATTTGTTATCCAGTGTTCAGCCTATTATTAAAGATGGTTATATTGCGTAAACAACGGATATCGTTGTGGAAGATTATTGGTGAGGAAGGTTATATTAATAATTTCATGTTAATGTATTGTATCTGATAGTAATCTTTTTACGCTATTGTATCTATTAGTAATATTTGTATATATTTTGTATTACGTGCTAATAAATCCTTTTTTATTATTAATATATACATTCATTTTTAAATTTTACATTTAGTATAAAAGTACATTTATGTAAACAAATACATATTATAGTTAATTAAACTAGTTCAATATGAAAATGTTTCCTCATTTTTTATTTTTACATTTAATATAAAGAATACACTTATAAAATTAAATATATACATTACTTAATAAAAGTTATACTCCCTCCGACCCGGAGAAGTTGGTATAATTTCTTTTGGGCACGGAGATTAAGGAGTATAATAATTTAATATAAAGTGAAGTAAAGTGAAGTGAGAGAAATAATATTTAATGTGTAGTGGGTAGTTGTATTAGAGGTGCTATGTGGTGCCATGAGAATAGATTAATTATTTTTGTGTGGGTCCCATGTATTAAAAAGGAAATGTGTCAACTTTAGTGGGACAAATCAAAAAGGAAAGTGTGTCAACTTCTATGGGACGGAGAGAGTACAATATACATTATTGTATTTCACATCCAATCCACAATCCACGTTCATTGACCAGAATTTTTTGTGAACAACAAATAATTCATTCATCCAAACAAACAATGGATAGAGATACAGCTAACCGCAGTTACAATTGAAACAATTACAATTGATTCCTCCAACAGAAAGAGAAGACATGGCGGACAGAGTAAGGCTGAAATCTGATGGAGTGTGGCGGAGTAAGGGGAGAAGGTAATGGCGCAGGGAAGACATGGCAGACGGAGCTGGCAGAGTGAGGGAAAGAAGGCGATGGCGTGAGCAAGATGAGAAACCTGTGAGATCTAACGGAGGAAGGTGGAGGCGCGGCCAGATTGAAAGAGAAGAGAGAGGGGAGGCAATCCATCTGCTAGATTGGAAGAGAAGAACGACCAGATTGGGGAAAAAGGGAGATGAGGCGGAGGAAGGCGGTGGCAGAGAAGGCGGAGGTGAAGGAAGGCGGCGGCGGCATAGCTAGATTGGGAGAGAAGAGTGAGGAGCCGCAAGCTGCGGCCAGAAAAGAGAGAGAGGGGCCGTGATTTTTCGTAAAGAAGAAATGACCCGGTCAAAGATTTTAGGATTATATACTTGATCCATTTCAAAATATGGATTCTGTTTTTAGTGTACACCTATGTCAACTCTTTTAATTGTTGGAAATAAAGTGGAGTTGACCAAGGAAATGAAAGAAGGGATTTGATTTGAAGAGCATAAGAAAGCCTTACAAAAAAGTGAAAGATACAACGAACCTAGACACCATTTTAGAAGGAAGGTCAAGAAATTTAATTGGGATAATTAATTTAGAATCTTGGACCGCGTTATATCTCTATACCATCACAATCATCCATGGGGCGGAAGGAAGGCATAAGGTGGACGCCAATTCATCACACATTGGGCAGATTGGAGGCCATGGGAAGAACACCATCAAATTGAAGAACATGGTTTATCATTTTTAATTTTTATTTTAGTTCTTAATATGTAATTTTATTTCTAGTCCAAGAATCTTCCATTCAATGTTTATTTTATTGTCTTGAATTTAATATTGCAAACTTTTATATGAATTTATCTTGTTACATGCACCGAATTGATTTTATAATAATTTGATAATTATTTTAGATTGGGCATCTAGATTAATTGTTAAATTATTTCTAATATTTGGTGTCTTAATGCATTTGCGAGTCTGAATCTGTTAAGGTTGCTCGTAAATAGTGTATTTAGTGGTCGTACCCTAAATTGCTAAATATAAGAATATTTTGAGTTAATTTGATCGTAACATTAGCCTAGGGATTTGAGTTTGTATAATTGTTGACATGTTTAATTCTTGCAATTTTATAAATTAGGATATGGGAGGGAATCAAATCATTGGACTAAGTTTGTTATTTTATTTGTTCTCTTAATTAATTTTGTTACTTTTGCTCTTTCAATTATTTATATTTATGTTTGATAGTTGTTAGAATACATCCAATCACCTCCCCCCTCCTTGTTACTTTTAAAAGAAAAATTAATTTCAATATAAATTCGTTTATTCCATGTGGGTTCGACCCTTACTTACCCTATTATATTTTAAATGAGTTTGTTCGGTAAATTTTATAAATATTATTTTTGGGTCTCTGCGACAGCACACCAAATTTTAGATTTAAAGTGAATTAAGGAGTATTATTATTTTATATAAAGTGGGTAGCTATATTAGTAGTGAGTGGTTGGTATGTATGGGTCCTTTTACTAAAAAGGAAAATGAATACCTTAAGAGTAAACAACCAAAATGGCAAAACGAATACCTTATCAGCAGATTGAGGGAATATAATGCTATTTGTTAAAGTTGTCAAAACTGGTCAATATCTAATTGATGGTTCTATTTGCAATTCTTTGTTAAAGTTGTACACTTTTTAAAAAAATTTCTAAAGTTTAGACTAATTTGTAATTGAATTAAATTAAGTGAGGATTTTTTCGTAATTAACCCTAAAATGTATTTTTAAGGTTTGGAATTGATATAATGTTTTTCTTTTTTAGCGTTAAATTTAATGTGGAATGTACGAAAACAAAAAGTGTGAAATTTAATTGATATAGATTGTAGGGAGTATATTTTTTTAATGATATTTTTTTAACATAAAAATATTTTTAAAAATCAAGTAAAATATTTTTATTAATATTTATATGCTATTATGGATTTAACAATATTTTTTTAATACTTCATAGTATTTAGTAATAAATGTTAAATGCCCAAAATAATAAAAAAATTATTTAATTCCATTTGTGACTTAATTTAAAAGTTTTAATATGTATAATTAAGTTATAAAAATATGTACAATTGAGTTATAAATAAATGCCATCGAATAATTTATTCTAATAGAGTAAATAACTTAATCTAAGATTTTTCTTTTTTAATTTGACATTTAAATGAAGAGTTACTCTATTGTAAATCGCGTTTACATTAAAAACTCTTATAAATCCTATAATCCCCTTAATTTAAATGAAACCCAGAAAATTTGGGTAAAGAAAAATTCTAAGAAAATATGGGGCACCCCATTAGTTCCTCTACGAATATTCTTTAAGTTGCACAGTCTAAATTGTACACATATATTTTTGTTGTATAAAAATCTTTATTTGTAATTAAATGAATTGCATATAACAAAATAACAAAGTCTTGTGTCAATTAATTGTATAAAAGTTTTTATTTGTACTAAATTTATTTATTTTATTAAATTTCAATTAATATTTTTTAAATAGTCCACTATTTATCTCTTTAAATTGTAACAATTAATTTTATAATTTTGAATTTAATAGCATATGTCTTATGTGAAAGAAAAGAATGATCATGCCTCGATAATGAATTCTTTTACCTTTTGCACATAATAGGTATAATAGGTAGATTAAGACATACTCTCTCCATCCCAAATGGTACGTTTTACTTTTTGTTTTTATTCGTCCTAAACTAATTGTTTTATTCTTAAAAATGAAACTTCACCTCAACCAACAACCTCAAAAATTTATCTTAATTTCAAAAATAACATTTCAACCTAACACACATAATATACTTTATAATTTACTCCCTCCGTCCCATAGAAGTTGACACACTTTCCTTTTTGGTTGTCTCATTAAAGTTGACACATTTCCTTTTTAATACATGGACTCACACAAAAAATAATTAATCTATTCTCATGGCCCCACATATCACCTATAATACAACTACCCACTACACATTAAATATTATTTCTCTCACTTCACTTTACTCCACTTTACATTAAATTATTATACTCCTTAATCTCCGTGCCCAAAAAAAATTATACCAACTTCTATGGGACGGAGGGAGTATTTATTACTTAAAAATACAACAATACCCCTAAAAAGTCAATAAAGTTAGTGAAAAGCAACTTTTCTCAAACTCCGTGTCTACAGTAACTCACCCGTGTCTACAGTAACACTCAAACATCGTTTATTATCTAAAAATACCATAATACCCCTAAAAAGTCAATAAAGCTAGTCAAAAAGTAAATTTCTTAAACTCTATGTCTACAGTAACTCAGACATCGTTTATTACCTAAAAATACCACAATACCCCCTAAAAAGTCAATAAAGTTAGTCAAAAAGCATAAAAAGTTAATAAAATTAGTTAAAAAGCAAATTTTCTAAAACTCCGTGTCTACAGTAACTCAGACATCGTTTATTACCTAAAAATACCACAATACCCCTAAAAAGTCAATAAAGTTAGTCAAAAAGTAACTTGTTAGTCAAAAAATAATTTTTCTTAAACTATGTGTCTACAGTAACTCAGACATCAAGTTTGGGACGGAGAAAGTATAACATTTGATGTGTAGCGAATGAGTTTTAAAAAAAAAAATTATCCTTTGCTCATATTGTATAATTTTATAATAAAATTTTGTTATGATGTATTACTAAAAAGAAAATAATAATTTTATAATAAAATTTTGTTATGATGTATTACTAAAAAGAAAATAAATAAGAATCGATCAAAATAACAAATTTGATGAGATTATGGTGAAGAAAACAAGAGAGTATATGTACTATGAGATTATGATGTTGGTTATCATAATCTCAAAAAAAAAAATTAATGTGTATCATGAACTTATTACAATGCTGCTGAATATTTTTCAAAGTTAAAATTTTTTATAATTTAACTGAAAATAAGAATTGTTTCGAATATATTATTGTTATTATAGAGTACTCCCTCCGTTCCAGCCAAGAGTGTCATTTTTTCATTTTGGTCGTCCCACCCAAAGAATCCTCTTTCATTTTTTACACACATGGGACTCACACATCCCGTCTAATAGAATTAAATGTTGGGACCCACACTCCTACTAATACAATTACACACTACACATTAAATAATAATACTCCTTAATCTACGTACCAAAAAGCAAATGATTCTCTTAATGAGGAAGGAGGGAGTATTAAGTTGCATACAAATTTCGTACTGGGTTTATGAATGATAATTATGCCCATCGATTTTAAAGATGTGTTATTTGTGTGAAAAACTTGACTAAAGCATTCAACCTCCTACAAATTCTCCTTCCACGAGCATAAACCTCGTTAATTAAGCATTATATTCGAGGACTAAATTTTATTTTAAATTTATATCAACATACTAAAATCAATTAAAACATTATTAGAACCATTATTGTGACGATAACATTATTTTCATTTACTAAAAGAAATATGCAACCCCAAATACAAATTAGAGTGATTTTATAAATGGTGTACCCACCATTAGGGGTCCCATCGTCCTTGCCCCTGTCCGGGGATTAATGGGGAGGTAAATCGCAGAATGTGCCTCGAGTGGCTTATAGGAAGGACTCACTATTAAACTTTAAACTTATGCTTACAATGCAAGGGGCCATACATTCATATTATAACCTCAGAAAAATTAAAATAAAAAATAATTAGAAATCCAAGTCACCCATGTCACCCACTGCATCACCATACCCGTCGGCGTACGCCGCCGCCTCACCAACATCCGACGCCATCTCTCCGACGAGCAATCCCCCCAGCAATCCAGCCCCTAATCCCAACCCTAGTCCACCTCCCATCCCCATCTTGTTCTTCTTCGGCTTCTGCGGCTGAGCATACTGCGGCGGATACCCATAACCCGCCGGAGGGTATCCATACCCGGGCGGCGGAGGTTGGTATCCATACGCGCCGCCCATCGGTTGCGGATAAGCCCCGTACCCATAACCGGCCTGAGGCGGCGGTGGAGGGTACCCCATTCCCGGATGCGGGTGCGCCACGGGTTGCGCGTAACCCGACCCGGAAGCGTACGGCGGGGGCCGGTGCGCGGTTGGCGGTTCTTCGACGTTGCGTTTAGCATCCATTGAGAATTTTTCCCCAAATCGGTAGGAGAATTTGAGCGTACCTTTGGGTTTGCCGGAGGGGGTGATGACCTTGTACTCGACGGTTTTGTCCTCGGCGGCGGAATCGGGCTTGTAGAGGTCGTCGATGGGGACGGTGACGGATCCGATCTCCTTGTCGTTGCTGAAGGTGGATTCGGCCCTGAGTTCGAAGAGGAGAGAGAGGCCTGGCTTGGTGAGATAAGGCTCGTCGACGATGAACTCCATACGGTGGTTCCATTTCGGGTCGGATCCGGAATTCTTGTCGACGAAGGTCCGTTTCTTCGATTGGGGATATCCGGCGATGGAGACCTCGGCGTAGACGTCCATCTTGGAGAAATGCTTGACGTCCTTCAACCCTTCCGCCGACATCACGTTGATATTCAACGGCCGGAACTCCATTTCCAGAGATTTTTCAGAGAATTGCGATTGCAGAAAATGGGGTAGAAGAAATTGATTGTTGTTGTTGATGGGTAGTTTTGAATTGATCGATGAATGAATGTGGGTGAGTGTGTGGGTGAGCGTTATTTATAAATAAAGAGATGTAATCGAGCCGAACCAACCTTCGGTGAGCGTTATTTATAAATTTAGGGATGTAATCGAGCCGAGCCGAGCCGAACATCTCCGGGCTCGAAGCTCGGCTCGAATTTTTTTTAAAGAGTTCGAGCTCGGCTCGAGCTCGATTAGAATTTTATTTTTTAAGCTCGAGTTCGGCTCGTGTGTAAAATATAGAGCTCGCGAACAGTTCGCGAGCTCGTCGAAATATTTTTACTGAATAAAAAAAAATAAACTCGAGCTCGAATTCGGCTCGATAAAAACTAGTCTTTTGTTCGAGCTCGGGCTCGTTCGGCTCGTTAATCTGAAAATAATTTATTTTTTAGTTTTTTAATGTATAAAAAGGTTTGAGTGAGGTCTCGTGAATAATAAAATTTTATTAATAATTTTTTTATAAAAAGTGGAATCTAGAGCTATTATAAATTTTTATTAATTATTAGAAGTATTAATTATTAATTAAAATATATATTAATAATATAACAAAAGATTTTTTTAATTAACATTTATAAGTATATAGAGTATGTATTTAATTTAAATTTTGGAGTAGGTCTTGTATGAAACCGTCTCACGTAAATATTTACATGAGACGAATAAAAAGTGATAATATTATTAATTAAAAGTGATATTCAATCGATAAAAAGTAATAATAGTGTAGTGAACTATTTTATGAACAATTTATAATATAAACAAAACTAACATTTTATATGGAATATAGCGAAAGTGCTAACATTTTATAAACTTTTTATTCGTCTCACGTAAGACCTTATGTAAGACGGTGTCACACAAGTATTTGTCTAAAATTTGAATGTATCATTATGTTATCCCATTAACTATAATAATAATAATAATAATAATAATATTAAAAGGCAAATACGGGTGTATATAAATTCGAAATTTCTCCTTCAAATAAAATTATATTATTAAAATATAAATAAATAATTATATTAAATTAATTTATTTTTATATATATATATACATACATATATATATATATATATATATATATATTAATGATGTGTCGACTTTAAAATACTTACAATTTTATTAATTACTACTCCTTTTGTCCCATAATACTTTTCTCACTTTCCTCATTTGTTTGCCCCACAAAACCTTTCACCCCCAAACAAAGAAAACATCACTTTATCCAACAACCTCAAAAGTTACTTTAATTTCAAATTTGCCACTCTTTTTTCACACACATATCATTACTTTATACTTTTTTATTACCTAAAAATAGAAATAATTACTGATAGGTACACACTTTGTACCCCTAATTACTACTAGATACATTGATTTAAAATAATTATTATTTAATACAAAATATTAAAGTAAAATACCAAATATACCCCTAAACCCATATACCTTTAAAACACTAACCCCAACCTCCACCCACCACCGGACCACCGCTGCTGCTGCCGGACCGCCGCCGCCGGCGGAGCTCCGGCGGACGGTCGCCGGAAAATCTGTTCGTCAGAAGAAAAAAAAAAAAAAACTGGTCGCCGGAAAAGCTGCCGGACCGCCGCCGCCGGACCACTACTTTTTTTTGCTGCACACACTTTTTTTGCTACACACACTTTGCTGCACATGAACTTTTGCTGCACACAATATTTATGTGCAGCACATTAATAGGGGTAATATTGGAATATCACTATATATTTTTGTACCTAGTAGTAATACTTTTGTATGTTTGTATCTCATAGTAATTTAGGGTTTTTTTGTGTACCTAGTAGTAATCCTCCCCTAAAAATACTACAATACCCTCCAAAGTCAATAAAGTTGGTCAAAAAGTGCAACTTTTCTTAAATAACATGGAACAGTAAAGGTGAAAAGTTTTTCGGAACGGAGGGAGTATTAGTTAAAATTTAATGTATATAAATACATATATTTATTCAAATTTAAGTATAAATAAATCAAAACTAAATCTTATATAAAAATAAAAAATAAAAAATATAGATCTTTAAACCCATTATAAAATGACTTTCAATTCATTATTTAGAATTAATAACATGCACTCTCTTTTTAATTTTATTTTTATTAATTACGTTTTAATAATTTCATTATTTTCATTGTCATACTTTAAAATTTTTCTTTAATTTAAAGTATACTATATTTTTAAAATTATAAATTTATATTCCTTATAAATTATATTGATAAAAGTATATATATATATATATATATATATATATATATATATATATATATATATATATATATATATATATATATATATATATAAAAGTTTATTTATTTATGTAAAAAAATTTAAACTCTAAAATTACCATATTAATATGTTATAATAAATAATAACAATAATAATAATAATAATGGAGTAATAATATGAAGAATGAGCATATTGACCACTATTCGAACCTATTATCGAACACGTTCACGAGCCTATAAACGAACATGTTCGTGAGCCTATAAACGAACATGTTCGCGAGCTTTTAAACGAACATGTTCGCGAACACGTTCGCGAGCCTGTAAACGAACACGTTCGCGAGGTTTCGAGCCAAACACCCTCGGGCTCGAGTTCGGCTCGAAAAAATAATCGAGCTCGAAAATCGAGCTCGGCTAGGCTCATTTTTTTCCACGAACGAACTCGAACAAATTTTTTTTCAAATCGAGTCTCGAATAGTTTACAGAGAGAGAAGGATGAAAGAAGGTTCCATAAACCGTGTGACGAAGGAAGGATAATGTGAGAGAAAGTGCGTTCTCTTTCTAGAGATATCCGGGTATGGGCCGGGCCGGGTAACGTAGTAGCGTCTTTTCCGTGTACAGCGGATGACGTCACGGATCAAATTGCTTATGGAGAGAATATCTTTTGGATTTGCTGCTTTATATAATCTGATCCATATTAATAGCGGACTGAATCTTTCTTGTTAATTACTCCTTATTACTCCTATTATAAGAATATAGGAGTACTCGTTTAATTATCATGACCAGGAAATAAATTAAATGCAATTTTATTATTATTTAAAAATGAAATTAGGAAATTAAGGGTGATTTATTAATATTGAAAATGTTGAACGTCACCCAACATTAATTTCATATTTAATCTTAAAAATCATTACAACTTCATTTTCTATCACCCATACTCAAATATATTTTTGGACTAAATGCGTCAAACTTTTATTTTTTAATAATTTAATTTAATTATTTTGTATTAATCAGGTTATTGGAGTTCCGACATAAAAATGTCTGATATCATATTTGACAACATTGTTATAATACCAGATGTTGTATTTGGTGTTAGAGCCCCGATATAGGTTACAGATACAGTATGTAGGGGCTATGATACCTTGACCGACATCGAATTCAAAATCAATATCATAACAAGCTGTTGGAACTCCGACACCTTGACTGATATCGCATTTAAAAGATAAAAAGTGATAAAAAATAATTTTTTAAAATAAATGATACGAAGAAGAAAAAGAACGATCATGAATTTGAAGCATTTATTCAAAAGAATGTAATATTCTTATCCTTAAATTGAGAGGATAATATAAAGCATAGTATATATAATGCAGAGAAGATATTGAAGATTCCACCGAGTGAGCAAACTGTAAAGAGAAGGTGCGATATTGCGTTTTTCATCGCTTACGTCAATTAAAAAAATTAAAAAGAAAACCTTAGTTTTATGCTTTGTATTTCATCCCCATATTTATGTAAATAAGTATTTTTTTACTCACTATATGAAGATTAGTAAAAAAAAAATTGTCTAAACAAAAAATAATTATTTTTTAACTAACCCATAAATAAAGAACACAATTTTTTTTAGACGGTAAACAAATATATAGGAGTATACTCCAACTGTCATTGAATAATTCTTAAAATTTTATTTTGAGTTGTTTTTCAAAAGTTTGCACACAAAAAAAGCAAACGTGACAAATTAATTATTTTTCTCATATACTTTTATTTTTAAAAAAAATCACATCTACCTAATATACTTAACATCATTTCATTTATTTATTAAAAAAAATTATAATACCTCTAAAAATTATTATAATCTTTAATCCTATGTCGGGGTTGGGGTGCAAATGGGAGATTTTATTTTAAAGGTAGAGGAAAAAAGGTCAGAGGCCTACAGAAATGTAGAAAATGTGAGTAGTTAAAAACTTTCTAAGTAAAATCGCATGAGAAAAACTACATAAAGGAAAAAGAGTAGAAGAATACAATTGACTAACTAAAACGAAAACATTCAGTACATAGATCTTTAGCTAAGCCACATTGCTCTGAATAAAATCATGAACCATAGACTTTCATTGACTGAAGCAAAGCATTAGATGAAGCATTGCCCTCTCTGTACATGTGAGTGGTGTAGAAGTCCATTTCCATCAAAATATCAAACGAAGTATGCTTTGAATTAAAAGGTGGATGAGCCGATGAAGTAATTTTAAATTAAAAGTTAATAAGTCAGCTTTTTCTAATGATTATGAAGTTAGTTGATTTTATATCAAAAAGTTATCTACCAGCCCAAATGGAGATGGCTTATAAAATGTAGTAACACAATAATATTATTCAAATGTTCAAATACAAGTAAAAGCTCTAAAACTAGACTAATAGTAATAGTGACCGGAAGTAAACCAAAAGGATGGCTTCCACCATCTTTTGAAACGAGCTAGAGGAAAGTTCGCAAATGGGATCATCTATTCCTTTTCATATTCCATCTATTATTTCATATTTTAGATATATGTTATGTGTGACAATCATTGTCTAAATTACGATCAAATATCCAAGGGTCCAATGATCATTTGTTAAGGTTTATTATATTAATAATAAATAAACAATTTATGAAACATGAAAGGGAAAATCATTATGGAATCGGGGATCCAAACTGTTAAAACGGAGCCCCTTTTGCACCAACGAATGAAGATTACTGCAGTTCTCAGGGGGAAGTCCCTACTCTCCTAGCTAGATGGAAAGAGCAAGTGCAGATAAATTCTTTAGTTTGTGGAAGAGTCTATTATATATTTAAAGATGATAGTGGAGAAGGCTTAAATACCAAGAACTTCCCAAGAAGTTACCACCTACTCCCTAGTCCCAGTAAAAATGATAAAGATTGTTTTTCTTCGTGAAAATTAAGTGAATACACTTTTTGACAAATAAAGTTACACACTTGGTGGTAGAACTAAATTTTTTGGCAGCTTAATATTTGGTCACTACTTGCAGAATAAAATTTGATTTATGTCACTCTTAATTGACTTATATCAAGGTTATTTAGGTTATTGAATAAAATTTGAAAGTGTATTATTTAGGTGAGCTCATGTTAAGGCCATTTAGGTCTTTTCATGTTAGTTTTTTTTTTTCCTTTTTCACTGTATGCTCCTAGTACCTTAATTTTCGAGTACTAATAATAACCTAATTTTAACTGCACAAAGATGGCACTTTGATCACTTCCATAATTTTTGGATAGGATTTTAGAGATTTATCTATGAGTAAGAAAAGGGGTTGTTAAAAAATAATAAAAAAATCTTGACGAGATCATAAACAGAGGTAAGTATTTTCTATTCAAATTCAAATACAAAACCATAACTCGAAATTTGGCAAAATGCTAGTAATAGAAATTCAACCAAGAATTCCCAAAAAGATGATCCCTTCGCATCTGATTTTACATAAGCACAACTTCTAGAGAGAGAGAGAGAGGGGGGTGGGTGGGGGTGTTTCCATGATTTTGTAGTTCCATTTCTTAAAGCCTCCACTACCTTCTAAAGGGCATGATAAGGCATATAACCCCACGTGGCTTTCAAATTGTTTACCACTTCATTGCATCTCGTTAGCAGATTAAGCATCTGTTGTGACACATCATTGTTCATCTTCATTTCTGGGGTTCTAGAACCTTCTTCTGGAGGAGCTATGGCAACAGGGAACTTTATAAACGAACTTGTAGACTGTGGCTTAAGTTGTGTTCCCAATATCTTACTACTCAAGTCCAATGAATGTACAACAGAAGAACCACCCTCATCAACCTTGCTATTCTTGTTCTTGTTAACTACAACCTCAACCTTATTGCCCACGTTTTCCAATACGAACTTCACCCTCGACCCCCTTCCGCCTCCCTCATCGCCCGTCTGCTTCTTTTGGCACGACTTCAACTCCTGAGGATCAATTTTCGGAGCCATTTTGTGCACTTTCGTAGGGTGTGCCTCTGCTTCTGCTGCCTCGCCTTCCATTTCCCTGAGGAAGCATCTCACGCTCGTGCTGCCAAACAAGTTGCTACTCTCCACTGCGTTCAATGCAGCTTGAGCATCAATCTTGTGCAGGTACACCAACCTACAAGTGTAGGTTTTCCAGAATATTCTTGTGGCTGATTCATCAAAGGGCCCAAAACGAGCGAATTTTGCTTTCAGCTCAAAACTGGATGGAAGTGCTGCACCAGCTGGGAACTTCATGACAAGCATGGTCGGTTTTGCAGATCTTGCCATGGACTCCGCCCTCTTGCTCGCCTCTAGTTTTACTGCTTTTGGTGGTGGCAAGTCCCCTCGCAAGGGTTCAGAAGGCCTCAGTATAGTCTTTCTTTCCACTGGAACTTTGTTGTTTTCTACCTTCTTTTTCTTAGTGTCAAAAGAGTCATCAACCTTCTTTCTCTTAACTCCTTCCAAGATATCAAGCTTATTTTTCTTCACTTTTTCTGGACGATCAGATGGGCCGCGCTTCTTTCCACCTTTGGTTGGATCCTCAAGTCTGATAGAAGGCCTCACAATCTTATCCTTGGTTTTCTCAAGGTTTCCAGCCGAAACAGCAGGGGCAGGTAATATATTCACGTTGCCTTCAATTGTCTCATTCTCGGGGGACTGGACCAGCAACAAGCTCTTTTGATACACAAGGGAACGGAATTTTAAGAAAACCTCTTTGATGACAGCTGGACAACTCCTCTGTGCTCCATGTAAGGGATTCAGAGCAAGATAACAAAGATCTCTCATTAACATTCGAAGCTCTACTTCTGTAAGGTCAACCTCTTGATGTGATTGAGATGATGATAAGGACGCTACTGTGTCTTTCTTCTGATTACCCAACTTGTTATCATCGATAAATTGAACAACGGGTGGCATTCTTGGAACATTCTCCACAGCTACTACCCTGTTAATAACTCCAAGGGATGACTCCCTGGGTGATTTCACCCCAGTTTCAGTGCTTATTCTTTTCTTCTTTTTCTTCAGACTCTTTGCATTCACAGCAATGAATTCCCCCGCAGGTTGCCTTGGTGCCTTAACTTCTTTTACTCCACCTTCGATTTGTTTCCGTAAACCTTCAGAAGGTCTGATGTTACTGGATATAGGTTGAAGCTGACTATCAGCAATGCTCATGTGACCTCTTACGCCATAGTGTCCATCTACGGAAATCAAATGAGACGTGTGACCAGAACTTCCTTTCTTGATCTTCACTTGAATAGATTCATCTCGCCGCTTGAATAAATACTTGTCCTTCTCCACAAGACCCTTTGTTTTTGTAGATTTTACAGAGATTTCCCCATTCCCAAGAGTATCAGCAAACACAAGCCGTCCACTTAAAGGTGCTGCAATTTTGACATAATAAACAAACAAAAACAATGAGGAAGAGTGTATGAAAAGGAGAAGAAGAAATTTCTTGGTGAGTCATAAACCTAATAGACTAAAGTTCATCTGTTCATGTGAATAGCACTTCAATTGAATCAACAAAATTGTAAGGAAACTGAGCCAGAACATGATTTTACTAATGATTAAGAGAGGAGCAAATTTTGCAGAGAAGAAGCGGCAGGCACCCACAATGCAATGATCAAACAGTTAAAGCGTACCAAATAAAATCTCTTAATAAGAACATCAAGTAAGACAAATGGTGTATTCCTCAATTACAGATGTTGTGACATGCTGAATTGCTGATCATTAGGCGAGTAACAATAAAGGCAGAACATGCAAGTCTAGCAATAAAGGTTATTTACACCCTTACATAGTAAATAACAACTATCAGTAACTTTTCAATTTGTTTAATCCATGGACATTTATACGTCAGCTTCATACATAGGGCTCAATTCCACCCACATAGTGTTCTTTTAAGTTCACATATAATGATATAAAGAGGCTGAATTCACATATTTTTTGTGAAGATGCAAGCACCAAGTCCATGCTTCAACTTCCATGTTTAAAGAGGTCAATTTTTTTCCAGGTCATGGGTCAACTTCATATGTTCAGCAAAGATTCCAGAAACGAATGTTTATTTAGTTCTTATAGTTCAAAACTTCAAAAAACTCATATACAAGTAGAGATCTGCAACTACTTCGGCACATGAAACAATTGATTTGAGTATAGCTTGTGCATATCAGCACTGAAATTTGGAATAAAGATGCTAATATAAAGCATTAGTTCACACGACATCCTCTTTTTATGCCCAAATATAGCTCAGATAGCACTTGCTTATTAGTCTAATGGCAAGCACAACATATTAAAATCACAATAATACTAAGGCTAGTGGATGACATCCATCCTCCACAACCCTTTCAAGTTACCCACCTTATATTTGGTTTGTAAAAGCAGTGATTAACCCAATTGCATTTTGTTCAATGATGAAACACCATTTTCTCTGCATCCTTTTTTTCTTCTTTAAATCTGCTACATGAGATATCCTAGTATTTGCACTGAAATTAGAAGGCTTTCAATATGATCCATGACTTTGACAAGCTATAATCCTCAATCAGAAAAATTTTCTGACCCTTATATTGGTTTGTAACACTAGAGACATGGGCATTAAGACCTAAGGTATAGTGTTGAAACAGCAATCTACAAATTTAAGGGTCAAAATGTAGGGTCAAATATCCACAGCTTTTAATCAAACTTATAATTTTTTAAATATGACCACAATTCTATTGTGATATGAGATATTTCACAATTTAATAAGAATTTTCGAACTTGAAACAAACAATATGAGAACTAAGCATCATTCAATACTTCTTACATACAGTATTCAAAATTTTAAAGGAAAAAACTTTAAATGCATTCTGATCTTAAGAGAGAGAGACTCTTTTTCCCTGAAATGAATATGGTTTCACCTACAATGGTCAAAGCAGTTTATGATGTTGACATTCCCTGCTCAACTCTTTTAACAAATGACCCCCTGAAGCTTGTTGCATCTACCCATCTCTCCCAGACAATCACATCCACCTTGACACCTTTTGTATTTTTTGTATCAAGAAGCTAGAAAATGTATACAACTAGTGGAAAGACGTCCACCCATGATTATGCAAGTCAAACAAGTAAAAATGGCTTAAACTTCAATTCCTCATCAACTCCAAATATACAAAGGCAGATTGAACATGTTAAAGTGCCAATTAAATTGACAAAAGTCTTTTTTCTTTTTCCTTAAATTTTTTTAAGTAATGACACCCCTTTTTTTTCCATCACCCCCCCCCCCCCCCCCCCTCCCTCTTCCACCTTTTTCCTCCAGTACCTTAACCCTAAATATGATTAGCAGCAATTTCAGAAAGATAGGCAGTGCAGGGAGAGGGTCACTCTATAGCACCAGAATAGTAAGCATGCAACGACAAACCATGTAATCCAAGAGGCTTCACTATGAAGTGTGTTACCTTTGGATGCATCCACAGCCACCGGAGCAGTTGGGCGAGGAGGGCGTTCTAGTACATTTCCAAAAGCCTGAGCATATGTATAGTCATATTCCTCGAACTGTGCCTTTCTATATGCCAGAACTATTGCCTTATTTTGGATAAAATCAATGCTCCAATTCTCGTAATTCCTAGGCTCCAAGGCCATTAACTGTACAAAAGAAAGCATCTCCCTCTCCCTAAACCGTTCCCGTGCTTTATTTATCTGACTCAACCCATAAACCCCAGGCTCGTAGTTCCCCGCAGTCACATTGAAATACCCCTTTACATTTGATGGCCAGAAATTAAACTCGTTTCTACATCGACATGCTAATCCTACACTACTCCTTCTTGATACCTCATCTATGGCTTCCTCCACAGCCCTTATGAAGGATGATCTAGACATATGCTGCTTGGATTTCTCCACAAAGTTTTCCTCGAACGGAATTAACTCAGACGGGTCGAACCACCCATAGCTGCTATCCCCAAAAAACGCCACCAACACATAGCCTCTCTGCTTGTCTCTCCGAACGGATGCAGTAGCAAACGCCTCATTGTAAATGAACCCCGGCCACCACGGGTGGGATTTTACTTTTCCCCACACCATATCTCCAATTTTAAACCCATTTCCAACTGCTTCATCCTTCCCTACGCACGCGAAATCATCAAATGCAGATAAAATTGAATTATAATCTCCAACTGCACTCCAATTTTTCTTACGGTCCGGCTTCCCACTCCATGAACCGCTCTTTTTACTGTTCCCGTGCATTTCCGACACAGATGAGCCCAACCGATTTCCCGCTCCACCGACATCGCTATCATTTTCCAGATTCGAAACCCTAGGATCACTAGCATTATCAGAAATCCTCCTCGCATCTGGACCATCGCCGCCATCCCGGGCAGCTTCCTCAGTCGACCTCACTGTCCTGATTCCTGAATCTCCAGCCCAGTCAACAACGCTGGTTAAAGCGACAGTTTTTTCTTCCTCCGCTGCACTAATCCTCCTGTGCGACGGCGAAACAACACCTCCGCCGTTACCGGCACTCATCACCGACATCATCTTAACCGCCAACCGTCGTTCCGGACCCAGAGCTCTGAACTAGAATCCAAATGACAGGTAACTGAATACATTTCTCAATCCAGAGACGGAAGAGGGTAAAATATTTGTAATTAGAAAGGCATAAGAACCCTAAGGAAGACGAAACATGGCGCGTGTACCTTATTGTAGACTGTGAGAGTGCGCGCTTTATGAATTATGATTCATCATATTTTATTTTTTATTAATTAGTTAAATGAAATAGAAAATAATTAAATTTATTTATTATCCTCTCTAGTAATTAATCTAACCATAGAAATGGGACAAAGAGTTGAGACCGTCTCACGTAAAGGTTTAGGTGATGGTCAGAAAGTGATAACTTTTGTACTGAAAAATGATACGAAATTAATAAAAAGTAATAATGTTATTTCATAAATAATTTATAATATTAATGAAAAGTGATAACATTTTATAGCGAAAGTGATAATGTATTATAGCGAATGTGATAATTATTCTAAAAGGTGTAAAATGGTCTCACCTACCCTAAAAATGATTGAATGGAACATTGTCACTATCAAATTTAATTAATGCGGAAATTGGTATGGAATTTGTTGCAAATATACTTCATTGATGTTTGATTTTTATTTTGGATTAAGAAATATAATATTTTAATATCTTGCGAAGTGATAAATATAATATTTTAAGTAATAGTTATATTAGTGTTGTGTATAGCTCATATAGTGATATAATAATTGTTTTGTGTGTATTTCATTTACTATAAAACGATGAAATGTAGTAAAGCTTAAATATAATATTTTAATATTCTTAGAGGTGAGAAGTATAATATTTTAAGTGAATGGTTGTATTAGTGTTGTGTGTAGCTCATAAGGATATAATAATTTTTTGTGTGTATCTCATTTATTATAAAATAACCTTATAATAAAATACCCAAAATAAAAAGTGTGTAAATGTAATGATGGAATAAAGCTAATAGACATAAGTTCCAACTCACCCATATACTTGTAAAATAGGCTATTCCTCCCTATTGTAAAAGAGTGACCATAACTTTTGTCTATACGCATATCACTAGAGGATATACACACTTGACATTCTATTTTTCTCTCTATATATCATATTTACAAGCAATACATATCTCTTCTTCTTACGTACAAGTATCTCCTCCACTACACAACAGAGATCTTTCATCATAGAAACAACCCTAGAGCATTACACTCATTGTGTTTTGCTCTTCTTTCCTACAAGTATGTCCTCCACCACACATTAGTGCTCTTTCATCATAGAAACAACCCTAGAGCATCATAGTCGTTATATTTGATTAGTTCGATATTTATATTACAGCCACATTAATTAACTCTCCCATAAGAATGGATCTACTATCTGTATTTCAAGAAGTGTATACCAGTGCAATAGTTCTATTCCCTTGATCCCATAATGTTTTATATAATTTCTTAGTAATTTACCAAAGTCATATCGAAATGAAGAGTAGATTTTTGAATTATTCTTTCTACATGATAAAATAATGCTTTCACAAGATCGTGTTAAGGAGTACTATAATATTTTGTTTCACAATTTTTGTTTATATATTTTTTATTACAAGTTTTTTTTCAAAAAGAAAAAAAATGATATAATGATTTATTATGTGCTCATGATTTTTAAAAGGTTATAATAGTTGTGGAAGGAGACCCTAGACAATATACAAAGATATTTTCGGCACAGCGAAAATTCCAATATTATCAATGCTCCAATCTTTCCACACAAATATATCAATAGGCAATAAACCAAATAAAAATTAACTGAATCAATACCAATAATTTTAACATGGAAAATTCCTTCACCCTGAGAGTAAAAACCACAAGATATCTCATTCAGGACACAATTCACAAAAAAGTACACAGTTCAATCTCTTTCAGAAAGATTCACACACCACTTTCGCTGGTGATGTCTTCTCCAGAAAGGAAAAAATTCATGCATGGTGTTGCTTCCCCTTGCTAAAAAGGATCTCCTTAGCAACCCATCTTGGCGGCCATAGGGCACCAACGGACGGCTCACGTCAATCTCGTAGTTGGAGGTTAAAAAAAATGATATAATGATTTATTATGTGATCAGGATTTTTAAAAAGTTATAATGTCAAGCAAAATTGTAATATGAACAGTTATTCATACCCGAAATTACTAAATATACATCATATAATTTTTAAAATAAAACATCTATAACTAATAATACTTAAATATCCTTGTAATATATATACTTTCCAATGACTAAAAAAAAAAGAATAAGCTTATATTTAAATAAAAAAAATTTATATTGTGGGTAGTTGTATTAGTGGAAATGTGGCCCCATATTTTAATTATATTAGTGGGTGTATGTGAGTCTCATGTGTGTAAAAAATAAAATATGACTCTGCCCAAGATAGAAAAAATGCATTCTTTGAAGAGACGGGAGGAGTATATATATTCCATTACAATGCAACATTTGCTTCGTCAACCGAACATGAGTGATAGCATTGGCAAGGCCCTACTGTGTCCAAATATTGCCCCTGCAGCTTCCTATGCCAAAGTGGTCGGATTGCCGTTGGAGCTATATGTGTATAATATGTGTGATCATTTCTATTTTCATCAGCACCATGGATGATTAATAATTAATTAATTAAATGGTGTACCCCACCATTAGGGGCCCCCCACCGCCCCTGCCCTGGGGATTGGTGGAGGAGGTAAATCGCAGGATGTGCCTCAAGTGGCTTATAGGGAGGGCTCACTGTTAAACTTGTGCTTGCAAGGGGCCAAATCCATGCCAAAGGCAGGATTCGAACCCCCACCCTGCAGCAACCAAGCTCAGCTGGAAGGCCTTTCCACCCTCCCCTCTACCACTTGAGCTATGCCCAAATTCCCTGTTCCCCCCACATCACACGAACCGCCTCACTTGTCTTAGCTTTAGCAAGAACCACCGCCTAATATGATTTGATAATTAAAAGGTCATATTTGTCCTAAATGGTATACTTAGTAAATATTTGATCATTTTTAATATTTAATGGGGTTAATTTATTATATGAGATAGGTTTAGTAATTTTTGGAGTAGAATAGTCGTGTAGTATGTTTCATTTACGAAATTGATATTTCGAAATCTAGTTTCACATGAAACGATTTTGTGCACTACTTCTCTTTTAAATTTTGCTTATTCCGTGAATTAGTTGTTCGCAAACGATAAATATCTATGCATTCGTTTTGTATATTCACGTTCAAAATCTATACATGTATTAATAAAACATATTTCCGTTCTTAAGATTGTTCATTCTTTTCTCATTTGTTCGTCCCACATAATCGTTCATCACTCCCCCTCAAAGGAAAATATTCTTATATATTAAAACAAAATAAATTTTCAAATTTAAATTTACAAAATGTGAGATGGCAGGCATTTGTTCATCAAATATTTATTACACATTATAAAATGTGAGGTGGCAAGTATAGGTTAATTGAATATTAATTACATTTTAAAAATTGTGAGATGGTTTATTATTATTTGTTTATGAAATTTATTGTTTTGTAATTCATTTCTTTATTATTTTTAATAAGCAAAATATTTTTTTGAAATAAAATTAAAATATGTGAAGTGTCAAAGTGTATTTGATATTTATGATTATTTAACTATTTTTTATACTATTAAAAATTAATAAAATAAAATATAAATTAAGTAATATCAAATTTGAGATTCATAACTATAATAAAACAATGTATTATTAGAATTTTTTATTTTAAATAAATTTTAATTTATTTAATTTCATTTGTATTAAAACAATTTTTTTAAGGAATAAGCTATGATATATTTCATAAAATACATGCTTCGTATAATAATAAAAAATCATTAATTATAAGAATGTTGTATAATTTTTATTATTTATTTACACAAAACGAATTTTATATTTGTAATATCATTTAAAATATTAAATATATACATATGTAAAATTTCTTATATACAATTTTGATTTATTTGTTTATTAATTATATTCTTATATATTAAAACGAAATAAGTTTCTCAATATAGATTTTGCAAAAAGTGTGAGATATTGGTACATGGATCTAAATAATTTGCTTGACTCATTATTCCTCTTATTTATTTTTTAATAAATTAGATCACTTAATTAAAAGTTTAAAAGTTGATGGTGTGAATAGAGATAAATAATAGTATTTGTACTATTTTTAAATGACTAATGTAAACTATAAATATTGTTACTAAAAATTATAGCTACACATTAATTTTGAAAGTGTGTTTATTTTATTTTATTTTGAATTTTAGGTTATAATATCATGGTTGCTGTAAGGACAAGTTTACTTTAATTATTGATGATGATAACAATCAGTTAGATCAAGTGTATAGTATACTCTATGCACTAAGTTTTCGTTTTGATATGATAATTTAAATAAAATATGATATCCTTAAAATATATGTACAATGTAACTGTTTTTTACATACTTTATTATGTTTTATAAAATTAAAGAATACATTTATTTATTTGAAAATTATTCCTCACAGTTAGTTAAAATTGATTAAATATGAATGTTCTTTCACTTATACTGCACTTATTACGGTTTTTACTAGAGGATGAAAGTACATAGTTGAAGAGCATAAAAAGTTTCAACGAGATTAAATGGTTTTTAAAGTTTCAGATATGAATTCCGCCAAATATTTGTATATGATCTCCAATGTATTTGACAAATCAATCAGTATACATATTTTGATATTATCTGATGATGCTGAGGAGAATTACTTCAATTTCAGTGATAGCAATATTTTCTATTTATGTGAAATAAATAGAGAACGCGTGTTTTTCACTTTGATTAAATTTACATATCTTGAAATATTTTTTTTGTCAATCAATAAGTTATTCTTTCAATTATCCTAAATAGATATGATTATTCTAAATTTAAAAATAATAAATAAATAAATATGATAACCCGCGTAGCATGCGGACAATGTACTAGTATCATTATAATCTAACACCTCAAAAGTACACATTAATTTAAAAAATATCATTTATTCTTTTCACACATAACATACTTTATACTTTATTTATTACCTAAACCTACCAAATTATCCTCAAAAGTCAATAAAATTAGTAAAAAATAAATTTTTTTTAATATTCGTGGTACAGTAAAGGTGAACGATTTTGAGAAATGAAGAGAGTAGTATATATTAATGATTAAAAACTTAAACAGAATATAAAAAAAAAAGTACTTAAAAAATATATATAAATTATTGAATAAATTTAATACAAATAAGGTGCATTGAAACATGTATCCAATGCGTAGAATATCAACTCATGTCTATATGTATTGTTTAATGTATTTTGGGAACTACCATTTTATTTAGAATTATACTTCCATGTATGTGTATTCTCAAATTATGTGGTGTTATTACTCTTTAAATTATTGAGTATTATTCTTCAAAATAGGATTAATATTACAAATCAATATATTACTCTTCAAAATCATAGTGGATAATGAATTTAGCATGAATCCACCATTAATTACATGTTCTTTGTGATATGTTCTCCATATGTAGGTTAGTTAGTAGGTGGGTGGTTCGGTTTATTAGTCTCACTTTGATGTAATATCATCTATTATGCTATATCCTCTTTAAATGAAAATAAATGATACATAGAATATTTTTTTTCATGTATCAAACATATAATGAATGATATACCAAAATAGTTGGAATTTGGAGCTTTGATTTAACGCAGCAGAGGAGAATTTATTTAATAATAGCAACAAAATTTTTAATGGCCACTATGCATTAAGTTATATTTTATTTGAAAACATACATAAAAAAGAATTTTTTGTAGCTACTCTTAAGGGTTATTCCCAATTTACCCCATAACTTTCAGGAGAAAGGACAAAAATCATGGGCATCATTATATTTTTTTTTACCGCATTAAATGGCGGTGGGTGGGACCATATTTAAAATTATAGGAAAATTTCAGAAAATTGATTCTTATATTATGCCCAAAATTCCTTCTATTCGGCCTATATTTTTTTCTTCTAGAAAAAATTAGAAATTTTTATCAAGCGGATAAAATTTTTCTTCTATTCGGCATACATGTCTTCTATTCAACCCAAATGGTTGTTCTATTCGTCCTAAATGGTTTGTTCTATTCGACCTATATTTTTTTTCTAAGAAAAAATTGGAATTTTTTTCATAAGGATAGAAATTTTATTCTATTTGGCCCAAATGGTTGTTCTATTCGGCCCAAATGATTTGTTTTATTCGTTCTATATTTTTTTCAGAAAAATTTTGAAAAAATTTTCATACGGATAAAATTTTTCTTCTATTCAGCCTACATGTTTTCTATTCTGCCCAAATTGTTTAGTTGAAAGGCATATTTTTGCAATTTCTTATCCCTCATTATTTTTGTTAAGACTTTGGATTTAGCAAGGGTTTTCTGAATAATTCATAATCTACTTTGAAATTTAATGATTTTCATTTTTTTCTTTCATAAATTTATACATAATAAATTAAATAATTTTGTTAATTCCAAGTGAGCCCTTGTATAGATACCAAGAGTTTGGTAGACAAATGAATCCCAATTCGCAACCCTAGAAAAATTAAGCTACTCCATTTTATTAAGGAAAAAGGAAAATAAAATAATAAATAAATCATAAATGAGGAGTAATTTGGAGAGAATGTAAAATTTGAGGGCCAAATTGTGATAACTGCTTTTAACCCAAATTCTCTTTCACCTGACAAATTGTCGTTTTTACATGACCAAAGCCTACTTTTACTGTTGATGAACCACTGAATGATTCTCTCTCTCTCCGCCCCCTTCTCTCTCTCTCTCTCTCTCTCTCTCTCTCTCTCTCTCTCTCTCTCTCTCCATTCTAATCTCATAGGTTGCTCCTTACTGGGGCTCCAACAGATCCTCTACTCCCATTTCTAGCTGATTCTCTCTCTCTCTCTCTCGTGCCGCCCTTTTGTTTTTTTTCATGAAGTATTTTGACGACCTACCTGATTCCAATTTTGCAGAACCCAATCAAGAGATTCAGGGCAGATTCCCGCTTTAGGGGTTTTCGCTGTTGAAATCGATTGAACAGCCCGAAAGACCGTCCCGACTCGCCTCTGTAATCGCAATTGCAAGTCGGTAATCTCTGAGATTTGAACAACGCCTCATTTCTATCGAAAATCAGCTTGGTGTTTGTATTGCTCCGGATTTCGGTTGGTTATTGCGGAATTCTTGGATTCGGGATTGGATTTCCTGCGTTTTGGGTTTTGTGATACTCGGCTATTGCAATTCGTTTTGGATTTTTCATGAGTGAATTATAGGAGGGGGTCCTCTGCTGCAATTGTGGAGGATCCCAAAAACTGCTTTTTTCTCGACTTACAACTGCAGAAAAGAGTTTCGAGCAATGCATGCTTTGACGCAGGAATATACATATAGAAAATTTGATTAATTAGGGAATTTAAGAGAAAACTTGTAGATCGGATTGGGCGCTTCTGGATAGTGAGAAAAAGAGGTTTAATCTAGAGTTGCTATTGGGAGGAAATATGTTTGGGATTAAGGATAGTGGGACTAATAAGCTTGGGACAGTAATGGTACCTAACCGGTTTGTGTGGCCTTATGGTGGAAGAAGGGTGTCGCTTAGTGGCTCTTTTATAAGGTGAGATATGCTGATTAGTGTGTATAATTTGAAATCTTTTACAATTTAAAGTGTTCTTTGGCTTTAGTTTGTTTTCTAAGAACGTGAATGTTGTCAATGGAGGTGGCAAGATCACATTCCCATGTCTCCAATGGAGGGTTGCCCTACCGTGTTTCAGGTTATCTACAACTTGACCCCTGGTTATCACCAGGTTTGTGCTTCATCTGGTTTTGCTCTGGTTTTTCCCATACCATTCTTATCTTTTGGTGTTTTTGCAATCTTCTTGTTAAAATATATTGAATCATTTATATTTATAGGGTAGCGGGAAATTCTGATGCCTATGCAAATACTAAAGAGCAGGGAGCAAGATATTCTTATGGTGTCATGCAATGCATATATTAAATTATATTTGGTAATAGAATTATATAGTAACAGTGATAATGCATAAAATGGTCAAAGCTGGGTTGTTTTGTATCAAGATGTGTAAAAAATTGACTTAAAGTACACGCTATGAATTCTTGCCACTAATAAGGATCTGTAAACACACTACACTTGTGGTTTGAGATGCATTTCATTAGATAGAAAGCATATATGGAATTAAATGTGGTAGAGCCTCAAAAGTTGTATTGAATAGAAGATAGGGAAAACATACATAAATGGCAACAGTGTCCGAGAATCATTATTAGAATTTAAATCACAAAGCACCATGGAAATGCATGCAACATCATCAAGTTTCTAGCTTTGGATATTTATACGGACATTATAGGTTGAATGCACATTATATATATGGAGACTAGATATAAGGTTTTGTACAGTTCATGGCATGTAGTCTTTTTCATGACAATCTTAAGTTATATACTAGAAAGCTCACACCATAATTAATTAGGACTCAGGTAATGCCCATGGTGGACTCCCAAGACATTATTAAGGATGTCACAATTTTATTTCAATTTTTGAAAAAAATTTTGAAGGCTAAAGTTTGCAAACAATATTGCTCTGATTAGTAAGTAAAGTATGGTCCACATATTTTGGTTTTGAGTCTGTTGACTATATGAACTTTTGGACCAAATGCTTACTAGAATATCTAAAGAACTCAACCGTCTTATCCTATATCAGTTATCACTATGTGATTCCTGATTTATATCATCTCCTGCACATGGTGTTTCCATAAAAGAGCTACATCTCCTGTGGCTTTGGAGGCTATCTCGTGATAATCCCTTAGCTTTCAATAAAGAAATTCGAGTGGTCATAAATAAGTAAAGCACATCAGGCTTTCTATTGCCAAGTGAATAAGACAAACTGACTCTTTACCTGTAGTTTAGGTCTAAGTGTATGTACTTTAGATGAGGTAACAATAAGACAACTGACTTTTTACCCAGTAGTTTAGTTTTAATCACTTAATTGATGTCTCAATTTTTTTAGTTTTTTTCTTCATTTTTCCTCCTTGAGTAATGGTATGACATTGTCATACTTCAGCTATCAAAACTATTCTATTTGTAGGTTTCGGACATGGATTCCATTAAGGTTCAAATGGGACCACCTAAAATGTTAAGAAGAATGATAATTGATAACTAGATGCCAGTCTCTAACACATTTTATTATCCTTTAATTGAAATATATGGGTGCATGGGTGGGTAAGTAACAGGGATGGCTTGTTTTTTCAGCTCATGCTTCTAGTGAATCATAATCAATGGAAAATAAATGGAGTTCCAGGGTATGATATGCATTTCAGGAGATACTGAATGGAAGAGTTGACAATTTGCCATTTATTAGATATATAGTGATTTTAGTATTCTATTTTCTTGCAGATGGATGATCACCCTAAGTCATTTATGGCGGATGAAGCTATTTGTTTTAATGATAAATCAGAATATGCAGTTCCAAGATTTTGGAACAGTTGTTTGATCTTCTAATTAGATTTTTGATCTGAGTGAGATAGTGGTCTTGTAGTGGTGACTAAGTTGGTCGGATGTGGTCTAGTACTCTATATTAACTTTGCAGATAATCCTATTCTATTTTTTGTTGATCAATTTTGCTGAAGAATTTTATCTGAACGTATCTCCTGGCTTTTTAGTATTTGAATTTTTTAAATATTACTTTAGATTAATTGTAATTTAAGTTTTAAATTGTAAAAAATCTCATGTGGAGTGCATTAGTAATGTGCTTTCATTTTGTTGATTAGTTGCAGGCTTGATAACAAAACCTACTCCTGAACTAAATATAGAACCTTGGAATGACTTTTCATTATGAACTACTTTTTTTTTAAAAGACTTCTCATTTGCAATTGATTATATTTATCTTTGAAATTGTGGTGCTGGATTCTTCTTTTAAACCTTTTAGGCTTGAGCGTGATAATACATCACTTTGTCAAACATGTTTCACCATGTTACTTATTTCGTCATCAATGTACAGTACAAGTTTTTTGTTGATGGCGAATGGCGGCATGATGAGCACCAACCATATGTAACTGGAAACTATGGAGTCATGAACACTATTTTCATACCCAGGGAATCTGATACTGTTCCTGCTACTCTGAGCTCCGACACTACTGGTAGATCTAATATGGATCTTGATGGTGATCCTTTTCCTGCGGTCAGTTTCTTTCTGTTGTGCTTAGATATTTACTTTAGTTTTCTAGCATTGTTCTATTTCTATGTTATTTTGTGAGGTCATATACTTTATTTGGTTCTCTCCAGATTTTGCCTAGGTCTCCTCCCTTTTCTTTTTTATGGTTCACATCCTCACTTAAACCTTAATGATGTGTAGATTACCTAGCACTTCAGAAGTGCGTAAAATTTGATTTTTGCATACTCAGTCTGAATTAAAATGCTAAAAGTGAATCCTTTTTTAATTGTATTATTGTTTGGTGTCAAAAAATATTTCTACTAACATGAAAGTCTGGGGCATACGAACTCATGATTGCTTTCCTTGATAAAAAGAAGATATTTGCATTCTTCCAAGATGAGGTCTGTTTTTAAGTGAAATGATACCTTTCAGGAAGAAATATCAAGTACATCACAGGCTGAAATGGATCTATCTCGTAATCGTGTGTCTGTATTTTTGTCCTCGCATACTGCTTATGAGTTGCTCCCCGAGTCTGGGAAGGTATGCTATCTCTGCTTGTCTGTAAATGCATTATAAACTAGTGGCGGGGAGATTTACATGGCAAGTTAACTTCTGTAGCTAACCTTTTATTGACAGGTAATTGCATTGGATATAAATTTACCGGTGAAACAAGCTTTTCACATTCTGTATGAGCAGGTAAATGTTTTCCTCAACTATGTGTCTCTTTATAATTGAATCTGTTACTGCATTTTCATTAAGACTTCCTCATTTCTGTTTCTTTATTAAGAATTATTATATCTCGTTTGCTGAGTTTCTGACTTTGGTTTTAATATCTTAGAACTTGAGACCATCTGTATGGAGGTGTAAGTGTGTGGAGAATTTTCTATATCATGATTTGAGCTCTTTCATATCCTTACTCTGCCAACTATCACATATACAGTCTTAATTACCAAAGCTGTTTGCAGGGAATATCTGTTGCTCCGTTGTGGGACATTGGCAAGGGTCAGTTTGTTGGAGTTCTCAGTGCATCAGATTTTATTTTGATTCTTAGAGAGGTATTCTGAACTCTGAAGTTTAACCAGATTGTTTTTCAGGCCGCTATATTCATTTGAACTCTTCTTTATTTTCTTTTCACTTCATTACTCAGACTATGATTCCATCGAATGTTTGCCTCATTCTTTTTTGGACTAGCATGCACATGCTTATCTGATTAACTTGAAAGTTACTTTGAATTATCTCTTTGATTTCTTATCTCCATTGATTGCTGTGGAGGGTTATAGCTCTGAATTGAAGTCTGGAACATTATTGAGAACAATGTTTATCTTTTTGAATTTAAATCATTTCGTATGCTGATGTATAAACTCAGTTGGTTGAAGATAGAGTAACTTAGAGATTGTGTAATTATCTTATATATGAAATGAATTTGAGGTGTCAGTTATTTATTTAGAATTTTAGTTTTTGATTATAAGGTCTAGGAATTCATTCGTGGTAGAAAGAGAATACGGAATAAGGAATTTTTTTTATCTTAATTCTTAAGTTTATATAAAAGTTGTAGCTGAGTTTGAGGGATGTGCAGGCCTCGTACTTCTTTCCCTGCTGCATTTGGGGCCAAGGGACTGGTGGTTAAAATATTAGCATTTCATTAGCTTGTTATACTTAACTAAATTTAAAAAAAGATTTCTGATGTTTTATGAATCAAAGTAAATGGAAAATGCCTGCTCCTCCAACATTACCAACTTATTTTGTATTAAAAACATCTGATCTGTTTGTTTTTGCTCTTGTTTACTTCGTCGCGGGCTATTGATGGCATATTTACACCCTTCTTAAAAGATTAAAGGTTAAATTTTGTACAGGAACATTTCCATGTCATTGAGATAGAATGTATTGTTAGTTATTTACTTATTCGATGAAGATCAAATACTCTCCTTTTACCTTGAAAGGAATATTTTATATAGAAGTGGATGCACCTAGCAATTACGGATAGTGCGTTCTGGCCGTGGTTTCTTTTTTGCCTTATTTCCTTTTGTTTTCTAGTTTCATATTTTATTTTCCATTTATTCAACAGCTTGGCAGTCATGGATCTAACTTGACTGAGGAAGAACTTGAGACACATACAATATCTGCCTGGAAAGAGGGGAAAGCACATCTCAACAGACAGATTGTTGGAAATCCAAGTTCATATTCAAGTCATCTTGTCAATGTAAGCAATTTTAAATTTATCTCAATGATTTGTGCCTTTTTCCTGTAGTAATTAGCTGAACTACTACTATCTTAACGTATCTTGTATTCTTTCTGATCATGGTATTGTAGACATTGAGGTGCATGTTCTAAAGACCACTTTAATGTTTAGACCATATGAGCTGTCACTAAATTTTATGATTGTTATTGTTTTATTTTGCTGGAACATTTTGACCTTCGTTGTTGGACCTTACTATGCTACTAAAGATTGAGACATTTGTCAATGACTCAAAGTAAGATTCCATCAAAATAATCTTTAAGGCTAAGTAGGAAAGATTTATTCATTCCTAGCTGCGCTTTTAGTTGTCATAAATCTTCATCTTCACATGCATATAAAGTTTTTAATAAATATGATTATTACGCGCTAGCAGAATCTTTGTTTCTACTACTCTAGTATCCTTACTGACTGAATCAAACATAACTACAGGGAAGGCCATTTTAGGTTTTATATTTATAATCTTGAACTCTTCTTCCCTGGAATGCCAATATCCTCCATCTGGGACTTTACCTTAATGTTTGCCATTTAGTTGGAATGTTTCTGAATGAATTTTATTATTATATGGCTGCCAAAACATGTTTATTACTTAACCATGTTTACCGCGTTTTATTCGATCTCCTTAGAAACTGCTATGAAGGAATACATAAAAATAAAAACAGATTATGTCTGTAGTATCATGCAAATCTTATCTCAGAATATAATGATATTAGTTGCATTATTTATTTAAAATGGACCACGTATCATTCCAAATTTAATGCACTTTTGGAGGACATATGAAGTTAACCAAAGTTCACGTAATATCTCTGATGCCTTTATTGACCTTGTATATTCTCTTGGGAGTAGCCTTTAATTATGTTACATTTCAAAAATATTATTCTGATGTCCAAACAATGTAGGCTGGGCCTTATGATTCTTTGAAAGACGTTGCTCTGAAACTTCTGCAATCTAAGGTCTCCACAGTTCCTATCATTCACTCTTCATCACCGGATGACTCATATCCTCAGCTCCTACACCTAGCTTCCCTTTCTGGAATACTCAAATGTAAGAAATTTACTTATCATTTAAAATGTTTTATTTGACCTCGTGACTAACACACCTTGAATCTCTAGGCATATGCCGGCATTTCAAGCATTCTTCTAGCTCCTTGCCAATTCTTCATAAACCAATATGCTCATTTCCTTTGGGGACTTGGGTCCCTAAAATTGGGGAATCTAATGGAAAGCCTATTGCAATGCTAAGACCGAATGCTTCTTTAAGCGCCGCTCTTTCTATGTTAGTCCAAGGTATGATTTGTTTGTTTGTATTGATGTCAATCTCAACACTTGGGTTAAAAGATCTTCAATTTGCTGACCATAAAGTAGTTATCAACTTCAAGTTCTTTCTTCTTTTGCAGCTGATGCTTTTCCACATATGCTATGTTCGGTGTTTCCTTTGTTGATAAAACATTAAAATGATACTATCACTATGATAGTTATCAATTATATTTACAATTCTCATAATATATTTGTTATATTCTCATTTCAATCCCGTTCATGGACGCTTACTATTCATCTTTTCATGGTCTAACAATTTTCCATTTTGGCTTCATGTAGTTGGTTATTACAAAATTCTTAAATAGTTGGTATCTTTTCTACTATGAGATTGCTCCATTGTTAATAATCTTTAAAGCCTATTAGCTTAAGCTTGAAGGGTTTGTGCAAAATGCAGTTCAGTTTCAATCACCATTTCATTTTGATATTATATTTGCTGAAATTGCTCTTGTTGATATCTCAGCTGACGTTAGTTCCATACCTATTGTGGATGATAATGATTCTTTGGTGGATTTATATTCTCGAAGGTACATATATTGTATATTTTTTAGACCGCTGCATTTCCTCACTTTTAGTTTGATTACGCCTTTGTTGATCTGTATTATATTATATCATCACAGTGATATTACTGCTTTGGCAAAAGACAGAGCATATGCTCTAGTTCGACTTGATGACTTGAGTGTCCATCAGGTGAGTTCCATAAGCTTGATTCATTTATGTGTGATAAATGATAATGAAGTTATGCTATGTAGCTCTATAACTGGTGCTGAAATATACTCCTAAAGATTGTCTTCTGTACATTGTTTTTTGTGTTTTTGGGGGAAAACACCCTAATGATCCTTATCAAAGTGTAGTTATAATAAAATAACCCTGCAATAAAGACATTGCAGTTGATCAAATTTTTTTTTTTACCTATCCTCAGAATGTTTCAGGAGATAAAAGTTGCACTGGAGATACACATTTAACCTTCTTTGTTATATTGAAATGGGTGGACATGGATGTACTTTACTCATCTAAGCAGTGTTCTAAATGTTTGCGAAGGCAGGCACTAGCTTCTAGGTGGCTCTTAGCCACCTGGATTTTCGCTAAATGTGCCCTTTTAGATTCTGTCCTGCGTAGGTTTACTGCTGCCTAGATTGGTGCTTTCTTCATTTATTTTTAACTATTTCTCTTAGTAACAATCTGAAAAAGAGCATTCTTTTGATCAAACTCCAACATAAAGAACTTTAAAAGTATGTCTGATTACCTAAATACATAGATTTTATTAGTATAAGAATACATAAGAAAAAATCTCTGTCAACTCTCAAGTCTGAAATTCTAAACAAGGTAAAAATACAACGCTATTAATTTTAAATTTATAATTAACACTTCGTAGATGTACTCCATTTTCTTATTTAGCTTTAATATTCTCATAATTTAGAATGTAATCCGTAATATAAATAATAAATACATGTTAGAACTCAAATATAAGCTATATTATACGGAAAGACAGTGAGAGGTTACTACTGAAACCATACATGAAAATGCTTATAATATCAATATCAAACCAACGATTCAAGGTGGTGGGCCCCAGTCTTACCCACCTGGCACCTTGTGCCTAACACTAAATATAAGTTATTTTATTTTCCTAAGTGGTAGGACTGAAGTTATGTTTATGGTCTTCGGGTGTATGCTTTAGTCTTAGTCAAATATATGAACAAAAGAACATTATCATAGATTAATAACTTAAGAGCTCTTTTCCAGAACTTTTCTTCAGCTTGTTGCCAAACAGCATGATAAATAGCATGAGAGAAGGCTTGAGAATGTACAGCATTACATTATATTATCATCCCATCACAACATTACCCACATTTTCTTTTGCATGTTTTCTATATGGATGTTTTCTTTATGTGGCTTATTATGATTGCTGGAATGCATGAGTATATAGGAATATCCATTGAAGTTTTCTTGAAGCATTGACATCACGTATACTGTTTATGCTGCTTTCTTTTATTCTTTTCATGAAATATACTATGATTGTTGTTTCTAAATTTGTTCAGCGAACAAAATTTAATTCACTGAAATCATTGCCAAATGACTTAAAGCAATCATTTTTAAGGGGGAATAAAAAAAAATCTATCTTGTCTTGTCTTTTCGTACTGCCTGAATCCATGTGGTGTCTTGTTCTATCATGTTGCCAACCTAAAATCCGAACATATTAATTGCAATTATGTATAGGCCATTCAACTGGGGCAAGATGCGCTCTCTCCCCATAGCTCCTTCAATGGGCAGCGATGCCAAATGTGCTTAAGATCTGATCCTTTGCACAAAGTAATGGAGCGGCTGTCTATTCCTGGTAAATTTTGTTCCTCTGTCTTTGTCAACTCATATTTTTTACAAAATTTCAGGATTTTTATGTTGACTATATGACTTCCATTTTATTTTGGACTTATCAAGCTACATGTAATTCTTCTGGATATTGTATACTCCTTGTGCCATTTAAACATAATGAAATTACTAGAGACTGGTAATTTTCAAAGTACTAGCAAACTAACTGGTGAATGATGATATAATAACAGCTTATAAGGGAATGATTACAAATGGAATTGGTTGTCTTCTTGGTGATATCAAATAAAGTTTCAACCTTCAGTTGCAGTTAATAAATTGATGAAGACACTAAATTGTCTATGCTTTGCAATTCGAGTGAAGTTAAGTCCCACCTGCTTTAGAAAATTTGGATCTTAAGACGACTCATGGATCTGTAATTTGTTGACCTTTTTCTGTGATTTAGTGTTGTATTTTGTAAATTCCTCACTTAAGACAACAGTTTGATGCAATTTTATACTAATAAGAATGAAAGGAAGAACGAAGAAAGGTGTCTAGGTATTGCAGGAATACACTCATTGGGCATTCTCTAACTGAAGCAGTGAAGTGGAGAAGTCTGTTTCATCCAGTTAGAAAATCGTGAACAGTGAATAATTTATTCAAGAATCCAGAGATGGAAATAATGACACCATGTGATATATTTCGGACTTTACACTATTTCGTATTCATATTCAATACATCAATGTGCTCCTGTTTTGCCCCCAGCAAACACATAATTGACATTCTGGCAACAATTTCCAGGGGTGAGAAGAGTAGTAATAGTGGAGGCGGGAAGTAAACGCGTGGAAGGTATAATATCATTGAGCGACGTGTTCAGATTCTTGCTTGGCTAAAGATGAAAGACGTCTGGTGATGGTCGTGAATACGGTCAATAGCCTGATTTATTTCAATTTTCAAGTCATCCACAAGAATGAGGAAACACTTGTCTGTAAATTAAGATGGATCGCTTTATTTTTGCTCTTTTATATTATTGAATTTTAGCTGTTGTCAATCTGTTGGTGTAATAGCTGTAAGAGTTTTGTTTCCATGGAATGACTAAATGTGACAGAACTGGAATCAGCATGTATGTAGCACGTCATCACAAACAAGGTGCACCAATTTGTCCATAAAATTGTTGTTAGCTAATAGCTACCCTACCCTTTGCTACACTATTAACATCTTACTCATTATTTTGCTGCCCACACTAACACAGATATGTATACTGTTTCATTATAGAAATGGTAAATGTAATTGTTGACATGGAAAATTATGTCAAACCACCACTAGGGAGATCCATCTTATAAAGAGAGTACATATATAATATGTATTTTCCTGATTATAATTTTACTAATATATTATTTTTGTGTATAATTTTCTCTTTAAGCCTGGGTAGTGTCATGTCCATTCGCAAGAGCGTTGTTTGCTTTTTGCGCGTAGATTAAATAATATTATTATTTAATGTGTGGTGGTTAATTTGTATTAGTGAGTGTGTGAGTCTTATATTTTAGTTGTATTAATAATGTGTATGGATTTTATATACATCTAAAAAGAAAAATGATATTTTTTGAAACAGATGCCTAAAATGAAAAAATAAGACCTTTGTTAGCGGATCGAGGGAGTATATAATTTCCTCTTCCGTAATTTTTGTCATCTATTTAATAATATGACGCAGAAAATGATAACGCAGAGGATCCGAATTGGATCTGCAGTACATATTTTTTCTATTGCATCTATAATTCCATTTTATAAATGTCAAAATGCATTTGTACATGTGTTTTGAATGGTTAACACTTGAAAGGACACCATAAAAATTAGTGAAAAAAGAAAAAAAACGATTAGATGGTCAATACATCATTAAACAATTCCAATTTACACTATCATTATCATACAATGCTTCCCATCAATGATCAATTTTAAAAAAATAAAAAAATGACATTATGTTTGAAGAACGGAACACCAAATCATCATCTGCCACGTGGCACAGGGTAGCCAATCCCATGCCTAGTAGTAGGAAAAACCACAAACAACAAACTACAAATAATTCCAATCCCAACTGGAAGAATATTCAACACCTCCTCAGCTTCATGCCCTGGTTGAGGATAGAAGCACCCCACCACGTTCTTATCTCTCATGGCCACCGACACGAACACCATCAGAGACAGAGCTGCATGGATCACGTCCAACACCCTCAGCCTATATTTGCTAAGATCCTCCGCCACGCCGCCTCCGCCCTCGAACAGCCACAGCCCCTTCACCGTCACGAAACCGTAGTGGACACGGCCGTCCGCGGCGGACTTGATGCTGTCGGTGAACGAGGCGAGTAGGCAGGACGCGCCGAGGAGGAAGAGCAGGGCGGAGGTCATGGGGCGCGTGGCCGCGTCGCAATGGCCGTTGTTGGTGAAGATGGGAGTTAGGAGTTGAAATGCAAGAACTGTCCCTGTTGGGAGGAGGTTCGCGAGGTTGCCGGAGCTTTCTAGAGCTTGGGAGAGAGCGGAACGCGGCGGAGGAGGTGGTGGCGGAGAGATGGCATCGTCGGATGTGGAGGATGGTTGGTTGGTAACTGCGGATGGTCTTTGTCTGATGGACGACATTCTTGATCATCAACTTTGTTTTCTTTTTGATTGGTCTTTTAATAGGTTATGTATGGTTATATATAGTATATAATTTAATGTAATTGGGGAAGTTTCTTGTAGATTTGGAACTCCAATATGTGTCATTATTGAATGTTGAACAAGTTTGAGTTGGTCAATTTTTAATTTCTTTACTCTTTTCTTTCTTTAACGTACTAATCACTCTAAATAACTAATTCAAGTAATTGTTTAAGATGGAATTCTGTTAAAATCTTGATTCTTACATTAGTGTAATAAGTTTTGTTGCTTCTAAATAACTTAATGAGTGAGGATCGTGCGCACGGGAATACATTATGTGCGTCTTTAGAATTTAGTATTATGAGTGGGGGTACATTGCTTTGGTCTAAAGGATATAAACTTTAATTAATAAAGGTACATCATTTTGTTGTAAAGGGTATACACTTTATTAATATTTTTATTTTTAACACAAAATTTCAAAGGCACACAAAATGTGTTCCCGTGCACCCGGGCACAAACAAGTTTTTATAATGGTACACATCTTTATACTAAAGAATATATAATTTAACACAAAATTCTAAAGACCACACAAGTTTTTGCCTAACTTAATATACTCTTGCGTATTAGTATTAGAGTAGAATGAGAAGTAGAACTAATTAATAAAAATAATTATTTTATAAATCATTTATAATATAAAATAAAATTAATATTTTTAATAAAAAAAACTAATTACGAAATCCTAAATCAATCTCAAATAAGCGTGCCCCCTCTCTCATGTTACAAATTCAGTGTTTTATGACGTATAAGTTTACATTAATTAACATTTTATTTTAATAAGAATAAAAATTAAAACAAATTTCTTAAAAAATATTTAATATATGAAATTTTAATATAGTTGTTATTAAATTATTTTAAATAATTTAATTAATAAGTTTCGAATTGATAGTGATAGTTTTAATTAACGATGATTGGTTTCGATTTTGAAAATCAAAATTTTATTTTGAAGGCTAAAACTTGCTAGTTCTCCAAGTGCCCTCAAAATATCATGTTGTCCGAAAATTATACCCTCTAATATTAAATGTATGTTATACCTTTAGTATGAAAATTTATACTCTTGATTTTTTTAGAAAAAAACTTAATTTTTTAATTAAACATTTATAATATTCATATTTCAACTGACATTTTCAATAAAAAATATTATATATTTAAATAAAAGTGTATACCCTTTAAAACAAAGTGTTATACCCTTATAGATATTGTGCACCCGAAGACAAAAGAAACCAATTCATTTTCAAAACCCATACAAAACCACCCATATATATATACACCTATAAACCCTATAACCCTCTATATACATACCTTTTATGTATTCCCTCTTTTCATTTAATATTTTTTCCCTCTTTATCTCTCATTTCTTCTTTTTTTCTTCTTCTTTCTTTAATCTATAAATCAATAGTTTTACACATCAAGTTATATACTACTCCATTCGTCCCAAATTAAACTTCACATTTTTATTTTCGTTCTACCCACATAAAATTTCACCACCTAAAAAAGGAAATATCACATTAATCCCCGCCTCCTAAAAGTACATACTCCTTTCGTCCCCTTCAAAGAGAGTTTTTTTTTTCATTTTGGGCATCCCACCAAAGAGTCACATTTCATTTTTTACATACATGGGACCCACACACACCCACTAATACAATTAAAATATGAGACCCACACTCCCACTAATACAAATACTCGCTATACATGAAATAATAATACACCTTAATCCACGTGTCAAAAAGCAAAAGACTCTCTTAGTGGGGGATGGAGGGAGTATTAATTACTTCCTCAGTCCCCGAAGATGGTTCTGAACTTCGTTTCAATTTTGGTTTAAATTGATTAGAGCAAGCATACTCTATCACGTAGTAGACTGTAGTGACCAAGTGCAAAATTTAGAATATCAAACCCAAAGGCGAAAGTGTGTATCCGTATTTGAAAGATGTTTAACTTTAGAAGGGCTAATCAATAAAAGGAGGAGGTTTGATTAACACTACAACTAACAACTAAGAAATCAATTAAAAATAGAAAGTATACATATGTGATGGAAGATGGATGAAGGTGAATAATTTAAGAAGTATGTAAGGCAAGCAACATCATGGAAAAGGTATATATAGACTCATACACACACATGCATTGATGGTCTTCATGTTATGATATTAAGGACAATCACGTATGTACCCCTAATCCCTATGGCCAAGGCAATTAGGTTCTCAACTCTTTTACAAGTTTAAATCTCTTAGGACTGTCTCTTAAACTCAATTCTCTTAAGGTATTATGATCATAAGTTTGGTTCCCCTTACTAGTTACGTTCCTCACTAATGTCCTATCATGAGGTTCTAAGCACAAGAAGGGTATTGTTTACCTCTCCTCACACTAATTAAGTCATCTCATGCAATCAATGATTCAATTAAACCACTAAGCATAATATTAGAATGACCATCCTAATACTATGAATAGAGAATTTGACCACACAAATCATACATAAAATGAAAATAAACATTCATGATAGAAAATATTTATAACAAATATTTCATCAAACATGTGGTATGCAAAATCTACATAATCCCTAACCAATCATATTGCTAGCCTCACATGAGGATTAGCCACTACAAATCATTAGTAATTCATTACAATCCATGACATGCTCCAATTGAATCAAATAATGAAGAAATTCATAAATTAAAGGTAAGTTGGCTTCCCTTCCAAAGTAGGCCTTCTCTTCCTTCAACATGTTCCAATCTTCAACAAATGATGAATTCCCCTTCTTAGATTGGTGGATTGATGGAATGGTGTATGGAATTGAGGAGATCAAGTGGATTGGATGGATGAAGGGTATGGAGATGGATGGAATGGAGTTAGTGTGTGAAAATATGGTGTAAAATGTGTGTGGAACTGATCCAGAATGATTCCTCCTGATTTTTACACTCAAAATATGTATTTATACCCCGTGGAAGCTTCTAGAACACGTTCTAATCATAAAATTGACTTTGGGCTGAGCTCGGGTCGAGTTTGGGTTGGTGCAGTGTAGTCTCACCGTTTCGCACATATTTTTCACATCCAACCTCCGATTTGAGTGGTTCTTGCGTTCACGTAATTCTATCTTCCTTGACTTTCTATACATATAAAGAACTTACAAAAAGTGTAATATTTGGAGGTGTAACAAGTCATGCAAATTGGTACAGTCGTGCTGAGTAGGAACAGCTTGCGCAACGTCACCATTTTAATCATAAATTTCTCGTTTGGACTCCAATTGAGGTGTTTCTTACGCCAAAATGATCCTCTCTTCTGTGTCTTTTCAATCATATATCACACTTCTAGTTTTGAGCTCCACAAAAATACAGAAAAATTACACAAATTGGACGTGCGTTTTTTAGTATTTTGTTTTAGCTCGTTCTCCCTCGTTTCAATTCCGAATTGAGCTTCGTTTTTTCCCACATCTTCCTTATCGCGTTTAGAATCTATTTTTACCTGAAAATAACACAAATTACACCATAGTATCAATTCTCTAAATATTTACAAATATCACGCAATTTAAGACATTTAATCATGAAAATCACACATTTATCATTTCAAAGCACAAATCTCCATATGAACATAAAACACCACCAAAGGATATACAAGATGAATAAAAATACAAGAAAAGATACTAAAATTTAGGTGAAAATGACACCGATCAGGTTCATCTTTACTTTACCACGGATATTAAGAAAAAAAATTACTTTTTAACTATTTTTATTGACTTTTAGGGGTAATGTGATATTTTTATAACTCCATTCTAATTTGTTCCTAAAAGGGGTGAACTATTATATGGGATGAACAAATAAGAAAAGAATGAACGATTCTCAGGGATGGAGGAAGTATAAATTTACTACTCCCACCTAACACACATAACATACTTTATAATTTTTTATTATTTAAAAATATTACATTATCCTCCAAAAATTAATAAAGTTGGTCAAAAAATAATTTTTCTTAAACTCCATATCTAAAATAACGTTGAAGTTTATTCCAAAACAGAGAGAGTATAAAATTAAATCTACTTTACAATAAATCCAAATATATATATAAATCGCTATATTCAAAACCAAAATTTAATTTCCACACATCACCTTACTATCTAGTCTCTCAAGTAACTCCTATAATTTAATATTAGCTATAATGGATGGAGAGCTTGTTGGGTTTCTTTAAATCAAAATTGGGTACATTTAACACAACTCATCATATCTATCTTATTCCTCATGCCTAATCATTCATTTGCAGAATAATTTGATATATATACATATGCATACAAGTTGATGATGATCTGTTTTGTCACTCACGCCAAAAACTAAATAAATAAATAAATAATTATATTTATTAAAATAATATTAATGATAAGTTCTAATAATTAATGGAAATATATAAACATAATTAAATTTTTACTTTTATTTGATGTGACCTGGCCTTCTTTTTCAATTAAAATTATCAATTTTAGTTTATTCATCTCACACGTGCCAAAAGTGGCAATGCCCAATTTAATTGTAGTTTTGACAATCTTTATGCTAAAGAGGTACCAGCATTGTCCCAAAGGTTTTTGTGAAAAAGTATTACTCCCTCTATATACTTTTACGTTTTACTAAAAAAAATAGTATATAATTATCATTTTTTTTGTCGGGAAATGAATTATTATTACTCACTCCATCCCAGGTAATGAGGGCTCATTACCTAGGATGGAGGGAGTATTATAAAAGGGCATAAGATATACCCAACATACAAGTTATAACATAAACAAAACAAGATAACAAGAGACTATATTAGAATAACATGGCTAAAGCTCTATGATTATTCATCAATTCTTTAAATTCAACTATTCTTCCTTTCTTGGTTTTCCAAACTAACCAACTCCAGACTCTTACTTTCACCTCTACCAACAGCTTCTCGTACTTCCACTCTCCTCCATTAAATACGACATCATTTCTCGTATTCCATATTAACCAAATCACGCAAACCCAAATATTCAAGAAGATGTGTGACTTATTATTATTATGAGCCAATCCACAAAATTGCAACAAATGTTCTTGAATACTTCTCGGAAGCACTGCTGCTATAAACCCATCCAATTTAAACATCCAAGCCACAACTCATATGAAACATTGCATTCTATCATGATGTGAATGACTGACTCCTCTTTGACTCCACATAAAATGCATTTGTTGATCACATTCGGCGACAGACTATTTCTTTTCTCCAATGCCAATAGTGTGGGGATTTTTCCATCCAACACCTTCCAAGAGTGAGCTACAATTTTCAGGGGAGCCTTGTATTTCCATACGTACTTAAAAACTTGTATGGATTCACCTGCTTCCAACCAAATTCTTTTTGCAAGTATATGGTATCCATCATTAACTGAATACTCACTATTAGGGCTTGATTTCCATTTCCACCAATCAGCTTCTTTGCTGGGATTCTTCCTGCATTGAAGAAGGTTTTCAAGTTCCATCACAGAATCTTGTTCCCATCCTCTAAGAGCTCTTCTCCATCCAGCTTTCCACCTCTAATTGTTTTCACTCCATTCACCAATTTCTGCTACTGATAGATCTTTCCTAAGGCTAAGCCCAAATAATCTAGGAAAATGACTGTTCAAAGGAGTGTCACCTATCCAAACATCGCTCCAGAAGTTTGTGTTGTTCCCATTTTCCACTCTTCTATACAAATTTTTAAAAAACCATCTTCCGCTTTGATCAATTACACTTTTCAAAACATCACCCCACCATCCAAAGTGATTTCTTGCAGGATCAAAACAATCCAAGAAGCCCTTCTTATTTACGTCAAAGCCTCTCCTTTCACAAACAACTTGTCACCATAGTCCATTATTTTCGTTAAGTGCTCGCCATGCCCACTTAGCTAGAAAAAATTTGTTGAATAAAATTAAATTCCGAACTCCTAGTCCACCTGCATCTTTATGGAGCGTAATCATTTTCCAACTTAGCCACGGTGTTTTCTTTGTTGTAGAATTGCCACCCCATAAGAACTTACGCTAATAGAAGGTTTGAAGACTGACAAGGCATATAGCAGAATTGCAGAGAGAACCGAGTTGAGTAAAGTGATTCTACCTTCGAATTATAAGGACAACTGTAAATGATCCCATTTCAAAAGTCTTTTACGAATATTTTCCAACACATGACCACTCATTAATTATTTTGTGGGTGGCCCCAGTCATGAGCCCAAGATAACGAAAAGGGAGTTATCCCACGTTTGCGTTGAGAACCTCTGCCATATCCATTATGACACCGTGATCCGCTCCAATTCTATATATGTGGCACTTCTCAAGATTGATTTTAAGACCCGATACCAACTCAAGCAATACCAAAGAAATAATGCATTCTTTAAACTGGATTTACAAATAAAAATGGTATCGTCTACAAATTGTAAGTGAGAAATTTTCATCCCTTTACATCCCACTGCCAGCGGCTCAAACAGACCTTTATCAACTGCACTTTTAATCATCATACCAATGCATTCCGAGCTAGGCATTAATCCTTAATAACTAATTAAACAAAAGCTCAATCACTAAAGCCTTGATGGACGGATTAGTGATTGAATCTTATTGGGCTGATCCCATCTCTTGCTCTACCCATTAAGCATTAGGGTTTTCATTGTTATTATAAATATGACTGTAATCTCAACTGAAATAACAGTGTTAAAAACCCTAAAAAGTACACGGGATTCCATCTCCTTTCCGCAGCAATGATGAAAAGATTATTATCATTTAAATGTTGAGAAAAGATTAATTAGAATACTTAATTAGATTAGAAATCTTTAGAAAGAAAAAAAGTAATTAAAATAATATACTAATGTTAAAATTTCGGCATGAATCGGTAATCTTAAATATACTAATAGGGAGATTTTGTATGCCGCGTGTCGTCTCTACAATTGTTCATCCTATGTGTCGAATTAATATGCAGTTTGGATGCTTACGTGGCGTGTCTAAATATTATTTATATATGTTTATAAATAATAAAAAGAATTTAATTAAATGACATGTCACATTTATGTTATACTTAATTATTATGAAAACTTTTATGTGTATTAATTATTTATTGGTTAATTATGTAATTATTATAAATATGAATTTTATAAATATTATTTATTCTATTTCTTTATTAAATTAACTATAATTAATTAACTTAATTACTGTAATGTATAAATACACAATAATTCTCTATAAATATCTTTTTATGAGTTCCTATTCATTATATTTTATTATCGGTATGCATATATTTATACTTTGAAAATTGATGTCTTTCTTATGTAATTCACGATGCATAATACTATAATACATCATTTAAAAGAATAAAATTTAATATACATGTTATATTTTTTCAAAATAATTTGCATTGTTAAAATTATTTAATTTTTATAAATTATTAATTAACTTAATATATTACTCCCTCCGTCCCAAACTCGTTGTCTTACTTTTTTTTTCATTCGTCCCAAACTAATTGTCTTATTCCCAAAAAGGAAACTTCACATCAACCAATAACCTCAAAAATTTATCTTAATTTCAAAAATACCACTCCCACCTAACACACATAACATGCTTTATAATTTATTTATTACCTAAAAATATCACGATACCCCTAAAAAGTCAATAAAGTTAGTAAAAAATAAAATTTCTTAAACTTCGTGTCTACAATAACTAAGACAACGAGTTTGGAACGGAGGGTGTATCATTTATTATCATGTTTAATGAAATACATGCATATATTTATATTTTATTTCACTCCATATACTCCCTCCATCGAGATTCAAGGGTGCCATTTACTTTTGAGCATGGAGATTAAGGAGTATTGTTATTTAATGAGTGGTGGGTAGTTGTATTAGTGGAGGTGTGGGTCCCATTTTTTAGTTGTATTAGTGGGTGTGTGTGGATAAAAAATGAAATGAGACCCTTGGGGGCGGAAGCCCAAAATGGAAAAATAATACCCTTGAAAGCGGACAGAGGGAGTATATATTTTTTTACTTATTTAAATTAAAAAATTATATAAATTTAATTTAAAATTAATATATTTCCCCGTGCGACGCATGAGACATAATACTAGTTCTCAATAAAAAAGGGTATTTCGGTATTTCGCTATGAAACGACATTGATCTATAATATACTGAAATTTTAGTATAACGATTTTCGGTATATCGAAATTTTCAGTATAATATTAATATAATTTTTTTAATATCAATAATTTCGGTACTTATACGGTATGAATCGATATTTGTTAGTATGTTACGGTATGCCACCCTTAATTTTGGCACACAAATTAAATCATTTTCAAGATCGATTAATTACATGATCCTCCACCAATTTTAAGGATATAGTGGCGGTGGAAACAAGGTACACAAATTCAAACTCTTCTCTTCAATAGTTGGTTATCAATAGTCAATACCTATAATATTTAAAATTAAAATTTTAAAATCCTCATGAACCACAAATAAACAAATTATCTGGTAAGCTTAGACCTTTAAATAAAATAAATAGGTACTTTTAATTTAATTTAACATCTTCCATGATTAGTGGATAAATGAGAGAAGAAAAAATTATACTCTAAAAAAAGTGTAAACTCTAAACATAATGATTGATTTTTTTCTCAAATAGTACTATACAATTAATAAATCTCAAGTGAAAATCAACATAAACCAAATTTATGAGCATATTTGCAAATAATATTTTGGCAATTTTCAAATTTACCTTTTGAAATGCTATACACCTTTCATCTCGTAGCAATGGACACATTATTATTATTTTTTTGGGTAGATTAAGAATATGTACTTTTGGGTTAGTTTAGTACTATGTTTTTAAAATGAATTAATTGCAGTAAAATACACAACATTTCTTTCTTTTTTTAATTTAATCACGAACTATTTTTTTTTATCAAAAATATACATGATCTTTTCCTCTCCCCTTAATTTAAGCATGAGCTTTCTTTTTATCAATTAAATTAAATACACTATTTTATTTCATTTTTCCAATTTTATCACGATATTTTTTCTTTTATTAATTACTCCACTATGCAATATTTTAGTATTTACAATTTAATTAAAATTCTATAAACATTAAATATTTGAATATAATGTACAAATTACGAATTAAATATTAAAAAAAATTCATAAAAATATACATAAAACTTTATACTGACTCGATTTAAAATTAATTAGCTTTTTAGATAATTAAAGAATTGAAAATTTTAAATAAAAAAAAGAATATTTTCAATATATAGGTCAGTATTTATGATTATTTTTATTCTTGAATTATCTTAAAAGATAATTAATTTTAAATTTGAGATATAATATTATATGAATTTTTACGATTTTTTATAATTTTTTTAATATTTAATATGTAATTTTTGTACTCCTATTATATTTCAAGTATTTATTGTGTATTGATTTTTATTAATAAAATAATATTAAATAAATTAAACTGTAAAACATAAAAGATCTTATGTTTAATAAATAAAAGAAAGATTGTGATAAAATTGAGAAAATGATAATAAGGTTGTGTATTTAATTGATAAAAAGAAAGCTCAGGAAAAGATCATGTATTTTTTTTTGATAAAGTTCGTAATTAAATTGAAAAAAGTGAGAAATGTCGTGTATTTTACTATAATTAAGCCTTTTAAAATTGGATTGATCAGTTAACAATTGAATTGAAAACCTGAGCAATTAAGATTGGCAACGGACGGGTATGGGGCAGTTTTTAATACTACCATTCCCGAACCAATTGAAAATTTTCATCCCCGAACACGCCTCATACCCTGACGGAAAATTAATTTTGCACCCAATCACCACCCATATCAGTGTTGGGTATTTGTTAGGCGTATTTTGCGCACTCCAATTTAATCCTCAAGTATAAAGATGTCAGTTGCAAAGACAAGTACCCAAATTATCGTTCCCTTAGAAGACAGTTAATTATCTATTTATTTTAAATTACCATTCAACTAGAATTTATGTAACCAATTTCCAAGGTATGAATTTGATTAATATCTAAAAAATTAAAATAATAAATAACTTAATAGATAAAAGTAAAGCAAAGAATAATTCTAGAGTGAAATAAGAGATGAATAACAGCTCTAAGGTTATCAGGTTTAGTGCAATTGATTTGATTTCCTAGACGTCCTATTGTTCATTCATGCTATTTTAATAGAAATACACCACTAATCCCTATTAACCCACCAAATATGATTCGATTTCAAGTTAATTGTATTATTCAATTTATACCAAAAGATACGCAGTAATCTTGAACCTCCTTCCTAGATACTATAATACAAACTTAAAGAACCTCCAGATGGCCAGTTTGACTAACAAATATTATTTGAAAGTACTACTCAATCTTATTCACTTCCTACTTGAATTCTTAATTGCATTGTTCAACTAAGAAAATCAAGTATCCAATTTACCAGCCTTTGAAATTATCGTGTTCACGGACAAACTACTATAATCCCTTGCAAATAAACAATATAAACTATGTATGCACACAAGCTAACACAACATGCCAAGCATCACGGGCAACATCAATGGTATATTGTGAAGACGTTACAAACATATAAATAAAGTCTGAATCAAACAAATAAATTAGAATGTAAATATCATAAATTCATAATATTTGTCTAAGTTTCCAAATCAATTATCATAACCTTCAATCCCTAGAACTGTAAAAGGGTTTTAGCCCATGAGATTACACATAACCCTCATGACTAATAATTCCATAACAAATTCAACAAAAGAAGAAATAAAGAGAAGATACAAAACCCTAATGTAACGTGGTTTACATTCTCCTCCCGTCTCTCCGATTGAATTGACTCTCTCAACTGCACTTGAATCTTCTTCCGGACCGATGGAATGAATGAATGGATGATCTGATGTGAGTGGGTGGATGGATATTGCGTGAATTGAATTCACGATGTGTTTTGTGGAATGTGATCGGTCTCTCTTTCTCTAGGTGTCTTGATTCTCTTTTATACCATGGGCCACAAATTTTACTACACTGGGCTAGTTTTCCATGTTTTCACGCACTGGAGGGTGAAAATTCCAATTTTTAGTCCAAACTAACGCAACACGAGTTGGGATGCCCAACTCGAGTTGCAACACGACCCGTGTTCCGTTGATGCGTAACTCATGTAACCCTAACATGAGTCATGTTAACAAACCGTGCACTCATCTGTCAAGTCGTGTCGCGATGCTCTGAAACTTGACTGCATACGGACCCCAACACGAGTCGTGTTACACGACTTGCCAACTCATGTTAGCTCTCTGGATATTTCTCAACGTTGCTCTGCCTCACACGACTTGCTACACGGCTTGCCTCAGACATGACTCGTGTTGCAAGTCGTGTTGCCCCATAATAAGTCATGTTGCACGTATGTTGCATTCTGACCTCCTATGACACCCAACACGACTCGAGTTGCTAAGTCGTGTTGAGCCTTGCAACTCGAGTAAGCCTAATTTTCACTCGTTTCTTGCTCGTCTTCGGTTCAGCTTTATTTTGACCTGTTTTAACCTTCAAAACTCAACAAAACATCTTAGTAGCACCATAATCATGCAAAATACATAAACCACGCAACCCCACATGAATATACGACCTTATTCTAACAAAAACAGTGTATTGTGAGACTGAAAAGACGTAAATTTCCACTCTCATTAGTATCCCTGAACCAGAACCAAAATCTTTTTTTTTTTGTTGAAATAATTATATTATTTTAAAAATAATGAAATTATTACTTTAAAAAAAATCTGAAATACATACAAAATATAAATTAATAAAAGAAACATATTATGTTTAATTCAAAATAGTACACAAATTGATTATTACTTTTATATATATATATATATATATATATATATATATATATATATATTTTTTTTTTTTTTTTTTTTTTTTCGGAGCGGGTATATAAATACCGTCCCCGCCCCATTTCTATTAAAAAATTTTTGGTTTTTCCCAAAACCCAAACCATACCAGGTCAAAAGTAAAAAAAAAAAAACCACCCTAATCGGATCGAAGTTAACTCGGTTGTCTTTGGTTTCGGATTTCATTGCCATCCCTAGTCAAAATTGGTTAGAAAGTTTAGAAAAACTGCTTTTTAGGGTTGAATTGGGTTGGACCTGAAGAACCGGAAGAACCAGTACTTGAACCGGTCTAATCGATTTTAATATATATATATATATACATATATATATATATATATATATATATATATATATATATATATATATATATATATATATATATATATATATATATATAATTTTTTTACACTTTTTTATGATAATTCAATTTTACTTATATGTATTATAGAACATAATATTTAAATTTTGAATAAATTATGAATTATAGTATTGAGTGACTTTATTACACACTAGTATATATGAAGCATGAAGTATATGAATTATAATATTTTTATTTAATTATATTTTTATTATAACATAACTTTGGTAAAAAAGAAAAGAAAAATAAAAGAAAGGTGTGTCTATGTCGTGATATTTGGCTTCCCATGTGGAATTGATTATTTGATTGAGAAGAAGTCAACCAAATCATCCCTCTTGATTAGAAGTTAAAATTCAAGACTTAAACTATGAAGTAACCGAGTCGGACTTAGTAGCTAGGAAAAACGAGTTGAGTTGAGATGACCTGAAAAAGCAAAGGAATTCAATATGCCACCTTGCCACTATAGCTGTTAAAATAAACGATTTGCTCGAGAGCTCGGCTCGACTCGTTAAGGCTCGAGCTCGGCTCGGCTCGTGAGTATGTGAGCTCGAGTACGAGCTTGTCTATAAGCTTGTTTCCCTAACGAGCCGAGCTCGGCTCGACTCAATAAGGTTCGATTATTTTAATAATAATTAAAATTAATAATAATAATATTATTAATAAATATTATTTAATTATAATTTTATATAATAATATACATAAATATTTAATATATTCATTAAAAATCAACTCCATAAGCTCGATATGTTCGATAAAACTTGATAAACTCAACTCGACTTGTTTAACAGCCCATTCGAGCTCTAGCTCGACTCGACTCGAAAATTACTCGAGCGAGCTCGAGCTCGTTTTAGGTTCGTTTTCTTAACGAGCCGAGCTCGAGCTCGGCTTGATAACTACTCGAGCTAAGCTCGAGCACTGATGAGTTATATTTTCACCTAAATTTTAATATCTTTTTATATCTATTTTCGTAGTATTTTATCCGTATTTTATGTGTTATTTGGTTGTGTTATGTGTTTTCATAGAAATGTGTGAGAATGAGCTTAAACGTATGTAAAACAGGTGAAAATAGAGCAAAAATGGAGACGAGAGCTGAAACGAGCAAAAAACTGGCTGAGGAGACCCAACTCGAGTTGCAAGGTCCAACTTGACTTGCAACTCGAGTCGAGTTGGGGTCCGGAAGTTGCCCAAAATTGTCCAATGAGCTTACTCGAGTTGCAACTCGAGTCGAGTTAGGAGCAGAGCAGCATTCAAAAATCATACAGTGAGCCAACTCGAGTTGTCAAGTCGCTACTCGACTTGCAACTCGAGTCGAGCTGGCTTGTTCTAAGTTTCAAAGCCTCGCAACACAACCGAACAGGCTAGTGCACGAGTTGCCAACACGAGTCAAGCTATTTCAACTCGAGTTACACACAACGCAACTCGACTCGAGCTGCAACTCGAGTTGGGTAAGGCCAACTCGAGTTGCATGTTTTGGGGCAGAAATCCCGATTTTCACCTGTTAATGTGTGTAAGTGTGTGTAAAAAGCCCAACTAATATTAAATTCGTGGCCCAACTTGGAGAGGGTATAAATAGCCTCAAGTTCAACATTTGAAGGGAGATTGGAGAGAGGATCAAAAGGGTTTTACTTGTACACACACATCACACACCATTTCCTCTATTTTACACCATCATCTTCATCCATTCACCATCCATTCCATCTACCATTATCTCACCATCAAAACCTTCATCCATTTGAGGAAAAGAAGCAAGGAAGAGAGGAGAATTGCAAGGGAAAGAAGAAGATCACCATTAGAGACATCCAAGGGAGTTTTCATCCAACTTTTGTATTGAAACCTTGTTGTTTATCATACTTTGTAAGTATCTTAATGTCTATGTTAATTTTCTTTTGAATATAGTACGCTAATCTCCCTTGTGGGATTAGCAACATGAGAGTTGTTGGATAATTTTGGAATTTGTGTATTTAAATTCATATGTTGATTAGGTTAAATGATTTTCTATCATTGATACTTTAGATCTTGATGTTTATGATAATTTTTGTGGTTTGTTGTTTTAAACATGTGATTAGATTGAGAAGTCAATTGCATATTTAGGATAATTAATTGAATCATCTTGTCATACACATCATGTGCATTATAGATTGTAAAGAGATTGAGAAATCCTTTGGAATTTAGAACCCTTTGATAGGGCATCTGATTGGTTTGATCGAGAGGTTGATTAATCGTGTGAAGGGACTCTCATTTCAAGCTTAGTACCTAGTTGGAATTGTTTGTGTGTGAATCAACCTATTGAGCTATTTGAGATTAATATCCTATCCATCTCGAGAGGGGGCTTATGTGAACTTAGTGTTGGCCCTTAGTCTTATACCCATGATCATATGAATTTGATGCATTTATCCTAGGATTTTCACTTCTTAATTATTGTTAATCTCACTTTTACTTAACTTGGAAAACCACCCTTCATCCATCTATCTTATTTGTTGATCATTGCATGCTTGCTTGCTTTGATTGCTTCTATTTACTTGTTTGAATAACCACTCTATTGATGATTCGTCTCTATAAAATTACAAGAAACGTGAAATCGCTTAAGCACTAGTACCTACCTCCCTGTGGTTCGATAAATTATTTTAATTGGTCATCCCTACTACAAAATGACTAATCAAGCACCCACTACTCGATCTCGCTCGGCTCGAATAACAGATCTACATACTTGCCCCCCATCAAAAATCCAAATATATCTTATTGTAAGTATATATGACATTATCATACAACAATGTGAACATCAATTGAGAAACAAATTAAGATGATTATAACAAGGTTTAAAGAATTTTTGCATGCATGCAATCAAACACACTTCAACTGAATTAAAACAACATCTACAGAATGAATTATATGTATACATATTTCCATATCAAATAGACACACTGTTGGGAATTCCCTTCCCTGTCATGCCTTCTTCACTTGTAGGGTACAATAGTGTGTATGGCACCTTGGCAGGCCCCACCCTATTCTTCCACTTCTCATCATTGTTCATCTCTATTATCCTCTTCTCTATCTCCCCCAACTGCTTTCCAAACTTCTCAAAGGCCTCAAGTGGCTCAGCATCCTGAGTCCACTCGGGGCTGTCCCTCTGACCGAGATATATCTCGTCCGAGGAATGCCTCGACAAGATCTCTATCAGAGCGATGCCCAACAACGTCTGTAGCCGGGCAGTGATGGTTCGTAGGAAAGCCTTATCCGGGTTGGTTTTCAGCTCCTCGTACTCATCACTCCCCGGCTCAGGCATGAACCGCCTGCTAACTGTCGGGCGGTTCGGCATGTACCCCGCGAAGGGGTACTGCCCGAAATTCACTGCAGCATGCAGGGCTGATGCTATCCATATGATGATGGTGCATGAGCCTATGAGGTTCTTACGAGTCCGCATTTGAGGCCACCACGCCTCGTCTTTCTTGTCTCCGTGACCCTCCTCACGGAGCTCTTTCCACCATGATTGTAGCTCCGCATCCTCCACGACTACGTCGTCTGATGGATAGTAGAAGCTGCAGTAGTCCTCCACCCATGTCTTTATAGCTGACCATATTTGTAGCCCATCGACTGCGTACGGATAGTCCTCGATCACTAATCGAAGACCATGTGGAGCATTTGAGTCCTCCACTGCCATTCCTCTGCATAGTTAACCAAATTAATGACCAATATATCATTGTAACAATAATTTTTTGTTAATATTTTGGATCATCTTAACTACCTCTTTACTAGATCAGCTGGAAGTGCTTGATCAGGGAAATTCCAGCTCTTATAAATCACAGATGATAGCTCCATAGAATACTTAGCAGGAAAAACAGTGGCCTCAAGAATGCCACCAGCATTGATCAAGATTTGTCGCGCGAAAGCGTTGATGTTCATCGTGTCGCGAAAGTGAGGTTGCAGAAGCTTATGAATGGGGTGCAACACACTAAGTTGCCTATTCGTTGCAATCACAAACGGCTCGATTACAGCATGTGTATTTAAAAAATGGCTGATGAGCTGATGAACTCCGGAATCATTCACAGCAGCATAGGCTTTAGCCAACTGCCAAATCGAAGCCTCAACGCCGTCATAAGCAGGGGTGTGCACCTTACTAACGGCACCAAGATGATCTCCATCAGGGTGTGGTAAGCTGAGCTCAATCGCTAACGGCTTCAAACGGCCGTCGTTTTGCAAGAAAAGCAGAGTCCTTGAAGCATAAGTCTTGGTGGTGGTTGAGTTGATTCGCCTCAGATACGGCATCAGCGAGTCGTGATGATTCAATATGAACAGTTTGCTCTTCTCTATGGCCTACAATTTTATAACTAAATCAATATTCCATAATAAGTAATCACATTGCTCATGATCAATTGTAAGATTATTACCTCATCAATAGTAAGCCCATCTAGTTGATTCTTTATATGATCCCATGTAATGGTGCTTGTTTGGTTTCCATACACTTGTGGATCAAGATTGCTCGTGGGGGGAAACTCCTGCAACACAATATATCATCTCTTCTTTATCCTTTTCAACATTTTATGTATTTATTTTTCAGTCCTTTATTTTATAACAATTTACCTTCAAACAGCTAATTATGACAGGGTTCATCCCTCCTAGCATCTCTTGAGTGAATTCTTCATCAGTCCTCCATGCAGATTTATCCTCTGTATTCACAACATTCTTGTTAAACAACAACCTCATAAATTATACTAGAGCTCGTCTGAATCCAAACTTAAACGGACTTAATTTCCTTCTAAGCTCGTTAGTTGAAAACAAGAGACCAGTGTATTACAAGTTACAATTTAAGGAAGAGGTGCGTTACCATATCCCATAAAACTAATAAAGAATTAAGGCAATTCTCGTGCTTATTCCTCTGTTTGCGACATTATTAAACTTTATTAACCCACTTAATATCTTTAATGAACCAAACACTCTGTTAACAACATACCTTGAATCACTTTAGGCACAGGGAACTTGAACAGGCCCTCTCCATCACTAGGCAGAATCTCCTTAAGCAGCTCCAACGGAACGTTATCGTATATACTCTTGAGCAACGGTCCGTCGGGCAGCTTAAACCCACCCTCGTATATCTCAAGTGCATCCTCGAAGCTGTCAAACTCGTTGCTGACACTGTCACAAAAGTCCTGGAACTCGGGAAGAAGGAACTGGAAGATGGACTTAAGGCCATGGCCAAGGAAATCCGCCATCTTCAAGTGTCCGAAGCGTTCGTCTCGCGGGACGTAGATGTTCAAGCTCATGAGCAGGGGAATCCTGCTCTCAGTGTTGGCATCCGCCTTGGTGGGGGCTCGTCCTGTCCTCCCCCTCCGAGGGTAGGGATACTCGGAGGATCCACCGAGGACAGGACGAGCGTAGTCGTCCCCCTTGTCTGGATCCGCCAAGTCGTTGTAATAAGCGTAGTCGTACACTCTCTCCCATTCTTGAAGCTCTCCACTTCCATCTCCTCTCAAGCTCACCAGCTCTTCTTGTCTGTACGGCACAAGTGGAGCTGGGGTTTGATTTGGAAGATATGTCTGAAACAGTAACAGATCACACAATTCTTGAGTATCATTATATGCATAAACACAGTTGAGTTAAGCAAACACGTGTAAATCGAGTTCACGGTTTACACCATGTGGTCCCCTTCTAATTCTATTGTATCATATATATTGCTACGATTTAAATTAGAGGGGAACCACAAATGGTGTAAACCCGGTTCATAGGAGACTAACTCGTTGAATTATTATTACATACTCCCTCCGTCCCTAGATAAGAGTCCCATTTTATCATTTTGGTTGTCCCACTCAAAGGATCCCATTTCTTTTCTTGGACATATGAGACCCATCCAAACCCACTAATACAATTAAAACATGGGGCTCACACACCCACTAATACAACAACTCACTACACATTAAATAATAATGCTCCTTAATCCATGTGCCCAAAAACAAATGGAACTCTTACCAAGGGACGGTGGGAGTATTAACCATTATATCTGACCTTATTGGAGAAGAAAACACGATCTGATTTGTATTTATCAGCAGGGTAAACCCATGAGTTGCAGACAAAGTGGATAGGGGCATGTTCATGGCCAGGAACACCTTCAAGTGTGAGAGATTTAAGGAAGAATTCACTGTGGTGGAAGTTCTTGATGATGAAAGCACCTGGGATTCCAATTTCTTCATCCCAATCGAAATTCACATCAAATCCAGAATCTCCAGGTGTTAGTGGTGTGATTGTGGTGATCCATTTCTCCAAATATGCTGCTTTTCCCACCTTCCCTTTCAAATTATTTTCTGCAATTTATGGTACAATTTAAGGTTTCTTTTATGGGAAAATCAAACCACACTACACCGTAATCAATTTGAGATCGTTCAGTAAATTAAAACTCAATTGAGCTCAATAAAATTGAAACTCAATTGAGCTCAATAAAATTGAGCTCAGTTTGATATAGATATCAGATAAGATTGAACAGACTTTAACGTTCAATAAAATTAAAAGTTCTCAGCTCGAGTTCGAGCTCAAGCTTAATTCATGAAAATATATAAATGTAAAATTATCAAATTACTCGAGCTCGACTCGATGAATTAGATCTACTTCAGGCTTGATTTTTTAGGATCCTTCAAAACTTCGATTTAATTTTATTATTACATTGTCGAGTAATCCTATCACTTAAAAAGTTGATTCAAAAAAAAAATATATAATTACATTTAAATATATATAATTATCACAAGTTAATTTACTATTTGAGGGTTTACCATTTAATGACTTGTAATATAAAAAAAAAATACTTAAAATCAACACATTTACTAACAGTAAAAGTTAATTCAGAATCTGTCGAAATATACTTGATAATTTAAGAATGTTTTAATGCATTATGCCTTTATTTTATTTTTATTGGAATATATAAAAATAATATTTGGTATGTATTAATAAATTATTAAATAAAAATTTGTGTGAGCGGTCTTATAAAATAGAATTATGAATATAAGAAGTGAGGGAATCTTTAATAAAAAGTAATATATGATTAATAAAAAATGTCAATTAATAGAATTATCTTATGAATAAATTATAAAATAAATAAATCTATTAATTTTATGAATACTTGATAAATAAATAGAAAGTAATGGTGATGGTTAATCAAAAAATAAAACTAATCAGATCAAGTGGTACTTAATAATTGGACTACTAGCAACGATAATTTCATTAGAATATAAAATCTTTGTGAGAATTGACTTATCGTGTTATATTTTATGAACATTAAAATTTTGCCCACGCATATAATATATTTGATAATTAAATCTTTATAATTGACCTATAAAATCAATAGTGGTTGGTCTATAATAATACTTAATAGTAATCACTTCATCCCACGAATTAAAGTGTTTACAAGAATTATATATTACACATTATTTGAAATCTTTTAAAAACATAATTATGTTGAAGTGTCTCTTGACTTACCGTGTAATACAATAATATCTCTACAAGCTTATTTAAATAAGATATGTTATTTATTTTAAAGAATAATTACTTAAAAATAATCTCAGCACATTCTTTAATTTAATAGTTAGATTTATATAATAATTTTCACTTTTTATATTTGGGGAAAGAAAATTAATATGACATTCAATATTATTCTATTTTTTGTGTTTTTAAAAGAAAAAACAAACAATAAATGAGCACTGAAAATGAAAAAAATAAAGAGTTTGATGGAGACTAATAAAATTTTTGATTATGTAAAATTAACATTTTCTTTATACTACCAAATTCCTTAAAGTATGTTGGAGATGCTCTATATATTTTTAAAGTAATATATATATATATATATATATATATATATATATATATATATATATATATATATATATATATATATATATATATATATATATATATATATATATATATATATATATATATATATATATATATAAAGTTTAAAATATATTAATGTGCATTAGATATAATAAATGTTATTTATGAATATTTAATGTATTGATAAATTTTTGAGTGAGGCTTATGTGCGCCCAGGCGCACGGGAACATATTCCGTGTGCCTTTAGAATTTAGTATTATGTGTAAGGATACATTGCTTTGGTGTAAAGGGTATACACTTTAATTAATAAAGGTACACCATTTTGTTCTAAAGGTTATACACTTTATTAATATTTTTATTTTTTTTCAGAAAATAAATGATACAAATATTTATACTAAAGGGTATACAATTTAACACAAAATTTCAAAGGCACACGGAATGTGTTCCCGTGCCCCCGGACACACACAAGGTTTTGCCATGATACACATCTTTACACTAAATGGTACACAATTTAACACAAAATTCTAAAGGCGAACGAAATATGCTCCGTGAGCCTAGGCACACACAAGCTTTTGCCAAAAAATTTTTATGACTAAGAGAACATTTTCGTGATAAGAATATTTAAATATATTATATATTATTATTCTTATTTTAATGTGTTAGATTATTGGGTTAGGTATTAATTTGCGTAGGAGGTTTTAGCCTTTGGCGGTTAGGTTCTTGATAAATAAATGAGCATTAATAAATTAAGTCCAATTGACAGTGATAGAATTAAAATAATTTTCTGATGTCTTAAAAGGTTCGGATTATATTTATATATGTATCATGTATAACGTTATTCGGAAATAACTAAAAAAAATATGCATGATGCAACTTAATACGGTAAGTAATTAGATATACTAGAAATGTATCCATATGGCTAAATTAATCAATGATACTTTAATCGTTTAACATGCACTACTGATCAATATTTCATGTAGTTTATGTTCTATTTTATTTATAGGGTTTTAATTTTAAAATATTAATTAATTGTGTAGGTTATATTTACTAAAATGAGAAATATACATTTTGTATTAAAATAATCAAAATAACAAAATATAAACTTTGTAGTGGGACGGGAATACTCTATATCATCATAATTAGTCAAATAAAATGACTATATATACTCCATTATATATCCTAAAATGTTAAAAAGTATATAAAAAAGAAAGTGTTACACTACTTATTTAAATTTTAAACTAACATGGAATATTACCCAAGAGCATTTTCACGGGATGGAATATGTACTAGATACATCTTATTAGAATTAATACATAATCTTTGTGAATTGACAGATCAAATCATATTATATATTTTATTAATATATTATATATAAGTATAAATTATTGGAGTTAAATATTTGTTTGGTCTCATAACTTTTTTTCTTTTTAATTTTAGTCCCAAAAAAGATATTTGTTTATCATTAGTCTCATAACTTTCATTTTTCTTTAATTTTGGTCCAATTTTCGCCGAATTTGCCACCTGTTTCCGAAATTGGCAAGTGATGCTGACATGACGAGTCCAACCAGCCAAATATTGATGAAGCTTAAGAAAAAGAAGAAGGATAACACCAAAAATTGCAAAATGTTTATGTATGGGGTGACTATAAACGTTTTTGCAATCTTTGGTGTTGTCTTCATTCTTCTTCTTAAGTTTCATCAATCTTTGGTTGGTTGAGAAATAATTGGACTAGTCACGTCAGCATCGCTCGTCGGTTTCCGGCAACAAGTGGCAAATCCGATAAAAATTGGACCAAAATTAAAGAAAAATTAAAGTTATGGGACTAATTATAAACAAATATCTTTTTTGGGACTAAAATTAAAAGAAAAAAAGTTACGGGACTAAACAAATATTTAACTCTAAATTATTGTATAGAACGTTTTGAGGAAGGTTACGATGGTAAATCTTTTTTTTATGAAATTGACAGATAAAATAAACATTGGTTGGTCTTAATTAAATAATAATACTCCAATATTGTTAGTCATATTTTAACGTGTAACATTTGTTAGATTAGACATTTATAATTTTATATATACGTACGTCGGAATTTTTAGCCTTTAGTCAGGGTTAGGTTCTTGATAATTAAATGAGCATTTAATACGTTATGTCCAATTAGAAGTGATAGGATTTAAATAATTTTCTGAGTCTAAAAGGGTTTGGTATGTTTATATTTTAATTTCAATTACAATTAAAATTATTTGTAGATTACGCAACTATACAACTTAAAATCATCCAACTTAATATATTTGATTATAAATTAATAAAAATAAAGAAATGCATCCATTATATAATTTAAATCAATATTTTGCCGCGTGGGTCAATTCAAGAATATTGTTCAAGATTTCAATTTCTATTTTAAAAAGAAAAAAAAATCCAACCGTACGTAATATTCAATTGTCATGAATGTAGTCTTAATTACTCCATATACTAATTAAACTTTAAATTAGAAAATATTGGAAGACTTGCTGTATTCTAATTCAACTAACTCAGATAGGGGGGTGGGGTGGGGGGTGGGGGGAAGAGAAAAAGATTACCATGATTTTGAGTGTATTGAGAACTGATGAGATGAAGAGAAACTTTTTGACCAACCAATTCATGAACTCTATCAAGAACAGATGCTCCTAAATCAGTGAAATCAAGAACATTTTTCTTCATAATCACCACTCTCCCTTTTATCTTCCTTTCTCTCTCCTCCCCTCCATCTCTCACTATTCCTTTCAATGTATCCACTATTCCATGCAACATCCTTTCTCTCTCTAACTTGGAACTTAATTGGCTCTAATGAATGAATTGTTTGAATTGAGAATAAGAATGTATGTAGAATAGGGTGGTATTTATATTGATGAGATGAGACCTAATTTAGTTTGTACATGCTGAATAATTTCTATTAATTATTATTTGTATACAACTGGAAGCATGGGTAGATGGGGAGGAGACCGTAGAGTTTTCCATGCACTAATACAATATTATAGGGTTGGAAATGGTTGCTATTGAATATTAGTTTGGGTTGACATGAAAGTGAAACGAGACCAGGTAAATCTAAACACAATATAATACCGAAAAAACTATGTTGTCACAATATGATACGATAACAATACCCAAATAAAAAAAAACTAATAAAAGTTAGAGTCCAAATTTTTACTAGTAATTATTCACTAAGTACAATTTTATTTGATCACTTCCATTAAAAATAATTTTTACTAGCCACTACTAAGTGCACTCTCTAATTTATCTCTATAATTGTCAGGATAAGGATAAAAATAATGGGGCCATCCTTATCTCAGTGTTGACCCATTAAATGGGGTGGGTGAGAACACTTTTAAAATTTAAAATTTATCCCAAAAGTGAAAAAAATTGTGTAGGCCGAATAGAACATCTGACGTAGGCCGAATAGAACAAAAGTGTAGGCCGAATAGATGTGCTCGTTGACCGAATAGAGCAAATTATGGTTTGCCCAGACGTAGGCCGAATAGAACAAGTGTGGTCGGTCGAATAAAATAAAAATGTAGGCCGAATAGATGTGCTTGTTGGCCAAATAGAGCAAATTGTGGTTTGTCCAGACGTAGGCCAAATAGAAAAAAAATATAGGCCGGATAGAACAACTCTAGGCCGAATAGAACAAATCATAGGAGGAATAATGTATAAGCACAGATTTAGGCCGAATAGAACAGCTGTGGTGGGCCGAATATAACAACTTGTAGGCCGAATAGAAGGAAATGTAGATCGAATAGAACAAATATTTTTTAGGGGTGAAATCAGGGCAAACTCGACGTAGGCCGAATACCATACTTTGAAGTAGACCGAATAGTGTAAATATATGGGCCGAATAGAACAATGAGGGAGCACATGCCTACATAGTACTAGGTATTGTACTTTGCACTTCTTAAAGAAAAAGGGGGGAATCGGATTTCTCAATTGTACTATTAGTACTTTTGGTTCAAAAAGGGAGGAATCTGATTCCTCAAACATGTGATCAGTGGGTCCCTTTGAAGAGCATTTTGGCCACTTCCAATAAAAGTGGCTAGAATAAATTGTATTTTAAGACATGTGACCACTTAAAATTACTTTTAAGTAGAAGTTGCTACTTTGTGGCATTTTCACTTTTATTATCAAATAGTATGTCTTTATAGAAGGTAGAAGGTTGTTAACATATTATTAATTAATGAATTATTAATAGAATAATGAGTTATCTGTTAACATTAGTCTTGTTTAACGACTTGACATGAACACGACAAGAAATTTACATTATCTTTATCGGATTAACACGATAATGACACAAATATTTTGCTATCGTATTGTGTCCAGAATTGACACCCCTGCTATATTACTTATTTTAGCCTCATAATTTAACTCTTGATATGATTTATTTATGTTTAGCATTTATTGATTTTTTATAATTCAATTGTTTTTTTTATCCCTTTTTCAAGAAAATATGATCCATATAAACAATTAGTTCTCCAAATTATTTATAAAATACAAATTATATATCCTTTTACATTTAAAGTAAGGATAAATATATAAAATTATAAATTATATTATCCTAAAATATATCACCTCTAGTTAACATAATGAATTCACATTACATAAAATAATACTCTCCCCAGTTCAACATTTATGTGCACCATTTTTTTTTTATTTACAAAAAAAAATCATGTAAATAAGTGTATAACAGAGAGAGGTAATACTTTTTAATCCATAAAGCAAATAAATAATTTATTTTCTCTTTGTAATTTTATTTGAAATTAAATAAATAAATGGGAACCCAAGATGGGTAACTTAGATTGACAAAAGACTAAGTCCAAAACTTTTATTTGTTGAGTCATGAATTCAATGTTTTGAAGCCTAGTTACAGAGTTTCCATTTTTGTACGCTGCTTCCGGCGTCGTTTAATTCTACTGTTGAGGTATTAAATATTAATTTAAAGTAACTATAATTTGGTTTAAACAAGTAATTAATTAGTTTTCAAATTTGCACGTTTGTTTGACGTGCCAGTGTTACCGCCACCGGTTTTATCCGCTAATCGAAGAGTTGTATTAATGTAGCTTTTTAACCTTTTTTACGTGTCTAAGAAATTTACATCTTTCATTAATTAATGAAACAAATAAATTAATGCTCCTTTGATGGCAACTAGCATTACCAAATTAGGGATCAGATCCCCTCCTGTTAAGAAAATGATCCATTTCCTCAATTTTATTAAATCTACGCCCCACAGTAAATCGAAAGGTTAATGATGAAGCCACCTTTTTTTTATTTCTTTTTAAATACTCAAAAAAACTTTAGGATTTGACGCTATTATTTTTACTGTTTCCCGCGGAGTGACGATAACTATCATTCTCAATTCATTATTTCCCGCGATGAGATGATAATTGAAAATATTTGACAACTCTGCCCAAAGAAGTCTACCTCCGTTGTTGTGTAAAAGAATAAGTAACTCAACACTGTGTGAAAGAACAGGTAACTCAGCAATCATGGAAAGTCAAGAAAATGGAATAGAGTTAAAACCTAGAGAAGGGATAAAATTTGATAGTGTAAACAATGCTTGGAAATTTTGGGTTGATTATAGCAGAAAGATTGGATTTGGCGCTAGAAGACAATATGCTAATAAAAGTAAGAAAGATGGTTCTATCACGTCATGTAGATTTATTTGCTGCAAGGAGGGTCTTCGGAAAGATGACAAAAGAGACTTTCTAACTAAGAATCCTCGACAGGAGACAAGAACTGATTGCAAAGTCAGGATATCACTCACAAGTGTTAAAAAAAAATTGAGAATTCATGAATTTGTGGAAGATCATAATCATGAACTTCAGCTTGCAGAGACTACACACATGTTGGCTTGCCATCGTAAATTATCTGAAGTTTAAGCTCAGGAGATTGAATTAGCAGATGATTCTGGGCTTACTCAACGAGATTCATTTCAATTAATGAGTAAGCGAGTGGGAGGACGAGAAAATCTTGGATACATTCGCCTGGATCAAAAGAATTATCTTCGTACAATAAGATAAAGAAGCATGATGTATGGGGAAGTAGGATGCTTGCTGAAATACTTTGAGCAACAATTGTTGGAAAATCTCTCTTTTTATTACATGTATCAAGTGGATTTAGAAGAATAAATAACAAATGTGTTTTGGGCAGATGCGAAAATACTGATTGATTTTGAATGTTTTGGTGATGTAGTTTCTGTAGACACAACGTATTGTACTAACCGAGCACATTGACCACTTGCTTTATTTTCAGGATTCAATCACTATAGAGGTGTGGTGATATTTGGGGCGACTTTGATGTATGATGAGACAACTGATTCATTCAAGTGGTTATTCGATACGTTCTTAGAAGCTCACAAGAAAAAGAAACCACAAACAATCTTTACAGATCAAGATCATGCAATGGCAAAGGCTTTGAGTGAAGTGATGCCCGAGACTTACCGTGGACTCTGTACGTGGCATTTAATGCAAAATGGCATCAAGGATTTAGGTAACTTGATGAAGAATGACTCTTATTTTTTACGCGATTTCAAGGCTTGCATGTACAATTATGTGGATGAAATAGAATTTGAATGGGCTTGGAACAAGTTGCTTTCAACATACAATGTACCGAATAATGAGTGGTTGTTGTCAATTTACACCATTAAGGAGAAATGGGCAACATGTTACATGAAAAAAATATTTACTTTGGGCATGCGAAGCACACAAATTAGTGAAAGTATGAATTCAGATTTTAAGAGTTTTATGAGTCCTAACTTAAACATTGGTCAATTCTTTAGGCATTTTGAAAGGGTTGTGGAAAGTAAGAGGTATAATGAGTTGAACTGTGAGTTTGATTCTCGACACAAAGTGTTTCGGTTGAGAAGTTAATATTCGCCACTGCTGCAAAAAGTTTCACAATTGTATACTTTCACAATTTTTAATATGTTTCAAGAAGTGTTTGATCTAAGTTTGACTGCTTATGTGAAAAGTAAGAGTGAAAATTTTCCTTTAGTTGAGTACATCATTTCAATTGTTGATCAAGTAGGAGAATGGAAAGTTTCCTTCAATTTTTGCAGCAAGTTTATTTCGTGTAGTTGTAGAAAGTTTGAAATATTTGGCATACTATGTTGTCATGCGTTAAAGGTACTTGATCTCATAGATATCAAACTAGTGCCTGATAAATACATTCTTAAGAGATGGACAAAACAAGCAAGAAGTGGTTGTGTATATGATTCTAAAAGAAAAGAAGTTCAAGGAGTTTCCGAATTAGCAGCGACGCAACGTTATAAGGAAATATGTCCTTTGCTTGTAAGAATAGCGGCAGAAGCATCTAGCAATTTAGATGCATCATTGTTTCTGCGTGAAGCTATTGCAAAGTTGAGTAAACAAGTATCTACAATTTGTAGTGAACAAGCTGCAAGTATGTAAAGTAACACAAATAATGATGTAGTGAGTGGTAGCCAAAACATGTTGCAACCAACTGGATTTAAAAAGAGATATGGTGGAAGAGGCAAGAAACGCATGAAAAGTTGGGTTGCGACACAACCAAAGAGAAAAAGAAAGATGGCGAGGGCTGGCGTTTCACAAAATCAACAAGGAGTTGTAATTAAAATTTATACTCACATTATGGTTGACTATTATCTACTGTAATGAGTTCATTATTTGTTGCTAATATTTTTATCATATTTCTTATAGGTTAGTGGAGCTTTTATGAGCCAACAACAATATGGATCACAAGCTGCAGATGGATTGAATACATCTCAGACTCAATTTAGTTTCACAAGAGAATTATTGGTCAGATTTTTCTTATTATTTCCTTTTCTTTTAGTTGGTGATTGTCATCATTTTCTAATTATTTGTTTATTATGATACAGGATTCACTAGATCGTTCGATCCGGTCATTTAATGACGATCAGAATAAATGAGATGTGTTATTATGGATAAATTGGTTATATTGGTGGAGTAGCTAAAAGGCTTATTAGTCTACTTCGTGACATATTCAACACACATGATTGTATTAAATTTATTCTTATGATTCATTGTTAGCATATTTACTTTATTTGATCATATGAAAGGGATTTTCATAGCTGTTTGCATAACTTGATCAACCTGTTTTATGACTTCGTTATATTATAGAATTTGATATATGATTTTATTAAGTTGGGTTCTAAGCGTTTGGGCTCAATTGCCTCTATAGACTACTTTTAGCTTGTATTTCATTTTTTGGGATGTTGTATTATTCCTTTTTCTATCAAAACTTGCCCTTATCATATTTCTCTCATGCTTCTTAGTATTTATGTCATCCATGTCCCTTGAAAGTCACATGAAACTAGAAGCACCACTGAACTTGCTTTGTTTGGTTTTTTACTTTTAATGCTTTTATCCTTTTTTTCTGTTTCTTGAAATGTTTTCAGGTTGAGTAAAGGTTGTTTAGTATATACCAGGTTTTCAGGAATTATGCCTGTCAAAATAGGTCCTTTTTTTTTCTTTTGTGAAATTGTGTTGTTTGCAAATGTTGTTTGTTGATACTCGAAAGTTTCTTCATATCAGTCTTACTTATGTCTTTGGTTCAACTGGATGATGTTTGGGTTTTGTTCACAGTAGTTACCAGATTGAAAAAAAAAAATCTTTGCAAACGCAATAAAATAAAAGAATGGAGGTTTCATTGTTGGAGATAATGCTAAAAAATGGGGGATGACAAATTTACAAATTAGTTCAAGTATTCAATGAAAAAACTAGAATTCGTCTGTCACTTGCTAGACTGTGTCATAAATTTGAGACCAAAGCAATTAAGATAAGGCTATGTATCTATACACCCAACTGGATGACCATCACACATAGCCTTATCTTAATTGCTTTGGTCTCAAATTTATGACACAATCTAGCAAGTGACAGACGAATTCTAGTTTTTTTCATTGAATACTTGAACTAATTTGTAAATTTGTCATCCCCCATTTTTTAGCATTATCTCCAACAATGAAACCTCCATTCTTTTATTTTATTGCGTTTGCAAAGATTTCTTTTTTTCAATCTGGTAACTACTGTGAACAAAACCCAAACATCATCCAGTTGAACCAAAGACATAAGTAAGACTGATATGAAGAAACTTTCGAGTATCAACAAACAACATTTGCAAACAACACAATTTCACAAAAGAAAAAAAAGGACCTATTTTGACAGGCATAATTCCTGAAAACCTGGTATATATTAAACAACCTTTACTCAACCTGAAAACATTTCAAGAAACAGGGAAAAAGGATAAAAGCATTAAAAGTAAAAACCAAACAAAGCAAGTTCAGTGGTGCTTCTAGTTTCACGTGACTTTCAAGGGACATGCATGACATAAATACTAAGAAGCATGAGAGAAATACGATAAGGGCAAGTCTTGATAGAAAAAAGAAAAAATACAACATCCCAAAAAATGAAATACAAGCTAAAAATAGTCTATAGAGGCAATTGAGCCCAAAGGCTTAGAACCCAACTTAATAAAATCATATATCAAATTCTATAATATAACGAAGTCATAAAACAGGTTGATCAAGTTATGCAAACAGCTATGAAAATCCCTTTCATATGATCAAATAAATAAATATGCTAACAATGAATCATAAGGATAAATTTAATACAATCATGTGTGTTGAATATGTCACGAAGTAGACTAATAAGCTTTTAGCTACTCCACCAATATAACCAATTTATCCATAATAACACATCTCATTTATTCTGATCGTCATTAAATGACCGGATCGAACGATCTAGTGAATCCTGTATCATAATAAACAAATAATTAGAAAATGATGACAATCACCAACTAAAAGAAAAGGAAATAATAAGAAAAATCTGACCAATAATTCTCTTGTGAAACTAAATTGAGTCTGAGATGTATTCAATCCATCTGCAGCTTGTGATCCATATTGTTGTTGGCTCATAAAAGCCCCACTAACTTATAAGAAATATGATAAAAATATTAGCAACAAATAATGAACTCAGTAGATAATAGTCAACCATAATGTGAGTATAAATTTTAATTACAACTCCTTGTTGATTTTGTGAATCGTCAGCCCTCGCCATCTTTCTTTTTCTCTTTGGTTGTGTCTCAACCCAACTTTTCATGTGTTTCTTGCCTCTTCCACCATATCTCTTTTTAAATCCAGTTGGTTGCAACATGTTTTGGCTACCACTCACTACATCATTATTTGTGTTACTTTCCATACTTGCATCTTGTTCACTACAAATTGCAGATACTTGTTTTCTCAACTTTGCAATAGCTTCACGCAGAAATAATGATGCATCTGAATTGCTAGATGTTTCTGCCGCTATTCTTACAAGCAAAGGACATATTTCCTTAATAGCGTTGCGTCGCTGCTAATTCCGAAACTCCTTGAACTTATTTTCTTTTAGAATCATAGACACAACCACTTCTTGCTTATTTTATCCATCTCTTAAGAATGTACTTATCAGGCACTAGTTTGATATCTATGAGATCAAGTACCTTTAAAGCATGACAACATAGTATGCCAAATGTTTCAAACTTTCTACAAGTACACGAATTAAACTTGCTGCAAAAATTGAAGGAAACTTTCCATTCTCCTACTTGATCAATAATTGAAATGATGTACTCAACTAAAGGAAAATTTTCACTCTTAATTTTCACATAAGCAGCCAAACTTAGATCAAACTCTTCTTGAAACATATTAAAAATTGTGAAAGTATACAATTGTGAAACTTTTTGCAGCAGTGGCGAATATTGACTTCTCAACCGAAGCACTTTGTGTCGAGAATCAAACTCACACTTCAACTCATTATACCTCTTATTTTCCACAACCCTTTCAAAATGCCTAAAGAATTGACCAATGTTTAAGTTAGGACTCATAAAACTCTTAAAATCTGAATTCATACTTTCACTAATTTGTGTGCTTCGCATGCCCAAAGTAAATATTTTTTCATGTAACATGCTGCCCATTTCTCCTTAATGGTGTAAATTGACAACAACCACTCATTATCCAGCACATTGTATGTTGAAAGCAACTTGTTCCAAGCCCATTCAAATTCTATTTCATCCACATAATTGTACATGCAAGCCTTGAAATCGCGTAAAAAGTAAGAGTCATTCTTCATCAAGTTACTTAAATGCTTGATGCCATTTTGCATTAAATGCCACGTACAGAGTCCATGGTAAGTCTCGGGCATCACTTCACTCAAAGCCTTTGCCAGTGCATGATCTTGATCTGTAAATATTGTTTGTGGTTTCTTTTTCTTGTGAGCTTCTAAGAACGTATCGAATAACCACTTGAATGAATCAGTTGTCTCATCATACATCAAAGCCGCCCCAAATATCACCACACCTCTATAGTGATTGAATCCTAAAAATAAAGCAAGCGGTCGATGTGCTCGGTTAGTACAATACGTTGTGTCTACAGAAACTACATCACCAAAACATTCAAAATCAATCAGCATTTTCGCATCTGCCCAAAACACATTTGTTATTTGTTCTTCTAAATCCACTTGATACGTGTAATAAAAAGAGAGATTTTTCAACAATTGTTGCTCAAAGTATTTCAGCAAGCATCCTACTTCCCCATACATCATGCTTTTTTGTCTTATTGTACGAAGATAATTCTTTTGATCCAGGCGAGTGTATCCAAGATTTTCTCATCCTCCCACTCACTTACTCAGAAATGAATCTCGTTGAGTAAGCCCAAAGTCGTCTGCTAATTCAATCTCCTGAGCTTGAACTTCAGATAATTTACGATGGCAAGCCAACATGTGTGTAGTCTCTGCAAGTTGAAGTTCATGATTATGATCTTCCACAAATTCATGAATCCTCAATTTTTTTAATACTTGTGAGTGATATCCTGACTTTGCAATCAGTTCTTGTCTCATGTCGAGGATTCTTAGTTAGAAAGTCTCTTTTGTCATCTTTCCGAAGACCCTCCTTGTAGCAAACAAATCTATATGACGTGATAGAACCATCTTTCTTACTTTTATTGGCGTATTGTCTTCTAGCGCCAATTCTAATCTTTCTGCTATAATCAACCCAAAATTTCCAAGCATCGTCTACACTATCAAATTCCATCCCTTCTCTAGGTTTTAACTCTATTCCATTTTCTTGACTTTCCATGATTGGTGAGTTACTTGTTCTTTCATACAGTGTTGAGTTACTTGTTCTTTTACACAACTACGGAGGTAGACTTCTTTGGGCAGAGTTGTCAAATATTTTCAATTATCATCTCATCGCGGGAAATAATGAATTGAGAATGATAGTTATCGTCACTCCGTGGAAAACAGTAAAAACAATAGCGGCAAACCCTAAAGTTTTTTTCGAGTATTTAAAAAGAAATAAAAAAAGAGGTGGCTTCATCATTAACCGTCCGATTTAATGTGGGGTGTAGATTTAATAAATTTAGGAAATTGACCATTTTCTTAACGGGAGAGGATCCTGATCCATTGATTGTATATCATGTCCATATATATCTTGTTGTACATTATATATTGGGATTAATCCCAAAAGATGAAATCACGTTTCCTGCAGTTATTCTTACATGGTATCAGTTTCTCAATCCACATCCGCATCTACATGATTCCGTCTCTAAATTTTTTTTTCTCCCGACTTCCTCATTAACTTACATCATGCGTTGTTACTTCGGACACCCACCTCCTTGAATCTCTCGGCGTACTCTGATTCAGATTTTGGAGGGAACATTGCTGATGGAAAATCTACTTCTGCCTACATCATATTTCTAGACTCAACGCTAATATCCTGGAGGTCTCGGAAACAGCATGGAGTTGCAAGATCTTCGACGGAGGCTGAATAAAGAGCTTTAGCCTCCACTGCTGCGGAAGTTTGTTGGATTTATCAATTATTTCGAGAGCTAGGGTTGTCATTTCCGACATCACCAAAACTCCTTTGCGACAATTTGGGTGCTACACGGCTTGCATTAAACCCGATCATGCATTTGAGAATGAAACATATTGCATTGGATCTTCATTTCGTCCGTGATCTTTCGAGCAAAGGTATTTTTCACGTTGCATATGTTGCTACTCTTGATCAACTTGCCGATCTACTCATCAAACCGTTATCTCGATCTCGATTTTGTGCACTTCGATCCAAAATCTCCGTGGTTGATGGCACGTCAATTTTGCGGGGGCGTACTATGGAATAAATCAATTCCTTAGTTATAGGGATCCTGTTGTATGTTAATTGAATGTATATCATGTCATCTTGTTGTACATTATACATTGGGATTAATCCCAAAGGAATGAAATCACGTTTCTCGCAGCTATTCTTACAAATGCGAGACAGTTTTGAGTGGTGTCAGAGGTATTGACGTACAAGATCTCATCCCAACGAGGACCCTAAATTTATATATATTTTTTAGTTGAAAATATGAATATAGATATCTTGGCATCACTTTATCATCTTTACTATATTTACTTGAGTTTGAGTTTTGTCGGATATTTTGGTCTAACATGTTATGAATCATCTCTGCATATATTAACACTTAACAGAGAGGAGAAATCTTATGACAGTTTTATATCATCTCTTTATAGATTAACACTTAGAAGGAAGAGAAATCTAATACTTTCCCTGTCCCTTCAAAGAGGGTCTTTTTTTAATTTTGGGCGTCCGACCCAAAGAGTCAAATTTTATTTTTTTGTACACATGAGACCCACACACTCTCACTAATATAATTAAAATATGAGACACACACTCCCACTAATACAACTACGCACTATATATTAAATAATAATATTCTTTAATCCACGTGTCAAAAAGCAAAAGACACTCTTAGTGAGGGACGGAGGGAGTACTATTTTGCCGGAGAAATCTAATTTCTTCCCTAGATTTATGAGTTAAGTTAGCGTGTATAATTTTCCTCCTCTTTCTTATATGTCACTGATCTAACAGTGATATAAAAAATGTCACACGTCATCCAAACTCTTATTGGGATATATATTCTTTTTTAATTTTTTTTTCTATTTTCTCTCAATTTTTCTTCTTTTTCAATTTTTTTTTTAATTTTATCCATTATAATTATTAAATATAAATTGTAAAATTTAACATAAATATCTAACTTCTTTTATTTGATTTGATAAGTTAATTAAAAAAATTATTTTTATACAATCTTTCTTCTCGTACCATTCTTCTTTTATTTCTTATTTTTTAAATCTTTTATATTAAATTTATTGAGAAAAAATTATGAATTTTTATTAAGAAGAATTTAACTTTCTCTTTTTTTTTTTAATTTGACGAATTAATTAATTGTCCTACGTAATGTGATGTTTTTATCATTATTATACATCTCAATTTATGTATTTAATAACTATAATTATTTTTATATTTTAATTTTATTTATTTTATGTCTTTAGAAAAATAAAAGTCAAAAAAATTTCATACAGATCCCTAAAATTATAAGATTGGTCCAGATCTAATAAATTTTTTTATGAGCAATTTATAATATGAATAAAAAATATTTTTAATAAAAAATTATATAATATTTTTAGTAAAGAGTGAAATTATAGATAATAATTAAATGGGTTAATAAATATTAGGTACAAAACGTATTTAGATATTATTAATTCATACATTTGTTATAGAAAATTATGCATAGATACAAAATTTAATTTTGTTTTTTCCATATTATCCATACTTACTGAACATCAGTATACATCGTGTGAAACAAATTAAAAAAAAGCACGATTAAGTATTTATATGTATATAAATCACTGCGCACTCATTTGAGATAAATAATTTTTGGGGAGAAAAAATGAATAAACTATTATATGAACATACATCAATGTACATTTGGGTGAGATAAATAATTGTCGAAGATAGAGTCATTCAATACAACCTTAATTTGTACACACGCGTGCACAATGTACTTAATCAATCTGAACTTTGATTAATTAATCGGAAACTTGTCACACGATGAAGAATGAAGTCACAATTAGATCAAAGAACGAAGACAAATATGTACATTGGCATGCATTTAGAGAGAAATAATATAAAGTGACCGCAGAGAGAATTAGTAAAACGATTTTTCCTAAATTATTTCTTTCAAAATCTGTACATCAACGTGCATTTAGAGAGATGAAAAGAAAAAATCTGTACATCAGCGTGCATTTAGAGAGAGGAATAAAAGAAAGTGACCGCATAGAGAATTAGGAAAATGATTTTTTCCTAAATTCTCTCTCCTAAAATCTCGAGTGATAAGTATAATAATAGTGTACATAGACGTACATTGACAAAGAAAGGTTAGTTCTGTATAAACGTTGAATATTAGTGTATATTAGTGTACACTAATATTAAACGTTGAATATTAGTTTTGATATAGTGTACATTAGTGTTCAACGAAATTATTGTTCTGTATAAACGTTGAATATTAAATGTTGTGAACAAAGGTAATGTTGGGAGAAAAAAATCGTTATGTATCCAACAATAATTATATTAGATTAATGTATTTATTAATAATTAAATTGTAAATACACGTATCTATAATTAATAAACCCTTAAATTAATTTATCTACGAATTACTATTGGAAATAGAGAAAATATAACCAATTATTTGGCTCGCAGTTGCAGGTTGTAACCATTTGACACTCTTGCAACCTGTTAACTCTATATACTCCATCTCTCATCGGTAGGTAAATCTTTCAATTGCTCATAAATGCAAGAAGATCACAAATTAGCCCATTTCTGACATCAAAGAGTTCGAATAATGTATTTTCTTATTATAGAAAAATATCTAAGATAATATATTTATATGTCAAAATATTAAACTGGGCCAGGATAACAATTTATTTATGACAATGATAGCAAAACAAGCCTAATGCGCACTAAAAAAACTGTTTTTATCATCAAATTTTTGTTGATAAAAACTTTAATTTCAATTTTTAAATTGATTTATTAATAAATTAATAATAAAATTGGTTGGTAATTTTTTATTGGTAAAATGGTGGTTAGATAAATTTTTAGCAACATAATTCAATTTCGTTGACAATCCGTTGCTAATAATTTGATTGACAATTTATATAATAATTTCGTTGATAATCCATTTATAAATAGCAACGGATTTTATTCTGTTGGTAAAAATACAATAAATCCGTTGACTTTTAATTGTTAAAAGAAAAATTGTAATTTTTGTTGGCAATTTGTTGGTAAATATAAACGAATTGAATTTCATTATAAAAAGGAAATTTTTTTTATAGTGCAAGTATGGATATCCTGTGCCACTTTGATATCAATGACATGATATCTAATGCGTCATTTTGTTAAATGAGTAACACATAGGAAAAAGAAAAAAAAACAATATTATCCTAAGTCGATGTATAAACTTTAAGGGTAGGAGATTGAATTTTTCCCCTACCACATATTAATCTATAAATAGATATCACAGTATGTCTGGTAACATACATAATCATGAAAATAAAATTAGGTAAGATAAAAATTAAATGGTGGATAGTAGAACATCACAGTCTCAGGCTTCCATGACATGGGGAGTAAAGGCATTGTGATATGTTATTACTTATTATTAAATCATTTAAGGATGAACAAGATGTGGAGCATCTGTGGATAGTACATGTATATATAAATGTAATTTGCAATTATTATTTGAGCATACATGCAGAATCACAAATTATGCAATAATTTTGTAAATTAAATCATTATAAAGTATATTAGACTTTAATAATATTATTATATATTATTTTTGAAGGGGTGGCTATTCGCACCAAAATTGTTAAATATACCCTGTAAATATTTAAATTTTAATTTTCTTTAACTAATATGACAAGAATAACCTTCGTAACCTTATTTTATACTTTGTTTCTTTTAAAGAACATACCCCAGTGAAACTTGGCTGCGCGTCCATCCCTGTTTCTGCTCCCAACCCCTCCCCCCCTACATTCCTGACACAACAATTCATGTTCATGGGATAAGGATGCACCGTCGCAGAAAATCTGCCTCATGTGCAGTTACCGATAGCACAACGATTCATGGGGTATGGAATAAGACCCTCTCCTACGTCGGCGGCGAAACTCGCATCGACCAACTCTCGAGCGAGGATTTGGATTCATTAATCTCTGTCAATGAAGAAATCGAAAACATGATGGAAGAGTATGAACACGATTCTAATGGGGCGGTATGACGTCGGAAAATTAATCGGCATTGGAACATTCACGAAGGTGTATCTCGCAAGGAGCGTCAAAACAGGGGAAAGCGTAGCGATTAAAGTAACCGACGAAAATCATGAAATTCGGTTTGATGGCACACATCAAGCGAGAGATCTCGATTCTGCGGAGGGTTAGGCATCCGAATATCGTGAAATTGCTGGAAGTTATGGCGACGAAGTCGAAGATCTTCTTCATAATGGAGTATGCAAAAGGGGGCGAGGTGTTCAATAAGGTAGCAAAGGGGCGATTGAAGGAGGAAGTAGCTAGAAATTATATCCAGCAATTGATTAAAGCCGTGGTGTTCTGCTCTACGATCGCGATTTGAAACCGGAGAACATATTGCTCGACGAAGATGGAAATCTCTAAGTTTCGGACTAAGTGCTATATCTGAGCAAATTAAACAGGATGGGCTGTTTCATGCCTTCTGTGGAACTCCAACGTACGTGCCGCCGGAGGTTTTAATTGATTCTCTAGTGCTGGAAACGATGTCGTCTTCTTCCCAGGGCGAATTTACTCAAATAAGGGTGCACATGGTGGAGGAGAATAGAAGGTCAAAGGTCTAAAAATCGATTTTAAAGGGGTATACGTAGTAGAGGCTATTTTTGTCATATTAATAAAAAGATTTAAAATTTAAATATTTATGGGGTGTATTCATAATTTCGGGCTCTTTTTGAAAATCAAACTTAAATACAAAATATTTAACGTTAATACTACTATGCTCCTGAGTGCACTCCAAGATACGGTGCACCAACTTTCAGATCGTATACAATTATAAACAAAAACATATACAATTATGAACAAAAATATAACAATTTATTTGTTAGTTTTTTTAACGAAAAATTGAGTGTAAAAAAATATACAATTATTAAAAAATATGCCTACACTATTGAATAAAAAATTACACATATGAATGCTAGTTTTTTTAATGAAAAATTAAGTGTGAAAAAAATATACAATTATTAATAAACATGTATACAAAATAGAAAAAAATGTATACAAAATAAAAAAAAATTATACACATATGGGTGCACCGTTGCAACCGGTGCACCGAATATCAACTCAATATTTATGATTTATGTAGTTGACAATCAACGTACGACCGGGATAATTTAACTATTATTCTTAATTTTTATAGTTAAATAATTCGTGTTATATAACGATTTAACATTAATTGTGTAGATTTTTTTTATAGCTAAACAATTTCTTTCATCAATGTAAAAAGAGTGTATATTAGGTGCAACTGGGTGCACCCATATTGGTATGATTTTTTATTCTATTTTGTATACATATTATTCTATCTTGTATACGTGTTTTGTAATAAGTGTATACTTTTTTCACACTAAATTTTTCATTAAAAAAACTAACATCCATATGTGCATAACTTTTTATTCAATAGTGTATACATGTTTTTTTAATAATGATATATTTTTTACACTCAATTTTTTATTAAAAAATTACAATTAAATTGTATATATTATTGCTCATGATTGTATATGTTTTTGGTTATATTTGCATACGGGTGCACTCGAGTGCACACTATAATTAGCCATATAAAAAATTTGCAACAAATTATAACATTTGACTTTTGATAATGTGATATATAAAAATCATGTAAAAAGTTAATATATATGTACATATAATATTTTAAAATTATTAAAAATTTAATCATCATTAAAAATAAGAAACACATTATTTAAAAAAAAATATTAAATAAGAAAATTAATTAAAAGCAAAAAGTATTAAAAAATCAAAAATTCTGAGAAAATTATACGTCACTTTAGAGTTCTTTAGAGACGACACGCCGGCAAGAAAAATTTATGCTATATACTTAAGATGATTATATAAGTATAATTTGTCAAAATATAATCTAGCATTCTTTTTGCAGAGAGAATGTCTCTTGTGAGACGTTGCATATGTGAGACCGTTTTTAGACGTATTACAATATACTTAGTATATATAAATAAAATATGTTTAATGATTGTTAAAATATACTTTTAAAAGTATTGTGAATAATGCATTAGAATATGATTTTAGGGTATTATAATATGATTAATTATTGACATATTTTAACTATAAATAAATATACTTTAACTATATAATAAACATTTTTAGTATTGGGTCGACCCCTCTCAGAGAATATTACAAAAATTTCCAAATTAAAGATTAAATCATAATTTAAATAAAAAAAAAAATAATATTTCGTGTAATTAATCTTAGGTGATATGATAGCTGACATGACATAACTCAGTGATGTCATCGATCAACAGCATCTAGTTGCTCTGTAAGCGCGATTTGCAACAGACTTCAAATGTGATAGTCATTTTTGTTAAATCTCAAAGACGGAGAGTAAATTGTAATTAAAGTAAAGATGATAATTTTTTTTTCAATTTAACCCTTATTCTTACAACATACTCCATACAGTACTCCCTCCATCCCGCGATAAGGTTTATATTTTTTATTTTGGATTGTCTCAAGTTAAGGTTTACGTTTCCTTTTTTGTCAAGTTGGACCCACACAAAACAATTAATTATTTCATATAGGACTCATACACAGTACTAATACAACAACACATTTCACATTAAATATTATTTATCTCATCTCACTATACATTAAAGTATTATATCTCTTAATCTACGTGCAAAAAGCAAACGTAAACATTAACGCGAGATGGAGTGAGTATTTTTTTCATTTAAATTTAATAAATAGTTTTATGGAATAATTTAAATTTTTTAAAAATAATTTATTGGCTGATTTTATCAAAAAATAATAATAAAAATAAATGAGAAAACTTGTAAAAATATCGCCATATATATATATATATATATATATATATATATATATATATATATATATATATATATATATATATAGTATCAATTTTTTATTTTTTAATTTAAAATCATATGTATTCATTTCTGTGAGATATTTAAATCAAAACTATACTTACTGAAAATAAATACTCCTACATGATTCAAATATTTTCTAATTTTAAATATTTTTATTCGTATCATGTGGTCTAAAGCTCTTAACACGAGAAAGGTAATTAATAGAAAAATTTTCAATCCATCAAACAAATAAGTAATGGAAAAAAATTATTTTTTTAGTTTATATGTGCACCAACCAATCACATTATAATATATGGATAAAAATGAAAAAAGGGAGAGAATACTAAATATAGTACTAACAATCAATGATTTGAAAATCGGATCGGACCGGCCGGTTCAACCGGTTGGACCAGGAACCGATCCCAAAACCGATCCGGAAAGCCTAAAAAACCATTTATGGAGTTGAATCGGGTTGGACCGGTCAAACCGGGAAAATCGGTTGAACCGGTTAAACCGGTTTCAGTATTTTTTTTAATTTTTTTAACTTTTATGATATTTAACTTTTATTTTTATTTAATTTAAAACATAATATTTACATTTTGGATTAAATTATGAATTATAATATTGAGTGGGTATATTATGAACTATGTATGAAGTATAAATTATGAACTATAAATATTTTTATTCAATTATATTTTGATTTTAAATTGTATTTTAAAATTAAAAAAATAATTTAGGTGATTATATATTTTTATAATTGGTAATTTTATAAAATACAATTTAAAATGTGTAAAATTCAATTTTCCGGTTGAACCTGTCCGACCGATTGAACCTCGAACCGTTACCTCTTCCAGTTCGTTCTCCGGTCCGATTTTCTAATCACTGCTAACAATATAACAACAGTATTACAACAAAAATTAAAGGAGAAGAAGCAGATGATCTTCTTACACCTTTGTAAGAATCTTCGAAGAAAACAGCGTGTAGAAGTCGAGTCAAGATATAAACTCTTCCCACAAGAAGAAACACGCCCCGGTAGTGCTCTGGTCTAGGCGGATCTTCCCCAAAGGTAAAATAGTTTTTCCTTTCCGGCGAGGCAGCACTGCAATCGCTGGAACTCCGACGAACGAAAGAGGATGGAGAACTGGATCGTAACTATGATGCAAATGCTTTGAGATGCAAGTGCTCGTTGATTGTGGTGTGTTTGAATGAATGTTGAATGACCCTATTTATAGTTGCACCATTCCACTCAGTCATAATGGCGATTGTGTGATTTACGACGTATTAATTGCTGATGGCATAATTTCCTCTAATCAGCAATTATAACAAATTGATTGTTGATTGCGTGATTTCCTCTAATCAGCAATTATGGAGGGCTATTGTGTCCAAATTCAATGAACCTACTTCAAGTTCAACAAATTTTTCCATACGAAATGATTCGTCTTCCGGCTTGAACCGATTTTTGAGGATTTTCCTCCCACGTGGGATAATAATTTCGTATTAATTCTCATTACGCCTCACGTAACCTCTCCAGTAGATGAGCCAAATTACACTCACCCACTACACTCATTTAATTAGTGATTAATTTAATAATTAATTCTTACTAACCAATTAAATTCAATTAATTTAATTAATTAATAAAATTAATTCCCACAATTCCCCACATGAGTGGAATTTGGTGAACCCACATGAAATGCAGACACACAATCCAGTCCTCGTGAGACACTAATGTATCTAGATAGGTAGCTTGGGACTTTGAATCTTCCATAGTCCAATATTATCGAGATACCGATGGCTTAGTAGACACAAGGTCTTTGAACTACTATTCCTTTTCGTATACTGAGACAACAGTGTGAACGCATCAATGCCTCTCATCATTCTTATTCTCACGTTTTGATCTGTTTCGGCCATGGACCCCATTTGGATTCATAAGTGTTCCACTTGAAGCGGCTACTCACTTCACACTTAGATAGGTGATCTCCCATCTTAGTACCCCGTTATACTCAACCAGCCTCTACTTGGCCTTTTAGGAATCATTAAAAGTCAAAGACTTAACCTCACCACAATACGGGTTCCAACACTTGGATTTAGTGCTCTTATAAGGAATGGTAGGTACCAAGTGTTACTTGAACCTCCACAGTTTCATTTTCCCATTAAACCAAGTTCTTGGGATCTCCAGTCATCATGGTTGGGTATTCACTGTTTTAGTTCTTACTTTGTGGATTTTTAATTACATTCTTTCTAGCAATTTTATTGATCTTGATTTCACACATGTGTGAGTGGATCCACTTTCTTTTATTCAAGATCAATTTATTGTGTATTAAACACAATCACTTTACATCTTTAATTCAAACACCCCCACACTTGGAATGTCACACCCCATACTCGGGTAGCACCCCCCACACGTGGAGCATTTAAAGTGCCTTCCAAATATTAATTTGTAATAATTCACATGACTATTACATGTCATAAGGCAAACACTTTAATAGCAATTAAAGACTTTTATTCATGAATAATTAGCCTTCATGGCTTACAATGAAGGTTTGCTTTATTAGCAAATTCATTACATAACAATTATTAGGCTGATTGATCATCATTCATCAGCTCTCTAGCCTCAACCACATTTGTATCATGTTGTTCATCTTTCACTTTGGGAAGACGATACTCTTTGGCTCTATGATTAGGCTTACCACAATTATAACAATTGCCTTTGAATTTCTTTTTCTGAGTAGGCATCTTGTTATTATCATCAAGCCTTTTCCGCTTTTGATGTTCCATTAAGTTTGCCTTAGCCACCTTAGGATTGTAATAATTATAATTATTTTTCATCCTTCTATTGTCATCTTCAATTCTCAATTTGATAATCAAGTCTTCCAGTGTCAATTCCTTTTGCTTGTGTTTGAGATAACTTTTGAAGTACTTCCACATTGGAGGTAGTTTCTCAATCACAGAGCTAATAATGAATGCTTCTGGAAGCAACATCCCATCGGAGAGGATTTCATGTAGAATCAACTGAAATTCTTGCACTTGTTCTATGACAGATTTCCTATCAAACATTTTGAAATCTAAGAACTTGGCTACCACAAACTTTTTGGTACCGACATCTTCTGCCTTGTACTTCTTCTCCAAAGATTCCCACAGTTCTTTGGATGTCTTCGTGTTCGCATACACAATGAAGAGTGCATCACTAAGTCCACTCAGGATATAGTTCTTGCACAAGTAATCAGCGGAGGTCTACTGATCCAGAGCTATACGCTTTTGGGTATCAATTTCATTCTCATCCACCACTGGTGCAAACTACTTTAAGAAGTTTACCAGATTCAATGTAGTAAGATAAAACAGTATCTTTTGCTGCCATCTCTTGAAGTTTGTACCCCAAAACTTATCGCGCTTCTCCGCTGGAGCCGGAACCATGAATGGTCTTGACATTCCCATTGGAGGATACATCCTTTGGGAATCAAACCCAACAGGATTCACATTTACTCTTTGGGAATTAGTCCCAATAGAGTCCCTACTGACGTTGGAGGTTTCACCCACTTTTGGGATCGATGCTCCGTCAATATCATATCATTGGTCATGGTGATTGATGGGTGCAGAGGCTATATGTTTCTTCTTGCGATTGTTGGTTTATATGTGCACCAACCAATCACGTTCCAATATATGGATAAAAATAAAAAAGGGAGAGCGTACTAAATATAGTACTAACAATATTACAACAAAAATTAAAGAAGAAGAAGCAGAGAATTTTCTTATACCTTTGTAAGAATCTTCGAAGGAAACAACATGTAGAAGCCGAGTCAAGGTATAACCTCTTCCCACAAGAAGAAACACGCCTCGGTAGTGCTCCGATCTAGGCAGATCTTTCCCAAAGATAAAATAATTTTTCCTTTTCGGCGAGGCAGCACCGCAATCGCTGGAACTCTGACGAACGAAAGAGGATGGAGAACTGGATCGTAACTATGATGCAAATGCTTTGAGATGCAAGTGCTCGTTGATTTTGGTGTGTTTTAATGAATGTTGAATGGCCCTATATATAGGTGAACTATTCCACTCAGTCATAATGGCGATTGTGTGATTTACGACGTATTAATTGCTGATGGCATGATTCCCTCTAATCAGCAATTATGACAAATTGATTGTTGATTGTGTGATTTCCTCTAATCAACAATTTTGGAGAGTTATTGCATCCAGATTCAACAAATCTACTTCAAGTTCAACAAATCTTTCCATACGAAAGGATACGTCTTTCGGCTTGATCCGATTTTTGAGGATTTTCCTCCCACGTGGGACAATAATTTCGTATTAATTCTCATTACGACTCACATAACCTCTCTAATAGATGAGCCAAATTACACTCACCCACTACACTCATTTAATTGGTGATTAATTTAACAATTAATCCTTACTAACCAATTAAATCAAATTAATTTAATTAATTAATTAAATTAATTTCTACAATTTTTATAGACCTTTGATTGGCGATATTTCACCTAAATTTTCGTGCCTTCTTATGTCTGTTTTCGTATTATTTTTTCCGTATTCATATGTATTTTGGTTGTATTTTGTGTTTTTATTGAAATGTGTGAGAATGAGCTTAAACGTATGAAAATAAGTGAAAACGGAGTAAAAACGAAGTCATGAGCTGAAACGGAAGAAGATGAATAGGGGCAGCTTAAGCACGAGCCGTGTACATGCACACGAGTCGTGTTCATGCAGCGTGAACACGAGTCGTCACTACTACAAAACTGTGAATAGATATCACTGCATAGGTATCATTTAATTGCAAAATTGATATCTATAGATTCAGTAACTGATATTTATAGTATTAATAATATTTTAATAAATGTCGGTTATTACCAGCCGATATCTTTTAATGATGTCTATTTATTCTATAGATATTGGTTATGTTAACCGATATCTTTTTGCTGATATTAATTTAATTTAATTTTTAATGAATTATTATTAAAAAAATAAAAATAAAAAACGTGTCAGCCTAATGAAATCGTGATTTCAGAATCAATTAAAAATGGTGTTCGGAACATTATTCATCTGTAAAATTTTGTTCTTCAACCTTAATTCCCAAATTCCATAAACCCTAAAAATCTCTCGACACCACCAACACCGAACTCTGTCGCCCACCCACCTCCTACACCCATCACCCTCTCGTTCTGTCCGCTCTCAGGTCGATTGCTCGCGCTGTCTGCTCTCGTCAACCACTTGTGCCGCTGCTCCTGTTAGGAATTTAGACACACATACGCACACGATGACACGAATAACACGAGATTTGTATACCTAGTTCGTCTTTCGACTACATCTGGGGGCGATACCAAGCAAGGATTTTTCTTACCTTGTTGGACAAGTCAACTACAATGAGAAAACATCTTGATCTAGATAACACAATGGATAACTTCTTGATCAAGATAACACAATGGATAACTTCTTGATCAAGATAACACAATGGATAACTTCTTGATCAAGATAACTTGCCCTAATCCTAAGCCCATTAGGATCAACTGGGCCAAAAGAAATACGGGCCCAAAGAATTTAGGCTCCATACTCCAACAATCTCCCACTTGGAGACTAAATCCTCCATGTAGCATATCTTCTAGTTCTCCTCCCGTATCCACCTGGCATCGCCTAGCCTTTTCTTCAAGTTCCAAGGCCAATTGAAGCTATGCATAACTTCAATTTCTCTAAGGTCACCACCTTAGTAAACATGTCCGCTGGATTCTCATTTCCAAGGATCTTCATAAGCTGTAAGACCTTCTTCTCCAAAAGGTGACGGATATAGTGATACTTCAATTCAACATACTTTGTTCTTGAGTGAAATGCCGGATTCTTTGCAAGAAATATAGCACTTTGACTATCACTGAAAAGAGTACTATTTTCATGCTCCTTCCCAAGTTCCCCCAAGAAATTCTGCAACCACACCATCTCCTTACTTGCCTCTGTCACAGCTATATACTCTGCCTCCGTGGTGGACAATGCAACAACCTTCTGCAAATTAGAAGTCCAAGATATAGCAGTACCACCATAAGTAAAGACATACCCGGTTGTACTTCTTCTCCCATCAAGGTCATTAGATGCCAAGTCTGCATCCACATAACCCACCAGCGCCACACTCTTGCCTTTGAAACACAAAGCATTATATGTGGTACCTCTCAAGTATCGTAGGACCCACTTCACTGCTTCCCAATGTTGCTTGCACGGATCACTCATGAACCGACTTACTACTCCCACTGCATGAGCAATATCTGGTCTTGTACATACCATGGCATACATGATGCTACCAATTGCTGAAGTATATGAATCACTCATCATTTGTGCACGTTCCTCCTTGTTCTTTGGTGATTCCTTCTTTGAAAGTTTGAATTGACTTCCCAGTGGAACACTCACAGGCTTCGACTCTGTCATGTTGAATCTTTCCAGGACCTTCTGAATGTAACTCGTCTGCGAAAGATATACAAATCCCGTCGCCTTATCACATTCAATCCTCATGCCCAAAATCTATTTTGCCTCTCCAAAATCCTTCATGGAGAACTGTTCTGACCATTATTTCTTCAACTTATATACCTCTCTTGCATTGACTCATATGATCAACATATCATCAACATATAGCAAGAGAATAATGAAGCTTTTGTCAAACCTCTTGTAGTAGCAACAATGATCAGCGTGACATCTATGGTAATCAATCTCCATTATGAAGCTGTCAAACTTCTTATACCACTGCTTTGGGGCTTGTTTTAGGCCATACAAACTTTTCTTTAATTTGCATACAAGTGACTCCTTTCCCTTCTCTACGAAACCCTCAGGCTGTGTCATGTACAACTCTTCCACCAATTCACCATAGAGAAATGCCGTCTTCACATACATCTGATGCAATATCAAGTTTTCTGCAGCTACCATACTCAACGTCATTCGAATAGTGGTCAGTTTCACAACTGGAGTAAAGACATCAGTATAGTCAATACCATGTCGCTGCTCAAACCCCTTGACAACCAACCGGGCTTTGTAGCGTCTGCTACTGTCAGCTTCATTCTTAATTCGGTAGACCCACTTGCAGTGCAAAGCCTTTTTACCCTTTGGGAGCTCAACAAGTTCCCAAGTGCCATTCAACAGAAGAGATGCTAACTCATCATCCATATCACCTCTCCATTTTCGTCTATCTTCACTCTGCTCTGCCTCTGCATAACACTAGGCTCACCACCATCAGTAAGTAACAAGTAGTAGTTAGAGGGCGAATACCTATCAGGTGCACTTCGCTCTCTAGCTGGTCTCTGCAACGGATCCTCCAATGGTGGTGGTGGTGTCCTTGGTTCTCCAATGAGAACCTCTTCCTCATTCTGACTCTCCTTGCTCCCACTCGAGTTTGAGATGTCTAACTCGACTTCTTGGGTATTAGTCTTGTCAGAATTTGATGCCTCCAATCTGTTCTTGTACATAACCTGTTCATTGAAAACCACATCTCTACTGCGAATAATATTTCGGTTGTTCTCATCCCAGAGTCTATAACCGAACTCATCACCACCATAACCAATGAACGTACACTTAACAGATTTAACATCTAACTTGCTTCTATCATTAGAACTAATATGAGCATATGCAACACAACCAAAGACACGCAAGTAAGACAGATTTACCTCTTTTCCTGTCCATTCTTTCTCTGGTATTCTATTTTCCAACGGAACTGATGGACCTCTGTTAATTAGGTATGCTGCTGTGTTTACTGCATCTGCCCAAAACATCTTAGGCAGTCCACTCTTCAATCTCATGCATCTAGCTCGCTCATTCAAAGTTTTGTTCATTCGTTCTGCCATTCCATTCTGCTGAGGAGTTCCTCTCACGGTCTTCTCCATGCGAATCCCATTCTCAGCACAATATTCCTTGAACTCACGGAGTTCATATTCACCTCTATTGTTAGAACGAAGACACTTTACTTTCAGCCCCGTTTCATTCTCTACAAGGGCTTTCCACTTCCTGAAAGTATCAAATGCATCAGTTTTATTTTTCAGAAAATAAACCCATACCTTTCGAGTGGAGTCATCGATGAAGCTCATGTAGTACTCCGAACCACCAAGGGACTTCGTGGGCGCTGGTCCCCATAGATCGCTATGCACCAACTCTAACTTTTCTGCCTTCAAGTTTCTGCCACCTCTCGAGAAACTTACTCTTCTCTGTTTCCCAAAAACACAGTCCTCGCATAGGCCAACTTCAACAGATTTCAGTCCTGGAAGTCTCCCTTTCGAACACATTACCTTCATCCCTTTCTCGCTCATGTGACCCAGCCGACAGTGTCACAAATCAACATTGGTCATAGCTCCTGCAAGATTAATGCAGTCATTTGAGTTAGTTGTAGTATTCAACGTCCCCTCCTTCTTCCCTCGCGCTACTATCATTACTCCTTTACTGATCTTCCAACTGTTGCTGCCAAAAGTCACTGAGTATCCTTCTACATCAAGCTGTCCAATTGAAAGCAAATTTCTTTTCAATCCTGGAATGTGTCTAACACCATTCAGCTTTAATGTCGATCCGTTTGGTGTGGATATCCGAACATCTCCTTTCCCCACGATCTTCAAGGGCTCATCATCAGCAAGGTAGACTTGTCCGAATTCACCAGACACATAGTTCTCCATTATTTCAGCATCACTGCATGAGTGAAATGATGCTCCAGAATCCAACACCCATGATTCCAGCGGACTACTGACACTCAAGACCAACGCATCTCCAATATCATCTATGGTTGCGTTTGCTGTCTTCTTCTCATTCTGTCCCTTCTTGTTTTTCTTGGGCGCTGTACACTGATTCCTGTAGTGACCAAACTCATCACAATTCCAGCACTGGATTGAGTCTTTGTCTTTCTTGGATTGACTCTTTCATCTGGACTTTGATCTGCCACGATTCTGCCTACCCTTTGATCTGCCCCTATCCTCCATGTTCAGCACTGACCCTGAAGTAGATCCAGACTCTTTTCTGCGAACCTCCTTGCTAATCATCAGATCTCTCACTTCGTCAAGCTTCAATTTATCTTTTGCGGATGAAGCACTAACTGCAGTTACTGTGGCAGCCCAACTATCTGGCAAAGAAGATAACAAAACTAAAGCAAGTACCTCGTCAGTGAATTCGATTTCGACTGAACACAACTGCCCAATGATCATGTTGAACTTGTTCAGATGTTGCTGCACAAGTGTGCTCTCCGACATTCTGAGGTTGAACAATCGTCTGATCAAATGAACCTTGTTCGCAGTTGTGGGCTTTTGGTACATCTCCTCCAGGATTTGCAGCATCTCCCTTGCGGACTTGGCTTTAGTTGTGTGGTAGGATACGTTCATGGACAATGATAAATGTATCGCACTCATCGCCTTTCTGTTCAATAAATTCCACTCCTTCAGATCCATCTTTTCGGGAAAAGCTTCTCTTCTAAGGGCACATACAGATCTTTGACGTAGAGATAATCCTCGATCTGCATCTTTCAGAACCCGAAATTTGATCCGTCAAACTGTTTGATTGAAATCTTCTAGTCGCTCATCGTGACTGCTTCCTTCGAACCCGAGGCTCTGATACCAGTTGTTAGGAATTTAGACACACACGCACACGATGACACGAATAACACGAGATTTATTTACCCAGTTCGTCTTTCGACTACATCTGGGGGCGATACCAAGTCAGGATTTTCTTACTTGTTGGACAAGTCAACTACAATGAGAAAACATCTTGATCTAGATAATACAATGGATAACTTCTTGATCAAGATAACACAATGGATAACTTCTTGATCAAGATAACACAATGTATAACTTCTTGATCAAGATAACTTGCCATAATCCTAAGCCTATTAGGATCAACTGGGCCAAAAGAAATACGGGCCCAAAGAATTTAGGCTCCATACTCCAACAGCTCCCATCCACCGTGGATAATACCTCGCGTGCCCTAATCGCTGCCGACCATAGCTTCAACCACCGCGTCATCGGCGGTGAAGCAACCACAACAGAAGATGAAGACGACGAAGAGTTGTTTGATGCGGAGTCATGGGAAGCCCTAATCAAGAGCTTCAAAGAGGTCAATTCCCTACTCGAGCACAATCGTCGCTTGATTGAAAATGTGAACGATAAGCACCGCTAAAAAAACCTCAAAATTTGGTTAGAAATATCAATCTGATATGTGAGATTAATGATGAATCGTAAAGTATGCTTCTATTCTTTCTTTAAAGCTGTTTGACATTTTTTATTTTTTATTTACTTATTTACTTCTTTTTTTCTTCTGAACCTGGAGAAGAGCCTTAAGGTTCTTGAATAAATTGCTGATTCAGTGTTATCTTGCTAATAGTAATTAATAAAGGGAATATTTTCGATAAGAATATCTGGTAATCTTTTCGAATTTCCTCCGTTCCAAATTTACTTCGAATTTTTATATACTTGTAGTAATTCACTCCCTTTTTTGACTGATTAACAGTATAATATAACCTATTGTAACAAAATATTTCAATGAGGATGTTACAAGTGATCTATGAAATTTCCTACCTTCTATTAGCTCCAATGGACTAAAGTTGCATTTCTTAACTAACTTACTTTCTTCTGGAACAGGATATTATGAGTTTGGTTTAACCTTTTCTTTTGCAGTAACTTTTTCGTTTATGTGTTGTTGCGAAGAGCATTTTACTGTAGTCTGTTAACTATGCCTAATAAGTACAATTTTGAGTTTCATGAAACAAGATTCCTTGTGAGACGTGTTTTCTGCTATTTTCTTGGATACATATATAATTTATATGCATTTTATCTTAGAATTTAAGGTGTTCTGTTCCAGGCTGAAGCACTTGCTGATAAAAACTAGTGTGATCGTTAGAGTCATCATGAGAAGGAAGAGAAACGTGTGGGACTCTCACTATTTAAAAAATGCATTCTGAAGATATGTCCTTAGCCTCTTAAATTTTTATAACTACGAATATGAAGTGCCTTTACATCACGGACTATAGCTATTTACTTTTGCAAATCTTTAGTTTGGGGGAGGAAAATATGTTTCAATGTGAGGATTTGAAAATTTTTTAGTAGTTGGTTAAGTTGTTAATATCTGGAGATTTTACTGGATTATTTATTTGATAGAATAAAATGAACAAAGAGTCACTTTCATAACCCACAAACATGAAGCATAAAGATTACATGCGTGTATGTATACAACAATCATGAATTACACCATTTCAACTTTCTTGAGATTCTATAACCTTTCTGTACTAATAAAGAATTCTTCTTTTCAGAGACTCGTAGAAATAATAGATAGTGATATAATACGTTGGTCCGTAGGAAAAGAAGGCAATTTACGTGCCTTGTTGTCCTTACTGAAACAGGTTGATTTCTTCTGTCAAATATGTTTCTTTATCTTTATTTAATATTAATTGTTGTTGCGTCTGGCAATAATGTCTGGATTTCCTTGAGTGCTGCTTGAATAAATTTAGAAATTATAAAATCTTTTCAATTATTAACTTGATACTAGCTCTTGAAACTTGAGTCCTGCAGCTTGCTGGAAAATAGTCAAAAGGACCAACACTGGACTGAAAACAGCAAATGTTAAGCAAAAATATATTGCAGAGAAAGTTTTTGATCTCATAAAGGTATTCCATATCATGCAAACCTAAAATATTTTTCCCACAAATTCTAGTAATGCATCTTATTTGGAATCTGTTGAAATATATATATATATATATATATATATATATATATATATATATATATATATATATATATATATATATATATATATATATATATATATATATGACATGTCTAACCAAGGCAAGATTTGATCCTTTGATGCTAATGTGATTTTCTTTTTCTTATTTTGGACCAAACCTAATTTAAATGTGTAATGTCAGATTTTTTGTCACAACTTCTTTGAAAATAGAGATGAAAAATGAGGCCTTAACAATGCACCCTTCTTACTGAAATGATTGTTATTATTTTTATGGTTAGTAAGCTCAGAATGACAAATATTATTATTGCGTGATAGTCCTTAAATATCAAAATCTTAAATTGACAAGTATTCTTGTGTTTAGTGGGCTGTATAAAGCCTCAACTCAGTTGGTACTATTCTAAAGGACTTAAAGGTCCACCGCTTGAATATCTAATTTTCAGAACTCCTAGGACATTTAGCCAATACTGTATATTTCTGGCCTTTAAGTAATAATTACATATAATTATATACTTGAATGTTTACTTCTCTAAATTTTTATACCTCAATGCCTTATATGGATACCTTCAATTGTCTCAAGACAGTAACATTATGCAGAACCTGTGTTCATAGTATTTGTATTTACATATAATCGTGAAGTTATGGACTTAGAATACTATGCTTCGTGTACACTCAATTCATTTTTGAAGTATTTTTTGAGTTTTCAATACTCTCAGACTTGCACTTTTTTGAGTGCAGGTTATGCATCTTGATCCCGAAGAAAGAAATGATGTCTCAGTGTGTTATGTTGCCTGGAAAGTTCATTGCTGTCGTGAACCTAATATTTGATACCTTGGCTTGGTGAGTTATTTTTCCGCAGTGAAATTTAAATTTTTTCAGTTCTGCTTTCATTCACCGGGCAACTTTACATGCATTCTATTGCTTACATTTTACTTGGCTTGCAGAAGGGGTGCGAGCTGGAGTCAAAGCTGCTGCTGTTACTTTTTTTGCCAGCACCATACCTATTGTACATATATATATACTCCATCTTTTCTAAATTATTTCTTGTTTCTCCATAATGTTGAACCTACAATTACTTATTTAGAAATATGTTTCCTTGTTCAAATAGAGTTTTCTTCGAAGGGTTTTGATTTAGAAAGAGTGTTTGATTACTTTGATTTATTATTTCTATGAAATATGTGCTTTCTTATCTATTTTTCTTTTGATCGGGTTTGAGTAAAATGGATTTGCTAGGTAGATTTGGGATGAGTATGGGGTGGAGTTGTTGCTTGACATCCATTTATAAAATGGTGTACCCCACCATTAGGGGCCCCCATCGCCCCTGCCCTGGGGATTGGTGGAGGAGGTAAATCGCAACGTACCAATTCACGAGGTAATTCTCCATGGCTGCAGGTATAATAAGCTTTCTTGTTTGTGTTTTTAATTGTTCCTTTTTAGACCATTGTGTCTCTTAAATCTTACAACTGTAATATATCAAAATTAATGTAGTTTGAGCCAGCTTGGGCATCATAAATATTGCTTCTGGAACATCTGAGCACACCAAGGTAGTAATAGATCATTGGACTGTATCCATATTTGTGATGCTTCTCGGTTCTCCAAGTGACAATTAATGTTAGGGAACACATGTGTGTGCCATTCAATCTCATTGTGAAGACCTTGTATGAAGAATTTGTATTTCAAATAATATATCTTATTGTAGAATATTTAAAGTTGGTTGATCCTAATTAAGAAACAATGCAATATATTATACCATGAATGAAGAATTTAATGTTTCAAATAAGCTTTAGTGTGTTACATTTACAACTATTTTTGATTTGGTTTACGAGTTGTGATTTTCTCTTAATATTGCAGATGTGTATAGCTAGTATGAAGTGGATTTTATCAATAGAAAAGGATGTGTTGTGTTTGGGATAGGATTTCTCCATATATCAGTTATATTTCTTTTGTACTTTCTTTTGGTATTATTAATTAAGTAATTTGAATATTGGGATTTTTGACATTTAAATTGGCTACTTCCCGTATATGTATATTATTAGTTGATGAATTATTTGAAAATCAATCTAAATTTAGAATACTTTATTATTTAAATAAATTTGGCAGGTTAGTATGAACCGATATTTATGATGAAGCATTATGAAAGAAAGATATCGGTTAATAACTGATATCTATTTGACCTTATATTTAATATCATCTTTATTTATATCAGTGAAATTAAAAATAGATATCGGCTATTAACCAATATCTATACCATATAAAGATATCGGGTTTTCGCCGATATTTTTTCATAAATACATTTAATATCAGCCTAATTAATATCAATGTTTTCTTCATAGATATCGGTCATTAACCTATATCTATACTATACAAAGATATTGGTTTTTCACCGATATCTATTCATTAATACATTTAATATCAGACTTATTAATATCAGTATTTTCTTCATAGATATCGGTTAATAATCGATATCTATAACAGATAAAGATATCGGTTAAATAACCGATATCTATTTAACAGGTCTATAATATCGACTCCATTTATAACGGTTGAAAATCTTAATAGATATGGGTTAATAACCGATATCTATTCACAACGGTTGAAAATCTTAATAGATATGGGTTAATAACCGATATCTATTCACAATTTTGTAGTAGTGCGTGTGCGGAGCACGGCCCTGTGAGCCAGGCCGTGCGCCAGCACCTGAAATACCTACACGGCCATAGCATAGCTGTGTGCGGTACACGAGTCGAGCTCCATCAACACACAGTGCATGCCGAGAAATGTGTTTCTACACGAGCCGTGTGCATGCACACGGGTCGTGTCCATGCAAAAACTTGAGAAAATATCAGCAACCTTCTAGTAGCTTCCAAGGGGTATAAATACCCCTAATTTTAACATTTGATGAGAGATTCATAGAGTTTTGGCTGGACACACACATCACACATCATTTCCTTAATTTTACATCATCCCCTTCATCCATCCATCTAAACTTGAATCCATCCATCAAATCCACCATCCAAGTGATCAAGGAAGCGAGGAGTGAATATTGCAAGAAGAAGAAGAAGATATCCATTGAAACACTCCAAAGGGGGAATCTATTTCTAATTTCTGTGAACTTCTTTATATTTGATCATGTGATTTGTAGATATAATTGTCTATGTTGTTTTCTCTATGACTATGATAGACTAATCTCCTTTGTGAGATTAACTCCATGATTGGTGTTTGATAATTTAATTTTTATGCAAGTTGATTTTAATCTTAATTGGGCATTTGTGTAATTTCTATCATTGATGTTAATTGCTTAATTTATGTGGTTGATTTGTGTGATTAATTGTCTTGGGCATGTGATTAGATTAAGAAATAAATTATGTGTTTAGGATAGTTCATTGAATAATTTCATCATACACTTCATGTGCATTAATTTAGAATGAGATAGAAATATCTTATAGATTCAGAACCTTGATTAGCTTAATCGAGAGATTAGTTGATTAGATGAGGGGACCCAAACCATTAGTGAATTCATAGTACCTTAAAAGGAAATATTGCCCATAATTTAGTACCTCTTTAGGGAACTCGTAGAGTAATTAATAGCTAGTGGGAGATGTTCACTTTGGTCTCGATCCTATGTGCTTTTGGGAGCCTTATTGAGGCCCACATCCTATCCATCTAGAAAGAGAGTTTAGGTGGAATTAGTGATCGTTCATATGTCATGTCCATAAGAGATTAGAATTAATTGCATGATTTCTTTATTATCTATGTTATGATTATTGCTAATCTCATCTTGCATCATTTGGAACCCATTTATCTTGCATTTATTTTATTATTTATTTCTTGTATTAGTGTAATTGCATTTATTTGCAAGCTATCCATTTCATTCCATCGTCCTTATAAATTTATGATAAACTTAAGATCGCTTAAATTCTAGCATGTTCCTCTCTTGGGTTGTATAAATTTCTTTAATTGGTCATCTCAATTATTAATGACCAATCAATCTTAAATATAAAAATTATTAATTCAATGCTCGAAAATCATAAAAATATTTAAACATTTACAACTATAAGTCTATATCAAACTTCACGTAGATTTGTTTTTAATTTTTTTTAAATTAATTTATTAATAAAATAATATTTCTGACAAATTACATAATTATCATAAAATTATGTTAGATAATTTTATGATTTAAGACTCTAAATTAATATAGAAATAGTTACTATTAGGTACATTAAAAACTCCTTTATTACTACTACCTCCGTCCCATAATTAAGTTCCCAATTACTGTAGCTTTTGTGAGAGCTTTTTCAAAAAAGTGTGAACTTCTTTATGGGACGGAGGGAGTATAAGATACAAACATATAAAAATATTACTACTAACTACATAAATATAAAGTGATATTCCAATATTACCCTTACAATGTGCAGAACATAAAAAATTCGTGTGCAGCAGAAGGTATGCGCAGTAAAAAAAAGTATGTACAGCATAAAAAGTGTGGTGGTCCAGCGGTGGTCCGGTGGTCGGCCGCCGATGGTCCGGCGGCGGCAATGGGTGGGTGCGGGGTTTAGAGTTTGTGGTTTAAAAGTTTATGAGATTATAATAAATTAAGGTTATATTTGGTATTTTACTTTAATATTTTGTATGTAGGAGTAATTTTTCTAAATTAATGTATCTCACAGTAATTATGGGTACAAAGTGTATACGTAATTTTTCTTTTATATATTTTAGATTATTAATTGATAAAAAAATAATTTATGCTCTAATTGATAGTTTATCGATTTTCAAATCTTAAATTGTAAATATTCTTAATTAGTAATACTTAGACTAATCACATAACAAATTCATCTTTATAAGGTTATTCATTTGGTATAATAATTATTTTATAATGAAACCGTTAATTTTCTTTTTTATATTTTTCTTATTTTTATCTTTTTAGTGATTTATATCTATTATTATTTAATTATTCTACTAATTTGGACACTCAGAGATCATCGATTGGGACTTGGAAGAGATTGGAGAATGGGTGAGTGACCATTTTGATTTAATTAAGGAAATTTGCATTTTATAACATACTAATCGAATTGACAAAATTGTCCTTTACGTCCACCGCCAATTAATTCCTCCATCTCAATTTATTGTTGCACACCTGCCCCCATGCCCTTTTTTTGGGCATAAATGATAAATGAGATTCAATCATTGATTTTTGGGACAAGTCTCCATGACCCATCTTCGACGTCTATATACGCCTCTCTTTCATACATTTCATATAAAAATCACATTTCTTCCAACTTTAAATAAGAATACTAATTGTGGGATGGATACATGTGACGAAGAATACTTCTTTGTGGGACGGATACATTTGTGACGACTGTTGGGTTATAAGACGGATTGATTTATTATTAGAATATATGTTAATTATATAAATAAAGTATTTTATTAGGCTTTAAAGAATCTATTACTATAGCACTCTAAATAATACCTTAACTTTCAATAAACATACTTTACATACTATATCATAATCACTGATGGAGGGATATTAGGACTCTAAATTATATAAGTAAAGCATTTTATTAGTTTTTAAAGAATCTATTACTATAGCACTCTAAATCATATCTTTTAACTTTCAATAAATATACTTTAAACATAATCAATGATGGAGGGATATTAGGACTAGGGGGCACTGATCCCTAGAAATTTGAGAATATATAAATACTTCCTTCGTCCTATTTCAAACTTTACGTTTATTTTTTGCACATAGATTAAGGAATATAATATTTTAATGTGTAGTGAGGTGAGAGAAATAATATTTTAATATAAAGTGAGTAGGTGTATCAGTGTGATGTGTGGGTCCATAGAGAGAGAAATAATTAATTTGTGTGGATACTATTTACTAAAAAAGGAAATGTAAAGATTAAAATGGGACGCCCAAAATAAAAATATGTAAAGATTAAAATAAGAGGGAGGGAGTATATAGTAATAAAGTGTGCATTGTTTTGAGTTGGCTGGGTGGTTATCATAGATTTTTTTCATGTCATTGGTAGGGGTTTGAGTCCATTCAAGAGCACTGTTATGATTTTTTTTTTACTGTTATGATTTTTTTTATATATATATATTTTGGAAAAGACTTGCACGAGACCGTTTTACGGATCTCAATCTGTGAGACGGGTCAAATAAAATCCAAATTAAGAAGCGCGGATCTGCGACTAACTTATAAGCTGCTAAATACCCATTCAATTTAACTAGTAATTCACTTTTTTTCGTTCGACTCCTTTTTTTTATTATTTTATTTTCTTTTTTTACGATTGAGTTAAGTTTTTTTTGTACTTACTACTAGGTATGTTAAAAATTCATTTATTACTATGAGATATACAAATATACAAAAATATTACTACTAACTATAAAAATATATAGTGATATTCCAATATTACTCTTACAATGTGCTGCACATAAATATTTGTGTGCAGCATGAAAATTCGTGTGCAGCAAAAGTGTGTGCAGTAAAAAAGTGTGTGCAGCAAAAAAAGTATATATCCGGCGACGGTCCCTGCGGCCGGCGGAGGTCCAGCGGTGGTCCAACGACCGGTCGGAGGTGGTCAAGCGGAGGTCCGGTGGTGGTCTGGTGACCGGTCGGTGGTGGTCCAGCGGTGGCAGTGGGTTTAGGGTTTGTTGTTTAAAAGTGTATGTGTTTAGAGTTATATTTGGTATTTTACTTTAATATTTTATATGTGAGAGTAATTTTTTTAAATCAATGTATCTCACAGTAATTATTGATATAAAATGTGTACCTATGAGTAATTTTTTTCTTTTTTTTTTAAATATATACTATTATTGATTATTACATTTATATTATTATTCGTAAATAAAGTAAGAAAATATTTTCTTTAGTAACACAATTAATGTTAATTGTGTCAAAATAATACATAATTGAAAGAAAAAAAATTGAATACTAATAACTTCACTTTTAATTAATTAGTTACCACTTTTTATTTATTATTATAATAATGGTTCATGAAAAAATTTATTTAAATGATTATCATTTTTTCTTTATCAGTTATCATTAATTATTAAAAATATTATCACTTTTTAATTTTTTTAAAAGTGTTCACTAAATAATTTAATTGAACATTTATCACTTTCTTTGATTAGATATTACTTTTTATTAAAAATGTTATCACTTTTTATTAGTTCTATAAAATTTTTATTAAATCGTTTAATTGAATGTTTATCACTTTTTTTAATCAAATATCACTCTTGAATGAAAAAGTTATTACTTTTTGTCTTTCTTATAAATTATTTATAAAATAATTTGATTAATCGAATATCACTTTTCTACGTTCAGATATTACTTTTTATTAAGAATATTATTACTCTTTAATTTATAAAATTTTCATGAAATATTTAATAATAAATTTATCACTTTTTTTCTTTATTTATAAGTATCACTTTTGTATTTTCAACTATCACTTTTAATTTTCTTATTGATCACATTAATTATAATAATATTAATTGTAATTTTAATAGTTAATAAAATTTTAAAATGTATAATAAAAGAAAAAAATATTTTCATGCTTAATTAGTTGCACTGGACAGTTGTAATTTGCATAAATGTGCTAATTTCGAGAAGTTATGCATGGTGACCGGCCGCACCGCTTTTTTCTTTATTTTTTATTTTATACTATTAATATTACTTATTGATTGATGGATGATTCGTGAGGTCTCACGGATTTCTATCATTGAGACGATCTCGCACAAGACTTATCCATATATTTTTACTTAATTATCTTTAATTTAATTATTATCTCCTTTTAACTTTTATTCTATATAAAATGACAATAAATTTATTTTATTTATAATGTACAATTACACTGTTTCATAAAATTATTTACACTATACTATACTCATTTATTTGTATCATAAAATTTAAAAATTAAATATACTTTAATTTTAAAAATGTCATTATTTTTAACGCATATTTATGTACTTTATTTTATATAAAAATATTAATTTATTTTAAAAAAGTCAATAAAATTCGTAAAAAAGTTAAAATTTCTTAAACTGCATAAACGATTTCACAAATAAAACGGAAAGAGCATTTTTTTTCTTTTAATACTATTTGACCCCTAACTCAAATCCTGGCTCCATCACTGATCATAATCATATTTACATTTCACAAACCATCTCATATAAACTTTCTAAAATAATTATAATATAAACAATATATTTAAGTGGCATAGTGCTAAGCTTGGTGGTGGGTTAGTAAATGGTTGAAAGAACGTACACCAAAATTTTTCTTTTTCCTTTTTAATATTAATTTGTTTTTCTAAATCTTAATTTTTCATTATATTACAAAATTATTTAAATAATAATTTTGTAATATACCTATTGTTCTGCGGTATTAATGTTCAATCAATTTTTTTATAATTTATTTATCCAACTGTTAACGTCAAAAAGATGTGTTTGTATAAAAAGGTATATGATTATTTTTAAATGACGGCTTTAATAATATTGCAATCATTCATTAATGGCACTTGAGGTACCAAAACTGCGCTGTTGGATATATCATAATTTAATGTGATTTTCTCCCCCATTTCTTCTTTTGTTGCTATCATTTTCTCGCATTGCTACATTTTTACTATCATTTTTTTTTTCACTTAAAAAATTTACTCCATAAGTCTGCTAATTAAATATCAATTTTGTCAGGTTGATCGTCCATTTTAAAGATATTTATTTTTTCTTCTTAATAAAAGGGCCCTGTTGATTGTCAAATTTTTTTATCGGGGTTAATTGTGAAAAACGAGGGGTATGAAATAAACGAGTAAATAACAAATCAAACCAATCAAACATGTGTAATTCTCTTCGAATCGTAAGTTGGAACTCTTTTGTATTCATTGATGTTTGTATATTTAAAGTTCCAGGGAAGAACTTACCATCCAGAAAAAGTGTGCAGAAAGAAATATATTTGTAAGTGAGGAAGAAGGTGAAGATGAAGTTGAAGTTGAAGTCAGAATCCCTTTGTGTGTGTCCATGCCTTATATTATTGGAGATATTTTGTTACCCCCCTTTGTTATATGAGCATCCTCCATGTGTTTTGTGGTCTCTAGCTCATTGGGAAATCTTTTCTGTTAGAAGAACAATCATGATTTTGACATATTATCTTCATGCTGCATGTGTGTTTTTCCATGGCTACCTAAGCTTTATTGTTGGTGGACTGAAGATAATATTGATGGGTTGAGGACGATGTTGGCGGATTGAGGATAACGAAATAGCCTGAGGATAAGTGGATGAATTTATCCTCGGTTCAGTTTCTTTTACCATCTATATATATTCTTCTTAGCTAAGACTTAGATCTTCAGCATGTAACATTAACTATGTTTGGTCCGTTATCTTCAGACTTGGTAGTGGCAAGAATATTTATCCTCAACTTTCAATGGGATAACCTGGGCTCTTCCACTTATAAGTTCTCCTAGGCATTATTTCTTAATATTTCGCATTTATCATTTTTCTTTATCTCGATTGGTGAGGAGATGAAGATACGATTCGACATCGGATTATCTAATGCGTAGTGTCACGCCGTATATAGGTATAAAAACACTTATAATATCTATAAGAATGAAAGAATGTACTGAAAAAATGAGGCACCATCCATTAGGAAGGAATCAACTCTCTCTATAAAGCTCCTTTAGAAAAAAACATTAGTTAATATTGTTGAGTATACATATATATATATTCTAAATATTTTTTATCAAAAGTCTCTCATGTTTATTTTTAGATGAGGGTCAATTTGATCCATTAAAATAAGAAAGGTGCTTGGATTAGGAAAAAGTTAAATGAAAGACATATATAGTTGATCAAGTGAAGTAAAATGAGGGGTTTACACGAACCTTTACATAATAAAAAAAAATCTGGTTGTACAAAATGAAAGATTAAAGGCTTGGTTGAACCCTTGACATAAATATAGAGGTTTATTTGACCCTTTTTTTATTTTTTTTCTATTTATTACTCCACGGATGCGGATGTATCAATTTAAACGAAAAAAAAAAAGTAAAAAAAAAAAATAGACTTTTCATTTTTTAGAGTTCTTACGCTTTATGTTATATATATCACTCTACTAAGTCATATTATAATATAAAAGAATTAATTATATTTCTAGCTCCTGTAAAATAAATTGTAAAACCATCGACGGAATAAGAGTTTGAAAGAAAGATAGTTAGGTATAATAATTTTAACCGAATAAATAAAATCGTCGATGGATCAACTTAATTAATAAGAGTTTGAAAGAAATATAGTTAGGTATAATAATTTTAATCGAATAAATAAAACCATCGACTGATCAGCTTAACTAATAAGAGTTTGAAAGAAATATAGTTAGGTATAATAATTTTAACCGAATAAATAAAACCATCGACTGATCAACTTAACTAATAAGAGTTTGAAAGAAATATAGTTAGATATAATAATTTGAGTTAAAATCATTTTTCGTCCCATAACAATATGAAATTTTTGATTCTGTCCCAAAAAAGATATTATTTTCAATTTAGTCTCATAACTTTCTACATTGGCCAATTTTGATCCCAAAATCACCGGAATTCAGCACGTGCACCTCACGTGACCCCTCAATTTGGGGCTTTTCGGCGATTTGGGACCAAAATCGGCCAACATTGGGAGTTACGGGACTAAATTGAAAATGATATCTTTTTTGGGACAAAATCAAAAATATATATTGTTATGGGACCAAAAGTGATTTTAATTCCTATTAATTTTTTATTTAAATTCTTAGCACAAAATATATATATATATATATATATATATATATATATATATATATATATATATATATATATATATATATATATATATATATATATATATATATATATATATATTATGATGACTTGATTTTTAGTTTAGGTCTTAAAATAAGACCTAATTTTATAAGTGTTTCAAATTAAGATATAAATTTAGTTTATTTTCTCAAATTAAGGCCTGATTTTTTATATTTGTTATTTTTTTTTATCATTTTAAGACTTACCATGAAATTTATATTTTCATTTCAAGTCATACAAAAAAAAATTAAAAATATTATTATACACCTTCAAATCAAATCATAAAATTAAATATGTTATTTTTTATTAATATCTTATATTAATTTATAAAATATATTCAATTCGGAAAAAAATAAAATTACAACATGCCTTAATTTGAGAAAAAAGGTAAAATTGAGCCTTGAAATGAGACATTTCTTAAATGGAAACTAAAATTGAGACCTAACTTAAAAATTGGATCCTTACATGAAAATTTTCATATATATATATATATATATATATATATATATATATATATATATATATATATATATATAAACTATTCTTTATCTAGATTTTTAGTATTTAAAAAATATTCATCTCATATAATATAATCTAAATAATAATATAATATAAAAATTATGTTCTCATAGTACAAAATTCATCTCTCATATTAATTTAAGTTTTAATCCTCAATTTCAAATCTTGACATGGTCTCATAGGGTATATATCCTATATAATTTAATTTTATATATTAAAAAATGATAAAACATCAAAGGTAATGGAATAAATAGAAGCTACTAATATTTTATAAAAAAAATCGAAGGTAGTATATTTTTAGGGTTCAACTATTAAATTAAAATCATTTTTCGTCCCATAATAATATGAAATTTTTTATTCTATCCCAAAAAAGATATCATTTTCAATTTAGTCCCATAATTTTCTATATTGGCCAATTTTGGTCCTAAATCGCCGGAAAACCCCAAATTGAGGGGTCATGTGAGGTGCACGTGCTGAATTCCGGTTATTTTGGGACCAAAATTGGCCAATATAGAAAGTTATGGGACTAAATTGAAAATGATATCTTTTTTGGGACAGAATCAAAAATTTCATATTGTTATGGGACGAAAAATGATTTTAACTCTAATAATTTCAACCAAATAAATAAAAGCGTCGACCGATAAACTTAACTAATAAGAGTTTGAAAGAAAGAAATTTAGGTATAACAATTTCAACCGAATAAATAAAACCATCAATTGATCAACTTAATTAATACTCCCTCCATCTAGCAGAAAGACACGCTTCCTTTGTAATTTACAAAGGAAGCGCGTACCTTTCTGCTGGATGGAAATAATAAGAGTTTGAGAGAAAGATAGTTAAGTATAATAATTTCAACTGAATAATAAAACATAACTTAACTAATAAGAGTTTGAAAGAAAGATAGTTAGGTATAATAATTTCAACTGAATAAATAAAATCGTTGACTGATCAACTTAACTAATAAGAGTTTGAAAGAAAGATAGTTAGGTATAATAATTTCAATCGAATAAATAAAACCGTCTACTGATTAACTTAATTAATAAGAGTTTGAAAGAAAGGTAGCTAGGTATAATAATTTCAACCGAATATATTACTGAGTATTAGGTTTAATTTGTTTTATTAACTATATTGAATATCAAATTATATATATACTTGTTTTTTTTAATCCAAAATTTTCAACAGTCGAAATCATCTTAAAATATCGTGAGTTATTTATATTAAAATTTATATGATCATTATTATTAATTAAACAAGTATTTTATAGTAATTTATAATTAGCAAGACATAAAAGTAAAATTAAGGACGCAAATTGATTACGTGTTAGAACTTGCTATGGGCCATTTAATTATGACCATATGAGTTATTAATATGCGTCGAGGTGTCGTGGATTGGACCATAGGATGCCTATAGCAATAATAGCTCAATTTAATGCTTGTAAAGCACAACTGCATCAAGTTGCTTTATGTTTTCGGTTATTTATTGTGATATATGTATACCCCAACCAGAGATAGTCTCATGTGCACCCTGCAATCTCCATTTAATTTAAACACTTAGTAACATAGGTATATAAGATTAGGGAGGAAATCACAGAGTTTATAACATACTTAGCTATGTAAATTGAATTTATAAAAGTGTGTATTTCATTTAGGCACAGTATTTCGTGCATCAAGTGCACATAGCTAGCTATGTGCATTGGGAACTCAAATCTAATTTTATACTCCCTATTTTCCGTATTAATGTTGATATTTACTTCTTCACGGTGATTAAGAAGTATAAAATTTTAATAGATAATAAATTGAAAAATATAATATTTAAAGTATAGTGAGTAGTTATATTAGTATTGTGTATGAGTCTGGAATAAATAATTATTTTGTGTGATCCCACTTAACAAAAAAAGAAAATATAAATCTTAACATGAGACAAACGAAAATAGAAAATGTAAATCTTAACGTATGACAGATGGGGTATACTCTTAATTAGTATTGAATGTTATATATACTCTTTTAATATATAAATTTATATCCTTAATTTTTTGGAAAAAAAGTTACTCCCTTTGTTTTGAAAGATTGTTCACTCATTCCTCATTTCGTCCCAAATAATTGTTTACCCCTAAAAAATAAAATATAATTCTAATTTAACACCTCAAAAATACACATTAATTTAAAAAATGTCATCATTTCTTTCCACATATAACATATTTTATATTTTGTTTATATATTATCTAAAAATACCACATTACCTCTAAAAGTAAATAAAATTAGTTGAAAAATATTTTTTTTCTTAATATTCGTGATACAGTAAAGATATCAATCTTCAGAGACACATAGGGAGTATAATTTTTTTAGTCAAATAATATTCTTCATATTTTTCAACGAATTTTTCATTAAAAAAATTTAATATTATTAATTAAAATGTTTTATAGAACAAAATATTATTCCACACTTGGGTAGACATAATACCAACTTTTCATTAAATATATAGATTCATTAATTTTTAAAACATAAATAAATAAATAAATATACTAATTTGCTAATATTTAAAATTTATGTAATGTGAATATTAGTTTAATATTATTTAAATACTTTTGAATTTTTAATATTTAGAATCCTAAATAAATTTTGAAAATCATGTAGTATATTTGAGAATTGAGATTGGAATCCGTACATTTGTGGGGATTATAACTATCCATTACAAGTTTTGGTTTGATAAAATGTTGAAATAAACAAATAAATGAAAATGATGCGTACCATTTTTTTAAGAAAAAGACTTGTGTGAGACCGTCTCACGTAAGGGCTTACTTAAGATGGTCAGAAAGTGATAACCTTGACATAAGAAAGTGATAATAAATTAATAAAAAGTGATAATACTATTTTATGAACAATTTATAGTATAAATAAAAAGTGATAACATTTTATAGCGAAAGTGATAATATTTTATAGCGAAAGTGATAACTATTTTAAAAGTGAAAAATGGTCTCATGTGAGACGGTCCCACGTGAGACGATCTCACGCAGGACCTACTTTTTTTTTAACAAAAATATATAATATTCTTTTTATTTTTTTTGGTGATAAAAGTTAGCCACCGTATTTAATAAGTATTTGCTCGATTGTGCACTTAAAAGGTGATTAAAATGAGTACGTATTCAAATTAGAATGTTTTTAATCGAATTAGAATGTCAAAAGGAGAGAGTGATTGCAACCTTTTTTTAGCAACTTTAAATTAGTATTCCTTTAAAATAAGAATATTCAAGTCAAAGTAATTGGCTTCCTAGAATTATTTGTCCCGCTTAGTTCGTTTCAAAAGGGGAATTGATCTATGGTCGATTTTGGAATAAATAAAAAATTTAGATTTGTACCTCGTAAAAAATAAAAAAAAAAACAATATTGATTTCCATTTGTGGAATTGGGCAGGTCAGCGAAGCCCCCTTTTGCTTTCTTTCCGTTTGCGCAGGCTGGGATGTAATAAATTGGAATAAGGATCTTATCCTGCTGCTGAATCCATGGTCAGGCAAGAGACAACCTGGCAAACTGAAACATCTTAGTAGCCAGAGGAAAAGAAAGCAAAAGAGATTCCCGTAGTAGCGGCGAGTTTCAGTTGGGAGAGATGGCTGAGTGGACTAAAGCGTCGGATTGCTAATCCGTTGTACGAATTATTCGTACCGAGGGTTCGAATCCTCTCTTTCTGTTTCTGCTGATGAATAATTCCTCAAGCAGCCCTGAATTTCACATTTCGATGCTTCTTTCGGGTATCAGGAGGAGATTCAGAGGGAGGGAGGGAGAGAGGAAGCCCCTCGCCTGCAGGATGCTCGAGGGAAATAAGGTCTCTCTACCAGGTGTTATTCCTGTGGCTTCAGAGGGTATTCACGTTTGACATATGACTGCTCTAATCGAGATCTTTGGGGATGATTCCGTGGATCCACTCTTTCTTCCGAAAAAAAGGAGGGAGAATGATCTTCTTCAGTGGATCCCTCTTGTTCTTGTTTAGTCCCCTTCATTTCGGAAGCTGTTTCTATTTCTACATCTCTTTATTCCTCACTTTCCACCCTTTCTGGGTGCGGCTAAGTCTCCATGAGGTAATTCTATGATTTTCCAAGGTAACAGAGCTCCTGACCAATTCGAAACAAAAATAAATAGAAAACTAACCTGGGAAACTTGTTCATTTAGAAAAGGGATTGATTGATCGAATAGGCCCTGAAAGGAGAAGGAAGGGTGGAATGCCAACAGGCATCTATTGTTGAATTGAGCTGAGCCGACAGTACCCCTTTGGGGAACGTCCAGTACCAAAGTCACTGAATGGATAAGTCGTCAATCCCTGGACTACGTAATGTACTTTATTCGCTGGATGACGGGTGGGAATTGATCCATTTTTCTATAAGAAATTAAAAATATTCTACACTTCTTTTGAAAAACAAAAAACTATAATATTTATGAGTTCTTCTAGCTAATTAATCATTATGACGCAAAAATAATGTAAAAAAGTGATTGTTTAATTATAAGTAGAAAGTGGAGTAATGTTTTAGTTAAAGACTAGAAAAAGTATTACTTACAAAACTAATATTTCATCCATCGGCTACAAGAACGTTGTTTATTTTTTAGTGGGTTATATATGAAGTATTATTATTTAATATGTATTGGGTAGTTGTATTAATAATGCATATACATTGTAGAACAAATTAATTGTTCGGTGTGAATTTCTTATTGCTGTACACGTTAATAAATAGATGATACATGAAGAAATTAATTACAACGTCTATATGATATCTACAATTTAGGAAATAATTAAGGGATTGATTTACAAGCATAAATAAAGTCAATCATGGGATTTATCTTCAATAATATCTTTATCACTCCCCTTCAAGCGAGATGTGGGATTAGGTATCACACACAGCTTGGATCGAAACAATGTGAATAAAGGACGTGCAAGACTCTTCGTAAAAATGTCTGCCACTTGAAACTTAGAAGGAAGAAACTGTGTTGATAATTGCTTCGAAGCAACTAACTCATGAACGAAATGATAATCAATGTCTATATGCTTCGTTCGTTTGTGAGCAATAGGATTTTGACTAAAAAATATTGCACTTTTATTGTCACAAAGAAGTTTGGGTTGGTCGTGTTGCACATGAAGCTCTCAAAGTAGATTCGTTACCCATTTAATTTCTGCCGCGGTTGTTGCCATTGCGCGATACTCAAATTCACAACTAGAACGAGCAACTGTTGGTTGCTTCTTTGCACTCCAGGAGATAAAGTTGCCACCAAGATAAATAGAATAACCATATGTAGATCGACGTGTTTCTGAACAACGGGCCCAATCTGCATCCGAGTATCCAATGAATGACCATTCATTATTCTGAGAGAAAGATAAACCATATGAAATTATTCCTTTCACATAGCGAAGAATACGTTTTATAGCTTGGAAGTGATCTGTTGTGGGAGCTTGCAAAAACTGACTCACGTGATTAACTGCATAGCTAATATCTGGACGTGTAATAGTTAAGTATTGTAAGGCCCCTACAAGAGCTCGATACTTAGTAATATCAGAGAACTGAGTGCCAGCAGTAGAAAGTGATTCGCCAGGTGCTAAAGGTGTTGCAATTGGCTTGCTGTCAACCATGTCCGAGCGAGATAAGATGTCGAAAGCATATTTGGCTTGTTCAAGGAAAAGGCCATCCGTAGTATAAGAAACTTCTATGCAAAGAAAATAGTTTAGTTGGCCTAGATCCTTCATAGAAAATTCTTACTGAATATGACTCATGAAACGCTTGATTAAGGTAGTGAAATTTTCAGTTAATATAATATCATCAACATAAACGAGTAAATAAATAATAGATGTTCCCTGACAGAAAACAAAAAGAGATGTATCAAAACGACAAGTATGAAAGCCAATAAGTAAAAGAAAATCACATAACCTCTGAAACCATGCGCGAGGGGCCTGCTTGAGACCATAAAGCAATTTCTGTAATCGACAAACATGATTTGGATAATGAGGATCAATAAAATCGGGTGGTTGTTCTATAAGAACTGGTTTAGATAAAACTCCATGTAGAAAGGCATTTTTCACATCCAATTGGTGTAGCGGCCAATTCTTCATAATAGCAATGGCTAGAACAAGTCTGACAGTAGAGGCTTTGACCACCGGGCTGAACGTGTGAGAGTAATCAAGGCCTGGAAGGTGAGAGAAGCCTTGAGCAACAAGCCACGCTTTATGACGATCAACTGAGCCATCTGAAAGAAATTTAGTTCTGAAAACCCATTTAGAACCAATAATATTTACTCCAGAAGGACGAGAGATAAGGTCCCATGTGTTGTTCCTATGAAGAGCTTCCATTTCTTCTTTCATAGCGCTGACCCAATGATTGTCGTCATTTTCACCTAGGTTTTAGTGTCTTTATGTGTGTATTTTCGGATATTTTTATCCGTATTTGTGTTAAGTTTGGTGGAGTTATTGTTATTTTGAGGAAAGTGGTACGAACTGATAGAATTGTGTAAATGAGCTTAAATATGTGTAAAACAGGTCATGGAACGGACAAAAACGGAGTCGGGAGCGAAAGGGAGACGAAGAATAGGCCATGCAGCTGCATGGGCCGTGCGCGGAACACGGCCCTGTAGCAGCTGGCCGTGTAATGTCATTAGAACACGCTGCTCGGCCAGAGATTCGGCCGTGCGCTGGTGCACGGGCCGTGCGCTGCTGCACGCCCCGTGTGCGGAGCTCGGTCCTGTAAGAAGAAGCCGTGTATTATCGTCAGAAAGTGCTGCACGGCCATGATCAAGGCTGTGTATTGCAGCTCGAGCCGTGTCCGGAAGCACGCACAAAAACGCTGAAGTAGATGTGCCCTACACGGGCCGTGTACTGCAGCACGGGCCGTGTAGGTGTAAAATCCTGTGAAAATTTCAGAATGTTTCGGAAGCTTCTAGAAGGTCCATAAGTGATATAAAACCATAATTGGTGCGAAATTGAAGGAGAGATTCACATTAGATCAGATTGAGAGCAGTTACACACAATCCACACCACATTTCCTCACACACTAGATCCACAATCCATCTACACCATCTAAATCCATCAATTCACCTTGATCTTCATAAATCCATCCATACATCCATCCATTCCATCATCTAAGAAGAGAAAATCAGATTTGTTTGAAGAATTTGGCATGATCAAGGAAGAAGGAGTCTACCTTCAAGGGGAAGCTCAATCTCTTTTATTTTGCTAATTTCTTCATTATATTGCTCATATGGAGCTTGTATTGGATTGTAGCCAATTGGCAATGAATATTTGTGGCTAGTCCTCAAGTGAGGCTAGCAATATGATTGGTTAGGAAATATGTAGATTTTTGCACTATTAAAGCTTGATGAATTGATTGTTATGATTACTTTCTATCATGAATGCTTATTCTCATTTGATGCATGATGTGTGTGGTTAAATTCTCTATGCATAGTGTTAGGATTGACATTCCAATATTATGTGTGGTGGTTTAATTGAATCATTGATTGTATTAGGTGACTTGGTTAGTATGAGGGGAGGAAACCCATTCCCTCCAAGTGCTTAGAACCTCATGATAGAACATTAGTGATGAACTAGTGAGGGGAACCAACTTATGATCATAGTACCCATGAGGGAATTGAGAGTAAGACAATCTTAGGAGATTTAAACTTGTAAAAGAGTTGAGAACCTAATCACCTTGGCCATAGGGGTTAGGGGTACAATTGTGATTGCCCTTAGTATCATAACTTGAAAGTCATCAATGCTTGAGTGAGTGAGAAGTCTACATAAGACCTTGACCATGATGTTGCTAGCCTTGCTCTCTTCTTAGATACACTTCATCCATTCCATCTCATCTTGCTACTTGATTTGATTGATATTTGTTATAATTAGTTGCTTGTCTAGTTCATTAGTTAATTGAAAGAGTAATCATAGTTCTTAAATCAAAACCTTATCTTGATAATCCTTACAAAACATAAATCAATGGAAAATCCGGATACAACTTGAGTTTACCTTTTCCCTTGGGACGACAATACTATAAATTTTGCACTTGGTCACGCGTATACAACAGCGATAGAGTACACTTACTCTTGACATTTCACTAGAAATGCGGCTAAGTTCATGGCGCCGCTGCCGGGGAAATGTTAAACTTGTGGTTGTAACGAGTTTGAAGTTGATTAGTCTTGATAAGGATATTTCTTTCATTTGTATAGTTGTTTACTTGTCTTGGTTACTTGGAGAGCTAATTTGAGAATTCTTGTAGGTACATGCAAACTCGTTCAAGGTTTCAATCTATTGAACCTTTGAACTTGGAGTTGGAAGCTACCTTAAGAAGACAAAGAAGAGGAATTCTAAACCCTACGGAGGAAGAAATGGAACACATAAGGGATAATGCAAATATTGGTGATGAAGAAGGTAACATGAGGCTTTTTCAAGGGGGTGATAATGCTCGAAGGGGAAACAATAATCCGGAGTATGTGCCACAAGGTTATATGCAACAAGTGCACTTGCAAAACCAACAAATGCAAGCTCAAAACTAACGAATGGAAGCTCACAATGAGCAAATGCAAGCTATCATTCAAAACTTGTTGGCACAACAAGAAGCAAGGGATAACCAACAAGCTCCTCCGGTAGTGCAAAATCAACCTCGGGGTAATGGAAATAATGGAGTGGGGATGAATATCCGAGATAATTTCCAACCTCAATATGGAAACTATGTTGTGGGACCACCGGTGAATGTTAATCATTTTGAGATCAAGACGGGATTGATCAATATGGTGCAAGCAAACCAATTTGGTGGTGGTACTATGGAGGATCCAAATGCTCACTTAGCCCAATTTACGGAGTTAGCAAACACGGTCAAGATAAATGGGGTAAGTGAGGATATTATTAAATTGAAGCTTTTCTCGTTTTCATTACGAGATAGAGCTAAGGCTTGGTATCATACTTTACCACCGGGATCCTACAACACATGGAGAGAGTTGGCACAAAAGTTCTTGAGCAAGTATTTCCCACCATCAAAGATGTTGCATCTCAAAGGTCAAATATTGCAGTTTAAGCAAATGCCTCTTGAAACTTTTAGTGAAGCTTGGGACCGATTCAAAGAAATGCTAAGGAAGTGTCCACAACACGGATTTCCCGAAGATCAACAAATAGGATTTTTCTATGCCGGTTTGAGTGGGGGTGAAAGGATGCTAGTTGATGCTTCATCGGGAGGTTCGATTTTGGGGAAAACTCCGGAAAGAGCAATTGCCATATGCGAGGAAATAGCTTTGAATACGGGACAATGGGCCATGGATAGAGTTGTGGGCCTATATGAAAAAGAAAGGATTGCTAAGATGGAAGAGGTGTGCTTGCAACAAGTGAAAAAGGTGGAGGTGTCTAAAGAAGATGTCACCGATAAGGCAATCAAGGAGATACTCAAGAAAATGAGTGAAAATTGGCAAGTGTCTCCGGATTCTTTGTCCAAGCCATTGGTGAATCAACAAATGCTTACAAATCCTCAACAAGGTACATCATCACCTTTGATGAATCAACAAGTGTTTCCTAATTTTCAACAAGGTATGTCTATGCCTAATGTGGGACAATCGTCTCAAAGTGGTCAAATGCCGAATTCTATGCCTCAACAAGGAATGTCCTCTAATTTTGGAGTTCAAGATAGTTGGTGCCCACCCGAAATGACGCTTGAGGAAGTTGCCTTCATGCAATGAAGGAACTTCCAAGGAAATTATGGTGGGAATTTTGGGAATCATGGAGGAGGATATCCACAAAGGCAAGGAGGCTGGGGGCAAGGTAACTTTCAAGGAAACTTCAATCAACCTCGAAGGTATGAGAATTTGTCATATGGGAATCAAGGGAATGCACTTACGTTGTCACCGGGGATTCATCCGGGAGAGAAAGCGCCAAATGGTGAAGGAAAGTCTTCAAATGAAGATCAAATAGCTAAAGTGTTGGAATTCATGAAAGGGACTAAAGAAGGAATAGATGAAATGAAACATGAAATGAGACAACAAAATGAAGAAAGGAGACTACAAAATGATATGAATGAGAGGAGGTTCAAAGCAATTGAGACTCACATTAGTCAAATGGCAAGTGAAAGGGGTAATGTTCATCACCAAGGGAAGTTTCCATCTACAACCATTACTAATCCGAAGGAGCAATGTAAGGTGATTGAACTTCGTAGTGGAATAAAATACGAAGGGCCTTCAATGCCAACGGAAGTAGAGGAGGTGGATTGTGAACTTGAGCCTATGGAAAGTTTGGGTGAAGAAGGGAAAGAGAAAGAAGTTGATATTGTTGAAAAAGGTGAAAGTACCCCTACACTTGAAGAAGAAAAAGTAAAGTCTCCAAAGAAATGGGAAAGATGTAGAGAAGCAAAACGGAAAGAGAGAGAGGAAAAGTTTGAATGGGATGAATGGGGGATTCCTAAGTTGCCCATGGCAATCCCGTTTCCACAAAGATGCTTGAAAAAGGGATTAGAAGAGAAATTTGCCAAGTTTGTTGAAATGTTGAAGAAGATACATGTGAATATGCCTTTTGCGGAGGTCTTACTTCAAATGCCCAACTACGCCAAATTTTTTAAGGATATCTTGTCAAAGAAAAGAAGCTTGGGAGAGTTCGAAACGGTGAACCTTACGGAGGAATGTAGTGTAATCTTGCAAAAGAAACTTCCCCCAAAATTGAAAGATCCGGGGAGTTTCACTATTCTTTGTGAGATGGGAGAGCAAGGGAACTACAAAGCTTTATGTGATCTAGGGGCAAGCATTAACTTAATGCCCTTATCAATCTTCAAAAAGTTGGGTATTGGTGAGATCAAACCGACGTCGGTTATACTTCAATTAGCCGATCGGTCGTTGACACATCCCAAGGGAATAGTGGAAGATGTTTTGATCAAAGTTGGCAAGTTTGTGTTCCCCGTTGATTTTGTGGTACTAGATATGGCTGAAGATGATAGTGTCCCATTGATACTTGGACGTCCTTTTCTTGCCACCGGGAAAGCATTGATAGATGTGGAGAAAGGGGAGCTAACTTTGAGGGTGAATGAGGATGAAGTCATATTTTCTTTAAGTGAGGCTATGAGGTATCCTAGGGAGGAATGTGGAAGAGTGGAGGTTATTGACGACATGGTTGAAGAGCATATGTATCACCTTCACTCCAAGGACCCTTTGGAAATCATCATAAGCCACTCTTATTCTCTTGAATCTATAAAAGCTAAATCTTCTTTTGGTGTAGAAAATGATGAAATAATTGATGAATTGCATGGTTTAAATGCTTGTAGGGCACTCACAAAAGAGGAAGCAAAGGAGGTAAAGGTGGAGAAACTTGATGAAAAGCCATTTTTGGAAGTGCAAGAGAAGAAGAAGGTAGAGTTGAAACCATTGCCGGATCACTTAAAGTATGCTTATTTGGAAAAAGATGAAACGTATCCGGTAATTGTATCCTCTTCCCTTAATGATTTAGAAGTAGAAAAATTGCTAAGAGTCTTAAGAGATCATAAGTCATCTATTGGTTGGAGCATTAAAGATTTGAAAGGTATTAGTCCATCTATGTGCATGCATAAGATCCATTTGATTGATGATGAAAAGTCTTGTGTGCAAAACCAACGTAGATTAAATCCTATAATGCAAGAAGTGGTAAGGAAAGAGGTGTTAAAATGGCTTGATGCGGGAATAATCTTTCCAATTAGTGATAGTCAATATGTAAGTCCTCTACATGTAGTGGCAAAGAAAGGTGGTATGACAATTGTTAGATCCGATACAAATGAAACAATTGCCACTAGAACTATCACGGGTTGGAGAGTATGTGTTGATTATCGTAAGTTGAATGAGAATACTCGTAAAGATCATTTCCCATTGCCATTCATAGATCAAATGTTGGATCGTCTTGCGGGGCATGAGTACTATTGTTTTCTTGATGGTTATTCCGGGTACAATCAAATATTGATTGCACCGGAAGATCAAGAGAAGACAACGTTCACATGTCCCTATGGTACATTTACGTTTAGAATGATGCCATTTGGTCTATGTAATGCCCCTGCCACTTTTCAGCGTTGTATGATGGCAATCTTTGATGGTTTAATTGAAAATATTATGGAGGTGTTTATGGACGATTTTTCCATGTATGGATCTTCTTATGATATTTGCTTAACTAATCTCACGATTGTGTTGCAGAGGTGTGAAGAGTCGAGTCTTGTGCTAAATTGGGAAAAATGCCACTTTATGGTGACCGATGGGATAGTCTTGGGACATCATATTTCAAAGCATGGGTTAAAAGTGGATAGAGCTAAAGTAATAGCCATAGAACGTCTTCCCCCTCCTACTAGTGAGAAGGGGATGAGATCGTTCTTAGGACATGCGGGCTTTTATAGACGCTTCATTAAGGATTTTTCCAAAATTGCTAAACCCCTTTGTAAATTGCTTGAAAAAGATTGTCCATTTAACTTTGATGATGAGTGTTGTGTGTCATTTCAGGTGCTTAAGGATGCTCTCACTTCATCTCCGATCCTCGTTACCCCTGATTGGAGTTTACAATTTGAACTTCATTGTGATGCTAGCGATCAATCCATTGGAGTGGTGTTGGGGCAAATGAGAGAGAAGAAGTTTAGAGCAATCTATTACGCCTCAAAGACATTGAATTCGTGCCAAATTAACTACACCACAACGGAGAAGGAATTTTTAGCCGTAGTGTATGCTTTTGAGAAGTTTCGACCATACTTGGTTGGAACACAAACGATTGTCTACACGGATCACGCGGCTATAAAATACCTCATGAGTAAGAAAGATGCTAAACCTCGTTTAATTCGTTGGGTGTTGCTTTTGCAGGAATTTGATGTGGTCATCAAGGATAAAAAGGGCGTGGAGAATGTGATTGCGGACCATTTGTCTAGGTTAGAAAATGGAGATGCAAATGAAGATTTGAAGCCCATTGGGGATGAGTTCCCGGATGAGGACATTTTACTACTAGAGGTCAAGCAAGTGAGTACTCGCATGGTGAATGTGCCGCCTTGGTACGCCGATTACGTCAATTTCTTTGTGTGTGGAATCAAGCCCACGTTGCTTAATGAGTACAAAGAAAAGAGGTTTCATGTTGAAGTTAAGAAGTATTTTTGGGATGAGCCGTATTTGTTTAAAATTTGCAATGATGGAGTAATAAGGAGATGTGTAGCTGAAGAAGAAGTTATGGGGATTCTTGAACTTTGTCACTCGTCTTTGTGTGGAGGTCACTTTGCTCATCAAAAGACGGGGGCTAAGGTTTTACAATCGGGCTTCTATTGGCCAACATTGTTTAAGAATGCAAAGAAGTTTGTTGCAAAGTGTGATAGATGCCAAAGGATAGGGGGAATAGGCAAGAGAGATGAAATGCCCATGACCTTAAGGATTGATGTAGAAATTTTTGATGTATGGGGGATTGATTTTATGGGACCATTTCCCTCGTCTAAAGGATATGTGTACATCTTGCTAGCTGTGGATTATGTGTCCAAGTGGGTGGAGGCAATCCCCACGAAGACAAATGATGCTTTGATTGTGCAAAGGTTTTTGAAAAAGAACATTTTTGCTAGGTTTGGAGTTCCACGGGCTTTAGTGAGCGATGGAGGATCACACTTTGTAAACAAGTTGATGGAGAGTTTGTTGAAAAGATATGGAGTGAAACATCGAGTGGCTACACCTTACCACCCTCAAGCAAATGGTTTGGCGGAGGTCTCAAACTGCCAAATCAAGTTAGTTTTGGAGAAGACCATCAATGGAGGGAGGAAGGATTGGTCGGACAAGCTTGACGATGCTTTATGGGCTTATCGGACGGCTTTTAAGACCATTCTTGGTGTCTCACCGTATCAATTGGTCTATGGTAAAGCTTGTCATCTCCCCGTGGAGCTTGAACACCGTGCATTATGGGCTATCAAACGCCTTAATATGGACGAGGGGGAAAGTGGTCAAGCAAGGTTGTTGAAGTTAGTTAAGTTGGAGGAGTTTAGAGGAAGAGCATTTGAAAACTCAATTATCCATAAGGAAAATATGAAGAGATGGCATGATGCTAAGGTCAAGGAGAAGACGTTTGCTCTCGGGGATAAAGTGCTTGTATTCAATTCGAGGCTCAAGTTGTTTCCCGGAAAGCTTAAATCAAAATGGATGGGACCCTATGAAGTGCTTGAAGTGTTGAATGGACATACATTGAGGTTAAAGGGTCCAAATAATGAATTTGTGGTAAATGGTCATAGAGTGAAGCATTACCTATCTCCTTCTCAAAAGGAGAGGGTGTATGTGGTTACTCTCTCTTCTTAAACTTCTTTTGAGTATTGGTTTAGTGTAGATTTTTTTTTAGTTTTCTTGTAGATTTGGTATGAAGGTGGTTAAGTTCATGAGAAATGCATAAGAGAAAGGACACGGATGCTAAAGGTGGAATGATGATTGTATGCCTCACCACTCTTTACAAACTTAAATTTTAACACTTGTGTTAATTTAAGTTTGGGGGGAGGTTGCGTGGTGGTCACACTTGATCAATTGGAGCTTAAAGTAGGCATAAGAGGTGGAGAAGTTCATGAAGAGCATTGAGAAAACGAATAAGGTATGTCTCACCACTTTTGCAAACTTAATTCGTAACTTGTTTCGATTTAAGTTTGGGGGGAGAGTGCGTGGTGTGATCTATACTTTGTTCAATTGATTGTGTTATCTTGTGTATATATATCATCTTTGCAAAATGGTCATTTTTGAAAAATTTTGAATATATTTCTCATGAGTTAGTATAGTTTTGGTGTGTTTGGTGGTGTTTTGAGTACATTTCGATCCATTCTTGATTATGAGTGTAGCATGGATGACATTGAGTAGTGTTTGAGCATGAATAGGGTATGTGAAGAGTGAAAAACAGGGCAAGGATGGAGTGAAGCAAGAAAAATGAAGAACAGGGCAAACTGCTACACGGGTCGTGCGCCGTGCACGGCCCTGTAGCAGTTGGCCGTGTAGCGGGATCAGAACATGCTACACGGCCAGGATGATGGACGAGTTACGCAGCTCGAGCCGTGTAGGAGAAACGGTACACGGGCCGTGTTCCGCACACGGCCCTATAACAGGTGGCCGTGTAATGGGATCAGAACACGCTGAACGGCCTCACTTGAGGCCGTGCTGCGTAACACGGGCCGTGCAGGGCTTCGACCAGGTTTTAAAAGGGCTTTTTCGTAAGCATTCTACACACTCCCTTTCATCCGTACACATCCAATTCACCCCTCCAAGTACACAAATCTTCCACCAGGTTAGTTTTTGAAGGATTGTGAGTAAAGTTTGTCAAGTTTGCACACCAAATCACTTCTCCACATCCAATTGTTGAAAGGTATGACTTCTTGAACCAAAACTTTTGAATTTTGATATGAATTTAGTAAATTGATATATGGGCTTTGTTCTAATGTGAATTTTATGCTTAATTGATGATGTTCATACATGTTTTGAATAGAATTTTTGAATAAAGTGAATTAGGGTTCATGAGAAATTTGGGGATTTGTGTGAGAATGTTGAATTTTAATAATTGTGTTGTGCTTATTGATGAATTACGTGAGTATGATGTTTATTTGTGAGAGATTAGCTTTAGAAATGTAAGATTTGGGCATGAGGCTATGCAAATTGTATGATGAGAGGATGTTTAAATTTTGTGCATGCCAAGTGTTCGATGAAATGTCTAAGAGAGGAATTCGTTGGAAATTGATGGTCAAATGTGAATAGCATTTTAAGATGATTGAAGTGAGGATTCATATGTGTGATCATGAGTAGAAATTGGTTATAATTGTTGATAGTTGTGATGAATGGTGATAAGTTGTTAAGTGTGAATATGTTTGATAAGTTGTATATTGTTTGTACATTGTAGATGGCCGAGAGGAGAGTTCGCCCTAGGACCGAGGATTTCATTGTGATAACCGACCCTGAGGAGTTATCTAACTTGGATGCCCAGTTGGTAATTGAAGGAATTCATCCGCAGGAATTTGGGGTTGAGTTCGAGGATTATTGGGGAAAGTTTGTGCTTCGCTGGCAAGTGCTAGATCCGAAGGTAAAGGTTACTCGTTTCCAAGATACGGAGACGATGAGGGGACTAGGTATAGAGGAAGATTTGAGGAAGTTATTTCGCTTCTCTCAGATGGAAGCTTTCTTCGATAAGAGGCCGCCAACCTACTATCATCTCACTGCGGAATTCATGAGCACTTTACAAGTGAAGAAAGATAGGAATGGGTATCCATTGTGGGTGACTTTTCAGCTAGACAATGTGTTGAGGGAAAAGGTTCCATTGGCATTTTTGAATGAGTGTTTTGGGTGCCCGCCATGCGAATTCCATCGGAGCTTTTATGCCGGAGGAACTTTCAACCAACAGGAATGGTGGTCAAGCCTTGTGAACGATGGAACTGAGAGAGCAGGGTACGTCCCTAGTGCCTCAAAGGGAACAGCCATCCGGAATCCGGTAATGAGGTATTTGGAGAAGATCGTCTCCAACACTATATTGGGAAGGTTTGAAGGAGGCTCAGTTGGAGAAAAGTAGCTCTACATCATGTATTGTATGTATAAAGAGCTACCGTTTAATGTTGCAGCACACTTTGTGCAACATGCAGAGAGAGTTGCAAAGAGGCAGAGTTCTCAAGGGTTGATGCTAGGAGGGATGATTACAATGATAGCTCAAGGAATGGGAGTTAACTTCGCAGGGATGGAGAATCGTATGGTTAGTGAAGGGTTGAATTACTCACAGCTGATGAGGATGGAATTTTTGACCATGGTAGGAAATCAATACTGTTTAAGGCAGGAGAAGGGAGCTCCATTTCCGTTGCTAATGCCGGAGCTCACTACAGTTTATACAAGGAGAAGGCTTGCAAATTTGGCTATAGGAAGTGTGAACCATTCCAGAGTTGTTAAGGCATTTTATAGAAGAAACAGAGATGAAATGGAACAGGTTCTGAGGCAGGTTAGAGTTGAAGAAAATGAAGAGCTAGCCAATTTGAGGGCCGAGCAAGTGCCTATGGAGGGTGATGAGCAAGGAGAGCAACCGGAGCAGATTGAGTTTGAGGAGCAAGGCCCTGATCCACCACTGTTTGAGGAAGAGGCACCGCCACCAGTCGCACCAGGTCAAGGAGATGAAAGGTGGAACTATATGATGGATGAGGTACGCGACATGAGGCATGTGCAGCAGACATATGGGACTCAGATCAGGGAGATTCGCGAAGTCCAGCAAGAGCATAGAAGACACATTGAAGAATTGAGAGCTGGACAACGAAGGAGGGAGTACTATGAAGAACAAACAAGGGTGCACTCCAACAACATGGAGGAGATGATGACCATGATGTTCAACTTCCAGTTTTCTGCGAACCCTCGAGCCTACATTCCATGGAACACCTATCGTCCACCTCCTCCGCCTCCGGAACAATGAGGGAGTATTTTGAGTGCTTGGCACTTTTGTCCATTCATCTAGCTATTATTTAGAATTTTGGAATTATTATTGCTTAGACATTTGATTTGATTTGTTAGGATTTGATTGGATTGTACTTAAAGTGTTGGTTTTGGGAGGTTTTACTTTGGGTTTTTTTTTTTTCAGTTTTATGCGATTTCCTTTTTGGTATTTTAGTTTGATTTTTCGTTGTTTGATGCGATGGGAGATTGATCTTTATCGTTATGGGTTTGAGTTGATGTGCTTTATTTTCTTTTGATGGATGATTTGATTTATGCATGTTATATGTTTGTATTGTTTGTTGATCCCTTGATTAGTAGGTGATGTTTGTTGTTATTTTAATTCTTGTATAGGTGTGGTTTTGGTGGTATGTTTTGGGAAAGAGTTGAGTAATGTTTTTGAGTATGAGCTATGATGCATTATTTGTGATAGGTGATGGCAAGCAAGTTAATGGTTTCTACTTGTTAAAATTATGACGTGGATTACATAATTTGTTCAATTTTGAGAAGTATGAAGGTTAATTGAGTTTCTTTTGGTCCAAGCAAAAGCTTGTGAGAGTTGAGCCTCAACCGTGCCTCCATGGTTAATTATTGAAGAGAGGACCGGTTGAACTTAGACAAACTAGAACTTGCTCTTGGACTATAGGAATGAAGCCCGAATGGTTGAAATTTGTGAAATGATCTTAGGCCATCCTTGTTGAAAAAAAAAAAAAGTCATGGCCATAAAATTTCCTTACCAAAAACATTATCCCTAGTAAGCCACTTTGAACCTTTAAGCCTATTTCTTGTGATATAAGCACATTACAAGCCTTGAAAACCCATTTAAACCTTATATATAACCTATGTGTGGGTAATTGAGGATGATGATGATTTACAAGGGAAAATGTGGAAAGATATGCAAATGTATATGGAAAGACATGTTGGTCAAGAAAAAGGATGAAAGAGCTCAAGATAAAAGCAAGTGCAACTTCAACAAAAGTGAAAAAGGAGCAAAATAGAAAAATATGCTCAAGGAATACAAAAGTCAAAGACAAGAAGTATGCCATTCAAAAAGAAGCTCAAGAAATCCAAGGAATGATGATGCTTAGTGCTTGTGATTAAAGTAGAAAAGAAAGGAAGCATGAAAGTGAGGACGTTGAAGAAAGGAATCATCTCTTCGATCAACCACACTTGAAAAGTCACTATTATCCAAAGTTTCCTACCTTACCAAAGAGCCTAAACATTACATCCAAAGATAAAGACCTTTTTGATCACTTATTGAAACTAAGGTGGCTTGTGAACATAGTCCATGAGCAAGCCTATGGTGAGTCGATTTTAACCGGTTGATGAGTGTTGATCAAAACCTTACTTCAAAGAGTGTTGAGTGAATTTGATATCCTATGAAAGGCTTGGATTGAAAGGGATTTGATTACTCTTTTGTCATGCTTGAGATTGAACTCGTTAATCTTTCATGTTATAAGTTTGATTATGTAGGGATACTTAACTTGATTTTGAAGTCCTTATTACTTGTGATATATTGTGGTTTATGTTCGTTAGATGTTCTCTAGGTGAAAATTTCTCCTCTTGTTTATCATTTTTTTTAGTTGTTCGAGGATGAACAACACTTTAAGTTTGGGGGGTTGATTGTCGTCATTTTCACCTAGGTTTTAGTGTCTTTATGTGTGTATTTTCGGATGTTTTTATCCGTATTTGTGTTAAGTTTGGTGGAGTTATTGTTATTTTGAGGAAAGTGGTACGAACTGATAGAATTGTGTAAATGAGCTTAAATATGTGTAAAACAGGTCATGGAATGGACAAAAATAGAGTCGGTAGCGAAAGGGAGACGAAGAATAGGCCATGCAGCTGCACGGGCCGTGCGCGGAACACGGCCCTGTAGCAGCTGGCCGTGTAATGTCATCAGAACACGCTGCTCGGCCAGAGATTCAGCCGTGCGCTGCTGCACGCCCCGTGTGCGGAGCTCGGCCCTGTAAGAAGAAGCCGTGTATTATCGTCAGAAAGTGCTGCACGGCCATGATCAAGGCCGTGTATTGCAGCTCGAGCCGTGTCCGGAAGCACGCACAAAAACGCCGAAGTAGGTGTGCCCTACACGGGCCGTGTACTGCAGCACGGGCCGTGTAGGTGCAAAATCCTGTGAAAATTTCAGAATGTTCCGGAAGCTTCTAGAAGGTCCATAAGTGATATAAAACCATGATTGGTGCGAAATTGAAGGAGAGATTCACATTAGATCAGATTGAGAGCAGTTACACACAATCCACACCACATTTCCTCACACACTAGATCCACAATCCATCTACACCATCTAAATCCATCAATTCACCTTGATCTTCATAAATCCATCCATACATCCATCCATTCCATCATCTAAGAAGAGAAAATCAGATTTGTTTGAAGAATTTGGCATGATCAAGGAAGAAGGAGTCTACCTTCAAGGGGAAGCTCAATCTCTTTTATTTTGCTACTTTCTTCATTATATTGCTCATATGGAGCTTGTATTGGATTGTAGTCAATTGGCAATGAATATTTGTGGCTAGTCCTCAAGTGAGGCTAGCAATATGATTGGTTAGGAAATATGTAGATTTTTGCACTATTAAAGCTTGATGAATTGATTGTTATGATTACTTTCTATCATGAATGCTTATTCTCATTTGATGCATGATGTGTGTGGTTAAATTCTCTATGCATAGTGTTAGGATGGCCATTCCAATATTATGTGTGGTGGTTTAATTGAATCATTGATTGTATTAGGTGACTTGGTTAGTATGAGGGGAGGAAAGCCATTCCCTCCAAGTGCTTAGAACCTCATGATAGAACATTAGTGATGAACTAGTGAGGGGAACCAACTTATGATCATAGTACCCATGAGGGAATTGAGAGTAAGACAATCTTAGGAGATTTAAACTTGTAAAAGAGTTGAGAACCTAATCACCTTGGCCATAGGGGTTAGGGGTACAATTGTGATTGCCCTTAATATCATAACTTGAAAGTCATCAATGCTTGAGTGAGTGAGAAGTCTACATAAGACCTTGACCATGATGTTGCTAGCCTTGCTCTCTTCTTAGATACACTTCATCCATTCCATCTCATCTTGCTACTTGATTTGATTGATATTTGCTATAATTAGTTGCTTGTCTAGTTCATTAGTTAATTGATAGAGTAATCATAGTTCTTAAATCAAAACCTTATCTTGATAATCCTTACAAAACATAAATCAATGGAAAATCCGGATACAACTTGAGTTTACCTTTTCCCTTGGGACGACAATACTATAAATTTTGCACTTGGTCACGCGTATACAACAGCGATAGAGTACACTTACTCTTGACATTTTACTAGAAATGCGGCTAAGTTCACCCAATGAGGATGTTTCATAGCACTTCTAAAATCTTTGGGAACAGAAGTAGCAATAAGGGCTTGAATAATTAGAGCGTGAGCCAAGTCTGCTATGTAACGAGGCTTAAAAATTCTTGCTCGAGCCCGAGTGATCGTCGGATGTGAAAAAGTAGTAGGATGTGGAGGTGGTGGTAGGTCCGCTTGTGGCTCAATTGGTATTTGTAATGTTGGAACAAGTTGTGGCGGTGGAGAAATTTGTGGCCCGTTATCTTCTACAAGTGGACAGATGGTGCAAGGTGCCATCAAAGTAGGCCCAGTTTGAGGAGTAGCTTGTGTGGTAGCAAAATGAGCCTCCATGAATGATGGCAATGAATAAGCCATTTTTGGTTCGCAGAAGTCCGAGATGTCACTAGGAATCATGGGATTGACTTTTCCAGAAAATGGAAAATATAATTCATCGAATTGAGCATGCCTTGTGATGAAGATACGGGATGTATGTGGGTTGAGGCACTTGAAACCTTTGTGATTACTGCTATAACCAATGAAAATACATGCCTCGCTACATTTTGAAAACTTGTTTTCTGCATAGTCATGCAGACAAGGATATACACAACAACCAAAAGGATGAAAATTAGCATAATTAGGTAAGGTACCAAATAATAGCTCAAACAGTGATTTTTCTTGAAGTAGGAAAGATGGAATTCGATTTATTGTATAGACAGCAGCAGCAAAAGCTTCATCCCATAAGGTTGTCGGAGCATGAGCATTAAAAAGCATGGTAAGACCTGTTTATGTAATATGACGATATTTGCATTCTGCCCGATCATTTTGAGCAGGTGTGTAAGGGCAAGACATATTGTGTTGAATGCCACGATCCTGAAAAAATTCTTAAACTTTTTTTTAGTGAATTCAGTTCCTCCATCACTTTGAAAAATTTTTATACGACGAGAGAATTGATTTTACACAAGTTTAACAAATTGTACCAAATTCTTAAAAAATCAGATTTAGACACTAACGGAAATATCCAAGTGAATCTTGAATAGTCATCAATGAAAATAACATAATATCGAAAACCATTAGATGAAATAACCGGTGCGGATCCCCAGAGATCACAATAAACCAAGTCTAATGCATTTGATGCACGTTTATTATTAATAGTATATGGCAAACGAGAGCTCTTCGCTAGTTGACATGGATGGCAAAGCGAAGGCTTGGGAAATAAAGATGTAACACTTAAAATTTCCAATTTATTTAAATGTGAAATAATATTATAATGAACATGTCCAAGATGAGCATGCCATAATTCAAAAGATGCAGGAAGATGACTTTTCCGAAGAGCAGTAGCTAAAGCAACATGACCGTTCTCTAATATATAGAGACCATTTTTACATCGTCCCTGGGCGATTGTTTCCTTGTTGGTACGATTCTAAATAATAAAATTGTGATCAGTAAACATGATATCAATTGGAAAATCCAAGGTGAGTTTTACTAACAGATAGTACGTTTTTGGTAATATGGGGTACAACAAGAACATCACGTAAATTGATAAATGATAAATTCAGATTTCCAATATGTGAGATATTAAGATGATCACCATTACCATGATCACAGAGTTGTTACCAGAATACGGCTCGTAATTATTAAGTGTTGAAGGAGAAGCAGTCATATGGGCAGAGGCTTGATCGGTGTGAAATTCACCTAGAATTATGGGCTAAATTGCATGAATTTATGTGGATTTATTTGGATTTAATTCAATAATTAAGCATGATTTTAATAAAAATATTATTAATTGCTTAATTAGTTTGAGAGAGGTATTATTATGTATTTTTGCAGAAAAGGGGTGTTTTGAGCTTGAAAGAGTGATGGAAGAAACGGGAATTAAATTGGGACGAAGACGAAAAAAAGAGAAAATTTGGCAATGACAACATAGAAAAGACAACACTTTTCAGAAAAGTGTTGTCTATTTAGAAGTGCAAAAATTGTCCAGAGAGCTGAAAAATTGCAAGAAAACACGGGCAGATACATAAAAACACGATCGTATTTTTATGCACTTTTGAAAAAAAATTGTGGAGGCTGGGATTCGAACACGTGACCTCTCGGACGCATAAGGCGCCTCCAACCACTTTGCCAAATCACCACATGTGACTAATTCTCGCCCGATTTAAACTTAAACCCTCTTCCTGGAACCTAAAATTCTAAAAATTTCACTCTTGTCCCACATCGAAAATCAACACCAAAACTCCACTCACCTCTCCACTATAATACCTCCTCACATTCATAAACTGAAAATGAAATCCTCATCCATTAAATTTCCAATTAAATAGTGTAGAGAGTTTTTTTTAAAGATCTCCATTTGAGATCCCTTCCCCTTTGGGGGAGGGATCCATTTTAGTTTTAAATATTTTTCTAGATTATGATTTTATTTGCTTTCCTAGAAGGTGGAGACACCAAGGAGAAGATGATCTTCATGGATGTAAAAACTTCATTAAGGTGTAATCTAATCCTATTTATTATCTTTATTTTCTATGTTTTGGTGGTTGATTGAAGGCATGATTATTGATTAATTTATGAAAATATCTTGATTGAATTTCCGGCTTTGATTAGGTTTTATTTATGAAATCCACATGTCTTGTAATAATATGGGATTTATGTCTTTGGTATTAGTGCATTGTGATTAAGTTGTGTATTGTGTATCGGCATGTCTTGTCGTTGCTTTACCCTTGGTTGTTTTGCACGATTATCATATGTGAGTTTTTTCCATTTATTATATGTGGGTTTAATATGGGGGGAGTTTGGCCAAAACCTTCCTATGTTTAGAACAACATAAATGAACACTAGTGAGATCACTTGTGTCCGAGGATTAAACTAGTGAAGGGAACCCCATCCATACGAGCATAGTACCTTGAAGGGAATTGTAAGTAGGATCGATCCTAGGAGCTTTTTAGGGGTTGTGAAGACAATCTACATCCTATTCACCATGGCCATTGGGGATAGATAGAAATAGTGATCGCCCTTATCATGATTTGCTTAAAAATAGAAAACAATTAAAGATATTGGATGATTGACTATATGAGTGTATCATGAAGACTACCATGGCATTGAAAATCCAAAAATATTGTAATTAGATTTATTTTTCCATGCATTTTATTTTCTTTTATTTTTAAACATCATTTCCGATCGTTCCTAACTAATCACGATACTATACCTAAAGGCCATAAATCCTAAATTTCCTTGGGTTCGATATTTTGTTGCTTGGTCGCCCGGACTATAACGACCAATCAAATGGCGCCGTTGCCGGGGAATTTAGTTGTATTTGTGACTTTGGATTTGTTGAGTGGTTAGGATAGGGACATTTTTTTTCTTTGATTTGTTTTTCGTTTTATGGTTGTGTTTGTAGGGACTAAAGCGTGGAGCCATGGTATTGGCCTTGAAGAGCAAAGGAGTGGTGCAAATTGAGGTAACGAACATCTTCCCAACTTAAATTCGACTTTGTCTAATTTAAGTTTGGGGGGCATGTCATTTGTTACTTGAGTTTTCTACGGTTTGAATTATAAATTGTATCCATGAACTCCTACTTGAGCATATTGCACCGGCGCACGTTTAAGTCCTTACTCTTTTTCTTGGCACGTATTTTCTCCTTTTTTGTTGTTTTCAGTTTTTTTTTCTCGTGCTTTTCTCGCTTTATCTTGTTTTCAATAAGGAGAAAATCTTTCTTGGCTCTCTTGTGCTTAATTGTGAGAAATTTTAAGATTATGATTTTTGATTGAAACTTGTGACTAGATGGATTTTTACTTGTGTACTTGTTGAGCTATGATTTATGCTTGTTTTGTGTTGCCTTTCACTACTATAAACCCGTGAGCTTTTGAGCCTTAAAATCATGAAATCAAATGGTTTTTCCTTTCTTGTGTGTGCATCATTCTTTTGTGTGCATTCTAGAACTTACCTTTGTGTCTTCTTGAAACTACACGTGTGTGAAGATTGTTGGAAATGATTTAAGGTCATCTTTGTTTTTACTAGTCACTTAGCCAAATTTATCCTACCAAATGAAATCATTTTGTAGTTTGCCCCTTTGAGCTTATTATCCTTATTTCTTTGGCAACCTACAAATTTAGCCATTTTATCCATATTTTATATCCTAATCACCTTTGTCGATTAGTAGAGGATTAATGGGGATGAAATGGTTGAATTGAGCTTACAAGAGAGTTTGGAAAGAGAGTGGTGAAAGTGCAAGAAAAGAGGGAGAAAAGATGAAGTAAGAAAAAAAATGGAGGTTGAGAAAAAAAATTGAGTAAAGCTTATATAAAAGAAGTATAAAGGAGCTCTACTAGAAAAATGGAAAGAGAGCTCTTGTGGAAAAGAGAGAGAAAAAAAACTCAATAGTGGAAAAAAATAAGAAAAAGGTTCTTTTATTTGTTGGATGGATAAAATTCTCTTTGTGATTAAGGTGGAAAAAGAAAAAAAAAGTGGGAATGAGAGTTGAGGCTACCAACCAACTTGAATTCTTCACTAATTTGAGAAAAGAGAGAGTGAGAGTTGATATTGGCCGTCAACTTAAATTCTCTACTAATCTTGAGCTTACTTTTCCTAAATATTTTTCCTACCCAATACCAAAGAGCCTACATTACAACCCCATATAAAGACCTTATTGATTCAATAATCAACACACATACAAGTGGTGGAGAGCGTAGACTTTTGGCAAGCAAATGGTAATGTCATGCATTTGAATCGATTTTTGAGAGTATACACTTCTCTCATACACCCTTTGAGTGTGAGAGTGAAAACCAAAATATAGAGAGGAGTAGTGAAGGTCTCACTTGCTTGTATATTTCCTAAGCTTAACTTGTATGCACTTAAATTGATGTCTTGTCTCTTGTTTTGACTGAATTGAAATGGTTTTGAAATGACTTGATATCTTGATTCAATTCTAGGTGAATTCCCCTCCTCGTTCTTTCTTTTCTTTCGTTGCTCGGGGATGAGCAACACTTTAAGTTTGGGGGGTTTGATCGGTGTGAAATTCACCTAGAATTATGGGCTAAATTGCATGAATTTATGTGGATTTATTTGGATTTAATTCAATAATTAAGCATGATTTTAATGAAAATATTATTAATTGCTTAATTAGTTTGAGAGAGGTATTATTATGTATTTTTGCAGAAAAGGGGTGTTTTGAGCTTGAAAGAGTGATGGAAGAAACGGGAATTAAATTGGGACGAAGACGAAAAAAAAAGAGAAAATTTGGCAAAGACAACATAGAAAAGACAACACTTTTCAGAAAAGTGTTGTCTATTCAGAAGTGCAAAAAATTGTCTAGAGAGCTGAAAAATTACAAGAAAACACGGGCAGATGCATAAAAACACGACCGTGTTTTTATGCACTTTTGAAAAAAAATTGTGGAGGCTGGGATTCAAACACGTGACCTCTCGGACGCATAAGGCGCCTCCAACCACTTTGCCAAATCACCACATGTGACTAATTCTCGCCCGATTTAAACTTAAACCCTCTTCCAGGAACCTAAAAATTCCAAAAATTTCACTCTTGTCCCACATCGAAAATCAACACCAAAACTCCACTCACCTCTCCACTATAATACCTCCTCACATCCATAAACTGAAAATGAAATCCTCATCCATTAAATTCCCAATTAAATAGTGTAGAGAGTTTTTTTTTAAGATCTCCATTTGAGATCCCTTCCCCTTTGGGGGAGGGATCTATTTTAGTTTTAAATGTTTTTCTAGATTAGGATTTTATTTGCTTTCCTAGAAGGTGGAGACACCAAGGAGAAGATGATCTTCATGGATGTAAAAACTTCATTAAGGTGTAATCTAATCCTATTTATTATCTTTATTTTCTATGTTTTGGTGGTTGATTGAAGGCATGATTATTGATTAATTTATGAAAATGTCTTGATTGAATTTCCGGCTTTGATTAGGTTTTATTTATGAAATTCACATGTCTTGTAATAATATGGAATTTATGTCTTTGGTATTAGTGCATTGTGATTAAGTTGTGTATTGTGTATCGGCATGTCTTGTCGTTACTTTACCCTTAGTTATTTTGCACGATTATCATATGTGAGTTTTTTCCATTTATTATATGTGGGTTTAATATGGGGGGAGTTTGGCCAAAACCTTCCTATGTTTAGAACAACATAAATGAACACTAGTGAGATCACTTGTGCCCGAGGATTAAACTAGTGAAGGGAACCCCATCCATACGAACATAGTACCTTGAAGGGAATTATAAGTAGGATCGATCCTAGGAGCTTTTTAGAGGTTGTGAAGACAATCTACATCCTATTCACCATGGCCATTGGGGATAGGTAGAAATAGTGATCGCCCTTACCATGATTTGCTTAAAAATGGAAAACAATTAAAGATGTTGGATGATTGATTATATGAGTATATCATGAAGACTACCATGGCATTGAAAATCCAAAAATATTGTAATTAGATTTATTTTTCCATGCATTTTATTTTCTTTTATTTTTAAACCTCATTTCCGATCGTCCCTAACTAATCACGATACTATACCTAAAGGCCATGAATCCTAAATTCCCTTGGGTTTGATATTTTGTTGTTTGGTCGCCCGGACTATAACGACCAATCAAGGCTCCAGTATCCTAGTACCAATCTGATATGGTGGAAGAATTAACGTTGCAATTAGCCAGGAAAGCTTCTGGGAGGTTGGCAGTGGACTGATTTGTTTTCTGAGAGTAGTGATCCGGACATCTGTCAGCGTAATGTCCAGTAGTTCTGCAAATTTGACAGTGAGGAGTGATAAGTCATATATTAGCATGTTTATTTAGTGGAAATTCAAGTCTATTGATTTAATTATATGATATTTATATGCTAATATTAACTTATATTGTTTTTGAGATATAATTGCTTTAATTATTTGAATTAATGTGGAAAAAGGTTATTAAAGGAGCAAATAAGGAAATAAATCAGACAGCATATTTTTAGGATCGGATCTCTCCAAATCTGTGGCATGATCGATCAAAAGAAAAAAAGATAGATAAGAAAGAGATCCTGGAGATATTTTTGTAAGAGAGAAATAAGGAAGGAGATCAAGTAGGATTACTTAGGGATCAAGACACAGATATATATGGAAGATATTTTATTTATTCTAGGAGGCTGCTTCAAAGGGAAAATACACGATACTTTTCCAAGACAGAAGAGGACGTGAATTCCAGCAGGATGGCAGCGGTTTTTCTCCTTACTCTAAGGCAGATTAGGCGTGAAGATGGATATCATCGTTTTTTATATTTTAATTCTGTTTTTGCTATGAACATGAGGGGCTAATCCCTTTTTCTAGTTTAGGATTTCGTGAACCTCCCGTAGAATATTAATTTAATTATTAAGGGTTTTTCATTGAATCTTGTGTGCAAGTTTATTTTATTACATGCTTTGATGTTCTTTATAGAATTTTGATAATTGTTTTAGTCTGGCCAACTAGTTTAATTATTTTATTGCTTACTGTTATTCCATGATCTACAATCCGTAATTGTTGTAAGAATTGGATTAAGTAACAAATAGAGATTATTCCCTCTAGGTGTAATAGAATCTAGGTTATATGATTCCTAGCCAGATTTCGTAGCATAGTAATTCTATATTTAGAGTCTTAATGGGTTTATGAGTTCGAATTTATAGGGTCACTCGTAAATAGTTCAACTTAGTGGTCATATCCTAATTGATGAACATAAGAACATTTGGGTTTATTGATCGTACCGTCAATCTAGGGATTTGAGTTTGCACACTATGCTAGATGTTTAAGTCGTATAATTAATTAATTTAGTAAATGGGAGGGGATCGTCATCCTAAACTAGGCTTTTTATCAATTGGTTAATTTTATAATTAATTTTCATCTACTTTGTTATTTAAAAATTGAGTTGATTTATTACTTGTGTTATTTTCATATTGTCACCAAAACAAAACCCCCCTTTATTTATTTTATTATTTTCAACATTTTAATTTAATTAAAATTCATTATACTCTCTTGAGTTCGATCCGTACTTGCCATTATACTAAGTATTGTAGTAAGTCAGAAATAAATTATATTTTGGTAGGCCGACAATAGCTTATCAAATTTGGTGCCGTTTGCTCGGGGAGTAAAATTGAATTTTGTTAAATTTTTGTGTTTCTAATATTTTTCTGCATTTTTACAGGTTCTAGAATTTTTTTGAATTTTTTTGGAATTTTTTAATTTTCCAGTTACACTGACACTGAACCCTTCAGTGTCAGAAGACCCCCGTTTTCAAAATTTTTTCTGTTAATGATTACTCGATATTCTGGTAAAAAACAGCTTGAATACATTCCATAAATCGAGAAGACTACTCAAAAGTTGAGGAAGGAGTCCCGGAAGAAGAAGGAAAATAAGTTCGTCCATTGGCGAAACCGCCAGAAACCTTACCGAACTTGAACTTGCAGCTGATCCACTTCATCTTGAAGAGGAGAATTCTGAATTTTCTGATTTAGAGGAGGAAGATATTATAGGATCTTAGCCCAAAGAGGAAAACATGGCTGCAAATACTGAAAAAACTTTGAATGAATTGGCAAATCCGGATGTAGTCCACCAGGCACTATGCATTAACTTTCCTGCAATTACTGATAATACTGTATTTGAATTGAAATCGGGATTGATTCACTTACTTTCTACTTTTCATGGTCTTTCAGGTGAAAATCCTCACAAGTTTTTGAAGGAGTTCTCGGTTGTATGCATGAGCATGAAACCAAACAGAGTGATGGAGGAAATGATCAAGCTTAGTGCATTCCCCTTTGCAGTGAAGGACATGTCAAAGGATTGGTTGTATTATCTCCCTTCTGGATCGATTAATACGTGGGTCGAAATGGAGAAACTTTTTCTCCAAACTTACTTTTCGGCCACTAGAGTTGCTGGCTTGCGTAAGAAGATATCTGGAGCTCGTCAGATGCAAGGGGAGAGTTTACATGAGTATTAGGAGAGATTTAAATGCCTCACATCAGCATGCCCCCAAATCAAATAAGCGACCAGTTGCTATTGCAATACTTCTATGAAGGGTTGTCGATTATGGATCAAAACATGCTTGATGCAGCTAGCGGAAGAGCTTTTATGATGAAAACACCTACTGCTGCTAGAGACTTGATTACTAGCATGGCTGCCAACACTCAGCAGTTTGGCACACGTGATCCATCTGTTAGAGAAGTGAAGGAGGTCCATGATTCCAAGTTGGAGGAAACTTTGAACAAGTTGACAACTGCTGTGGAGAATCTTGCTAAAGAAAAATGGGTAAACCCTCCATCTTGTCAATATTGCTTAACTAATGATCATTCTACTCTTGATTGCAGGGTTACACCTAGTGAGGAACAAGTAAATGCCATGGGGCGACCTTATGATCCCTTCTCTCAAACCTACAATCAGGGTTGGAGAGATCATCCTAATCTCAGTATGGCAGTGGACAAGGAGGAAATTGGGGGCAACAACAGTTTCAAGAGCAGAGAGTGGTTAATAGGCAACAAGATAACCTCAAGATGGTGGAAATCGCCAACAAGGCGGGGCAAGTTTCGGAGCTTCATTTGAGGAAATGATGAAAGAGATGACTGCCAACAATCTGAAATTCCAAGTGTCTACTCAGACGTCCATCCAAAACTTGGAAAATCAAATGAGTCAATTGGATACAATCGTAGGCCAGATGCAGGCTCAAAATAGTGGGAAGTTGCCCTCACAAACGGAGGTTAATCTTAAGAATGTAAGTGCCATTACACTGCGAAGTGGAAAACAGTTGGAGAAAGTTGTACCGTCCAAAAAGCTTGACCAAGACGTGGAGAAAGATGATGTAGAACCTGCTGGAATGGTGGAGGATCAGACCGATCAGTTTGGGATGGAAAAATCTGATGTTCAGAAATGTAACACTGACACTGAACCCTTCAGTGTTAGAAGGTCCAAAAAAATCGGGTTAAAATTTCTGACCCTATCCCTTTTAATATTAACTATTTGCCCTTTCCAATCAGGTTTAAGAAGCCGGACAGCACTGATAAAGATAAACAAATTCTTGAGGTATTTCGAAAAGTGGAGATCAATTTACCTCTCATTGAGGCAATTAAGCAGATTTTGAGATACGCCACATTCTTGAAGGAGTTGTGCACCAATAAAAAGAAGTTGAAAGGAGATGAAAAAATGGTGATGGGAGAAAATGTTTCAGCTGTCTTCCAGCAAACGTTACCTCAGAAGCCAAGGATCCTGGCATGTTTGTGGTTCCTTGCAAGATTGGGAATTTTAAGGTGGAGAGAGCCATGTTGGATCTTGGCGCTTCCATCAACGTGATCCCTCGATCGGTGTTTGAAAAGGTGGGTGTGGGAGAGTTGAAAAAGACTAGAGTTGTCATCCAGCTTGCTGATCAAAGCCAGGCATACCCAGATGGAGTCATTGAGGATGTTCTTGTTCAGGTACATAAACTCGTATTCCCTGCTGATTTTTATGTGTTAGAAATGAATGAACACCCATCGAATTCCACTCCAATTTTGTTGGGAAGACCGTTCCTCAACACTTTACGCACTAAGATAGATGTGAGTGAAGGTACTCTCACGATGGAATTTGATGGGCAGGTCATTAAATTTAACATATATGATGCTATAAAATACCCTGATGATGCTAACCTGCTTTCTGTTGTGAGTACCATTGAGCCAATTGTCCAGGAACACTTCGAACTCACTAGTAGAGATGCATTAGATACAATCATTGAACATGGAATCATGAAGGAGGATGATGAAGATGGGATAATGAGAAGCTGAATCATTATGTAAATGTTTTGCATAGTTCTTCTCAGAGAACGAGCACCTTAGATGTAGCCTCTGTTAAATTGCCTGTTAATTTTCCTAAAGACGTTAATTCAGTTTTTGCTTTGAGTGTTGTTGAGCCTTTGGTGTAGGATTATTTTGAACTAACTCGCAGGGATAACTTAGACACCATAATTGAAAATGGAAGTATGAAGGAGCATGAGAAAAGTTGAGAAAAGAAAAGCTTGGTGAAGTGCCAAAGTTAGAGTTGAAAGCATTCCCCGAACACTTGAAGTCCTCGTTCTTGGGGCCAAACCATGAACTCAAGAAATATCATAAAAGGTTTCGCACTATTGAGTCGATCGAATGAAGTTGAAAGAAGTTCTTCATACTTGAAAGATGCACCTTGCCTAAGTCGAGCCAACCACAATAAAAAAAGGAGCTGATTGGGAGGCAACCCAATTTTCTTGCTTTATTTTTGTTTATTTTAATTTATTTATTTTCTTTTATTTTCAATAGGGTGTCTGATTGCTCAATTTTAATTTTTTAGGATTGCAGATATATCAGGAGTAGCCCAACTATGTTAGCCCAAGATGGAAGTGACAAAAAAATAAACAGAGCCCAAGTCATGAATTTAATCGAAGTCTGAGGAAGCCTAACGAGAAATCAAAATTCCCAAATACTTGTCTGCTCAGAACACGATTTCTTCCACAATTTCTTGTTCGTGAATTTTGCAATGCCATTAGGAGCCCAATTTCTTGTCCTCCACTTCGAATTGAAGCCGTGAATTCTTGATTCACCATGGAGACGTTACGTTCCAGCATTCGAGCAAGGAAGAAACAGCAGAAGGAAGATGAGGTAGAATCGTCGCGGGCGATTGTTGTATATCGCGAACCCAACATAATTGCTGCCTTCTGTGTCCGACGATCCCCATGCTGTCGTTGCCAGTTCTAATTTTGGCATGCAAACTCCAGTCCCAACCACGACTTCCGTAGGAGACACCGCTTTATGTTCTGTTCCAGAAGAAGATCCTCCATGCCCAGTCGCCAGCGCAGTAAGCAGCCGCCGCCCGGTCTGATTCCAAAGAGCATACTCTGGCCCTGCACTCCAAGCCCGCGCACTCCAAGCCCTCAACTGCCGAAGGGGATGCTTCCAGCAACCCCGATGCCGCTGCCTGTAATGAGCCCAGCGAGAACACTTCAGCACCGGAAGACGCCGTGGACGAGGTACTGGGATAGCCACGCCACGAAATCAGGTGTATTCTACCCATTTTCATATTCAATTGCTCTTTTATACTTGGTTTTGTTTGGGGGCTAGCAAATGTTTAGGTGTGGGGAGGGATTTTAGATGCTAATTGGGATAGAAAAGTTATGTCAAAATGCTTTATGATTTTCATACTTGTGGCTCTTTTTGATTGGCTTTGGTGCAAGTAAGTTTTCATTGTGGATATTAAGTTCTGGGTTTGGTGAATACTTGCTGAAATGTGGAGTTAGAGATCCTGATCTGGTGCATGTTTATGTGATTTCTAATTTTGAAATTTCATTTGTTGGATGGGCAATATTGCTGGATTCTTTGATTTTTGGTGAAAAGTTGTCAATTTCTTGTCCTATGTCTTATTCTTGTTGTCCTCTAAATTTTATATCGATGTGGAGTTTGAAAATTTGAGAAATAAAGTCTTTTGAGGTGATGACGGTGATGCATGATTGAGGGGGTGACAGTGATGTTGAGGAGCTACTGAAACTTGATAATCTTTGCAAGATTTTTGTGATTGTAGTGGCTCATTTTTTTTTCGAATTTCATGGCAAATTACCCAATATTTGGTGAGCTTTTGAGCCTTAATGAGCTATCATCTATAAGCTCCATTGTTTCTTTCTTGAGTGCATTGAATTTGAATTGCTCATTCTAGAACTTGCTCTTTTGAATGCATTTCAAGATCATGTGATTGGTTGTGTGTGATAAAATGATAAGAGCACTTAGGTTTAACCCTCTTGGCTTTTATTGTCCTACCTAATCATGAAAACTTTAGGGAATCCAAGTTGAGCCTAAGTCTTTTCTTTGGAATATGAGCATATAAATGAACCTAAAATCCCCATTTCTTTCTTTGACTCTTCCGTTTGAACCCTTCATTACTTTGCAATGTGTGAATCTTGTAGTACGCTGATGTTGTTGAAGTTGAAGGGAGTTGTGAAAAAAATATATGGTTGAGAAGAAAAGAGAAAATGAAGAAAGAAACACGAAAGTAAGGAAAGAAGGATGGAAAGTTGAAAAAAAGAAGAAAAAATCTTGAAAAAAATTTAAGGAAAAAATGGTGGCATAAACTATTTGTATTGAGTTGCTGAAATTATCTAGTGAGCAGTGATTCTTTTAAGTGTGACACCTGCTGTTCCAAATGTTGAAAAGGAGCAGGTGTGGGGAGAATATTATTGCTAGAAAAATGCTGATTGAAAGGGAAAATTTGAGGTTTGATTTGTAGAGATCACATGTTGTAAAATGGTACGTTTTAGCCAATCTTATCTCTCTTTTTATCTTACCCTGTCCTGAAGCCCCATTACAACGCATTCAAAGACCCTTTGATTGTTGTACATGATCAATCTAGAATTGGTGGAGATTTAATTTGGGAGCAAGCCTATGGTAATGACTTTTCTTGTTCAATTTTTTAGTGATCCTGCTACCTAAATCATATATTTGAGTGTATTTGAGTGAATCTTTGTGAGGCCATGGAGTTTTGAAAGATTTGATGCCATGAAAGTTGCAAACTTTGAGTGAAGAGTCAGTTTTCATACTAGTTCTGAATGCTCATTGGTTACTTTTTTCTTGTTGTGTGTGACTATCATTTGCCATCTAAGATGAAGTTCTTTGAAAAGGTTTTCTATTCTCTATGGTTTTGGTTTGCTTGAGGAAAAGCAAAGTTTAGATGTGGGAAGATTTGATAAGTCATATATTAGCATGTTTATTTAGTGAAAATTCAAGTCTATTGATTTAATTATATGATATTTATGTGCTAATATTGATTTATATTATTTTTGGGAGATAATTGCTTTAATTATTTGAATTGATGTGGAAACAGGTTATTAAATGAGCAAATAAGAAATAAATCAGTCAGCATATTTTTAGGATCGGATCTCTCCATATCTGTGGCATGATCGATCAAAAGAAAAAAAGAGAGATAAGAAAGAGATCCTGGAGATATTTTTGGAAGAGAGAAATAAGGAAGGAGATCAAGAAGGATTACTTAGGGATTATGACACAAATATATATGGAAGATATTTTATTTATTCTAGGAGGCTGCTTCAAAGGGGAAATACACGATACTTCTCAAAGACAGAAGAAGACGTGAATACCAGTAGGATGGCAGCGATTTTTCTCCTTACTCCAAGGCAGATTAGGCGTGAAGATTAAAGTTCATCGGATATCATCGATTTTTATATTTCAATTCTGTTTTTTGCTATGAACATGCGGAGCTAATCCCCTTTTCTAGTTTAGAATTTCGTGAACCTCCCGTAGAATATTAATTTAATTATTAAGGTTTTTTTATTGAATCTTGTGTGCAAGTTTATTTTATTACATGCTTTGATGTTCTTTATAGCATTTTGATAATTATTTTAGTCTGGCCAACTAGTTTAATTATTTTATTGCTTACTGTTATTCCATGATCTATAATCCGTAATTGTTGTAAGAATTGGATTAAGTAACAAATAAAAATTATTCCATCTAGGTGTAATAGAATCTAGGTTGTATGATTCCTAGCCGAATTTCGTAGCCTAGTAATTCTATATTTAGAATCTTAATGCGTTTACGAGTTCGAATCCATAGGATCACTCGTAAATAGTTCAACTTAATGGTCATACCCTAATTGATGAACATAAGAACATTCGGGTTGATTGGTCGTACCGTCAATCTAGGGATTTGAGTTTGCACACTAAGCTAGATGTTCAAATCGTATAATTAATTAATTTAGTAAACGGGAGGGGATCGTCATCCTAAACTAGGCTTTTATCAATTGGTTAATTTTATAATTAATTTTCATCTACTTTGTTATTTAAAAATTGAGTTGATTTATTACTTGTGTTATTTTCATATTGTCACCAAAACAAAAACCCCCTTTATTTATTTTATTATTTTCAACACTTTAATTTAATTAAAATTTATTATACTCTCTTGGGTTCGACCCGTACTTGCCATTATACTAAGTATTGTAGTATGTCAGAAATAAATTATATTTTGGTAGGCTGGCGACAGCTTATCAAGGAGGGCGTTTATGTGTACCACGACCCTTTCCTGGAAAGAATGAAGGGCATGAAGATGAGGGAGGTCTACGTCCTCTGCCTCTGCCAAAATTGGGATGGTTATGTGTAGAAGCAGTTGCGGTGAAAGCTGCAGTTGAATAATCTGATTGCTCCATGGATGACTGAAATAAGGCAAACCTTTCAGCATCATTGACAATGGCATCAAAAGAAGGGAAAGGCGATCGGGTGAGTTGCGAGGCGGAGAAACTGGAAAACGATGGACCAAGGCCACGCAAAAACCAGTGGGCCTTGTCCGTTTCATCAACTGGTCGTCCAATGGAGGACAATTGATCGCATAACCCCTTGAAGTTGCGTGCGTACTCAGTTATAAATTTTGTTCCAAGGCGTTGCAATTGAAGATCATCTTTAAGGTGAATCTCTCTCGATTTTGAGGAATGAGAGAAAGTCGCTTCAAGTGCTAACCATACGGTGCGGGCGTTAGTACATGAAATGATGACAGCCATGGATTCTTCTGTTAGAGAGGAGAGTAGAAGACCAAGAAGACGCTGATCTTGAGAACGCCAAGATTTGTACGCCGGATTCTGTATTTCATTCCCATCAGAATCTTTAATGATAGAAGCAGGTGGTGGGGATGGCCCATCCACATGGTCCAAAAGGTTTTGACATAAGAGTATCGTTGTCGTTTGAGTTTTCCAGAAAAGATAGTTTGAGGAGGAAAGTTTTATTGTCACCATGTGAATAAGGGTGGCAAAAGGTAATGCATCTATAGAGATGGAGGTCATGATAACTTTCTGGCCGTGTTAAAATGAGGAAGAAGAAGGGTGAAGAATTTGGGAATTTGATTATCCTGCTGATTGTTTGATTGTATTCTAAAAGTCTAGCTTTAGTATGAACAATGTTATAACAATATTTGAAATGAGAATCATATGATCAAATGATTGCATCTTATAATTTATTTTATATGCATGATGCAAAAGTCCATTTACTTTATACTGTAGGTAATATGTTATGCGACAACACGCGGAAGATCATATTATCGGTTTCTTTATAAAGTATAAACAGATACTCACAACTGAGATAGACGGGGACTCTCTATCGGTATGGTTGTAGTGTGGTTCGGTATTAGCTTGTCTTGGCTATAGAATCACATTAGTGCACTCGTGTGTATTGAGTAGGATCGCCTGAGATCGTTCTTCTTATACTGATTATATAGTAGAACTTGATCTCTGTTATTATGGAAGTTTGTGCTCTTAATCCCTATACAATAACCTCGACACGTAGGGCAGTATGTATTTCTTTGATTCATCAATGGGTGAGATTTATAAGTATTAAATCAACGAACTCGATGAGTTGGGAAATAGTGTTGTATCTATGGTGTGCTGTTAATTGTAGAAGGAATCCATGTCCGATATAGGTTGATGATGTCCCCTTGAGGAGCTCATAAGGTTTATCATGTAAATCTTGCAAGTGGATTAATTTTCGGCATGATAATAAGGTTGAGTGGTACTACTCTCGGATGAGATATTAATTAATTTGAGTTGTCAGTAACTTAATTAATTAATGGGCATTTTATATATTAAACATGGGGAGACTTCGGGCTCATAATAAGAAGGAGCCCAAAACGTAATTTTGGGTTGGAGTGGGTAGTGCAGTAATAATAATTTAGTGGAATTTATTATTATTATTGGATTAAATATAAGCTTTGGGCTAAGCTTGGATATTTAATCCAATGGAGGCCCAACTCCAATTCTCCTCCTGATCCCTGCTGTAGCCCAGTATATAAGTGAACTCAGCTTCTTGGAACCCTAGGTATTCCTGCGCCTTTTTTGACGTAAGTTAGGGAAAGAAGCAGATTGAGAGATCCTGCAGACTGTTGCCCACACAACAGCAGGATCACACTTGGGACATACAGTAGAAGATCAGAGGTAGTTCTCTACAGATCATCCTCTACACCAACCCAAAAGTACGGTAAACGTTTATATTCGCTTCCGCTATTATCGTTTATCTGAAATCCTAACGGATCACGTTGAACCATACGATCTAATTGCCAACAATTGGTATCAGAGCGTTGGTTTCGTGGTGAGACGTGAGACGTTGGTTAGGGTTATTGTGATTATATGATTATGTGAATGATCTAGATGTGATCACAATTATTTTTGCTTCTCGTGTTTCTATTATCAAAATCATAGCATGAGATTAGGGTTTCATATGTGTTGATTAATCATATGTGCTTGGTCGATTATTACGGCGTGCGATCATTGTTAATTGTACACGCTGATTCTCACACACGATTGCCCATGAGCGATGGGTGACGGAGAACGCCACGCTGCTGGATCGTCGGAGGCCTGGCTATATATCACCAGCGACAATGGCTGTTGATGGCGTGAATGATGGAGAAAGGCAGCACTGGATAGGGAAACCTTGTCTCGTGGACTATCGCGATGAACGGCACAGGCGCTGATACTCGATGGGAGGCATGTCGACTGACCGGCACTGAAAGTCGATGGCAAGAACCTGGAGCACGCCAACGATGGGGTTAAGGCGGCTGTGACAGGAACTGGGTGGCGATCGAGACATTGGACCTGTAATACTGGTTTCAGACGAGTCGACTGGTGATTCCAGTCGAGTCTGAGGCCACTTCTGAGAAGGTTCTGAACGAGTCCTGACACTTCCGAGCGCGTCTTGTGGAGCTTCTAACTCACGACCGGCGATACTGCAAGACGACGGGTTTGGTCTCGGCTGCTGAAATCAATCGCTAACGACTATGGGTAAAGCTGCGACTCCTAGCAGCAACATCCCTGGTCAAGTCGACGGAGGTTTCCGGGTGGGTCCCCTAGTTATTCCAAGCGTGTCATCGTCTGCAGCCTGGCGTGGCTGGTCGCTGGTGGGAGCATGGCAGGTGCCTGGCGGTCTTTGGGCACGTTGGATCGACGCACGGTGGTGGGCTGACGGCACTACCGCCGAGAGCAGCGGCACCTGTTCGTGGCGGTTGAAGGTGGCGCTACGGATGCCTGGGCATGGTTGAAAGGCTGATCGCTGTCGACACGATGGATCGTGAGACCGGCAAGGTGTTGTCGTGGTGTGCCAGCACTGCTGCAATGTCTGGGCTGTCGAGGCGACTCCGGTTGGCTGACGGGACGGCTGCCGGCAGCAGTGGGGCCATGGTGCGCCGGTGGGATCTGCTGGTGGCTGCCGGTGAATGCTCCATTTTGTTCGTTGCAGCTGGAAGAATCATGAAGCCACGGCGGCTGTTATTAGGGCAGCAGTTTGGAGATTTGGGCTGTCTAGCTGGGCTTTGATTTGGGTTGTTGGGCCCAAATTTTTAATAGTGGTTCTTTTTGGGCTGCTCAATTAATTTTAATTTGGTTTTGGGCTATTGGGCCCAATTTTAATTAAAATGATAAATGGGCTGCTGGGCAATATTAATTGCTGGATTTAATTAATTGTGGGATTTGTGTTGGGCCAAGTTTATAGCAAAAATTAGCGGGATAAATGGGCTTAATTAATTTATTAATGGGATGCTCATTTTATGCTGTTGTTGCTTGAGTAGATTGGGCCCATTTAATTGATTCTCTAATTATGCAATTAATTGAGATATATAATTGATTTAATTGTTTTATTTGACAATTAATTGTTATATATGAAAGACATGTTCTATGTGATTTATTTATTTAAATTGCTGTTAATAGAAGCATGTCTAGGTTGTATATTTTATTCTGGAATATTATATGCATGTTAAAAACCCTCGGTGTTAAATAACTAAGTGGGAGAGGGGATTGGTATTATTAATTTCCACAGCCTCCATTATTGGTTTGTAAGTGATGTGAGTAAACTTGCGTGTTGGCAATAGGCCTTCCTCCCTAACGGATGAATTTATTTACGGATCACTGGTACAAACTTCATTAAATAATTATTGTGTGTAATGTGGTGCATAAACTTGCGTGTTGGCAATAGGCCTTCCTCACTAACGGATGAGTTTGTGTGCAGTTCACTAGTACAAACTAATAATAGATGATTGTAGGAAGCTATCCGAGCTAGTGTGTACTTCTCCAACTGTAAGGCACACAAGCTCGCGCAGTGGACTTGGGATCAAATATTGGTGTACACTTAGGTGTAAATAATTAGTATCCTCCCTAACGGAGTCACTGCTATTATTTGCATGGCTAAAGAGGAACCGACTATTAATTATTTTGTCATAAAGTTAGGTTGACAAATGAAATTAATGGGTAAAACCTTCTCTTGTAAATGTTTGGGTTTGTAAACGTCCACACTAACGTGGCTTGCAGACTCACGGTGCTTGAGATGTCGGTGAATTTTATTTTTATATTGTTTTAAGGGAATCAATATAAAAGGATAAAATTCGAAGATTTGATCGGAATATTTATTTGTGATTCTCTGAATTTCGAATGGTTTTATTTCACTAATTATTAACTAAAAGAAATTATATTTACTTGTCCAAATTAGATGATTGGAAAAGAATCTTGGTTTTGAAAATTACTGCTTAAGAAAATACATGTGTATTCTCACAAAGGACGCCTCATGATGCCTATTAAAGTCTCTAGTGAAGAGATGAGAGGTTCATAGAAATATGATGGTCTCATGTAACTCTTCGGATACTAGAGTAAATTAAAAGGCAAAAGATCATGGTTGAATTGATGAATGAATTGGAAGAGCTTGGAATAGAAATTGAAAGGGAAACCTAAATCAATTTATTCTTCACAATTTGCCTGGATGTTTTGAGCAAGTTCTACCTGAAATACGAGAGGTTGTATATGGTGGGAAACTTCTAACAAAACATGTGGCAAAAGAAAGCCAATTTTCATCATGATGTGAACAAGTTTAATATCTTATTCACTAGTTATTTAAACATGATTAGTGATGGCATCTACTGACACGAACTGTGTAGATACTGGAATCACTAAATGTTTATCACTTAGTAATGATAAGATTGTTATGACATGGGTAAAACTACAAAGGTAGTGGCTATTGCAGTGGGAGTTATTTATTTATCTCATGATAAGAATAAACGATTGATTATGAGAAATTGTCTTTACGTACGTTTCATAGAAAGAATTTGATTTCGGTTTCTATGCATTAACGGATGGATACTTCATTTCATTTAAATGACATAGTCATAGTGATGAGGAATGGGGCTATAATCTGTTATAGTACGTTGGTGGATAATGTGTATACTCTTGAATCATGTACATCCCACAGATGCAACAAATTGTAATTAATAATGCATCTTCTAATATTAGTAAGAGAAAGGAACCTTCAAAGATGAACTAAATATACATTTGGCGTCTAAGATTAGTTCATTTTACTTGAGTAGGATTCAAAAGTTGATAGCCGATAGATCGTAAGGTTTATCTGAAGTGGAAACTATCGGACTTACGAGTCTTGCTTGGAAGTAAAAATGATTAACTGCCTTTTCAAGGCTGTGGGGTTTAGAGCCAAAGATATATATGTTGGAATTAGTTCATTCTGATTCAAGTGAACCTAACAATATCCAGGCAAGAGGTGGTTATGAATATTCAAAGATTATTCTGGATATCGATATATTTATTTGATGCACTGCATGTCTAAGCTCTTGGATTAATTCAGGAATTGTAAGGCTGGTACAGTGAAGCATCATGGAAAATATATCATATCATTGCGATTCAATCGTGATGATGAAAACCTCTTAGGATAGTTAGTAACTAATAATCAGAAGTTGAGATTAAATCTCAAGTTGACTACACCGGGCATGCCCCAGCTGAATGGTGTGGTGGGTAGAAGGTATAAGGCTCTTATGGTTATGATTAGATAGATGATGAATTATTTGGAATAATTAAATTCATTTTATAGATATGCCCTAGATACAGTAATTCGTGAAACGTTTGTCTGTATATGGGATATCCTAGAAAAATGGAGGGTGATTTATTTAGTCCAAAAGATCGAAGGATAATTGTTAACACAATAACTAAAATTTTGGAAAAGGACTATGTAATAAATCACAAACCCATGTATGAGTTATTCTAAAGGAAATGAGAGGAAAACACAAAGTATCAGTACCAAGTGTATAAGACGATATACCACAAGGTAAACTGCAAAGCGTGTCACGTCTGATACACAATTACATGTAGTGCCTTGTCGTAGTGGGAGGGTTGTTTGACAACCCATAAAATATATGTTTTGGGAGAGTCGTGAGACTTGATCCCTAATAAATATGGTATTGTCCCACGGATACGACGTAGCACTACAAGATTAAAATGCGGAATCTTAGTAAGTTGCAATGAATGTTGAAATAGAATCTACGGATTCTATATTAAGTCTGAGAACTTGTATGACTACTAAATGGTGTAAAAGCTATTGCAAGTGGTCAATAGGAAATAAAAGAGGATCATACGGAAAGGTGAAATCCTTGAAAGCAAAGCTTGTTGCGAAAAGGTGTACTCAGAAAGAAATGGTTCGATTATGAGGGAACATATTCGCTGGTAGCTATGCTTAAATTGATCCGAATTCTTTTATTTATTGCTGCTCATATTGAATTATGAGGAACAACAAATAGATGTCAAGACAGCTTTTCTGAATGGAAGTCTTGAGGAAAATATCTATGTGAAGCAACCAGAGTGATTCATTGCAAAGTACCAATAGCATTTTGATAGTAGGCATAAAACTGTCCAGCGATGGACTAAAGCAAGCTTTGAGATCGTGAAGCATCTGTTTTGATTAGGTAATCCAGTGGCATGGATTTAAATCAATGAGCGGATGAGTCTTGTGTATTGTAAAGAGTGACGGAAACGTGGTGGTGTTTCTTGTACTATACGTAGATAGTATCTTGCTCATTGGAGACAATGAAAGAGTATTATCGGGCGTATGGGTATGGTTAATAAAGCGGTAGTGATGAAGGACTTAAGAAAGGCAAAATACATCCTTTTGATCACGGTAATACGAATCACAAGAAATGATGTTATGCTTATCTCAAGTTTCATAAAATGATACAGTCCATACTCGTTTAGCATATGAATTTATCTAAGTGATTGTGTCTTAAGACACAAAAAGAAGATAAAGAAGATGAAAGCGGTTCCTTATGCTTCGTCGAATAAGGAAGCTTAATCTAAGGAATGCTATGAACGAAGTTGGATATCTGTTTTGCTGGATGCATGAACAGTGGGTATCAACGTAACCCGAAACAAGAATGATGAACTGTGGTAAGACATATATGAAGTGCCTGAGAAGGACTGGAAATTATATGTAGACTTACTGAGCAGATTCACTGCTTCTTGTGGATTACGTAGATTCGAATTTTTAGTCAGATTGGACTGTAGTAAATTCTCCTCAAAGGTTATGTGTTTAATCTTAGGAAGTAGAGTCATAATGTGGAGGAGTGTTATATAGAAATATATTTCAGACTCCGGACTCCATCATGGAAAGATGATAAATTGGAGCCTATAAGGCAGCCAAAGTATCTATATGACTCTAGAGACTTCATGATGGACTTTGAAGTGTTTCTAAGTTTGCCCAAGGTAATCACAATTTATATTGATGATATTGGTGCAGTTACAAACTTGAAGAAATCACAAGTCCATAAGGCAATTAAACACATAGAGCGCAAGTACCACCTGTTACGAGAAATCGTATGATGAGGGAAAGGTTGTTGTCGCCTAGATTGCATCGAATGATGACCGAGTAAACCATTTACAAGGACCTTAAGGCGAGAGCTTTTAATGATCGTGTAGTGGGAGTAGGAATCAGATGTATGGCAGAAGACATGACAGCATAGTCTTTTAGTATAAGTGGGAGATTGTTGGATTTTATTCTAAAAGTCTAGCTTTAGTATGAACAATGTTATAACAATATTTGAAATGAGAATCATATGATCAAATGATTGCTTCTTATAATTTATTTTATATGCATGATGCAAAAGTCCATTTACTTTATACTGTAGATAATATGTTGTGCGACAACACGCGGAAGATCATATTATCGGTTTCCTTATAAAGTATAAACAGATACTCACAACTGAGATAGACGGGGACTCTCTATCGGTATGGTTGTAGTGTGATTCGGTATTAGCTTGTCTTGGCTATAGAATCACATTAGTGCACTCGTGTGTATTGAGTAGGATCGCCTGAGATCGTTCTTCTTATACTGACTATATAGTAGAACTTGATCTCTGTTATTATGGAAGTTTGTGCTCTTAATCCCTATACAATAACCTCGACACGTAGGGCAGTATGTATTTCTTTGATTCATCAATGGGTGAGATTTATAAGTATTAAATCAACAAACTCGGTGAGTTGGGAAATAGTGTTGTATCTATGGTGTGCTGTTGATTGTAGAAGGAATCCATGTCCGACATAGGTTGATGATGTCCCCTTGAGGAGCTCATAAGGTTTATCATGTAAATCTTGCAAGTGGATTAATTTCCGGCATGATAATAAGGTTGAGTGGTACTACTCTCGGATGAGATATTAATTAATTTGAGTTGTCAGTAACTTAATTAATTAATGGGCATTGTATATCTTAAACATGGGGAGACTTCGGGCTCATAATAAGAAGGAGCCCAAAACGTAATTTTGGGTTGGAGTGGGTAGTGCAGTAATAATAATTTAGTGGAATTTATTATTATTATTGGATTAAATATAAGCTTTGGGCTAAGCTTGGATATTTATTCCAATGGAGGTCCAACTCCAATTCTCCTCCTGATCCCTGCTGTAGCCCAGTATATAAGTGAACTCAGCTTCTTGGAACCCTAGGTATTCCTGCGCCTCTTTTGATGTAAGTTAGGGAAAGAAGCAGATTGAGAGATCCTGCAGACTGTTGCCCACACAACAGCAGGATCACATTTGGGACATACAGTAGAAGATCAGAGGTAGTTCTCTACAGATCATCCTCTACACCAACCCAGAAGTACAGTAAACGTTTATATTCGCTTCCACTGTTATCGTTTATCTGAAATCCTAACGGATCACGTTGAACCACACGATCCAATTGCCAACACTGATACCATGTAGAACAAATTAATTGTTCGATGTGAATTTCTTATTGCTGTACACGTTGATAAATAGATGATACATGAAGAAATTAATTACAACGGCCATATGATATCTACAATTTAGGAAATAATTAAGGGATTGATTTACAAGCATAAATCAAGTCAATCATGAGATTTATCTTCAATAATATCTTTATCATGCGTTTTATATATTTAAAAAAAGAAATAAGAACTTTTAGAGTGAACACCTAAAATGACAAAATAAATCATGACGGAAGGAGTATGCAATTTACACTACTTATTTAGAGTATCATTTTTTAATTATCATGAAATGTATATTCCCTTCTTCCCCATATAAACTTCACATTTTTTCCCCACAATAAACATAGCCACCCGAACATAGATCAACCTATAACTTTAAAATAGGTATTAATTTTAAATTTACAATTCTCACCTCACATACAAAAACATACTTTAATTTTATTAAGTACTACAATATCATATAAAAACTAATAAAATTAATAACAAAATAATACTCCCTCCGCCTTAACATTGTTTATCTTTACTGTATCACGGATATTAAGAAAAAGTTATTTTTTGATTAGTTTTATTGACTTTTAGGAATATTGTAGTATTTTTAGATAATAAATAAAATATAAAATATGTTGTATGTGGAAAGAATGGATAACAATTTTGAAATTAATAATATGTACTTTTAAGATATTGAATTAAATTAGAATGATATTTCATTTTTAAAGATAAATAATTATATAAGACGAATCAATGAGGAAAAAGTGAACAATTTTCAAGGACCAAGCTAGAGAATAACTTTTTTACCCATGTCTACAGTATACTCCCTCCGTCTCTTTCAAAGATAGTCTTTTTGTCTCATTTCTGTTTTTGCATCTATGAGATCCACATATATCCACAAATATAATTAAAATATTGGACTCACACTCTACTAATACAACCGTCTATTGCACATTAAATACTAATAATATTTTTACCCATGTCTACAGTATACTCCCTTCGTCTCTTTCAAAGATGGTCTTTTTGTCTCATTTCTGTTTTTACATTTATGAGATCCACATATATCCACAAATATAATTAAAATATTGGACTCACACTCTACTAATACAACTGTTCATTGCATATTAAATACTAATAATATTCTTTATTTTACGTGCAAAGCCAAAATATTCTCTTTGGATGGGACGGAAGTGTAAGATAAAATTCAACTTTTTATGATAATTATGATGTGTACTATATGAGTAGGTTAGACGTTCATAGGATACGTGAATAAAAAGTAGGGAAGTAGCAAATTACTACTCCAACTCCAAGATGAGTTTATTAAGAAAGGGCAGTGCAAAAAAGTCCTAATAAATAGACACACACACCATCCAATCCCATCTAATGCAATTTCCATTCTCAACATAAAGGGAGAGAGAATTAAAGAGGGATTGAGAAGAGAGAGAAGATGATGCATGGAGTAGTGCAAGGAGAGAGAAAGATAAAGGGGAGTGTGGTGTTGATGAAGAAAAATGTTTTGGACTTCACTGATTTAGGAGCATCTGTTTTTGATAGAGTCCATGAGTTGGTTGGCCACAAAGTTTCTCTGCAACTCATTTCTCTCTCTCCTCAATCACCAGGTATATATCCCAGTGAGCCTCTCTGTAAGCCACTTGAGGCACATCCTGCGATTTACCTCCTCCACCAATCCCTAGGACAGGGGCGGTGGGGGCCCTAATGGTGGGGTACACCATATAAAAATTAATAATTGTTTGTGTTTGATTTCCAATGGAAATATGTTGCATTAAAATTTGATTAAGTGTGCAGTATGATAAAATGAACCGTCTTGAGGTTGAACAGGAGATATCTTTGGTGGGTCATGTTTTATCTTTGACTGATCTCAACAGAAATTAATATATTGACAGGGCCCGCCTCAGGGGTGGGCAGGATAGGCTCCTGCCATGGACCCGAAATTTTAGGGGTTCCAATATTTTAATATTATTTTATATTTTTATTGTGTTGGCTTAAATTTTTAAGATTAATAATTATTTTCAATATATATTTATTGAGTTTGATTATATTTTAAGCAAAATAATTATTATCTATTTATATTTATTAGGTTTAATTAAATTTTAAGTCCAACACCTATTAATAAAATAAAATTTAAATTTATTTAATGTAATGCATATCAAATTAATTTAATATAAAATAACAATCTAATAACTATTTAATTGAATCAATAATTAATGGGTTTTTATCATTTATCCCTTATAGAAAATATAAAATCACTATTTGTCGTATTTTTTTTTATTTCTTCTTCGAAATGTAAACAATAATTTAGCATAAATTATACCTAATCATATTTATATTTCCTATGAATACTGATTTAAAATACTTACTTTCATGTTCTAATTCTTAATTTTCTATTATACTAATTCATTTTGATACTATTCGTTTTATATTGTCAACGTATCAAAGATGTAGAGATAAATTATTTCGCATATTATAATTTTTCATGTGATTTTTTTCCACGTTATATTTTAGTATGAATTATATTTTTATTATAAAATTTATTAATATAAAAAAAATTGGAGACCTCATTTTTTAATATTGCTACGGCCCCCAAATTGTCAGGATCGACTTATATATATATATATATATATATATATATATATATATATATATATATATATCATTTTTATGATAGTTTTTTATCCTATTTTTAAGAACAAATTGTTAACTACCCTTAATGAGCAGATGGTTGTTTAGGCAATGATTATGCTATGGTGCAATGATTTATAGGGTAAATGTTAAGTTGTAATGAATTGTATTTATTTTTAATTATTTTATTTAATGTTTAGGTAAGAATTTGAATCTTTGTACTGAGTGCAGTGTAGTTTAACTCTTTAAATAATTCGTGTTATTTATGGATATGATTTTTTTAGTGACTTTAATTGCAAATAGTTTTTTGTAATAAGATTATAATAATATATTGGCGGGAATAGTTTATAAACTTGAGTATCTTTTAGAAAAGAGAGGTAGAGGTAGAGTAGAGGTAGATGGAGAGAGAGAAAGAGAGGAGAGGGAGGGAGATTATTGTTAAATGTAAGATAAATGATAAAATAAAATAATTCTTTATAACTTGATTAATCCTGAGGAGTAGGATTAAAATAAAATAGTACTCCCTCCGTCCCATACTTATATTCACACTTTTCGTTTTCGTCCGTCCCGCACTTATGTTCACCACTCAAAAAAGGAAACTTCACATCAACCAACAACCTCAAAAGTTATCTTAATTTTAAAAATACCACTCACACCTAACACACATAACATACTTTATAATTTATTTATTACCTAAAAATACCACAATACCCCTAAAAAGTCAATAAAGTTGGTCAAAAAGTAACTTTTCTTAAACTCCATATCTACAGTGTCGGTGAACATAAATCCGGGACGGAGGGAGTAATTCTTTATAACCTAAAAAAAGTTTTATTGGCACTACAAAAAAAATTGTTTTTTAACAACGGAATATTCCGTTGCTAAAAGCCTTAATTCCATTGTTAAATTGGCTTACCAACGGATTAGCAACGGAATCCGTTGGTAAAATTCCGTTGGTGAAGTGGTGGTTGGTAAATTTTTAGCAACGAAAAATCAATTCCGTTGCTAAATAATTCCGTTGGTAATCCGTTGCTAATAATTCCGTTGGTAATTTATATAATGATTTCCTTGATTTTCTGTTGGTAATTAGCAACGGATTGAATTCCGTTGCTAAAATTGAGAATAATTCCGTTGGCATTCCGTTGCTAAAATAAAAATATCATTTTTGTTGTTAATCCATTGCTAATTACCAACGGAAAGAATTCCGTTGCTAATTTTGGTTGCTAAAAAATACTTTTTTGTAGTGTGGAGTGTTAACCATTTTTACTAACTTTTAAGTAGAAATAATTTTATTTTAGAATAGCTTTATAACCTTTAAAAGGAAAAAAAAAAAACAACCATTTTTTATTAACTTTTCATAAAATATAATGAAAACCTAATAATATTATCATTTCCTATTTATGTAAGTTTTTCTCAATTCAATATATGCACGTGTCATAAAAATACGAGGTTGTCATAAAAAACAGGAAAAAGGGTCAGACCTTAATCTTATATCAAGGGATCAAATTGGACCCTTAACTATTTTTTTGTTCATCCAAGCCCCTCATCTAATTATGTTGGATCAAATAACCCCTTCTTTCAAAAACTTTAGGGCAAATGGTAGCCTAAGCCCCTCAAGTTATTCATTGGGAATCAAATGCATCATTTAACTATTTTTTTTATCATCCAAGCCCCTCAACTTTTTTAATTAATCAAATTTACCTATTATGTTTCATTAACAGCGCAAGATTACACTTTGTTAATTAAAAAAATTAATACTAATCAATGGGTGGGGCCATGGTTGATAAAGAATTTCCAACCAGAAATTTTGTCATCTTCTCCAAGAGCAAGAATAGGGTATCGGATTGAGCAAACAACCATATATCAAGCAACCCCCATAATTTGTTCAACTATTCCATACTTCTTCGTGATGGCTAAGTCGTGTAGAAAGGAAGGGCTTGTCATGGAGAAAATCGGCATATTGGCTTGTTTCTCTCCATCGGCGTTTATTCTGATGAAGGTCAGAAATGGCGGCACTGGATCGTACCGGAAGGAGAAGGTTTCACTGATTTGGGTGTCGGTTTTGGGATGCGCAGTTACGGGTGGGTAATATCGGTATATCAAAAATATCGATACCGTATCAAAAATTTTATACTGATACCAAAATTTTGATATATCGAAAATTAGTATACCGAAATTTCGATAAATTAAATCGGATACCGATACCGTATCGAAATTTACATCATACCGATTTTTCGATAAATACCAATTAATACCAAAATATTGACATATCGTTTCATACTAAAAATTCAACATACCGAAAAATACCGATTTACCGAAACCATACCGAAAAATAATATTTAATTTTAATCAAAATAATAAAATTAATATAAAAATATTTCAAAATAATTAAATTTTTTAATCTCAAGCATTCTACTTTGACACTTATGTTCTTTTTAATTTATTCATAATTATATATTAAATAATAAATTTTTTATTATTATATTTTTATACTCTTATATTTTAATTTAGAAATGTATTATATTTTTATTTATTTTTATTAGAGCTTATTTTAAATTTTAAAAAATATATATGAATAAATGTGATACATAATAAAATAAAAATAATTTAAATATATTAATAATATAATATATATACTTAAATATAGTATTATGTATAATTAAGTTTTTAAAAAATAAATATAAATTTTTTGGTATATCGGTATCGGTATACCGATATTGAAATACCGAAAATAATTTCGGTATACCGATATACCAAAATTTTAATATCCAATACCGATACCGTACTGAAATTATCAGTACGGCAACTATATCATACCGAAAATTTTGGCATGTTGAAAATTCGATATTTTTCGGGGATCCTCACACATAAAGTGAGGGGTGCAGATGACATTTTGCCCAAAACTTTAAGTTCAAAAGATCATAAAAGCCCCCATCTTATTTCTTTGAATAAAAAAAGTCCCTCATCTATTTATTTATTTTTTTCATTCAAACACTTTTACTACTTTATTATATCATATTTGACCCTCTTCCCCAAAAATAAAAATAGAACACCTTTGGTAAAATACTAATTTTCGGGGAAAAAAAACCCAAAAACTACCGTTTATTTAGTTATTTAAAAAACACTCATCTTGTACTTTATTTCTTCTTTTATTTAATTAATTACAGTGTATAAATTTTATTTGATAAACAATATATAATGCTGGTACGTTATTAAATTCGATTTAATTAGTTATATTTTTATCTACGGTTTGAAGTCTTTTTTTTTAAGTATTCAAATTCATAATCCATTACTTTAAAATAAACGTATAAAATTATTTTGTAAATATTACAATAAATACGAGGTCAAAATTATTGTTTAATTTTTTAAATAATGTAAGATAAATATTCAATAAAATTAATATAATTCAAATTAAATATATTTTTTTTAATGAAAATGTGCAATTGAATGAATGTTGGATGTATTTTTTTTAATTATTATTTTTATGTCTCGTAAATTGTTCAAGTTTGAAATAGATCCGTTGATGGTTATTATTATTATTATATTTTTGATCATGTATATTTTTTATTAATAATGTTATCACTTTTATTTGTCCTATAAATTATTTATGAAACTATTTTAATTTTGAATGATTATAACTTTTTCTTGATCATATATCAATATTTATTACGAATATTATTACTAGGGGTGTGCAAAATTCGGTTTAAAGTCGGTTAACCGACCGAAACCGAACCAAAATGCCAAAATCGGTGGGCAATTTTTAATTCGGTTCGGTTATCGGTTTTGTAAATATATATTTTTTAAATTTCGGTTCGGTGTCGGTTTTATAAAATGCAAAACCGAACAACCGAACAACCGAACCGATATGTTGTAAATTAATTATACCAGTAATGGGCCTTGATTTTTTAATTGGCAATTGGGCTGCACCACATAATTATTAAAAAAAAAGAAAAGAAAGAAAAAAGAAAAACCCAACCATAAGGACCATTACCCTTGTCAAATCTTCCTCGCTCTCAGATCTGTGATTTCTACACTCCAGCGGCAAAACTAGGGCAAGATTATTCTTTTGCAGTTGCTTCTTTCTTCTTCAGTTGCCGCTTCTCCATGCTATCGTTGATGCTCATCGTGCCCACATCACATAATTTTGATTATGTCTCCATCTACGATGTCGTCTTGACACACCATATGCATCTTCCCTTCGTTGCCCTCCGATTCTGCCTCTTTTAATAGACCGCTATGTTTGATTTTAGCATAAATGGATACATTATGTTCTTTTCAATTTCTTTCTCGCATAGTAGCGTAAATGAATATGCCTGCCAGATCTGTTGTTCTTAACCTTAAATGTATTTTAGGTTTATTTTTAATTTTTTTTTAAAAATAATGTGGTATCAATTCGGTTTCCCAAAATAACCGACCGAAAAAGTTCGGTTCGGTTGTAGTTCGGTTTTTTTAACTTTTGGTCGGTTTTTCAAAATAAAATCGGTTTCTTATTCGGTTTTGGTATTAACCGAACCGACCGATGCACACCCCTAATTATTACTAATTATTTGTAAATATTACTCCCTCCGTCCGCTCGAAAGAGGATCTTTTTTCCATTTTGGTCGTCCGGGGTTATTTCCTTTTTTACACACATGGGACCCACACACACCCTCTAATACAACTAAAATATGGGGTCCACACTCCCACTAATACAACTACCCACTACACATTAAATAATAATACTCCTTAATCCGCGTGCCCAAAAGTAAATTGCCCTCTTTGGGGCGGACGGAGGGAGTATTATTTTCCTTGATAAGTATCATTTTTATTAAAAATATTATCACATTTTATTTTATAGAAATGGTTCATCAAGTATTATTCTTAATATAATCTTTTGTAATTTAAATATATGCAGTGAATATGTATTAAAATAATTAAAATAAAAAAAATCAAAACAGAGAAAAATAAAACGAAAAAAGATCGAGGGTGGTCTGCATTACACTTTTGATTATAAAATTATATAATACTCCCTCCGTCCGCCCCAAAGAGGGCAATTTACTTTTGGGCACTCGGATTAAGGAGTATTATTATTTAATGTGTAGTGGGTAGTTGTATTAGTGGGAGTGTGGACCCCATATTTTAGTTGTATTAGAGGGTGTGTGTGGGTCCCATGTGTGTAAAAAAGGAAATGACCCTCTTTGGAGCGGACGACCAAAATAGAAAAAAGACCCTCTTTCGAGCGGACGGAGGGAGTAATAATAAGTTAAATAAAAGAAGAGATAAATAAATAAATAAAGGGGTGTAAATTTAAAAAATGAGCAGGGGATTAAAATTAATCAGTGTTTAGTATTTTTATGTTTAAAATTATAATTAATAAAAAAAGGTCGAACATTACTAACTAATACTCCCTCCGTCCCGGGCTAAGAGTCCCATTTGCTTTTGGGCACGTGGATTAAGGAGTATTATTATTTAATGTGTAGTGGGTAGTTGTATTAGTGGGTGTAGGGGCCCCATGTATTAATTGTATTAGTGGGTGTGGGTGGGTCCCATATGTCCAAAAAAGAAAATGGAACTCTTTGGGTGGGACGACCAAAATGGTAAAATGACCCTTTTAACCTGGGACGGAGGGAGTATAGAGATACAGTTATGTTTAATTTGAAAGTATAAAAAGCAGATTTGATCCTATAAAAAAAATTAGGTGGACGTTTGTATTTAATAAAAGAAAGTATAAGGACTTAACCGCTCCCATTAAATAAGATGAAGGGTTTATTTGAGCCATTTTCTATAAATAAAGGGTTTGGATGACCAAATGTATAGTTGGAGGGTTTATTTGATCCCATGATAAAAGATGATGGGCATAGTTGACCTTTTCCCCAAAAAAAAAAGTTGGCTTTTTTTCATCCAAATGTTCCTTTAACCAATACTCTGTAGAGAAGTGCTGGTCAATAGTGAGTACTAGAAGTCTAGAAGTAACTACAAAGCTGACCTTTTGATTTAATAGGCAAATACGTGGTGAAATTACTCCTTAATCTGTTTGATAAATTAAAAAAATCCTGTTTTTCAAATTTTGATACGTTAGTAATTTTTTAATATTTACATTTGAAAAATATTAGTTTATTTCTTAATTTTTTATATACTAAAAATAATTTGAGAGTGATAGATTAGAGTTTACACCCCACTATTTAATAGGTGCACTCATTACGAGATGAGTATATTTAAAATAGTAAATCATACTTCATCAGTCCCATAATGGCAAAAAATTTTTGTAGGTAGATTAAAGGATATAATATTTAATGGGTAGTTGGGGTAGGTAAGGTGAAAAAAATAATATTTTAATGTATAATGACTAAACTTTTTTACACGTAAATTAAGGAATATACTACTCCCTCCATCCCAAATTCAAGTTCACATTTACCGTAAATACGGAGTTTAAGAAAAATCATTTTTTTGACTTACTTTTGGGGTAGTATGGTATTTTTGGGTAATAAATAAATGATAAAGTATGTTATGTGTGTTAAAAAGGTGATGACAATTTTGAAATTAAAATATGTTAGAGGGATATTAGTTTGTTGCTTTTTTCCTTTTATGGAAGTGTGAAGTTGAATTTGGGACGGACCAAAATGGAAAGTGTGAAGTTGAAGTTGGGACATAGGGAGTAATATTTATTGGGTAGTTGGGAGTAGTTGAGGTGAGAGAAATAATATTTTAATATATAGTGAGTAGCTGTATTAATATGGTATGTGGGTTTCATGTAGATATATTAATTGTTTTGTGTGAGTTCCTTTTACTAAAAAGGAAAATGCACCTCTTGTGTTGGGACGAACGAAAATAGTAAAATGCACTCCTTGTTATGGGACGGATGAAGTATTATAATATCTAAAATTATATTTTGATGTACTATTATTTATCACACTTAAAAAAATATACTTTTAACTTCAAAAAACCATGTACTAACAATTTCTTTAACACTTCTCACAATCCGCAACGTCTCACTACTTAATATACATAGTATATGGAGTATTTGCAGAAAATAATTTGTACACATATATTTGCAGAAAATAATTTGAAAGGGAAGGTGGGAAAGGCAGCATATTTGGAGAATTGGATCACAACAATCACATCTCTAACACCTGGAGATTCTGCATTTGATGTCAATTTCGATTGGGATGAAGAGATTGGAATCCCAGGTGGTTTCATCATCAAGAACTTCCATCATAATGAATTCTACCTTAAAACTCTCACACTTGAGGATGTTCCTGGCCATGAACATGCTGCTATTCACTTTGTCTGCAACTCTTGGGTTTACCCTGCTCATAACTACAAAAACGACCGCGTTTTCTTCACTAATCAGGTACTCATAACACATCTCATCAAAATCATGTAATAATATGTTGCTATACATATAATGTAATGATATGTTTTGTGTAAATTAGGCCTATCTTCCTAGTGAAACTCCAGCTCCACTTGTGCAATACAGAGAGGAAGAATTAGCTAACTTGAGAGGAAATGGAAGTGAATCCCTTGAGAAATGGGATAGAGTGTATGAGTACGCTTATTACAACGACTTAGGTGATCCGGACAAGGGGGACGAGTATGCTCGTCCCATTCTTGGTGGATCGCCCGAGTTTCCCTACCCTCGAAGAGGGAAAACAGGAAGGCCCCCCACAAAGAAAGGTTGGTTGATTCATGATTCATCATTCATTATATTTCTTGATTGATTTTGTGAATGTTACTACTTTTAATGTCAGATCCTAATACTGAGAAGAGGATTCAGTTGCTTATGAGTTTGAATGTGTACGTGCCGAGAGATGAACGTTTTGGGCATCTGAAGCTGTCTGATTTTCTTGGCTATGGCCTTAAGTCCATCTTCCAGTTCCTTCTGCCCGAGTTTACGAATCTGTGCGACAGCATTAACAATGAGTTCGATAGCTTCGAAGATGCAATGGGAATGTACGAGGGAGGGATTAAGCTACCCGGTGGCCCTCTGCTCAAAAGTATCTACGAAAACGTCCCGTTGGAGTTGCTCAAGCAAATTGTCCCTGTTGATGGTGAGGGACTGTTTAAGTTTCCATTGCCAATGGTGCTGCAAGGTATGTAGTGCTCCCTCCTTTATGTGTGAAAATTTACATTTGCATTTGGTTTTTGAATGTAGATTAAGGAATATAGTATTGTACCGTGTAGCGAGGTGAGAGATATTATATTTTAATGCATAGTGGATAGTTGTATTAGAGTTGTGTGAGGCCCCATAGAGATGTATTAATTGTTTTGTACTGATCTCATTTACTAAAAAGTTAAATGTAAACCTTATGATGGGATGCATAGAATGGAAATGCGTCGGAGGTAGTAATATTTTACAAGTCGGGTTGTGTTTCTGTCTAACAAGCATGGTTTTGATTTTGGTAATGCCATGCAGAGGATAAATCTGCATGGAGGACTGATGAGGAATTCGCCCGAGAGATGCTTGCAGGGTTGAACCCTGTCCAAATTAGACGTTTGCAGGTGTAGTGTAGTATTTATTCGTCTCGTACGATGTTACATCTCTTGTGTCATGCGTCATCTTGATTACGAGTCGAACATGCAGGAGTTTCCTCCGGTAAGCAAGCTTGATCCGAAAGCATATGGTAATCAAACCAGCACCATAACACAGGATCATTTGAAGAATCAATTAGATGGACTCACTATTGATGAGGTATAATTTGTTCTCAAACACATCATTGATCAATAATGTTAGAGAAAATACATTCATGTTCAAGAATTCATCTGCAGGCAATAAAGACAAACAGGTTGTTCATATTGAATCATCATGATACTCTAATGCCATATCTGAGAAGAATCAACACAACCACCACCAAAACATATGCTTCAAGAACTCTGCTTTTCTTGCAAAACGACGGACGTTTGAAGCCGTTAGCGATTGAACTCAGCCTACCACACCCTGACGGAGATCAGCTTGGCGCCGTTAGTAAAGTGTACACTCCTGCTGAAGATGGCGTTGAAGCTTCGATTTGGCAGTTGGCCAAAGCTTATGCTTCAGTGAATGATTCCGGAGTTCATCAGCTCATCAGCCATTGGTATACATGATCTATCATTATCAATGCTTCATTACAACAACTATCGTATTACATCCTTGCCTTTGCAGGTTAAATACACACGCTGTAATTGAGCCGTTTGTGATTGCAACGAATAGGCAACTCAGTGTGTTGCACCCCATTCATAAGTTTCTTCAGCCTCACTTTCGCAATACAATGAACATCAATGCTATAGCACGGCAGATCTTGATTAATGCCGGAGGAATTCTTGAAGCCACTGTTTTTCCTGCAAAGTACTCCATGGAGCTGTCATCTGTGCTTTACAAGAACTGGATTTTCCCTGATCAAGCACTCCCAATTGATCTAATTAAAAGGTAATGATCACCTCGTCTAAAAACTTAATCTAACAGAGAGAAGTATCATTTATTCCCTCCGTCCCATAATAAGTGTCTTACTTTCCATTTTCGTCCGTCCCACAATAAATGTCTTACTCCAAAAATAGAAACTTCACATCAACGAACAACCTCAAAAATTTTCTTACTTTAAGAAATATCACTCCCACGTAACACATAACATATGTCACTGTAACAAGTTATACAAGATGCCATTAACTTCATATAAACAACATTTCTTACTACATTAACTCTGCAGAGGAATGGCAGTGGAGGATCCAAATGCTCCACACGGGCTCCGATTAGTAATCCAGGACTATCCATACGCAGTCGATGGGCTACAAATCTGGTCAGCCATAAAAACATGGGTGGAGGACTACTGCAGCTTCTACTATCCATCAGACGACGTAGTCCTGCAGGACACAGAACTACAATCCTGGTGGAAAGAGCTCCGTGACGAGGGTCACGGAGACAAGAAAGACGAGGCGTGGTGGCCTCAAATGCGGACACGTAAAGACCTCATAGACTCATGCACCACCATCATATGGATAGCATCAGCCCTGCACGCAGCAGTGAACTTCGGGCAGTACCCCTACGCGGGGTACATGCCGAACCGCCCGACAGTCAGCAGGCGGTTCATGCCCGAGCCGGGCAGCAAGGACTACGAGGAGCTGAAAACCGACCCGGATAAGGTTTTCTTGAAAACCATCACGGCTAGACTGCAGACGTTGCTCGGGGTGGCCCTGATCGAGCTCCTCTCGAGGCATTCGTCGGACGAGATATATCTTGGACAGAAAGACACACAGGAATGGACAAAGGATGCAGAGGTACTTGAGGCATTCGACAAGTTTGGGAAGGAGTTGGGTGAGATAGAAAAGAGAATGAGAGAGATGAACAGTGATGAGAAATGGAGGAACAGGTTTGGACCAGTGAAGTTGCCATACACATTGCTGTATCCTACTGGTGAAGAAGGTTTATCTGGAAAGGGGATTCCTAATAGTACATCCATTTGAATTCATGCATTATATATCAGACTGCAGGGATTATTATTACTCAGAAAAAATTCACCTAGGCTATGCACTCGCTACAATGCACACTACATACCATGAAACGGGTGACACCCAATGTTACTGCATTCATGTAATAATGATTTATGTTATGGAAGTATAGTTACGGTAGTGATGATCTGCTACGTATTTACACGGCTCGGATGCTCTGTTACATTCCATTATTACATCTCCTGTTACACTAATCGGATGAGCGACACGACTACTAACATTGCTCATACCGTCCGTTAACAAAGTTAGGCAAGGAAAGAAATTATATTAAGAAAAATAATATTTTACCAAAAATTATTCTTCCCAAACCCTCATAGATTTACTTGTCCTGGGAAAATAGTAATTGGAGATTTATGAAGAATTTAAGACTATCAATACACCATTTTCTAGAGCTTCTTTCACTTTCTTCACTGCTGCATCAATCACTAAATTCAATGAAACTTAGGTTATGGTTAAAAAATTAAATAAACCTGGCTGCTTCATCTGCATTCGCATTTTTGTCCTTCAACGTAGTCCACTCTGCTGTCTGTGAGTAAAGGCCGAGAGACGATGATACATAAGATTATTGTAGGAGGATGCAAAATTAATTGATTTCCAAGGAGATGGCGGTAATTAGAAGATGACTATATAGACATTACACCGGAAAGATTTCTTGCATACTAAATTTAAAAATGTAGTAAAATACTACGAAAAATATACTCATTTGGCCTATCTCCAATTGCTCATTACGTTCCTGAATTTATATTGCTGCAACTTATGATTGAGAATGGCGAAGGGAAAGTTGTGAATTTTTTGAAGAAATGGTGGATTCAGAGGAGAATCGTTGATTGATCGAATTGTTGGGGTGATTCCACAATGGAAGGTTTGGGAAGTATAATTTTTGGTAGAATATTATATCCTAATATAATTTCTTTCCTTGCCCAACTTGTTAACGGACGTTATGAGCAATGTTAGTAGTCTATCTCTCCAAATACACGTGTCGCTCATACGATTAGTGTAACAGAAGATGTAACATGAGAATGTAACAGAGCATCCGAGCCGGTATTTACATATTTTCTATTGAAATACTGTAGCCTTACAAATAATAATTTAACTCTAATATATATACTTGGTTATATATCCATTGCCTTATTAGATCCCACTAGGGATGGCAACGGCGAAATCGAAGTCAACTGAGCCGACCCCAATCCATTTGAGGCGGTTCTTTAGACTTTTGATCGGGTATGGTTTGGATTTCGGAGAAAACCAAAAAAATAAAAATAAAATGAAACGGGGACGGTATTTAAATACCCCGCATCGATATATATATATATATATATATATATATATATATATATATATATATATATATATATATATATATATATACTATATTTCAATAAAAGTAATAATATGTGTAAACTTTGAATTAAACATCATATGTATCTTTTAATTAATTTATATTTTTTTATGTATTTTAAATTTTTTTAATTTATAATTTTATTATTTTTAAAATAATATAATAATTATAGTAAATTAGAGGTGGGGATGGGGTGCAAAACTAATTCCCCAACGAAGTATGAGGCGGGTTTGGGATGAAAGTTTTCAAACGGTTCGGGAATGATATTGTAAAAACCCGCCCCGTTGCCAACCCTAAATCTAGACATGCACCCCGGTTCGGAATCGTCGGTTCCGGTTCCGAACCGGCAGTTTCGGTTCCAAGGTAGGGGGAACCGGAACCGAACCGGGGTACGAAGGTTTCGGTTCCGGAATCGACGATTTCGGTTCCGATTTTAATTTTTTTTTTGGATTTTAAGCGAAAAAGTAAAAAAAATTGAAAAACCGGCGGTTCGAACCGGAACCGCCGGTTCGGAACTGGAATCGCCGATTTTTTTTCCCAAATATGAGGAACCGGAACCGAACCTTCCTTAGCCGGTTCTGGTTTTTTTTGGCCGGTTCCAGAACCGGCGATTCCGGTTCCGGTTAAAACCGGTGGTTCCCCGGTTCGAACTGCCGGTTCTGGTTTTTTGGTGCATGTCTACCTAAATTCCACGCATAGCCGACCACACTCTTTAATCTACGGTTCGGGAATGATATTGTTAAAACTCGCCCCGTTGCCAACCCTAAATCCCATGCATAGCCGACCACACTCTTTAAACTCAGGTCACTCACTTGTGTGAGGAGCCCAATGGTCAGGTGGGTGGGCTAGCCCACCTTGTTTAAGGTGTTCTGATGTTATTTAAATCACAAGAGGAGAAGATTAAATCATACATTTTGGATAAACCATTCTATATATGTCTACGTTTTTATAAAATAAGTATATTTTCACATAGAAATTATCTGAATTGGAATTTTTATATAACATACAATCCCTCAATCAATGCTAGTATATTTCTTTTTAGCAGTAAGAAGATTAAAAAAAATGTATTTTAAATATATAACGAACGAAAGTAATGATAAATATTGAGCTTTTTTTTAAATAATTATATATTTTTTAACATAATAAATATTTATATTTATTAATATGTAAGATACTTGCTTATTTCATAATACTAGTACCCATGTATAAATAAATAATTTCAAACCCGTTTATCAATACCCGTTGATTACACATACCCGTTTAAAATTATTAAGATGTTAGAACTAATAATATTAATTCAAAATTATTAATAATGAATAAAATAATTTAATAATTGTATCAGTCCCAAAATCTTTTATCAATACCCGTAAATTCTCATACCCATTTAATATTATTTTTTAAAGTACTTTTTTATTGATTAAAATTAATATTTTACATCAACTTATACTTACTAATTAAATATAAAATAAGTATAATATAATTCTATCACGAAAATTTGATAGAAAAATTTACAATTTTTGATTAAATATATAAAATATATTATGATACTCATACACGTCCCAAATTCGTTTATCAACACCCATTGATTACACATATCCATTTAAAATTATTAAGATGTTAGGACCAATAATATTAATATTCGTACCCATTTCATTAAAAAAAATTATGATACTCATACCCGTTCCAAACCCGTTTTCAATAACCATTGATTACACATACCCATTTAAAATGATTATGATTAAGATGTTAGGACCAATAATATTAATTCAAAATAATTAATAATGAAGAAAATATGCGATGAAAAAAAAATGAAGAAAATAATTTAATAATGAATTAATTTTTAAAACTTAAAACTACTTTATAATTTCAAAAAATTCGTAAAGGAAATTTTAATAAGATGGAAACTTAAACTAAAAAAATAATACTATTCATTACATACATATAAGGAATTACTTTAAATAAGGTATCATCTTAAATTAAATAAGATATCATTATTATGATAAAAAAAATTAATAGTCAAGATAAACATTAATAGTCAAGAACTATTTTATAATTGTGATGAATTTATCAGATTGAATAATGTGATGAATGAATGAGATTAAAAAAGAATTAGTAATCAAAAGCAATGATGTATATTAAAAATTTGTCCAATTTTAACTTTTTCACTTTGTTATTATATTAATAACCTAAGTGTATAGTTGTAATTAGGTTAAAATAAAACTATTTTTAACTTTTAATGGATACTTGTTCATCAGGAATTATCATTTTTAGCGATCAAAATGATTATTGCTATCCTTTCATAAATCACTGTTACAATGCAATTTAGGACTTTACTAACTAAACAAACCATATGTTGGTAGAACTTTACTTTTATTTAGTGTGTTGCTGTGTGTACTATGTTTTTCCGACAGGTTACTCTTGAGGAGATGTATCATCATGCATCATTTTTCGTCCAAAGAATGGTTAATTCTAGCTGTTCGGCGTTCGCTCTTAATCTTCGTCGTCTCTAAGCTTCGGTTCATCTCTTAATTTTCCTTCCCACATGTTCATTTCTTAATCTCCCTCTCTCACTCCTTTCATTTCTTCGCATTTTCGCTGGAAACCCCATTCGAAGTAGAATTCCGTTCCCTCACAGGTGTATTCTCTCTAGGTATTTTGATTTCAAGTAGTATGCACTTGCTTGTCTAAATGTTTCCCCTTTAAACCTCTTTGAAGTGAGTTTGAAACGGTAATCATGCTTTATGCCCATCAGGTGTTTGATGAATTGTTTCAAAGAAAAATATAACTGCTACATTATTCTATGGTGTGATGAGTATGTGACTTTGATTTCAAGTAGAATGCATTCACTGTTGCTCAGTATTTAGTGACATGTATGCATATTATTAAGTAGCTAGTGACTGTATTAATTGTCTTGCAGCTTTTAATATGATGTTCATTACATGTTTGACGAATTGTTTCAAAGAAAAGTATAACTGACATATAGTTTTGTTGTGTGATAAGTATATGACTTTGATTTCTAGGTGCATGCATTCACCGTAGTTTAGTATTTAGTGCATGCATGCATATAGTATTATTAAGTAGCAACTCGCTGCATCTTAGTTTGGAATCTACTAATATAGGATTAATTTGTGAAACAGGCCAGTACGCATTCTTCACTAATTACAGCTTCCACTTCGCCATCTAGGTATGCCCATTCCTCCTCATCTCTCTATAACTGTGTCTGAAGACTCATTTAAATAGTTTTATCGTATACACATACACATTAAAGATAAGTATTGGACTCTTGTATCTTTTTCATAATTGAACTCGTGAAATAGTATTTGCAAGAAAGTAGGAATCTTTAGCATTAATATCCGTAGTTCCATAAAGAAAATAAAGAAATAAAAAAGTGGAATGATGGGGACAGAGAGAACATTCCGTGAATATGATTAAACCGAAGATAAGTAGTATGACGTTAACTTTTATCTTTTTCGAGTGTTAGAGATAATATTCTATGAGATTGTTCTACATGGATTGAAAATCATTCAAGAGAGAGTTTGAAAATTCTATTTGCCTGGTGTTATAATTAGTTTAATTAGGTAATTATAGATAAATAATGCACCATTAAAATTAATGATAAGCTTAAAGCAACTTGAAAAAAGAGCATTTGGTACGTAAATATACAATGGTTTGCAGTATAATCTGTGAAAAGATTGTGAGAATGACAGTAATCTGTTGGTTTAATTAGGTAATTATAGATAAATAATGCACCATTAAAACTACAAGAAGCCTTGTTGGTTTGAAAATAGTAATCTATGAAAAGATTGTGAGAAATGGCAGTAATCTGCAAGTTCATTAGCATACATAACTTAGACATGTAAGCATGTTGTGCTTGTACCCTATGCATTGTTTTAGGATTGGTTGCTAAAGTACAATTGCCTTTGTTTTAGGATTTGTTTTTAAAGTGATTGACTTGTGTATTGTTTGAGATTGATGTTTATTATTATTGCGTTGTTATAATATATATATATATATATATATATATATATATATATATATATATATTGCATTATATATTATAACCTACGCACACAGTATCTAAAACTATCAATATCATAACACTAGGAGGCACAATTATTGTAATTTACTATATACATGAAAGTAAAATCTCAAGTCTGGCAAGCACGGGCAAACACCTTACTTCGTAAGGTGCAACCTCGAATAGTGGTAATAAAAAGTTAAGAGTGTAAGTAGTGATATTTGTTGTTTATTCCTCCATTAATTAATTTCATAAAGCAGTGTGGTTTCTCTCACTTAGTTTTTGTTCATTGGTTGATTGACTTAAAACACTGCTCTTTGTGTCTGAACACACATATCACATTCACATTCCCTATTTGTGTGGATAGCAGCGGCCAATCATTTTATTTTTCCCCTTTTCCATTTGCTGTCTTTGGTATGGCGTTAGTTGCATCCACTGATTTATACACTCCCATTTTATTTTCATTACCTAATTCATCAATAATAAGCATGAGTTGAAAGTTAAAATTCAGCTGTATATTTTCAAATAAAAAAAAAATCTAACAAAGGAATAATCTATATATCTCTCCATTGTAGAAAATTAAGCGTGGACATGAGAGCAAGTAAAGTAGCAAAATTTCCAAGAATTCACACCTCTCTTCCTCATCATTTCATTTCACCATTTTTGCCAAAATCTCCTTCTGTGTTGGCAACGAATGTCATCAAATCGTATTTCGAAGTGGGTCTAGTGGAGGAAGCTCGCACACTGTTCGATGAAATGCCTGAAAGAGATGTCGTTGCTTGGTCCGCCATGATCACTGGGTACACCTCTCGCAACCTGCACATGAAGGCGTGCAGAACGTTCCAAGAGCTGCTCAGAGACGGTGGAGACACCCACCCAAATGAGTTCACCTTCTCCAGTGTGCTCAAGGCATGTAAAAGCATGAACTCACTTTCTTGTGGAGCTCTGGTTCATGGATTGGCTCTTAAGCATGGTGTTTTTGGGAGCATTTATGTTGAAAACGCCCTTATGGACATGTATGCCACCTGCTGCCATGATATGGGAGCAGCCTGTTCTGTTTTTGAGGAGATGGGAGTTAAGAACTCTGTGTCCTGGACTACTTTGATTGCTGGCTATACTCACATGGGAGATGGCTATGGTGGCCTCCAAGTTTTCAGAAAAATGTTGTTGGTATGTCATTACCATTCATAAGATAATTAGATGTTTTATCTGAATATTGTTGATTGGTCTTATGTTTCATGATCTTTATGTCTATAGGAGGAAGTTGAGTTGAATCCTTTCAGCATTTCGATTGCTATTAGAGCTTGTGCTTCAATTGGCTCACAAGTTTTTGGGAAGCAGATACATGCTACAGTTTTTAAGCATGGGTTTGAATCAAATATTCCTGTAATGAATTCCATCTTGGACATGTACTCCAGGTGTACTGGTTTGAATGAGGCAGATCGATGCTTCCGTGGGATGCTAGAAAGAGATATAATCACGTGGAACACGATGATTGCAGGTTATGAGAAGTCGGATCCTTGCGAGGCCCTGAATCTCTATTCGAGGTTGGAGTTTGAAGGTCTCACACCAAATAGTTTTACATTCACCTCCCTGATAGCTGCATTAGCTAACATGGCAATATTGGGAGGCGGAGAACAGGTCCATGGAAAGATCATAAGAAGAGGTCTTCAAAACAACTTAGGTGTCGTCAACTCTTTGATTGACATGTATGCTAAGTGTGGAAGCATTATGAGTTCTTGCAAGGTTTTCAATGAGATGAATTCCAAAAACGTTGTTTCGTGGACCTCTATGATGATTGGTTATGGTAGCCATGGACACGGAAAGGAAGCCCTTGAATTATTTGATAAGATGGTTCAATCTGGAATTGTACCTGATCGAATTGTGTTTGTAGCAGTTCTGAACGCTTGTAGTCATGCAGGGCTTGTTGATGAGGGTCTACAATACTTCAAATCAATGCTTACTAAATATAATATAACCCCAGATCAAGAAATTTATGGGTGTATTGTGGATTTGCTTGGTCGAGCTGGGCGAGTTAGGGAAGCATACGAGCTGATAGATGCTATGCCATTTATGCCGGATGAATCTGTATTGGGAGCGTTTCTTGGAGCATGCAAAGCACATAAGGTTGGAGAATTGGGGAAATTAGCTACAAACAGGTTATTAGAGGCAGAGTTGAGGCCAGGTGTTGCAGGGACTTATGTGGCATTGTCAAGTATATATGCAGCAGATGGAAAATGGGGAGATTTTGCAAGGATTAGAAAGTTATTGAGAAAAATGGGAAGTAAGAAAGAGGCGGGGCGAAGTTGGATCGAGGTGAAGAACCGGATCCATAGTTTCGTCGCAGGAGATAAGCTAGCGCCCTGTATTGGATGGGTTTATGAAGCTGTAGATATGCTCGGATTGCACATGAAACAAGCAGGGTACAATCCTGATTTACAATGCTTAGAACTTGATTTTGAAGATTAAGTTGAAGAATTTCACTGTAGTAGTTGACTTAAAATATCTGCGGAAATCCATTCTTTTGTTTATTCATTCTCAAGTGATGATCAGAATAGGAGACAACTAAACATAACCATGGTATTCAGGATTCACACTGCAGAAAAATTCTTGTTGTATTTTATTGACTTTATCATATACATGTGTAAATTCATTAGCATAGTGAAACAAAAAACTCTATTACTAGTTTCTATCACCCACAAGCAGACCAAAATGCTGATCATGCAACCATAATTCAGTAGCCAAGCTCATTGGCTTACAATCTTGATGTTGTAGAATCTTGATCAGTCCCAGCAATTTCGTGGAAGCATTTAGAGAGAACACCCACCACTCAATTCTAGTTAACTCCAAATTGTAACCCTACTTCAATTTTCTACTAGTGTGTGATCCAGCTCCTGAGTAGCCTCTGCCTTTCTTATATTGTCTGTGACACTTACTGTATTTGGTTGTGTAACTGCAGTCGTTAGGTTAAATTTTTGGTATTGGTAATAGAGGAATTATAATTTACCTCTCCAATGATAGGCATGCCATTCTGCAGTCCTAGTCGCTATTGTTCAATGCTAATATTATGAAATCTGGGAGCTTAAATTGTGTGCTGTACTTGTTGATCCTGATTCTGAAGTGGTGGTGTTTGCGAAAGAACAGTGAAGGACTTGAAGCTTCCTCCTACTTTTGTCACACAGATCACTCAATCTATACAGGTACTGTGTTTTTACAGATTCCTGTAGTACATTATAATCACTGTATGACTTTATGTTTTTATCTGGATTGAGTGAATGGATGACATTTTTTGTGATGCACTGTGACATTTGTGCTGGCTGCTTCTTCAGCATTCATCAGTCGCTATTGGCTTCTTAATTTATATTTGAGATATTTTTCTTGTTATTTTCAATCTTTATCTTGGCTAAAGCATCATTTAGTGTGGTCTACGCTCATTGCATAGTATCCACATCTGATTTCTCTAAGACGTGTTTAGATCATGATGATTCCTGCTTCATACATTTTAAAGTTTTGGCGTAGATGTGCAACATTTTGCAGAAATTCGTGGATATTTTCTTACCATGCTGACTTTTTATAAGTTAGATTCAAAAGAAATTGCTCCTATATAAATGACAGTCAGTGATAGGCATCAATATCTTGGATACCTTTTACAATGGTTGCCTGTTGTTAAGGTTTATTTCTAATTGTGTATACTTTGTTGCATGTTTTTGTGACTGTTTGATTCAAATGCCTATTTTTGTAGACACAGCTAACTGAATTTAGATTCTATGAAGGGCAAGACATTTATACTGGTGAGAAGGTTGTTAAGGTTTATTTCTTCAATGGCGTATACTTTGTTGCTTGTTTTTGCAACTGTTTGATTCAAATGCCTATTTGTGTAGACATAGCTAACTGAATTTAGGTCCTATGAAGAACAAGACATGTATACTGGTGAGAAGGTTGTTCCCATCAAGGTATGGCGCCTTCGAGGATTTCCTGTCATTTCCTTTCTCAGCAATTTTACATATTTTTTAAATTAGAGAAAAAAAAATAATGGTGCTCACTTTTGTACTCTTTCTGTTTTGACCCAGCTTGATCTCCGTGTCAACCATACTCTCATTAAAGATCATCTTTTATGGGTAAGAACATCTATGATCTGTATCTTTTGTAAATCTTTTGCCAGAAAAATAGAAATATCATATTGACAATCCGGTGTTATCTGCTTAGTCATTGATACGAATATGATGCTAAATTTTCAGGATTTAAACAACTTTGAGAGCGATCCAGAGGAATTTGCCAAAAAATTTTGGAAAGACATGGGCATTGAAGATCCAGATGTTGGAGTAAGCACTTTGGACTTAATTTTATTAGTAAATTTAGCATGCTTTATTAACCAGCATCTGATAATGAAACAGAAAATCTTGATGCAGTTGGCTGTCCTGTTTGACGTCAATACATATTGAAATCAAAGTCTGAAGTAATGCTAAAATAGAGGTTGTAGTAAATAACAGTAGGACTTGGTAACAATGTTTTATGTAAATTAAGTAATTTAACTTGGTCTTGTCTTCTTTATAATAGTTATGTTTCGTTTGCTATTTAAAAGAGAATTTTCATTGTGCATAACTTGATGTTATATACCTGATTTTGCATATTCATGCAAAATGATTCTTGGAAAACCAATCTACGAATTAGTGTAATGTGTAAAGGATTGAATGATAGCTGCATATGGATAAAGGTGTCAGTTGGAGCCAATAGTCATAATGCACTGTCAGTATTTTTATACTTTTGGTTAGGTTTGGGAACTTTGGGAATTACCTGCAAGCACAATCACATTTATTTTTTATAATATATATTAGTTCTACAGCCCACGGCCATAGAGAATAGACTATAGAGACTTCACTTATGGTAGACTTAGAATTTCTTCATCATATGAATGTAATTTACATCCAAAATGGAGTAATGCCCCTTTTTTTAATCCTGTGAATCTGACTTCGAAATACAGACGGGTGTATGTGTGTTTTGAGTGTGTATCACGATGTACTTCCTCTCACCCGTGTGTTGCATTTGCACGCGCATGATACAACTTTGCAGCCTCTGCCATCATACTAGCACTATTGGTCATAAATGCTATGTCCTACATAATATTGGTATCCAGTAGTATATTTTTGGTAATTGGCAATTAAATAATATAAATCTCTCTCTCTTATACTCCTTCCATTCCATAAACAAATTCACACTTTCTATTTTTGTTCGTCCCATAAACAAGTTCACACCCCCAAATAAGGAAATACACACAAATCAATAATCCCACAAGACACTTTAATTTCAAAATTGCCACCCCTTTACAACTCACAAAACTTACTTACTCCCCTAAAAATACCAAACTGCCCCTAAAAGTAAAGTAAAAAGCAATTTTTTCTTAAACTCCGTATCTACAGTAACCGGGAACTTCTTTTTGGGACGGAGGGAGTACCTCTTTTAAATGGTAGTTGTGTCTCTTAGCGTTTCTCTGAGTTGATATATTATTCCGTTATTAGTTCCTGTCAACGACTCAATGTATGGTCGAATGTTTCATAGTTTTTTTTCGTATTAATGTTTTTATTCATTTGTATGACTTAACGGTTTTCCTTTTCTTTTCTATCCATTTTCTTTCTTTTTTTTTTTTCCTTCATTTTTCTGATTGAGATGAAACTTTGTTTTCAAAGAGCTTAAAACCACCAATACCTTATTGCATTATGTTTACTAAGGCAATTTTTTGGACATAGTATATGATATGCTTGTATTCAGTTCTGGCCATGACCTAAAAAGTACTGCATGTTTTTTGCTATGCGTGGAAGTTAGGGAGTCCTAACTTAAAGCAAAGCCATGGCTGAAGTTAAGGGTTGATGCCTATATACATATCCCTTCCACAATTTTGTTTGGAATCAATATCCATAACATTCCATCCCCCTTCAAGCAGGAGATGTCCGCAGATGACAGACTCTAGGTAGCAAACCCCCTGGGTCCCTCTTCTAGGGTGACAACCCTTAGGCCCACTGTTACGTAGCCCCTTTCCGCAGCTTCTCTAGATCCGGCAAGTTGGACCAAATTATAGTCATATTAGCTAGGGTGCCTTAACTTAATCCTAAATCATTTTCGGAGGTAAAGGGTTGACTACCACTTATATGCCCTTTCAAACTTTTGTGTGGAACCGAGGTGGGATGTTGTAACAGTTTCTCCTGTAATAGAAATGTCTGATCCTGCAATTGCATGTTTGCCCTTGCATTCGAATTATTTATTATCACTTCGATATAATGCATTATAATCCAGCACTGACTTTGCAGCCCGCCATTACCATTGCCATTGCCATTCTGGAACAACTTTACGAGTTGAGTTGATTTCAACGGGTAAGTTTTGATTGTGTCTTGTACGTTATGTTACTATCACTTCTGATTCTCTTATGAGCTTAAACTGGCTTACAGAATGTGACTTCAATCTGTGAAAGCAGAATAAGTAAGAAATGGTGCAGAGGGTTTGAACACAGCCAGGCCAGGTAGATTTGAGATTTTTTTAGCATTACTTATGAAATGTACGCAATTTCAATTTCTTCTTGTTTAGAATTTCGATAGTGTATGTTTTAACTTTTTGTTAAATCAATGTTTAAGGCGTGTGGTGATATGCACAAAAGAGTATTATTTGATGTGAGAGAAGAGATGAGAGGAGGTAGAAAAAGAGAAAAAATATTAGTGAATGAGAGAAAATGTGGATGAACTAAAAAATAATTGAATTTAAAGGTATACATATGAGTGATTTTGAAATGATTCAGTTTTCAAAATATACATATGAGTGATTTTGAAATGATTCAGTTTTCAAAATTCAAAACAAAATTTTAAGGATTCTATATTTTGGAGTATAAGTTTGAGTTTAATATGAATTCAAGTCATATATATACACAACTGTTAACAGCTTGCATCAAATTGTATATTTAGGGTGTTTAAGATTAATATGCATGCCTCTGGATTCTTTCTCAAAAAGGCTGAAATAACAGATAGGAATTTTGATTTAGTTGAAATTAAATTACAATATTACATGGAGTGGGATTTGAATCTGCCCAGATAGTCTTTGATGGGACCAATGCGATCGTTAAGGGAAAATGCATCTAATTTAAGATAGTGGTCCGTCAAATAAAAAAAGGAGCAATCTCTTAAATTGTAAACCACATTATGGCTGCACTCTTGGCTCAAATACTGCCCGACATCTTCTCCGGTGGCGCCGCCGCATAATGCCCTGCCCGTCTGGTGGATGCATTTTGGTCTTATGCCTTTGTAGCATTCTTTTTTGGAGTGAAACGCATAGTAATCAGATGTGTTCACTGCACCTGCACCCAAACCACTACTTATCACCAGTAATGACAATATCACCCTCAATCATTTTAATCTCTCTTCAATTTTAATTTTATGTATGCATGCTTTTATATTCAGAATTTCATGCGTTTATTGCCTTATATGCTAATTAATTCGCAATAAATGATGTTTCAACTTTCAACTTTCAAGTCTCACCTTTCAAGTTTCACTTATCGATAAATTTATAGGATCAATTTTTTTAAAAAAAAAAGTTATATTACCAATTGTAGCACTAAAAAAAATATTTGTACCAACGGAATATTCCATTGGTAAAAATTTTAATTCCATTGTTAAATTGGTTTACAAATGGATTAGCAACAAAATCCATTGGAAAATTTTCGTTGGTAAAGTGATGGTTGGTAAATTTTTAACAACGAAAAATCAATTACGTTGATAAATAATTCTATGATAATTTATATAAAGATTCCCTTGGTAAAATAGAGAATAAATCTATTGGTATTCCATTATTAATAAAAAAAATGTCCTTTTGGTTGCTAACTAATTGGTAATTACCAACAGATTGAATTACGTTAGTAAATTTCGTTGTTAAAAAATAGTTTTTTTTGTAGTGTAGCATTCTTTTTAGTAAATGTACTATTTTACTTTTTAGCAAACGTATTATAACTACACATTAAAATATTATCTTTTAATTTATGTGCAAAAAGTAAACGTAAACGTTAACTCGGGATGGAGGGAGTATATAGATGTATATGGTGGGATAGTCCACACTGAGCAACCGTCCCCCAAAGATTTTTTTTTGTTTATTTATAATTACTACTAATTATAAAGAGTTTGTCTCTTGTGTTCCACGGTACACAAGGTGTGCAAGGGTATAATATTTTGTTCTAAAGAGTATAAGTATATATATATATATATATATATATATATATATATATATAATAAAGGATACACATTGTTGAGAGTAGAATTTCACGCATTTTATGTGTGCACATTACACCGTTTTGCTTAGGAAAGTTATTGTTTTTGCATGAAATTGTGTACGTTTAAGTATTTACACGATTTTGAGGCTACTAAGGTATTTTTGTGAGTTTTGAAGGCTAAAAATAGGGAAAAACAGTTCAAAGTCAGAAGCAGCTTGGAACAGAGCCGAAACGGGCCAGCTCGGGAGCCGTTCGGCAAGCAGCTCGTGTAATATCCCGATATTTTTTTATATATTCTTTATCATGATAAATATTTTTGTTTAAATCTTATTAAACTTTTAATTATTCCAAAAGGGTTGTACATTAAATCTTTTTTACTTTACATTATTTAATTTAAAAATGAGCATAAGCCCAAGTCCAAGAAGAAACCCAATTTATTAATATTTACATGTTAAATATAAGAAGAGCATCTGTCTGTCTTTTTAAAAATTCATTCTCTCCATCCGTAACAGTTAGGATTTACGAAAGAAGCAGAAATAAATTTTTCTCTACTTTTCTTCAATTCAAAATATAGCTACAAAACCAAATCATTTCAATCATCAATCATTCATGAAAATGAAGTTTTCAGAATTCAACAATATTTACACATTCAAGGTAATCTATTTCTAAAATTTCAAAGTTATACTATTTATTTTCTATGGCAACGAAATTTTGGAATGTTGTTTCATATTTAGTTACATACTCATATTTAAAATTTCATGATTTTTGGAGTTATATTTTATTTTATACGAATTTTATACATATGCCTGCAGGATCTGAAATTTTATAGATACGTGATTAAAAAATTTATATTATATAGTTATACTTTTCCAAACGATCTGAATTTTGGATATGTTATGACTCATGGATATTTTGACGTTATGTAAAAATTTTATGCCGAAAAGATCATTAAATTAATTTATATTAAATTTTCAATGTTTCTGATCGTACTGTCAAATATATTTAGTTTTCTATTTTAAAATTTTGAAAGCATATTTAAAGGGCTCTAAAATTCCTTATCTTCGTATATGTTATAATTTATAATTTTTTTTAGTAATCTATGATAGTTTCATGTTATTTGATGTACTGAGTTATTTAATACTAATTTTACAAAATTAGTACATTCAGTTTAGATCATGAACTCACTACTGATTTGAAATTACAAATAAAATATTTAAAGATCTTAAAATATTATTATATTTTTATATATTTTATATTACAAGTTTAAGATTCACAGTAAAAATATTCTATTCTATTAAATAAATTTTAAATAATTTTAAATTAAATGTATAATGATTTTTCATACATGAACAGTTATGTAATCTGTTTTCATTGTTACTATCTTAAAAATTATTTTAGTGACATCAAATTATTGTGATTTTATTATATGTCATATATTATGTAATTTTACATTGTTTATAATATTTTTAATAATTTTGAGAATATGTATGATTTTACATTGATTTTATATCACGGCAATATCTTATTCGTCCTAACTCCTTCTTTCTGATTTGAAATTATGAAATAAATACTTTCACGAATTCAAATATTCTGATTTTCATATATATCATATATTTAATATTTTAAGTCTACTGTATAATTTACAAGTTTATAGGTATTATATAATATTTATTATAAATATTCTATTACTACTTAAATTGTTTCAAGAACATCTTATCTTAATCTTTTAAAAAATTGAAAATCATATTTACTGATCCCTAAAAATCATAAATTTCGAATATGTTTTATATTACTATACATATTATATTTCATGTGATTTTCATATGATTTCATTGTTTAAATTTAAATATATTAAATTATTATCGGTGCATATGAGAAATTCAAGTTTTACTACAATCACTTTGAAAATCCAAAACATATAGTTGTATACCTTATTATTTTTTTAAATTTAGATATGTTCTTTCAATCACAAAAGATTACATGTTTATTAAATTTCGAACTGATCTTATTTTTATTTTATCAATGGAGTATAAATTATTTATACATTGATATTTAATAAAATCATTCATAGTAAATTATGTTTAGTCTCTCTTGTTTCAAACATTGAAGTATCACTTCCAATATATTCTAAAGATTTAAACTTATTATGTTATTTTTATTTTAAGTTTGCATATTAATTTGAGATAAATATAGTTTTATGATAGATGAAACTTATTACAAGACACGGATTATCATACGCATTCAAGTGCATCCATTCATCATCGATATTCATTACAGGTGGGGAAATCTAAACTTTGTCTATCGTATGTGCTTATGTGTTACGTTGTTAAGTTACTGCTTGCATCACAGTCATAAAGTATTACTCGTAGTACTGTTCACGGACATAGAGTATTCGCAATATTATTCATAGACATGTAACCAGGGACCATGATATGGGTCCGTGACTGATAAAAAGGTCCTCGGGAATACTTGGATTGTAAAAAGTTCTTGGAAGGCTTGCCGTGCTAGTACATTTGTTTAAGTCAGGGCACTTTCAGGTGTCGGGAAAAAAAGTAATCCTCGGGTAACGCCCGCCGTACTTCATGATCGATCATTCACAGACATGTTCACAGATAAGATTTACGCGTTGTTTGTGATTTATTGATATTTATACGTGAGTTATATATTGTAGATAAATATTTTCTCACTGAGTTGTGGTTTGTTCATCCCATCATTTATATATTTCACAGATTAAGGAGACGGAGTACGGAGAGAGGCGACGGGTGATAAAGTAATTATTTGGTATTTATTTGGCTTTATTATTTAATTGTTTATATACATTAACATGTTTATCATGATAAAATGATTTTATAGTTATTTAATAGTCACACCTTCCTAATTGTCTTGAAATTCACCTAAGTTTGTTGCGTGTTTTTGTGATTTGTCTCGTATTTTATGTCCTGTTTTGTATCTTATTTGTTATTATTTTATTATTTTTAGTTTTATTTTATTTTATTTTATATTGTTGCAGAATAGGTGAAATGTGTTGAATTATCTATATGGAGAAAATTGAGAGTTTTCTTACTTGAGAAAAAAGGAAAGTCACAAATCAATATCATCCTTACATGATTAGGAGAGTGGCCGTGTGTATCCGCCACACACATCATGTTTGATTCAAATTTTATCGTTTGGGCCTAAAATAGTTGAAAGTTGTACTTAATAATTGCCAGCCCAAACTGCAGCCCATTGTGGATGGAATATAATGCTAGCCCACTAAAGGAAATTAATGGATGATGAGAAATAGTAAAAAAAGAATCATTGCCACATCATCACATATCACACGACATCCAGCATTTCATTCACCCACCATACACATTTGTGAGGGTTGATGCTGCCAAAGCCCATTCACGTGCTGCCACATCTCTTTTTTATTTTTTAACCTAAAATCCTTACCTATATATACCCTACATATGAATTTGGGAGAGCAGCCGAGAAAACAGGGGTACAATCCAGAAAACACACATCACCTACTATTTTGCCTAATTTCACCTTTAGTTTCATCCATCTCCATCCTCTTTTATATTGGGTGTTAAAGAATTCAAGAACTCAAGAGCTAGAGGAGGAGAGCAAAGAGTGTTGACGAATCTCTACAAAAAATTGCAAGGGAAGAATTAACTCTTTTTGTATTTCTTTTTGACTTTAGACTAATGGGTATTTGTAATGAATCATTTATGTGTTTTATTACCTTTATCATGTTAGGCTAATCCCTCTAGTGGGATTATGGATATGAAGAGCACATTAGATTTATATTATCATGTGAATTAAATTGGTTTTGATTTAACTGATGTTGGTTTCTATTCATGGGCTTTAATTCTTTTGATTTTGTGATGGCATGGTTTATTATTCATGAATAATTATTGGTTTAATAGATTGTTGATCAATGATAAATAAATGCTATCATAATGTTCATATGTATATTGCTTGGAGTGAGACGGAGACGATCCTCTTTAAGTATTAGAAATGCATGAATAGACATCGAGTTTAAGTTTGACCGAGATGATATTTGAACTCGATGAGGGGAACCAATCCATTCGTTAGTTCTAGTACACAAAAAGGGAGAGTTAATTCTAATTAATACCTTCTAAGGGAGAATTTAGAATTAATTAGTGCCTAGATGGAAAAGGTTAATGTTGGGCATTGATCTTAAGTGCTTTTGGGAGTCTCTAGTGGATCAACAACTTTTGTAACTCAAGAGAGAGCTTAGGATATAATCGTGATCACCCTTAATCTACATCAATTGAGTTAAATTCCTTTTGTATGATCATATGAATCAAGTGTGCTTGGATGTTTCTAATCCCATATTTTTCCATACTTGAATTTTAACATCTATTCTCTTTTATTAATTTTAATTATTTTCATTTATCATATCTCTTACTTGCTATTTTACTTAGCTTCTTGTTTTAGTTGTTAATTTCAAAATCAAACTCAAAACCCCCGATCATCCTTACAAAAGTAACATAAACATGAGCTCACGTATTTGATTAATCCAAACTTAACTCCTTTGTGGTTCGATAATTTTATTTCTTGGGATATACTTCTACAACGACCGAGTATTCTTGCTCGTGAGTAAAAAATATTCAAACACTTCCTAATTATTTATTTCATCTGAGGCGATTCAATTTAATGAGAATCTTTTAATGTATTTACCTCTACTTTAAGTGCTTAATGTTCAATTTCATGATAATTTATTTTTGAAAGAAAGTTCTCATTTTAACTATGCTATGAAATATGGTTCATTTTTAATTATTGTTCTTTTAATCTTAAATTCCGCTGCAGTAATTTTTTTTTTATATTTTCCTAAAATTTGTTAGTCTATTTTAATTAAACCTTATTGGACCTAAAATTTTCTCTTAAAAGGTTATTTACGTTATTATGATAAAGTGGGTCGTTTCAGCTCGGGCCGAGCTGGACCCGCTTGCCACTCCAAACCAGCCGAGTGGGGTCCATTCGGGACCCACATGACGTGGCAAGTTGTGCAGCAGCTGTTCGGAAGTGTCAAGACCTAGCTCGAGCCGAGCGGCCTATTCTTAGGTCCAGTCGTGGCCTATTCGATATATCACTGTATTTACACCATTCAGATCGTGTTTTGGCTCATATTCGACGCGAAAAAGCCCTACAAACAGTCCAAGATATAAAAGGGGGGAATTAACACACAATTGAGAGAAACCCACATCATTCCCATCGACTTCCACTCCATAATTCCACACACATCAGATTTAAATCTGACTTTCATCATTCATCCATCTTGAAGGGGGTTCCAAGTGCTAATTGAGGGAGATCGGACGATCGGAGAAAAGGAGAAAGAACGTGGGACTACGCTTACGCTAGGATTTCGTGTTTCTCATCTTTCCCTTCCTTTTATCTTGATTTTTGGTATGAATTGCATAGCCATGAGTGTTTATTGTGACCTCATGGGCTAATTTCTTATATAGTTCTAGGGTTTGATGGTTAGATTGAATTGATTTGGAGACCTAAACAAAAATTGAGATTTTGTGCAGTTGATATTCTGATTTTACTTAATTTATTCAGACTTTGCTTATCTTCTTCGTAACGTTTTCATAATAATTTCATGACATCCGTTATAATGTTTGATTTATTATGTTAGCTTGTGTGCGTTCATGTTTGGTATTGTATATCTATTAGAGATTGAAGTAGTTCCGCTATAAACACTTTATTTTCATGAATTGGTGAATCAGATACTTGATTTATTTAGTGGAACAATGCAATTAAACATTCAAGTTGGAAGTGAATAGAATCTTGTAGTAATTTCAGAGAATATATTGTTAGTCGAACTTACCATCCGGGGGTATTTTTGTTTGCTTTGATTAGTATCTAGGAATGAGATTTGGTAATATTCACGCACCTTAGGAAATAAATCAGAACATATTGTTAGCTTAAAATCGGATCATATCTAGTGGGTTAACATGATTAAGTAGTGTATTTTCATTGACGTGTATGAATGAACAATTGAAAGTTTAGAAACTCAAATTAATTTGTCTATACCTTATCCCTTAGAACTGTTGTTTATTTCTTGATTAAAACTTTTTTATTTTTATTAATTTTAATAATTCAGTTATTTAATATTTCAGTAATTAGACAATTAAGTACAACACTCTTTGAAATTGGTTATGTAATTCTTATTAGTTAGTAATTTATAGTGAATAAATAATTAGTTATTTCAGTGGGATCGATAATTAAGCTTGGTTGTTTGCCGCTACGATTGACATCCTTACACTTGATGATTTTAATTGATGTGTGTAAAAACGCCTATCACACTTTTTTATACTAAAGGATATACTATTTAATATGAAAGGGTCTCTGGGGGGCTTAGTATCCTCGAAACACACAAGTTTTGGCCAATTATAAATTAAAAGTTAAAGCTAATTTCACTTGAATTATAATATTAATCCTAAAGTAAAATGGACGAATCAAAAGGCTGTAATATAATATGAACCATAAGTGTGAATTTGTACAAGAAAAGAGACCTTTGTTTGTCCCATCCCTTCTACCAATTAATTGTAATATAAACCTCGTGCATATCATATACAGTTTGTAATATTATAATGGGGCGACTATTTGTACCCGAAATTGTTATTTGAACCCCAATTATTTATAAAATTAAAATATAATAATGTAAGAAGACATAAATACCCTTTTATAAATAAAACTAAGATTAATTATAATAAATTTCTAAATGCACCCCAATAAGATTTCTAAATACACCCCAAAGTTATAATCACTAAAACACGATCAACCCTAAACCCTTCTGTATCAGAGTAGTATCATAGAACAAACAAAAAAACTGAGAATGATGATCATCCAAAATAAGCAATAATAGTAAAGGAAGAGAATAATCATGATGAGAATATACAGTTTTTAATTTTAGTTTATAGAACAATAGATTGTATCGTGATGTGTTGAATCAAATTATCATATACTACTGCAACAAGCAAATAGGGATCACAAGGGTTTAGGTTTGAATAGATTCACAAATAGAGAATACGAGGGTTTAGTTTTGAATAGACTTAAGTCGATTAATGCCAACATGCTGTTCGACTACAGAACTCGAATAATATATTCTGTTCGACGGATCAATATCAACATGATGTTCGACTACAGAACTCAAATAGTTTATTATGTTCGACTGCTTTGATCGAACAGTTGGGTCACAGTTATAATCTGTTCGGTTCCTATAACCGAATAAATTTAAGTGTGTTCGGTTGTACTTACGGAACACTTGTGTAGAATAAATTCGTGTGTAATACCCAAATCAAATGGATTGTGTTTCATTAAGGTTCTTCCATATTTTCGAATAATTTAATTTTTGAATATATTAATAAGATTTAAAATAAAAATACTTAAATTTATAATAATAAATTATTTATTATATTTCACAATATTTATTATATAATTGATGTGGATATCAAATTAAAAATTATGAAAAGGTGATTAATGTGATGTAATTTTTATTAATAATAGATTTGTAACAAGAGACTGAAATAAAAAATAAAAAAATACATGTTGTTTGTTTGCTTAGATTGTTACCATCGGTGGCGGCAAGGAGACTCGCACGAGCACGGAGGAGAGAACACATGAACTTCATATCTGAAAGAAAGATCAAATGCCAACATCCTGTTCGATTGCAGAACTCGAACAGTTTATTCTGTTTGACTACAGAACTCGAACATTTTATTCTGTTCGACTGCTTTGATCGAACAGTTGGGTCACGGTTGTAATCTGTTCGGTCCTATAACCGAACAGATTTAAGTGTATTCGGTTGTACTTACCGAACACTTTTTTTTCTTTTTCTTAAAAGGGTAAGATTATCCTTGCATGGGGTGCATTTAGTAACTTAAATATCTATTTTTTAATTTAAGTGGGGTACATATAGTAATTGAGGTTCAAATAACAATTTCGGGGTGCAAATAGCCGCCCTTATTATAATTATATCATTGGAATATCATGTAGAGTTTGATTAACTAGTACAAGAGAAGAACCCTTACTTTGTTACATCCATTCTATTAATTAACCCCTTAATTAGCTCGTGTTTATATATCATGTAGAGTTCGATTGACTAAGTTTATGGAGTACATTATTTCACACTAATAGGGCCATTCTTACCATATTCACAAAAGTACGTCCTAATAGTTCTAAATAAGTTTGAGATGTGTAGACATAATTAAAAAATTTCCATTAAAAGTTTGAGAAAGATACGAATATATATCATTGGGTATCTGCGATACCCATATTTTTATTACTGTAGTTTAATAATTTTAAAGTAAATTTTAAAATAGATATGATTTTTAATTGATGCACATGGACTAATTAAATATACACCCCCTCCACCCAACGTACAGATGAGAATGGAGTGTGTATTTTGAAATCTCAAATCAATTACTACTTCTATGAGCATGCACATGATCCAATTGAAAAATCTTTTGACAAGTTAATTTGTATCTCTAATCGATCTCACATGATTTTTTGCTCAAATCAATCAATAATGTAATTTTCGTACATTTATAGGATGGTGAATTGTGGTATTTAATTAAAACCTAGAAAATTCTTACTAGAAAAGAAAATGTCAACTTCTACTGTTGGTGAAAGTTCCACAAAGCTAGACACCATACCAAAGAAATACTAAATTTATATATACAAAATTTATATCACCGCCAAACTAAGTTCAATAGAACCCAAAAGAATTTGAGGATGCATAAAATTAATAAATAAAAGTTGATGTTTATATAGGTGTAAAAGAACGAATTATTAATAAATAATATATATATATATATATATATATATATATATATATATATATATATATATATATATATATATATATATATATATAGTCTAGGGAGAGAGAGAGTGGAGGAATGAGAAAATTTGGTGTAAGGTGCATGTGATTGTGTGATGAGATTAAACAAAAAGGAATCTTAATTGAGATCACACATTTAGATGGTTTTTTATTTGTAGGTTGTATAGGAGATTGACATGTGATAATTAAGTTTTGCATTTTAAACTAAATAATTATTGACATCAACATTTAACTAAATATATACACTACTCCCTCGTCCCGGACAAAGAGTTACATTTGCTTTTTGCGCGTAGATTAAGGAGTATTATTATTTTATGTAAAGTGGGTAGGTGTATTAGAGAGATGTGATGGGTAGTGGTGGGCCATTTGTGTATTTTTTTTACTAAAATGAGAAAATGTTGCAATTTGAATGGGACACCCAATATAGTAAAATGTTGTTATTTGGGTGGGATGGAGGGAGTATATGTTTTATAGTATTATTATTTGAATCCTTCAAATAAATATTTTGCATAGTTATTTCTATCGCAAATCTTCGGGTGCACGGTGCATCCAAAGTGTTGTTGGATTCGACAAATCCATGTGGTTGTTAATGGATATTGATCATGTGTTGTATGTCATTGTTAAATTCAGTGACGGAGCCAGAGAATTTGTTCAGAGAATGCTAAATATATTTATTTTATTCACAGTATTAGAGCTCATTTAAATAATACACATTATAATAAATAAAATAATTTATTTTTTATTTAATTAAAATATAAATATATGCATACATATTTATCTGGGGTTTTTAATAAAATATATAACAAAAATAAATACTAATACATGTATATAGTATTTTTAAAAAATTTTAAAGCGAAAATAAATTTAATAATACGATAAAATTTATAATAAATTTTAAATTTAAGAAAAAACAGTGTAAAATGAGAAATTACGATTTAAAATATAAAAAGAAAATTTTTAAAATAATAATACTATAAATTGATAGATGAATAAATAAATTTATATTTTAACTAAATAAAAGAAAATATTAAAAAATATACGTATACACGTATATATTTAAATTTAAATTGATAGAGAAAAATAAAATAATAAAATACATAATTAAAACTTATAGAGAGTATAATAATTTAAAAAGAAAAGAAAAAAATGATAAAATAAATAATTAAAATTAAAAGAAAGTTATAAGATAAAAAGTTAAAAAAACAGAAGAAGAAAAAAAGATTGAATCAACGACGCTCAACGAATTCGAACTTATACCAACTGATAGTCCACAAATAATCATTACCGCTAGGCTAAAAACATATACCTGAAGACTGTTTATACACAATAAAACTTCAGGGGGGCCAGTGCCCCCCTGTCCATAATTGACTCCGTTCCTACTCAAATCACTGGTTTAATTGTTTGTTATTCAAAATACTCCAGAAAACTTAATTTTTTCGAAATAGTTTTATACTTTTTAAATTCTCAAAAATTAATCATTTTTATCAATTATTTAAATTTCATGAGATAAGAGTGAATTGATTCTTTTGCAAAGTTATGAGACGAAATTAATAAAATTTTTTTTTGAAAGATATTAAAATAAAATTAAAAAGTTTGAGATAAAATTGAATGTTTTAATTATTTTATAACATTTTGTAATAAGATAAAAGAATACCAAACAGTTTAAATTTCTAACTCAATTGAATAAATTTATATTTTTAAATAAATTAGGGAATAAAACAGTACATGTTCTATTTATTTCCAAAGCTAGCTTGGCTGATTAATTCCTGATTTTTAATTTTCAAAGCATCCATGCTGTTGTAGCATGCGTGACATGTTTGTATTATTCCAGGTATTTATAATTTTCTTCTTATTATTGGGTACTATACAGTATACATAATATTATACTCCCTCCACTTAGGGATACTTTGTACATTTTGTCTTGTACATAATTTAAGAAAAATAATTTTTACTTGTCATATTTTTTGTAATATTATTATATTGTACACAAACCTTTTATAGATCATATGGTCTACTTTTTAATCTTATATACCTATATATTGTTAAGGTGTTTAATTTATGTTGTAAACTGATTTATAACATACTAACTCAATATTGTAACAGTATTCTTGTTTGCAATTTTTTAGATATACATGTTTTTTTAAACGAACTAAAAGAAAATTGCGCAAATATTCTCGCAACTAATGGAGTAAATTTATTTTTTTCTCACTCATGAGTCATGAGCAACCAAATAATAATAATAATAATAATAATAATAATAATAATAATAATAATAATAATAATATTGTAGTTCATTGATCAATCCTATAAATATTTTTATACAAAATTACATGTATTTTCAGAAAAAAAAATATATATATACTCCTTCCGTGTCACTCAAATAAATTAAAGAGTATTATTATTTAATGTGTAGTGGATAGTTGTATTAATGGGAGTATGAACCCTATATTTTAATTGTATTAGTGAGTGCGTGTGGGTCCCATGTGTTTAAAAAATGAAAGAAGACTATTTGGATGAGACTCTCAAAATGAAAAAAATAACCCTTTGGGTGGGACGGAGGGAGTATATATTCCCGTATGTGTAATTGTCACATACTCCCACCGTCCCGCCACAAGAGTACGTCACATTTTCTTTTTTAGTAGATGAGACCAACATAAGTCAATCACTTTATTTTTATGGGCCCACACACAACACTAATACAACTACATATTATACATTAAATTATTATATTTATCCACCAATATTCTTAAAATACTAGTATTTTTTTAATCGCAAATAATATAAATAACTCACGGAGTCACTATACAAATATCCATACATGATTTGATATTTGATATAAATTAGGATTATTATTAAGAAATAGTTGTTCCATTTATTATCATTATTATGGGATCGATAGAGTCATCAAATGATTTCTTTTCTTTTGTTTATACTTGTTGAAGGATGGTGTGTAAATCTTGATCCATTGTATGAACACAAGGTGTTGCTGTGAAGCTAAGGAAGTAGAGAATGCAATGGACGTAATGCATGGGTCATACACATTGCATCAGACTTAGTTTATCAGTTGCAAACACTTGCATGTGACAGTTGTGATCACATGGAGTGTGGATCAGTTTTTGGTTGGTTGCTGATCAGTTTTGAGTTTGTTAGTGATCATGTGTTCTTCAGTTAGTTAGTTATTAAGCACATGAGGTGTGATCATACTATTGGTGCAAGTGGCAATCGGTTATTGGTGAAGAAGATGCATAAATACACAACACAAACTCACAGCAACACACTTCTTCTTAGCTGCAAGTTTTCATCTTCCATCAGCAAGCTTACAAAGTGTTTTAGAGCTAGTCTAGAGTCTCTATAGCAGTCATCTTCTTCGTGTATTACATCTATCAATAAGAAAGTTACATTTCCCTCAAAGTGGACGTAGATCATGAAGATCGAACCACTATAATTCCTTGTGCATTCTTTCTTTCATTCTTTGTGTTTTAGGGTTTATAGCAGCTGGTTTTCAGTGTGTGTGTATTGATAGATTTCTAAAATGATTGAACATAAACTTCAAGTTTGTGTGTGTGATCAAGTGTCTTGTTGAAGATCAAGACAACCGGAAAGTATCACAACAAGTGGCGCCGTCTGTGGGAAACAAACCATCAAACAACAGCTGCTGAACTCTGAGAAGATGAACACCACACGGTTTGACATTGAGAAGCTCACTGAAAAAATGGATTTCAGTCTCTGAAAACTCAAGATGAAGGCGATCTTGACACAGCAAGGGCTCATTGATGCATTGAAGCCACCACCACCTGTCAAGACAGAGATAATAAAAGATCCATCAGGAGCTGGACCTCCAAAAGTACAGGTAGATGATGAGGTACTTAGGAAAGCTCATTCTACTATTATTCTATGTTTGGGGGATAAGGCACTAAGGGAAGTAGTTAGGGAGACTACTGCAGTTGGAGTTTGGGAAAGGTTAGAATCTATGTTTATGATCAAGACTTTAGCAAATCGACTTCACATTAGGCAGAAACTGAATGCATACAAAATGACTGATGAAAAGCCTATTTTGGATCAAGTTGATGAGTTTGTCAAGATCATGGATGATTTTGAAACTGTTGATTCAAAGATATCAGAGGAAGAGAAAGTTCTCATGTTGATGACAGCTCTTCCAAGATCTTTTCAAAGTTTCAAAGATACCTTGTTATATGGAAATCAGAGTTCCATCAAGTTTGATAATGTGTTACTAGCACTCAAGTCTAGAGAATTACAGTTAGTAACTGACAGCACTCAAATTTCTGGAGGAGAAGGGTTGATTGTCAAGAAGAACAATCAAGCTAAAAGGAATAACAAGAAGAAGATGGGTTTTGATGGAAACAAACAAGTCAGAAAGGAAGGAGAGCATGCCAAAGAAGGTGAAGTAAGGAAATGCTATCACTGTAATCAACCTGGCCATATGAGAAGAAATTACTACAAGTGGAAAGCTAGCAAAGGAAAAGGTATTGAGAAGGGGAAAGAAATTGATCAACAAAACCAAGTAAATCAAACTGCCCCTGCACAAGAAGATACTACAAAGTTTGTTGAAGTCTTGACAGTCACTGCATCTGAGGTCTCCTCTGAGTGGGTGATTGATTCTAATTGTACCTTCCATATAACACCAGTTAAACATTGGTTAATTGGATTTAAACATCAGAATGAGGGCTCTGTACTTCTTGGAAACAATCAAACATGTAAGATCATGGGAAGAGGATCTGTCAAGCTTGAACTATCTGATGGTACAGTAAGAATGCTTCATGATGTAAGGTATGTTCCTGATCTAAGAAGAAATCTAATTTCACTTGGAAATCTTGATTCCATGGGATATAGTTTTCAGCCAACTGATGGTTGTTTGACTATCACAAAGGGGGATGATGTATTCTTGAAAGGTATTAGGAAACATGACCTATATTTCTTGTGTGGAAATACTGTCACTGCTCAAGCTTGTAGCACTAGTAAAATAGACAACTCTATACTATGGCATGGAAGATTAGGTCATATAAGTGAGAGGGGTTTGCAAGAATTAACTAAATAGGAGCTATTATGTGGTCACACTTCAATTACTCTGAGTCAGTGTGAACATTGTGTGATGGGTAAGGCAAAGAGGTTAAAGTTTGGTGTTGGTGAACATAACTCTTCATCTGTGTTGGATTATGTTCATTCTGATTTGTGGGGACCTGCTAAGAACATCACAAAAGGGGGGTGGAAAATATTTCATCTCTTTCATAGATGATTATTCAAGAAAAGTATGGATTTATATATTGAAATCCAAGGATGAAGCCTTCATCAAGTTCAAAGAGTGGTTAGTTGAGGTTGAAAATCAAACTGATAAGAAGTTGAAGTGTTTAAGGACTGACAATGGTTTGGAATATCTGTCAGATGAGTTCAATCAGTTCTGTAAGGATAGAGGAGTTAAAAGGCATAAGACTGTTCCATTAACTCCACAACAAAATGGAACAGCAGAAAGAATGAATCAGACCATCCTTGAAAGAGTTAGATGTATGATAAGTAGTAGAGGTTTTCCTAAGAGTTTCTGGGGGAGTTAGCTACTACTGCAGCATTTCTTATAAATATATGTCCATCATCACCACTAAATTTTAAAACTCCAGAGGAGATGTGGAGTGGTAAACCTGCAGATTACAGTAGTTTGAAGGTAATAGGATGTCTTGCCTATGCTCATATAAAGCAAGGAAAGCTGGAACCAAAAGCCTTGAAGTGTGTATTAGTTGGTTATCCATCTGGAGTAAAAGGGTATAAATTGTGGTGTCCAGACCAACAGAATATTCTAATCAGCAGGGATGTTTCCTTTGATGAAGAGAAAATGCCACTGATTGAAAAGATGAAAACTATAGCTAGTTCTGATCATGATGTTGAGCCTCAGGTGGAGTCTGACAAGTCTGGTAGTGGTAGTGACAGCATCTTGGAAGGTCAGAACACTTATCATCTTGCTAGAGATAGACAAAGAAGAGAAATTATACCACCTGCAAGATACATCCAAGCTGATCTTATTTCTTATGCTTTGTATACTGCTTCTGAAGTTGAATCACTTGAACCTGGGAATTACAAGGAAGCTATAAGTAGTGTTGATAGTGATCAGTGGATAATAACTATACAGGAAGAGCTCTTATCTTTGGATAAGAATCACACATGGGATATAGTGGAGAAGCCAAAGCATCAGAAGCTGGTAAGTTGTAAATGGATTTTCAGAAAGATACCTTCTACAGTTGAAGGTGGAAAGCCTAGATTCAAGGCAAGATTAGTTGCAAGGGGTTTTTCACAGAAAGAAGGCATTGACTACAATGAGATATTCTCACCTGTGGTTAAACATGGTTCTATAAGGATCATTCTCTCATTAGTTACTCAATGGAATCTTGAGCTTCATCAGATGGATGTTACTACAGCTTTTCTACATGGTGAGTTAGAGGAGCAGATATACATGACCATACCAGAAGGTGTTGAACTTCAAAACTCAAGTTCAAAAGCTTGTTTGCTTAAAAGATCTCTCTATGGTCTTAAGCAAAGTCCAAGACAATGGTACTTGAGATTTGATGAGTACATAGTTAAGTGTGGATTCCAGAGAAGTCTACATGACAGCTGTGTATACTTCATGGAGGAAAGTGATCTGTTTACATATCTTTTACTATATGTTGATGATATGTTGTTGGCTAGTCATACAATGGTTGGGATTCTGAAAGTGAAAAGAATGTTGGAAGCTGAATTTGACATGAAGGATCTTGGAGAGGCCAAGATGATCCTAGGAATGTCAATTGACAGAAACATGATCAGTGGAACTTTAGTGCTGAACCAGGAGGCTTATATGTTAAAGGTCATTAAAATGTATAATATGGATGAGTGTAAGACAGTCACTACTCCATTCAAACAAGGTGTAAAGTTGACTCTACAGCAGGGACCAAAGTCTACAACAGAAGTTATGGATATGGACATGACTCCCTATGCTAGTGCAGTAGGAAGTTTAATGTATTGTATGGTCTGCTGTAGGCCAGACATGGCCTTTACACTCAGTTTTTTAAGTAGGTTCATGGGATCTCCTGGTAAACCACATTGGGAAGCAGCAAAGTGGGCTATGAAATATATAAAAGGCACAGTCAGTAGAGGATTGAAGTTTCAGAAGTTAAGTCAAGACAGTGAAGTTTTATGTGGATATGTTGATGCAGATTTTGCTGCAAACATGGATACTAGGAAGTCTTTAACAGGTTATATCTTCACTCTTTATGGAACTGCTATAAGTTGGAAGGCCAGTCATCAATCCATGGTAGCTTTGTCCACAACTGAAGCTGAGTTTGTGGCATTAACTGAAGCTATTAAGGAAGGAATTTGGATCAGTGGTATGCTTGAAGAGCTTGGTGTGAAGCAGGAAACAGTGAAGGTATTCTGTGATAATCAGAGTGCTATCCATTTAGCAAAACATCAGGGCTATCATGAGAGAACCAAGCACATTGATGTCAAGATGTATTTTGTGAGAGATCTTATTGAAAGTGGTGCTGTCAAGGTGTGTAAGATTGACACATCTGTCAATCCTGCTGATTGTCTAACTAAGGCCTTGCCTAGTTCTAAATTTGAACTAAGCTTAGGCTTAGTTGGTATGTGTATTGAGAACTAAAGTGCTGCTCAATATGAGCAGTAAAAGGAGGGAATGTAGCAATCTTATTTGGGATGGATACTTGATTTAAGGTGGAGTATGTTGAAGGATGGTGTGTAAATCTTGATCCATCGTGTGAACACAAGGTGTTGCTGTGAAGCTAAGGAAGTAGAGAATGCAATGGACGTAATGCATGGGTCATACACATTGCATCAGACTTAGTTTATCAGTTGCAAACACTTGCATGTGACAATTGTGATCACATAGAGTGTGGATCAGTTTTTGGTTGGTTGCTGATCAGTTTTGAGTTTGTTAGTGATCATGTGCTCTTCAGTTAGTTAGTTATTAAGCACATGAGGTGTGATCATTCTATTGGTGCAAGTGGCAATCGGTTATTTGTGAAGAAGATGCATAAATACACAACACAAACTCACAGCAATACACTTCTTCTTAGCTGCAAGTTTTCATCTTCCATCAGCAAGCTTACAGAGTGTTTTAGAGCTAGTCTAGAGTCTCTATGGCAGTCATCTTCTTCGTGTATTACATCTATCAATAAGAAAGTTACATTTCCCTCAAAGTGGACGTAGATCATGAAGATCGAACCACTATAATTCCTTGTGCATTCTTTCTTTCATTCTTTGTGTTTTAGGGTTTATAGCAGCTGGTTTTCAGTGTGTGTGTGTGTTGATCGATTTCTAAAACGATTGAACATAAACTTCAAGTTTGTGTGTGTGATCAAGTGTCTTGTTGAAGATCAAGACAACCGGAAAGTATCACAACAATACTAAATACTAAATACTAAATACCCCTCCTCATAAGTGTTTTGTTTACATCACCCTTAAAAAAACATTATCTGAAGAAAAGTAGAACGAAAATGATGATAACAGCAGTGTTAGTGTTAGTGTGCATAGTGTTGGCAAACAGTAGCATCGGAGGAGGCGAGTGCAGAGCAACATGGTTCCAGGAGTTTCTGATAATAAAAATAAAAATAATGTATGCATCTTTTTATTGTCTATTTTTAACATGTATACTTATGCTTGTGATAACACATACTACCAACTTTGAATTGCAAAATTTAACTAGTCACATGCCTTCTCCTATGGCAAACTAAAATTTAATCAAATTTGATACACTATTTATTTCATGTTTTCAATTTAATTCAAGATTTTAAAAGAAGTTGAGCGTCAACAACGGGATGAATGCGCCACTCTTAATTGATTCTGATAAAATACAATTTATTCAGCCATTTAATCGTATAATCAGTTATAACAATTCTTTAAATGATGATCACAAATTAAATATACATTACTCTTTTAAAATGACGGATGAAGTATGAATGTCAGCTAAGTGTAAGTGATGAAGTAGCCTAGTCTGGGTGGTATATATTTAAGTGTTAATTGAAAAAAAAAATCACAAACTTCACACTTACTGTAAATTAATTTTCACTTTTGAAAAATTGAAAAAAACCACCACCTTTAAGTATTGTTGCAAAATAAACCCAAAAAACTATACTTTTAGTCACAAAATGGGTATTTTGCAACAATACTTAAAAGTTGTGGTTTTTTTCAATTTCTCAAAAGTGAGGATTAATTTTGCAATAGATGTAAAGTTCGTAGTTTTTTTTGCAATTAACCCTATATTTAAGGGAATGAATTTTTTATGGAGTATATAACTGGATCTTTATACACCCTTCATTCTGTTTCAATGCTTTGTTTTTTGTACGTTGATTAATGAATATAGTATTTTAATACATAATGAGTAGAAAGATGTATAATATTTAATACAAAGTGGGTGGATGTATTAGTGTTTAATATGGGTACCATAGTGATGAAATATATTAACTGTTTTAGATGTAAAGATTAAAATGGGATGCCCAGAATAAAAATGTGTAAACGGAAGGAGTTTATATTTTTTATAATTTCTAGTAAGTGTTTTCTGGTGGTAATGGAATACCATCATTCATCTATCACCCTACATGTACCAAACTTACATTGAATTTAAGAAGAACTCTTGTGAAAGATTTTATTTCGGAACTCCATGACCATGCACATTTCCGTGCATGCCAACGGATGACATTTATCCTCCAAAAACTGTGAATAAATATCAGTAATTCACCGATATCTATTCAGTATTTCCATCGTTATTAATGGATGTGTTATTAAAGGTCCCCGAAATAGATATCGATGAATCACCGATATCTATTCAATATTCCACCATTATTAATGGAGGTGTTATTAAAGGTCCCCGAAATAAATATCGATAAATCACCGATATCTATTCTCACCGTTATTAATGGAGGTGTTATTAAAGGTCCCCGAAATAAATATCAATCCGATATCTATTCATAATTCCACCATTATTAATGGAGGTGTTATTAAAGGTCCCCTAAATAGATATTGGTGATTCATCGATATCTATTAAGGATAATAGATATCGGTAAATCACCGATATCTATTTTAAATTCACCGATATATATAAAAGTGATATTAAAGATATTGAACAATAGACATCGACGAACCACCGATATCTATTATCGATATCAGTGTTTCACCGATATCTATTATAAAATCACCGATATTAATGAAGCTGATATTAAAGGTTTAGTAGTATAGATATCAGTGATTCACCGATACCTTTTTAAATTTCACCGATATAAATTAGTTGATATCAAAATGTTTAGAACAATAGATATCGGTGAATCACTGATATATTTTTGATTTATAGATCTCAGTAATTCACCAATATCTTTCTTCCAAAAAGCTATTGATCACCTGCTTATTTATTTCAACAATAATATTCTAAATTTAAATGGAATTTCAATAAACGCATCCATTCATTCAAAGTTCGGGACCAAAAATACAACTGGAATAATCCAATGGGACCAAAAGTGCAATTATCCCTAAAAAATTGCAGCACTACAAATATAGACCTCACACATTACTCAAAAATATTGGAAGGCTGGAGTCGAACAACCATGCATTATGTACTTAAGCACCTCGTACTCAACCAAGCAATATGCATAACTGAAATTGCCAAGTGTAAAATGTTAATAACTGTGTGACTTCCTTGTATATAGATTGTTGACAATACTTTCAAGTCATTCACCAGAACTTCAACAACCTATGCTTGGGATAGGTACATGGTTCTTCTTATAAACATTCCACCGTGTAACATAAGAAAAAGCTAAATCCATTCGATGCGGCTCAGCATTGAACAGTTCCTAAACAATAAGAACAAATATGAAACATCGGGTACTTCATATTTTCAATTGATAAAAATTTAACATGGTGCAAAGAAACTGTAATCAGATATGAGAACTGAAAAATAGTTAGTTTGATTAGAAAATTCTTCTCAATTGAATTTAGGAAACACACAATCTTCCCACAACTGCAAATTCAAATCATCAATATGAATGAGTAACCACGTCATAGTTCATATGATTATTTCACAACCCCTGCATGTAAGATTCTTCATACACCTTGCCAACGTCACATGAATATTCCATAACGTTTCATTAAGAACTCAGAATGCATTATCACAAGAATCAAAAATGGAGAAAGATACCTCCTCATATAAAGCAATTGGAGCAAGCATGTTGACATAATCAAGTTTATGAGCCAAATCCCGATTCTCCCGCTCAGAGCCTAATTTGCAAATCCTCATTTTCTCCAACTTTGTTTTCACTATCTCCCTTTCTTGATCTGTCTCAGCAGCTCTCTGTCGTTTTGAATATTCATCACTCGATCGTGCAGTTTCAAGGTTGATCCCAGTTCAATTAAAGGATAATACAATGTCAATGTATGTACAAAATTTTAGTAACCTTTTTTCACGTACAAACAATGAATTAAACATATACTCCTAGTATTTAAGAAAATCGAGGTTGAATATAAGATCACCTGCAAAGCAAGAGCATCATACGTAGATGGACCACTTTCAATTCTTGATTGATGTGCTTTTCATTACCTGTGTGTCAAGAATTAACTCGAGATTCAATGGAACAATAACAAATCTAATAAAGCAAAACAAAAATAATTAATTTAATCTTGAGAACAATTTGATTTAGGTTTAGGGGTTTGATTTTTCTAATTCCGATATAGGTAAAAAGGGCCCAATCGAGAGAAATGACAACAGCCAGCCCAAAATTTCAGAATCAGTGTACGCGATAAACCCTCCTCATCATCAATTCATCATCATTGCTCTCGATGAAAGAATGTTCATCATTTGGTGTGGTTAAATTGTGAGAGAGGCGGCATGGTGTGATGAAATTAGGAACGTAGGGTTTCTTTAAGATCTTCTTGGGACGGTCCATCAGCAGAGATCAAAATTAAAAAAAATCATTGCACATAGAAAGATTACACATTACCTGCTCTTATGAAAGGCACAAAATCTTGAAGTGTGACTTAGAACGTAGACAGCCGCAAATCTTGACAACCCCTCGCTGTTACAAAGCACTCCATCCATATCAAACAACACTGCGGAAACATTCCCCCATTCTTTTCCAGTTTCTGATGCCATTGTCTCCTCCAACTTCAAACACGCCATCACCAATTTTCTTCCTACTCTCCTCCTTCCAAATTATCTAATCTTGGAAAATTTCTTCCACAAAAGCAAATTTTGGGTTCTTGAATAGCAAATTGAGACTTTCAAACGTAATTTGCAGTCCTGAAGGTTTGATGTAGGGAAAGTCCTGAAGCATTTGCGTTATATATATAACGGCCGCATCTTTTATTAGAAAAGAAGGGAAACAATAGAAAACTTAATTTTTTAACGCCCACAGAAAACTTAGAAAAAATGAGGGGCTGCCAAATAAGCTATGGATTAAAGAGGGGATGACACGTAGGATTAAGAAAACCTTCGTTTAGTATATAAAAGATGACGGGAATTGATAGCCAACGCAGGAGATTATCCATTAATTTTTGCACTTTTTTCATGTAAAGGATGAGTAACTCTGTACTCAAGTTTGGTTCTTGAAAAAATAATCTAAAAAAATAAAAACTAATGACTCAAAAATATTTACCAATTAAATGATAAGAGGTGATAACATGTATTTGGGTGTATAATGTATCTTTTCGGCTTTCGCTAAAAGTTACCCTTTGAAATATTGAGAGTTTTTCTTTATAATATATAGAGATTGTAATTGAAAGAGTTTACTAACAACAATAATATTTTTTTTTTGAAAAAAAAAATTGTTAACGGAAATACTAGCAATTGACTTGAATATGGTCGGTAAAGATTTATGAATGCAATTTATTCTATGAAACCTTTTAGTGACTTTAGTCTACGAAACCTTTTGCCTTTTTCGTATTTTAACTTTTTTTTATGATTTATGGAGTAATTTATTTTGTTATAAGATTTAATATTGATATTGATTTAATAAGAATATAATTATAGTTAGCATATATAAGAATGTGAGGCACAAATGTTCATACATATACATGTAATTAGTTTCATGAGATATTTTCTGATTATCATTTTTACCCATGAAAATGTTTAATATTGTGATGTGTTTTAAAAACACGCACATAGCCTATTTCTTTGTTCTTCTTTGTCACAGATTAAACTTATTTTTACATCCAGAAGTGTAGTGAGGTTCTTGATCTATATCAGATATCTGGTAAAAACCCCCAATCCAGAGAGAGATGGCCATGATGAACTCCTTCAATGAGATGATGATGATTTCTGGAATGTGGCCAATTAGTTGGATGGGAAGAGCGTAGGTAACTAATATTTCCATTTTAATTTGTTTCACTTCTTCGTCCTGCTGCTGGCTAACTCACGTCTCTCTCCATCTTCTGTATTTACGTTTGATTTTTGTGCCCTAATTTCATTTTTTTCCCTTTTCTCTGACGCCCAATTTCTTGCACCACCTGTGAGTATTTGACCAGCTCAAGTAATTACTTTCACTGATTTTTATTGACTGCAGTTATGATCATTTTCTTTTAGTCCAACTAATTTTTTTTCTGATTACTCCCATCTGAAATTGATTGTCTTGGCAAAATAACCCATTCATGATGTGTAGAAGAGTATATAAAGAATTTGACATTGCTGTATATACTTTGTGAGTTGTGACTGTGAACACAGTACTACTATGGAAATCTGCACTGGAGATGATTTTGTGTTTCCTTAGTCTTAGAAGCTTTGTAAGAGGTTATAACCTGCAAACCAAATATCTTACTACATAGTATATAAAGAGATTTGGCTTTGTTTTGGGCCTTCGTTCTGTTGTTACGTGGCTAGAGAAGAGTACACGGGCACGGCGTTCTCTCCATATCATATGTGCCTCCCACCACCTACATCTGTTCTTCCCTCTCTCCACACCGGACGGCACAATTAGGGTTTTTTCATTCCTCTAATTTTGTTAAGCAGCCGTCGCTACACTAGGCTCTCCTCTGCGTCAGTTTCTTCGTTTGTGAACTGAGTTTCTGCATTTCTTCTTCTCTTTCTAATTAAACGATAGATATTGAATTCCCATTCACTGGGTTTATTTTAAGTGCTCGCTGTTGTTTCTTTTTCATTATCTTTTTCGAGGCAGTTGATGATATCTATCTATCAATCGCTGTTTCTTGTTCCGATCGGATCTGAAAAGGACTTGCCCAACTGCGTAGAAAAAGAAACAAGGGATTATAAAGCTATACGCATTTACATTCTCGAAGGGTGATGAAAGATTGTTCAGCCATTTACATTGTCTGATCAGGTAATCAAGATTTTAATTATTTATTTTTTGGGATTTGATTTTGGTAATGTGGGTGAAAAGAGAGACTCAAGATTGAATCAGGAAGAAGCCTTTTGTGTGTGTGAAGATTCTTGGATTCTGCTACATTCATCTGCTTTTGAAGGGGTTTTGCAGGAGAAAAAAAGATTATTTATGGATTTATGCAGCTTTAGTTATGGTTATGCTTTCTCTCATAAATTGATGGGTTGCGTTCTGATTCTACAACTGTTGGTGGTTCAATTCAGCTGCATTGATTGAAATTCAGAAATTTCTTTATGCTTGTGGTGTTTAGTGTGATTGGTGGAATCATAATCATCTTTGGATCCAAATTCTACTGAGGAATCCTAAGTGTTTCTGAAACAAGCTTAGATTTAGCTTAATTTTCTGGTTTTGAAATGCTGCAGTTCCAACGCAATTCCTCTTCAGTACCTGGTGCTACTCGTCTACCCCACCATATGTATTAGAGTGTATGGAATGATGCTACTATATAAAACACCTCCTGTTGTTAGCATCTCAACTCCACCTTTTGATATTATTGATCTTAATCTTGACTAAATAAAAGAAACTGTGGGTTATAAGTGAGTGTGGTTTGTTAGTTTGTCACATGTGCAACTCTGTATATGAATGTCCATTACTTATTGTTGTTCTGTTATCAAGTTTATGCATTTCTCATGCTTCCCTCTATTCACATTTATAACTTATCCAATTTGTTTTGTATTGAATGGGGGTATGTGGTCATTTTCTTCAGCATGATTATTAGTATATTACCAATAACAATGTATACATCGACAATTTTTATTAAGATACAAGGACTATAGATACATTTAAATTAACGAGTGTGGGCCAACACCTCACCAAGTGAGGTATCTGCTTCCTAGTATACTTAAAAAAAAGTTTCCAAACAATATATTACTTATAAAATTGACATGAATTTGTTCATGTTTGAGTGCCCATGGACAAACAGACTTTGCTTGATTATTTTAAAAGCTCAGTGATGGAATTGATTCCTTGAACACAGATATCAGCCATTCTGAACGCCACGTCTATCTATCCATTCTATTTCAAAGATTCTCTCTTCAAATATTGTCCAAAGGCCCAAGGAAACATCAATCAGATCCACATAGAAGCCCAAACAGCATTAATTTGGTTCGGAGGGTGCTACTCAGATCCAAAATCTTTCTTCAGTTTTGCTCTTCAATCTAGTCCAGGGAAATTCGTCACTCAACTCTTCAACTTCACCCTTCCCCCAGATTCTTAGTGGACAAACAGAATCGATGAACCAGATTGTAAGAAGACCTGTAAGTGCTGTCTTACTTTTTTGGCTCTAATAAAAATCCTCCCTTTGTTCTCTTGGAATCAAAACTGATCAATAAACTACTGTTTCCATATTGTGCAAGCTTGGAGGCCTCAGGAGTTTCGCTTCGCAGAGTGGGAAGGGAACCCATTCCCAAAATCTGAAGATCGAAGGGATTAATGAAATTATAGCAGTTGCTTCGGGCAAAGGTGGCGTTGGGAAGTCAACTACAGCAGGTACTTCATGACCATTTATTTTTTTCGTTGGTAAAATGCATTGTATGTTAATTATGCAATATAAAAGATTGTAATGCGTGCAAGATGTGTTTGATATTAGAATGCATGCTCTGTGTAATTATGCAATGAAACATATTCTACTTTGAGTGATTGTTAAAGTGTGTAATAAGTAATTCTTGTTGGGTTATGTTCATGTTTCAAGTATGGGTTCATGTGAAGTTTCAACTTTTCATGTTGTAAATTTGTAGTTAACCTAGCGGTTTCACTTGCAAATAAGTGGCAGCTTCAAGTTGGGCTTCTGGATGCCGATGTTTATGGGCCATCAATTCCTATGATGATGAAGCTACATGGAAAGCCTGAAGTGAGTGCAGGTGGTGCTTTGATGTATTAGGAATTCTATGCTTTCTTCCACCTTCTAGTTTCTTGATTGTCTATGAGTTAAATGAGTTGATTATCTTGGTTTTATGTGTTATTCTTCTTTCCATGGTTTAGGTTATCTAAGTTTATGCAAACGGTAGGTGGAATTAAAACTTGAAAGATTTATTTTTGTCCAAATATATCTATAGTTATGATTAGTGAGTATTTTTTATATAGTTATCATGTTTAATATTAGAAAACTAAAGATTACTGATTTAAATTTGTGAGGCAACAAAAATCAAGTGGATAGTTTATATGCAATTGTCATTTGTGGAAATTTTGAAAACATTTCTACCAAATCTCTGTTTATCAACTCACACCGTCTCTCACAGAAATTGACTTTGCTTGTCATACAAATTTGTCTGTTTTTTGTCCATTGGTCTCCATTCCTCTGTCAGTACAGTCTGTATGGACCTCCACTTCACCAGATCCGATGCTAGTTGTTTGCATTGATGTTTCAGTGTGCTTCACCTTGAAAGTGGGCTTTCCTCTCTATTTTATTTTTTCATATTATGTTATGTCTACTCAATCCTACCCTGTTACTCTGAGCTTCCACTTGTTTTTGGAATCTTTAGTCTGAAACCTTTGACTGGTACATGCTTATTGGTTGTGGATACTTGTGTAACCTGACTAACATCTTTCTTATATTATTCTTTAAGGAAATATGAAATTATGAATACACATTATTTTTTTTTTTAATCTCTTGGCAGATAAGAAAATGATCCCAATTAAAAACTATAATGTCAAATGTATGTCAATGGGGTCTCTTGTTGCCGCAGGGGAGGCGATTGTCTGGAGAGGTCCTATGGCAAGTGTCAATTAACTTTTTGTTAGTTATGTCTTTGCACTTTTTTCTTCACATCCTTTGTTTCCAATCATTTTGTTATAAGAGTGAAGTTAAAACTTTCACTAGCATGCGTAAATTTTAATAGCCAGTCATATCTAACCTCTTGGTGTGCCAGGACAGCTCATAGAAAGTGTCCTATGCTTAAAAAGTGTTTAATCCTTCAGGTGATGAAAGCACTTGAACAGATGTCGAGAGGGGTAGATTGGGGAGTTCTAGATATTCTTGTAGTTGACATGCCTCCTGGAACTGGTGATGCTCAGATTTCCATCTCTCAGAGATTGCAATTATCAGGTAGTTAGAAGTCTGGCAGTAGATTTCTTGATTCAGGTGAAAAAGAGTTGTGTACATTATTTGCCCGTACAACAAAGCTGCATTCACCTCTTCAAATATTCACTTGTTGTTTAGATAATGTGAATGAAAAATGTGGATTGTGACCAGGATTTCTCCCCAAGGGGTAGATTGAGTGTTAAAAACTTTTTTGTATTCCATTGTACCTTAATTTTTTTATGTGGGAGGCATTACATATTTATTACGTCATTTCTTGACTCATGATAGGAGCTGTAATCGTTTCAACTCCTCAAGATGTTGCATTGATGGATGCTCGAAGAGGTGTTAAAATGTTTTCCCAGGTTAACGTGCCGGTAAAAGCACTCATAGCTTGAGCACAACTTTTTAAGTTTTTGTATTTTATTGAACATACAGCAACTCTGATATCACATATTTTTAGCCAACATGTTCTTCAGATTTCTCTCTACCTGCAGCTGATTTTATATCCATGTCCTCTCCCTCCTAACCACTTGGTTGGGCAATAAATAAGACTAAAATGTAATCAAGACGAAGTCTTCCTTCTATGCTTTGCATCGGAATGTTATCTTTCCAGAAAAAGGAAGGAGCATGTGTGTTGTGTCAACTGTTTGTTGTTCTTTTTTTTTAAAAATTCAAGAATGATTATTTATCAAATCAAACTATTAGCCCACTCATTAGAAAACACAATTTCTTGTACCATACTTTTTTTTTCTTAGTTATTCATTTCCAATCTTATGGAATTTCGATATAAATGTTCGTACTGTTTGTGATCTCCAACAGATTTTGGGTATCCTAGAGAACATGAGCTATTTTAAATGTCCGAACTGTAATGAGGCACACTACATTTTCGGAAAAGGTGGAGCTCAAAAGACAGCTGATGAAATGGGTATCGAGTTCCTTGGTGAGGTATGGCTTCTGATTTGGTTATTGACCTTGTACTAGTTCTGTTGTTTTGTCTTCAGGTATGAATAAATTTTTGATTGCCAGAATCTTTTTTAAAAATATTACAAAAAAAATTCTATACAATATAATGGTAAATTGTTCCATTAATGTGATTTTCCTCGATATATTTTCTATTTTCTGGACTAGATTGACAGTATTTGGGATAGGCAATGTATCAGGTGAAAATTGCATACCATGCCACCTTGTCTCATGTTCTATTTTACCTCGTCTTCCCTAAAGTTTAATGTTTATTCTTAGGAATTAGTGCTACTTTTAGGGATAATAATTTCATTCTTGTGGTTCATGTAACTTTTTACCCTTGTATTTAATGGTCTATTTTACCCCCTTGAACATTGTGGTTCACATACTAATTTACCCCTAGGGAGCTGCATTAGAATTAGTACTAATTTACCTTTAGAGTTTAATCTTTATAGCTTAGTGCTAATTATAAAAGTGTAATTATAATTCTATCATTTGGTTCATGTAACATCATACTATTGTAGTTCATTATACAATTATACCCAAGAAATAAATACCGTATCCTGAGAATGCTTTTCAATTAAAAAATAAATTGGTTGTACGCTATGTAGCTCTTTGGGATAATTTGAAAACCTGCTGTTGAGGTTCTGTGATGAGGAAAGCTAAAAGTAAAGTTAGTTTTTTTTTTTTATAATTTTCAAGCAAAACACAAATTTTAGTTTGCTCAACTCCTTAGTTGTGATTGATGTGACATTTTTCCATTATGCAATTGATCATTCAGTTAAATGTGCCCATTTTCAGGTTCCACTGGAGACGGGGATCAGGAGTGGTTCTGATGAGGGTGTCCCCGTTGTGATATCCGATGCTGACTCCTTTGTATCACAGGCATACAATGATATCGCCCAAAAGATTGTCAGCACGCTTGAACGAAACAAACCACACCACTTTCGCCCCGAAATATATCTATAATAGACGGTTGATTTTAGTCATGCCTTCAAATTTGAGTCATGGTACAGCTTCATCATTGGAAGAACTTGTGACCCTAAGACAAGATACCAAGCACAACAAGCTATTGGGCTTGTGATGCCTGCACAGCAATATTCTCTTGTTAAAAGAAAATTCAGAAACAATGATCAAAACAATCATGAAAGTCCAACTATAAGAAAACTAAATAATATCCTAGATCCTTTAGATAAAGGATTTATGCTCTGATGTTTTGTGCATTGGCAATTTGAAATTGAGTTTTCTATTTAGGGGAGGTTCTAGAAATTGTCCACGTATGCACTTAAAATTTCTATTAACCCTAGGTCTATCGACTTTACATACATTCTTATTTGTTGGATTAATAATATTTTTCTCTTTGCCTCATATTTTCTCACATTAACATGCTTTCATTTGATATAACATTAAAAGATGTGGTATCCATAAAACTTTAGTAGAATCTTTATGGTCTCCGCCCTTTTTCACCGCTAATTAAATGTGAAGAGAATACATCAAGATGTGCATGACTAGGATCGTAAAGTTCATAGGTAAAAGTAAAGATGCTGTTGTGTGGTGGTTAGACATGCGCGGTCGGAATTGTCGGTTCCGATTCCCTTAAATGTGGAACCGGAACCGAACTGATCCGATCCTAGGGCGGTTTCGGTTCGGTTTTGGAACCACCGGTCTGGGTTTTTTTTTTACGCTCACAAAGCAAATAAAAAAATAATAAAAAAAATAGGTGGAATCGCCGGTTTCGGGTCCAAGAAATAAGGAATCGAAACTGAATCGAAATATATACGGTTTCGATTTCATTTGGGTCGGTTCCAGAACCGTCAATTCCGATTCAAAGTGGTTTCCCAATTGAAACTGTCAGTTCCGATTATTTTGTGCATGTCTAGTGATGGTCTTCAACGAAACCATCAGACCTCAAAAGAGAATAATTAAAAAAAACTAGGAAATTAACTCAAAATACTACTCTCCTCGTCCCATAAACAAATTCACACTTTCTAATTTTATCCGTCTCATAAACAAGTTCACATTCTCAAATAAAGAAATATACACAAATTAATAACCTCACAATACACTTTAATTTCAAATTTTTCATCTCCTTATAATTTATTACCTAATCACAATACACTTTAAATTTAAAATTGTCATCCATTTACAATTTATTACCTAAAAATATCATATTATTCCTAAAAAATAAAGCAATTATTTTTTAAACTCCATATCTATACTAACGATTTCTCCTTGGGATGGATGGAGTATCAGACTATGCATCTAACGAATGAAATTAAAGCCCCAAATCAGGCATTAATTGTAAAATCAACGTTAATCCAAGCCATTAGGAGAGGAGAGCACTGGTCCACTGTCCCGACGATTCAATCTATCCTGTTGGGCCCTCTAATTCCAAACCTTCATCCACAGTCGACAGTTTATGAAGATGTTGTTCAAATCCAATTGGAAAACTGATTGTGTTGTGTTCTTTAATCGACGTTGCTAAATTCACCCTTAATCAATTTTTTCATCATCTTTTCTGTTGATACATTTCTTGAATGCATAATCAAGTGGGATTATCTCTTGAATCAAATTATGCCCTGTTTTCTCCATGCCCAAACACCCGCCCAAACCCTAGATTCTCTCCCTTTGTTGCGAGGAGGAGCTTTTGTTATTATTCGATCTTGAAATGTAGAGGAACTGAGATTCCTCTCCCCAAACAGCGTCTCAATTCTCTCAGCCTCGGAAATGGCTCGGTGGAAGATGAGAGGGTTAAGAATGTTGGGGTGAAGGACATAGACGTCGCTACTATTGGGAATCTCTGTGTTGATGTTGTGCTAAACGTTCCCAAGTTGCCGCCCAAACCCTTGGAAGAACGAAAACTCTACATGGATGAATTAGCCAAGTCGCCTCCTGATAAGGTTTTGCATGCACTTTTCATCATTCTTTTTTATTTTTTATTTTCCTTGAAGTTGGGATTAGTGTTCTCTTTGGTTTTGAAATGATTTTGTAGAACAGTGGATCTTCCATGCTTGCAGGTATTGTGGTTTGTTCAATTTGCTTTAGTAAAACAATAATAGAAAAACCAAATGTGATCAGGGGAATGAGATTTTAGTTGCAGTTTAAGCTAAAATGTTCAGTAAATATTGCTAAAGAGCCTAGGAAAAAATTACTACTTTTGGTTCACTTCTTGATGTCTTGCTAAATTATAAAATCGCTGTGATTCCCCATCACTTATGTGTTAAAGAGATAGCTGCGAGCATTTAAGTTTTGATGATTCTGAGTTGAGCCTTACATTGCATTGTGTACTGGCTTAGGAGCAGCCAACCTACTGAATACAAGCATGTCTATGTGAAGGGTAGCATGTACGCGAAGGATGTGAAAATCTGATTCCTGTAAAAAGGAAAAGTTTTAACGTCCCCCGTCAAATACTCCTCACTACCCAACATATGTGGCAAACTCTATGTCATCTTATTAGAATGGACTCCCTATAGAATCTTATCAAGAATATGTGGCAGAAAAACCACAGAGTCAATCATTACGGGGGGGCACTTGGTGGGTAATGAGAGTGAGAATCAAAGTTCCTTAATCATGCCCATCTTTTCAATTAACTTGTATTCCCATCCATTAATCATTTACCATTCACATGTAATTAACCTTTCAATGAGAACTACTGTCAATTATGTGCGTTCCTGAATTTGTGCCAAGTAGACCCTAAGTACAAATATATATTTTTAGTTATTGAGTTCAAATTCTCTAATTTTTGTGCGTTCTTTGGTGATAACCCACCCACACACACACACACACACACAAAAAGAAAAAAAAAATGAAGAAAAGGAGAAACATAACACAAACATAAATGCTTTTGAAATGTTGTTATGGTAGTTGGATTAAAGAAAGGCTTGAACTCTCTGGAAATAATAAATATGATGCATTTCAATGAATAGTTTCAACTTCATATGTTTTGTCCCTATCAGCAGTATGTTGTGGTTATTGAGTATATTATTTCATATGTACATTTCTTGTGAATAAAACTATATATGCCCAAAACTTATAATTCCCAAATACATTTCTCATGCAAGGACGAGGAAATTTATTGAGGAAATGGAGCCAAACAAAAATCAAGTTGTTGATGAGCATTACTGATAGACTATACTATGAGGAAATCAAGCTAACTAAATAATTTTGGTTTAATAATATCATGTAGATCACATAATTAATGTTGAAATAAAAGTAATCCAGTCCTGACTGTCAGTTTGTGAAGATTCTCCTTGAGTTAATTCTTTTTATAGTTTTATTATACTTTCACCTGTCTTTTTTCCAAAATTGCTTTCAAACGTTCAGTCAACCCATTGAGTTTGCTTTCTGTCCTATAAAAGTCAGTTTCATAGATATTGATAGTTCTATTAATAGAAATACTGGGAAGCTGGTGGCAATTGCAATATGGCCATAGCTGCAGCTAGATTAGGACTACAAGTTGCTGCTGTTGGTCATGTTGGGGACGAAGTCTATGGCCGTTTCCTCTTAGATGTCCTTCATGGCGAAGGAATTGATGTGGTTGAGATGGATGAGCAGAAAGATGTGGTTGATGTCAGAGCTTACGAGACACTCCTGTGCTGGGTTTTAGTGGACCCCCTGCAAAGGCATGGATTTTGCAGGTAATGTAATCTGCTTAAAATATTCCACTTCCCTTCTTGATGCTTTTATTTGAAACTAACTAAATAATAAATATCCTTAAAATTAATATGGATGAAGTAGGGACATACAATGAAAGAAACTTCAATTTTTTTATTTTCAGCCGCTCAGATTTTAATGAGGAGCCTGCATTTAGTTGGATGAGCACACTTTCCACAGAAGCGAAGATTGCTATAAGAAGGTCAAATATCATCTTCTGCAATGGTTATGGATTCGATGAACTTTCTCCTCGTCTACTCGTGTCGACTCTGGATTATGCTGTTGAAGTAGGGACGTCTATCTTTTTTGACCCTGGACCACGAGGCAAGTCTCTGATGACTGGAACACCTGAAGAGCGGATGACCCTTGACAAGTTCTTAAGGATGAGTGATGTTCTTTTATTAACTTCTGAAGAGGTAGGAAGAACATTTCATCATACCATCACTTACTTCTTGATTTTATCATGTGTCTCTAGTTGGTTATTGCTCTGGCCTTGAACTTGCAAAGGACTGTACAGTATTGCCACATTAACATGAAGTATAAAGAATAGTTTATTAATTTTAATCCAGTATAATTATGCATAAAATGGATGCTTTTGAATTTTTTTCTCAAAAATTTGTTATATTTAATGTACATTTTCTCACGGCCCAGCATTCTTTAACTTCTCTGACATCATATTGTATTAGAATAATAATTTCATGCAACCACTATATTAGACATGTTGGATATCAAACTCTCTCATATTTTGGCATATGTCAGGACAACATTGTGATCTTGATTTCTTCCTTTTTCACATGTGTAAGGTCATTTCTAATTTTTACATTAGCTGTTGCACCAAAGTGTGTAGCGGGCATGTGAAATCATTGCTTCATATCATTGTGACCGTATATGGTTGTGCCTAAACATCTTAGTGTTTTGCTTTAAGATTCTTAGCCATATTGCAATTTGTGAGCATGTGTCTCAAGCAGATACGATTCCGCTAGATATGGTCTATATAGCTGAGCCCCCACTTTTCTTCCTTGTATAATAATTTTTAAATCAAGACTATAAATGGCACTTCTAATGTATCAGGCTGAATCATTGACTGGCATAGTGGATCCAATATTAGCTGGACAAGAGCTACTCAGGGAAGGCATTCGGACAAAGTGGGTGATTATAAAAATGGGTCCAAAAGGCTCTGTATTGATCAGCGCTTCCAGTATATCATGTGCCCCTGCATTTAAGGTACTTGTGTGTGTAAGCTTGTCGTACTTCTTGCTTTTTTATCTTCTCCTTCATCCTTCATTTTTATCAGTCTTCTTATTTCCATCCTTTGTGATTCTTTAGTCATTTTACAATCTTGAGTAAGATAAATACATACATAGCTTGTACATTCTTCATCTTCACACATCATATTCTGGTCTCCTTCCTACTTGAATAGGTTTGTGTCATCGACACAGTCGGGTGTGGAGACAGTTTTGTGGCAGCAATTGCATTTGGTTTCATACACAAATTGCCTTTGGTCTACACACTAACCATAGCAAATGCGGTGGGCGCTGCAACTGCTATGGGTTGTGGGGCAGGTAGAAACGTTGCAAAGCTGAAGCAGGTCATGAAACTTGTCCGGGAATCTAACCTCAACTCAGACGACAAATTTTGGGAGGACTTAATAAAGGCACATTCAGGTGCAGAAATCACTCTACTCGCCAAAGAAGTAAATGGAAACAGTAATTCTATCCAGCTTGCCTCTTTGCAGAAAGTGGTTTCTGAACTGATTCCCAAGCTTGAATGCGCACAGACAAAAGCGGGTAGCTTGTTGATAAAATGAATAATAGTTCTGAGTTATGGTATAAAACGGTCTATCAAGAAACAAGGTACGAGGAACAATCAATGGGTTATCAGAAAATTTTTGCATAGGAACAGTGTTTGAATCTAGTACTCAACTTACCTTTTGAATTGGTGCATCATGATTCGGGGCAGTGTAGTTTTCACTACAAGGAGAGGTATCTTGGTGTAGCCACCGGCACCGCGTTGAAATTCATATACTGATACCGCAGTGACTTATGAGCTCTATGCACACTCACAGTGATTGCCAAATTTTTTTTTTTTTGTGCTGGTAATTCGTTTCTTGATTTTATACATGATTTTTCTTTTAAGCTATTGTTTTTGTGAAATTTTGGATTCTTATTTACTCGATTTTCTGACTAAAATCAACTTTGTTTAAATCTAAGAGCAAAGATTTAAGAGATGTTTTGGTGAAATTTTGGATTCGTATTTACTCAATTTACTCATAAAGAAGTTGAATTATTTGCTTTGGTTTCATTGTTCTCATTTATTCTGGTTTTTGTAAATATTTCTTCTGTTGTGTTGGATCCAGTTCTAATAGATCTACTCCTTTATTATGAATCAAATATCCATTTCAACTTAATAAATGCTTTACTTTGAATTTAATGGATAAATGCACATTAAGTTTATGATAACTAATCTCTTTCGTCCCGCCCATATTGCTTCGTTTATTGTAACTTTTGTGAGAGCTTTATGCAGTCAAACGATGCAGTTTGACCGGGACGAAGGGAGTACGTAGCTAGCTGACATGGCTTTAACAGACAATTTTACATATTGCTCTTGCACTCCTACTCCTTTCTTTCCTTCCAAAATTATTTTTGCTTCCAATCAAAATTTGATAAAAGTTAGTCTCATGTGAATGTAAACTTCATCCGAATGCATACAAGTGGTTGAAATATATTTGAATGAATTAGTAACTTGTTTTAATATTCTATTAAATTTTTATTTTAAATTAAATTATGCATTACAAATTAGTATGCCAAAATTCAGAATTAAGTTCATCCAAATTTAATCTCATCACAACATAAACTAGAAACCACCAAAATTAATATTTACTCCATTTATTTATTCGAAATTATTTTTATACGTTTGATAAACAATAATATCCAAGTTAAAAGATTTTTCAATCGGATCATATGCATGCTCATACAAAAATTAAAATACAAATTATTGATCATTCAATTTTCTTTTCTTTCAACATAGAATTTGAATTTGAATAGTAATATTTCATTCAATTTTCTTTTCATATACTAAAATGTAACTTCATAAGATGTAAGGTGCAAGGAAATCACAATTTCCTAACTTTTGTTATGAGAATGTCAAATAATTAAAGATGCATGAAACTAGATTAACATGTGATATGATTTTCCTGAATGGAGCAATGAGAGAGTCACGTGCTCCTCATCTTCCAACTAATCCCCCCATCACGTGATACTCTTACCTCTCAACCATGTAATATGCATCAACTTCTACACTCTCACTGACTGTTATATACTCTTGTTCTCTTCTCTAACTTCATTGCCTAAATTGTTGTCTTTCTTTCCAAAAATGCTAGTTCCACCACAGGGCCGACAAACCGTCGATATTATGTTTCACTGTCGTCGGCCTGATGGTTGAACTAGTATGTTTCACTCCCAGTACGAGAAATGAATTACATAATCCATATTTCAGATCCTTTTGGTGTGTTTGTTTCTTTTTTAGTTAAGAATTAATTAGCTACCTTTTAAAACACAGTTTATGCAATCAATTTCATATAGTACTTCTTTATTTTTTTTAAATCATTATTATTTTGTTTTACTTACCATTTTTTGCACAGTGCTGTTTCCAGGAGTGCATGTCTGTTCATTTTTACCCCACCCTACACTTATTAGTTTCAGAGAAGTTGTAAATTAACATTTTCTTTTAATTTAATTACAACCCTGGATTAAACCCAATGAACACTGGATTTCTAATGTTGATTTGGACCCGATAGTTTCACTCCCAGTAGGAGGATCATTTTTTTTATCGGTAAATTTTATTACTTTTCATTGATAAGATAACACTTTTTTAATTAAAATATTATCATATTTTATCAGTCTTACATTAGCCATGAAATAGTTCAAGTTGAGATATAATTTTTCTTTAATATCATTTTTATCCATTATGAATGACTCATAAAATTGTTCAATTTGATGCTTATAATCTTTTGCTTAATTAGATATTACTATTATTCGTTCTACCGATTGTTTATATTATTAATTTGGTAGTCTTTAATTTTTCTTAATCATATCATTATTAAAATGTCACTGATTCTTACCATATGTAAGAATCAATTCGGATATGATTTTATTTTATTTTTACTCGATGATTCTGGGTGTTTAATGATAGTAGAGACCAAATTAATTACAGCACTCACGTAAAGATGATCATATAACTACGGTGGTAATTTTTTTTTTTTTAAAAAGGGTAAATTTGGAAGTCTAAATATTAGGCGTTCTATGAATTAAAAATACTATCTTCTTTATTTTTATATTTATATATAATAAAATACACTTTCAGTCAAAATTGAATTAATTTTTAATCTATACCATTGATTTTGATTATTAAATATTTTTTAAATCTCATCCGTTCATCATATTATTCAATCTCATTCATTCATCACAATTATGATATTAAATTGTAGCCATTGATTTTTTTTTATAATAATGATACTTTATTTAATTTAAAATACTACCTTATTTAAAATGATTCCTTATATGTGTGATTAATATTATTTTTCATTAAATATAATAATACATAACTACTACTAATTTTAATTATTTTAAATTATTATGTTAATTATTCCTAAACAGTTTGAATTAATTTTTTCAAATTATGTTAATTATTCCTAAACAATTTGAATTAATTTTTAATTATATGGTTTAGGAAAATATTATTTAATTATTATAATAACTTATAAAATTAATTTAAATAGATTATATTGATTTAGAGTTTAGGGATATGGTTTTAGGGTTTAGGGTTTATTGTAATATTATTCAATTATTATTTAATAACTTATAAAATTAGGGTTTAAGTCATATTTTTGTAATAGCATTATATTATATTTATTTTATATTTAATCAGTAATAGTATAAGTTTATTTGAAATATTAATTTTAATCAATAAAAAAACTTTAAAAATAGTATTAAATGGATATGAGTAATTTACGAGTATTTTTTGATGCACCGGTATCAGATCCATAGACCAACTAATCCGGAGAAGGCCAGAACCCATCGTCCACTAAAAGACTTTGGGACAGATACAAATATTGTAATGAATTTTTAAAATATTAATTTTTAAATGATATTTTTTATTTAATCATATTTATTTTAAATATAAATATTTTTCTAAAATAAATTAGTATTAAATGGGTATATGTAATCTATGGGTATTGATAAACGAGTTTGAGATGAGCATGAATATCATAATATATTTTTTTAACGAACCGTGTACGAAAATGAGTAGTTTATATTTAAATGGATATGTACGGATGCCAATATAATGGATATCATACCCGCTATAATCCCTAACAACTATCGATTATATATTAAAATATTATATATCTCAAACTAATATATGTTACAATAGTATATTCTTTAATATTTGATTTGATTACTTGGTATAACAAAAAGGTTTAACATTTATCGGTAGGGTTTAGCGATTGTTACAACTGTAACATTATGACTTTACCCCTATGATTTATGGTATATTATTATCCAGTAGTTTTAGGACATCAGTAGGGAATAGTGTTTGTTCAAAGGGTGAAATTAAGATTTTACCCAAGTGGTTCTGGTATAATGTACCCCAAGAGTCTATATAACATGTATTATGTAGGGAGTATATTATAAAATAAAAAAAAATTAAGGTATATTTTTAATTAAAAGTTATTTATTTGACAAAATCACTGTCCATACAACACATGCCATTATTTTTTGGATAATTTACTGCTGCACGGTATTACTATCAAAAGACATGATGTGGATTTTTCTTTTTTTTTGGGGTGTAAATGCACTGGTTCAGATTCTAGTATGTGAAAAAAAAAAAAAAAAAAATACTATCCCATTACATAAAGGGCATTTGAGCAATATTGATATTAGACGAGGGCAAGTTCATAATTTGCGCACTTCACTCGTTTCTCCGATTACTAACGTCCATTTCTTCTCCAGGTAGACATGTTCAAAACCCTAGCATCTGATTGTTGTTCAAATATTCTAATTTGATTATCATTTCTATTTATTTGTTTTTGCAAAAAGTATTTTGTGAACATTTCCAAGGCTGGGTGTTAATGGACTGCAGATTTCTTTCTTTTAATGGTTTGTTTGCCGCCACAAGAATTCCTCACCAACGATTATCCTTCCATTGTCAGAGAAGTAATTTGAGTAAGTTTTTTTTTTTTCCCTTTGAACGTGATTGTTAGTATGTCGTCAATTTGTTTTTTACTAATGAATTTAGGGCATAAAGGTTTCATTGTCTTATATGAGTAACTTTATCAGTAAATAGACGATTGATTGTTTATACTATCTATCTTTAAAGAAAGTAAATTAAATTACCCCCCTTATTTGTTTATTTTATTTTATTTTTTGATGATGAATCAAATTGTCAACTGGTGTTGAATTTTAAGTCAAGGTGCTGTAACTTTTGCAGTAGTAGCATTGACAGCAAGATTCATTTTTCACTTTTTGCTCAATGAAATTACAAATTCAATTTCTCCGATGTTTTTGTCACTATTTCTCATGTTATCGTTCTTATTCATGCTATTTATTGTAGGATCATTTCGTTGTAGTACATATTGTTCAATGAAGTCCTATAAGCTGTCAGATCTTTCTAGAACTGAGGTTGATAGCCTCAAAAGTCGTCCTCGAATTGATTTTACATCTATTTTCAATGTGGTAAGACTTTATGCTACTCAGCTTCATACACACACACACACAACCATTTAAAATTTTCACAGTTAATTTTTGTTCTTTGATAAACTTAGGTTCAGCCTATTGTTGATGATATTCGGAGCAGAGGTGATGCAGCTATTAAAGAGTAGGTGTTTTTTTACCCTTAATTACTGGGAAAATATTACATTGTTTTATGCATTATTCATGCTTAAGAGTTTATTAGGTTGGCAGTGACAGGATTTGTGTAGCAGGAAAATATATTGCGGTGGTCTAAAAGCTAAAGATATCGAGAAAGTAACTATCTAGGTGCATTATGAACAATGTATATTGTGGGGTTTTCTCCAGTCCCGGCTGGTTAGGTTACAAAAACACAGAAAAACTTGCATTTCCAGATGTAGGATTACTTTCTTATACGGATTTCAAATTCTGAGTTATATAGCATTAAAGAGTGTAATATATGCCCATCAACTTGGAATTTTCTATTACATAGATTGATTAATACTAGGTCAAATTGTTTATGTAGGAGCTTATATTTTTCATTACAGAATTTGTCAAACCAGAAGAGTTTGCACTTAATGTTAATCGGTGCCATGTTTTATTTTATTGTATGACGTTGAAGCTCACTGGGCAGGGGCCTTATGGACCTGCTGCCCAGAGCTCTAAACTCAAGGGTAAACACACTCACCCGCAATCCGTTTGGTTTCTTGGGAACAGCTACACAATACGGTTTGATAAAGTTGATCTAGACCGCATAGTAGAGAATGTCAATGACCTCCCAGATCCTGTGGTACGCCTCTTTTTCATAACGTCATAAAATTTTATGGTTGTCAATGGATCACTTTGCTTGAATGTGGTGCTCGAGTGTGAATTAATTTTCACTTTCTAGCTGATTTCTTGTCATATTTCGAACTAATACTGCTGATTTGATTAGCTTGACCCATCCGTTCAAGAAGCATTCGATGTGGCTTATAATAATATTTTCGCTTTCCACGCCGCACAAAAGCCAGTTGAAAAGATTGTTGAGAACATGGAAGTAAGTGGTGCAGTAATTTATTTGAGTTCCCAATTCAAGCATTTCTGCTTTATTTTCAGTGACACACTCATCCATATCTTCAGGGTGTTAGATGTAAAAGAGTGACACGAAGTATTTCATCTGTGGGTCTTTATGTTCCTGGTGGCACTGCTGTTTTACCTTCAACTTCTCTGATGCTTTCAGTTGTACGTTAACTTTGAAATTTATGTTCCTTGTTTTTGGAAACTGCGACTTAGCTTCACTAAAATGGGTTTCTCTGAATCAGCCTGCCCAGATTGCTGGCTGCAAAACTATTGTACTTGCTACTCCCCCTTCTCAAGATGGTAACATTTGTAAGGTAACTCACATTTTGACAGTTGACATTATACAGTGTTGTCTTTATGTGGCTCACCATTCGTTCTCTGTTTGTAGGAGGTTCTGTACTGTGCCAAGAAAGCTGGTGTTACTCATATTCTTAAAGCAGGAGGTGCTCAGGTAAAAATATATGCTACATGTTCTATATGTGCATGAATATTCTCTTTAATGTTTCTGAAATTTTTCCTGACATTTTTAGGCAATTTCAGCTATGGCATGGGGAACTGAATCTTGTCCTAAGGTATTAATTTTTCTATATCATTTATGCACTATTTGATGACATGGTGAAAGCTCAAGTGCGTCAAGTCCATTAATGAATGAGTCTTGTGAACTTTTCAATTTTATGAAATAAGTTGTTAATTTTCCGTATCTATCGTTTTTGCCACCAGAAAACTTCCTCTCTATGTTTATGTCTGTCTATCTTTCCTCTCAGTGTTCATTCCTTTTTTATGTCCAGTCACCAAGTTCTTACTTACATGCAGGTTGAGAAGATATACGGGCCTGGAAATCAGTATGTCACAGCCGCGAAAATGATTCTCCAGGTTTACTCTAAATTATAATTTATCTAAATGCACATTTTAATCATCAACTATCTGTTGCTAGATTATTACTTCTTCTGAATAGAACAGTGAAGCTATGATTTCGATAGACATGCCAGCTGGACCCTCGGAAGTACTTGTCATTGCTGATAAGCATGCTAACCCAGTTCACATAGCAGCTGATTTACTATCACAGGTGCCTTAGTTTCTATAGAATTCTCACTCTTGGCTATATTACTTTTTCATCAATTTACTCATTGTGTTGTGATGTTACGTTTCAGAGTATAGTACATGTAAAATGGTTAGTGCCTGTGCTTTTGTGGAAAACTATTGTTTTATATGATTTATTCTTTTTGTAGTAATGGTTTGGTTTTTAATATGTGCTTTAAAATACGTTGCGTGAATATACTCTTTAACATTAGTTTTATCTAATATGTGAAGACTGTGTCCAATTTCAGGCTGAGCATGGTCCAGATAGCCAAGTTGTTCTTGTAGTGGCTGGAGACGGTGTGGACGTAGCTGCGATTGAGGATCAAATTGACAAGCAGTGCAATAGCCTTCCTCGGGGCAGCTTTGCTGCAAAAGCACTAAGTCACAGCTTTATTGTTCATGCACGCGATATGGTTGAGGTTTGATTTTCAGACTTTCAGCTACAATAAGAGTACTTGTGTTATGAAGATAAAATTATGTGTACTCTGAAGTTCTCAGGCTATTAGTCGGGCATGATTTACTCCGCATTGTAGAAAATCAAAGCTAGTGCCCACGGATACACTCGTTTCTGATTTTACATTGTGTGTATCCATAGACAGCATCGCAGCTTATTTTCTTGCTTGATTTGAACTTATATTTTATACTAAAACTGCATCTTTCTTTGGAATTTATAGGCTATTTCTTTTTCAAACTTGTATGCACCCGAGCATTTGATAATCAATGTGAAAGATGCCGAGAAGTGGGAATCTTTTGTCGAAAATGCAGGTAATTATTATGCATGCACTTTTCTCTATATCTTCTTGGTTTCTCTGTTCATTGCAAGATATTCTCCATGCTTCATCCGAACCACAGACAAAATTCTTTTTAAGAACAGATTTACATTTTTCACTACTGAAGCTGATCTAGTTAGACTTAAACTACGTGCAGGCTCTGTATTCTTGGGTCAGTGGACACCAGAGAGTGTAGGAGATTATGCAAGCGGCACGAACCATGTTCTTCCAACTTACGGTTACGCACGTATGTACGGTGGAGTGTCTTTAGACTCTTTCTTGAAGTACATAACAGTTCAGTCATTGACGGAGGAAGGGTTAAGGAAGCTTGGGCCGTATGTGGAAACCATGGCTGAAGTCGAGGGGCTTGATGCTCACAAGAGAGCCGTCACTCTCAGGCTACAAGACATTGAAGCTAGGCAAGTCTCTAATCTCAGATAATTATCGACTGCTCTTGATTGTTTTTATCTTTTAGCACCAGAAAAAAGTGGGCTTGATTGATTCCTTTAACTTTCTGCTCTCTACAGTTGTACAATTTTTTAAGGTTTGAACTGTGATTTTGGACCTTCATTTATGACTGGATAAAGTTTAAAATAAAATAAGTTCTCTTATTTTTGGATTGATAATACTACAAAAACTGCGTCAATTTTACACTTTTTTTTAAAAATGAAATAGTTGGGAATCTGAACATTATATGTGGATGTCACTGTATATATAAAGCATTGATCTAGTAATGTGATTGTTAAATTTTTCTAAATTAATATGAAGATTGTAGGATTAATTTTAGATTTTTTCATTTTCATTTTACAACTTTATAACAAAATTTTAAATATTTTCAAATTTAGGAAATGATGTTGAATTCATGAATTTTCTGTTTTTCATTAATAAAAATTGTTTTTAGGTTTCAATATTATATTTGTCATTGTGATTCTTATAAGACAAAAGCCAGACAGAAAGATTTATAGTATACTTTTCATTTTATATCCTCGAAATTTTGCGTCAAGCATGTTGAATTTTGAATTTTTGATTTAAAGTATGCAATTATTTTAAAATTGAATTAATCGTCAAAATTGAAATGGTGAATAAAAATTATTTATTAAAAGAAAAAATGAAGAGGATTCACTTCTATTTTGGGGGATGATTCAATACTTCGTTTTAGAGACAATTGAGAAAATATCTTTTATAAAGGAAAAATAAAATAAAATTAAATTATAAGTATATTCTTGATAAAAAAAATCTAAAAAAACTGATTACATATTAATTTAAACCCACATTTAAATTTTTTACACATTATATGTTTTGTTTTTATTGATGCATCTAGTTAATAAAATACTGAATTGGTACTACATATCATCTAAACTCTTGCATGATATTTTAGGGTTTAAAAAGTCGTGAATTTTTTATTTCTATTGTAAATTAATTTTTATTTTGAAAAATCATAAAAAAATGCCTTTTTTATAAATAATTGCAAAATGCACACAATTTCTCAAAAAATCCCACCTTTAATGCCCAACTTTAAGAAATGGAGTATATCAAATTGGATGTGTTTTACAATATTATTTAGAGATAAAGTTTTTTTTTCCGCAATTTCTCAAAAATAAAAATTCATTTAAATATAAGTAAAATTCGAATTTTTCTTATAATTAACCCTAAATTTTAATATTTATTTAAAAGAATATAATTATCTTTTACGCCATCTACATATATTTTAAATAAAATGGAATATCTGTATACACCAATGGTATACTCGTAGTTGACTAAACAAGATTTGACAATGTATTGCAAAATCATCTTCCTTAATGAGATTGAAATACAACTAACTAGTTTCTGTACAAACATGCATGAGTTATTGTATGCAATATCATGCTCATGAAGATTGGCCTAAACTGAGCAAAGAGATAAACTCAGACTGCCTGATTGTGAAACGGGGAATCTCGATTGCTGCTCGATTCTCGACGCGACGACGCGTCCTGAACCTGAGCAGCAAACTGCAAGTTCCAGAGAACATCCTCCACAGGCCTATCACATGGCTCATTGGACAGGCATCTAATGCATAGTTCTATCATAGTCTTCACTGATCCATCTGAGCATTCCTTGTGCACTGCTGGATCCACTATGCTCCTTCGACCTATCTCGTCTGTCGTTAGGCTCACCGATATCTGTCAAACAAGTCCATTGAGACAACAGAAAATGATGGATAGATGGATCAGATGACAGCAGGTTCATGTGTGTAAGTACTTACAATGTCCTTGGAAATGTTCACGTCGTTGGGAGAGACGAGTGTTCGTCCAACGATCAGCTCGAGTAAGATCACTCCAAAGTCGTAGATGTCGTGTTTCTCCTCACAGTTCAACCTGTGAAACGACAAAATGATGGATTTAGGCCAGAGCAGTAAGAAAAACAGAATTAGACTTAGTGAAGTACTCACATTGATCCAAATTTTCCCTTTGATTGAAAAGGTATTATTTCCATTCCACCCTGAAATAAACATCATTAGATTACGTTCCTCAAGACGACGACCTTGTATCGTTCAATGAAACGAGACACACAGCACGAAAGTTGGGAGTGTTGGAACACTTACAGAACTCCTGTTCTCTGTCAGCAGAGGTAGATTGTACTTCTTGATCTTGACATGGAGATCATGGTCCAGAAGTACGTCCGTAATTTTAAAACGGTTCAAATAAACCCCGGGTACGATCCCCGTATGAAGAAACTGGATCCCTCTGGCAACTCCAATCCCAGCTGCTATCCTTTCTGCCCAAGTGAACTTCTGTCCATTTTGTCCATCTGTTCGAATCAAGAAAACTCATAAATCTGTCGTTTAAATCAGTCGAAAGCACATTCCACACTGAATATTATGATCAAGCGTTGGAAGGGATCAAATGCATGTTATGAACAATGCATTGAAGGCAGGATAACCATGCATCCAGTGCTTTAAAACTACCTGATACGTAAGACCGGAGAGTCCCGTTTGGCACGTATTCGAATACGATAAAGATCCTGCTGACAGTTGAATCATCTTGATGGCACTCGAAGCAGTGTCCAATTGCACTCACCAGATGGCAATGTCTGAGTTTAGCAATCAACTCAAGCTGATGCGTGTATGTTTGGATGCTGTATTTTCGTTTCGCCTTCAAGCATCGTATGGCAACAGCCGATCCATCCGTGAGCCACCCTTTGTACACCTGAGGTTCATACATTCAATTCGTGTTCAACAAAAACCAAGCAAACTGCATCATGATAAGGCTAATTGCTGTAAGAAATAGATACCTGACCAATAAGATTCATTGTATTGAAGTTGTTTGTAGCCTACCTTAGCTCATCCAGTACATATGTTCGATACATTGACAGCCCGAGCGCTCCCATCTTCTTCGTCTCGGATATGTACCCTGTCAAACATAACAAAACTACTGAAGTCCTGATGAATACAAACATACTTATAATCGTCTCAGAAATGTACCCTTTCAACAAGTCATGATCATTGGTTTCAATCAAAAGAACATCACAAAATGTTAGATTGAACTGATTAAGTATTAATTGATACTCATCTTTACTAGCTTAAGGTGGTCATTTAACTTAGTATCCGAGCAAGGCCTAGCAAATGTCCAAGGTTCGAATCTCATGCCATCCATTTATCAAAAAATTCCACATGGCTTAAGGCAAAATTAACCCGTCTGCATGTGGGGGGCGTGTAAGAGTGAACTGATTAAGCATTAATTGGTACTTCTCTCTACTAGTTTAAGCTTTTAGATAAGATGTTCATTTAACACAAACTACTAAAATCTTGAATCAAGCAACACAATTGCATTGGTGGTGCTTCTTTTTGTTCACTTGCATCTTTGAGAAGCTGAAGTGTGTATGCAGGTGAGACCTTATCAACTATCAATCTTGTGAGAGAAACTTTACTCACATTCTGATCATCCTTCTTTGAAAACTGCTTCTTAACAAATAGGAAAGCCACCCCAATAAGTATCACCACACCAATTACCCCTCCCACCATGCTGGCTGCAAGAACTCCTCCACCGTGCCGCCTTTTCGCCTTCTTATTTCGAGGCGAAAGCCCGACGGCCAGAGCTTCGCCGTGGCAGAAAGCCGACGGACGCTGGTTCAAGCTCGGTCCGGCCAGACAGTTCCCATCAAAGTAAACAGTCCTATTTGATTTCAGACAATCAGGCAAGTCACCAGTTAGCTTATTTTCTGAGATATTCACAAATGTGAGGTGTTCATTGCAAGACATGTTGTGTGAGAGAGGGAAGTGATAGAATGGAGGGGGGAAATGGCCCCACTAATCCATTGGAGGAAACATCCATCTTCTGAAGCTGATAACATGAATTCAACTCATCTGGAAGACCAGAGTGGAACCTGTTCTTCCTCGTGCAGATTTCTGGCGTGTCGCGGTTGAACCATCCGGCAAAAACACTGTGCCGGACGTTGGCGATCAGGCAGGCGATGAATTCTTTCTGGCGATGCTGGGGAGCGGACTGGGTTTTAGTCCGACCAGCTGGACTGCAAGACGGCGAGAAAGTCGCCTGAAAGGATCGGTGGCTGAGCAATAGCATCCGGCGGGCAGGTTCATGGCTGGATTTTCGCTGGTACAGGCGGGAAGTTTTCAGGCGTGTTGTGGGAGCGACGGTAGGTTGGCTTGGCGACGTGTCTGTCGGCTGAGCGATGAGACTCCGGCTAACAGTATTGGCTGGAGTTGCGCCGAGATAGGGAATAAGAGCAGTTCCCGGGTTGTTTAGAAACCGTGTTCTGTGATGACATGGCATGTCACGTGTGGTGCTGGTGCGTGAACGCGGTTGTGACGTGTTTGGATTGATAGTTAATTATTATTATATATTTGGAATTATTTGCTATTTGATTTAATGCCTTATTTATCGTAATAATAGCATTTTTAATTATATTTTTATATCTATTATATTGTATGCATGCAAAAAATCTCTTGTTAAATAACTAAGTGGGAGAGAGATTGATTATGATCTCGCGGCCTCCATTATTAATTTATTAAGTGATGCAAATAAGCTTATGAGTTGATTTTAGTACCTTCCTCCCCCAACAGATGAATTTTATTTGAGGATCAATTGAATAAATTTCATGAAATAATTATTATTTGTAATGTGATGCAAGTAAGCTTATGAGTCGGTTATAGTGTCTTCCTCCCCAACGAATGAGTTTTATTTTCGGATCACTGGTACAAATTAATAATTGATGGTTATAGGAAATTATTTGAGCGCGTGTGTACTTCTCCAACTGTAAGGCACACAAGCTTGTGTAACGTACTTAGTATCAAATAATGGTATACACTTAAGTGCAATTAATATGTATCCTCCCCAATGGAGTCACTGCTATTAAATTGCATGGCTAAAGGACAACCAACTATTAATCATTGAGTCATAAGGTTAATTATGACGTATGGAATTAATGGGTAAAACATTCTCTTGCGAATGTTCGGGTTTGTATACGTCCACACTAACGTGGCATGCAAATTCACGGTGCTTGAGATGTCGGTGAATTTATTTTATATTGTTTATTGAGGGAATCAATATAAAATTTAAATTCGAAGAGTTTGATATTCGTATTCATTTATTTGATTCTCTGAATTTTTGAATAGTTTATTTCGCTTATTGTTAACTAAAGGAAAACATATTTACTGGTCCACAATAATGATTAGAAAAGAATCTTGATTTTAATTATTACTGCTTAGAAAAATAAAAATGTGTTCTCACTAAAGATGCCCTCTAGTACTTATTAAAGTCTCTAGTGAAGAGATGAGAGGTTCATGGAAATATGATAGTGTCATGAGACTCTTCGGATACTTGAGTAAGTTAGAAAGACAAGAGATCATGGTTAGCTTGATGAATGAATTGGAAATACTTGGAATAGAAATTGAAGGGGAAACCTAGCTCAATTTATTTTTCATAGTTTGCCTATATGTTTTGAGCAAGTTTCACTTGAATTACAATAAGTTGTATACGATGGGAAACTTCTGACAAAACATAAGGCGAAGGAAGATCAATTTCATCAAGATTTGAACAAGGTTAATTTCTTATTCACTAGTTGTTGAACCATGATTAGTGATGGCGTCTACTGATACGTTGTGTGTAGATATCAGAATCATTAAATGTTTTCAACATAGTGATGATAAGATAATTAAGTACATGGGTAAGCTACGAGAGTAGTGGCTATTGCAGTGGGAGTTGTTTAGCTATCTAATGATAGGAATAAACGTTGGATTTTGAGAAATTGTCTTTACGTATATTTTTTCATAGAAATAATTTGATTTCAATTTCTATGTTTTACGGATGGATACTCTATTTTCAATTGAATGATATAGTCACTAAAATGAAAGGATGGAGCTATAATTTGTTATGGTACATTAGTGACAATTTTTACACTCTCAAATCATGTTTATCCCAAGGATGCAATGAATAGTAATTAATAAATCATCTTCTAATCTAATAAGAGAAAGTAACCTTTGGAGATGAACTAAACATACCATTTGGCTTCTAAGACTAGATCATCTTACTTAAGTACGATTCAAAAGTTGATAGCCGATGAATCGTAAGGTTTATTGGAAATGGAAACTATCGAACTAGCGAGTCTTACTTGAAAGTGAATATGATTAATTGCCTTTACTAGGCAAAGGGGTAAAGAGCCATGAAAAGATATGTTGGAAATGGTTCATTCTGATTTATGTGATCCTAAGATTATCCCATTGAGAGGTGTTTATGAATATTCGAAGATTATTCTAGAAATAAGATATATTTATTTGATGCACTGCAAGTCTGAGTACTATGATTAATTCAAGAAGTACATGACTGATGCAGTAAAACGTCATGAAAAATATATCAAGTTATTACGATTTAAATCATGGTGGCGAAAACCTCTAAAGATAGTTAAGAGCTATTAATCAGAGGTTGTGATTAAATCCCAAGTTAATTACACCGGGCAAACCCCAGCTGAATGGTATTGCGGAAAGAAGGAATAAGACTCTTATGGTAATGGTTAGATAGGTGATAAATTATTTGAAATTACTAAATTCATTTTATGGATAAGCCCTAGAAACAACATGTCGAATTGATGATTGTAGGATGTCCTAGAAATATGAAGGGTGGTTTATTTAAATAGTCCAAAAGATCAGAAAGTGATTACTAACATGAACACTAGATTTTGAAAAAGGGACTATGTAATAAATCACAAAGCCATGTATAAAATATTCTAAAAGGTGTGAGAAGGAAAACACAAATTTTAACCAAGACTACAAGAGGATATACCACAAGTAAATTGCATCGCGTGTCACATCTGATATACAATTGTATGTAGTGCCTTGTCGTAGTGGGAGGGTTGTTAAATAACCGAAAATATTTATATTTTGGGAGAGTCGTGAGACTTGGTCACTAGTAAACTTGAAATCGTCTCATGGATACGATGAAGCACTACAAGATCGAAATGCGGAATCTTAGCAAGTTGTATTGATTTCTAGAATAGAATCTATGGATTTAAAATTAATTCTGGGAACTTGTAGAACCATCAAATGGTGTAAAAGCCAATGGATGTAAGTGGCTCTATGATGAAGCAACCAGAATGATTCATTGCATATAGCTAAGAACATTTTGAGTGTAAGCTTAAAAGTGTCCATCAATGGACTAAATCAAGCTTTAAGATCATGCAACATCCGTTTTGATTAGGAAATCCAGTAATATGGATTTAATCAATGCTCGAATGAGTCTTGTGTATTGAAAAGAGTTATGGAAACGTTGGTGGTATTTCTTGTAAATACGTAGATGGTATTTTGCTCATTGGACACAATGAAAAGAGTATTGTCGGGCGTATGGGTATGGTTAATAAAGCAGTATGAAATGAAGGACTTAAGAGAAGCAAAGTATATCCTTGCGATCATAGTGATAGTGATCACAAGATATGATGTTGGGCTTATCTCAAGCTTCATAAATTGATATATCCTCACTCGTTTTAGCATGTGACTTTATCTAAGGATTAGTGTCTTCAGATGCAAAAGAAGATAAAATAGATAAAGGTGGTTCCCTATGCTTCGACAATAAGGAAGCTTAATCTATGAAATGCTATGCACGAGATTGGATATCTACATTGCCAATGACATAGTGAGTGAGTATCAAAGTAACCCGGAACGAGAATATTGAATTATGGTAAGACATATTTGAAGTGCCTGAAGAGGACTGGAAATTATATGTAAGCTTACTGGAATAATTCATTACTTCTTGACGGTTACTTAGATTCGGGTTTTTAAAATCATTGGGACGACAGTAAATCCACCTCAAAATTATATGTTTAATGGAAGTAAATCAGTTGTATGGAGGAGTGTCATATAGAAATATATTTCAGAATCTACCATGGAAAGAGGATAATATTAGAGCCTTGTGGCAGCCAAAGTATCTGTATGATTCTAGAAACTTCGTAATGGACTTAGATGTGATTCTGAGTTTGCCCAAGGTTATCACAATTTATTGTGATAATGATGGTGCAGTTGCAAACTTGACGGAATCATGAGCTCATAAGGAAATTAAACGCATTGATAGCTAGTACTGCCTGATACGATAAATCGTATGATTGAGGGGAAGGTTGTTGTCGCCTAGATTGCATCGGATGATAACCTAGCATATCCTTTTACAAGGACCTTAAGGCGAGAGCTTTTAATGGTCAAGTAGTGGGAGAGGGAATCAGATGAATGGCAGAAAATATGCCAGCATAGTCTTTTAGTATAAGTGGGAGATTGTTAAATTGTATACTAAAAGTCTAGTTTTTTGTATGAACAATGTTTAGATAATATTTGAAATGAGAATCATGTGATCAAATATTTGCAATTAAGTTATTGCAAAAGTCCATTTACTTTATATTGTAGATAATGTGGTGTGCGGCGTCACACGGAAGATCATATTATCGGCTCCTTATAAATTATAAACAGATATTCATAACCGAGATAGAAGGGGACTATCTATCGATATGGTTGTAGTGTGATTTGGCATTAATCGGTCTTGACTATAAAATTGCACTAGTGCGCTTTGTGTGTATTGAATAGGACTGCTGTTGAGATCGTTCAGTTTATACTGACTATATAATAGAACTTGATCTCTGTTATTATGGAAGTTCGTACTCTTAATCCCTATACAATTACCTCGACACGTAAGCCAGTATTTATTTCTTTGATTCATCAATGGGTGAGATTTAAAGGATAAATCAATATGCCCGGTGAGTTGGGAAATGATGTTGTGTCTATGGTGTGCTGTTGATTGTAGAAGGAATATGTGTCCTAACGAAATTGGTTGATGATGTCCCCTTGAGGAGCTCATAATGATTATCATGTAAACCCTGCAGGTGGATTTATTCCGGCATGATAATAAGGTTGAGTGGTACTACTCTCGGTAAATATATTAATTAATGGAGTTGTCAGTAACTTAATTAATTAATGGGCATTGAATCTTAAACACGGGGAGATTAACGGGCTCATAATAAGAAGGAGCCCATAAATGTATTTGGGATTAGGGTGGCAGTGTAATAATATTTCTTTAGTGGAATGATTTATTATTATTGTACTTAAGTATATGTTTTGGGCTAAACTTGGATGCTTAAGCCCAATGGGAGGCCCAAACCCTAATTTCTCCTCCTGGTCCCTGTTGTAGCCTATATAATAGCCAATCTCAGCAGTCCTGATAATCATTAACACACACATAAAATCATGAGATTGTTGCCAACATCAACTTCAAGACGTGGCTCAAGAATACAACAGAAGACCGGAAGGTCGTTTGCTGTTTCTAGCTGATAATTTGCATGATTTTTATAAAATCTTGTAGAAGTCCAAAATAGACGTGTGATATACTGATAGAAAGCCATGGAAGAGAGGATCATTTTGGCGTATAGATCACTCCAATCGGAGATCAGACGAGGGAGTTATGGCCGAAATAGTGAGACTGCGCAGGTTACCGGCGAGAATCCTTCCCCTTTAACATACCCGGGTGAACAGTAATTCGATTCTACACTTATACTTCCACTCAAGTAGAATTACATGGAATCCTAATGGTTCACGTTAACCAAAAGATCCAAACACCATCAGAGCCTCCACCTCAAGTGTTAGTTCATGATCAGATGATGTATGCTCCTCAATTTGATCAACTTTCTTCAGTTCCTTAGCATGCCTCACCTCAAGTACAGTACGCATCTTAATGGTCTCTTGTTCTAACCCCAGAATGCCACCTTGAACCTGATCAACTCGTTCCTTTCTCGTAGAACCATCACACACATCAGGCATCAAGACGTTACCACAATCAAGTTATCTTTGCTTCGCTCGATTTTGTTGTCCCTTTGCACTGATACTTGAAACTCCACTAATATTTTATGAAATTATTATCTTACCATTCAGAAAATACAAGTCATCCCTCCTTATACCTTGCAGTGCTACTCTCCCACTCTTAGAAACAGTGAGAACTCTACCTCGAAACTTAAATCGTAACAGAAGAACTCAATCATTCAAAGAGAAATTAGATTTCTCCTAAGCTCAGGCATGTACCTCACGTTTGATAACTTGAAAGCACCATCTGACACTTTGATCATGATTTATCCCACTCCTTTTATCTTGCATGTTTGATCGTTCCCAAGATGAACCGAACCTTTATTCTGATCTTTGAACTCATGAACCAATCATTTCTTGATGTCATATAATAAGTACGCCCATAATCTAAAACCTATTCACTTGAGTTCCTAGTTGCTATAAGAGACAAATCCTTAATATAGACATACCCAGATGCATCAGAAAGCTCAACAACTTAATTAACCTGGTTCTCATGACCATTCTTGAAACTAACTGCCTTCCTAGCCTTGGATGCCTTCAATTTCGGACAGTTCCTCCTGAAATGACATGGCTCATGATAGTAGAAACATTTTCTAACCTCTAAACTATCCTGAAAATCACTATCAGTTTCATCTTGCCTCTTTGAACTATAACCCCCTTTGTTGTTGTTCCTTCTCCCTTGATGTTGCTTCTAGATGTTTTGACCTTATCTAAATGTTGCTTGAGTCTCTGAAACCTTCTAAAGCTTCTTGGTTTTGAGAGTCAATTGAACCTGATCCAATTTGATTGAATCTTGGCCTCTAAATAATAGAGTATCTCTAAAATTCTTGAACGATTTCGGCAACGTTGATAAGAGAATTAATGTCTTGTCTTCCTCTCTAACTTCACATCCACGTTCTCCAGATCATCAAGTATTTTTTTAATTTATCTAGCTATCCAAGAATCAGCTTATCTTCAACCATCTTGAGCGAGTACAATTTATGTTTCAAGAACAAATGATTCCAAAGATTTTACCATGTATAACTTGTCCAGTTTATCCCATACTCCTTTGGTTGTCATCTCCTTGGCAACCTCTCTCAAAGCCTTATCACCAAGACAAAGAATTATCGCACTCTGAATTTTTTCTTATATAACAGCTTCAACCGCAATAACCACTGCATCCACGGCTGTTCCTTCGGCTGCCGACGGCGATTCCCTCATAGCGGAGGATAACCCTTGTTGTACTAAGAGCGCCTTCATCTTCATCTTCCATAACCAAAAATCTAATTTCTTCGTGAACTTCTCCAAATTGAACCTCATCGAATTCATCTTGATCTTCCCGTTTCTTCTTTCTTTGATGTCCATTTTCCCATAGAAGGGCTGTCAATTATTGTGAATCGATCAAATAAGAAAAGAAAACATAGACCACAAAGGGTTTATAGTGGTTCTCCAAATTGCCAACGTCCACTCTTAAGAAAGAAGAAGATCTTATTCATTAGGGTTACAACGATAAAGAATAAACTTGACTTACATATATACTTTATATATATATATATATATATGAATAATATCACATATGATATATATGAACAATATATGATTTGCATAATCTTGCATATCATTTATACGATCATAATCTTGCTTGCAAAGGAAGCTGATCACCAACCAGGTCTGGTTCCATAATAACGGCTCATTCCATTCTTACATCAAAACTTATACGTGTGTATTGCTGACTCAACATACGCAAGAATATACACAAAAAAATTAAATTAAACCTAGAGGTGTTAATAATAAATGAGCGCTCTTTAGTTCGGTTCTACTCTACTTGTTACTACTCGAACTGAAGTTCGAACTTGTTTTATACTCATTAAGTTAAAGATCTGAGTAAAACTCTGCTCAATTATAATACTAGTAAATAATTAAATATTCAACTTGATAAGAAGCTTATCTCATTTAATTTAATGAGCTAAGTCGAGCTGAAGCTCAAGTTCAATCAAATAATTTTCAAGTTAAGTTTAACTCTAGACTCATTAACTAATCAAAGCGACATATCTAATCGAACAAAGCTCATGGGCTGATGGTTTGATTAATTTAATAATCCTATATAAGCCAAAGGTTTGACTAATTTAATAATCCTATATAAGCCAAAAAAAAAAAATATTTCAAGCCAATCAATTTTCCTAAACCAATCACATAATCTTGACTTTTTTATTATTATTTTTTTTAGCTTTAGTTTTTAATTTCATGCTGATGGTGAACATGTTACATGATCATCATCCCAGTGTTTTAAACTCGCACATACCAACTCAGAAGGAAGTAAAAAATGTGAGAAATTTGGGCCGGCTATTCGCACCTCCAAAATTACTAAATGTATCTCAAAAATATTTAAATTAAATCATCATTAATTAATAAAATATAATTACTTTTATAAAACTTATATTTGTTCGGTTGCAAGAATTGAACAATCATCTATCTTATCTGTTCGGTTGCAACAACCGAACAGAACAAAGAATTCATATTTCTTATCTGTTCAGTTGCAACAATCGAACAGAACAAGATTAATGATTTTTTAATTCATATATACATTACGAAATATATAAGATAATAAATAAGTTTCATGGAATTATTTATCTTTAAACAAAAAGATGGTGATTCCTCTTCAGTGAAAGTAAGCAAATTTCTATTGATTCTATCAACGAAAGTGGTAGTGGTAGTGGTTATGATTTTTAGACGAATTTATAACCACTATCATTGCCACTTCTACTGATATAATCAACAGAAAATTGCTTACTTTTATTGGAAGAGTTCGATATACTGATGATTTAGTATAGAAAATTGTATATTTGTTGCTTACTGATATTTAAAATACCGTATTATTCCTAAAGTATCAGTGCATATCGTCCCATATTGAATATCCTGAACCTAAAATTTAGTATACCTAACTAAAAATACGTAAAAGAAAAGTGAAAAATAGCTTATGTATCAATTCTCAATAGATAACAAATTCAAGCTAAGAAAATTAAGCATAAAACTATCTACAAATTAATGATCAAATTAAACAAATGTTAAACACTACAATTCAAAATAATAAAGAAATTTAAGAGTCATTCTACGACTTAACCCATTTTTTTTTAAAACTTAATGTAATCATATAGTACTAACTTTTTAAATAAGGCTAAATATGTCGCACCTTCAAAATATATATACATTTAATAAGAGTATACACATCTATAAATAAAAATTGATTAATCGCATAAAAAGTCTCCACATTTGATTTAGTTGCAAATTAGTGCAAACCTTTGAAATTTGACAAATAAATATATCACCTTTGCAAGGGATTGCAAATTAAACCACCGGTCAGATTTTAACCAATTTTGACTGCCCAAATCCTACATGGAAAATAAAAATTAAAAATATAAAAAACTTTTTCCTGCAACCTATCTCTCCAGATTTTCCTTCTGACAAACACAACTACAACTATGAAGAAGGAGGGTCGCGAGTAGACATGCACCAAAAAACCAGAACCGGCGGTTCGAAATGGGGAACCACCGGTTTTAACCGAAACCGGAACCGCCGGTTCCAGAATCGGCCAAAAAAACCGGAACCGACTAAGGAAGGTTCGGTTTCGATTCTGGTTCCTCATATTTGGGAAAAAAAATAGCGATTCCGGTTCGAACTGCCAATTTTTTAATTTTTTTTACTTTTTACGCTTAAAACCCAAAAAAAAAATTAAAACCGGAACCGTCGGTTCCGGAACCGAAACCTTCGTACCCCGGTTCGGTTCCGGTTCCCCCTACCTTGGAACCGGAACTGCTGGTTCAGAATCGGAACCAGCGGTTCCGAACCAGGGTGCTTGTCTAGTCGCGAAGATGATTTGTTCTCACTCTACCGTTAATTTCACTTACAATATTCATCAACACTTTTTTTAAAATTTCTACACTGATCTAATTCATCAACACTTATAATAGAGAACATAGTGGGACGCTGCACCAGCGCGCGACGGAGATGGGTGGATTCGATCCGGCAGATCTGAAGCGGCATCAACGACGCACATCGGTGGTAACGCGACGGGCTCCGGACGTCTTGGCTTTCGCGATTGGACTGAGGCAAGACGGGCCGGCTACCCACGATGGTGGCGGTTGACGGTGCTGAACTCCTTCATGTGGTGACCGACGAGTCTTCTCCGGCTGGAAGAGGCCTCGACCTTCATTGGGCGGAAAATTGTCGAGACTTTCGGCGGAGAGTCTTTTCCGATTGGATCTCAATTTTGGGAGTAAGGATTTTCAATTTCTTGAATAGAGATACAATGCAGTAATCGGTGGTTGGTGGCGTCTCAAATTCCGATAGTACTGGACAGCGGCGCGATGTGAAGCGGCGAAAGATTTCTGAATAAATTCTGCATCATCGTTCCCTCGAGAAAATGGAGGAGTTCTTAATTTTGAGTGAAATAATTTTAAATTTCTTGGATAAACAGAGGTGGAAACCGATTCCTTTAACCATAATTGGGATTTGATAATTCTCATGTGAATTGACTTTATTTTATTTTTTTATGGAATAGATTGAGCAAGCAGTCAATGGAAATTTAAGAGAATGAAAAATTGAGATAGGAAATTTGGAGAGGAAAGGGTTTGCATGATTTTAAAAAAAAAAAAATTATTTTCCACATTGGAATTGGGTAGTCAAATTTGGTCAAAATCTGACCTATGGCTTGATTTGCAATCCCTTGCAAAGATGATATACTTATTTGCTAAATTTCAAAGATTTAGACTAATTTGCAATTGAAGTAAAGGTGGATACATGCTACGCAATTAACCCAATAAAAATTTACTATAGTTTGTTATTAAAATTTAAGCTAATTTTTAGTTAATTTTGCAATGAACAGTAATGAAAACACTGAATGAAACTAATAAAAAATGGGTACACATAAATTAATTTCGTGCATTTCAGTGCATGAAATACGAAATCTTTAAATGTAGAATGTAAGCTTAATAAGACAAAATATCATTAACTACATCGCAAAAATAGTAAATATATTGAATTAATTCAACATAATTTGAATAAAGTGATAATAAAATCTCTAAAGAGATAAATGCAATAAACTTTATCATAATATTCCATTCCATCCCCTTAACACATGTATTTATATACATTTTTTTTATCTTTTTTCTTTTTTGCATTAGAGAATATAATATCATATGTATAGTTGTTATATTTTAATTGTTATTTTACTCTTTTATCCTCATCTTCTAATTTAAAAGATGACTATTTTGAGTATATTTTTTAAGTTTTATTATTTGACTTGAGATCTATAATTACTAAATATGAAATAAAATAACACGACAAAAGAGGTATTTTTAAAGGTCAATTTGAACTCATTCTAAATAAAAAAATAAAATAATAATAGAGCAATGTGCATCATAAATCATGATGTACGTTGGGCATACATTTGAAAGAAAAAAAATCTAATGAGATTAATTAGAAGACATGGCCGGTCCTAACGACTTTGGGTATTTTCATATATATAAAGATTATAAGATAATAATAAATCATGAAAATTATATTGTTTACATAGCTGAATCAAGTAAATCAAGATACAATAATAAAAGAATTACAATATATGTTAATTAATTTATCAAATTAAGAAAAAAATCCATGTGTACTACATTTTTTAATTTTAAGACAATCTATTTTCAGTGGTTGTTATAAAAAAATTATTTTAGTGAAAAAAATTAATAAAAGATAATTATAAATGGTGTACCCCACCATTAGGGGCCCCCACCGCCCCTGCCCTGGGGATTGGTGGAAGAGGTAAATCGCAGGATGTGCCTCAAGTGGCTTATAGGGAGGGCTCACTGTTAAACTTGTGCTTGCAAGGGGCCAAATCCATGCCAAAGGCAGGATTCGAACCCCCACCCTGCAGCAACCAAGCTCAGCTGGAAGGCCTTTCCACCCTCCCCTCTACCACTTGAGCTATGCCCTGGGGGCAATAAAAGATAATTATAAGAGATTGAGTTGCTGAAGAATTAATAGAATATATATTAACATAAATAAATAGTTAGGATATTATGTTACTAGAAAATTAATAATAAAAAAAGTGAGATTGAGATATTATGTTATTGGAGAATTAATAATAAAATAATAATAAATAAAAGTAGAAAAATAAATATTGTGTTGAATTAATTAATAAAAAGAAAGGTTGTGTTATGCCGGCACCATCCCACGGCTGTCCCTTTTAGAAGTTATAAAGAAAAGTAAAAATATAAACCTGATGATAAAGGAAGAAGGACCACGAGCCATATTAATTTTAATAAGAAGTACTACTAATTAAAAGATAAATTAATATGTTATAATTTTGTGAGCTATATATTACTCATGGTGAGCACTGTTGTCATATACGTGTCTTGTAATAAAAGTGTACGTTTTAAGGTAATTAATTAATTTTTCCTTCTATTTTGATTCAGTGTTCGTTAATAAATATTTTGGAATGATAACTTACTGTTATTTGTTTATTATGTGTCATGCCAAAAAATTCACCTGAGTGTTACATGTTATAAAATAGTTATTTTATTGATTAATTTTATTTTTTTTCTTTTTAAATAATTAATATTTTTTTAAAATATAAATAAATAAAGTATAAATTATGTTATATGCTTTTTAGGTGAAAATGATCATTTTATTAAAATTGAAGAATTTGAGTTTATTGAATATAAATGAGATTTTTTTTAGAATGTGTTGTAGAGTAAATAAATGTAAAAATTACTACTCCCTCCGTCCCGAAAAAGTTTGCGCCCCTTTTTTCGGCACAGAAATTAAGAAAGTGATGACTTTTAGGAGTATAAGTGTATTTTATTATAATAAATAAATGATAAAGTATGTTAGATAGAGATAATTTTTTTGTAAATAAAGTGTATGGGGAAGGACGATTATTTTTTACTTTTTGCTTTTTTTGAAATGTGCAAATTTTTGTAGGATAACCCAAAATAAAAAGTGTGTCATATAAAAGGAGAGATATATGAAAGAGGGAGTATATTAAATTAAATGCCTACTTTTAATGTGTCAATTTTTTTTAAATGCCTAATTTAGTAATAAAACTAAACCCTCTTCTTTCCCTTAAACCCTAGCAAAAACCTCCACTTCCATGGCGAGAGCTCTAACACAGGTACCCCTTCTCCCTCCTCTACCCTTATCACGATTTCTCTTTATTTATTTTCTCCAAAAAATATCAATTTAAATAATTTTTCTTTCTTCAGTATCAACGCCGGATTCTACCATTATTGCCGCCATCGCGCCGGTGGCTTGAACAACCCCTGGACCCCTCCAATTGGCTTCTGAAATTGGTACCACTTTTGTTTTTACATTTCTCCCATATCAATAGCTAGAAGTTGCTGTAATGCATATGTTATAGTGTGTGAAACTGGATTCATTTTCTTCAGTTGAGTAATTTTGTGTGCTTAATTACATTGATCCTTTTGTTGTTCTCTGTGCTTGTGTGGAATTTATAAAAGGCCCATTCAATTTAATAGGAAGGCGTGTTTTGTGTCCCTAAGTTTCGTAGTTATTAAGGGCGCTAGGTCCAATAAAGCAATCCATCATAATTAAAATAACAAAACAATTCAATTAAACAAGATGTTTTCACAATTGCTACCATTCTAATTTAATAATCATCTTCTTGTCCTGTTTCTCATCATCAAATTGTTCTTCTTCTTCATTATAATCTTTATCTTCTATTCCAGCTTCCTCTTCTTAATTAAAAACAAAAATAAAAAAATGATCAGCCTGCAGTGGGCAGCAGTGGTTTGTGGAGGAGTGGAGGGGTGTTTCAAACCTTAGAGCTATATAAACCCCAATTTCTATATTTTTGAATAAATAAGGTGTGTATATATATATATATACAATCATATTATGGTAAAGTTGCTATTTCACTAATAAAAGACCTAAAAAAATCAATTAAAAAGCTGGAAAGTAGCATAACCCTCGGCGTGCCTGAGGCGCCACAAACAAGGCGCTTCCCTTCAGACCAGAATGCCATGATTTTGAGGTGCAAAGGTTATAGCTTCACACAAGGTGCACCTTTAATAACTATGCTAAGTTTCAACCATTTCACTGATCTTCTAGGTTTCGTGATATCATCAAAACTTAATGAGCTGTTGATTCCTTGAAGAAGTAGAATGTTCATTCTGTGCTAAAGATGTTGAAACTAATAAGTATAATGGCCAAGGTGCTGGTGTTGTCTGTGTTTAAGTGTTTTGTTTGTTTGTTTTCTTAGAAAATTCATTATCCCATTGCTTTATGTTTATTGTGGTTGATATAATGATCTTTGTCTGCTTGTATATTTGTGTTTTATATCTTTCTATATCATTATTTTTCCATGCATTTATAATGCATTTATTGCTTTGCAGGTGGTGAAATCTCCAGGCATCAGCTATGCCAGATTCGTTAGTACACAAGCAAATTCTCCATCTCAAGCTCAGAGAATGGTACAATGTTAAAAAATGGATCTTGTTCTGTTAGTTTGATAGACATCTGATAATGGGTGAGAAAGGCTGAACTTCTATTATAAGAAAATTGTCATGATGGAGACTCTTGAAAAGTTGAAATGTACTGGAACATGTATCTCAGCTAAAAAAATAAAATCAAAAGATCCATCTTCTATGATGAGAATTATCTGTCCATCTCATAATATGGAGATGTAGTTTTCATGGAACATATATCTCGCTCAAAAATAAAATTGAGCACCAAAACATCTTATCTTCTATTCTAAATTTCTATGGTGAGAATATCAGTCCGTATCAAATGTGCTGATAGAGTTTTACAAACGTGTCGTTGATATCAAATATAGACGTAAAATATAATAAACGTTTATGAATGTGGCAATAGTTGCATATAGAAAAATTGGAAGAATGCAGCAGCTTCTTCCCATGGTTATGAACTGAAAATTAGTTGGATTTGTTCAGGGGGTCCACTTGCTTATGAAATTTGAGGAATAAATGGGGACATGATAATTAATGAGTCCTACGCTCTTTCTACTTATGCTGCACACACCACTAGGCTCCCTGATGGATTCTGTTAATTGCGGCGTGCCACATGAAAAAAAAAAATTATTGTGGTTGATAGATGCACCACCAAATGAGATACTTTATTAAGATATAGTCATTAGGTAGGAAAAAATGGAGTACAAGAGGCGCCAAGTGAAAGAGCCTTGAATCTTTAATCATCATCTTCTAAACATAGGGTGGGAAACATTTATTGTTGTAGAACATTAAGGTGTTGTCATAGTTACCAAGGAATGAGCAGGCTTTAGACATAGCAACTGGCACATTTCAACGTGCCTTCGAGCCTTCTTCATGGTTCAATGTGCACTTAAGGCTTTCAGAAGAAGTATTTCCCATTGTAAGAAGTCTAGTTTGACTTGCTTTGAACTCAGAATGCAGATTTGCTGCATGTCAATATATACTTAAATGCTAACCTTTCAGAACAGAATCAGAATAATGATGAGGCTCTAGTCACCACATAAAAATATTCTTATGACAAAAGGCTTGCTTCTTGATCTACAAGCTGAGATTGAATTTCATGATCTGCGTCATTTTGCTTCTGGAACTTTCAAAGTAGTTTATCGAGTTAGAAGAATCAATTTATGAAGCAATTGCATGTAATTCATATGATAATAATTCAATGTCTGAAACTCAAATTACACATTATATTCATTGAGTATATGCATCTGACATGTTCAGTGTTCTCCATTACTAGTTTATCCAAGGTTAATTTCTATATATAATTACTTGGCTTTCTTTTGAAGCAACTTGCATCAAACTGAAGTACGACTTACATGATATTAACAGTCACATTTTAAAACTTCTATGTATCCAGGGGGCTGTTAAAGTGTCAATGACTAGTCCTGGATTTGTGTATGATCCATATTCGCCCCGTGAGCCAATATCTTTCTGGGATAGGTGAGTGTTGGTATCAAAATTTTGGCATATGAGGACATTTAATTTCATTATGTCAGTGGCACATTGACAGTTATAAACATATTTTCTCTGTTAGGGTAATTCTGGAGGCATCTTTGCAATTTAAGAATGGCATGATATATTCAAATGCATTTTCAAAGAAGTTATCTACTCTCTCTGTCCAGCATATTTCTTCACATATACGTGGGCTCGAAGATTAATAAAGTGCACTTTTGATATGATGATGTAAAATAAATTAGGAGTATTTTGGATAATTCAAAGAGAAAAAGTGAATAAAGTTGTTGGGTTTTGGTTTATAAAGTGTAAAAAGCAGGTGGCATTTTTGTAGTATTCTGATATTGTGAGGATATTAATATTGTAGTGTTATCATTTTTAGAAATGTGCATAATAGATGGGACATATAAAATGGAAAGTGAGAAGACAGAGGTGGGACGAAGGGAGTATTACTTTTGACAAGCAATTAATACGTATCATGGAAATAGTTTATGCATGTTCATTTTTATCTTAAAAGTTTCAAACAAGCTTCGCTGAACACCAAACTGGGATATACAGGACCCTTTACCTGAAAGATAACTGAAGTAAATTTTGTTCTCTGGAAATATTCATGCTGACATGTAAGTACAATCAGGGAGGTATAATGATGCTCCTTTTCCTTATCTTAAAGGACATATGGAAGAAAGGTTTCCATTTTTTGTTTCTATTTGGGCATCTCTAAAAATTCACTTGAACTTTGAATTTTTCAATGAAAACCTCTGAGCTGCATTTTTATTATTATTTTTTTTATATAAATGTTTGTTTAATCCTGTACAATGACTGAAAAATAAGACATGAAACTTATGAAGCATCACAACATACTGGGGTAACCGGATAACTGCAGTTCTCAGTCTGTGAGACATGCTTGTGTAGTTGTCCGTATCTCCCTATGGTATCTTTTTCATTAGTTCACCTGCTGTTTGAAGTTACCATACACCCTCCAGATTAAACCAGTTCCTAGCCTCTCCTGTCCTCTGATATTATTGTGCCATTTTTTTTTCTGTTGTGCATACGTGCATTAGTGCTTCTTCTATTGGGGACTTGATAACCTATTACCATTGCCTTTGCTAACTTAATATATTGGTCTCAGATGGTTTACCAGATCAGGATGGAAAAGAACGAAAGAAGATATCTCATTAGAGGTAATTTATTTGCATGTCTTTAGCTCCAATCATACTTCTAGTCTGGAATGATTTGTCTGAAAGAAAATTAAGTATGAGAAGCAAAAGTGATGCTTTTATTGCAGATGAAAAGTGCGTATGCAATTTCAAGATTGAGGAAAACTGGGTATTCAAAAAAGAAGTTTTATGAAGAAGCTGCTCTTTTATACAAAGAGGTCTGAACTTGCCATTTCAAATCTCTGTCACAATCATAACTCATGTATGTGTTCTAGCTTTCTATGTCTCATTTATTTGTTCAGTGTCTTTTTAGATAAATACCCTAATGGCCAATGGAGACAAAGGATTACTGAGGAAACTTGCTACAGAGCACATGTATTCTGTATGTATTGCCTATTTAGTACTTGCTGTCATATTAAACACACTCTGCTTGGTTATGGTCTACCTGTCAGCAATTTTTCCACTTTTTCAATGGCTTGTTTTATAATAAACTTCATCTATTTTTATGCTAACCAATCTTCTACACAGGGTCTCAAGAATGAAATCAAGCATCGGGAGGCAGTTTGGAGTCAGATTTACTGGGAAATGATCATGCCAGTTGTCAAAATACGAACTCTTCGAGCTCGATTGGCAAGTATCTATTAAAGAAGAACTAAAACTAGTACTTAGCATCCTTGTACATGTAGCCTGTCATTTATATATTGAGAGAGATATTTTGAAGTTTCAATCTCTGTAGATCTAGGTCGGTAAAACCATGCATTTTCTTGGTGTTATTCAAATCTTGGAGGTTGGTTCTTGAGAGGTTTTTCAAAATAAAGTTCTACGAATTTCTTTGCAGTCCACATCATGATATCATCTGCTGGTCATATATTTTATATAATCTTTCCATGTTCTATTTCATTTATAAATCCTTGCTTGTTTATTAATTTTATCATTGTGATAAACCCTTCCATGTCTTGCAATTGGGTTGTGTTTTATTTTTCTCTTTATTCTATATATATTTTCGGGGAATTGGCATTGGAGAATGGAATTTCTGCACACGGATGTGCATTGCCTGTGGAGTTGGGGATTGGAGAGGGTAAATGTGACTCTCAACAAACCAATATCCCCTCGTTTAACCATGTCATGTTTTAAGTGAGCTGCTATAATTGCCATAGAAGAGTTCATTTTCATTCAAACTTAGTATTGTGTCAAGAGTTTTGTTCAACTCTATTATGACTTTCAAGACCTAAATGGTGGAATTCACTCAATATAATCCTTTATCTATCATTAAGTATTGAGATTTTTTTTAATCCAGATTGGAGTAGATCGAGATAACCTCAATAAAGTGTTTGTACAACTTACTCTCGAGATTCTTAGCAAACAGGTAATTTAAATTTTGAGTCTGCTATTTTTTTCATGTATAACTAATTGTTACAGTTGAATATTATGTTCCTGTGATAATTGAGAATTTCCACGAGTCTTATGCTATGATTAACCGAATGATTAATAAACATTTTAAATGCAGGGTAGGATTTTCAATGGATTTTTTTTTGGGGGGTGGGGGGGGTTATTTACCTTGTGTTGTGGAATTTATATCTTCCAAGTTTTCTGCTTATGCTTTGTTGTTGTTGATTTTGAACTAAAAGTATGGGGTATGCTGTTAAGTTTTGCCAATCGATCGAATTGTATTGGATTCTTTGGAACCGAGATATTCTGGCTACGGTCGATGGCTGATTGGCTACACAGGCCAGGATACTTTTAATAATTATGTTCCAAAATGTTTTTATTGCATTTGCTTAATGTCTTTTCAGAAATTCGAGGCATGTGACTCGAGTGGAGCTGTTGTTGCTGGTGATAAAGACAAGGAGGTACATGTTAATATTTTGATTGCTTGCCTGTTCTCTCCTCACGTCCACTGCGATAAAATTCGCATCTGCAATCTAGTGTGGACCTGTAAATGTTAATTTCAATGATCTACGTGGATGCAGTTCAATTCCTGTATCCATTTAGTTCAAACGAAATCTGTATCATGCCATAATCATGTAATCTTGTTCTTCGCTCTAACTATGTTTGATACTCCCCTTGTCACCCAGGTTCTCGTGCGTGATGTATGGGTTTTTGAGAAATCTCTTTTCCACAAAGGATCATACTGGCGTCTTTGTGGAAGACTTAAACCTTAGGTTTCTATTCCTGGATAGATTGTGTCTTCTCAGTTTTGTTTGCTTCGTTAGATTTTGCAGTAATAATCAAGCATGAAACTCTTATTTCTCAAAAGTTGTCATTTTCTTTTCTCATAAATGTTTGGAAACCTTGCATTTATCCTCAGTTCCTCGGCGAATGATACATGTTGAGATCTGAACCCTGGATTCGTTCGTTTTGCTCGTGCAATTTGACTTTGGTCCGAACACATTCAGGATTCTTTCAACCTGCATCTTATCTAATATGCTTATGATGTAGTAGGCTGATTTTGAAGTGTTCCTTTGCACAAACTATACTGGTTTCTTCACTTTAATCTATATTGTAAGAGGACCTTCAATTATAGCAGGGTTGTCTGTATTATTCTTGATATGGGTTCAATAAATAGATTTTAAGCTCATGTCATGTAATTTAATTCATACTCTCTTTTTCATGGAAATAAAGATGTAATTCAGTTTTTTGGGATAAATAGATAAATGTAGAGTATGTAATGAGCGTTGGATGAAGATATAATGTTAATACTACTATTTTAAGATTGTTGAGTGATTATTATTGAAATAGATAGTACTACATGTTAGTGCATGTGCCTGCTTGCTGTATGTTCTAGTGAGGTGTTGGTCGAGATGCTGTGACACTCAGACCAATACTTGCAGCAGCAGTAAATCAGACAAGTGTCGTACCAAGTGCAGCAGCACTCCGAATGACACTGAGAGCAGAAAACTTGTACATCAGCGGAAATATCAAAGAAAACTCAAGAACACATCAACGTAAGTCATCCACAAACTTACGTCTGTGGCGGCCCCATGGCTAAAACTTCACTAAATTTGAAAAATAGTGAATACAAAAGTTCTCAAGGATCAAATTCAATCTTTAGAATTTATCTTATCAAACCCGTAAAGTAGACCTATTACAACAAGATCTAAAAATTACTCTAAAGACGAAAATTGTAAAACGACAATTACAATTTTCTAGCATATGAGAAGAGATCGTTCATCTCTTCAAAGCTCCAAAAATAATAGACGGGATGCTGCTCGAAGTGTGGGAACACTTCGTGCAACACCCAAAATGACACCTGTTTCTGATGTGAACTTTCTGTGTACGATGCGCTCTTGAAATGAATGGCTTCATACATATTTTATAGAGTAAGATTATGCTTCTTCATTCCTGTAGCAGTTGTGAGACATGAAGTCTCTAATTTCTCCTCACTAAGTCTTCAACTTCCCACATCCTTAAAAATAGGAAGTAGTTGGTTCTTCATTCTAAACCTTTTTGGAGAGAAATCAACGTACTTTTGGAGAGATGAAATTTAAGCTCTAACAAACTCCCCCAATTTTGCCTATCCAAACACAACATTCTCCCCCATAATTGAAACTCTCCCTATCACTAGGAAGCCTTCAAAAATCTCCTCATAGCGTGTGTTTGATCCAATGACAATTTGAATGAGATGGGAGGAGAGAAAACGAACGTCTTGAGTTTTCCACTTGTTAGTGCATGTGCTTGCTTGCCGTATGTTCTGGTGAGGTGTTGGTTGAGATGCTGCGACACTCAGACCAATACTTGTAGCAGTAAATCAGACAAGTGTCGTTCCAAGTGCAGCAGCTCTCCGAATGACACTGAGAGCAGAAAACTTATACAGCAGCAGAAATATCAAAGAAAACTCAAGAACACATCAACGTAACTCATCAACAAACTTACGTTTGTGGCGGCCCCATGGCTAAAACTTCATTAAACTTGAAAAAAATAGTGAATACAAAAGTTCTCAAGGATCAAATTCAATCTTTAGAATTTATCTTATCAAACCCGTAAAGTAGATCTATTACAACAAGATCTAAAAACTACTCTAAAGACGAAAATTGTAAAACGACAATTACAATTTTCTAGCATACGAGAAGAGATCGCTCATCTCTTCAATGCTCCAAAAAGAGTAGACGGGATGCTGCTCGAAGTATGGGAACACTTCGTGCAACACCCAAAATGGCACCTGTTTCTGATGTGAATTTTCTGTGTACGAGGTGCTCTTGAAATGAATGGCTTCAGACATATTTTATAGAGTAAGATTATGCCTCTTCATTCCTGCAGCAGTTATGAGACATGAAGTCTCTAACTTCTCCCCACTAAGTCTTCAACTTCTCACATCCTTAAAAATAGGAAGTAGTTGGTTCTTCATTCTAAACCTTTTTGGAGAGAAATCAATGTACTTTTGGAGAGACGAAATTTAAGCTCTAACACTCCATAACCATATGTATTGATATTGGATGAAGGATTTAGAGTTAGATTTCGGGATGAGCAGAGATGGATGCAACATCTAGCTTACAAGAATACTCCCACTGTACATATTGATATTGGATGGAGGATTTAGAGTTATATTTCGGGATGAGCAGAGATGGATGCAACATCTAGCTTACAAGAATACTCCCACTGTACATATTTACAATTTGAGTTACGTAGGTATTGGATGTTTTTATTTAACAAAATGTATATACTCCTTCAATGATGTATATATTTTTTTTATTCGTCCGTCACAAAATATTTTTTGAATCTCTTTCAAAAGAAAAAATAATACTTTTATTTAATAAGTTTTAAAGTTATTTTAATTTTAAATTTATTCTAATTGACATGAAAAATATAAATTCATACTTCATTTACTTTCTCTATTCCGGTTATTTTTGCACCTTTTATTGTGAATCACCCCAAGTATTTTTTTCACGTAAAAATACACTATACATTTGTTCTCTTTATTCATCAATTAAAATAATTATATTTACCTATTTACACATTATTTATTATTCTCAACAACTTTATTTACTTTCTCTCTTTAAAATATTAACTTACCTCTAATTTTTCTTAATTATATTTATAAGATGACAAAGTCTCTTGTAATTTTGTTAAATGGGTCGACCATTATTATTCAAGTATTTATTACTACATATCCCATAAGATTTTTGATTGAGCAAGGGAGTAAATATTTCTTAAACAAATGCAGAGATATATAGGAGTATTAAACAAGAACAAAGAGCCCACGCATTCTTAGAGAGAGAGAGAGAGATTATGACTCTGTCCATGGACGTCTACACTGGTTTTGTGGTGGTGGGAGGAGTGGATCATATTCGCAATTCTTGTTTTTTTTAGTGTGCTGAAAAGATGAAGTTCTGGTCACTTCTCTTGAAGGTAAAATCATATGCGAGTGCAAGTTTTGGACTTTCCATATTTTTGTGACGAATTTAATTTGGTTTTGGGGTGCTATTTAACCCTCAACTTCAAATGATTGTATAATCATGGGCTTATAGGTGTCTGAAAATGGATTTATCACGTATGCAAGATGTTGTTAAACCCTGGCGCTGTAACCTTGACATCTTCTGGATTTATGGAGACTCTCTTAATAGTTGATGCTTCTTTTCTCCTAACAAGCAATGTGTATCAATTTTAATAAAGTGGAAAGTATGATAATCACATGCCCTATTTATTACTTCTTTAATATTCTTCTAGTCTGAGGTTGCACATGTTGTTAGTTGAGACTTGTGACTCTTCTTTCAATTCAGCATTCTAAGTATCCAGTTTTTAAATCATCAGTTGGAAGTAGCAATCACGAATGAATATGGCAGAAGATATGAATACCTTGTACAGGAATGTGAAATTAAAGTTGGAGAATCAGTCTAAAAATATACTTGAGTCCTTCAGTGATATACCAAAAAAAGCTTGTTATTCTACTCAAAAGAAGCAGTTAGTAATATATTGCAGAATTAAGTGGAGGAACGTGTGTGACATAAACAGGAACCCTTCAGACGATATTGAATTCTTAGCAGATATATTATGTAGCCACAATCAAAACAAAATTGTAATTTACTGAAATTTTGAAGATAATCCACATTTGCACTATGTAATCTTAATTTTATTTCAGTGGTTTCTATTTCCATGTTGTGGGAAAAAGATCTATTGTGGCACATTTGTATATTTCCATGATGCGGAGGAAAAATTTGTGAGACACATTTTGACCTTGATGGTGCCTTTATATAATGGATATAATTTGGAAGAAAAGGATTGTGCTGCTTCCAGTTGAGATTGAGAAACAGTACATGATGCTTTTGTTTAGTTGGCATTTATTGATTTAAGGCTATGCTTCGGGAATACGTTCACTTCTCAATTCATCATTCACATGAAATCTCATCCCTCTTGACTATCCTAGATTTTTTCATTAGTTCTTTTATTTATTTATTTTATTTTATTTTATTTTTTTGGTGTGTGTGTGTGTTATGTGGAAATACAATAACAGAGAATTAGATATCTAATCAATGTTATTCTTTTTTGTGGATTTCCAATCTCTTATATCGTCTGTTGAGGTTCATCCTTTCCATGGTAATTCTTGTGCTTTTTTTTAATTATTTTAAATTTATTTTATATATGTATTTAAGGTTTCCGGTTTATTCTGTTGAAACTAAAGAATTTTCCATATCTTGCATGGTTCATGTTAGTATGTTACAGACTGTTTTAGGGTAAAACTAAGATATGTTGCCTTTTCTCTTTTGTTCATTTCTGGAGATTTTTAGTAAAAGGAGAGGTGTTTTGGTTGTGACTGTTCCACTTTTATGCTGGTAGGAAGAGGTAATAATATTCTTGAGGACTGAGAGGAAGCCTTATAGGTTAGCTTTAGGATTGCGTGGTGGATGTCAAGTCATTAGGAGCATAAATCCTTATGGTTGGTTGGAGAATGGATTTTTGCCTCGTTGAGTTATCTTGCATTAATCTGAGGATTAGCTTGTTCATTTTTTTTTTTTTTTTCTTAAAGATTTTTATCTACAATCCTTTTTGGTTTCATGTTAAAAAATTGGGGAACAGCTGCCTTTGGTTTTCAGTAGTTGTTCTTAGTTGTCAATACGTAGATAAAACCAATCAGAAAATGACGCGTGCTAGCATTTATTAGCTTATGAATGACTTTTACAGCAAAAGGAATCAAGTAGAATTCGAGATCTAAAATTAAATCCCTAAATTCTTCTTGAATCTCAACTCATCTTCTTCTTTCGTTCTCCTTTTTTCTGTCAATGTCTTCAAGCAGTACTTTGTATCAAGGTTTGTTCTATCAATTTTGGTTTGAAATTGATATAAGAAGTATGAGTCTGCTATATCGAGTCTTCAAACAGTCCTCAGCATGGTTTATTTGGTATATAACTATTGCATTTTGTTTTGTTTATGTAAAGAAACATTAGATATGGGTGGAGTATTAGGCGAACATGATTTGATTTGAAATTGAGAACTATAAAAATATTAATGGGATTCTTCATAAGATAAATCTCGCCTTGGTCGCCTGTAAATTTACCCTTACTTTAAGTAATATTAGCATTATTTTCTTTTCTTTCCTCCTTGAAGGAAAACCGAGTATATTTAAGTTTATTGAATTTCACCAGGCACTATTCTGTCTTTTACATCTGTATATATCCATACTTAATTACATATATTGATCTTTTATGTATCAAGAATTTGGTAGAAACCCCATCAGAAGGGTGAAAAAAGCAGCTTTAGGTTTCTACTTATGTTGTATTCACCTATTTCAGCGCTTGTTACAGTTGAGGGTCCTGAAAATTAGTCAAAATTTTCTTTGATTTTTTTCCTGTGTCATTGTGTGGTGATATGGTATGGCATACCCTTTTTTGTATTGACAATGCTTTATTTAGCCACGGTGCTGCTTATTGTAAATTCATTACACCTAAATTATGCTCCAACTTTTGGTTGGCTTCCTTTGTGTTTTTATCTTTTCATTAGATCTGCTAAATGGGGATTTCCTGGAAGTAATAGAGGAGTTTTTCGGTCATGGAGAAATAAAATGTGTAGCCTTCAATCACCACGGAAACCTTCTTGCTGGTATCCTCGTTTCCGTCCCTTTGAATTGACACATTTGATATGAAATTTTTATTTTTTTTGAATGTTTTGTGTCTTCTTGAGTGTAGCTGAATGGGGTGTTTTAGTTTATATTTCCATATATTGCTTCTTTTCTATTTGAGGAAAACTAAATGTCTACAAATTTTGATCTTTAGATCTGTTTTGAGTTGTCATTTTGCCTAACGCTTAAAGATTGTCACAGTTCGTCTGCATTAATTTATATCCCTACAGTTTGTCTACATCAATATATATCCTTAGATGATCAATGACTTAGCAAGTTTCATCTTCTTGTATAATCATAATTTTTTAATTTTTTAATCCTTCTGGACCCCATAAGTTCTTAAACAAACATATCATGTGCCATGCAAGTTCAGTTTATATAATCTACTTTCAACGATGTGAATTTTAAATTAACTGACTGACAAAATAGGCCAATCTTTTTGTTGACATATATGTTTATCTCTATAAGGGAATCAATTGGAGAATTAATTGGTATTTTCCACTAAAAGCATAGCTTGATTTTCTCTTGACTTAGTATGAGAATAAGTCCTACATTCCTTTTCCTAAGTTTGCAGCATTTATTGTCTTTTATTTTTTATTTGGTCAATTGAGCATGAGTTAGGCCTTTGTGTGGCTGCTGCATCATATGGAAAGAATATGACTTATTTCACTGACTCATTAATATCTTATAATAAAGTTGATTGTGTATCCATTTGTTCTTCCTATATTCTGATTCTGGTACTCTACCGATGGTCGGCGATACCTATTGCAAGAACTGCAACTCTAACTTCTTTTGTTTATATCCATCGAAGATTTTGGTATTGTTCATCAAATAGTTTGTTCTATGTGCAACATGTGGTGAGCTGATATGTTATCAGTAGAATGTGTTGTGAGTTTTGAGTGATATCCTGACATCTCTCTTGGCCTTCATGCCTCTATTTTACGCAACACTCACTGTTTTCTTTTTCTTTTTTTTTTTCTGGGTGGCAGCTGGATGCTCTGACGGAAGATGTGTGATATGGGATTTTCAAACCAGGGAGATTTCCAAAATTCTCTGGGACAAGGATTGTATTGCTGCCATAACAAGTATTTGTTGGTCAAAGCTTGGTCATCGGATACTTGTGTCCGCAGTAGATAAATCATTAACTCTGTGGGATTCTGTCAAAGGAGATAAATTAGCTAGATCAACTCTGCAACGTGTACCAATGCAAGCGCATTTGCATCCTGGTTCAGCTGCACCATCTGATTGCTTAGCTTGTCCACTTTCTTCTGCACCCTTGATTGTTGACTTGACTACAGCAAATACAGTAGCGCTTCCTGTGGCCTTATCAGGTACAGGAATTGATGTTGCCTCTTGTTCGCGTGGGAAATTTTCAAGTGTATCTACTCCGGTTACACCTACTGCTGCTTGCTTTAACGAGTGTGGTGATTTGGCTTATGTTGGAAATTCCAAAGGGGAGATATTAATTATATGTTATGAAAGATTAAAAATTATGGGTATGATCCAAGTTCCTGGAGGTGCTATGATTAAAAAAATTGGATTTAGCGCGAATGGTCAGTATCTCCACACAAATTCAAATGATAGGGTTATCCGGATTTATGCAAGCCTTTTGCCACTTGAAGGTGCACTTCATGCCCTAGATGACACAGACAAAGAAGATGCAAAAAATGAAGTTGAAAAGTTGAAAGTTATTGGATCAAGGTGTCTTGCTCTGTTGCAGGAGCTTCGGAGTCCAAATACGAAAGTGCACTGGAAAGCATCGTGCATTAGTGGTAATGGTGAGTGGGTTGCTGGAGCCTCTGCTAGCAAAGGAGACCGCAAGATCTATGTATGGGACCGGGATGGACATCTTGTGATAGTACTTGAAGGTCCAACGGAGATGCTAATAGATTTAGTATGGCACCCGGTTAACCCTGTTTTACTTGTTGTCTCCTTGTCTGGTTTGGTTTATATTTGGGGCAACGATTGTATGGAGGATTGGAGTGCATTTTCTCCCGAATCCAAAGATGATGAAGAAAGTGTGGAGCCTGAAGAACATGAAGATTTTGATTTAATGCTTAAAAGAAAAAACTCAGGTTAGAATTATGAATTTTTTTTCCCTCTCTTTTGTATATTTATTCTTGATGTCTTCTACAGAATTAACATTGCTAATTTGTAATCACAGCTGGGAAATGGACTCGATCTAGTTCTCGTCGTTTAGAGAAGGCGGGACAGTATGATTATCCGAGAAACCTTGTTTCCGGTTCTTTTGAAGGTAAAATCATTAAACCAGATACATGCTCTGAGTTTAATGTTAGTACAAAAGATAAATATGGCTTTCAGATACTAGGTATTCTGAAGTTAGGTGGGTTTATTTCGAAAGGCACACTAATGAATAGGTCGAATAATTGAGATAAATCAAACTGTCCCCTCTAGAGTAATAATCACGGGCAATAGTCAATAGTTGTTACTTAATATTACCAGCAGTGTATAAATAATATATACTCCATCCGTCCCACAGATGTGAAACATTTTTTTGGGACGGAGGGAGTTTCACACGCTGAATTACTGCATATAGCAGTAAGTGGAATGCACATGATCATATGCTCTATATAGACGATTATGTACCGACTAGTAATTGTGCAACCATACACTATTTCCCCAAGCCTGCATATTCTGGTCCATATGCCCTCGGCGTTAGTAAGCTTCATATTTCTGCGTTCCGTCCGTATATCTCTTTTTATTTGTGTTGTGAATATTGTGCAGAAGTCGGACGAGGAACGTATTTGAGAATCAAGAGGAAATGCTCCGAGAAGGTTTCGAATTCTGAAACAGATCATCTCATGAAGCCACCATCAAAATGAGAAGCAGCACTTTGCTGGAATGTTAATGGAAATAACTCATGATTACTACAAATGCATGTGTAATAACTTTCACTTACTTACAATGATTTCTAGTTTCTACTTTCATGATGGTAAAATTTGCTCACTTATATCTTAATCTCTCTCCCTCTCTAAGTATGCATATCTTTGAAATGTGTTGTGGGAAATATCTTGTTTTGTTTTCTATTATCTTTTTGTTTTCAGTTTCAAGATCTTATGATCATGACATCATGTATGTGATTATGAAATTTCGAGTTTATGTATTGAGAGAACTAGTAACAAAATTTAGGAGGTGCTTTGTTAGATTGAATTTATAATATTGTATGAGCTTTAAAAATTGTACTTTATTGTGATTGATCCTCATGAACACCTAGCTCTAATACCATGTAAAAATTTATATATTCTTCGTGTTAAAGAATAGAGTAATTTAGAGGGATTATATATTTTGTTGTATGAAAACTCAATAGTGTGTGTACATTAGCAGAAATGTAAACGTCCAACACTAATTAATCACTAAATTAATTTTTTGATCAATCACATCATATTAAAACCCGTTCACCATGCCTAACAATATTGAATTTTTTTCTATGCTTGAATTCACAAAAGCGACATTTACCCGAATATGTCTGTGTGATGTAGAACTTTTTTTAAACCCAATTTCCAATTATTTTTTACAAGGCATCAAGCTTGATAAGATACCACTATAATTTTTGTGAAATTGTTCAACGAAATCTTTAACTTTTCTTTTTTTCTTGGAAAAGCACAAATAATAGCTATTACAAGAAAAAAAGGTGAGACTAATTTAGTTAGTCATCTGGATGCTCATTTTTATTGAAATAAATTTCACTATCAAAAGTTCTTTTTAGTATTTTTCTGTAAAGATATATCTAAAATTAATGTATTTTAATATTGATAAAGTCTCTTGTGAGACGGGTTGTTTGTGAGACGGGTCGACCCATCATTAAAGTATACTTATTGTATAGATAAAATATGTTTAACGGTTTTAAAAGTATGTTTTCCAAAATATGTTGGATTATACATTAAAGTATGATTTTAGTGTGTTAAAATATTACTCCCTCCGTCCCACAACTAGGTATACATTTTTCCATTTTGGTTAGTCTCAAAACAAAGTATACATTTCCCTTTTTGGTATATGAGCCTCACACAAAATAATTATTATCTCCACATGTGGCCCACCAACTACACTAATACAACTACCCACTATACATTAAAATATTATTTCTCTCACTTCATTACACATATAAATATTATACTCCTTAATGTACGTGCAAAAAGCAAACGTATACCTTGTTCCGGGACGGAGGGAGTATTTATTGGGAGTTTTATCAATTCAAGGCCCCAATTATGGGTAAACTATCAATTTGGGGTCTGCATTATTTTTTCTATCAATCCAATGCTTTAAATATATAAAACTATCAATGCAAGGCCTGAATTTGTCAAATATTATCTTTTTTTAATCAATTTAGAGCCTAAGTTCAGGCTCTGAATTGATAGTTTTACATGGAGTGATTCAAACTCCTAATCAATAGAAAACATAATTCAAGCCCCGAATGAATATTTTACCCATTTTTCAGGCCCTAAATTGATAAAATTCTTATTTATTATTAACATATTTTAACTACAAATAAGCATACTTTAGTGATGGGTCGACCCGTCTCACAAATAATCCGTCTCACAAGAGAGTCTCTCCCTCCGTCCCATTTCAATCTTTACATATTTTCAATTTGGGCGTAGATGAGACCCACGCAAATTAATTATTTCTCATCCATGGTCTCACACATCACACTAATACGCCTATCCACTTTACATTAAAATATTATTTTTCTCACCATACTATATATTCAAGTACTACATTCCTTAATCTACGTGCAAAAAGCAAACGTAAAGTTTGAAACAGTACGGAGTGAGTATGATTCATGTCTACATGTTACTCCATAAAATCGTGATCGAACAAATAAAAAAAATTCAATTATGAGTAAATCTTGCATGAGACCGTGAGCCTGAGATGAATAAAAAATGATAATATTATTAATAAAAATATGTAAGAAAGTGATAATATTATTAATTAAAAAAATGTAAGGGTGACGAATAAAAATTGATAATATAATGAATAAAAAAATAAAAAGTGATAGATGAAAAATGATAATGGTGTAGCGAATTTTTTCATGAACAATATGTAAATAAAAAGTGATTTTATAACAAAATTAATAATGCTGTTATCACTTTTTATCCATCTTACATAAATCTTTATGTGAGATGATTTCACACAAGCTTCAATTATCTTAAAAAAAATCTTGATTATAAGTGCAATTAAATTCGAAAAAGTTATAATAATAAAGAATTCAAAGCCGTAATTACTGAATTAAATGATATTTTTTGTAAGAGTGTTGTTAAATACACACTCTTTTTTATTGAATGCACACTCTTATTAAATACACACTCCTTTTAACTTTTTATTTTTTAATTTTATTTTATACACACCCCTTAAAATATCAAAACCGCCATGTTGATCCACCAGATCAGACCACCATCTTTTAAGAGAGAGAACATGTTTCAACAATAACTCAATAATGTGAAATATCGAGGCATTAGTGAAACGTGTGGTAATGTCAACTGTCTTCAATTGAAGCAGAAAGGATTCGGAAAGATTCGCGTCAAACTAGAATGTATATCAGAACAGTCTTCAGATTATAGACTGCCCCAAGACAACGCACTGAGAGATTGAATTTTATTCCCGCAAAGTTCTATGAATTGTAGTAATTATTTTGATTCGATTTTGGTAAAGAATTGATGCTGCTGGGATTTATATCATCCATCTCAGTAAGTTCTTTTTTATTTTTGTACAAATAGAATGAAGAAAGAAACTCATGTCGCGTGTTGTTGTTTTCAACTTGTCATTGTGAAGGGAGCAGATGTGGGCTGAGTGGGAAAGATTTGGCGTTTAGAGGAATTGCAGTTGTTGCTGCTGTAATGGCACTCTCAGAATCCCAAGGCAAATCTTGTAATTCAACCATTTTTTTGTTGTGTTAATTGTGATTTATATAATCACAATTTGTTTCTATTCCCCAAAATAAGCAGTGCCGAAACTCCTCATGGATGACGGTGACTGCACCACCCACCTTCGAGTCTTGGCTATCGGAACTGACAAATGCCTAGCCAAGGCAAGACCTAGGTACAATTCTATTTTAAAAATTAAAAAAAAAAAAAAAAAAAGAATGTATCAATTACTCCAACTAATTTATAGAGGAATGTGATGTTTATTTCTGCAAATTCACGTGGCGTATAGAAAGAAAGAGATTGAATTAATTTTAAAATATGTATAGAGTGTGTATTAAATAAATAATGGGTAATTTAGATTTTTTATAAATATATAATTTAATTATTATAATATATTTAATAGAAGGAGTGTGTATTTAAAGTGACCCTTTATAGTCCAACATCATATATCGAATATTGGAAGGCCATCTTTTGAAGAACTCCAAAAATTCCTTTCTTTTCACTTTTCCCACTCTTTATACATTTTTTTTCTTTCAAATGTATAATTATTAAAATTAAGGGATTACTTACATGATCCAGGTTATGTATTACCCTAATATCTACCGGTAGCATCGGTTAAATTATTTTTTATTAATTATTATTTTATTTCTGCTGTGAACGTGTATATCTCCTAATTTTTGCTGTCAACATGTACATCTCTATTTGTTTAGTATATTTTTTTATTCTAATTTACATGATCTAAATAATAGAAATAAAATTAGTTTAAAATAATATTTTTTTATTAAATTAATTTTGATTTTTTTATTATTTTAATAAAAATTTCATACGGATATAATTAATTTAGAAAATATAACATAAATATTTTAATTTAAGGTTTAAAATTAGTCTTTATTTTCTAAAAAAATAATTTTTAAATTATATTTTTTTTCATTTTAAAATTTATAATAAATTTATTTTCTTATTTCAAATTATAAAAAAAAATTATAAAATTTTAAACCAAATCATAGCATTGAATATAATTAGACAAATTATCCTTTAAATCCGGGTGTACTGTAAACTCACTTTTAAAAATTTATATATTTATAAATAAAAATGTATACGCTATTTAATAAAAGACAAAAACTTATGTGAGACCGTCTCACGTGAGAGTTTATGTAAGACGACCAGAAAGTGATAATTTTTACATAAAAAAGTGATAATATTATTTCATGAACAATTAATAGTATAAATAAAAAGTAATAACATTTTATATCAAAAGTGATAATTTTTAATAACGAAAGTGATAAGTATTTTAAAAGGCGGCCTTATACAAGACCTAACCTTAATATAAATCTATACATTAGTTTATTTATTTTAATTTCTTTCAATTTCGTTTAGGAAAAATTACTTATCAAAAGGTAAATTATTTCCATTCACTTAAAAGTAAAAAATATACCTCAATTATAAAAATAAATGATATAAATATGTTTAATTTAAATTATATTTTTAGGCTAATACTACTATGCATTAGGTGTACCCCACAATACAGTGCACCCACTTTCAGATCGTATACAATTATGAACAAAAATATATATAACTATGAACAAAAATATATACAATTTATTTGTTATATTTTTAATGAAAAATTGAGTGTAAAAAAATATACAACTATTAAAAAATATATATACACTATTGAATAAAAAAGTTATACACATATGTATGCAAGTTTTTTAGTAAAAAATTGAGCGTGTAAAAAGTATACAATTATTAAGAAACATGTATACACAATATAATTATACACATATGAGTGCACCCTTATACCCGGGTGCACCGAATATCAACTAATGTTTTTATTTTAACATTTTAATATATTAATATACTAAATGAGAGTTTAATTTTGATGAGTTGTAGCCACCATAATTAATCTCAATTATTTTAATTTTTAATTAAAATTTAATGTAGATAAATACATATATTATTCTAAGATTTGAATATGATATTGTCAAATCAAAGTTAATTAAAAATTAATATAGATAAATACATATATTTACTTTAAAATTTAGAATTTATCCCTCATACAGCTATAAATAAATCTCTTTATTCATTTATTCTGCACCTAATTTAATTATGGATCATTTACTAGGAGGTACACAAAAAAATGCATAATTGCTATAAACTACATGACTCAAAGCACTATTACTCATAACTACACAATTATGATTGTGATACCATAAATAGCCCTATGTATTTGCACAATTGTTCTGCAAAATTTGATTCTGCACAATTTGGTTCAGCACAATTTTATTTTTGCACATTTTATTTGCACATTTTAAAATCTGGCAGCAGGCGGCGGCGACGGTCAACGGCTGTCCGGCCGCCAGTCAATGGTCGGTCAACGCCCGATCAATGCCGGTGGGTGGGTGAGGGATAGGGTTGTTGGTTTAAATGTGTATGAAATATAAGGTTATATTTGATATTTTATTTTAATATTTTATATGTGAGAATAATTATTTAAATTCCACGTATCTAATAATAAATATGCTTAAAAGTGTGTATCTGAGAGTAATAAACCATTTAATTATCATGACAAGCAAAAGATTTATCAAATTCTAAGGATACTATGTAATTTTATATTTTTTTTATCGTAATTAACTTTTTTTTTATGGTTAATTTTATTTATTTTTTTATGATTTTATTTTTGATTATATTTTTCTTACTGTTTCTTTTATATTTTTAAATTAATTTTGTTAATTTTTTTTATTTCATCAAATTGATTTATATTAAATTAATTATTTATTAATAAACTTTATCATAAATTTTTTTCTTCAATCATTAAATAAACATATTTAATTTTTTTATTGATTTAATTATGGAACAACAATTATAGAACAATTTGAAAAATCAATTCAATATTTTTTTTAAAAATAATTTTAGTAAATCAAAATGGAATTAAGCTTTTATAAATGAAATTAAATTCAGATATGAGTCTATATAAATTGAATTTTACTTTTCAATATAAACTTATATATATTAGATTATAGTTAAAAATAAATAGTTACATTAAACTTGAATTATTATTATTTTTAAATTATTGAATAAATTGTTATATTAGACTTAAATTATATTTTTTTAAATGGTAACTTTACAACATGTGTAATACATGAAATTCATACTAGTTTAATATATTAAAGGAGATTTTTATTTTGATAAGGTGTAGTCTCTAAAATTATTCTCAATTATTTAAATTATTAATTAATTTCTAACGTAGATAAATACATATATTAATTTTAAGATTTGAATATGAAAGAAATAAAATTAAAATAAATTATTAATTTTTATAATATTGTAAACGAATATCGTCTTCAAAATTATTGTAAATTATATTAATTGTTAATTAATTTAAAACGTCAATAAATACATATATTAATAATTTAATAAAAAAATTATTACTTGTATTGTGTTATTTAAGATTTTTTAGTTTACATTTTAAAAGTAATTTTAAATTAAAAATATCATTTTTTTTAAATATGAAAAATATTCTTAAAAATTATTCATTGAATTAATTAATACAAATTTCCTTAATTATTTTGATTATATATTCTCTAACCCACCCACTCACGTAATAAAAGAAAGGGATAATGACTTGCTACCTAGATAGATAATTAATTTTTTAAATATACTTTCTTCATCTAATTATAATACTTTAATCTAACAATGATTATATACGGGATGTTACACAAGAATCTCCCTAAAATTAAAATATAATCTCCAAAATATTATGCTCCATCAAATGCGGCGACCTGGATAGATTACTGAAAGAGGCTTTTGTTGAAGAAATGGTGTGTAAATCTTGATCCATCATGTATGTTTGGAGTGTTGATGTGAAGCTGAGTGACTAAGGTACTTAATGAACGTGTTGCATGAGTTATACACTTCATAATCAGTCGGATAGATCAGCTACAAGACAAAGGTTCAGTTTGTGATCACATGTGGAGGTTGCATCAGGTTGTTAGGATGTTGAGGTGGTTACTTGTTAGTTATGAGCATGTGGTCCTCTCCTGTTGGTTAGCCAAGAAGCACATGCATTGTTGATCACTATTGGTGCTCATTGCAGGTAGTTGTGAGGAAGGAATCAGTATATAAAGATCACACACTACACCTGCAGATCATCATCATCAACCTACATTTGTTCTTCTCCTTCTTCACTTAGTTTAGCAGCTGTTTTTAACAGATTCGTAGCATTGATTCTGTAGCATTAGAATCAGTGATTCTTCGTGTATACATCAATCAATAAAGCAAGTTATCTTCCCTCAAAGTGGACGTAGATCATGAAGATCGAACCACTATAATTCCTTGTGCATTCTTTCTTCCATTCTTGGTTTTTAGAGTTTATAGCTACTGTTTTTCAGTGTGTGTGTGTTGATCTAATCCTCTATAGATTGAACATCAAGTGTGTATGTGTGATCAAGTGTCTTGTTGAAGATCAAGACCATAAGGAAGTATCACAACAGCTTTCAATCACGTTCTCACTGAATTTCCGCAACAAAAAACTACTCTACTCATCACCATTGCTATTTTCTTGAAAAAACTACTCACTTTCCACCACTTTTCTTTAATTTATTTTACCATTCTAACACTTGCACTGTGTTGTTGTAGGCATCCATCAACAGGGATACCAATCTTGAGCACTATATTGCTACTTCTTAGTGCAGAAACGTTGGAAATATGAAGTGGGGTGGGTGGGTTTGGATCTTGTGTGTGTGGTTTATGGTAATGCTGTGGGGATGCAGAGAAGCATTGGGGAAGGAGGAAGAGTTGTACGTTAAGTACAAGGACCCGAAGCAGCCTGTTGGAGTGAGGGTGAAGGATCTTCTTGGAAGAATGACTTTGGAGGAAAAGATAGGACAGATGGTTCAGATTGATAGGATTGCTGCCACTCCTGAAGTTATGAAGAATTACTTCATTGGTAATGGATTAAGAACTTTCTCATGTGGGGTTTTGTGTTTGATTGAATTGTGTGGATGTGGTTTTCTTGGATTTGTGGTGTTAGTGTTTCTTGGCAGTGTGGTTTATGTGTTTTATTTTTGATTAAGAAATGGTGCAGTAGATTCTTGCTTTCTAATATTTGATTTTATTTTCTTGTTGGGATCTCCATTGCTTAATAAATAAATGTGGTGGCAAGTATGTCTCTGTAAAGTTGATTTATTTAAGTGTTAGGTTTATTAATAAAGTGGGATCTGTTTTTAAATTTTCTAGTTTGAGAGACTAAGTCAACTTTTTGGATTAGAACTAGGATAATTAGAGATAAAGAATTCAGGATTATTCAATCTTCTGTTATTCTTAAGATGTAAAAACAAGTGAATGTTCTAAAAAATCATTTAAACTAAATTTCAGATTTTCATATTTAGTGGCTAATAAAAGTTAATCTAAAGTCTGGTTTAAACTAAAATAACTACTTAAATTTGTAATGTTGATGAGTCTGTGTCTAATTGTTGATAGTCATGGGTTTACATTGGGGATATTGATGCCTAATTAACTCTGATCACTAGGAAGATCTAATGCCTTGTTAACAGTTGAAACTGAGTAATGCAGCATACAATCATTCTCCAACAGTTCTGGTTCAGAATATAGATAATTTTACCAAGCAATGCACGTAGATTCGAAGATATAGACTATTCTTCTCTTGATGCAGGGAGCCTTTTAAGTGGTGGTGGAAGTACACCACATCCACAAGCTACTGTGGCTGATTGGGTTAACATGGTAAATGGCTTCCAGAAGGGGTCTTTATCGACACGTTTGGGGATCCCTATGATCTATGGAATAGATGCTGTTCATGGAAACAACAATGTCTATAATGCTACCATATTTCCGCATAACGTTGGCCTTGGAGCTACTATGTAAGTGCTTTTATTCTCTATTAGTGAATATAGTCATGTATGCTCTCTTCTGTAACTTCCACAGGGGTACACTTTTCATACTTCGCTCACGTTGTTGGTTGAATTGTTTAATGAAGGTGCAATTTTTTCCAGCTTGATCGATTTTAATTATCCAAAAGCATAAAAAATTTTAAGCACCATCATCCAATCCTAAGTCAAACTCCCCCAAAATTCTTTGGAGGTGCTGAACCCTGGTCTAAATTCTCAATTTAGCAAGAACATGTTTACTAACATTGTTAAGTTGCATTTTATGGCCAAAACCTCTGCTTGTGAGAAACAATTATCATAGAAATGTTCTAGAACACCTTATTAGGCTTTGATCTAATCCTATGCACAGGGACCCTGATCTTTTGCGAAGGATTGGTGATGCAACTGCCATTGAATGCAGAGCTACTGGAATTCCTTATGCTTTTGCTCCTTGCATTGCTGTGCGTTGTAATAGTTATCCCCTTTATCTCAATTTGATATGCAATCTCGTTCTGTTCAAAACATTAACTCTTCAAACTTCAATTCTCAAATGATGTTTTACCAATTTGTTGATTTTCACGTAGGTCTGTCGTGATCCTAGGTGGGGACGGTGCTATGAAAGTTACAGTGAGGATCCCAAGGTAGTCGAACAGATGACAGACATTATTCTTGGGTTACAAGGTGAAATTCCAAATGGTTCGCGGAAGGGTGTGCCGTACATTGCTGGAAAGTATGTTCCAAATGTATTAAGATACATGCATGCATGCGAAATTTAGCAATTAAAAGTTGCTTGTATATGTTTGTGGTTACTTGCTTTTGTAATTTTGATTGATGCGAGATATCAATACTTCAATTACTCTACTAATACATATAGGTTCCTAAAAATTAGTCTACCATAAAGATATTAAACTGCAAAATTAAAGCTATAGAAAAAGTTTTTTTCTTTGACTCTTATTTTGATCTTGATTTAAGACATATATCAAATACCTAAAATTTCCATAACATGATGAAATGTGAGTGTTTTTAGTCGCCGATAAATGCTTTACCCTTTATTTCAGAAACAAAGTAGCAGCTTGTGCAAAGCACTTTGTTGGTGATGGTGGGACAACTAAGGGAATCAATGAGAATAACACCCTGACTGATATGCATGGCTTGCTTAGCATTCACATGCCCGCTTACTACGACTCCATCATCAAAGGGGTCTCTACAGTCATGGTTTCTTACACCAGCTGGAATGGTAATAAGATGCATGCAAATCGAGAGTTGATCACTGGATTTCTAAAGGGTACACTTAAGTTCAAGGTATTGTTGGGAAGAAGGTTATAATATTATATACTTGGCTTGTCTTTTTTGTTTAATATACAACTCTGATTACTAGTACTTGTTTCTAAGTTTTTAATATACAACTCTGATTACTAGTACTTAAGTTCAAGGTATTGTTGGGAAGAAGTTTATAATATTATATACTTGGCTTGTCTTTTTTGTTTAATATACAACTCTGATTACTATTACTTGTTTCTAAGTTTTAAGGTATTAAAACAAGAGAATATTAATAGATTTGTGAAGGAAAAAAAAAGTGCAAAAGATTAATATGACGTTACATTGTTACTCTCGTTATGTTGGTAAATTCTATTCTGCTACAGTACGTAAAAAGGTTGCTTTTATTAAATTTACAGAGTGATTTGGGTTTTTTTTATGCATTTTAGTCAATGCTTCTTGTTGAGCTTCTGATTATTTTATGCTGACTTAACTTGAAACTTAAAAAAAAATAAAAATTTACAATCCTGATGCAACATTGAATTGGTTTGGTCCACTATCAGGGTTTTTTTATGACCGTATCACCTCTCCACCACATTCCAACTATACGTACTCTGTTCTAGCTAGTGTTCAAGCTGGAATCGACATGGTGCTGCATCTCTCTTTCTTGCCCAAAAAACTTTAACCATTCTGCTATGATTGGTTTGGGTACTTTCATTATGTTCAATCTCATCTCATGTGGAAAACATTTGTTTTTGTCATTGTATGTAACAGATTATGATACCATTCAACTACACTGACTTCATTGATGACCTCACTTATCTGGTCAAGAACAACTTTATCCCAATGGATCGTATTGATGATGAGTTCAACTTGGGTCTCTTCGAAAACCCTCTTGCTGATCTCAGTCTGGTTAATGAGGTTGGAAGCCAGGTAGTCATGAATTTCTTTTGAACATCTTATAACATTCTATCGACGAATTCATTATATCCTTTTTTTAATCTTCTACTGAAATTATAGCCATATTATATAATCTGAGATCTCGTTATGTAAACAGGCGCACAGAAATTTGGCTAGGGAAGCTGTGAGGAAGTCCCTTGTTCTGCTAAAGAATGGGAAGAACTCAAATGATTCACTGCTTCCGTTGCCAAAGAAAGCATCGAAAATCCTTGTAGCTGGTAGTCATGCTCATAACTTGGGTTACCAGTGTGGTGGATGGACAATCAGTCGGCAGGGATTTAGCGGAAACAACGGGACCACTGGTAGGTTATATCTTGATTCCATTATACGTATTAAGTTGGCATAAAACTGCAGCACTCGTTACTCGTTTCTACGTGCAAGTTCTGAGCATATACTATTGATCAAAAAGTGATAAAACCATGCAAATCAGATGCAATCATAGAATGATGGAAATATGCACCTTCTGTTCTGATAGTTCCAATCCCACCCACCACTCAAAAAATTGAACACCTTATATGCGAGATGTGTTTCTACATGTCTCGATAAATGAAGGTTATGGCGCCTAGAATGCGACTGCCCCTTCTTTCCGAGGCTAAATTTGTCTTGATCTCTTAAAACACTTGCTATTGAAGTTATCTTACGAGTAAGTTTCTTCGTTATAGGAACCAGCATTCTGAGTACCTTGAGAACCCTGAAAGCGAATATCTCAAATCCAACCACTTTGATGTTGGGGAGCATCCTTACACCGAGACTGCAGGGGATAGCGAAACTCTCACAATGTCTGATCCCGGACCTGATGTCATCAACAACGTCTGTGCAGCTGTCAAATGCATAGTTATCATCATATCCGGTCGACCAGTCGTGATAGAACCATACATTTCATCAATAGATGCCCTCGTGGCTGCATGGTTGCCTGGAACTGAAGGTCTGGGAGTGACAGACGTCCTCTTTGGGGACTACGGTTTTAGTGATTTACTTCCCAGGACGTGGTTCAAGACCGTGGATCAACTCCCGATGAACGTTGGCGATTCTCATTATGATCCGCTTTTCCCGTTTGGATTTGGACTCACAACCAAGACAACGGTTGCAAGGTAAGAGCAGCACTACTTTTGATACAGATGTCTGTGTGTGTGGATAGTTGATGACAAATTCGATTGCTGTCGACAGGTCCGTATCGGGTGGGGTCGAGCAAAGGCCATACGGAGCAGTCGTCGGAGCTATTCTGTTTCTTAGTTTGTGTCTGCTGGCTTGAGAACTACTGGAGTTGAATCAGATGATAGGACATTATGATATCCCACTTTGCTAATCTTCCATTTGATCATCATGTACATAAATTCCATTGATCATCTCATGTAGCATTACTCATATGATTGATAGAGAATAAAATTTAATCATTGTCCTTAAAGTTTATATTTACCTTTCAAGCTAGAATTATCTTCTCCCGTGTCAATTATCCGACAGTGTGATACAAGATTATATGCCCAGAATAGTACAGAGAAAGTGAACTGTGACTTCATGGTGTTTTGGATATTTTTTCATCACCAAAACCAAAATCCCAACTTTATAAGGATTTAGAATTTGAGTTCACTATAATGGATTATTCAAGTTCACAATAATATTATCAAAGTACATAGAAAACTGAAACATTGAAATTTTCTTCATTGTTAATATTATACTAATACAGAAAAATTTTATTAAAAATTACATGCGTTGGTTCCACATTTAATAAAAGGGTGCGGCTATTCACATCCCGAAATCAACTATATACCCCAAATACCATTTGCACCCCAATTAAATTAAACATTATTATAATTGTCTAAATACACCCCAAATTTTAGACATTTATATCCTTATGATTAATAATTCATTTCTATCACCCACCTCTTCAAAACCAAACGATGAAAATCTTTTCTTTCATTGTTTATCTGAATTTTTATTTTCTCTAATTTGTCTCTTTTGTTCACGTTCTTTGGATGAAAAGAGAAAACAATAAATAAAATTAGGCATTGGAATGAGAAAGAATTGAAAACATTAATGAAATTTTCTCTTGTAAAATTTATGGCCAGATAAAATTAATGATGGACCGATGGTACAACTTTAATCAAATCAAAAAGCCGGATTCCACCCGTCAACGTTTACCACATGAATTGATTGAAGAAACAATACAGATTGGATTGATCTGATTAATTTCCTTCGACACTGCTTCTTACATGAATCTTGGGAAGAAGATGGGTTGCTGTTGGCTGATTACCTGTTTTATATGTGACGGAAGAACATTGGCTTTCCTAGTATAATAGAATCCTTTTAAGTCAATTTCTATTGTCATTATGAATTTGTTGTTATTGTGGAGTGGTTAGGAATTCGCAGAGTAAGGAAAAAAAGAAAAGAAAAAGAAGGTATGGACTACTGGGTATTATTGTCTTTTTAAAAAAGGTAGCTTAGTTCAAAAAAATTACGGAATACATAAAGAAATATCGGAATATGAATAGCCACTCCATTAATAAAATTACTATTAAATTGTAAATTCTTTTAAAAATTAATTAATCAACTAGTAATGTGTAGATTGAAATTTGTACCTCCTCTGTTCCATAGCTATTTTTGCTTTTAACATTGGGCATTAATGTACAGTATTATTATTTTTAAAATGAGGTGAAATTAGAGATATACTATTTTAATATATAGTGAGTAATTATATTATTTTTATTATATGTGAATTTCATAAAAATATCAGTAATTATTTTGTATAGATCATTTAAAAAAATATATATAACTGTTGAATTGAGATGCATTGTACATGAGATTTAATGAAATAATTAATTTAAATTTAGAAATATTATTTTTAATAATAAAAAAAATACCATTCATTTATCTCACCACACAATTTTCACATAACACATGGTGAAATGAAATGAATTACACATGATATATGAAAACTGTGGTGGTACTAGGGGAGTAGTAAACAATTCCTAAATCTAATTTAATACATTCATTGTAGACAACTTACTAAATGGAACTACAATTTGCACAATAAATTTATCTACTTTAATATTTTACTAATTTAAAGTACATTACGAAATTCGTTTTCAATTAATCACATTTCAATTTTAAATTATAAATAAATACGCAAGCATGCCAATATATGACGCAATTTTCACTTCACAATCATTTTTCTTAACATTTGAAAGATATTAAAAGAGGTGAGAGAGATAGTATATAAGAATAAGTGGTGAGACTCGAAGAGTAAATGGTGAAACGAGTCTATCTTAATACATTATTTATTATTTTAAAAGTACTCCATATTTTAATAATCAATAAATGTATTATATATAAAATTATATTTTAACACATTTTACACACCATCAGTCATCATTTTCTCTCATTAAAATTTTGTGAAAAAAGAAAATATGAAGAAAATTAACACTGAAATAGAGTGCAGCGCACACTTTATCGTTGCTGCGACGAGGTCAATTTAGTAATTTCGCTGCTGGGGGCCGCAGCAGTATTTCAATTGCATCGATTGATTGGAAGAATCACTCTTCTCTAATAATTAAAAACCCCTCCCAAAAACCTAAGAATAAAATTCCTTCACTTCAAAACCCTACATCTCCTGCTCTCTCTCTCATCCTCATCCCGTAAGTATTCGTATTCTCTCTCTACGTTCTTATTCTTCTTTTACGTTGGTGACTTGGATCTGAAATTGTGATTTATTTGATTAACAAGGTTTGTTTCTTTGGGTCTGTTTGAGAGATAATTGTAGCTAAGTGTGTGGAAGCTACTGAAAATATGTTTCTAGTAATTGTTCAGTTTGCAAAGATTACAACCCTTATTCATGTTGCAATGAAATATAATTGTAATATGGGTTAACAAATTGGGTTTTATGTTTGTGTATAATGCTCCGTGTAAGACATCATATTTAATTTTTCACGTTTTAGTAATAATATAATAACAACACGAGTTTGCCTATTCTAGTTCTAATCTGTTTTATTCTGTCACCCATCGCGGTGCTAAGGTCTATGTACTCATTTTAATTATATGTTGGTAGTTTCCATTTGGTTTAGATAGATGAAGTGGACAATTTAGGGTCTGTTGTCCTAAGTGAGAATGCTGGAAGCTGGTTGACGTTGTATATTTCTCTGTTACTTACCTAGTGTACTGTGAATTATGGATTTCTATCTTGTTGAGTACCTTCTTTTTTTTTTTTTTTATCATGTTCTTAATGAGTATTATGTATCATTACGCTATCAATGATGTGTATTTTTACCCTTGTTTAATTAGGTAATTATGTTGTAAGTAGGATATACTTATGTATATATGTTGTCAAAAAATATTAGGCTAGGTTATACAAGTGGCGGGCCCCACAGGTCCCTTGCGCCTTTTTGAGCCTCTGCCTCTAACAACTATGGATTTTGCTTTTTCTGTATTCTTATCGACCTTGCTAGTTTTTTGACCTTTTATGTGGGTTTCCCCAACCCTTCCCTTTGTAGCAGTGGGGCATATTTATCGACTTTAAAATACATACATCTTTCTCAGACTCAGACTATTATTAATATCTTATAATTTATATCCTTTGGTAGAAATGTTAATGGTAATTTTAATAATTTTGTAAGCAACCTTGTATTTAGGGACAGATCCAGGTCTGAAGTTCTGTTGCTTAGATGCTAGTTGTTATACCTTAATGAAAAATTTACTTTACTAAAAAAAGATGCATATAACTTAAAATATCTGTCTCTTGTTTCGTTCGCTAGGTTGTTGGTTCCCGTGTTATAAATGATTGCAAGACATGCTTCATTCCCCCCTCCCCGCCCATGAGGCCATGAAATATTTTTAAAGCATAAATTTAGAGGGCCATCAAGAATCAACCTTAAGGGATTGGTTATTAGTTGTAAAATTTGGATTGTTTCTGTATGCATGGTTGTTTATGGTTCTGATTCTATATTTTTTAGTGCAGATCATGGCTGAATTTGCTCAGAGTTATGAACTAGAACAAGCTCATGAACAAGAATATCATCCTGAACACGAAGTTGAGCATGACAATGAAGATGAAAATGAAAATGATGTTGAAAATGCTAATGAGAATGAAGTTGAAGAGCACAATCATGATATTGAAGTTGAGAACACCCAGGAAATTGAAGTTGAACACATACATGTAAATGAAGAAGGAAATGAACCTGAAAATGAAATACTAGATAATTTACCTCCAGATGAAGAACAGGACCATCCAGATAAACCAGTTTCTCGAGGTGGTGAAAAATGGCCTGGTTGGCCTGGAGAGAGTATTTTCAGGATGTTGGTACCTGCACAGAAGGTTGGCAGTATTATTGGACGCAAAGGAGAGTATATTAAAAAAACATGTGAGGAGACAAAAGCTCGGATAAAGATTCTTGATGGTCCTCCAGGAACAAGAGAAAGAGCTGTAAGTAAATTTCTAAATTCAATTTTAAAAATATTGGTACCATACATCTATGTTAAAGCTAGTTGTATGAATTTCTACGAAGTGCAACTTTTGTTATGTTTCCCCTTGGAAACATCTTTGTGATGCCAGATTTTGATAAATTTATTCGAAAGTTTTAAGAGAGTGATTAAAGGTAGACTTGCGGTCCTCTTCCTTCGCCACTTGTGTTACAGTTATTTCTTCTTGAAGATTATTCTGTTTGCCTGTTTCTGAGTTTGGTTACAACTGCATTCGTACACTGCCCATTATAATTGGTAAGTGGTGTGCATATCTTCACAGATTTAAAACTGGACAAGTAATGGACTCTGGAGCATCATATTTTATATTATACTCCCTCCGTCCCGGAAGTATTGACACATTTTTTTTGGTCACGGAGATTAAGGAGTATAATAATTTAATATAAAGTGAAGTGAGAGAAATAATATTTAATGTGTAGTGGGTAGTTGTATTAGTGGTGAGTGTGATGGGTGTGTGGGTCCATGTAAATAAATAAATTGTTTTTGTGTGGGTCCCATGTTCTTAAAAAGGAAATATGTCAATTTCTGTGGGACAACCCAAAAAGGAAAGTGTGTCAATATCTTTGGGACGGAGGGAGTATGAAATCTACAGAGGATATAGGATATTTGTTTGATATAATATCAGTGTTACTTAATTTGGATACTGAAGTCGTGTATTGCCCTTTATCATCAGAGAGTTGAAATTAAAGTAACTTGCATCGTTTTTTTAACAGTTTGAAGTATTAACATGGGTAGATTTGTTTTTGGACTCAATTTTTACATATTTGGCGGAACTTCCTGATTTACTTTGTATATGTCATTCATCCTCTTAAAAAAGCGTTGTACTTGTATCAATGCTTAGCTCATTTTCGAATCATGTTTAGAACTTAATGAGTATTTGTGCGTGTGGTTGACCTTATTTTTGTTAGATTGTTGCCTGCTGCTAATGCGGAGACAGTATTTAGCAAATCTTGCTTAAATGTTTTAGGGAGACTATTTTTGGATAGAATCCCTTAAGGGAGCTTTGAGGTTAATATCTGAGAATGAAATCTCTTGGAACTATGCAGCCGAGAAATCTGACAGAGCTTCTGGTATTCTTGCTTGATTTTAACTGATGGTATCCAGAGTTATTTTACTGTGTTATACTCCCTCTGTCCCACACTTATCTTCACACTTTCCGTTTCCGTCCGTCCCACACTTATCTTCATCCCCAAAAAAGGAAACATCACATCAATAAATAACCTCAAAAAGTTAAGTTAAAAAATACCACCCCACCTAACACACGTAACATACTTCATACTTTATTTATTACCTAAAAATACCATAATACCCTTAAAAAGTCAATAAAGTTGGTTAAAAAACAACATTTCTTAAACTGCGTATCTGTAGTGTTGGTGAACATAACTATGGGACGGAGGGAGTACTGTTTTTAAATAAGTAACCATGTGGATTATGAAACCCAGATCTATCACCGTCAAAAGCTGCGACTGTAAGTGAGCATAAGTGCATGATCTTACGATGTATTTATTTATATAGCTAGATCATTTTAAGCCTTCTTAAATTCAAATGTTCAAAATTGTAGCATAGGAGGATAGTTATAAATCCTGTTACATGGGTTCCAAAATGAAGATGGACCGTCCGTTCAGTACCTGAAGATGTTTGCAGATCATGAATGTTACTGAAATTTATTGTCTGAAGGAAACCAATTTTTTGTGATTCTAAAGTTTACTGTTTCACGCTGGCGACCTGGGGAAAATTATTGGACTAGTGTTAAACATGCTGAACCTAATTGGAAAGTTCAAAGGTCTTTGTGGAATTCCATTTTTGCAATGGGAGCAGCAGGATGGTTGCATGCATTGAATGTTCTCCCCTTTCTGTATCATTAGAGAGCTCATAATTCCATTCCTTGATGAGATCATCTGCCTTGACATATACAACTGTTAAATAGTTGTATTTTTCTTTGTAAACCATAGATAAGAGTAGATAAAGTTTATGTTACCATTGGCCATTCTCTCTGAAAGTTTGGAAGCAGTGATTACCGCCCATTTATTAGGATATATGGCCTTATCAGAGAATAACATAAGAGAATAACATATGGATTGTGTGAGCTGATGTTAGAAATTCTATGAAATGTTTGTTATGAATTTTAGGTCTGTAGCATAATTCACCTTAATGTCTTGGTACATTTGCAAACCAGCTCTGCAACATATAAAGATATCATACTGCTTCCTATTTAGAGAAATTGTACCAGTGTCATATTTTATTCCTGCTGAACAGGGGGCCAGGGGCATGAATTTCTAATTGAAGAACATAGTTACAGAATCGGTTTCAAAATGCCTGAATTGCAAAATTTAAGTAAATGGAACATCCAAGTACTTTTCACTTCCTACTGCTGATTCAATAAGGATTGGCTTTTCGAAGAGCTTTGCTGCCTAAGCCAACTAGCTGATGGATAGCCTGTGATGTTGGAAATGTTGTTGGGAATAATTGTTGGAGGTACCTTCTCTTCCATGAAAAATTAAACCAAGTGATGGCTGGTTCATCTCCAGGAGTGGTAAGGAGCCTGCAATTCTTGGAAGAAATGGAATAAAAGCATTTGATCTTATTGTTTCTTGTAAGTCTGTAACTTTCAAGAATTAAGATTTAAAGAATGACTTATGAATGTTCTATACCAAAAATATGTAAGTACTAAGAACAGGGAAAGAGACATAGGATAAGATGAAAGATGGAAAGAAAGAGTATTATCCCTGATAATAAACATGCGCTGGCTAAAGTTGCAGACAGAAAAATCTTATTTTTTCTGTACCTCCACAAACTCGAAATGAATTCAGGTCTCTAATTAAAATTTAATTCTATTCTCAGTATCAATTTATGGAAGTACAAATTCATCTCCATTCACAACTAAAACTAATCGTTCACAATATATTTTGGAAATTAATTGGTATACCCTTCTCTCTCAACTTTATGCAATGAGGGGACAAATCTGTATGTTTTTGTAGTAAAACTCTCATTCTTTTGGATTCGAAGCGGTGGTCCTTGCAAAACAATTTACTTGTCTTCTCTGCAAGTAGTTATGATGTTTATTGTCTGACTTGAGCACTTTAACTGAGTTCCTGATTTACCTTTTCATTATTTAGGTTATGGTATCTGCCAAAGAAGAGCCTGATTCTCCTCTTCCTCCTGCTGTGGATGGTTTACTCAAGGTTCACAGACGTGTTGTGGATGGATTGGACAATGATTCCGCTGATCCTCCATCTGGTGTTGGAGGAAAGGTTTCAACAAGGCTACTGGTTCCAGCTGCTCAAGCAGGAAGTTTGATTGGGAAACAAGGCACAACAGTCAAATCCATTCAAGAAGAGTCTAACTGCATTGTTAGAGTTCTTGGATCAGGTTCTTCCTTAATTTTCCACCTGTATTATCTTTAGGGATATGAACTACTCTTTCGTGTGTCTCATGCTGATTATTTGTCTTTTTCGTACCTACAGTGTTGAGTTGGTCAGGTCACACACACACACACACACACACACACACACACATGTTTCCCTTTTTCAATTCTATATCTGGTTGACCTGGTTACAAATGAATTACTTCCTGTCTCTGTGTTTGGAACTCTACATCTTCATGAATTTAGAGATAATTAGATCAACAATACACCATTTTTCCTGCATTTTATCTGACAATTATGTACATCAATAATGTGATCTACATTGTAATTGCAACTTTTATATGTTATTTCAATAGTTACCACCTCAAAATGCTAAATTTATGTCTTGGGAATAATTGTGATCTGGTTAAGCCGTTCTGGTTTGTGTTAGAGAAATGGGTTGGGCTATGTGCGGAATAGATTAACACGATGAAAAATGATACTGTTACAGATCTAGTAGGGGTAGCTACTTTATTTTTGTTCTGATACGTTCTTGATATTTATTTAAGTTTTTGGAATACGTCTTTGCACAATGTCTTGGCCATTTATATATGCTCCAAATGTGTCTTAACTATAAATTTGTCGCCTATATTCAATTTTTTGGCATAATCATTGCAGAAGATCTACCTGTTTTTGCCTTGCAAGACGATAGAGTAGTAGAAGTAGCAGGGGACCCTGCAGGCACACATAAGGCTATTGAATTAATTGCTTCTCATTTGAGAAAATTTTTAGTTGATCGGAGCATTATATCAATAATTGAAATGCAAGTAAGATTTCTTTCCTTGATGTATTTTTTTTTTTAATGAGTTTTCTCTCATTGAATTATGTATTTCTGATCTTATTTATGCTGTTGTCAGATGCAAATGCCCAATCCTCAGATGGATCACATGCCTCCTGCCCAGCACTGGGGTCCACCACCGCCTCAGTCTTTTCCACAGCATGCACCTGTCAGTGGATATGCACCTAGCCCTCATTTTATGCCTCCTCGGCAGTTCGACAATTATTATCCTCCTGCTGACATTCCACCTCAGCCAGAAAAACAACCCCATCAAGGTATATCGACTTATGGAAGAGATGCGATGCCAGTGCATTCATCAACAAGTCAGGCTGCTCCATCAATGATCACTCAGGTTGAACGCTACTCCTAAATATAGTTTAATCTGTTTTGTGAATTAAATTGGAAGAATCAATCAACGTGGATTCAGGATACCCTTTTTCTATTACGATTGATCTAGCTTGTTAAGTTAGGATACCCTTTTTCTATTACGATTGATCTAGCTTGTTAAGTTAGTTGTTTAAAGCAGAGAACAGAAAAGCTTACAAAATCTATGTGACCATTTGTTGTATTGATTCCATTGTTCGGTTGAGGATTTGAATCTTATTAATTGCCCCTGCATGTTGCCATATTGTGTTTTTGTTTGAGGGTTTGCATCTTAATATATGACCGCTTAAGTTTAAAGGAGAACTGATATATCAGGGAACCCTTGCCCTTCTGGGATGACTTACGAGGTTCTGTCAGGAAAAAAAAAAACTTTTTGCTGACTAGATTATGTTCAACAACCAAAATGAAGTTTATATATCTTGGCATATTTATTTCCTAATGATTGTAGCGTGATTAATTTACAGATCACCCAGCAAATGCAAATTCCTCTCTCATATGCTGATGCTGTAATTGGCACACAAGGTGCAAGTATTAGTTACATTCGGAGGGTCAGTGGTGCTACAGTCACCATACAAGAAACAAGGGGAGTTCCCACAGAAATGACAGTTGAGATTAGTGGAACTGCTTCACAAGTCCAAACTGCTCAGCAACTGATTCAGGTAACCTTGTAAACCTGAACCGGGATTGATTATCTAATCTGCCCTTAATTTTTTCCTTTTTTTTTATTGTACCTGTATACACACATGTATATTCCCCTCACAAGTCTGAGGCATGATATTACCCATATGTGCATTTTCTTACTCTTTATTGCGTACCACGTATTCTTGTCGTGGATCAAGCTAATTGATATGTGAACTTATCTGGAGCTAATAAAGGTCATTAATTTGCACTCACAATCCCTTAATTATGAGAACGGAGACAGTTAGGGTGGTTGGTTGTTCAGTTCTATCTTCATCAACATTGTGCTCAATGTAATAACAAGGCTGATCAAGTTGATATTATCTCTGGTTTTGATATTCGGACAGAATTTCATGGCGGAAGCTGCAGGCGCACAACAGACACAACATGCTCCTCCTGCAGACCAATCATACAATGCTTACGGTGCTCATGGCTCGCTTTACACATCTCCCCCTTCAAATCCTAGTCATGCTGGGCAAACCGGCAGCTACGGTCCAGTTTATGGTAACAACTATGGCTACTGAGTGAGGTTTGTTATTTTGTCATTTTGTCTAAGACTAGATTTTCTAATAACATCATGTCATAACAAGAGATTTGATAGACGCATTTACAATGCTTAGTAGGGGCGTCGATAGGGCGTAGAACGAGTCTAGCATACTACTGTTATTTTTGCATTGAGGGGAGACTCTTTCTTGATTATATCATTCTGTAATGCATGTTGCATTGGTGTTTCATTTGTTTTTAGCTTTCCTTGTTTCATCTCTCATATTCGACTATTCTATTCTGGCAGTTCACTGCTCCATCGAACACGTGTGTTTCGTACGTTTTCTCCTTAGGTCGGACGATCTAGGGCTTCGATATTTCAACGAGTAGGCTCAATTCCTCGTTCTTTCTATGGTCATATATCTAATCATTATATCAATTAGGTGTATAAAACTGCAATAGCAACTTTCTATATTATAAATGTGATATTTTAGTGAAGCTGACCTCGAAGTTATAATGCAAACATATGTTTTACTATGATTTATTAAACCTACTTATGTTAGGCCACGGTTGAAGTAAGTATATTGGTATTGTCAAAAATTACAAACGAGGCTTAAATTGAATGAATGGGATTGTTTCCAAGTGAATTATTTAAATTTTTATTAATTTATAATAAATAAAAATTCGAATCATACAAGGTTGTAAATGAGATTGTCTCGAGTGGTCCTTGAGCATCTTGTAACTTTTGTAACTAATTTGTGGACATTTTAATACGGTTCCGAGATTCTCTCCAGCACGAGAGGATTCCAACAGTGAGAGGATCCAAATCCTGTTCCGAATGGTAATTTGGTCGCATTTTGTAAAGATCATATGTATGCGCATTCTCATTTGTTTCTCCTACAAAATATTTCACATCCCAAATATTACTTTATCAACAACCTCAAAAATTTATTTAATTTCAAATTTACTATTCATTTTTCACATATATATATATCATCAATGGCGGAGCTAGCATAGGACCAGCGTTGGCCCCCCTGACCAATCACGTTTTTATATATAGTATATATTATTTTTACACTTTACATACGGTACCCTAGTGATTCAATACACATTTTATTTTCCTAATGGTACAGGGTTCGAATCCTGTTTAACAGCTTCTTCATTTTATTTGGTATATGCTCTATTTAATTCTTATTTCTTTTTTTCATTTACATTTTAAATATATTTAATTTATCTTTAAAAATTCAATTTAATCTATTGAATTTTTTCTCTTTATATTTAAAATTATATTATTTATTTGGTTCACTATTAGTGTATTAATTAATGATTTTTTTCACCTCATTATTTATTATCATTGTTATTATTATTTACATTATTATTCAAATGTTTTAATTTAATATTTATGATTAAATTCTTTGTTTTTTCTAACTTTATTTTAAAATTATTTATTTTAATTTTTTTAAAATTAAAATTAAGAATAAATAAGTTATGTATCTATTTAAAGTTTTTTTATAAAAAAATTATTTTACTATAATATTCGGTGAAGTAAATTAAATATCAATCATAAAATCAAAGTGTATTTTGGACCCCCCTAAGTCATTTTTCTGGCTTCATCACTGTATATCATTATTTTATATTTTTTTATTATCTAAAAGTATTACAATACTCTTCAAAATCAATAAAATTGGTCAAAAAGTGCAACTTTTCTTAAGTAATGTGGAACAGTAAACAAAATTCGTTAATAAGGTGTATAAAGTTCTGTATATTCCATAATTACGTTTATTAACATACACTACTATACATTCTTAAAGTAGATACACGGTGTATCCAGGTGTATTTGCCATTTTTAAAAGACTGTTTGTCGCAACAATACCTACAATTCCTTTTTTTTTTGGCTTTTATCTAGCCCTAAATAATATTCAATTTGTCCCAATGTCCTAACGTGAGGTATATGTTGTTTTATTTTGGTTTTTCTCAAAGATAAATATTTTCCTTTGAGTTGATATCCGTGCATCGGTTGCAAGCGTGCACCCATATGTGTATAATTTTTTATTTAATATTGTATATATATTTTTAATAATTATATACTTTTTTTACATTCAGTTTTTCATTAAAAAAACTATCACCCATATGTGTATAACTTTTTATTCAATAATGTATACATGTTTTTTAATAATTATATACTTTTTTACACTCAATGTTTCATTAAAAAAATTAACAAAACTATCAGAAAATTCGCTAATAAAGTATATATTTTTGTTCATAATTATATACATTTCTGAAAGTGGGTGCACCATATTCTAAGGTGCACCCAGGTGCACATGAGAACTAGCCTTTTCTTTTTTTAGTTGAGTGGTCCCCACAAAAAATAAAATAATACCCTTAATAAGATATTTACACAATTTACAGTCCCGTTAAAACGTGGGTGTTTGCTTTTTGCACGTTGATTAAAGAGTATAATATTTTAATGTGTAGTGGAGTATTAATGTAAAGTGAGTAGGTGTATTAATATAATGTGTGGGCCTATGGAGAGAGAAATAATTAACATGTGTGATTCTCTTTACTAAAAGAGGAAATGCATACTTTGTATTGAGACTGACTAAATGGAAAAATGCGTATGTTTCAGGAACGGACTAAAATTTAGCTAAAAGTATATCTAAAACTTAACATCTACCAATTAATACAAATGTAGTGATTTTTATAATTATTATGGTGGTGGTTATTTAAGCTATTCCAAGTGTTTGGGATGGGGGTGGGGGGTACATAATCTTAATGATCAGCGTCGAACTTTGTGCAGATTTGTGGATAAATGTACCATTGAGGTGTGAATAATTAATGACTGAATTAATGCAAGATGAATTTAATTGATACAGAATTTAAGAGGATTATATACAGCAGAGAGAGTGAGAGAGGTTGTAATTGAAAACACTCTTGTATTGCACATTAATTATACCAAATCAAACAGTTGAATATCATATCTACTTAGAACAATGTTGCAACCTCAACTAAATATCAAACTCTTTAAACAATAATATTAAACAAGAAGTCTCAGAAGAATTACTTTACTTTACTGCACAGGTGAGTAAGTGAGGGCTGATCCCAAGTTTATTGCTGCCTGCCTGCCTGCCTATCCTCTCCTCAGATCGGGGCGGCGCACGTCGTCCGGAAGTGCCCCGTCTGATTGCACCGGCTACAATGTACAACACGCTTCACGCGACCGCGATCCTCTGCTCTAACGCGCTTCTTCCTGGGCCGCCCAGGTGGCCGCAGTGATTTTGGTGGATTGATGATCATTTCCATTGAATTACTGGCATCCTGATCTCCTTCAGACATCTCATTCCAGAGTGTTTTGTCTGGAATAGGGTGTATGGTTTGAGAATAGGTCTTTCTGTAGGTGGCAACAGTGAAACAGCTCTCCGTGAAACGATGGACGTTTTGCCTGCAGGAGAGCAGAGCAGCAACGGCGTGCGCACAAGGTAGGCCGTACAGCTGCCATCCTCGACAGAGACAGCAACGGTTGCGTATGTCCACAATGTTTGTTCCCTCGTGGGAGATGACCTCAAACTCAGCTTCATTAGCACGAAGAACCTGATAGGTACGCGCACGCTCAAGGGCCTCAGCGACTCGTCTCTCTGCACTTGGGACGAGGATGGACGTCCACTGCATACTGGTCTCTCGACGTTCATTGAACCAAGTCATCAGCTGCCGTCTGATGCATTCCATCATTTGGATGATTGGTAGACCTGAGGCTTCCAAAATCCAAGAATTCAGAGATTCAACTATATTTGCTGTCTGATGTCCGAACCTCGTCCCCTCGAAATAAGCTGTGGCCCATAAACGAGGGGGGATCCGGCGAATCCAGTACGCTGCATCTTGAGAAACCTCTTCAATCTCTAGAATTTTGGCTTCAAACTCAATCACAGTGAGCGCATGGGCAGCGTCCCACAGAAGGTTAACGAGCATCGAATTGTTGAATTCTTTCCGAAAGCTTTCACTCAAATGGCGCATGCAGAAGCCGTGGAAAGCAGTGGGAAAATTGGCCTCGACGCCATCCACAATGCCCTTTTGCCTATCTGACAATATAGTAAGCCTTGGCATGTTCTCAGTATTGATCTCAAGAAGGTTATGAAGCTCTGATAGAAACCACATCCAATTCTCATCATTCTCCTCGTCCACAACACCAAAAGCCAATGGGAAAAGTCCACCATCCCCATCAAAACCTGTGGCCAGAAGCAAGGTACCAAGGTATTTGCTCTTTAAGAATGTTCTATCAAGCCCAAGTAGCGGACGACAAGCGTTTAGGAAACCATATATTGATGCCTGGAACGCAATGAAGAGACGCTGAAAGCAGTTATCCGTAGGATTTCCATAAACAGATGCAATGCTCCCTGGGTTAGTACGCTTGACTTGCTCACAATATGGTGGGAGGAGACGGTAGCCCTCTTCAAACGATCCACGCATAGCAGCCATAATCCTTTCCTTTCCGCGCCAAGCTTGCTTGTAAGACAAAGTGATACCATGAACTCTATGAATCTCTTCCAAGATCTCTTTAGGCTTGCAATTAGGGTTCTCCCTAAGACGTTGCTCTACAGAGTTGGCAACCCACTGAACTGATGCCTGCTGATGCCCAAGATGAGCAATTCCTCCACAGCTATGGGTATCATTGATGGTCCTGATTGTGAAAGTTGGTACACCAGGAAGCTTAGCAGCATGAATGCGCCAAGGGCAGTCGTCACTCGCACACTTGGCGGTGAATCGAGTTTTATCAGATTTTATGGTCTGCATTTCAAAGTGCAGGGCAATAGCAGTGTCCCTCAAAGCCCTCCGACAAGCTTTGACATCGGGGAATTCTTGCCCAACATGAAGTTCATAGTTGGGGCTAATAGCAAGAGTTCTCTGCTGTAGAACTTGAGACGGGGTAAGCACCAGAGCCTGGTGGAGGTTCATATCATGCACAGAGTCTATACCCATGTCGTCGTGTTGAATCACTGCCAATTCTAGATTCTCATCAAGTTCTTGGCTCCCAGAGACAACCAACTCATTGTGATCGTCTATATCCAACTCACTGTTTCCTCCATGTAAATGCACATCCTGGATCTCATGCTCCGGTTTCTCCTCCATCGCCAAGCCATTCTCCAATTCATATTCATGAACATCATCAACCTGACCGTCATCACTGAGTCCCAACCTGGTATCTTGCTCATGAGCCTGCCCCATCTCCATTCCACGGTTTTGAGCTATAACTATGTTATGATTGCGGTTCAGAACAACTGGCTGGCTATGGCCAAGAGCTCCATTGTTATTTTGTCCAAGAAGCACGTCGTGGTTTGCCATTAATCACTTCTGTTCATGTCAATTGTCACCACATGATCAATTATACGGAATCTACAATTTAGAAGGAAAAGCCACACAAGCAATTATGGACATGCCTTGATCATTAACTTAATAAAGGAAGTAAGCACATGCGTTTCAAGTGAAATCCAACCAAATTCAACCCGATAGTGCAGTGAACCAAAATCAGTAAGGTTCTTGACCTCATCACAAGCATCAATTCTATTCCATAATAAACCCTCCCCAATCGAAACACATAGCATCTTTATACCACCGGCAAACCATCAAATACAGTAAAGAAAAACCATTGCAGCAACCCAAAACATAAACTTGGACATAGATTCAGCACAACATATTGCATTAGATTCAGTGATTTAGTGGGAATTCAACATGATAATACCCTAAAACATTCACTCTTGACCAAAAAAATCAAAACCAGCAAGATTGCAGACATTACAACAAGCATAAATAACATCCCATAACAACTAGCAGAAAATCAAACCCCCTTAACTTCAGCAAAGAAATCAGATTCCCTTCCAACCAAGAAACTAGTTCAATCATCAACCTCCAAGCAAGCCCAACAACACAAACAGAAGTCGATCACACTGGAAACCAACATAATTCCATCCACAAACCAACAAACAGATAAATAAAAACTCAATGATCAAACCCCACCAACAATCAAAGAGAGAAATTCAACAGCACCAATCCATACCTTAAAAAAAAATCTGGGGGCTCATCAATTTGGAGTCTTGAGCAGAGCATGAATCAAGAAACCCCAGAAAAGTTGATCCAGCAAATAGTGCATCATCGTGGTGATCATGCCATAAAAATTGAAAAATTCTTTGAAGGTTTATGAGAGTAGAGAGAGGGGGGAATTTGAAAGTGGCGGGTAAAGAAAGGGGTAGAAGAAGGGAAGGAGAGAAAAGGGAAATTGGGGAAAGAGAGAGAAGGGTTGCGAAGGTCGAGAGGCGCTTGCAATGCAGTTGGAGATGGGTATTTAGGTCAAAACTTCTTCCCCTTTTTTCCTTCCTATTTTGTACTTTACCCTATTACCCCCCGCCCCCTTTCTTTTCCTTTTTTATTATTTTATTCTATTTTATGTGGCTTAACTTCACATTCATTATTCATATCTCACTTGCAATTTTTTATTTACCAACACCCTGAAATTAACAACTTTTTGAAAATTTTATTTTATCTAACTCAATGTGTTTAGTAAACGAATTAAGATGTGTTAGTAAGATACTCCATTCACCTATTATAATTGGGACTAATTTTACGTCTATGCGCTAAGATCTAACTCGATTTGATTTTTATATCTTTATTTATTAATAATACGTTATTTAGTATAAAATTTATACTTTTGATTTTTCAAGAAAAACAATTAAATGTCTTGGATGAACATTATAATTCATTGGATTTAATTTCTAATGGATTGAGATTAAGAAGATAATAGTATTAAATTTATAAAGATAAATACTAATCCTTAGACTGTAGAAGTGAAATATTACTATATCACTTGAATACATATAAATTAAATCATTTAATTATAAATGAATTTAAAATATAATATACTGACAAAGTTGTGAGACGTTGAGCACGAAAAATTTCTGAGTGTTTTCCTATAAAAATTAGGATTTTTATATTAACTTTATAAGAAAATAGTCAGTGATTTTTTATTTATCTATTTTTTTTTGAACTCTCATTATTGAGCATGTCTTAGAGCTTGATTAGAGCCTTTATGCTATGATTTTCATGAGTGGAATCAATTAATATATTTGGAATTTGACAATTCACAAGAAAACCTTTTGACGATATAATTATATAGAATACGATATTACGATTTTGCACACACTAAAGCTAAAGTTTAATGTTCATGAATTTACCATTGCAGATGGATTAAACTAACTCTTCTTATAAGCTAAATATTTAAATTAACACAATGCAAAGTGGAGTAATGCATGGAGTTTAAACATAATGCCTAACATTAACATATTTGTTTGGTGTGTAATATATAACATCTTGCTATCTCCAATTAATTTTATAAGCCGTTTTGTTGATATCAACCCAATATGCATGAATTTTGGTATTGAAAATGAAACTATAAATCATGCCTTGAGAGATTGTGGTTGGATTCTCTTATGAATGCAACAAGCTTAATCAACTTCAATTGCTCACACTCTAACCTAATATCTAATTGTATATTAAATCAAACCAAAATTGAAAGGAAGAAAAAAAGAAGACAAGAGTTATAGTGATTCGATCATGTTGATCTACATCCACTTTTTAAAGGAGAAGAATTCACTATGATGATGATGATGGATACAAAACTTACAAGCACACTTATCAGAAAACCCTAATTCTTAATGCTTGAAAACTGATATGTGAAGATGATGTGTTGAAGATGATCATCGTTCCAAGTTTGCTGCTCCCTTTTATAGTTACTATGCATGCATAACTACCAGCAGACTTCCCATGTGTTTTACTAGTTGCATACGGTTGTAACTGACCTAACAACAACTCAAGAATCTTGCCATGTCATCAATCTATCGGTTCGTCCTTCATACTGATCCAAACTGACATGCAACATATTGGTACGACCTGATGCCAGGTCGAACCCCTGATCGAACCGCAACAAGTGAACATTCTGTTTCAGTTTAACATTTGGTTCGACCACGACACTTATGGTTCGACCAAACCTACTGGTCGAACCTAGGTCGAACTCTGCCATGTTTTTGAAGTCTCATCGGTTCGACCCCTTCACTCATGGTTCGACCTTACCTTCTGGTCGATCCTTGGTCGAACCCTGTCAAAAAATCACCATGTAAGCTTGTGCATACATGATCTATACTTAACAAATCTCCACCTTAGACCATACATTACCACAAGTAACACTTCTCTACCTTGCTGCAATTACAGGCTGCAGCCCACCTTTCTTCCTCCATCTTTAGAAAATACCATTAAGACTCTTACACAATTCAAACTTTTGAATAGATAGAGCCTTGGTAAACATATCAGCAGGATTCTCAGCTGTCTTAATCTTTTTTACAGCAACTAGTTTCTCCTCTATCATATCTCTTATGAAATAGAGTCTCACATCAATATGTTTAGTCCTTTCATGATATCCTTGATGCTTTGAGAGATGTACATCACTTTAGTTATCACAAAACACTTCAATAGTGTCTTGCTGAACACCAAACTCTCCCAAAATTCCAACTAACCAAACACCCCCCTTGATTGCTTCTGTGAGAGCAACAAATTCTGCCTCTGTGGTTGAAAGTGCTACAATGTGTTGATGTGTAGCCTTCCAACTTATTGCTGTGCCAAATAAATTGAACACATAACCTGTCAAGGACTTTCTTCTATCAATGTTAGCTGCATAATCTGCATCCACATAACCAATAACAGCCTCATCCAAAACATCTTGCTTCTGGAACTTCAATCCAACTGACATAGTTCCTCTAACATACCTTAATGCCCACTTTACTGCATCCCAATGAACTAGACCAGGATCACTCATAAACCTACTGATCACACTCATTACATAAGCTAAGTCTAGTCTACAACACACCATAGCATACATCAGACTGCCTACTGCACTTGCATAAGGTATTTTACTTATTTCAAAACTTTCTTTATCTGTTTGAGGCCCTTGAAGAGATGACAGATTCAAACCTTGCTTAACTGGTACTGATGCACTCTTACAAAGATTCATATTATATCTCTTATGCACTTTATCCAAGTATGACTCTTGAAACAACCTCAACAATTCAACTGACCTGTTCCTTTCTATTTGCATTCCAAGTATCATCCTTACCTCACCAAGATCTTTCATGTCAAACTCCTTTCTCAAAGTCTCCTTTACTGAATTGATTCCTATCATATCTCTGCAAGCTATCAGTATATCATCTACATAAAGTAATAGATAAGTATAGCTTCCCTTATCACATCTTATGTGCACACAACTATCATACATGCTTCTGACAAAACCATTAGAAGTAATGTACTCATCAAACCTGAGATACCATTATCTTGGACTTTGCTTCAGACCATATAGTGACTTAAGTAATAAACAAGCCTTTGAGTCTGCTCCTTGTAGACTAACACCTTCAGGAATCTTCATATAAATCTTCTCATCTAAATTTCCATGCAAGAAAGCTGTTGTTACATCCATCTGATGTAATTCCAAATCCAGCTGAGTAACTAATGACAGTAAGATCCTTATTGAGCAGTGTTTAACTACTGGTGAGAAAATTTCATTATAATCTACACCTTCTTGCTGTGAAAATCCTCTTGCTACAAGTCTGGCTTTATATCTTATTCCTCCTTCCTTGCTTGTAACTGGTTTCTTCTTATATATCCATTTACAACCTACAAGCTTCTGGTTAGCAGGTCTGTCAACAATCATCCAAGTATTGTTCATTTTTAAAGATTGCAACTCTTCTTCCATAGCATCCAACCAATGCATACTCTCCTTACTTGAAACTGCTTCTGAGTATGTCTTAGGTTCATAGACATCAACATCTGATGCTACATATAATGCATATGATACAGTATCTGCCTCTATGTATCTTATAGGTGTTTTGATCTGCCTTCTCAATCTGTCCTTAACCAATTGATAGCTACTTAGAGTTCTTCTTTCATTTGAACCAGATGACTCAGACCTCTCTTCAGCAACTATTTTTTCAGGTACATTGTCCTCTCTATGATCTTGACCATGTTGTACAATTATTTTGTCATCATGCTCCACCTCAAACTCACACTTATCAGTAGTTATCACCTTATCGGACCCTTTCTCCAACAAAGGCATCCTTTCTTCATTGAATGTAACATCTCTACTAACTATGAACTTGTTATTCTCATAACACTATAGTCTGTACCCTTTTACCTCTTTAGGATAGCCTACTAGCACACACCTAATTGCTCTAGGATCTAACTTATCTTGTTTCTGATGTGAATACACCAGACAACCAATAATCCTCAGATGATTGTAATATGGTACCCTTCCAGACCACACTTCTTCAGGTGGTTTAAACTTGAGTGCTTGCATGGTGACAAATTGATCAAGTAAGCTGCAGTAGATACTAGCTCACCCCAGAAACCTTTTGAGAAACCTCCACTACTCATCATACACCTAACTCTTGCAAGAAGTGTCTGATTCATTCTCTCAGCCACTCCATTTTGCTGTGGAGTACCTGGTACTGTCTTGTGCCTCTTAATACCCTTCTCTTGACAAAACTTATTGAATTCATGTGACACAAATTCAAGACCATTGTCTGTTCTTAAGCACTTGACCTTTTTTCCAGTTTGTAGTTCTACTTCTGTCAACCATACTTTAAAAACTGACAGTGCTTCTTCCTTGGTTTTCAGAATTTTAATCCACACCTTTCTTGAATAATCATCAATGAATGAAATGAAGTATTTTCCACCTCCTATAGTTGAAGTCTTGGAAGGTCCCCAAAGATCTGAGTGAACATATTCTAACCTAGCTTTGGTATTATGTTCAGCTGCACCAAATTGTAATCTCTTTGCCTTTCCTAATATACAAGCTTCACATTGATCCAACTTACAGGTTGAGCTGATCTCAAGAATCTTCTGTCTTGCAAGTTCTTGTAAACCTCTTTCACTTATATGACCAAGCCTCCCATGCCAAATGTTAACACTACTATCATCCTTAGTTGTATTAATTTGTCCAGTTACTACAGAACCATCCAAGAAGTACAGACCAGACCTCTTGAATCCTTTAACAACTACTAACTTTCCTTTCAAGATAGCAAGTGTATTTCCTTTCAAATGGCACTCATATCCTTAAGAAACTAACATTCCAAGAGATATTAGATTTCTTCTTAAACTTGGTACATATCTAACATTATTTAACATTCTGACTTTTCCATCAAACATTCTAAGTTTGACAGAACCAATTCCAACAATCTTGCAAGTATGATCATCACCTAGCATTACTGATCCTTTATCTTGTGACTTCAATTCAGTAAACCAATCTTTCCTAGAGGTCATATGAAAAGTACATCCAGAATCCATAACCCATTCTTCTAAAACTGAACTAGAACACACAGACATTGCTTCAATGAAATCAGAATCTGTAGCAACTTGATTTGTTGTTACCTGATTTGCATGAGGCCTCTTATTTCCTCCCTTTTCAGCTATCTTCTTTGCTACTATTACTTTCCATTTGAAACATTGCTTCTTGTAATGTCCTTCATCTGCTGATGCACTATAGTTCTTCTCTGGCTTCCTTTTATCAACATTACTCTTATTATTCTTGTTGTTCTTGCTCCACTGGTTCTGTTTCTTCACTGTCAATCCTTCTGCACTTGCTTGTTGTTCTGGATTCTTGTGAAGTATCTTTGCCTTAACTGCCAACAACACTTGCTCTAGGGAGATTGATTCAGCATTAGCAAACAACAAAGTGTCTCTCAAACCTTCAAAGGATTTTGGAAGTGCTGACATGAGAATGACAGCCTTGTCTTCAGTTGACAGAGCCACATCTATGTTTTTTAAGTCATCAATGATCTTGTTAAACTCATCTAACTGACCAATTATAGACTTATCTTCTGATACTTTGAAGGAGTACAACTTCTGCTTCATGTATAAACGGTTGGCCAGACTTTTAACCATGTACAGCTCCTCCAGTTTCTTCCAAAATCCTCTTGCAGTAACTTCTTTTGAAATCTCCCTTAGGGCCTTATCTCCAAGACACAAGATGAGAGCACTTCTGGCCTTGGTTTGTTGTTCTTGATCTGCTACAATGGCAGCTGCATCAACTCCTGCAATCTGACCTTCAGACAATGGTTTAATGGCATCTGATAAACCTTGTTGAACCAAAATGGCCTCCATCTTCATCCTCCACAGGCTGAAGTCTGCCTTCTCTGTGAACTTCTCAATATCAAATTTTGTGGTAACCATTTGATCTTCTTCTTCTCCACTGAGTCTTCTTCTTCTTCTGATTTTGGTTTTCCACAGACGGCGCCAATTCTTATGAATGCAGCAAGCTTAATCAACTTCAATTGCTCACACTCTAACCTAATATCTAATTGTATATTAAATCAAACCAAAATTGAAAGGAAGAAAAAAGGAAGACAAGAATTATAGTGGTTCGATCATGTTGATCTACATCCACTTTCTAAAGGAGAAGAATTCACTATGATGATGATGATGGATACAAAACTTACAAGCACACTTATCAGAAAACCCTAATTCTTAATGCTTGAAAACTGATATGTGAAGATGATGTGTTGAAGATGATCATCGATCCAAGTTTGCTGCTCCCTTTTATAGTTACTATGCATGCATAACTACCAGCAGGCTTCCCACGTGTTTTGCTAGTTGCATGCGGTTGTAACTGACCTAACAACAACTCAAGAATCTTGCCATATCATCAATCTATCGGTTCGTCCTTCATACTGATCCAAACTGACATGCATCATATTGGTTCGACCTGATGCCTGGTCGAACCCCTGATCGAACCGCAACAAGTGAACATTCTGTTTCAGTTTAACATTTGGTTCGACCACGACACTTATGGTTCGACCAAACCTACTGGTCGAACCTAGGTCGAACCCTGCCATGTTTTTGGATTCTCATCGGTTCGACCCCGTCACTCATGGTTCGACCTTACCTTCTGGTCGAACCTTGGTCGAACCCTGTCAAAAAATCACCATGTAAGCTTGTGCATGCATGATCTATACTTAACAGATTCATAATTTTTGAATGAACTCACCTTTTACCAAATACTTGACTGATGAGCCGATACAAGATTGGGTTGAATCTTTGTTGAAAATCTTGGATGAAGATGAGAGAAGTTTAGTTGCTACTTTTCTATGGGTTATTTGGTGAGGACGTATTGAGTTTATCTTTAGGGGAAAAATATTCTCATTTGATGAATTACAACAAAAAAGTATAGCCCATCGTCAACAATATATGAAAACCTTAAAGATGCATGGAAACTCAGTAGAAGCATTCAACAATGACAGTAGGTGGAGACCTCCTATAGGAACAAGGATGAAGTTGAATATTGATGCATTCTGTTTGATGGGGATGTGGTGTGACGATTGCATGGGTGGTACGGAATCAGTGGCGGACGCAGGAATTTCGGACAGGGGGGCCCGATTTCTTAGTATCGTAATATATCCGTCCCAAATTCAAATACACATTTACTATTTATGTGAATATTAGTAAAAGTAACTCTTAACTTACTTTTGTACTTTAATATTTTTACTTAAATAAATTGTAAATTAGAAAACAAAGGATAAATAATTTTATTACAAAAGAAAAAATAATAATAATAACAAATTTGCTCAAAATAAAAGGGAAAAAATGATAATAGAAATGGTTGCGATCAAGAAAATTCGAACCAATGACCATTAGAAATGAAATGGTGTGTCCTATCCACTAGGCTACACAGACATACAATAATTTTTTCTATATATATACTAGTTATTGTTAAATTCTCAGGGGGGCCCAGTGCCCCCCCTGGGCCCAATGTAGGTCCGCCCATGTACGGAATTGTGGTAGAGAAGTTATTTGGTATTTTGTTGAACGATGCATGAGGTGGAGGTAAAAGAGACCTTGGCTTTAAAGAGGGGTTTGGATATTGCTATGAAATGTGGATATAAGAAGATCATACTAGAAACAGACTCTCAAATTGTTGTCAATTATCTTCTAAATCAAACTTCAAAATTTACCTATATTGGTAGGGTATTATAGAATATTCAATGAAAAGCTTCACGGATGAGACATTTTCTATAGTTGGACGAGACGAAAAGCAATATGATTTGTCATACACGAGTTTTTTTATGTTTTCTCTTGTACTTCTCCTTTCTTTTCTCTTAACATTCTTGATGTAGTCGTGAGCTATGTTGAAATTGATATTAAACAATCTAATATAAAGCTTTTGCTGCTTAAAAAAAAAAAACTTCTCATACAAGTAGATATTTATAATTTAAGAGGTAAAAAATGGGGGGAAAAAATTGGGCTCCAAGATGTGTGCTTGTGTATATTTATGTGGGCAGAAGCTTAGTCCAACAACTAGTGGAGATTGCTGGAGATGGGCTCATGGATAGTGATTTAGAATTATTTTGAGTTGATAGGATGCAACAACAAAATTGCTAAAATCTGAGGTGGGTGAGCCATTGAGATATTTTAGGACGAAACACCCTAGAAAAAGATTCATTGTTGTACGTGGGAATGCCCATCAGCTAGAATCAGAGTATGGTTGATCACATTAGAGAAAATATCAATTTTGGTCCTATATCTTTTACCAAATTTAATTTTAGTTATGTAACTTTTAGTATTTTCAATTTTAGTTCTTTTAGTTTCAATTTTGGTCCTGTAACTTTTAAAATTTCAATTTTAGTCCTATAAGTTTCAAATTTAGTCCTATATCTTTTGAATTATCAAAATCAGTCCTTTATAAATTATACCATATTATGAAACATACATGACTAGTTTTGATAATTTAAAAAGATATAGGACTAAATTTGAAACTTATAGGACTAAAATTGAAATATTAAAAGTTATAGGACCAAAATTGAAACTAAAAGGACTGAAATTGAAAATTCTAAAAGTTACAGGACTAAAATTGAAATTTGTAAAATATATAGGACCAAAATTGATATTTTCTCGAGATATATAGTTAAGCCCATCAACTAGTGTCAAACCATAGTTGACCTAACTTAGCATGAAACAATATTGTGATGGAAGGCTCTTTGAATCATGCTACACAAACACAATACATAATATTTGAGCAAGAGGTTGTTGTCTTTCATAAGATTGAACAAAAGAGCAATATCTTAATATATATATATATATATATATATATATATATATATATATATATATATATATATATATATATATATATATATATATATTTGTAAAGTAGTTTCCTTATTTGAATTTTTTGAAAATACACATGTTGTAATTTTGTTCTTCTCAAAATAAAATTTTGTATGTGTTTTGTTTCTATTGGTTGAGTATTTATAATTATGTATTAATTGTATTTTGGTTTTAATCGAACTTAATTATCTTGATATATCTACTCTAAAGTAATTTTCTAAAATAAAATTTGTAAAACATGAGTGTTGATTTAATGTCATTAAAAACTTTAAATAAAAAATAATATTTTGAAATTTTAATTGGTTGAATAATTAATAAATAATTTAATATTTACTTAATATTAATTTTATTTCACCAAATTAATTGAAATCATTTATAACTAAAACAAAATTGTAATTAATTTATATAATAAAAATAAATATTAAATTAATTAAGACATTTAAAATATATAATAGTAAAATTAATTCTTATTAGTTTTGTCAAATCCAAAATAAAAGGAAATAATCTATACATTTAAAAAATAAAGTGCATAAATTAATATTTAATTTAATTGATTTATATTTTATTTAAAAATATCCACGAATACATAGAATATCAATTTATTTACATTAGAAGATTAAAAAAATATCACATAATAATATTTTCTATATAAAAACATAAAATATTAATTATAAAGTTTAAAAATGTAATATACGGGTGTATTTAACTATAAGTAAACTAATACATTCATATTTATTAAATAATATATTTTAAATTTAAAATAAAAATTTTGTAAATCGCATAACACGCGGGTACTATACTAGTGTAAGACTAAATAAATTGCAGTTGGAGTAACTAGATTAACTTTGTGTTTTAGATGTCCATTGTTTGAGGGGGGGTTGTTGGGATTTTGGGGGAAAGAACTTGGTTAGGAAAAGATTGTAAGGCTTTAAGATTGAAAAGGTATTGAATATCAACAAGTATTACTCATACAACGAAATTGATCCTTATTTTCAGTGTTAATAACAAGATAATTATAAAGTTAAGTATGTTAAACAATCCAATGATGACTGATTTAAAAAAAATTCAAAGAACATGTGAATTAGGAAAAATACACTGGAAAAAAATTTCATGGTAAAGATAATTGTTAGTTCAAAAAAAAAAAAAGGGTACGTAGGGAAGTTATTTCTTTTGGAGAAAAAATACTACCTTTGTCTTTTAGGTGGACCCAAATTTGGGTGATGAATAGATATATGATATAATGTTACACCTGAAATAAATCAATGCATATATGTATATTAAATTATATGAGCTTTTCCAATGAAACGTGTCTAATAATTCAAGGGAAAAACAAATTGAATTTTTTTTTTGCAATGTATACTTTGTAGTTATTTAATGAATGAAAGAGCAACCTTTTTATTATTATTATTATTATTATTATTATTATTATTATTATTATTATTATTTATCTTTTCTTATTAAAAATATAATTACAGTCTCATTAAAAAATGTGAAAATATTTTATTTACATTACAAATCATTTATAAAGTAATTTAGTGAATAATTATCATTTTTTATAAATTAAAAAAACTATATAAAATTATAGATTATTTTTCTATATTAATTAGAGTTTGAAATATATAAAACTATAAACTTTTACCTAAATTTTTTAAAAAAATTTCTTATATTTTATCAATTCAAGTTTTAAATTGATAGCTTTAAAAATTTTCTCATATTTTATCAATTTAAATTTTAAATTGATAGTTTTATATATTTCAAAGTTAATTGATAGAAAAATGATAGCTATTTTCTTTCACCCTCAAGTGTAAGGGATTGATTGTAGCGCGTGTGACCAAATTAAATTATCATTCCCACGGAATAGTTATAAACTTAATAATTAATTCTATGTATGATAATTTAAATGCAAGATAAATTAATCCGGGAATTTTTTAAGGGATAATTAATTAACTAATAAATACTGAAATTAAATAACTAAAATAATTATAAAATAAAATAAATCACGCAAGAGAAACGATTTAGAATTCAAAGATGGAGAATTGATAATGCTAAGACGAACAACTTAATTATGTGACTGATTTATCTAAACCCGAATTAATTACCTGCAGATATTTATAAGAGTATTACTAAGCTTGTTAAATCACATTGATCGGGTAAGATCTAACACTTATACTGAGCTGCAAATCCTAGGATCCATAAGAAATTAACTCTCACTCTCTCTATAAGTACTTCATGCTGAATTCTATTAAAGACTCTATGTATTAAATTATTAACACCTTTTGTCTCTTTATCAATTATCTAATATTGATTTTTTACCAAGTAATTAATATTCCAAATTGATTTTACCAAGTAATTAATATTCCAAATTGATTGTCTAACACTCTTAGAAATTATAGGTCAATCCCCTAAGACTGCCACAGGAAACAACAATTATCATGCAGAAATAAAGAATCCTATCAACTATCAATCAGTGATACTGTCATGAATAATTAAAGGAATTAAAACTCAAAACACAATAATTTGAAGTCTAAAAAATATCTTCTTCAATAAGGAAATAAATATTTGTAGTATAATAAATCCAAGTTTAGGGTAATCAAATCACATAATCGAAACTGTCTTAACGCCCTAACATTACCAACAAAGAACTTAGCCCATGAATTTACTAGAGCAAATCACAAAATGTAATGAGCCTCAACCATTGTGTTAAAATAACAAAGTTAAATAACTGAAAATTAAAGAACCCTTTTGGAGGACTCTGTCTCTTCAATTACGATCTCCATCGGAATTTTCGTCTCCGATCCAAGTAGCAACTCTGATTATCTCTCCGGTGGATGGATGGAAGGTGGTGAGTGATGGAGGAAAGAGGGTTCTGTATCGTGAGGCGTCATGAATCTGCTTCTGTTTCTGAATCAGATTTCCTTTTTATACTTCACGAATTGGGTCAACTTAAGCCACATGATATGGATATGGGCTGCTTGGTAATAATGTGTTGGAGCCCGGTGAAGGTTTACACACACCCGCCACTATGCTTGGTGAATAATGACCCACGCCCGGCGAAAATTCTGCTCATACGCCATCGTGCCTGCCAAGGAATAAAGGGTGCCCGGTTGTGTGGCTTTTGTGCCCGATTTGGAGATCTCGGCAGCTTGCGCGACTCCACGCTTTTGAGTATAACTTCTTCATTCGAATTCCGATTTGAATGATACTTGTGCTCACACGATCCTCTCTTACTTGGCTCTCTATTCATATAAAGAACTCATAAAAATTCTAATATTTGAAGGTATAACAAGTCATGCAAAGTGGCACAATCGTGCTGAGTAGGAATAACTTGCGCGACATCACCATTTTAATCATAACTTTCTCATTTAAATTTAAATTTCGATTGAGATGATTCTTGAGCCAAAATGAACTTCTCTTCCATAGTTTTCCAACCATATATCACATGACCAATTTGGACTTCCACACGAATACAGAAAAATCATGGAATGTGGACGTTTGTTTGCTTGCAAGTAGCACGAGTTCATCCTTCATTCCAACTTTGTGTTCTTGATCCTTTTTCCTATCAAAACACAACAAAATATCTCTCATGCACCTTTTAGTCGAGAATTCAAATTATTAATATTTGTGTAAATAATATCAATTATACACTCAAAGAGGTATCAAATTGAACCTTAAATTACATGAATTTCCTCTCTCATAAAAAAATATTAATTTAGATTTCAAATTAATAGTTTAACAAATTTTCAAATTTTGGAATAAAAAAATGGCAAAAGCTCCTGCGCCCCTGGGGACACGCCGTGTCCCATATGAACACAACTCTCCCCCTCCATATTCTATTTAAATCTATGTATTGCTAGAAACTTTAAATTGCAAAGGAGCACGATGTTACCGGGACACAAGGGCCTCACTCTAAAAAAAATTGAACATCATTTTCAATTATTATTATTACTATTTATTTATTTTTTAATGTGTTAGTATTATAATCCTCTTTTATGGCTGGAATTTTTAATTTTCAATTATTATTATTACTATTTATTTATTTTTTAATGTGTTAGTATTATAATCCTCTTTTATGGCTGGAATTTTTAATTGTTAAAGAAAAACTCAATAATATTCTCCCTTCTCTTTTTCCTTGGAAATATTCAGTCAATAATGTATCAATGAAAAGACAAAATTAAAGGTGGTGGCTTTTCATGTATTAATCCAAAAAATATAGGAAAAAACCCAAGATATCCATGGAATCTACGATTTCATTCGCTTAAAAGCTTTCACCTTTTTACTGCAGTGGGTGGGTAGGTGGGGGAGGGGTGGCTATCTTTCGGTTCTGTGATGCCAACTTGTCAATACTCCACCACTGTGGCCGACTTCTTAGTTTAGTCATATACTGTCGGTTTCTTCTCCCAATTCATCATCATTATTTTTCTATTAAATTCCATCTTGTAAAATACGTGCGCATCTCTTTCAGACATTTTTTCAAACACCTTACTGTTACATCACCCCTGCTACTTATTATATATAGATTGGAGATTCTTTTTTTCTTGTTTTTGAATCTTTCTCATTTGGGTGTTTCTTGCTGCTCCTTTGTTGGTGAAAAACTGCTGCTCTTCTTGGCGATCAGGTTTGATTTTTCTGCTTTCCCCCCGTTTTTGGGAATTGGGACTTTAATTCTTGCTCTGTTCAATCGTATTTTCATGTGTTTAGAGGAGAATCGATTATGTGCAAGAATTCCTCTGACTTGAATTGCAGATTGCTTGACCTTTGTTGTGGAGTTGACTTTGCTAGACTTGTGTTTTGTATGAATGTTGTCGATATTTGCTTGAGTTTTTGTTGCTGTTGGTTGTTTAAAGTATTGTAATCTGAAATTTTGCCAACTTGGGGTTCTTGTTTTGTTGTTACAGTGCTTGATTGAGCTTTGAATCAGCGATATTGTGATATTGAGTTGCTGTTTTAATGGAGGATTCAACCTCTTTCGCTGGGTTTTCAGGCAGAATGGATTTAAGACAGAGTCCAATTAATGATTCTGGAAATAAAGTTTCTTACAGCATCACCTCTATCTTCTCAGCTTTAGTTTCAGCAATTCTTGAATGGATGCTGATGTTTATGATTTTCGTTGATTCTAGTTTCGCCTACTTGGTCACAAGGTTTGACAAGGTTTGCCCGCCGTTGCCACTTGCAAGTTCCATGTTTGTTATGCTCGAGATTGGACCATTTCCTTGGGAATGAGAGGGATGGTTTTTATTGGGATTTAATTTGCCATAACCACAAGTCAAAGATCTCTTCCTTAGTTCTCTGTCAACTTCATAAAAATCTTGTTGATGTTCATCGAACGTGTGACAGTTGCATTTTCTCATTTGCCACGGGGAACAAGTTTAATGCTGAAGCATATAGATTATTAGTTGGGAAATTTGGAGCTGAGCCTGACGACAGCATTGCTCTGCCTCCAGATGAAAAATCAAGAAAGTGTTTGTGTTGCAATGAACAATGGATTTCTAGAGCTTCTATTCAAAATCTGTTTCAAGGAAAATCAACTGACACTGAGGGAGCTGACCGTGATGCATCATCTTCCATTACATCTAAATATAACGAGGTTCATGAAATCACTAAGGAATCGTCTCGATTAGGCCCATCGCAGAATAAGGATACTGATCACTTGCCACATGTAGAATATTCACAGATAAAGGTTACTTCTGATACCGAGTCAGAAGGTCCATTTTCAGATAATGAGAGTGGGGCCGTGCTTGTTCGTGAAATTGAGACCTCTGGCCAAGATTCAGTAGTTAAATCTGATTTTACAGAACCTCAAATCACTGCTCTCGATGATTGTCCCACGGAGAAGTTGATACATCTAGCTTTTCCGGTTAAATCTTCACTTTCTGAGTCAGAGGACCATACTTATTCTCATCATGATGTAGAATCTGAGGCAAGCGTTAGGCATGGGTTGGAAGAGGTTCACTGGCAGCAAGCTGATCATGATGATGATGCCAGCAAACCGTCTGAGCTCACATCTTCTCCGGTTGTTCATCCTTCTTCAAATGCCAATGTGGCTCTTAACGTTCAATCAAAAAAGACTAGTAAGTCAAGTCTTTGTTGCATCTCTCGCTACTTGTAAAAATGTAGAACAAATTTTTTCTTCATTCTGTCTCTGTCACAACCTATTGCTAAATTTCCCTAAATACCTTGTGTTCTTCAATGAACTCATGTTTTGAATCAGAACACTGGCTAATAAACATGAACGAAAAACAGAATTATAGACACCATAGATCCTTTTGATATCCAGTGAATTGTTGCCACAACTAATTATTGAACATTTTAAATCATTTACTAGTTTTTATTTGAATGTAGAATGAACAAAGTGAATCATATCATTTTTTCCTAATTGTTCTTCTGCAATTATAAGCCATCTATGTGGCTATTTTTGCTGGTAGAATCATAATGAAGGTGATGTTTAACAATTATCTGTCACTTTGTTTTTACTTCTCTTAAAAACTTGTATAATTTTTAAAAACTCTAAGATGTGCCCCTGTTTGTTTCCTTTGTTATCTGCTGTAGATGCTGCAAGCACCCCTGAGTTGGAAAAAGAAGCTCCTGTTGAAAGTGGAGAAGCTTCTAATCTGGGACGTGATTCAGAAGACACAACTGAGATGTGGAAAGAAGTTAATATGGACTCTCAAGAAACATTTGGAGTTGCAAGTGACTCGATTCCAGTGAATGAAACACACCTGGAATTGAAGCCTAATAAAACTGATACAGGTTCCCAAATGACTGAGTCTTTGGATCTTGGTGATGCTTATAAATTAGCTCTTGGCTCTAGGAGTAGACAGTTGTCCGGAAGATTCTTAGAACAACAAAGGTCCATGACAGATTCTACCAGATTAAGTGAAGATCTGAAGCTTCTATTATCACAAATATCTGCTGCTCGAGGGTTTGATCTGTCGAATGATATGAGCCCTAAAGTTTCCGTGAGTAGCGAAGATTCTAAAGCTATGGATCTTTCTGTTGCTATAGGAATGCAATTATTTCAAAGAAGGATCTCACTTGAGAGAAATGAGTCGAATTTATCCATTGATGGGAGCATTGTGAGTGAAATTGATGGTGAAAGTGAGGTAGATCGATTAAAACGACAGGTTGTGCATGATAAGAAAATATTGGGTGCTTTGTACAAAGAATTGGAGGAGGAGAGAAATGCTTCTGCAATTGCAACTAATCAGACAATGGCCATGATCGCCAGACTGCAAGAAGAGAAAGCGGCCTTCCATATGGAGGCGTTGCAGTGTCTTAGAATGATGGAAGAACAAGCTGAGTATGACAGTGAAGCACTGCAGAAGGCTAATGAGATGCTTATGGAGAAGGAGAAACTGATTCAAGATTTTGAGGTTGAGCTTGACATGTACAGAAATCAATCCGGGGATGCACCTTTATCAAATGACTTCATCAAGCCAAGGACCAAATCTGAAGCAGATGAGTTAAAGGACATTGTCAAAAGAATTGATGTGGAAACCAAGATGTTGGATGGGGACAATGCTGTTAGAATCTCCTTGCATCAATTTGAAGATGAAAAACAATATATTTTAGAATGTTTGAAAAACCTGGAGGAGAAACTATCCAAGTTCAACAGACTTGAAATGTACCCTGACATAAAAGATGGGTCTTATTCACCAGATGAATTACTCGAGGCAAGTTCGTCTGATCAGGATTTCATGGGTGTTTCTAATGAGAATGGTAGAACAGAAAAGAGTCATATGCAAAGAGATATACTCAGTCTGAATGAAAGCCATAATGATGTATACGGAGAAGAAAAATTCATGTCTAATAAACATATGAGTAAAGATGCTGAGTTAGCTGCACTTAGACGTGAGTTCTCTGTTATGAACAATAGACTGGGAGCTCTTGAGGCAGAACAAAATGTTATTGAGTGTTCAATTAATGCTCTCAATAAGGGAAGTGAAGGATTTGAATTTATCCGAGAAATAGCTTCTCGCCTGCAAGAGTTGCATTCAGCTCACGTTATTAAAAGAAATGAAGATCTAACATAAACATCCATGTCTCAGTACCTTTTAAGGTATGCTCTTGGTGCAGTATTAATCTACTTCTTTCTTACCCACTGTAACCAACTGCTCTCTGAGTCTGCGCGTGTTTGTGTATTTAGACTTTTTTTGTTATTGTTATAGTCAACTTTAATGTATGCAACGAGGAAGTTATGCTTCACGATGCTAGTTGTGTCATGTGAAGAAATGTTTGTGTGGTCTTATTGTATGCATTACTATGTAAAAAATTTCTGCGCATGAATGAAGGAAAGAGACCATTGAAGATAGTCAACAAGGAAGTTAAGAAGATATATATAGGGTTCTTTAAGAAAAGAATAAAGTTGTGGTGTGCAGTGAGAATTAATATCAGTGATTAATAGGATGTTCTGTACATCTTCTGTGAAAGTTCTTACAGTGTCAATCATCGTAGTGAATTCCTCAGGACTAGAAATATATCCTCTGATTTTCCCTTTTTGCATCTTTGTCTATTCTTCACTATTTCTATGAAGAAGGCAAACAAAAGGAATGAAAGAGGTGATATTTACAGAAGAAAAACACTGGAGCTGTTTTCAGCAAATACATAAGTAAATATTTATATCCAGAAATGCAATAAGATGGTGTCGGTGTTGCCTGTGGGGATAAGTTTTGGCATTCTCAGAATATAAAGTTTGGCTTAATATTTTATATTCTGTTTGGAAACCAAGTATAAAAAAAATACAGGATAGTAGGATTTTAAACTATGAATATCTGTTAAATTTGCTAGAAACAATGTGACTTATGTTGTTTGTTGAGTTCTACATACGTGTGGAATTTAGAATAAGAACAATATACTAATAGTGAATATGTGTCAACATGTGAAGTATTGGGGGTGTACAATATCATTCTTTCATTCTTTTGATTGCACATTCTACATGGTCGTTTGGGAATACCATAGAGAACTAACAGCTGCTATGCTTTCGACTTCTCATTTGCTCGTGTTTGTTGCTTTTTCTGGGACATAGCAATCATATTTCTTGCAAGAGCTCTGAACGAACTATCTTGTGTGTCCTATTCTAACAAAAGATTAACCTGTGGAGATGTGTTATGAATATGACATTATGTTGTCTAAGCTCTTACATTGGCACGTTTTCCAGATGAATAACGACCGGAGATTTAAACTCTTCGAGAAAAGCTTGTCGAAAGCAGTATATGAAGTTGGCACATTGGTAGTGTAGAGCAATAGCAATTCATTTTCCTTCTTCGATTGCACCAGGATGCATCGTACAAGAATCGAGCCCGAGGCTTGATTTGAAGTACAGGTTTTGGTTGTGTTTTGTAGATAGATACACTATTTGTGTAGATTTCAGTATGTATGGTTGATGGATCTACAGGGATGCAGAAGAGTGTGAAAATATGGTTTTGTTTTATACTTACAACTAGTCTAATTACAATGGTTTGTGCTATTTAAAAAGGAGAGAGAAATAGTATTTGAACACTTTTTTAACAATTTAAGAAACACCCTTACACTAATTGGGCCCAAATTGGGCCAAATCTCGGATTGAGGAAAATTCACGTCTAGCCCGGCCCGCCTAATTACGACATTACCCTATTATGAAACAAAAAATTGGTTGGACGTCCCTAAATATGCATCTCGTCTTATTATATATGACAAATTTTCTTGTGAGACATTATTTATATGAGATGATTTGGGAGACGTGACAAATTTTTTGTGAGATATTATTTATATGAGATAATTTGGGAGACGTGTTAAAGTATGCTTATTATATAAATAAAATATGTTTAATGGTTGTTAAAGTAGTATATTTTAAAGTAAGTTGGATTATGCATAAAGTATGATTTTTAGAGTATTATAATATGATTTATTATTGACATACTTTAATTACAAATAAGAATACTTTACATATATAATAAACATACTTTAATGATGGGTCGACCCATCTCATAGCCGTCTAACAAAAAAATTCGTCTCACAAGAGAGTTTCTCATTATATATATATATATATATATATATATATATAACTAACGAAGTAATATATTTTAAGTAATAAATAAATTTTAAAGTATATTATGTGTTAGAATGTGGGAGTAGTATTTTTGATATAAAATATATTTTAAGGTTATTGGGCTAAGAAATATTTCTCTTTATAGGTTATGTGGAATGAAAATGAAAAGTATGAAAATAATTACGGTAAGAAGAGTATAATATATTATTAAGATAATTGTGTGAAATGTAATATTGGATACCAATTAAGTCAAAGCAACAAACTGGAATGCTTGTAGGTTAGGAGTAATGTAGAGTATGTGGAAGCGGAAATCACATAATGAAGTGGTATTTGTAGTTATAAGGAAGGATGTTTTTGAGGACTTTTTTTTTTTTTTTTTTCTGAACTTAGAAGTTGGATTAAGATTAAGGTGAAAATACAACTCATACAAACCCTATTAATTAACTCTTACCCCAATTATCTTACTTTTTGTTCCTTTCTCTATCATCTAACATCCCATTTTCTCACATCAATGTAAAATTTAAATCTATCTTACAAAACCCAAACAAACATGGAATAACCTTATTGATCATTGATTTATTAAATCAACTTAAACTCAAATTAAACATACGTGTATAATATGACATAGACATCTATGGGAACCTGTTGCAACGAACACTTTGTTTTGAACAAACAATCACGTGTTCGACAAGGCTGAGAAAACAAATAGTCATACATATGTCCGATAAATTCAAGTGAACAAACATAAAAGTAGGTGAGACGAGTAATGAGGTGGGATAAAATATATACACACTTTGAAATGATGTATTTATACAGTATGAGAAGTAAAGAAATACGTACAATGCATCGCATTTGTTTCATAAGAAACTCAATGCGATTACTAAATGAATTCAATGAATTAAAATTAATACTATTATGGACTATATATATATCCTCGTATTTTCAATACAAAAATTATGATCAACATTCTTTCCACTAAAAAAATGCATTACGATCAAAATTAATTAATTAATAAATTAATTCTACTCATTCGTTTGATTGCTTCTTTTCCACTTTCCCATTTGCAGCTGCGTTTTGGGATGCACTCATTAGGCTGTCGAATTTCTCTGACTTCTGAAGTACAATTTCAATCTTTTTTTTAAAGGAAAAAGAAAAAAGAGAGAAAAATAAATTAACAAATATCAATAAATTTAATAATTTTATTTTCAAGAAAATTCATCATATCTAATTGTATACGTCTATAACGTATAAATGTGAAATATATATAGATGTATCACTCATACGATAAGTATAATTGAGAGAAAATTTGAATCTTGGTCCTATAATTTTGGTTAAATCAAATTTTGATCCTTTGAGTTTTTACTTTTTCAATTTTAATTCTTTAATATCAATTTCAGTTCTATGTCTTTTTTTTTTTTTTTAATTTTAGTTCATTTGCAAAAAAAATTCAAATTTACAGTACTATAAAAAGTTACAAGGGCTGAAATTGTAAAAGTTAAAAGTTAAAAAGAAAAATTGGATTCAATCAAAATTACAGGACCGAAATTGATATTAACTCTTATAATTGAATATTAACACTTTATTTAATGTAAAAATAAATTAAATGAAGAATATTATGTTTATTAAGAGTTGAAATAATACCCTGGCTTTCTGAACTGTACGGCCCTTAGCTGCATCTTTTGTTCCAACCGTGGAAGTCAAAATACCTGTCATCATGCATTCATTATATTTAATTATATAATAATATTATGTAAATAATATTAATCCTATTCTAATTTATTTAAACATATTAATTACCTACTTACTTTTCTCGATAACAAACCCATTATTCTTCAGAATCTCAGCAATTGTTACGACTGTTGTGATTGCTGCAGTGATTAAAAAGTTTCAATATTGAGTTTCATATTATAAATAAAAATAAATAATAAAAAAAACGCATTGCTTTACAATACAGATTAAATAAAGATATAATTTCAATTTAGTCCAGTAAGTTTTGTTGAAACCAAATTTAATTTTATAATATTTTACTTTTTCAAATTTTGTCCAATAACTATTTACTTTTTCAAATTTAGTCTTATATATCAGTTTTAGTCATATGATTTTTTATTTTTATAATTTTAATTATTTTGTGAACACTTTTCAAAATTTATAGGACTTGTAAAATTTCTGTAAGTTTTTTCAAGTCCTGTAAATTTTACAACACTTTTGTAAAAGCACTAAAAGTAAAAAAGCTAAAAGTTACATGAACAAATTGACATAAATAACAAAAAGGGGATAATTTTAGATTTAGTCCTGTAAGAATTGCTCAATGCCAAAAATATCCCAAAACTGGCATATTTAGTCCCATATGAATTTTTCATATAAATCTGTTAATAGTTGACGAAATATTCTGAACCATTAACAAGACCAATATGGATTATGTCTATTTTGAAAGACAGAAAATAATATAAATCTGGTAGTTTATAATAATATAAGTTAATTTGGGATGAAATTTTTTGAAAATTATGATTATAATATTCTTATGGGACCAAAACCGCTAGTTATGGGACCAGTGTATTCCTATGAGATTATAATTTAAATGAAGGAATTCTTATGGGACCAAATGTGATATTTTTCTTAACAAAAAGTTTAAAAATATAAAGTTACAGGACTGAATACAGATTAAATAAAAATTACATGACGATCAAAATTGATATTTTCCTTAAAAGAGAATAAATATAAGAAATTTACCCATGCCCAAAGCTGAAAGCTCAATCTCATTATGTTGTTGTAAGTACCTCTGCATAAAGTGAAAATCACTAGATTAGTCGCAAATTTGTATTTAAATAATAATGTTAAAATTTGTATTTAAATTAAAAGGTCGTTATAATGTTTTAAGGATTGATAATAATGTTAAAAAAATTTAAAGTAATACTCCCTCCCTTCATCCTGCAATGGATTGCACTGACATTGTAGAGACGAAATTTAAAAAAAAAATTTTACTAACTTTATTTATTTTTTGTGGGCAATATAGTATTTTAAGTCATAAAATAAGTGTAAAATATATTATGTGTGTTAGATAAAAATAATATTTTTTAAATTAAAGTGACTTATTCATAATTAGGTCACCAACGCATGCATCCATTCCGAATTTTATTATAAATACGTTTTAGCTCGTTTCATTTCATACACATATTTCATGTTTGATCATCAAATTCCCTATTATCATGTTTAATTATTCGAGTAATTATGTTTGTTTCAAAAAATTTCCTATTACAATTATCATGAAAAATGAATATTTTGGGTTACATAGTACCAAATTTCAATAATCAATCTTACAATCTAAACTTCTATTGCATGCCCAATATTTATTTTATTTTTTAAAATTACAAGTACTTTTTATAATACTTTACTTTAACACCACATATTATTTCTATATTACAAACTCCACATCTCAAGAAATATCAAACATGTATTTTGCCTTCCCACTCAAAATTTCAAAATGAAGATTTTGATTCAATTCATTCAAGCCTAAATTAACAAACATAAAAATCATATTTAGAAGGATTGCCCAATGCATGCATGCATCTACAGCTAACTAAAAGTATTTCAACCATATGATCAAGGGGGTGGGGGTGGGGGTGGGTTGTAATAATTACCTTTGCAAGATTGACATAGAAGAAGAGTGGTTTCTTGGTGTTGGAAACTTGAATTCTATTTTTCTTCAAATTTTCATTGTTTGCCTGTTTGATCACACCAGTATCAGATTCTATTGCCATTTTCTCTAACTTTCCTCACAAATCCTCTCTCTCTTTCCCTCTCTTTCTATCTGCTCTATTTTTTTTTATTACTAATAAATTATCTTAATTAATATTTTCACTTCAGTTAAGGATAAATATATACAAGTACAAAGGGTAGCTTGGTTGAATAACTGGTGGAGCTGTTCATTAGCATTTTGACCCAATCAAACCCTTTTGACCATTTAAACATCAATCCACATTCAACCAAATCATTCTTACCATTTTTAGATTTTTTTTTCTTTTTTATCATGGAATGATATATATAAACATTGGCTCTCCACATTCTTAGGGTATGCACAATTCATCATCATCTCAAAGTACTAAAACACCCTCCAAAAGCCTCCATTTTGTGTGGGAGATCATAGCTATAGATATGCAATTCATGTGCGTACTAGTTACACCTATTAAATTAAATAATCGTATTATCAGTTTCTAATCTGATCTGAAAATATTAAGTTATACATTAATTAATGTAATAAATAGAGAAAGGGTAGTTCTTGTATGAAACTGTCTCATATAAGTCCTTATGTAAAACAGATAAAAAATGATAAAATTATTATCACTTTTGCTATAAAATGTTATCACTTTTTTTTATACTATAAATTGTTCACGAAATAGTTTACTAACCATTATCAATTTTCATATATTGAGTATTAGTTTTCGTAAATAATGTTATCACTTTTTATCCTTCACACGTAAACCATTACGTGAGATCGTCTCAAAAGTATTTGAGATAGAGAAAATATCAAATTTGGTCCTATTAACTTTTTGATAAATCCAATTTTAGTCCTATGAGTATTTACTTTTCAATTTTAATCCTGTAATTTTTATTTTTTTAATTTTAGTCTTTTATCAAATATAAAAATTTGCTAAACTTATCGGAGTTGAAGAACATATGGGACTCGCAATATTTTTGCAAAATGACTAAAATTAAAAATCTAAAAAAGTTATAGGTCTAAAATTTAAAAAAAAAATAGAATTGAAAAAGTAAAAAGTTATACAATTATAAATGATTGAACCAAAGTTAAGGACTAATTTCTTTTTTATCGGACAAAATTAGTTTGTTAGTGGTTAATACATCCAATACTCTAAGATTATATATTCTCCTAACCTCCTTATAACTCCCTACTCCAATTTGTTCTCAGGACTAAAATTGATAATATCTCTAATGAATACCTTTAATTATACCTTATTATTATCATACTTTACACCATACATTGTGATCGATATTATATATAGGTATGTTTGACTGATAAAATATCGTATTGTGTAACTTAATTAAGATATTACAACATACCAATAAAATTATCACAATATAAAGCTAAAATTATAATTTACAAAGGATTTATGTGAGTTGATCAGTCGAGCACAAGAATGCCAATCAATTTATTAGTGCACGAAACGATGAGCAAAATAGAACTGGCAGCAAAATATAGCAATTTACTAAGGAAATTAAAAGAGAGCTGCATTTTCAAAGAGAGAAGAAAAATACATATATGGAAGAAATAAATACGATCAACACTTTATTTGATGAAAAAATCGTAATCAACAACCACAATGTTAGCTCCAGAGTAATAATAATGGCATGTCAATGTTAATTTGAGTTTTATATATAGTAACCACTAATATATATTATGCTCCATTTCTAATTTAAATTTTCCATATTTGAGCATTTATTATATTTATAAGAAATTCTTCTTGAAATATCTTTTTAAGAGATAAAAACAATTTCGATCATGATCTTTATCATGGTTTTCTAATTTTGATAGAATTCAATTTTGGTCATATAAGTTTTCTTTTCCAATTTTAGTTCTTCAGTGTCAATTTAATTCTACAACTTCTTACTTTTTTCAATTTTTGTCTTTTGCAAAAAAAAATTCAAAACTACAAGGCTCGCACAAACTTATAAGTTTAATTCTTTTGCAGTTCAAAACTACAAGGCTTGCAAAAACTTATAAGTTTAATTTCTTTGCAGCGGACTAAAATTAAAAGTTATAAGATTAAAATTAATAGAAAGGACTAAAATTGAAAATAAAAATTTATAGAAATCAAAATTATGGACTAATGTTGACATTAACTCATTCAATTTTAATCCATAACTTTTTTATTTTTCAATTTTGAGTATTTTTTTTGGTTAATTTTAGTCTAATAACTTTATATTTTTTCAATCTTAATCCTTTTAAAGCTAATAGGATTTAGTAAACTTATAGAATTTGAAAGTCCTATAAATTTTGATTTAAGAAAAACTAAAAATATAAAATATTACAAAACTAAATCCAACTAAAATTAAGAATAAAAGTAAAATATTAAATGCATCTTTAAGAGGCATATTGTCGAACAGTTTCCGTGCATTACAAGATCCGATTCAAACCCAAATTTAAGAATCCTCACATGGACCTTTTCCATTCTGAGATCTCTAACATGCGATGAAATACATGAATAGCTTCTTGAAACAGACTATTCCAAACATGGCATTTGATCAGCACTCCACACATAAAAGAATCTAGGTTTCGAAAGGTGTCAAAAGCCAGTCTGGAAGACTGCACAGTATATATTAAAAGCGGCCCCACCATCTATTTAAAGGAAAATAATTATGTGCATCCATTTTAAAAAAGAGATATATATAGAATAAAAATAAGTATACAATAATAAATAAAAATATATATATTTTGTTAGCGAATTTTTATTAATTTTTATTAAGAAAATTGTATACAATTGAATAAAAAATTATATACATGTGTCATGATATCAACTCTTATTTATTCATATTTTTTTGTTTGATTTTAATTTTTTTAATTCAAATTTAATCCTTTTATCAAGTTTTTTCAATTTTTTTAAATCCAAATTTAATCCTTTTATCAAATTTAGTCCAATTTTTTTTTTCAAATTTGATCATCCTTCTCTATGATCTTCCGATTCAATTTAATTCTCCTGGCTTTTTGTGAGTAGTAATCTTGGATGATATATATTCCAAGACTTGGGTTAGTCCACTTAGTAACTGGGCTCTTCACTAACATGAGTGATCCAGGTTCGATACCTTTTGAGAACGAATTGGAAAAATTTATAGTGGATAATTATATTAATGAGAGTATAACCCCATATTTTAATTGTATTAGTGTGTGTGTGGATTTCATGTGTGTTAAGGAATATTATTAAGTTGTGGGACATTGTATTAGTGGGTGTGTGTGGATTTCATGTGTGTTAAGGAGTATTATTAAGCGGTGGGACATATTGTGTACTTTTTTACTAAATAGGATAAATGAATACCTTTAAAGCGGAAGCTAAAAATAGTAAATGGATACCTTAGAAATGGACGGATGGAGTAATACTTTTTCCTTAATTTATGTGAAAAAGTAAATCCAAAATCTTTTAATAAACGGAAGGAGTATGTTTTATGAAAATATTAAAAAGAAAATAATTAATACACAATTATACATAACATATAGTCTATTAATACTATGTAATTCTCCTTGGAGCATTTCCCATGGTATCTTTAAAATTTTGAAAGTATTTGATGTATAATAGAGAATACTTTAAATTTAAAGTTTTTTTTTTTTTTGGTAAATTTGATCTCCTTCAACACTCCCTTTAATTCTCATCTAATTTATTATCTTCATAATGTCAATTTATTACATTTGCATTTTTTCTTTATATTAGATATTTCACTCCTAATTTAATTTATCATAGATGTGAATTAATTAATATTGTTGATTAAAATTTCAAGAAAATAAGTAATAAGAAAGTAAATGAAATTAATTTTATAAAGTTATTTTAAAGAGTCAAAATTATTATATAAAACATTTTATTATTTCGAAGAGATTGTTGGATATATATTTTTATACAATTATACCTATTTTTTTCATTTAAAGAGTCTTTGGAAATGCTCTTATAAACTTCACTCTCTAACCTCTTTATAAAATTCTAAATCTAAATGCTAAATACACCTCCCATTAATTCAATATTTATTTATTTTTATCACTAAATAAGCCTAAAAAAGGCCCATTATAACTAGGGCTGGGGAAAAATACTGAAATTTTGGTATACCGCCCTTATCATAACGAAAAATACCGATTTTACCGAAATTTTAGGTATGCCGAAATTTTTGGTAAGGTATGATACCGTATTGAAAATTTTGGTACGATAAAGGTATATAAATAATCAATACCGCGGTATTTTGGTATATGCCGAAATACCATAAAATATTCAATTTTTTGAGTTATATGATACGATATTACCATATTAGATGATACATACAATTATAATTATTATTTATGTATTATAATTTTTAATTAAATTATATATATACACTATTTTATTAAAGATTAAATCTAAAATCCTACTGTATATTTCTTCATAATTATAAATTATTGATAAAGATCATTGACTTACATGATATTAGTACTTATTTTTTAATTAAGTAATTCTATGTATATGGAAATTTAAAAGTGTTGATTTTAATATAAGTTTCATATATTTTTGTGTAGATCTCTTAGGTACTATTTATTTAATGACAAACACTTTGTAAAATGGGTTTAGATATATTAATTATGTAAACTCGGTTACTGTTTAGTACATAAAAAATTACTCTTTAGCACATGAATTGTTACTTTTTAAATTAAAAAATTACTCTTCAAATTCTTGTAAATCTCGATGTATCGATTATTTTAAGTACATGAAAAATTACTTTTTAGAGATACGAATTATTACTCTATTGTGTAAAAATTATTACTCTTCAAAGAGTTATTTTTTATATATTAAAGAGTAATATTAAAAAATAAGGCTTACCTGTAAACCCGGTTTTCATGAGACTTACTCTTATTTAATTTGGTCATTTGCAGATTGTCGTATATTTTTGAATTTGTTATTTATTAGAGTATGTTTTATAGCTATCTTTCACTTTTCTAGTACATGGTTTTTATAAGATTTATTGAATTTTAGATGTATAACGATATAGCAAACTATGTAATAGGATGATATATACCGATATTTTAGGTATGGTATGGCATACCGAAATATTGGTAAGTAAAAGGTATACTATTTTCTTATACCGAAATATTGGTATACCGAACTAAGATATACCGAAAGTTTAGGTAAGGTAACGATATGATTTTTTAAATACCGAAAATTTCGCTACGGTATATGGTATGACCAAAAATCTTCGGTATGCCATACCGCCCACCCCTAATTATAACCTGGTACACAGAATCGCACAAGTCGAACAACAATGAAAGTAACAAACTCTGAGCAAATAAGTTTTTTGCAGAACACTTAAATAAGATTTTCAAAAACGTCCATGCTGCGTTCGATGCCGAACGATAATAAAAACGTTCGGCTCCGAACACTGGGAAAAATGTCCTAATATTATCTAAGTACTGCTCTGAGATATATAAAAACATTGGCACTTGGCCAGACCATCAGCATCTCATTTCCTCCCTAAAATATAAAATAAAATACGTACAAATTAGTAATAATTACGTATTTATGTATAGCTAGAGATGTTGGTCTTCAACAATGGTCTCTGGTATGGCATCATCAGTTCCATCATTCTGATCATCCACATATGCTTGAGAGCTCACTATTTGTCCCATTAAGTCTTTATGCTTTAAATTGCCTGAAATATTCCAACACCATTGATTGTACAACTGAGTTAGTTTATGAATGAATGCTAAACAACAACACAAGAATTAAACTGAGTTAGTTTATTACCCATCCAGAATGAACATCCGCTTGGAGCCGTGTAAAGAAGAGCCTTTACATGAAATAGAAACCGTTCCATGGCTCTTTTTGTAGCAGGGATTTTGCCCGTTATGGATGTTTGTTTTGAGCCCTTCAATGAAGCAACAATGTTATGGTGATGGTGACCGAAAGAAGTAAATGCAATAGAATGTGGGTTCAAAGGGGTGGCTAACCTTTGCTTCAGAACATAGTGTCTGTATCGTTCTTGTTGCTTTCTGAAGCTCTTTAATCTGGAGAATATGTGTAAGAAAACTAAAATATCATCACTGTTTGACTTTAATTAAATTGAATCTCACCAAGTGAAGTATGAGGTCCTTGTGCGACTCAAACTGCGCCTGCAAGAAATCAAAAACTGCAGAGAAAGAGCTTTAGTCAGGGATCCAACAAAACAGTTCCACAGCAGAGAAACTAAGTCTCTCTTGAAATATGTGTACTATGATAAAGACAACCAATATTTCCAGCATCTAGTTAACCATTACTTGACCCAAATCAAGCATGAACCACCCTCACCGTTGGTTTAAATGCACCATAACATCCAAAAATATACATACACGATTCCATTTACACCCTTGGACATGTTGTGCATGAAAAGAGACATCTATTCCAAGAAATAAAAACAATAAGCTGGGAATGACATGCCATTTCAGAAGGAATGGGCTTCATTAACAAATCTACATCTAGTGGTTCACATGACTAAACTAGCTTTTAGTATTCTATTGGTTTCTAGTCATCCGGCATAGTGACAATATCTGGAGATAAATTTGCTCATACCTCTAAGGAAGGCGTCTATGAACTTCCCGCCATACCTGACAGCCATTGCATGAATGCTCACCTATTTTATGAAACTGATTTCTCAAAACTCGTACTGTAATCTCCAAAAAATTACAACAAAGAGATTGAGGATTCCACCTTGTCATTATCCCTGCACATGTTAACTAGAGATACAATCACAGTAACACATTGCAATATCTTGCTGAGAAGCCGTTGAATATCTTCTACTTTATCCCGACCTCTTTGTTTCTCTTGAAGGCCAACTTCCTTAACCTAAGCAGGATATTCATAACTACAGTTAATTTCCAAATCCATTTCATAATAGTTATTGAAGGATAGCACCGGATAATGAGCTACTCACTAAATTGTTGAGCGCTGTTATGTTCTCTTCATGCTGCATAATAGTGACTTACCATCAGTATGTCAATAATTTGGCATAATTTCAGACATATAATAAAAAGTAGGATGTCAACTCACCATTACTCTATACCAGACGATCATTGTTGCAGGGCAGAGAATAGGGAAAGCCTGATTGTCATCCTCCACTGACGCTTCAGAGGACAAAACCTAATAAAATTGAGAATAACTTGATGTAAGGCCCATATTGTCATTTGATTATGATGAATAACTCTGCCTTTCAACTCCATACTCAGAACTTATGATAATAACTAAAAGCTTTCCTTGAATCCTAAAAACTATAAAAAGCATCGAGCCAGAGGCTAGTGTTATTAAAAGGAAAAGTCGTGGAAAAGTACTAAATAGTGCTGCATGTGAAAACATCATCTTCAAAGAAAATGAAGCAAAATTAGCTCATGTTAAGTTTCACTTTTAAAAGCCTATTTTCAATTTTTAAATGAAATCAAATTCACAAGTTCATTTTCACTGAAAACATCTCATTCATCTTCTCAGTTTTCACTAAGAACGCTCTACATTTCAGAACATATATTGTAAGTTTTCGTCCCTACGTTATATTAAGAGGAAACCTCAAACCAACTAAATCTAATTCTTAGAATATTACTTCAAACGTCCTCCTTTACTGAGACCCACCACTCACATATAACCCTAATAAATCCTATAGCCAAACATCATCTCAATTTCATCATATTTTTTAACAAAAGTCTTAAACCAAACATATTCTTACTTAGAGAGTAACTCTACAGATAATTCTATCATTTTAATACTCAGCAATATAAGAAATTGACCACAATTTTTACCAAAAGATAAATAGTTTATTCCCATGTGAATCTGGTAGGTTGTCAATAACGCCCTTATGTTTTCTAGCTTAAATCATGGGTGAACATATAATTCATTTTGCTTTTTTTATATCTACTATTGCACTTTCACCTAAAGTGTTGAAACATTGTACCATTACAATATGAATAGTTACATATTAAATCATTAGCTTTAAGAACCCCTGAAACAGTTATACCAATATATTCAATAGTATTGCACATTACTTTGTATCTATCATATAGCTTATTTACCAGAGAGCTACTATGGACATGAATCAAGATATCCCTGTAAAATGATAATCGAGGGGAAAGGTATTTTGGCTTATCTGTAAAAAATATCAGGACCAAGAGAAATTAAGTACTCCTGTTTTATTCCTTACTATCATAAACCTTAATATAAGCGACTGGCATCATTGAACATCACTCCTAATAAGAATATAAAATCTAGTAACATTATAATCAGATATGTCAATAATGCATTATGTAATTGCACATTAATTTTTACACCATATATATATTCATGAATTCTAATAAATCTCTTGACAGTGATTGCTTTAACACTATGCCAAAAATCAGTGCACCTGAGGTAAAATAGAGCAGGCAAGCTCACTCAATGCATCAGAAGTTGACTGGCAATTTCCCAAATATATGCGGAGTATCTTCTGGACCATTTCTCCCTACAATGACAAGTGTAATAGTCTATTTCTGTGAACTTTGGAATATAGTTAGATTGCAATAATTTCAATCAATTCGAATAAGCATGTTAGAATTACAAGAACCAAACTAACTTTTTTTTTCAAGCTGCCACCGATGTCATCCCTATCACAGTTGTGCTTCAAGAGTTTCTGGGCATAACTTCCAAGTTTATTGCAGAGAAAAGGAATGATTTCCTTGCTAAACCCTGCGGAACTATTCTTTCCATTTTCACCAAGAGGTCTATTCAGGAACATGTGGATGGATGTGAACATAAACTCTAAAGTCAACAACACTTCTGAAGCCAGTGTAAATGAGAAGTTTATTGCTGTAAAAAAAAAAAACCGTCAAGTGTACAACCTCATCATTTTTGTGAGAAGCATGGATGTTAAAATAACAGAAGCATTGAAGCAGGAGCATAAGCTTAATAACATACCCACATCAAAGACACTTCCAAGGAAAATGAAAGCAATAGAATATAAATAGTCCATATTTCCTGGTGAAGGAATTAGCTGCATTCCTTGGGAAAAGATATCAGATATTTCCGTAGGCTGGAAGGCCTTGAGAAGATCTGATAGAATGGTAGTTTCCTTCAGAAGTTCTGGAAGATTAAGCATCTGTATACAGGGAGACAGAGAACAAGAACCCACTATTATTGCAATTTTGGGAAACTAATTACATCCCAAATTAACTAATGTCACACAGCCAAAAAAAAGGAAAACTAATTCTCAAATGCAGTAAAAATATAATTGTAGATATGGGTAAAGTCTGGATCACCTTGCCAAAGCAGAGAAGTGTCTCCTTAAAAACTGAAATGGAGGTCAGAGATGGTGATGCAGAAATCGTCATGTTTGGTATCTCTGGGTTTGCTGCCAAACAAGATTGAGTTATCCAGTGTTCTTGACAAGTTTCAGCACCTACATAATATTAAGTTCTGTCAGACAAAGATAGCTCAAAATGCTCAGCCTTGCCAGCCTAATCCAGTAAAATTGTGCCGCTAACCTTCTCCAAGAATGCGTACTGCACAATCAAAGTTTCTCCTAAGGTATGGAAACAATGGTTGTATCTTGCTAAAGAAATCAGTTGATTTCATTCCCATAAACTCTGATGGAGAATTCAAACATCTTGCTGAAGTCTGTTTTCTAGTGGTACTTAAATAGTCAAGCTTTTTGTGAAGATCACGCAGAAGGTACAGATGAAGTGGTAACTGGTGAAAACAAAGAGTTGAATTGAAAACTATCAGCACCAAAAATTGAATAAATTTAAAGGAGGTCACCCATCTGGTCTCCAGACTAAAAAGTTAAATTGGATAAATTTAAAGGACCAATTTAAAAAATAAATAAAGCTACACAAACAGTGACCAAGGTGACCCCTGCGCTAAAAATTCGAATCGGTAAATCTAAAGGGCTAATTTTAAAAAGTTGAAATGGACTGGAACAGGACGAATACTTTTATAATCTCTAAAATAACCTTTTGCAATCAATTCAGCATTTACTTGTAAAAGCTAAATATCAATGCTAGAGCAGGGACGAGCACAAATAGGTCACAGGCTCACACACACAAACACACAGAGGATAAGAAGGAGATACCTCAGCAAATGGGTCTGCACAACAACAAGAACCTTGATTATTCTGAATATAAGAGAGAACAAATGAAAGGTATTAATAATAGAAGATATAGAGGTTCATTCAGGACAAATTAACAGAGCAAACAAAATAATAGGTCAAACTACTGAAACTGTAGAGCAGGAAATATAGAATAAATAAAAAAAATTCCATTAAAAACAAATAAAAAATCATAGCAACATGCTCTGACATGGGGTTTAAAATGATGATATGTATTAAGGATAGAACATTTAGATTTTGAGATAAATTAAGAGCAGATTGATCTATCAAACATCCTTTTAAATTGATGTTTTCTTTTTTTACGTGTTCCCTAACAAAATCAATGAAGACTATGTCCACTTTGGAACAATTCATAAAGATTATTGAATACCAACATTATTAAATAGTTGAAGATGCCCCATGTAATTTTATCTTTACTTCATAAACTGCTGGAGGTACTCGGTAATTCTACATGCAAAAGAGAGTTATATCACCCTTTTCAACAATATCACAGTGGACTTGTAACAGAGAAGATTTTGATGAATATTTTCATATTCGAAGACTAGAAAGTCATCGAGCAAACTCACAGGGTAGGTTATTCTATTTCGGCAGACTTTCTCTAAGAATTTTTTCATGAGATGAAGAGTAGTTATTAACTCAACAAGTGTGTGATGTCAAAAATTTTATGTATGCATCTTTTTGGTGCAAAATTTAAGCTACCTAATATAAAACAAATACCATCGACAAAACTTCATGGAAAGCGCATATTTGAACCTATCCACGTGATGAGGGAAGGATATGAAATTGCGAAAGCAGACAGACAATCAAATAATACACTGTCTTTCAACTTAAATTACCTCCATCCTTATTTCAATGATATTCAAATGCAACCTACAGCTGAAAAAATGCACAAACAAGACTAACAATAAGGAAAGACATACACCAATGACCAACCTCCGCACAAGCCAGTATGGAAAGGCAATCAACTGAAAGAGGCCTGAAATTGTACTTTTGTGCATCTAAACACTTGATAGGCTCAGATAGTTCAATATTTTGTGAAATGTTAGATTTATCAGCCAGATTTTCTTGAGATTGCCCAGTCTTTGAGGACTGCGGAGAGACATCCTCATTAAGAGCTTCTTGGCTTGGTATGGAGCCAGCTTTCTTCCAGATGTCAACTATTGTTGGCTGCTTAAGCTTTTCCTCACTATTTCCACTGGCAGACGATAATGAGGATTTTCCTTTGTTTTGCTTTTGATTCCGGGAGATATGTTCACTCCCTTTAAAGGGCAGGCTCATCTTTTCCAAGTTGCCAACAGAGTCAAATTCAATAACTTGTGGCAGTTCCCAATGGGGACGGAGCTCAGGAAGAATTAATGGGTGTTGTTTGAGACAATTTTCCAATAAATGCTCAAGAAATCTGCATAATAATTATAGAAATACAATTAGATATTCCTTTAACATGTTCTTACTAGCTGTTTGGCTTCACATGTGAATAGAAACTCAAGGTAAATGCAATGTAGTTAATGTTCATCCGTATAATAGATTGATAGAGTATAGCTGAGTTCACACCCATCAGTCAAGAATCTTTAGAACAAAGATGACATATAAACCTAGAATCTGTTAGGCATCCAGTTGATAACTCTACCACTATTTGGATTTCATATTTGCCTCACTCTGCCTTAAGAGATCTGCGCCCATTGTGGGACAGTTTTTCCTTCCAGGTCATGGACATTAATTTCAGCTTAACCAAAGTAAGTGGTGGTTCTTCTCTACGATAACTTCCACCTTGAAATCCACTTTCCATGGTAAAAATAATCCCCACAAAGTCTACACCCTCCAATAAATGCACGTGTCTAGTATATCCAAAATAACTACAACTCCACACATATGAAAATTTCACGTAAAAATATCTAATTAATTGCTCTGCTCCTAGCATACTTCATATGTTGGCCTCACCTAAGAAGAATACAGTACAAAGTGCTGATATCATGTGAAAAGAATCAAAACCACTAGAACAAAACAATAGGAACTACCCAGCTAGCCTAATATGCTAACCTTCAACAGCTGGAGTTACTTAAAATCCATAAATTAGTTGCAGTATTCTCCTAAAAGAGATGTGTGTACATTGTCATGCTCCGACCTAAACCTCAGCATATCAATTTATTTCATGTTAAAAATTGTCAACAAATTAAAGTAATCATATCGCAAGGAAACAATATGAGAAAATCAGAAAAATGAGAAAGAGGTATTCAGGTTAACAGGCAAGGGGAAAAAAAAATCAACATGGTTCAAGATTGTAAAAATGCCAAAAACCTCACTAACGTAGCTATAAACAGACTGCAAAATTTTTATGAAAGCCCAAAAAGACCTATTAAAATTTTTTAGTGGAACTACAGATTGAGACAGTTAAAGGGCAGAATTGAATGTGTGCCCTTAAAGTAGCTCGTAAAAATAGAAGATGGAAAAAAGGCACAAAATGATAAAGATAGTTTGGTTGAAAAAAGTAGGGTGAACAAAAATCAACCATGTAATAGTTGGCGAAATTTTTGAGAAGAAAATTCTTACTATATTTAAAAGAAAGTACCAACTGTTCAACCTTTAAAGAAGTAAAAACTCATTCCCTTTTGAAATAAGATATGGACAATCAATTCATCTACTATAAGTTTCACCCTGTAGTGAACATAAACAACTAAGAAATAAATTTTTTCCTTCATTCGAGCTCAAATTTACATACCAATTGTATACATAAATAAAAAGTTAAGGACTGCATATTATTGTAATGCAGTCAAAATAAAAAACTTGATTGAGGTTTGACATCAATTATTCATAATGCAGAAGTGATAAGATGCAGACCACCTATTAGAATAACAGCGAAATATAACAGCTGATTATGTGAATAGTAATGGCATTAGCACACCACAGTTTAAGTTCCATACATGAAATTCAGATGAATTGCAATGCTCAATATGAATTTCAAGATACCACAAAACTGTTTGATCCTGTAACTATTTCAATTATTTTCTGGGTATATAATGAGTAAGGATGTAAATGTTATGAGAACATACACTAGATTTCTCAAGCGCTTTAATAGCTTTAAAGTTATGTCGCGCTTCATTTCTTGGGATATGGAGTCACACTCCTTGACAACTTGACTGGAAAAGACATTTAGCTGCATGGAAAGAATTAGTAGAGAAATGTTGTGCAATAATAAAGTATTAGAAGCCATAAATTGCTGAATACCAGCTCCCTCATCCAGTTAGCAGCATAATATAGAGAGAGAATAACAATCTGTTCTTGCTTTGCTGTCAAGGACTGCCAGAAAACTTCGGATAATAGCTGGCCACAGGAAAGAGCAGAATAATATCAGCATATAGTTTGCAGATTTTAGAAATGAACATGTTCATAGAAGCTTAGTCCAAAATCCTTAGCTCACAAATTATGAATATTCAGACAGCAATGTAGGTGAATGGGTTAAAGGAGTCAAAACTGAAAATATAATGTACATTTTTACATATTTATTTATTAATATTTAATAGCAAAAGATACAATGATATAATAGCAATTGATGAAAAACATAAATGAATGAGATGTTAAAGTCTAATAAATGTACATGAACATCCTGCAAAATGTTGCTTTATGAAAAATAACAGAAAAATAATAGGCAATCACAGATAATAAACAAATTATCAAGCAACCATAACAATATTTACATATTTCATCAGTTCAAAAGGTCAACCTTTTGCCATCTTCCAAAGAAATAGACAGAATAGGAAGCAAAAGAAACAGTATCCAAGTAGATGCCAAGAAAATATAAACAATAACATCTTTTCTGAATAAAATAAAGCCTATTAACAACAGATCATACCCAACCTTGGAGGAGGGTAGGTGAACAGGACAACCAAGAAGTGCATCTATGCCTCCTAGAGATCCATGGTTTGCCAATCTTTCAACCTAACAAAATTGGCTTAAATATCTTATTTGACCCTTCAATTTCAACTGAATGTTGGAGCAGAAAGTGCACTCACAGAAGAAAGTAAAACAAATTTTGTAGGAAGAACTTGTAACAGTGAAGTGGATCTGCCAAAAATAAAGCAAAAGAAAAATAAAAGAGAGATATCGTAAAGTCCATTAGCCGATTTATAATTCCATACTAACATTGACAGGAACAAAGAAATAACTTTTATATCAACTAAATTCATATGATGTTTTCCAACCAGATAAATAAAAATAGAAAGAGCAACTCTGGATGTCAAGTGAAGCAGACTGATATTATTTAATTGTGGCACATTAGACATGGTCCGAGCATATTTAATGAAGAGAAGGGATCTCTAACTTTCTACTAGTCATTTAGTCCAAAAGTTCTCCCCCTTTTACTTACATTACAGGAAGCAGAATGGTATGTATACATCCATCATCAGAATTATTTTCCTTATGATCTGCTTGAGAAGTTTGGATGCATTGAATTAGAAACAAATTCTTAAACGACAGATAAGTCTAAAAGCTTTAAAATTTTATAATCTGGAAAAATATCTTTATGCTTTGTATGAAATATTTAGGATAAAACCATAGTTGTTAAAGGCGAGAGGCGCAAAGACCTTTTTGGAGCCTGAGGCGCAAGGCACGCCTGAGGTACAAGCTAATCTAGAATATATATATATACACACACACACACACACACACACATTAATATATCCAACTCAAAAAATATTGTTCAACTAAATAAAGGTAAAAATAAAAAAAAAATCAAATAATAATACATAATGACTCAAAAATAAATAACAATCATAAATTAAAAACCCATGCATAATGTCATAATGAACTTCACATTTCAAGTACTCAACACAAATAGACAATCACAATAGCAAATAAGCAGAATCCTTGAATTTTAAGAAAATATCCTATGTCAAAGACTCAAATGATTACCAATAAGATTAAAATCATTAATATCATGGTCTATGGTCCTCCTCATAATCTTCATTCTCTTCTTCACCATCAAATTGATCATTAAATTCATTACGTTCTTATTCTTCATGAAAACTATAAAAAACAGAAAAAAAATCCGAAATTTGGAAATGCACCCGAGGCGCGCCTTTTACATCAAAAAAGGCGCACTAAGGTGAGGGTTTTTTGAACATCAACCTAAACCACAAAAAACCAAGAATCCCAGAGGATTAGGGCTTCGCCTCGCCTACGGCGCGCCTTTAACAACTATGGATATAACCCTTCATTTCCAGATGATATTCCCCACTTTGAGCCCAAATGTGTCACTCTTTAACCATTAATTTAACCTTGATGCATATTCGACCACCTTCGTCAAATCCTAAAGTTATTAGAGATTATTGATGTTCGAACTTTTATGTAATTAAAAATTTGAAAGAAAAATCTTAATCAATAAATCAAGTCACATCAACCCTATGTTAGTCAAAAAGAATTAACATGATACGTTACCTAAATGGTGGGAAAACAAGTGGCAAAATGTTTAAGCATACAGGAGATATATCGCCATCAAGGTTCATCCACAATTCTCCTGCATCAAGAAATGAAATTTTAATCAAAAGTTATCCAAAGTTAACCTTGATATGAATAAACCATAGTATAGCATTTTAAAGAAGCAAAATATTTCTCTAACCTTCTAAACCATAAGGTAAGTCCCTAGCTACCAAATTTCCACCTTCAAGGTCAGATAAGTATACTGTCTCAAACTCTGCAACTTGTTTGCCAACCCTACAACGCAAATAAATAAATTAACCTTATGATAAACAAGATAATGGAAACATTGTTAATATGTAAGTTCTTTGAGAAGCTAAAAAAAAGTACTAAATTTGATAACTTTAGCATATCAATTTGAAGTTTAACAAAATCATTACATATTCTACTTATGGTACTACCGGTGGAATAGGCAATGTCTAGCTGACTTATTTCATGTCTCTGTCTTTTATGTTCAATAGCATATTTTCTTTTCTCCGTCTGTTACTTACAAACATAATCTGTATTTTTATCAAGAAATCGAAATGAGAAAGTAAAAGTCACATAGCACATTATCAGAATGTATTTGGTACAGTTTTTTGAGTAAATTGTGAACAGATTCAATACCTGATTGTCAAGAGATCAATCATGCACAACATGTAAATGATATCTTCCTGCTTTGGGTTAAAGTAGTATAGAAGTAGGTTATTGCAAATAATAATGTGACTCTATTCATCTTATGGTTCAAAATTGAGAGATATAAACTGATAAGAGTTTGTGTTGGGGCCCTTGGGAAGAAATAGCAGCAGATGCTGCGACTGGTGTATCACAAGGGCAGCGGCAGGCTGTGAGCTATAAAACTTAAATTTTTAATATTCTTTAACTTCATATCCTGCATGACTATTGATTAAGCAAGATTCCATGTCAAGTTCAGACTCAACTTCATGTTACATTTTATCTCAGGTAGTCCAAACTTCTTCCCACAGAATAATGCTTCCAACAGCCATTCAACAATTAAAATTAGAATTAAAAAATCAGATCACTCTGAACATAATAGAACAGAAGGTGAGCAATTTTGAACTATTTCTTATGAATTGATAGGAGGCTACATGAATGTTCACAAAAGGGAATACTGAAAATAGTGTACATATATGCTCTAAGATTGACACAAAAGGGCTATGAAAGAGGCTTACTCAAAATTAAGCTTAATTATGATGTCACTAAGGTTTTTAACAACATGTCTACATCAGGATTAAACAGTTTCAGAGCATTTAGAGACTTGTTTCCTAGGAAGACATGCATATTGGGACTTCAATATTATCCCAACTGGAATGTAAAAAGTTGCAACATATGTTAATTTCCAAACAAGAAATAATGAGACAAGAATCCCAGAGAAATAGAACCAAGGGTTGAGCAATTTAGATGCTGGCTGTTGTTCCCTTATCATTGATGGTTTAACAACAAAAGGAAGTATGTAGGTATAAAAGTAAAATTTAAGAATAAACTAGAATCCAAACACAGCCTCTGTAAAGTAACACACCATTCCATGACAGTTGGATGAAGTACTCTGCTTTGCAATGTCAAACCCAGTTCTTCATAGAACAAGATCAATGGTAAAGAAAGGTGTTTGCAAGATTCTAAACATAATCTCAAGAGCTCCACTGCTTCCTCGTAATTTGACCTCTGCAAAGAACTTTGGGGATCAGGATGTCCCGGGTAATCAAATAGCATTAAAAGAGAACCTTATAGGACAAATAAAAAATAAATAAAAACAAAAGCACAATGCATAAAGATTCACATATATGGCCAAGGCTGATCTTCCACTGTCTAAGTTCTTGGTTTTTAGTGGAATAAGCTCCATTCTTTACTATAGTTGAAACGAATTATACTATACCAAATACATTTGAAGCTCCACACATCCACCCATAAAATTCAACAATCAACAAATAAAGTTTCCACTGACAAGATCTGCCCATTACACCAGAATAAGATCTACAGCAATGCCAGTTGAGTGAGCCCCAACTAAAGACAAAAGGGACAGAAACCAACAAATGCAAAAGGGTAGAAGGGGCCCAACAAAGCTCAAGTCTAAAGGGCATGGCTAATAATTAACTGCTAGAGAGCAAAAATTAACCTCGAGTTGCTAGCAAAATAATCTCCCTCCGTCCCACTAATTACTTCACACTTCCCTTTTTGATCCGCTCCAACACTTATGCATGTTTCTTAAAATGGAAAAAATACATCTCAATAATACTCACTTTTGACACTCATCCCAACAACTTTACACATCTTTTTCATTAAATTATCTAAAATACTCTCTTTTTAAACACGTCTCAATAACTTTACACATCTTTATACATAAAAAAATATTTTTCTTAATCTCCGCGCACAAGAATATGTGCAGTAATTACTGGGACGGAGGGAGTACTTATTCAACACTTCAAAATTCCACCCAAAATTGATGCTGGACAATTGAAGTTATCACAACTTGATAAACAAAAACCCAACTATTCCTGAGTCAGATATACCACCATTATGGTACTATTAATACTCTACACTACCACTGTACATCTAATGAGTTGCACCTATTTTAGAGATAAGACACTTGACAACATCATGGATGCAGGAGCACTTGGATAACTCCAATTACTCATGCAGATCATACACTTAAAATGGAACATTTAAAAAAAACATCTAATGAGTTGCACCTATTTTAGAGATAAGACACTTGACAACATCATGGATGCAGGAGCACTTGGATAACTCCAATTACTCATGCAGATCATACACTTAAAATGGAACATTTAAAAAAAAATGAGATTATGATAAAAAAAAAAAATTACATGAGACAATGGCGGAAGGGAAGTGTTGCTTGTATCAGCAATGTAGGAAACTATCTTAAGTGCTCCTATCAGGCCCATCTTCTTGTACATCAAATCAGAGTTATTAATCTGCAAAGTTGGGACATTAAGTAGGAAACTCACAATAAAAGAAATGAGTAAAGTAGATCACAAGAAATATGCGTGTTAGAATTAGAAAAATATATATTTGCCTGTTTTCTCAAAATCATTAGAAGTTCATTTGCATTGGAACATCCAAAAGGTTGCGAGCTAGACTGAGAAGAAACAGCAAGACGGATGAAAACTTCATAAACCTGCAAATGAAAGGTATCAATTAAGTCTACAAAGAATAGACTAACAGAGAGATTAAAATCATGAACATGCGTTTTCTTAAAATTAGACCAGGACCTTGTGGAGGCTCTCAACATTAAAGCCCTCCAAGTAATCCAAGATGCCTATAAAAAATATGATAACCAGAATAAGAAAACAAAATAATAATAATAATTATAACAATAATAATAATAATAACTAAATTTGTTTTGATAAAATATGACAACGATGAATATGTACCAGTTAAGTGAAAAGAAAGTGAAGTTAACTCCTGGGACCTATTAGAGGCAAGCTTAACCAAGGCATCCAATGCAGCACTTACTTCATAGTAAATGCCAGAGCCCATGTGAGTTAGCAATGCTCCTAGAACCTTTATATAATAAGAAGTTTAGTTAGGCCCTGAGGACGAATACAGAACCATTATCTTATTCTTCATGAAAAAATAACTTGATAGCATATAATGTTGTTCAAGACAACTCACTTCTTGTCTTGAGTAAACATCGCAGCATTCTTCAAATAGACATAAATAAATGTGGATGCCAAGTTCCTGGGCTCTTTGTTCTTTGCAAGCCAAAAAATATGCAGATAGTGAAAGAAGTGTGGCAAGAAAGTCCTATTTTACAACAACAATGTCCAGCAAGACTTTGGTGAGAAAAATAGTACAAAAAATATGATATCAAGTATGGAGTTATAATTGAAGTTCTCTAATACCTTTGGCAAATCCTTGATATCACGAATACACTGATCAAACATATGTTCTTGAAGACAACCCTCAAGAATTTTTTTCTTGAATAGCTTTTCAACACTCTTTTGCAAAGATTCACTGTTCATGAATATGAGTAGGAGCAACCATATATCAATCACCTTATGCTCACGAGCTTCCTCCAGACATTTCATTTCTTTTAGTAACTCTAAGCAAAGAATCTATGCATCAAGAGACACAAATAAATATAAAATTGACAGAGTTATATACATATATTGGCTCAGAAGACTAAAAGAGGAAGAAAAAATAATAAGTTCAACAGTGCAATAAGAAACCTACTTTGTTGAAATGAAGACTTGACCTCAGAGCATCAAGAATTAAAGCTTTTGTATTATCTAAAGCAGATTTTCCTTTAAGTTTACCCTGCTGTGAAATTTGGATCTGAGATGCTCCCACAAATTTCAGATGTTGGCGTATCTGTGAGATTATTCGCCTAGCATTTGATGCCTTAGCAGAAAGCAACACGAATCTAAGCAGGTACGGCATGTGCTCAGTATCAATTGTCCTTATGCAGGATAAAGCTATCATGATCACCTTCAGATTTTTTAAGAATTGAATAGAAAATTTTGAGATAGCAATAAAGAGCATGATAATAAAGAAAGTTACTTTGAAACATCCAAATTATCAGCAAGAACAACTCATAGACTTACCTGCTCCTGCAATAGATCATCCAAATTGAGGTTAGAAAATGAATCTAACACGGGAACAATAATGGAACTGTCCTCTTCAAGCATCTGCTGAAGTGAATTCACCACAGTTTTATTATTTTGATCACCTATAATCTCAGGCAATGAACCTATTATCTCTTTCTTTAAATGATCTGGGCAAATAGTTAGGATTTGTAGCAGTTTCTCAGCAAAAGCCTCGGAATTGACAAGAAAGTCAAGCCATCGGAATTGGTTTAGCATCAGCCTAGCCACATCCTCATCAAGATGTAATGAGGATGAGCCACGAGCACTTACAAGAGGGTCCACATCGAAGTACTCAGGAAGTTTCTCTAACAATATGTCAAGAAGGTCTTGCTGGATAGACTTAACCAATAATAAGACTCGTACCAGTGTCTCATTTCTTGTTGAGCCAAAGCCATCACGATGACAAGGTAGCAAAACCCTAAATAATAAAAAGCTTACATAAATGACCTTCATGTTGAAAATATATGTGTATTATCACATGAAGAGAAATTTGTAAAATGATAGGAAAATTAAATTGTAGTTCCCATGATACCAGACAGGTAAAAGAAACTGTTGATATGGGTGATGAAACTTAGATTATGGCTTAACCTTGACCAATCAAAATTTAAGGTTGATAGGAATGGCAAGTTGATGTAACAATCATGATATATAAGATATCTTAGAATCAACAAGCATAAGTCATGATTCACTAAATGAATTTTATGTTCTGTGTATTTGTGCTTTCAAGTCAAAGTTGATTTTCAACGGTAATATCCAACAATAGCCCAAAAGAATAAAACTCATGAGTATGTAACCACTAGATAGATAAAACTCGTATGCAAACACTATTGCATCTTAATAGGTCACTTGTGTCTAAAAATCATCATAAACAGAAACTATTAGGTTCACACCAGACAGAAGGGCTAAAAATTCAAGCCATTGTTTATTGAAGGGACGATGGAAAGTCACCATTTTGTATTTAAAAAATAGGGCAAGTTTCTTTAGCATAAAGATCAAATGGAGCCTTCCAATGATATGAATATTTTTTTTAATGCACCGGTATCCGATCCGTAGACCAACTAATCCGGGAGGCCAGAACCCACCGTCCACTAACGGGGACCCTAATTTCAACCCAAAGCTTTGCTCTCAGTATGGACTGGCCCCACCATCCTCTAGCGGGGACCCCCATTCCAATGATATGAAATTGTCTTCCCAAACTAGCTTAAGCTAGTTCAAACAGCTACGAGCATGGTCCAGACCCACACTTCAGTGCAAATGCATGCATGTTGTAAAGGTCTTTTAGGGAATTTAGAAGTTCCTTGCACGTACACACTGTTACAAGTTTCTGATGAGGGATTGATTATTACTCGCATGAATAACCCCATCCATGGATACTAAGTAGGCACCTAAGTCGGGTGACAACTGACACGACACCATACAACTGGATGCTGAGTAAACAACACTCAGCAGATACTAAGGGAGAACAAAGAGTCATAAGGGGAAGTGTGGAAACGGGCTCACACAAGGACAAACTTTAATCTAGTAAACAGGGGTACAGTGTAAGAATATGGACCTTCACAAAGGAATGCAAACTGGACCAATGAACCAATACCAGCTAAAATTGCAAGAATCAGACTGATAAGAATCATAGTTACAAAAGAATCAGCACCAGGAGTCCTCCAGAAATCATCATTTTCACCATATATGCAACATCACGCATCTTTTTTTTTAGGTTTTCTAGTGCTACAATTATAAGAAAATTCGTATTGTGGGAGCCGATTATCATATGATGTAAGCCACAAATGCAGGATTGATTTCCCAATAAAGTACAAGTCAGTACTCAAATTGAGTGCACAAATCAAAAGGGATAATACCAACTAACCTGAGAAAATTAGAGGAGGAGGAAATATACTCAGAGAAGCCCTGTAGAAAGTGGGACTGTAGGGAGGAATCACCGGAGAATGTTCCATCAAGACGTTGGCGGAAATTGTAGAGATCAGAGGGAAGGCAGGGCGGGCCCGAGGGATTGATCAATGTGCATCCAGCGTCGGCCAACACGGACACCATTTCGTGAAATGGAGAGGTGCGTTTAGGAGGCGGCGTAATCTCCGGTTCGACCGAAGCGGTTGAGGAAGCGGGTTCCTCCGGGTAAGCGGCGGCAGTGGGAGTGGCGGCGGATTTGAGAAGTTTGGCGGGTTTGGGGTTAGCAAAAGGGGGTACAAAGGGATGGTTGGACTTGGAAGGGCGTTTACGGGGAAGCATGGTGATGGTGTGCCGAAAATGGGGGTGGTGCTCCGCCGTTGGAGATGGGAATGGTAGGGGAAATGAGAAAGAGGCGCCAAATTTGTGGTTTCATTTTATAAATTTGGAATATCGTGATTTTATTTTTTTATTTTTTTATTTTTTTTCCTTTTGGGCAAGAGGTTACTCTGGACACTAATCTTATTCTACAAGATCAAATTGGCCCTCATCTACATTTTTGTACATTCAAGCCCTTTTTCTATCCTAACCGGATCAAATGACCCCTTTTCTTCAAAAATTAAATATAAAAAGTAATTTTTTTCTGTCCCCTTAATTAATTTGGATTTAAAACAGTTTATAACCCAAATAGTTGATTAGGCGATAATCTGCGCACGGTGAGAACGCCTCACCGCAAACTGGCAGAGAATTCAGTATTCCTCCGTCCCGATTGACGATTTTGGTGAAAGAGAAGAGAAGGAGAAGAAAAAGCCTGAATCCGCCAATGAAAAGAAGAAAAAGTCTAAATCAGTGGAGGGGAAGAAGAAAGAAGAAAAAATCGGAGGCAAAGAGGCTAAAAATGAAAATAAACCATCGGAGGAAGACGGTGGAATAGGAGGGCAGTGGTGGAGACTGGTCTTGGTGGTGGCAAACTGGAGAAGGGCGGCGCCGGTGTTTCGGAGTGAACGCATATACATACTGTGGGCGGCATCTCTCAATTGTTTCTTCGCTCTCTAAAAATCTTGAATGCAGACACCCATCTTTCCAACACTTCAATTAATTTCTCTCAGATCAATTCAAATTTCAAATTTCAATCTTTGTAACAGACCGCAGCAGTTCTATGTTGTGGGGGTGGATTTATGCCACCCAAAAACTTCAGCAATATCTAAAAGTGGATCACCGATCGTCAATCGGGTCCGAAGAATTCTGAGTTGTGTTGCTCGTGAATTACCCGACTCTGGTGACTTGGGTTGAGAGAATCTGTTATTGACGCAAATTAATTAGGAGACATAAAAATAATTCTCTTTTATATTTAACTTTGGACAAAGGGTCAATTTTACCCCTAAACTTATTCTAAATGATTAAATTGGACCCTCAACTATGTTTTTTTTTTATCAAAACACCTTATTTATTTTAATGAGATAAAATCACCCCTTTTCTCTAGAAAATTAAATATCAAAATAATTATTTTAGTCATCCTCCTAATTAACTTGGATTAGAAAGGAAACTCACCTCACCTGTGTCCCTCCTAATTAACGAAAGGAAAGGAATTCTCATAAATAAAAAATGATCACAAGCAGTATCTTTCTTCTAAATCTCTGGTGGCAGAAGCTGTAGATACCAAATACCCTACCCCAAAATTGCAAAACATACCAACTAAATCCCGCATCGACGGCCAGTGCACTCCCTCCATAGTCTGGCGATCTGCATCCGGACACATCTAATACAAGCTCCCCCACCCTCTCCTCGGGAATTTTCTCAAGCCGCAACCCCTGCCCCTCCTCCGCCTTGCCACCGCCACCGCCACCATTCCCAAATAATAAAGTGAAAACCCTACTTTTTGTTCATTATTAATGAAAGCATGTGATTGGTGATCAATTAATTACAGATTATATAATTAATGATTGATTAATTCAAGAAATTAAAAATTCCACCGTTAGATGCCCGTGTTTCGCAGAGCCGATATGGTGGGATCTGGAGGCCATGGCTCTCCAGCTCCTACTACGGTGCCACCGAGAACTTTTCGTTAGGGGATATGCAAAACATCTTCTAGAAAATATTTGGAGGTCTTCCATTGACTCTGACAATTTCTCCGCCGTCAGTTCTACCAAATGTGAAGTTATAGAGAAACCCTGACGGTGTAGAATCGATATTCATCTGCGCGAGTGGATCTCCCATCATGTAGCTAAATGGATCGCTCAATCTGGTCTGAAAAATGTTGAATTATGTTGCTCGGTAATTGCCAGTGCCACCGTCGACGATAGCGTGGATTACGTCGGCCGGTCTTTAGTTGGTTTAAGGCAAATTTGATCCAATTAAGATAGATAAGGGGCTTAAATGATAAATTAAGATAGTTAAAGGGCCTAAGAGAACAAAAACTTAGTTGAGGGGCCTATTCTATCCCTAGGAATAAGAATAGGGTCCAAATGGACCCTTTACCCTTAATTTTGTGAGAGAAGGGTTCATTTGACCCGGTTGAGATAGAAAGATGGTTTGAACGAACAAAAACATAGATCATGGGCCAATTTGAGCTAGTGGAACAAGAATATGGTCCAATCTGACCTTTTACCTTTTTTTTTTTTTTTTTTCTAAGTCTTGTGTAAGACTGAGATAATTTTACGCTTTCATAATTAGTTATCACTTTCACTATAAAATGTTATCATTTTTATTATATTATAATTAGTTATCACTTTCACTATAAAATGTTATCACTTTTATTATAATATAAATTATTCATAAAATAGTTCACTGCAGTATTATCATTTTACATCAATTGGATATTACTTTTCATTAATGATGTTTCATCTTACAGAAGGGATTACGTAAGATAGACATGCACAAAATAACCGGAACCAGCGATTCCAATCGGAAAATCGACAGTTCCGGAACCGCCCAAAATGAAACTGAAACCGGATATATTCCGGGTCGGTTCTGATTCCTCATTTCTTAGAACCGAAATCGGCGGTTCCGATTCCAAACCGTTGTTCCACCTATTTTTTTATTTGCGTTGTGAGTGTAAAAAAACAAAACCGGTAGTTCCAAAATCGAACCGAAATCGCCCTAGAATCGATTCGGTTCCGGTTCCACATTTTCAGGAACCGGAACTGACGATTCCGAACAAGCGTTCATGTCTAATGTCAGACTCTCACATAAGTTTTTGTCTATTTTTTCAACACTTGATTGTTTGAGAAAGTCACAGTGTTTTGAGGCGGTTTATAAAACATGTTAAAATATGATTATTATATAAATAAAGTATACTTATTTGCTTATTGATTGTTAAAATATGTTTTTTTAAAGTTTGATGAATAATGCATTAAGTATAATTTTAAAATGTTATAGTATGATTCATTAAAAATATACTTTAATTACCAATAAACATATTTTAATTATGTATGAACTAGTTTCACGACCCATTTTACAAGTATCTCTCACTGTTTTGGTTCTTCAAAATTCAAATTATGTAATTCAGGACTAGTTTAAAATGGAGAGATAATATCAATTTTAACTATCTAATTTTGATATAATTTCATTTTAGCCTTGTAATTATTTATTTTTTTAATTTTAATTGTTAACTTTTCACTTTTTCAGTTATGGTCACGTCGATTCCACTAACAATCCGACCGATATCCGTCGGTCCATCAGATCGAGTGTCGGTTCCAGTTGATCGGTCCTTCACTGACGAGCCAACCTACATCAGTCGGTCACCCACCAACATACGTCGGTTTGGGTGTCGATGGGGCATCGACAACCTGACCAACATCAGTCGATTGGGCATCAGTGACTGTCGGTCTAAGTGGGTAGAATGTGATGGATCAATTTTTTAATTTTAAGGCAGGGACATTTGTTTCCATAATATGAATTTTGTTTAAAATTGAACACAATTTAATTTATTATTGGCAAATATTTTTACTATTTGAAAAGTGGTATATATGTTTGTCTATTGGCACTAGAAGATAATCTTCCTCCACCCCATTAAACCGCTCATACTTTTCTCATTTATTTGACTTACGAAACTTTTTGTTGCTCTGTCCAATTATTATTATTATTATTATTATTATTATTATTATTATTATATATATATATATATATATATATATATATATAAAAGTTACGTACCGCAAGTGTCGCTATATTTATTTTTTTAGTAAATGAGACACGCACAAAACAACCAATATATCTTCATGGGGCTCACACATGTACAACACTAAAAAAGTTACCCACTATATATTAAAATATTATATATTTTAATCCACTATATACTAAATTTAATATTTCTCAATTTTCGTGCAAACAGTAAATTTAACAACATTCGTAGGACGAGTGAAGTACTACATATCACAACCTCTAAGTTCCAAATAATGACAACATAAAATCCAAGTACTCCCTCCGTTCCAATTTCAACTTCATATTTTCATAAAAGGAAAAATTACTAACTAATATTCCTCTAACATATTTTAATTTCCAAATGTTCATCGTCTTTTTAAAATACATAACATACTTTATCGTTTATTTATTTTATTATTATTATTATTATTATTATTATTATTATTGTAGGCACCTGAATTTTATTGCCTATTAAATAAAAAAATATGTAGTAAATTAATGCAATAATTATCAATTAATTATTTATTAAGGAATTTAAATAAATTAATTCCTAAAATAAATGAGTAATTATTGATAATTGAGACAGATCCAGTCAAATAAACCAAAGTCAAATGGGCCTGACTTAAGTCAACAAGCCTAACAAATCAAATCCAGTTCGGCAGGCTTAAATGAATTAAATAGGCCCGTATCCAGTCCAGCAGGCTTAATTAAAGGAGAAAAGCCCAACATATTTTTTAAAGGAGAAAATATCTCACAAGTGGTTATTTTCTCTACCTATAAATAAGGGTCTTCAGTCCTCATTCTAAACACACTAAAATATCTGAAGACGTTGACGCTTCTGAAGAGATCAAGAATACGAGCAGTGCTCTCTTGAAATCTTCAAGCATCTTCAAGCCAAGAACGGCCTGCGATCCGAGATCAAGTTTCAAGACCCTCCGATCCGACGTTCTTCCAACCAGCCGCCTTCGATCAGAGATCAAGATCAAGTGAAGATCAAGATACAAGTCAAGCAAGCGGAGATCAAGATCAAGTGAAGATCAAGATCCAAGTCCAGCGAAGATCATGTGAAGATCAAAATCCAAGTCCAGCGAAGATCATGTGAAGATCAAGATCAAGTCAAGTGAAGATCAAGACCAAGTCAAGTCGGAGATCCAGATCCAAGTGAAGATCTAAGTCGAAGATCAAGTTCAAGATCTTCAAGTCAAGTTCAAGATATATTCTAGTCAAGAACAGCCCCCAATCAGACCGATTCGGAGTTCTCCGTGAAGTCAATGTTCTACCAAATTGAACATTATTCTTTACGATAAATCTTCAAGTCAACGTTTGATTCGAATAAAGGCTCGATGCCTCCGGATAAATGTTTTAAAGCTTCAAGTCAAGCCTGAGCACGGACAAGCTTCATCCGAAGATTCGGCTCAGAAAGTTGATAAAGTCAACAAAATTCAACTTAAGAGAGGAATCAGAGGATAGCTAGAGATTGTTCACTCAAATTCTCAAGCTCAATCCATATCGGATTATCTTTGTAATTTCTTTTGTGTTTATTATTTTAATAAATACAAATTTTGTTGTTACAATTATTATTATAACTCCCTCCATCCCACGTATTTATTCGCACTTTTCATTTTGGGGTTCCCACGTATTTATTCACATACCATTAATAGTAAAAATACACTATACATCTTACTGCTTTTTACAATTTATTCGTCAATACAAACAACTTTATTCATCATTCCAAATAGCTTTATTTATTTTTCTCTTTAAATTACCAATTTACCCCTACTTTTGTTAATAATAATAATAATAATAATATTTATGACCTAAATTGATTTAAAAAATAACATTAATTTATAGTTGTGTGTATTAAAATATGACATTAATTTATAATTTAAAAATTAAACATAACAATTATTGGTTAATAATTAATGTACATAATTAGTTCATATTATATATATAGTAAATACTATAATTAAAATGATAATTTATAGTAAGTTATATACATTAATAAATGGGACAATAATCCCTTATTAAGGACAAAAATTTAATAATCCCTTATTAAGGACAAAAATTTTACCCTTAAAATTTGAGTGGGAACATAAGTGCCCCAATTTATCTTATTATATAGATATATATATATACTAGTATAGTACCCGCGTGATACACAAATTATAAAATTTTTATTTTAAATTTAAAATATATTATTTAATAAATACGAATGTATTAGTATACTAATAGTTAAATACACTAGTGTAGGAGATCTTCAATACTCATGGATCTTCTTCTCTAGCTATTGATTTCTTGAGATCTCTCACACCCAATGGAAGGGATGAATTTTGGATGGAGAATTAATGGAGATGATGAAGATGGATCAAGATGGATGAAGGTGGATGGAGATTATGGTGTAAAATTGAAGGAAAGGTGTGTGATGTGTGTGTAGAGGAAGAGATTTCGGATCTTTCTCAAATGTTGAATAAATGGGCATTTATACCCCTATGGAGGCTTCTAGAAGGATCTGGAAATTTCAGCAGGATTTTACACGGCACGAGTCGTACTTTGCAACACGGCCACAAGGTGGCCATGTTGTGTCTTCTGATGCTGCCGCACGGCCTCTCCTTACAGGGCCGTGTTACACAACACGGCTCGTGTCCTGCAACACGGCTCGTGTGTTGTAACACGGGCACAGGGTGGTCGTGTTGGATCTTCTGATGTCGGCACACGGCCACTTCTTACAGGGCCGTGTTCCATACACGGCCCGTGTTGGTGCATGCCCCTGTTTTTCACATTTTGTTTTGGCTCGTTCTCCTTCGTTTTAACTCCGAATTTAGATATGTTTTTTCCTATATCTTCCTTATCATGTCTAGAATCCAATAAAAAGTGAAAATCTTAAGTTCAAGCTCATTCACATACATTTCAATAAAAACACAAAACATAACCAAATAACACATAAAATACGGATAAAATCATACGAAAAGACATACCAAAAGACACTAAAATCTAGGTGAAAATAGCGCCAATCAAACCCCCCAAACTTAAGGTGTTGCTCGTCCCCGAGCAACGAAAATGACAAATCAAAAGGAGAAATTTTCACCTAGGAAAAGATTAAACAAACATAAGCAATAACATATCGTTAGCAATAATAACCACAAACTATGCTAAGTCATCCTACAATATTAAAATCATGACATGAGAAATTAACAAGTTCAATCAAAAGAGAGTAATAGTGTAATATAGTCCCTTTTAGTCCAAGCCTCACAATGGATATCGATGTCCCTCAACACTCTTTTGAAATAGGATAAATCACACTCATTAATCGATTGGCTCGACTCGCGGACTATATTCACAAACCACCAAAGTTTCAATTAATGATCAAAAAGGTCTTTAATTAGGATGTAATGATAGGCTCTTTGGTATGGTAGAGAAGATATGGATAATAGTGACTCAACAAGTGTAAGTAATCAAAGAGATGACCAATTTCCTCAACTTCTCCACTTTTCTTTCTTCCTTTCTTATCTTTACAATCTCAAGCACTATTCATTAACTTTCCTTGGATTGAGCTTCTTTTGATGCATGTTTCCTATCTTTGAATTTTGTTTACTTGAGCATTTTGATGTTGATTTGCTATTTCTCTTGCTTTGAGGTTGCATGTCCATTTCTTACTTTTGCTCTTTTCATCCTTTTTCTTGCTTGTTTACCATTCCCTTTTCTTCTTTTGCTAATCAATCAATCTTTTCTAGCTACCATCTCCTCAATCACCCACACAAAGGTATATATAAGCTTGAATAGGTAATTAAGGCTTGTAATGTGCTAAATTCACAAGAAATAGGCTTATAGGCTCAAAGTGGTTGACTAAGGATGATGTTCAAGGTAGGAACATATATGGCAATGACTATAATAAGGATGGCCCTAGATCATTTCACCAATCTCCACTAATCGGGCTCGTTCCTATAGTCCTTGAGCAAGTTCTAACTTATCAAACACAACCGATCCACTCATGAAGAAATACCATGTATGCATGGTTGAGGCTCAAATGCTCACAAGCTTGTGCTCGGACCTTAAGGAACTTATTACACCACATTCATCTCAAGATTGAACAAGTTAAGTAAAACATGTCACAATTTGAAAGTGTAGAGATTCTTAATCATAATTTGTCATCACTTATCACTACAACCTATCATCACTCACGTTCAAAAATGACTCACGACATCCCTAAACAAACCACCAAACATCCCAAGACAAGAATAAAAATACACACAACATACAAATAAGGACTCAACAAACAAGACACAACAAAAACACAAAACATGCAAAAACACAAAATACCATCATCCATAAGAATATTAAGCACACATTCATCCCAACCTTTATTGAAAAGAAAATCCTAATATACGAAAGTAAACCTCCCACAAACATAACACATGAAGTAGCATGCTAGTCACAACAATCCAAATCAAAATCAATTTATTTCAAGTAATAAAATGATAAGGTGTAGAGTACTCCCTCAATAGGCATTTGGTAAGGAAAGCGTTAGCTTCAAGCTCCATCATGCTTCCAATACCTCTCATTCATGCTCAAACACTCAACAAACACCATTAGTTCAACAATTTCATTATAAATATGGACTATCATGCACTTCAACACCACCAATCATACCAAAATCAAACCAATACTCATGAGAAAAATTTTAAAATTGACCAAATTTTACAAGAATCATACTCAAGTGGTGAGTCACACCGCACACTCTCCCCCCAAACTTAAATCGAAACAAGAGTTGAGACTTAAGTTTGCAAAAAGTGGTGAGACTTACCCTTGTAGTTTCCATTGATGATCTTCTTGTAGAGAACCATACGCATCCAAACGCTCAAGCTATGTCCACCACGCACTAGCACCCCCCAAACTTAACTCGAGACAAGAGTCACGAATTAAGTTTGCAATAAGTTGTGGAACATGTCAACTTGAATCCATGAAGCATTTCTCTTTTCTTCAATGTGCATTTTTCTCCATGAGCACAATCAACCTACAAGTCCTAAAATACAAAATAACAATAAAACCACAAACATTTATTGAAAGCACTAAAATAAAGCAATAAAGATAGTGATGGGGTGCCTCCCATCGAGCGCTAAGTTTAACGTCTTCAAGCTAGACGAATTTTGAGATCATCTTTCAATTAGAGTATCCACAAAGAGGGTCTCCCTTTGTGATGGGTTCACATAGTGCTTCACACGATGACCATTGACCAAGAACTCTCCCCCGTTCTCATCCATAACCTTTAGAGCTCCCCCATCAAGTACTTCCTTTACCACATAAGGTCCTCTCCATTTGGACTTCAACTTGCCCGGGAAAAGTCTTAGTCGAGAATTGAATACCAACACCTTTTCACCCTTTTCAAAGCTCTTTTTCCTCAAACGAGCATCATGCCACCTCTTGGTTTTCTCCTTAAAAATCATTGAGTTTTCATAAGCATTTTCTCTAAATTCCTCAAGCTCATTCAATTGTAAGAATCTTACCTTCTTCGAAGCTTTCATGTCAAAATTCAACTTCTTAATGGCCCAATAAGCTTTATGCTCTAACTCCACGGGAAGATGACAAGACTTGCCATAGACAATTTGAAAAGGAGACATACCAAGAGTGGTCTTGAATGCGGTTCGAAAGGCCCATAATGCATCATCAAGTTTATTAGACCAATCCTTTCTACTCACACTCACTGTTTTCTACAAGACTTATTTGATTTGTCGATTAGAAATTTTAGCTTGACCATTCGTTTGAGGGTGATACGGAGTAGACACTCGATGCTTCACTCCATAAGTCTTGAGAATGTTCTCCATGAGCTTATTTATGAAGTGACTACCCCCATCACTTACCAACACTCTAGGTATTCCAAATCTTGTGAAGATATGCTTCTTTAGAAACCCCATGACCACTCTAGCATCACTTGTTCTTGAAGGTATGGCCTCAACCTGTTTCGAGACATAGTCGACCGCCAATAGGATGTATAGGAATCCATTAGATTGAGGAAATGGTCCCATGAAATCGATGCCCCACACATCAAATATCTCCACTTCTTGAAAGCTCTTAAGGGGCATCTCATCCCACTTGGAGATTCCTCCCATCCTTTGACACCGATCACAACCCTCTACAAATTTCTTACAACTCTTGAACAAAAATGGCCAATACAACCCCGATTATAAGACTTTTGCAGCGGTCTTTTGAGCTCCAAAATGGCCTCCACTAGGTGAAGAGTGGCAAAACTCCAACACACTATTCCATTCGTCCTCGGGCACACATCTTCGCACAAGAGAATCATTACACATCTTGTACAAGAATGGATCATCCCACAAGTAATTTTTAACATCATGAAAGAACTTCTTGGATTGATACTTATTAAGCTCATAAGGCCTCCTTCCACTAGCCAAGTAATTCACATAGTCTGCATACCACGGGCTTCCTTCTTGCTCCACTAAAGCCTCAATTTGATAGCAATCACACTCCAAGATTTCTTCATCGGGAAAAACCTCCTTGATTAACTCATAAGTACTTTCACAATGCTCCCTCGACTCTAACATTGAAAGATGGTCGGCTATCACATTCTCCGTGCCCTTCTTATCTCTCACTTCAATATCAAATTCTTGAAGAAGTAGTACCCATCTTATCACCCTTGGCTTTGCATCCTTCTTTGCCATGAGATACTTGATAGCGGCATGGTCGGTGTATACAATAGTCTTCGTTCCTACCAAATAAGGACGAAATTTATCAAATGCGTATACTACCGCCAAGAACTCTTTTTCGGTAGTAGTGTAGTTCCTTTGAGCCGCATCAAATGTCTTGCTTGCATAGTAAATGGCTCGAAATTTTTTCTCTCTTAGTTGCCCCAAAACCACTCCAAGAGCTACATCACTTGCATCACACATCAATATAAATGGCTCCTTCCAATCGGGGGTGATCAAGATGGGTGATGAAATCAAAGCTTCCTTTAGCACCTGAAAAGCATTTAAACAATTATCATCAAACTTAAATGGCACATCTTTTTCAAGGAGATGAGATAGAGGTTTAGAAAATGAAGAAAAATCCTTGATGAATCTATGATAGAACCCGGCATGACCAAGGAACGATCGTACTCCCTTCTCATTTGTTGGCGGTGGAAGCTTCTCTATAGCAACAACTTTGGCTCGGTCAACTTGCAATCCCTTTGAAGAGATGTGATGTCCAAGTACAATGCCATCATTTACCATGAAGTGGCACTTCTCCCAATTCAACACTAAATTAGTGTCTTGACATCGCTTCAAAACAATAGCAAGGTTAGACAAACAAATATCAAAAGAAGAACCAAACACCGAAAAGTCATCCATGAACACTTCCATTATATTCTCAATTAATCCTTCAAAGATTGCCATCATACACCTTTGAAAGGTGGCCGGTGCATTACAAAGTCCAAATGGCAATCTTCGAAAAGCAAATATTCCATAAGGACAAGTGAAAGCGGTCTTTTCTTAGTCTTCGGGTGCTATGAGAATTTGGTTATACCCGGAATACCCATCAAGAAAGCAATAAAACTCATACCCGGCCAACCTATCCAACATTTGATCAAAGAAAGGTAAGGGGAAGTGATCTTTACGTGTGTTTTCATTAAGATTCCTATAATCAACACACACACGCCACCCCGTCACCGTCCTAGTGGCTATGGTCTCATCTTTCTCGGTCTTCACTATAGTCATACCCCTTTTTTAGATACTAAATGCAACGGGCTCACATAAGGGCTATCACTAATAGGAAAAATCATATCGGAGTCTAACCACTTAAGAACCTCTTTTTTTACCACTTCTTGCATGATAGGATTAAGTCTTCTTTGGTTTTGAACACAAGCTTTCCCTTCATCCTCAAGCCTTATCTTATGCATGCAAATTGTTGGGCTAATCCCCTTCAAATCATCAATACACCAACCAATAGCCGACTTATGCTCTTTAAGGACATTAAGCAATTTATCAAGTTGACTAGAGGTTAGAGATGATGATACAATTACCGGATATGTCTCACTTTCACCAAGGTAGGCATAAGTAAGATGATCGGGTAGAGGCTTCAACTCCACCTTCTTTTCCTTTTTCTCTTCTTGCTCGAGTGGATCTCTAAGTGGTAAGAACTTTTCATTTCCCCTTGAGATGGTGGCTGCAACCTCTTGAGATTCACTACAATCACCTAGATCAAGCAAACAATTAATTAATTCTTCATTTAAATCAAGAGAAGTAGTAGAAATATTAGAAAGAGATAGAGAATTGCTCAAGCAAAGTTCAAGTGGATCCTTGGTTACAATGGAAGGCCAACTCTCCTCGACACTTCCCTTTACAACATCCACATTTTTACATTCTTCATCATTCATTGGATATTGCATGGCCTTGTGTAGAGAGAATACCACTTCCTCATCATTAACTCTCAACTTCAATTCTCCTTTGTAGACATCAATAAGAGCTCTCCCGGTAGCAAGAAACGGTCTCCCAAAAATCAATGGCACATTTTCATCCTCTTCCATATCTAGAACAACAAAATCCACCGGAAAGACGAACTTATCAACTTTTACCAACACATCTTCAACTACTCCTTTTGGATGTGTCATAGATCGATCCGCCAATTGAAGTGTGATGGAAGTTGGCTTTACTTCACCTAACCCAAGCTTCTTGAATATGGAGAGAGGCATTAGATTAATGCTTGCACCGAGGTCACAAAGAGCCTTGTTCTTCTTGTTCTTTCCAATTTCACATGGTATAATGAAACTACCCGGATCCTTCAATTTTTGAGGAAGTTTCCGTTGTAGAATGGCACTACACTCTTCGGTTAGATTAACCGTTTCATTGTCCACAAGACTTCTTTTCTTTCCCATGATGTCCTTCAAGAAACGAGCATAATGAGGCATTTGATCCAAAGCATCGGCGAAAGGGATATTGATTTGAATCTTCTTGAAGATTTCAAGAAACTTTTTGAACATCTCATCCAAACCCTTCTTCAAGAACCTTTGAGGAAAAGGAACCGGTACTTGAGTCTTGGGTATTCCCCAACTATCTCTTTCAACTTCAACTTCCTTTTCTCTTAACTCCTTTGCCTTCTTCCACTTTGGAATTCTCTCTATTTTCTCTTCTTTTTTCTTTTGCTCAACAATTTCTTCTTTCTTGCTTACTTCCTCTATTTCAATATCTTCTTGCACCAACCCTTCTTCAACCTTTCTTTCCACTTCCCTTTCAATGACAATACTATCTTCTTTAGGCATAGGAGGTTCCTCATACTATTTTCTACTTCTAAGAGTGATAACTTTGCAATCTTCTTTAGGATTAGTTACCGTGGTAGATGGAAACTTGCCTTGTTGGTGTTGAGATCCCACGGAAGAAGCAATTTGACCTATTTAATACTCAAAAGCTCTCATCCTATTGTCGGATTTCTTTTCATTTTCCTCCATTCTAGCCTCAATCTTTGCATCTCTTTTTTCCATGTAAGCCCTTGTATCTTTCATGAATGCTAACAATGTATCCTCCAATGATGACTTACCCTCTCCATTTGGCGGCTTAGCACTCGGATCGAATCCCGGAGGAAATAACATGGCTGCTTGAGGATTAGAGTAAGAAAGATTTTCATGCTTCCTCGGAGCTTGATAATTTCTACTTGATTGATTGAAATTGCTTCCCCGAGTTTGTCGTTGATATCCTCCTTGAAAATTACCTTGATTAGAAGGATAATTACCTTGAAAATTCCCATGATGATGGAAATTCCCTTGGTAATTTCTCCTATCTAAATAGGCAACATCCTCTACACTTTGCATAACATTGCTCTCATCATTCACCATAGAACTTGTGCTTCCCCCTTGACTTACTCCTTGAGTGATCAAATTCAATTGCTTTGTTAAAGCTTGAATGCTCTCATTGAATTCTTTCATTCCTTCATTTTGAAATACATCACTCTTCACTTTGTTCACACTCTCCACTTTTGCTACCTTTCCAAATGCATAACCTCCCATTACTCGCTCGGAAGGCCATTGATAAGCATTCATCGCAATGTCTTCAAAAATATCCATGGCTTTCATAGCATCCACTCCAAATATAGACCCTCCTGATGAGGCATCTACATGCATCCGATGTTGTCCACTCAACCCTTGATAAAAGAAAGCTACTTGTTGATTCTCATGAAAATCATGTTGAGGACACTTTCGGAGCATCTCTTTGTAGCGTTCCCATGCTTCATAAAAATTTTTATCCGGAAGTTGCCTAAATTGAGTGATAAGGCTTTTCAATTGGAGAGTCTTTGAAGGAGGAAAGTATTTGTTTAGGAACCTTCGCTCAAGATCTTCCCATGTATTACAACTTCCCAAAGGAATTATATTGTACCATGCTTTAGCCTTGTCTCTTAAAGAAAAAGAGAACAACCTCATTCGAATAGCATCTTCCGACACTCCCTTCATCTTGACGGTATTTGCAACCTCCAAGAAAGTCAATAGATGAGTGTTCGGGTCTTCAAGAGGACCTCCCCCAAACTGATTTGCTTTGACCATGCTGATCAATTCGGTCTTAATTTTATAATCATTGGCTTGAACCGGAGGAACCATATTATGCACGGCTCTCGGTTGGAAGTAATCCCGAATTGCTCTAGGCCTTGGCAACTCTTGTTGTTGAAATATCCTTTGAGCTTCTTGATTGGCAAGCAATTGCATATACTCTTGATTTTGAGCAAAGAAATTCCTCATTATCTCCGCTTGATTCTCTTGCACTCCTTCTTGTACCCCCCTTTGATCTTGTAAAGGATCTTGGGGTGGGTCATAATTAACATTGTCTCCCCATTGATTCTCCATTTTTGTTCCTTTTCTAGCTCTCCGTCTCTCTCGCTTCCTTTGTCGCGCGGTCTTTTCTATCTCCAAATTCAAAGGAATGATCGATTGATTTCCCTTTGATCTTGTGATCATAAAACACCTACGAAAATTCAAAGAGTGAGACCACAAACAACAATAGTAAACAAAGTAAAAATAAAATAAAAAGTATCCTTATCAAGAACAACTAAAACAATAACACAGTACTCCACTAGTCCGTCAAACTCCCCTTTGGCAATGGCGCCATTTTCTTGTTTGCCTATTTTTGTAGCACTCACGAGCAAGAATACTCGATCGTTGTAGTAGTATATCCCAAGAAAAATTATCAATCCACAAAGGAGTTATGTTCGGACTAGCAAAATACGCGAGTTCATGTTCATGTTGTTTTTGTAAAGATGATCGGAGGTTTTGAGATTGATTAACCACTTAAGCAAGTAGCAAGTAAATAAAAGAGCGAATAGGAGAAATGACAAGTAAAGATGAATAACAAGTAAAGAAAATGGGTGCTAAAGTTCAAGTATGGAAAAACATGGGATTAGAAACATCCAAGCACACTCGATTCATATTATCATGCAAAAGGAATTCAACTCAATTGATGTAGACTAAGGGTGATCACGATTGTATCCTAAGCTCCCTTTCGGGTTACAAAGGTTGTTGATCCATTTTAGACTCCCAAAAGCACTTAAGATCAAAGCCCAATATTAACCCCTTCTATCTAGGTACTAGTTAGAGTAAACTCTCCCTTTTTGTGTACTAAGGCCAACGAATGGATTGGTTCCCCTCATCGAATTCAAATATCCTTTCGGTCAAACCCAAACTCAATGTCTAATCATGCCTTCCTAATACTATAGAGGGTCATTTCCGTCTCACTCCAAGCAATACATACATGAACATTATAATAGCATTTTGATTAGCCATAATATAGTGGGCATGACCAATTAAAGAAATTATCGAACCACAGGGAGGAAGGAACTAGAGTTTAAGCGATCTCATATTTGTCATAGTTTTATAGAGATGATCAAGAAGGGAAGATAATCAAGAAATGACAATAAAATAAAAGGATAGATGAATGGGAGATGGATGAATGAGGCAAGTAGATAGAGATGAGATTAACAATACTTAAAGCATGGAAAATCTAGGTATCATGCAATGAATTCATATGTGTCATGGGAAAAAGGCTAAGGGTCAACACTAAGATCACCTAAACTCCCTCTCGGAATGAATAGGATATGGAATGACATTCATTGGACTGGTTCTCACTCAAACAATTCCAACTAGGTACTAAGCTTGAAATGAGAGTCCCTTCACATAATCTATTGACTTCTCAATCTAATAAATGATATGTTCTACCAAAGGGTTCTAAACTATGAAGGACTTCTCAATCTCTTCACAATCTATAATGCACATGAAGTGTTTGATGAAATGATTCACTTAATTATCCTAAATATGCAATTGACTTCTCAATCTAATCACATGCTTAAAACAATTAAACACACAAATCATCATAAACCTCAAGATCTAAAGCATCAATGATAGAAAATCAATTAACTCAATCAACATAATCATTCAATTGCAAAATACCAAAAATTATCCAACACAATTCATATTGCTAATCTCACAAGGGAGATTAGCCTCTCATATCCATAAGAAAATTAACATAGACATTAAATTCCTTACAAAACATGATAAACAATAGGTTTCAATACAAAGTTTAGATGAAAACTCCCTTGGATGTCTCCAATGGTGATCTTCTTCTTCTCCTTGCAATTCACCTCTCTTCCTTGCTTCTCTACTACTTGGATGGAGGATGTGATGGTTGGATCAAGGTAGATCTAAAGGATGAAGAATGGATGAAGGTGAAGGTGAAGAATAGAGGAAATGGTGTGTGAGGTGTGTAGGAGTGAAACCCTCGCCCAAAACTGATCAAATATTGAATTATTGGGTATTTATACCCCTTGGGAAGCTTCTAGAAGGATTTTGATTTTTAGCAGGAATTTACACAGCACGAGTCGTGCTCGGCAACACGGCCATAAGGTGGCCGTGTTGTATAAACTGATGCTCTCGCACGGCCATTCTGGATAGGCCCGTGTTAGCAACACGAGTCGTGTGCTGCGACACGACTCGTGCTCCCGACACGGCCAGTCGTGTTGCTGCTGCCCTGTTTCCTTCACTGTTTTGGCTCGTTCTCCCTCGTTTCAACTCCGAATTGAGATCCGCTTTTTCCTACATCTTCCTTATCATATCTAGCATCCAATAAAAAGTGAAAATCATAGGTTTAAGCTCATTCACACACATTTCAATAAAAACACAAAACATAACCAAATAACACATAAAATACGGATAAAATCATACGAAAAGACATACCAAAAGACACTAAAATTTAGGTGAAAATAGCGCCAATCAACTAGCATATTATATTTTTAAACTTTATAATTAATATTTTTTTATATTTTTTATATAGAAAATATTATTATGTGATATTTTTTTAATCTTCTAATGTAAATAAATTGATATTCTATGTATTCATGGATATTTTTAAATAAAATATAAATCAATTAAATTAAATATTAATTTATGCACTTTATCTTTTAAATATATAGATTATTTCCTTTTATTTTGGATTTGACAAAACTAATAAGAATCAATTTTACTATTATATATATGTTTTAAATGTCTTAATTAATTTAATATTTATTTTTATTATATAATTAATGTAAAATAAAGAAATTAATAAAATATATTTAATCATTAATGCTTAATCTATGAGAAGAACAACACATAAAAAATTTTTCATAATTAAATGCGATATAATATTGATAAGTAAATCATTAAATTACACAAAGTAAAATTTAAGAAAATAAAATAAATACCAACCAATAAAAAATGCAAATCATTCTGGTTATGACACATATATTTTTACAAAAATTTATTTTAGGAAACTACTTCCTAATTTTATACATACATATATATATATATATATATATATATATATATATATTTATATAGAGTACGCTGTTATAAATAACTTTTTAAAAGTATGAGGTGTCTCGACATGATTAATTGTCGTTTATTTTTTGTTTTACTATCACATATATAATCTTTCTACTTTTATTTATTTATTTATTTATTATTATTATTATTATTATTATTATTCATGTATATCTTTAAATCATAATATAAATCTATAAATCAAATATCACCTTTAATCATATTTTTTTTATTGGTTAAGAATGGATAATTAATACAATATATCCAATTTACTATTATTATTATTCATATATATCTTCAAATTAAATATCACCTTTAATATTTTTTACCTTTAAAGTATGTATATTTATAAAATAAATACTACATTTAATTATATTTTTTGATTGGTTATAATAATTCATCCGCATATTACGCGGCAATCAAAACTCATATATATATATATATATATATATATATATATATATATAGATAACACTAATAGAGTTACACATTAAAATATTACTATTTTTCAACCCATTACATATTAAATATAATATTTCTTAATGTTCATGCAAACAGTAATTAATGCTATAACATTCGTAGGATGGGTGAATACTAACAACGTAAAATTCAAGTTGTTATATTAAAAAATTATTAACTAATAATTATATAACACATGATATAATTTAAATAAAAAATAAAAAATAAATAATATTGTGATAATCTATTTATGTGCAACGCGGGTCAAAAGCTAGTATTAATTGAAGAACATAATTATTGAAGAAATTGCATGTGGCCCATGAATTTTATTAATTTTGTGGCACAATTGATAACCTTGGTTTATTTCTAAAAATTATATTAGTAATTAATTTCTTATATTATATTTTAGGGTTAATAATTTGGCTTGAGTACATGCATAAATAGTATTTCAAAATTCGATTCCACATAAAATTGATTTCGAGCTACACTCTCTTAATTTTTCTGGTTTTTCCCAACATTTTGATCTACAAACACAGTCAGCGTGTAGAATATATCCAACAAAGTGTATTTACTATTTTAAAAATAAAAGTAATGCTCTTTTTAAAAACAAATATTAAATTTGATCCTGTAACTTTAGATAAATCTAATTTTACTCCTATAAGTTTTATTCTTTCAATTTTAGTCTTTTTGCAAAAATAATTTAAAACTTACAGGACTCGAAAAGTCCTATAAGTTCTTGCAAGTCTAGTAAGTTTTGCAAAAAAAAATATTTGTAAGACTAAAATTAGAGTTAAATGGGGTGCATTTGGGACACCGGTGCACCTAGTTAATATAAACCGTTAGATGAAAAAACCACCCCATAACCACCATTAGATCAAGCAAAATAATTAAAATTTAAAAAAAATAAAAATAATCATACCCTAAAAAACTACCCATTAACCACTGCACTACAGAATAACCCCTAAAATTGATAAAGTGAAAAGTTATAAAACTAAAATTGATACTAAATGATTAAAATTGAAAAAGTAAAATGTTATTGAACCAAAATTGAATTCTATGAAAATGGCAGGACTAAAATTGATTATAAATATATGACGAGATAATATCAGTTATAGTCCTTGATTTTTATAGATGCCAATTTAAGACTTTTTTTTTTTTTCCTCTTTCAATTTTAGTCCTGTCATGAGGTGGCAGGAAACTCAAATAAGCAAGACTCTCCACTACATGTACATATTTGGACTAGAAGAAAGAAAAACAAAATGCGAGGAATTTACGTGATTCGGGGGGAGATTTATTATTGCTATAATGATGCTGAGGTGATTACATATTGAATAAACCAGCAAACCAAAAGCTATATATACAAATATATAATAACTGGAAGATATATGACTAGTGTGCAGCTGCGACTTTGAGCTGCTAAACGGTTGCAAATGGATAATTACTTATAACTTATCCCTAACCATCCACTACAAACCCCACTATCAACCTGTATACCAACTTGCCTGATTCATGATTGAATATGATCCTCATATTCTTGTAACTCACGCTACACCCGTTTCACTCATGCAACACAACCAAGAACAATCTAACACTCTTACCAACCATCATATGACACATTAATATGAGGTTTTCCATCACAAGTCCTTTGTATCAATTTAGTCCTATAACTTTTGAATTTTCAATTTTGATCCTTAAAAAAAAATAAAAAGACTTTCAAGTCTTGTAAATTTTAAAAAAGATTAAAATTGATAATATATAAAAATGTAATTTAAACAAAATTAATATTAAAGAACTAAAATAAAAAGGATACTCTCTTGTGACACGGATTGTGAGACGGGTCAACCCTTGTTAAAATATATTGTTATATAGATAAAGTATGCTTATTGATATTTAAAGCATGTTTGTAGTTAATTGTACTATAACACTTTAAAAACATACTTTAATTCATTATTAATCATACTTTAAAAATACATACTTTAACTACGTATTAACATACTTTACCTTTATAACGAGCATATTTTAACAACGAGTCGACTTATTTCACATAATTATCGTCACGACAAACTTTCTCAAATAAAAAATGTAAAACGTTATAGATTCGAAATTAAATTCTATCGAAATTATATAATGGGTTAATTAATAGTAAGTACAATTTATATATTTAAATTACTAGATACACAAAGTAAATTATACTACTTATCAATACAAATTGAATGCATAAAATACCATTTTTATCCCTATTTTAATTATATTCAAATACTAATTTAAAGATATGATGCAAAAAGATAATGTGTCCCACTAATTTCTTTGTAAAAATAGATGGGAGATAACGCATATTATATTAATGTGATCAGCATCAACGTCTGAATACATTGCATACAAATATTTCTGAATACATGATACATTACCTACAACTAATTCTGAATATATTGCATATAACTATTTCTGAATACATTTAGCTATTTTGTATTGTGATTATTAATGATTAATTTGCCATTGTATTAAAAAAAATTATTTTAATAACACGTAGCCTCGGTAACTCGGATTCGCCCTCTGATCACATTCACATTGTTTATCTATTTAGAAATGTTTATGTTCAAATATATTTTTGTATATTTGTATTCAGAAATTTTATGTTCAAATTTTATATATCAATATATTTTTTTTAATATATTTGTGTTCAAAAATTATATATTTTGTGTTCAGAAGTTTACTTAATTTGTTGATGTTAATAATTTATGTATTTAAAAATATTTATTTTTAATATATTTGTGTTCAGAAATTATATATTTTGTATTCAAAAATTAACTTACATATAATCTACGGATGTATAGGGTAACATAAATATATACTCCCTCCGTCCCAAGAAAGTTTGCACCCTCTTTCCGGCATGGAAATTAAGAAAGTGATAAATTTAGGGGAATTATGATATTTTTGGTAATAAATAAATGATAAAGTATGTTAGATGTGTTATGTAAGAGTAGTTTTTTTGTAAATAAAGCGTATTGAGAATGGTGATTGTGTTTGACTTTTTACTTTTTTAGGAATGTGCAAATTTTTGTAGGACAACCCAAAATGAAAAGTGTACCATTTGAAATGGGACGGAATGAATACATATTTTATCTATACGTGATATATTTAGGGGTGATTGAGATTTTTTATAAAATAATTTTATAGTAGTAGTAATAAAATATGTATTATATATCTACTAGCCAGTAATATTATAGTATATATATCTTCTAGTAGATAGTAATAAATCCTTAGGGTTATATAATTAAAATTGATAAGTTTCTCATTTATTTTATGAGAGTAAAATTGCAATCGAAAATACTACTTGATAAAAATAGAATAGCCGTAAATAAAGCAGCAATGGGGCGAGATAGACGGTTTGGAGAGTGGAGGCGAAGCAGAGGCCTAAAACACATGAGAAATAACTCCCGACAATGGAGTGGCTCTAGCTGCTCTTTCCGACATCTTACGCAACGCAACCCACTTTTGTAAGGATTTTCCCTTTTTTTTTAAAAAAAAAAAAATTAATTTTGACCTATTAATTTGGTTATCTACCGTTTCATTTAATTTGCATTATTGTGGTTGCTTGACAGAATTTCGCATTGTTTCTGTGAATTTTACCCTAGGTATTGCTTGATTGATCCTGTTATATACGTGTACGTGAAAGGGAAATAGAGGAGGTATATGAGCATCTTTTTTGTTGAATGTGAAATTTAATATTAATAATACAGAATTTCATGAGACCATATTGTAGTTAATTTATCTACATTTTTGTTGATTTGAGAGTGGAATTGAAATAGGAGGGATTTCTTGGCTGATGTTTTATCCTTTTGGAACTACATGTTTTTGTTGGATGCATATACATAATTTGTAGCTTGGTTCAAATTCGGGAATGGGAATGAGAATGGCTGTCATTGAGGGGTCAATTGTGATGGGAGTAGTTATGATATTGAAGGGTAGTGAAACAATCGAAATCATCAATGAATTTTGATTCCTAAACCTCTATATCAAGCATGAATTGATAATCGGCAACCAACTTTTTTCCGTCCTCATTACCCACTTGCATCACCCTTTACCAAACACCCCTTAATTCTAAATATTTTTGATGAATTTAGGGATTATTGGATATGGAAATGATTCAAACGCTATAAGTCGTATTCGCCTTATGTTTAGTAATTTTGGGTAAAGGACTAGAAATAGAGGGAACATTAGCAAAAATGTAAATGAAAATTTGCTTATTCACATTCAAGTATGTAATTGTGCATATATATATTTACAACATTGGTATATAGCATACTAAATATAGTTAATGTGCACGCTCCCGCGAATGGCGTATTAAACCAAAAGCAGTGGCATTATTGAGCAGTTGCAATCAGCTCCTTGTCCAATACTGATCTATAGTTTATTGAACATTGGGATAAGATTTTTATTAGTGGCTCTATATGTTTATAGTTCAAGTGCCCCTTTAAGACCGAATATGTTTCTTTTTTCCTTAGTTTTCTTAGGTTGGTAACTTGTGAGCAGTGGCCCAAAATCTAGAATATTATAAGTGGTTATTGTTAATTTTTTTTGGTGTTTAACTTTACAAGATAGAAGAAAATGGGGAGGGACATTGCCGGGTTACGCTTTGACAAGAAGCCAAGTGTAGTTAATGTCAAGTCAAATGACATGACCAGTAATGATGTAGCTCATGTTTCTCCGAAAACCTTAGCAGAAGAGGATGAAACGAAGAATTCTGAACCTGATGATCACGAGGAAGATATGCTAGAGGTGACTGTTAATTACAAGCATTTAAAAGAAAAGGATGTACTTAAGAGAGTTTGAATCAAATTTACATTATCATTGACATTGTTACTAAATGAAAAGGTTCACATGCAACTCATATCCTACTTTGAGATGCGTCTCGCATTGATTGATGTAGCTCTGTAATTCTTATGACGTGACGACTCTGATACTAAATAATGAGATCAGGAGTACTTGCTTGAGCTTGTTTGCAACACCTCTTAGATAGATTTTCTTTGATTTACTGCAAATTTAATATGTTACTGATAATGGAGATATTTATTCCAGTCGAACTCTTCTTCGATGTCATCAAAAGCTCAACAGTTTCACAACGAAGAATCTTATGATGATGACTGTTCCTCAGGTTCCTCGTATCCTTAGCCCGAGTTTTGCATCTTCTGTTTTCAGTTTTTTCTTTCCTTGGGTGCCATTATGTCTGAGTTTCTCTTGAAATTGAAATTAGCCTTAAACATTCATAGTACTTCAACATCAGGACAATCAAATAAATTTAAAGTAACAGTACCCGTTGCTCCAAAATTCATTTGCGAGGAACGTTTAGAGAGACGTAAGGAGGTACTTTAAGTTCTTTCTGAAGGAGGTTTTTACAAGAACATATCATCATTTCTTTTCTTTTTCATACAGCAATTGTTTTCTTACGACGTCTGCTTTGCCACATTTTTTTTAGTACTATGCCAAGTTGGAAGAAAAACACAAGGCTTTGGAGAGAGAGAAACTCGAACGTGAAGCTAGAATCAAGGTGCTACATGTCAGGCTTTTCCTCTTTGTATATGTCACCTCGTTCTACATCTGAAAATAACGTATTCAGGAAGAAGAACAAGCAGCTGTGAAACAGCTTAGGAAGAGCATGGTGTACAAAGCAAATCCGATTCCTAGTTTTTATCGCGAAGGGGCTCCCCCAAAGGCCGAGCTAAAGAAGGTAACAAACGACTTTTTAAAACTTTGATTGGCTCTGAACTCTTGAAATCCAAATACTCCCTCCGTTCCACACGGATTTAGATGAAATTTTTATTTTCATTGGAAGGAAAATATCAAAATTCGTCCTTTAAGTATGGTTGGTTCCAATTTTAGTCATTTTTATCCAAATTTAGTTCTTTTATTTTTTCCCCAAATTTTGGATAAAAAATGGACAAATTCTGATGTAGAGGCTAAATTTGGACAAAAAACTAAATTTGATAAAAGGAGTAAATTTGGACAAAAATGACCAAAATCGAAAAAAAATAAATGACCAAATTTGAGAACTGCAATTTAAAAAGGACTAAAATTAAAATTGGTCATACTTAAAGGACGAATTTTGATATTTTACAAATTGGAATTGTAATATTTGATTAGCTTCACCTTGTTTTAATGTATTTTAAACGAGCTTTTGTTATTATGAACTAGAACTCATATGTAAGGCCATATTAATCAATTTACACCTAATTAATGTGTTGAATGAGGAAATGAGTTTATCTATAACGTGGAACGGAAAAAAAAAAAAAAGGAAAATGAATTTATCTTAGCTGTTCGGAGGGAGTATAAATCCTGTAACTCATGCAGTTTCTTGATAAAGAATCTTTCGATTCTTTAATGATCAAAACTGTTAAATAGTCCTGGTTTGATGCAGATTCCTGTCACACGAGCTAAATCTCCCAAGCTTACCCGGAGAAGGAGTTGTGGTGATGCTGGAAAAAGTACTTCGGAAGACGAGTCGAGACGTGGTGAACAAGAAACTCGTCGCAGCGTCGGCGTTCACAGAGAATGTAAAAACTCTAATGTTACTTCGAAAGGTAAGAATCGAATCACCTCAAAAAAATCAAATGAAAATACGAAAGGCGTCAACAAGGATGATCAAGTTGAGGAAGATCATCAAGAAAACCAGAAGGATGAGGATGATGTTGAGTCATGAATAATTTTAATCTGATTCTAATGATAGTTTCAGTTATTACCATCTAGTGTGGAATTTAATTGGTTGATCGAAATGTTGTCTGATAATTTGATTTTATTGTCTAAATTTTATGTAATTATAATGCTTCTTGTATTCCACATTTGAAAAGTACTTTATCCTATTCAAACGAAAATTTGTCATGTTATTGTAGCTAAAGAGAGGGGTAAAAAAATAACTGGACTTTGCGTTATTAACTACTCCTCAGTTTAAGTGTCTTATTTTCCATTTTTGTTCATTCAACAGTAAATGTCTTACTCCATAAATGAACTTCACATGAATATATATATATATATATATATATATATATATATATATATATATATATATATATATATATATATATATATATAATCTCAAAATAGATCTTAATTTCAAATTTACCATCCTCAGTTAAAATACATAAAATACTTTATATTTATTAAAGTTAAATTCATTTTTTACCCTATAACTAAGTAAAATTTTGATTTTTACCCAAAAAAAGATAAGTAGTTTAATTTTGCCCTATAACTAATGAATTGTTTCAATTTTTGCCCAATTTCCGCCTGAAAATGCAAATTTCGCCGGAATTCATCACGTCATGCTCAATTCCGATTGGTCAATCCAACGTGGCAATTTTGACTTTTTTTGAGCCAATAAAATTGACACGTCACCTCCTATAAAATTTAAATTTATTTTTCTTTTCCACATCACATATAATATTAAAATTAAATGTATAACACAAAATATATATTTAATAAATCTTTTAATCCATTATTAAACAGAAAATACAAATCAAAATAGAAAACGATGCACAACTTGAAGATCCACTTATTAACAACGTCTGGGGATAGCGGCGTCGCTTAAGGCTAATTGGGAGTAGATTCACAATTTTCCGGCAGGCACTTGCACCGATGCGCGACTGATGGCGAAAATCTCCGGCGACTTGTGGTGTGGTGGTGATTTCTGCTCTGGAAGAATTTTGACGGTGGTTGATGGCTGTGGGAGCAATTTTAGTCGACAGGTGTCTTCCAGATAGAAGAGCGGAGGCGCATTCTCTAGCTGAACTCTGGATCGGCGTCTTTTCGGCAGCAAATCTTACGACATTTTTTGGCGATAGAAGAGGGTTCCGACGTGGCTTATACACCTGTGGGCAACAATTTTAGTCTACGGGTGGCTTCGGCGAGGAGAGCGGAGGCGCATTCCCCAGCTTAACTTTGGATCGGCATCTATTCCGGTAGCAGAGCTTGCGACTTCTCTCGGCGATTGAAGAGGGTTCCGACGTGGCTTTGACAGTTGTGGGCAGCAATTTTAGTTCGACGGGTGGCTTTTGGCGAGAGGAGAGCGGAATCGCATTTTCCAGCTGAACTCTGGATTGGAGACTTTTTCGGGCAGCGGAGCTTGCCACAGTTTTGGCAATGGAAGAAGGCGATGACGTGTCAGAGACTCTCAGTTTTTTATTTTATTTTCCGTCGGAAAAATAATAAATAGGTGGAAGGTGATGTGTCAATTTTATTGGCTAAAAGAGTCAAAATTGTCACGTCGGATTGACCAACCGGAATTGAGCATGACGTGGTGAGTTCCGGCGAAATTTGTATTTTCCAGCGGAAATTGGGCAAAATTTCAAATAATTTGTTAGTTATATGGCAAAATTGAATCACTTATCTTTTTTAGGGCAAAAATCGAAGTTTTGTTTATTTATAGGGCAAAAAATAAATTTAACTCATATTTATAAGTACATAAAAAGACTGCACTACCTCTCCAAATCAATAAAGTTGATCAAAAAATTTTTTCTTAGACTCCGTGTTTACAGTAACTTAGACACTTATTATGAGTTAAAATCATTTTTGGTCCCATAACTATAAGGAATTTTTTATTCTATCCCAAAAAAGATAAAAATTTTAATTTCGTCTCGTAACTCCTGAAATTGATCAATTTTGGTCCCAAAGTTGCTGCAACCCCATTTTTTGGCCGGGAATTTGCACGTGGCACGTGATCACCAAAGGCATCCTTCCCCGCACCGAAAAATCCTGCGGCCTCCGCTGGGTTAACAAACTCCGACCCGACTTGAAGACGTAAGTCTATTTCCCCGCCGCTCTTCTAATTGCCTTTGCTATTTCCTGAGTTTTACACTCCCCCGTTTTTGTGTGAGAGAGAGAGAGATTAGATAAAATGAGGAAACACTGTTGGATTTGCGTTTGCTGATCTTTTCATTTGGTTAAAATGCGTACAATTTTGAGGTTTTAAAAAATGACAGCTTTTCCTGGTGTTAGTTTCTTTGCCACCGATCCTGTTATTTTTGGTTTTTTAATTTCGCTTTCTTTGGATGTTCTTGTTGGGGGAAAGAGAGAGATGATTAATTGGATTGATATATTAAGTTTGTTGGTTTTAAGTTGATCAGAAAAAGGCTTGATTTTTATCCCTCTGTTGGTTGCTAATTTGTGAGATGAGATGCAGGGGGTGAAGTTCTTGGCAGAGGAGGAGAGAACAGTAATCGATCTGCAAGCACAATTTGGCAACAAATGGGCCAAAATCTCTACGTACTTGCCCAGAAGAACCGACAACGACGTCAAGAATTTCTGGAGCAGCAGGCAGGAAAGACTCGCCAGGATTTTGCACTCTCCTTCACCATCATTTTGTTTATAATTACCTTGCTGGAAAGCTCCAATTTTGGTGATCACATGCGGCGCACGTGCAAATTACCGGCCAAAAAATGGGGTTTCGGCGACTTTAGGATCAAAATTGGCTAATTTCATGAGTTATGAGATGAAATTGAATTTTTTATTTCTTTTGGGACATAATTAAAAATTTCATATAGTTATGGGAAAAAATGATTTTAACTCCATTTATCTTGGAAAGGAGAGTATAATATACACTCCTGAGTTAAATTCATTTTTGGTCCCACAGGAATTGGGTTCGTCGATTTCAGTCCCAAGATACTTTTTTTAATTTAGTCCCGTAACTATGTTATTTGATCGATTTATGGCCAATTCCTGCCGAATCCCAATTTCTACCGGAAAAAGCTCACGTGTGGCGCAAGTGACCGCACGATTTGGGGGAATTCGACGACCTGATCACACGTGGCAGTTAGATGAAATCTGGGCTGTTGAATTCGCCACGTCAATGCTGATTTTGAAAAAAAAAAAGAAAAATTAGATTTTTAGCCTAACACTCCTCCCCAGCTGCTCGCTTCTCCATGCTATTCAAGTACAGGTTGGGTACCTTCATGGCTGACACTTTCTCCTCCTCCCGTGCCAACGCTCATCTTGAGAGGAAATTTGCAGCATTGATTTGGGCTGGCTATCCAGCGGTGTTTCCCCAAAGCGACTACCCTTTCCCGACGGCTTAAACAAGCTCTCCACGTTGTATCTTTATCACCGCTGATGACATCGGAAGCTGACCGCCGGATTTGCAGCGGCTGTTGCCTTCTGCCATGGCAGGTTCCGACTGTTTCGCCGATGTCTGTTCGCTTCTACGCTGATGACATTCATGTCCGACAGTCACGTCACCGAAATCTCAACACACTACGAGTTTGAAGGACCTGCCCTCACGACGAACTCATCCAATATCAGTTGCGATTTCTCTTGGCAAGTAGCTTCTGCCGGCGCTATTTTCGGTGTTGCTTGTCTTCGTCTGCTCCCAGCCGGCTGCAGCTGGGGTGGAGTGTAGGCTAAAAATCTGATTTTTATTTTTTTCCAAATCAGCTTTGACTTGGCGAATTCAACAGCCCAGATTTCATCTAGCTGCCATGTTAGATCAGATCGCCGGATTCTCCAAAATCGTGCGGTCACGTACGCTGCACGTGGGCTTTTTCTGGCAAAAATTGGAATTTCAGCGGAAATTGGCCATAAATCGATCAAATAACATAGTTACGGGACTAAATTGAAAAAATATCTATCTTGGGACTGAAATCGACGAACCCAATTCCTGTGGGACCAAAAATAAATTTAACTCTACACTCCTTCATATCTTTTTAATGTATCCATTAAGAGTATTATTATTTTATTTGTATTATATAGTTGTATTAGAGTGTGCAAATCTAATATTTAGTTGTAATTAGATGTGTGTGTGTCTCGTATTTTCCAAAAGAGAAAATTGGTAGTTTATAAAGAGAGAACGGGGAGTACTTAAATTGGAATTGTTTTTACGGCTCAAAGAGAGTGAGTCGTGTTTGTAAATCGGGTTTATATATAAATTATATTTTTTAAAATTATTTTTAGTACATAAAAAATTACTATTTAAAGAGTAATAATTTTTATTCAGAAGAGTAATAATTTATGTTTCTAAAGAGTAATTTTTCATGTAAGAGTAATCGAGAAATCATGATTTACAAGAATTTGAAAAGTTTTTTATTTCATTTAGAAGAGTAATAATTTATATATTTGAAGAGTAATTTATCATATATTAAAAAGTAATAATTTAAAAAAAGAATTTACATAGATTTACATGTAAACCCAGTTTACACCTTCTTCTAATGTGTATAATTGTTAATTAACTTCATACGTGGCATCATATTAAATATGAATATATTAATTAAAAGAATGGAGTTAGTGAATTAATTAATACGCCATTCCGAAATAGATTGCACTGTTACTATAATTTAATATTTTTAGATGATAAATAAATTATAAAATATATATTATGTTGTTATAGATGAGAGTAGTAAAAAATTGTAATAAGATATATTTTTAAGGTTGAGGATTAATATGATTTTTTTTATTTTTTTATTTTGTGTGATAAAATTTATTATAAAATAATCGAAAATAGAAAATGCGAAATTTAATACGTGAAAGACGAGTAAAAGAAAAGAAGAGCTTATTAATCAATTTCCTAAAAACTCACATGCTATAGTATGAAGAACTTCCAAAATAAATCAATGGATTATACCTAAAACACATAAATTCCTCTATATTGAGTTGTACTATCTCATAATAATAGTTAAAAAAAAAATTGTTCTACTTTAGTAGTTACGTTTCCGTTTTTATAAATAAGACCCACACAAAACATTAATTAATATATTTTTATGAGACTCACACTTAACACTAATACAATTATTTACTTTACATTAAAATATTATTTTTTCTATCTCACTATACAATAAAACATGATGGGAGTATTTTGATCCAAAAATGTACAATTGAGTATGGAAGTTATAGAATTTACTTTATGATGGCAATGATTTTTGTTCGTTCATTTTAGATATTTTTGGCAATTGCCCGGTTTACCATGCATTTATTTACTTTTAAGATACATTAAAAAATATATTATTTTAAAAAATAAATTATTATTTTTATGAATGAAAAATATTATTACTATCTTATTAAAAATATAGAAAATCATAATATATCAAAATGTGAGGAGTAATATTTTTATTAAAAAAAAGTAATAGTTTATGCCTATAAAAAAAATTCATGTATTAAAAAATAATTTCAATAAAATAAAAGTGAAAGGTGAACTCGGTTCACACAATATTTGCAACAATGCTTAAAGGTGAAATTATTTATTATAATTTTTAAAAAATGTGGATTAATTTGTAATATGAGTAAGAGTAAGGTTCGTGATTTTTTCGCAATTAACCCTATAATTTCTATTTTAAATATTTATTTAATTTCCAAAGATATAAAATACAATAATTAGTATTAAATGGGTATTAGTAAGTTGATACTGATAAACATGTTAGGATGGATACCGATATTATAATGAATTTTTTAACTTCTATATTATAAGAAAATAATGAGTGATAATGAGATATTATCAATTTTAGTGCTTTTAACTTTTGTTGAATTCACTTTTAATCTTATAATTTTATCCGTTTGTATCAATTTCATTTCTATAACTTTATTTCTATAACTTTTTGGATTTCTGTGTTATTTTGCAAATCTTGTAAATTCTTCAAGTCTTATCAATTTTTAGTAATTTCTTTTGTAAAAAGAATAAAATTGATAAAGTAAAAAGTTATAGGATTAACAATAATACAAAATGATTAAAATTGAGATTATAAAAATTTAAAGAAACAAAATTGAATTCATCAAAAGTTACATGACCAAATTTTTATAACTTTCCATGATAATTTACCTTTAGAGTGAAAAGTAGTACTCCCTTTGTCCGCAGCAATGTATGCATTCTGTCAGTTTGAGCATTCGCACTAAAAGGTCACATTTTTTTTTAGATACATGAAACTCATACACATCACTAAAATGAGAACCATACACCCAATTAATATAATTATTTTCTGAGAATTAAATAATACTCCCTTCGTCCCATTTTAGATGACACACTTTTCATTTTAAGTTGTCTCATAAAAGTCTGCACCTTCTTAAAAAAGTAAAAAGTCAAATACAATCACCCTTCTCCATGCAGTTTATTATTTATTACTAAAAAATACCATAATATCCATAAAAATTACTATTACTTTTCTTAATTTCCGTACTGGAAGAGGGGTGCAAATATTTTTAGGACGAATGGAGTAATACTTTTAAATTCACGTAAAAGAGCAAATTTATATCTTATCAATATACGAATGGGTCCGGCTATTAACACCCCCACTTCCGCTGTACACACCCCATTAGCTAAAAACACCCCAAATTAATTCTTTTAATTTTAATTTTCCACTTTATACATCCAATAAAATACAACTTTACCCTTCTTACTAAATATTCTTTTGAAACCCTGATCTCCAATCTCCACTTCATAAAATACGTACCATTTCTCACTTCTTAAATATTTCAAGAGAAGAATTATATATATGTATTTTAATTTAGGGTTAATTGCATTAAAATATAATATTTTCCTCAATTTTCAATTTAATTATGAACTTATTTTTTATTAAAAAATACATGATCTTTCTATCATTTCTTAATTTAATCACGAATTTTTTTAATTAATTAAAAACACATTCTTTTTATATTTTCTCAATTTAATCATAATTTTTTTAAATATATATAATTTAAAAATTTTAGAATTTAATCATTAATTATTTATTAATAAAGTATAACTATCTTACTTAATAAAAATCAAGATACATTAAATATTTAAAATATAATATATAAATCTACATAATATAAATATTAAAAAATTATACAACAATTCATAAAAATTCATTGTGTTTTAAAATTAAAGCAACTCTATTATAATAATTGTTTTAATTTTGAAATGAATAATTCTGTATCGGTACATAGTGTAGTTTAAATAAATTCATAATAATTAAAATAATAATAAATTCTGAAAAATAAAAAAAATTAAATACATTGTAAGTTTAACCTTTTAATTTATTTCATATAATTGAACTGTGTAACGCGCTAAAGCAATTTTAATAAATTTTTTAAATATTAATATTGTAGTATTTTAAATATTCTTTATTTAATGAGTCTTAATTTTTATTAATTAAAATAGTTATATATTTTATTCATAAAAAATTGTGATGAATTAAAGAGTACAAGTTAATCTTTTAATTTATTATTACATATAATATATATGTAAGGTTAAACTTGCCTTTTTTTATTTAGAGATAACTTAGTCCATATTATTATTAGGATGTGTATAATAAAATCAAGAGTGTTAATAGTCGGGCCTATACGAATGGAGAGTAATTCATAATTTAAAAAAATAAACATCTCCTTCAATCTAACACAAGTTTACTTAAACATGTGACCGTTGGAAATGGAGGGTGGAGCTTAGAGAGAGAGAAACCCGTTAACGTGGAAGGCCTCTCTCTCTTCTAATCTTTTGATTAACTTTATTCCAACTCCCCATTCTTCCTCCTCCGCAGGTGGTGTTTGTTGCCTCCCTCCACTCACACATCCACCCCCAATTCCCACCCCTTTTCCATCAACAACACCACCTCTACGGCGGTCCGAGGCGGTTCTCCACCCTCCTCCGCCACGGCCGCCTCCCCTTTCTTTTCCCTGTATTTCTATTTACACTTTACGTTTTTCAATCAGAAACACCATTAATTTATTCAGATTCGCCTCAATCGATCGATCAGATGTCAGATCCCCAAATTAGAATTTCAACCGAGCAATCGCCGCCGTCGTCTCCGTCGTGTGTTTCCGAATGCCCGCCGATCGAGTGTTTGGAGACTAGGAAGAGATCGTTGTCCAGACAGCTGACGATGTACGAGGTCCCCCGGAACATAGCGTGGGAGAGGCGGCGCCGCCAGTTCCTCCACCAGGAGGAGCGGAAGAAGAGGGAGGATAATCTGACGGATGAGGATCTGAAGGAGCTCAAGGGTTGCATAGAGCTAGGGTTTGGATTTAATGCCGAGAATGGGCAGAGATTGTGCACTACGATTCCTGCTCTCGATCTGTATTTCGCGGTTAATCGACAATTTTTAACCAGCCCACTCCCCAGCCCCGTCAGCGGTGGCTCCGCCGCCCCGCTCCCCAGCCCTACACCCATCGCCGCCGCGTCGCTCACCCTCCCCTGCTCTTTTGAGAGGCCTCCGATGAGCGATTCTGATTCTCGGAAGATTTTGAGCCCAGGTAATTGCAATGATTACTACAATTTTGTGAATGTTGAATTAGGAATCATCCGTCACGTAATGCGTTCTAATTCAATCGCAAATACGTCATCAATTTTAATATTAAATTTTTGGTTTTAAAATTCGGATTGGATTCAGTTTCGAATTGTAGTTTTTTACCTTTTCAATTTAGTTCTTCATTTCATCTATTTATATGCTTAGTCCTTTTGCGAAACTTACGGGACTCATCTAGTTGAAAAAAAATGTTAGAATTTTGGTCAAAATGACCAATTAAAAAAAATAAAATGTTATAGAACTAAGATTGAATTCCATTAAAGTTATAGTACAAAATTGGTTTTTTTTTTCTATTTGTGAGAATGGAACATATAAATGAGTGAGCTAGGCTTTTGCTTTGATTGATATAATATAAAGAGAGATAATATCATTTTTGGTATAGAATCCAATTATAGTCCAATAACTTAAGTCCTTTATATCCGTTTTAATTCATTTTAATTCTATAATAACTTTTCAATTTTTTTGGGTTCTTTTGCAATAAAAATTAAAACTTACAGGACTTGTGAGTCCTATAAGTTGTACAAAATTTTGCAGAAAGGAGTAAAATTGAAAAACTACAAAATTACAAGACTAAAATTGATATAAAGGAGTTAAAATTAAAAAAGTGAAAAATTATAAGATAATTTGACCAAAGTTATGAGTATATATATAGTACATAATTTTGAATTGAACTAGGTAATATGTTGTAAATCAAGAGGTTGATATAATTAGGATTGATTTATAAGTATTTGAAGAATTAATGATTAAAATATGATATTCAAGTGTGTAATTAAGTATGTAAAAGTGTAGGTGATGATCCCCAACAAGTGAAGACAAGGTTGAGGCATTGGGCACAAGCAGTGGCATGTTCAGTAATGCAGTCCCCTATCAGGGGTGGTGGGATGGATTAAGAGAGAGAAAGAATGGCTAGAACACACAAATTGAAGGGGGGAGAGAAAGAGAGAAAGAGATTAAAGGAGAGCTGAAGTCTCACATGTTGTAATCACCTCCCAAAATCATGAATTTGTGGAGGAATGAGGTTTCATCTCTCCACTCTATGATGATCAATTTATCTCATCCATCCATCCATCAGTGGCTGTGATCAAATATTGATCCACACAACATAGTCTATTGCTACAGAATACTTCTCCTTGCAAACTGCACTTCAGAGGCTTATATATCAATCTTGTGTTGTACATCCCAATTATGTGCTACAATTTGTAATTCATTAAAGGAGATAATTAATTAAGTATTATTTTACTTAGTTTTGATTTCTTGTTTGTTAGTCATCACACTCTGCAGCTCAGTTGTATATGATAAATGTGTACAGATTGATTTACATACACAGTTTTGCGTGGAATATTAAGTCATGTTTTTTCAGCTATGACACCAATTCAAATTTAGGTTTAATATTGTATTGTACCCGATTCACTTGATTACTTTCTTTCTGATTATTGGGCCTTTTTTTTTGTATGCAAAAATAATTACCCCATGAATCATTGGGTTGGGCTTACCGAATAAGATAAAAAAATGTGGCCATTTGTATGTACAGGCCCATATCATTTCTCTAGGTCAGTGGCCCATATCTGTTTTATTCATGTTTTTAATATATCATTTTAGTCACTAAATTAGTACTTCTTTTACATATTCACCCCTCCAGTTTTATTCACTATAAAAATAGTCCCTGGCAACTTTTTTCCTTGTTTTTTTAAATTATTAAAAGAGTTAGAATTGTCTGGAAGCACAAAACCCTGCAAAGCCCTCTTGTTCTTGCGCCATTCAACGTTTAAACTTTAAACTTTAAAGCACAAAAATTGAAGAAGAAGAAGTAGAGAGAGAGAGAGAGAGAGAGATTCATGGCTTCTGATGCTCTCGCAGGTTTGTGCAATTTACTTGCTGCTTCTTTTTCTTCTTCGTCTTCTCTTGTCTTTGCACTAAAGGCGTTAACTGTGGTTGCAGCGAGGGAATTAGTTCAAAACTTTTTGAATGCTGCCAAAACTGGGAATTTGGACCTTCTCCAAAGTACGTAGTTGTGATTTCATCTAGTGTTTACTTCAATTTTATTCATTCATTCATTGTTTCTTCAAATCATAGGAGGCTCTACTCTATCTATGAATTCTCGTTTATGTGATTATGTTGTAATTTGTATTTTATTTATTTATTTGTTGGTGGAAATTACGTAGAATTGGCGCAGCAACTCGATGATGGAAAAGATTTAGCCCAAACGGTTGCAGATGTTAAGGATGCTAACAAGAGAGGGGCACTGCATTTTGCTGCGAGGGAGGGTCAGATTGAGGTTTGCAAGTACTTGGTTGAAGAGTTGAAGATAGATGTGAATACTCAGGATGAAGATGGTAAACTAAGCTATAGTTTTAAATCACACAAGCAGACACTATATGTATAATTGCTTTATCACTTGTTGGGATGAGAGGTTTGATTCTTATGTATACATTCCTGTTTGTCTTTGTTGAAAATTAAACTTATATCAGGAGAGACCCCTGTTATACACGCTGCTCGGCAAGGACATTCTGCCACTGCTAAATACCTGGTAGATCATGGTGCAGATCCTTCCATACCTAGTGGACTCGGGGTCACTGCTCTGCATCATTCTGCTGGCATAGGTACAGTGTTATCCTAGTATCGATTCCTGCAGGTTTATTTATTTATTTATTTTGTTAATTTTTTTACATTTATAATTACACTTCTGATGTTTCTTTGTTTTCATTCATGACCTTGGTCTGCAAGACCGTGTTCTCACTTTTTCTGTTATATGTGTCACCGTATATCTCTGCTTTTATATCCTGCCCAGAAAGTATAAAATAGTGACACAAACCTGAAGCATGTCTTAAGTTTATTATCCTGTTTTCGTTGGTTGTTTTGAAGACCTGGTGATTCACCTGGTCTTCTTGTACTATTCCACCAAAAAAATGAAAAATCCATCTTTTATGGCCTATAGGCTCCTATCATAATAACATTAGTAGTATTTAATTTTTCTTGGGCATGTGCGTATAGTGGCTTAAAAATATTTCTCATGATTATGTAGAATGTAGAAACGTATTGGAATGTTGTTCCTGATTCCATTGTTGAAATTTTTGAAACTGAATTGGGATTATATCTGAGATCTCACTAGAAGTAGATTTGGCCTTTAATGAATTAATTTGTTGTTTGTTATGCCTCCTTGAAAATGTTGATCATGTGCTGATCATTTTCACCTTTGATTGCAGGAGATATTGAGCTGCTAAAGTTCCTACTCTCCAAGGATGTAAATGTTGATTTGCAAAGTGATGTTGGGACTCCACTTGTATGGGCTGCTGGTCATGCTCAGCAAGATTCTGTCAAACTACTACTAGAACATAGTGCCAATGTAAGATAATCTCTCTATACTGCTACCAACCAGAGAGGCTAAGTAAGAGTCTTCCCCCAATTCCCATATTTTTGTACTGCAGTCCTTGACACCTCAAAAGGAACTAGAATGTCATCAGTACGCATAATTAGGATTTAGGAACACCGTGGAAATACATGCTACTCAGTTAAAGAAAGATGACACGTTATTTTTTAATCCTTTGAGAACATAAATATTAAATTCTTGATTGTTATTCATTTGAGGAGCATTAATGAAAGCTCTAGTCCCTTTGCTAATATTATTATAGAGTTCTCAGGGTTGTATATATTTTTTCATGATTTGATCATGGTGACTGAGCATGACTATCTTTTTATCTTGAAAATGAGGTTGTCACTTCTGGACTTCTTTTGTATGATTTTTTTGCAGCCAGATGCTAAAACTGAAGATGATATCACTCCACTATTATCAGCTGTTGCAGCTGGTTCATTGGCATGTTTGGAGTTATTAATTAAGGTGAATACAACACTCTTATTAACGGGATACTACTTTGACCGCTAGCCCTCTAATTATGAAACTGATGTTGTTCTCTTGGTATTTACGTCCATAATATATACCACATAATTTCCTACATCACTTTTTAATTTTAATGGCCTCTAGAAAAGTGTGACATAACAAACAAATTTTCTGATGCAGTATATGCAATTTGTTTAAATCATACCAGTAAGACTTAAATTGCGCTCTAAAGTCAGCGTTTTGACAAAACTTTAGGTGTTCATTTTATTTAAATTTCTGCTATTGTGTCTGAGAGGGAGAATTTGGAAATTAATGGAACGGTTTATACGGCTGACCTGTTTGTGGTTTGTCTGATGTGGTCCCTTAAATAGTCCAATCCCAGTCTTAAAGATATATTCTTTCTAGAATAAAATTTAGGTGCAACCAAGCCAGATGAATTTTGTCAATCACATTTGTTGTTAAACTTGTTAATTTTTACCTGTATGAACTATATGAGACTTGTATACGTCAGTAAGACTGACCAAGTAGACCTATGTTAGAAATTTATTATACGAGTTATGAGAGTATTGCTTTCAATTGAACTATTGAAGTTCATATCTTTGTTATTATCTGAAGAAAATCTAATAGACTTCAAACTTGAATTTCCTCCTGATGTATTCTTCATTTTGTAGCTTGGTTTTGTATTTATGGTTTACCTGCTCCCAAGAATACTTGCGCACTTTCCTTTTTTATTTGTCCCTGAATTGCTTGCACACCACCAAAATATAAATAACTCACAATATTAACACCTTCAAAATGCCTCAATAATACAAAAATTCCACTTACCTTTACTCTATATTTAGTCAAAGTTAACAATATCATACACTTTAGCCCATCAAAACACCCAAAATGCCCCTCCTTTTTCCTACATCATCACATCAAAAACAGATTTTATTAATCTCTGTGCCGAGAATGCATGCAAGTATTCCCGGGATGGAGGGAGTATTATTTTTATGTTAAAGTAAATATATCAGCTTTTACTCTGTTTTCAGTGTTATAAATTTCATAGCAAAAGTCCTCCAGTCGTAAATTTTGATTATTCTCTCTGGTAATAGAATCCAGCATAATAAAGCACATTTAAAAAGCTCATATTTTCTGCAGGCAGGTGCATCAGTGAATATTACAGCAGGTGGAGCAACACCTTTGCATATTGCTGCTGATGGTGGCAGCCCAGAGATCATAAACTGCTTATTACAAGCTGGAGCTGATCCTAACGCATCCGATGAGGTAAATTTATTTAAATTTTCACGGCTGAGTTTGGAAAATGTAAAGTGTGACCTGTGAACTGTTTACATGGTGAACCTAGCCATGAATGAAATTTAAGGGCTACAGGTGCTAAAATGGGGTTGATTATTTTATGATGCTACATTTTTGTTTGAGGAGGTTAGTTGTAATTAAAGTTGACAATGTTTTTACCACATTGTTTGTTGTGCTACTACAGATCTAAATGTAATTTTTATAGTTGCTTTATTTCTAGCTATCCAGTGATGAAATCTTCAGGACCTTGATATTATTGTCAAAATAAATAGATGGTGCTTTTCTCGCTTCACTTTTAATTTCAATAACAAAAAGCTAATAGTCCTTATTTTAGTCACATATAATCAGAAAACCTAAGAAATTAACACAGTTTCTGTCTAGTTGAGTTTACAGGTACAGAATTATTTAGAACATTAGACGTGAATTTAGCTAGTTCTTTTGTATTTTTTTTATTAGTGAACTTGGCTGAAAAGAGGATTGAAGGGGTTCAAATGGTTACGGCATCTTTGACATATACATATTAATTTTTGTTCTGGCCAGGATGGGTGGAAGCCAATTCAGGTAGCTGCTTCGAGGGGGAACAGGGTGGCTGTTGAGATCCTATTCCCTGTGACAATGCCAGTTGAATCAGTTCCAGAGTGGAGTATTGATGGAATTCTTCAACACATGCAACTAGGAGAAGGGAAAGAAAAGGTAGCTAGTTCTTTATGCTTTGCGTCCTCTATATTTTGAAGTGGTGATAAATTTTTCCACATTTATCCTCACAATCTTAGTGCACTTAGGAGATATTGAGTCTGCTAATATATGCTACTTATTTAAAAAGTAATAAGATCTCTTGATACTGATTAAATGACATTTGATAGAGATTCTGCTTTGCAGAGTTTAGATCATCAACAGTTCTATTTTGGGCCTTCCTTAGCTGAAGATATAAAAACTTTGAAGAATTATAATTCCGCTGTTTTCTGGTCTATTTGGCTTGAAATTGTAATGACTGTTTTGAATCTCTCAAGAATGTTTAGGGGAGAGTTAAGTAAAGGGCCAGCCTTCGGGTGCCCAATCATAAATTATTCAAGAATATTTATGTTTTTTTATCTGGGTTGAGACTGGATTATAGCCATGGAATCTGTGTTCTGTATGTACCTTTTTTGGTTATTCACGGACATTTTTTAATAAACGACCATTTTTTAATTAGTAATAAATTTTTTGTTTCTTTTTGAAGAAAAAGATGTAGATTCTTCCTTATTTTTATGCGTGCATGAAATACAGCATAGTCCTAAGTGGCCTAGTATCAAATGTCATAGGTGGCTGTTTTATTTTACATGTAAATGTGCTTATCAGATTCGATATGGTTTCAGTGTAATTATGCAAACAATTGCAGGATGAAAATGAAGTATCAAAGAGTTCTAACAAACATGAGGATATTTCACATTCAAAGCAAGATTTGCCAAAGGTGCCTATTTATTTTTGGAATAGCATTTACTTGTATTGTTGATCGAGATCTGGTATTTTTTTCCATTCCCTTTTGCTTTTATTGCTCCAGAAATATACAAATTTGGATGTCTGTTCACACTGCGTATTAATTTTGTGAAATGATGAACATACCATGATAAGAGGTGATATTAACTGATATATATTTGGAAACATGAAGTTCCGTCTTATTTTTATTAATTCTGTTTCCTAATATTAGAGCTGAAAGTACCAAATGCTGAAATTACGTTCACTGTTGAACATTGAAAAAGAACCAAACAAATGAAAGTGTGACCCCATTATGTCAATCTAACGACCTATATTGGAGTTTCAGGTGAAATATTTTAGGCCATTATGTAATTTAGAATTTCGAGTTTCACAATCTATGTGCATGCATTATGAAACTATTTGTCATATTTTTCATGTATACCTAAATAACTGGCTGGGACAAATATTAAGTAAAAATATCCTGCCATACACCTTTGTCATGAAAAGCAACCCATTCTTATCTCTGCATCTTGTGAAGTACTCCATTGTTTTATTTTATCAATGAGATGTATGTGATCTATTCGCTTTTCACCTTTGTTTCATTCTTTAGGTGACGGCTGAAGCCAAGATAAAAGCTGCCGAAGCTAAGGCAAGAGCTGACGATGCTTTTAGAAGGAAAGATTTTATGAGTGCAGTTGATGCTTATACACAGGTACATATGATCCCTTTCTGCTAGACACAGATCCCTACCCCTCTTCTTCTTGATCCCTTTACTGAATGGCTTGGAAGCTATATTGTTTTGTAAATATCCTTGCTCAATCTTTAACCAACACCTGTGGCATTGGTGAGTTATCGATAGCTTATCTTCGTTCATAGAGAGTGTTGCTGATTTGCATTGCCTATTGTGCACAGCAGGTGCTGTGCCTTCTTATTCGCAACCTTCTTGTAGTTTTTGTTGTAACTTTAGGACATGAATTACTATGGCATTTTAATACACAAATTTGTAAAAAGTGCACAAAACCTTCTGTGCATTGAAAACCTTGACTGCTTGAATACTTGAATTAGTACAAATTTGCAATAATTTTATTCCATAAAGCATGAACAAAAATACTTATTAAAACCTCAAGTATTCGAACCTTTTTTTATGCACAAATCATTGTTAAGTTATATATGACTTTGGCTCTTATTGTAAATTTGCAGGCAATTGATTTTGACCCAAGTGATGCTACTTTGCTGTCTAATAGAAGTCTTTGTTGGATTCGCCTGGGACAAGCTGATCATGCTTTAGCTGATGCGAAAGCATGTCGGACTCTTAGGCCAGATTGGTCCAAGGCGTGCTATCGTGAGGGTGCTGCTTATCGTCTGCTGCAGGTGAGATGTCCCCTTCAAAGGCTACTTATCGAAATTTAGTTTTGCGACTTCCCTACTCCACCCTCATCCAATCCATATAATTCCCTTTTGTTGTTGATGTTTGATTTTTTTCAACGCATTTATACTTGCAGAAATTTGAGGATGCAGCCAATTCTTTCTACGAGGGAGTCAAGCTTAACCCTGAGAACATGGAGCTTGTAACTGCTTTCAGGTTACGATGACACATTCTTCCCCTATAAAATTGCTCTACTTCTGTATCTTAATTATATGCACGACTAGTTGAAAGATTTTCTCAATGGATGGACTTTAGAAATAACCAAAATAACCACTGGATCTTCTTTTGCGAATGCACAATTGCCAGTTTTGCAATTCTGTTCTTTCATGCTTTTATATAGGTTACTCAAATTACGTGCAGTGTCATTAATGGAGTTGCAACTGTCATACGCGTTAGGCGTTGAGTTATTTGAGAGCACAACACCAAACTGATTTTATTTCATTTTAGTGCACTACATACATCAGACTGCATTTTCATCTCATATTATTTAGGAGCAGAAATTCAACTGAGTCTTGAATAAATTTCTCAGTGGGAGTCAGGTCAATAGAATGTCAAAATAGTTGTTCCATAACCTTTCAATGGGTCTTAGCTAATGCACCCAATCATCCTATAGTACACAATAGTTGGGGTTTCCAAGGCTCAACAATTTACATATGCCCTTGAGCTTGTTTAATTTTATAAGATGAAGATGAAGCATATTATCAATATTGACCATCAAAGTATTGGTTTTCGGATCATACAATCGTGCTGATTGATACTCGTAATGGTTTGCAGAGAAGCAGTGGAAGCTGGAAGAAAACATCACGGTACACAGCAGCAGCAGCAATCCTAATGAATGTTTACAAAATGGTGTGGGCGATTGCATATCAATTTTGTTCTTATCATGATTCTTCAATTTTGCTAATTATTGAATTTTCACATGATGATAGTTTTCCAAGTTAGATGATCAGAATTCAGGGAACTGGGTGAGGGTGAAAATGTCTCATGGTGTATCATACATTATTCTTACAAAGTATTTATCTAAACTTAGAGAATGTATTGTGTGCAATGAACAAATTTAAATAGTTATATTTCTGAATTTAATTCTATATTGTAAACTTTTACCCTATGAGCAAAATAGCCAAGGTGAAATATTGCATAGGCAAGTAAAATTATAATTATACTAATGAATTAATTTATATATCACAAGACAAAATAAATTATTAACCTTGTTGTAGATATAAGTACGCAATACTTTGTTCAAAATTTAAAAGACTGTAAATTGGCAAACCTTTCTGAATAGAAAGTGTGAGATCAAGCTTAGGAACAAATTCAACTAAATGGCAATGTGTCCATTTTGGCAACAATATGCCATGAAAGTTGAATAACTTGTAATGAAACAATACTTGTCAAATCATTAGAAGCTCCTCATACACAGGATGGCTATCACGTCTTATCCTGACTTAACTAACCGACAAAATGAATTCATGAACAAGAATCTGAATCCCAACAGCACTTCCACTTTATCCAATATAAACACACAACCACCTCAGGAATCAAAAATCATCTTATGGGAATATAATTCAATATTGACAAAGTCTATTGTGAATGGTAACTATGTGAAACATGTTCTTTGGTGGTTAAAGTATGCTTTTCTAAAATATAATGAATAATCGATTAAAGTATACTCTGAGGATGTTATAGTATAGTAATTCACTACAAACAAACTTTAACAACTAATAAACATACTTAACCTATATAACAACTATACTTTAATAATTGATACTCTAAGGATGTTATAGTATAGTAATTCACTACAAACCGACTTTAACAACTAATAAACATACTTAACCTATATAACAACTATACTTTAATAATTGATCGACTTATCAAATATACCCGTCACACAAAAGGGTGTCTCTTCAACATTTAGCATTCTCTCATGTCATGAATTTCCTCATTTTAGCAAATTGAATTCATGTAAAAGAATCTGGTTGCTTAAGCAATTCCAGATGATTCTTGTGAAAACAATCACTTGAGGAATCAAATCATCTTATGGGAATACAATTTAACATTTAGCATTCTCTCATGTCATAAATTTCCCCTTTTTAGCAAATTGAATTCATGAATAAGAGAATCCGGTTGCTTAACCAATCCCAGATGATTCTTGTAAAAACAATCACCTGAGGAATCAAATCATCTTATAGGAATAACTCATAATGATACAACTTTAGATTAATGTTTAGCATTCTCTCATATATCATAAACTTCCTCACATCATTATCTAATCCAAGCTTCTCAACAAGGTAATTGAAATTAAAGGAGTAATAAAATTCACCTTTTTCTCCCCTGTCTGTCACTACTGTAATCTTCTTTCTTGGTTGATGGAAGTACTCAAATCCAAATCTGAAAGAATTTCCACCTTCACTTGGAAAGAATTCGCACACTGTAGTAAAAACAAAAAGAAGGATTGAAGAAAATTTGCAATCTTAAGTAACGACAGAGAGCAACCCCCCTTCCGCCGCTTCGTTCTCATCCATGAACAAATCCTCCGTCCCCCGGAACGCCGCGTGAACGCTCGCCACCGCCATCGAAACAATCAAGGCCACAAGGACATTCATACCGACGCGAGTGAGAATCAGCGCCACCACAGTAGCCACGCTCAAGGCTACCAATACGACGCGGTCATCCACGATTCTCCCCGCAACCACCACCGGATCGTTGCGCCAGAAATAGAGGGCGAGCCAAGCGATGAACGCCAGCAGGAAGACGATCATGGAAACAGGATGGTACACCAGACTGCAGAAGAGGATAATTAGGGCGATTAGGGCGTAATTCACGCGGAAATAGTTGAAGTGGTGGCGGATTCGGGCCATGGCTTCGGCGTAGCTGAAGGGGACGGAGAAAGAGTGGATATCGAAGAATTGCCGCCATGGACGGCGTGCGGCGTAAAAGGATCGAGCGCGGGAAAGCTTCGCGGCGGCGGCGGTGTTTGTGGGCATTGTCGATGGAATAGGTGAATTCAAAGCAAGAAAAGCTTTAAGCCCTTTAATGGCGGTGGGTGGCCATCATCGCCGTCCATGTGAACTGCAGCGGAGGCAAGTGGGCAGATTTACAGATGAAATGCCATCACTTTATATTATAGGCTAAATACCACTTTTGCCCCTCTGGAAAACGTTCAGTCAGTCATCCATCCCACTTTAGTTCTTAGGGGGTAGTAAATGATGAATGATCTAGTATCCATCTTTTAATTTTAAAATAAAATAAATTTAGCCTTTTAAAAAAAAATACAAATAGTAAATATTTTATCCATTATTAAAATAGATTTATTATATTAATATAGTATCTATTGATATTTAAAGGATGCGGATAATGAATCGTATCATAGTGAGTCTCTCGTGCGCCCGAGCACACGAATTTAGATCCGTGCCACTTTGCAATTTATGTGCCCTTTACAATTTAAACTTCCTAGTCATACATAGGTTTAAATAGAATAGAGAGGTGAAGATTTGTGTTCACATGGGGACACGGACTGTGTCCCCGGGAACACAAGAACTTTTGCCAACATTCTATCCATACTTTAACAACTAATAAATATATTTTACCTATATAATCATCATATTTTAATTCAAGATTTTATCTACATGCACTATAACAAATCAGTGTGTATATTATTTAGTATTACAAATTCAACCTTTTTTTATATGATTGCAAAATAAGTTAAACAGCCTTAATTAAACCTTGTGTTTAATTAGAAGTTGCTCCATTGACATCCATTTTAACTTTGAATATTCTTACATTATTTTATCTAAATAGATTCTGGACCTTTGGTCATGCTACTTTTAAACTTTTCAATTTAATCATTTATTTGCTCACAGAGTTTATACATCTCAATTCAAGGCTAAAGCTGATTTCAAAGGTCTTCTTATATCTCTTTAACTCCCATTAGTTACATCACTTTGTTGTCAAGTGTGAATCAAATTTATATACACCCATAATTGTCTTATGAATCAATGATAATTTGGGAGTAAATTTAACTTAAAAATAAAATAGATCTAAAATAGGTAAGAATAAAATAACTAAAATTTTAAATTAAATTCTGATAAAATAAATGCTAAGAAAGAAGTCAAGGGAGAGTTTCTCATATCTCTTTACACCAAGCCGACAATATTAATGGAAATTAAATAATAATAATAATCTTGCGTTTTCTCTTTTTTGAGAATCTATAAAGGCTTCTTTTTAATTGGCTTTTTACTTTTACAAAGTATACATCCAATTATGTTCCATAAAAAAAACAATCCCACCATACCACATCACAAATTTTTACATAAATGGCCCACAGTCAAATCTTTTATTGAACTTACTTATACTGCTAATAGAAAAAAGAAACTACCCCTTTCCAATTTTTTTGTGGATGAGAATTAGTTTTTACATTATTTGATCCTTTCCATGGATGAGATCATTTTGTTTCACTTCACATGACTAAAGTGTAAAGATGATAGAGATTTGCAAGATATAATATAAAATGTAGTACTTTTGATATATTAATCATAAATCCAACATGCAATTGTTTGAAGATCTTCCAATGCTACAAATTTCTAAAGACATGGGGGTTGATACAATTTCAACACAGGTCTGTATGCACAAGTATGCTTATTAGCTTCACTGTGTGTTAGATACAAATATCTTCATAGTCTGTTTCATGATCGATATAGCTCGGACCTCCCTGGAGATACCGACAGCTATAGCCTCGCGTTTGGATGGATATTTTCCTCCAGAAAGAGTGTTTTGCATAGAGGAGACGACGTTGGCATACCCTCGAATGTGCATGTGATCTTTGAGCTGCATTTTCTTAAATAAACTGAATGAGAAAACCTACTCATCTCATTCACAAGTAGTGAACACAGATGATGAAATCTCATTCGGTTCATGAAAAGTCTACGATGGATTCCGTAATTTCTTCTTTGATGCAGTTCAAGTTATGGACTACCTGCATAGATGAAATGGAAGTATGATTACAATCTCATTAACATGTTCAAAGCCACAGACTTTGGATTTTTTATTCCACACAGAGTCCAAACTTGTAGCATGTGTCTAGATGAACATAATGTTTGAAATGTTTTTATCTTAATTTATTATTCAGAATTTTTATTTTTGCTGTCAAAAGGAAAGGAGTGTCATGAGTTTAAATGTGCAAGCTCTTATACTGTAGATCGACAAGTCCCCTTAGTGTAAACCTGAAGAGTGACCGGTCGAATAAAATTTGCCTGCTGTCTAGGCATATCATGAAATTTATAGCTTGAACAGTAATCAATATTTTGTCCATGATTTTGATAAATGGATGTAGTACAAATAGCATGAGAAGATCTCCATTCAATTGACATACCTGTTGCATCTTCCACCGATTATCAGGATCTTTTTTAAGGCATTTTTCAGCAACTAGTACCATCCAAAATAGTTGGAGCATATCATGGGAGTCTACTATCCTTTTGTCAATAAGATCTGGATAGTTCTTTTTTTCCAGAAGTGGCTTTGCCTGTCAAAAGTATACTCTATCAAGTAGATGCGATGAAAAGGTTTATATTATAGATGTTCAGTTTGAAACCCAAAAACATATTCATTAATCTGCAACTTACCCATCCAACAAGGCTTTTCCCCTCAGGTATATCATCTGTTGTCCTTCGTCCAGTGATAAGTTGCAACAAAACCACACCATATGAGTACACATCTGTTTTTGTAGACAAATTCCCACTTTCAGCATATTCTGGTGCTAGGTATCCCAGAGTGCCGACCACTCCAGATGAATTAGCTGAATCATCCTGTTGTGCTTTGGCAAGCCCAAAATCCCCAAGCTGAGATTAAAACAAAAAACTCGGGCATTTAAAAAGGAATCGTATTTATTTTTTCTTTCGGCAGAGGGACTTCAATGAACATCTATGAGGAAAGTAAAAAGTTATGGGATAGGATCACATGAAGCCTCATATGATTTGATTTAAATATCAACATCATTCAATGTTGCACCAAGTCATCCCCAAAACATTGCATGAGTTAGTTGATTTGTAACATTTTATATGGAATAACTGTGATGAGAAGGAGAAATTTCTGAATAACTCGCCCATTAAGCGTGACATGTCATTAGCTCACTCATGGATAAACTGGCTAATCACTTTTTTGGCAAACAAGATTCTGTCACGTTCGATGAAACAAACAGGTAATATATACCATATTGACCATATCAACAATTAGATATTTATTAGCTTGGTATCAAATTCATTTGTTTGGAAGGGAGTTAAAGAACAGAATTTTACCAGTGTCTCATAGTCATGTGTGATGAGAATATTGGCTGGCCTCATGTCCCTATGAATAATGTTACGTTCATGCAGATAGGCCAAACCTTTGGCCGCTCCCATCGCTATTTTCACTCTCTGATCCCAGCTGAGTGGTTGCGGGCTAGCATCTGCAGTGTTAATCCAGTTTTTCAACAACCATTTCAAGAGTAGAAGTGTAATTCAGATGGAATTCGAGCTTACCTGATAAGTGATATTCTAATGAGCCATTACACACATATTCATAAACAAGTAATCTATGGATTCCTTCAGTACAAGATCCCAACAGCATTACTAGATTTTCATGTCTTGCTTGGCTAAGTACGTGGACTTCAGACTTAAATTCCTTTTCTCCCTGACGGCTGGCAGGTTTGTGTTGCTTAACAGCTACTTTTAGCCCATCTTTCAGCCTCCCTTTAAAAACAAAGCCAAACCCACCTTCTGATATGAAATTATCATTTGAAAACCCTTGAGTAGCCTCGTCAAGCTCTGCATAAGTAAAGTCCCTATGACGACTAAATTTAGGCCGTCTGTTCTTGCACACAGAACAAATAGGATTTTCGAACTCCTCCATTTGGTTCTTGTAAATCCCAATGCATGCCCCAACTTTCAGTAATTGTTGCAAATGTGGGTTTCCTAGTGTCCAGCATGCTTCATTTTGGTCATTTTGGGAAGATTTAAGAGCTCTATCAAAAGACTTCTTCCCTGGTATTGATTGTTGGGTGCTCATAGTGCTTTCAATCTCTTGAACACGTAAAGGATGGCATTTTTCCTCCAAGAAACAAGAAGATGAACCCAATCTTTTGGAATTATCCACCAAAGGTCCACTAGAACAATAATATGATGTTTTCTCTTCACCTGAGCTTGCTCCTTGATCCCCTGGAGATTCTGCAGCAATACAGATATCACCAAATGAATTCATGTTTTACACTTTACAGAGTACAGACTTTTTTCTTTTTGGACTTTTTTGCATGATGATGGTTAAAACAGGCAAGCATTTCTGGCCAAGGGCTCAACACAGGACTCTGAGCAAGTTTTAGACAATGGTGGGGGAAAAAAAAGCCCTCCTTTTAAAGTTGATATAGGTTCAAGTTGAACGATTGTTATTCTTCAGATTTGAAGATAGGTGACACCTTAGAACTGCAACAATATTTTCATACCTCTTCCACAATATTCATCCCATTTTTTTAGAAGAAGTGAAGTTCTTCTGAACATGGCCAGTAACTCCGTGCTTAAAATATTATCCAAACAAAACAAAATATTGGATATAAATGTCATGAGAAACTTGCCCTTTTATTTTCTCAAATTTTAATCCAGCCGTTCCTCACGTTTTTCTTTGTCCAAATAAACTGTGACTGGGAACTACTCCATGGTGTTGGCATTTTGAATCCCCTTGCCCTTTGCACTATATTTTTACTTTGAAATTATTCCGCTAGTTTTTAATAATTTATAGTAATACATAATTGTATTGAAAATTTTTAGCATTTGACATATTTCTCTGAACACTCTCCTTAGATGATACACAATAGTGCAGATTTTAATTTTATATTTTAGTTTTATTATAGTTTCAGATATTAGATTTCTTCATTTTAATGACCAACTGCCATTCCTTGTTGCCATTTAATAATTTATTATGTAATAGAGTTCAGTGTTCAGTGCATTATATTATTTTCATTAAGATAAGGGAATGAAATAAAAGGCACACATATATTCCAACCGAAGAGCTTGTGCTTTGCAATTTGATTAGAATGTGCCTAAGTATTTACTACAAATATCTCCTAAAAAAAGATAGAGAATCCCAAGTGATAAGAGGTGTTAGGATCTGTTTTCCAATACAAGGAATCCCCTGTCTACAGATTAGATACTGGTGAATCCAAGAAAAAAAATACAAGGAATTCCCTTAATCGTTAAGCCTAAAACGAAGGGTTCTTATTTCTCAAGTAAAAAAGGAATGCTTGAATATTGGCAGATAATAAACTTTCAAGTTATCAAATGAATAATTGGAAAACCTGGTTAAGAGGATTATATCAATACCATTTATCTCAAATCAGATGATCTAAACTAATACCAGAAAAAAGGCGAATTACATTTAACCGGCACCATATAGTTAAAAAGGAAAATTTAAGCAATCTGCTGCACTCTCCTTTCCCATATGCATGCATTAATCATTCAACAAGTGAGAAAAGATTCTGCCACCATATGATAACAGTACTCAAACTACCTAAAAAGATATATAGGAATTTCTATCTCGATATGAATGCCACTTTACCTTTTCCTCAAGAACTCGAGCAACCCTCTCCATTCTTTAACTTATAGAAGACGTAAAGGAAATAGCCTCTGCATTCATGAAGGTATCAACATAGGGGCAACAGGGATCGAGGTAATCGTAATTTAATTAATCAATATAAGCCAAATTTTCCTTATTTTCTACCATGGAAAATTGTCATAGCTATTTCTCATTAATGTTCCAGCAGAAGCTCTTCATAAGCCTACACATGTTTACTCATCCTAAACACAATCATATACAAAACTATACGATGTTTAAAATGAGGATATACAGCATGAAAATCATTATAACCAAAAAGATATTTCGACGTGGTATTTCATTATGTTTATGTTGATTTGCAGAAAGTGTTTGCTTGTAATCAAATGCAACGTTGGATCTTTTAATAACTAAAATTAAGCGAAGCGAAACAGCAGAATATGACAATACCTCCAACCAAGAGATCAAGCAACTCATCCAAACCATTGTAGAATGTAGATATATCTCAATCATAAAAATAGAAAAAAACCATGTCTTACTTGATGAAGACAGGTCGTCCCACGAGTACGATGGTATCATCTCATCGTATGATACATGTCCATGGATTGGACCTCTAAGTTCCACAATTGTGTTATTACTTTTCATACTTGATATTCCGCACGAGAGCCTGTCCAAAAAGTACTGTTTGTCCTTCTTCATCTCCCTGTTATAAAAACAGAACTCAACATTTTCAAAAGTTTTGAGATGCATCTTTTGAGATGCATCTTTTGAAAAGAAAAAAAAAAATCCCTCCCCAATTGACTTTGAATACACGCCCATAATATTGTTCAAGGCTCAATGTTACTAATAAACTCATCAAAATGGTAAATACCGCATTAGCTTATACAACATGATCATTTGCGAAATAAATATTGTATATGATCCAAGTTCGAAGAGCCACAAAAGTCCAACGGGAACCTAGAAGAACATTTTTTAGAAATTATTTTCTTAAACTCATGGATTCTAGACAATTTGGGGCAAACCAGAACATAAACCGCACACATGAATGAAATCGAATCACTCAGCCCCAGAAGAATCAAGGGGACTGAAATTCACTAAAAAAATACCTCACAACCCAACCCTAGTAGCCTTGATTAGATCAATCACTTCAATATATAAATGCCCATACGCAGATTTTGAATAGAGACTATTGACAAAACAGTAAATTCGACAGTGAAATTGAATTTCCCCTGAATTAGCCAAGAAACAAGAATGAAATTGAGATTTTTAATGAAAGTAACCTGTCAAGGATAAGCCATGTAGCCCCCAACGCTTTGACAGCTCTTACAGCCGCCGCCTTGCGAGAGGGACCAGCTGCTACCTCCACATTGACCTTCACCTGAAAAATTCATCACATCAACTAATTAATCATCGCCATTTTCGGAAGAATTCAACAGATTATTATCAATGTTCTACCGAACGCCCAGAGGCCAGAATAAATAGGGTTCATCTTGAGTGAATTAACACATCGTACATGCTTATCTTTACATGCAAATATAATTTAAATATTTAATGTGGTATTTTACTAAGTTTCGATAAATATTTAATAAATAAATAAATAAATAAGTGATATTTTAAAGCTAAACTTTAAAATGAATTTGACTTATATTTTTACTATTAAAATATACTCCACTAACTATCATATTCTAAAAAATAATATATATATATATATATATATATTAATTTAAATCATCATTTATTATAATTTAAAAAATATACTTTAATCATTATTAAATATACTTTACATATATAATAGATATACTTTAACGCGTCTATACACGATGGTTTGCCATATATATACAATTGCATATCTGACAGTCCCATATAAATAGCATATGGACTTTGTCTTTTAAAATTTATTATAATTGTAACAAATTCAGTCCAAAAAATTTCTGCACAATTTCAATTATATTTTCCCAAATCTACATTCGACTTCAAATCTTTTCAAATCAATCATTTTCTCTATGTGCCTTCAATTTTATCATGTTACAAATTATGTATAGTTGATAACTTAACATTATCTAAATATAGTTTTTCAGAAATAATCCTTACGTTGAGACGGTACTTATCTAAATTGGCTGTAATTTTTTTTTAAAAAAAATAATAATAACTCATTACTTTAGTCTACGTTTGAAAGACACACGCTAATTGCAACATTGATAAATACGGTATATAATTTAGAGTCCGACTTATAATTTAATATTTGATCAATTATTAAATAGTATAATTTTGGATTTTAATTAATCACACATCATGAAATAATCACTTTAAAATTACTCCATACATTATTAAATTACTTATTATAAGAGTAACTCTCTTGTAAGACGGGTTATTTGTAAGATGAAAAAGTATGCTTATTGTATAGATAAAGTATGCTTATTAGTAGTTAAAGTATGTCAATAATAAATCATGTTATAACACACTAAAATCATACTTTAATGCATAATTTAACATACTTTAACAACTATTAAACATATTTTATCTAAATAATATATATTTTAACATGTCTAATAAATCGTCTCATTTAATTAACGTTTCACAAGAGACTTTGTCATTACGATGGGTGAGTCATATTTAAATTACATTATAAAAATTACCTACCATGCCTCATTGATTTATCACAAAAATATTATTTTTCATTTTTAAAATTGATATCTTTATTTATTTATTATTTTTTCAATAAAATTTATAAGAGATTTTTAAAAAAAATAATAATAATAAAGAAAGTAAACCTTTTTGTCAATTAGAAACATTTGCTGTAGCCTTATAATCCCACTATTTTGGTTGTATTCTTCTCGCTTTCTTCTTAGCTCATCCTCTCTCATTTTCCTATTTGATTTACGCACCTTTTCTGCATCCTCTTTCCCTTTGAATCCCACTGAATATCACAAACAAATATATATGTATATGAACTCTGTCACTTAAACCTAAAAAAAATAAGAAATTTTTAATTCGGGTTTTAATACATTAGAACATCAATTAAAAAGCATGAAAGATATAATCTATTGATCAAATCAAATACTACCATAAATTAACAACTCAATCTTAAATTTACAATTTTTCAATTAAAAGAATTCAATCTTAAATATTATCTGTAAATGAACTCGGATCCTTAAATGATCGGATAGTAAATGAAAAAATAAAAACTAAACTAAACAAGAGAAAAACAAACTTATCTTTAATTTAGGAGTAATAAATGAAAAAGATGATGTGGCAAATCTGAATCTTAGATATAATAATAAATGGCTTAGATGAAAAGAAATTTACAAATGCACTCACTGCCTAAATGGAGAGATCCAAGTCCATTAGTATATTTAAATTTAAATAAAGAGGGAAAAATTATCCAAATATGTAAGCTGTAATTATTTTGATTTTGGTCCAGATCTTTTTTCATTTTATGAGATTGGTCCTTTTAAGTTTACTGATTTGACTTTTTAGTGCAGTGATCAATTAAAATAGGTAAATTTACAAGATCAATTAAAAAAATAAATAACATTCCACATAAAAGGTGATGGGTTATTGAGTACGGCCACTGTACTAAAAAAATTAATACTTCCTCCATCTCAAAATTTTTCATATTTTTTATTTTTGTCCATTTTATAAAAGCTTACATTTCTAAAATGATAAATAAATTTAAAAAAAAAAATCAAAACAACTTATCTCCCTCTTACACTTTATTTAACAAAAGATCAATTGATCTACTTAACATAACTAACATACTCTATCTATTATTATAAAAAAAATAATCAAAATACTTTTAAAAGTACTATTTTTCTTAATCTACTTGTAAAAAGAAATGTGAAATATTTTTTTAGACTGAATGAGTGAAATTTATAGGACTGATTTTAAAAATTCAATATATGAATATGTTAATAGGACTAAAATTAAAATACTAGTACAAATTAGAGGGCAATTCGTAGATGACTCGTGGTCACCGTGACACCCTCACATGGAGTGTGCACACCCCATGTGAGGGGATCTGAGCACAGGTCACCTAATTAACCCCCAAATTAGAATGTAAAAGAAGAGAGAGATTACAGAAATTGGCAGCAGAGAGTAGAGATGAGGTAGAATGATTAAGTTGGAGTTGGACAAGGGCAAGAAAGATGATGTGATCTCCAGGGTTGAGAGGGGGCAATGCATTCACCAGCCATTTCATCTCACTCCAATTCAAATCAATACTACTTTGGATCACCACCACCACCTCATTCTCTTCACCTCCCACCATTGTTGACATTACCTATTTCATCACACATTTCATTAATTCATTCAAATTAAAACACAACAATCAAACCAAGACTAACAAGTTAATTTTAATTCTCTTATCTCATCTTCTTTTCTTTCATTTTTTTCCTTTTTGGGTATTAAACATGTATTTTATTTCAGGGTTTAATCAACTTACTACAAAACCAAAAGTTGCTTACCATTCTCCCTCTGAAAATGATCTCTCTCTCTCTCTCTCTCTCTCTCTCTCTCTCTCTCTCTCTCTCTCTCTCTCTGTGCAAATTTGTTAGTGCTCGAGCAATTACAGAATAAAAAGTTGTGGGTTTGGAGAAACCAAAGCAATTTCTTGTTAAGACTTGATTAAGACAGATTATTAATTCCAGATTCTAGCTTCTTGTCATACTGTTTCCAGCACCTACCTCTTGGCCACTATTTTGTCTCAATCATGTTAAAATATTCACACACTTAAAAAATAACTTCAGAGTTTGCAACAACAGAAAACTTTATTTAATCACTTGTTAATTAAAAAAAATATTCAAAATTGAACATTATTGAAGTATTAAACCATAGTTGCTCTTTGTTGATGTCCGCCTGGACTAATCTAGTCTAGTCTAGCTCAAACTCTTACCATGATTTACAACCCAAATAGAATTATTATGTAGATAATATTAATGACACTCAAACAATAATGTATACCACCTGAAAATATGATATTAATTCCTATGATAAAAGAATATGCCCAGATGAAAATGAGACCTTGGTAAATCGAATTTAACCAATGTGTTACATAGCAAATGTCCAATTACAACATTAATAATGTTACACTATTTATAGAAGATGTACACACAATATTGATACAATGTCAAATTTTGAATTTTTGACTTTTTTTTTCCTTTCTTTTAACAGAAGCAAATCCCATGTCACACACACACTAATTACACCTGACAAGACATGCTAGAATGCAAAAAATCAACATATGATCCCCATTATATGTTGTCACACTTAATCATGCTGCACTCAAGCAATTCTCCCATGTACCGTATTTCGAGCTGAAAGTACCACCGCCACTCTGCTGTGCATACTCAGAAATAACAGCACGAGCACAGTTATCCCAAGTTCTGGCTATTTCACCAAGTGACATGGGTTGTGCAAGAGTTCGGAGAGAGATGCTGAATCTTGATTTGGCCTTTATGGAGAGATCTTCGTATTCCTTACTGTAAAGGCAAATGGATTTCATCCTCGTATTGTCAATATAAATGACTTGAACGAAAGACTTGTAGTTCATAATAAAAGGGAGAAGATATGTCAATTCCTTGAATGCTCACCTGACTTCAACAGGAAACTTGTCCAAAAGTATCGGAGAGCAATTTGGGTAATTGTTTGGGACGAGCAGTCTTAAAGGTTGAATTGGAGACTGGATTTTAAAGAAAGACAAAAGGTTCTGAGAACAGAAAATAGAAGAAAGATTACAAGAGGTGTCAAAAAGTTCAGTATCTCACCATCTGTGCAGAAGCATACTGTGACTTTAGATTAGGGCTAAGAGCCACAGCCCTAAAAGAGCACTTCACGATAGTTCCTTCTCCGCCTTCAGCAGCAGCAGCAGCATCAACTGCATTCGGATCGACATCATCTTCCGTTATATACACTTTAGTGTCTATAAGCCTTTGATTTATTTCCCGCAGCTCTTCTTCAAGTGCATGGTTAACCTGCAATAATGAAAGCATCTTTTAAGTAGCCGCATTAAAGTAAAAAACAAAAACAAAAAAAAAACAAAAACAAAAGACACAACGGCATCATGATGCAGGCAAAAAACATGAAGAAATGAAGGGCAATGATAAAACTCTAGAAATTGTAGGATATCCTTTGTGCCCCAATTTTCATACAATAATCAATCAACTAAATCAATAATGAGAACTCCTATTTATAAGCATGATCCTAGAATCCAAATGATTATATAATTATTACCTCATGTGAATTCCGTTCCAAGTTACTACATCAAAAGATATCTTTAGGGTAGAAATTGTACCTCGTTCATGCTTCCTTCTTATTGTTATTCTTATATAGTTGGTGATCCTTTTCCCATTTTTTTTTTGGGTTTTATCTTTGAATAGAGTGCAATGCTAGGTCCCTTCCCCCAACATACGCAGAGATTACCAACTATCTCTCTTTTACATTTTTCACTTCAAATACTACTGCTCCATCAGGAAGAAAGTAAACATACCTCAATCCGAGGTTTTTTGATGTTTGATGCTCCAGTGGACTCTCCATCAGATTCACTGCCATTTAACTGCCTGAGGCTGTCATTCACGCTTCCCGTAGATGAAACAACATTAGATGGCATGGCACTAGTATATCGTCTCATTTTCTTGCTACCACTAGGTCCATCTTGAGCAAAGAAGTTCCTAGCCTGCAAACGACATTTAGTCATAGCAACCAAATCTTCACCTACTGCAGCACGTGATCCATTTCCTGGAGCAGATCCTGCAATTCTGTCAACCATACTGACAACTGAACTAATGTCACTAACTGAGGCACTCAATGCTTTAGGAGACATAGATTTAACCTGTCAAAAAGAAAGGTAAATAAAAGCCATGTCAGAGTAGTACGAGGGCTTGAAAATAATTCATCTGTTAATTATGTAACAAAGTCTTAATACCAGCTTGATTAATCGTTCTAGTGGCTGTTCCACTGCATTAGGGTTTCCAGAGACAATGGTTGATGCAACACCATGAGTGCCATCAGGACTCGTAAATTCTGCTAGTAGAGGTGAAGCAGATATCCCAGGAGTGCCAATAGCAAGGGACTGATTTGGAACTGATGCTGCAGTGGTTGGATGATGAATGCTATTTCCAGCATTTGAGAGTGATGAAACACCAGAATTGATTTTCTCAGAATCACCTGGCATAGGGGATGGAGCCATGGAAGTTGAAGGAGATGGGGCAATGAATGGTGAGTTTGCAGATTGCAAAGGAGTTCCAGTTTTGGTAAGCGGCGTCAGAAGACTCTGCTGGTCAAACTGTGGAGAAGGATGATGGCCAATCTGAGGGGATCCTCCCTGAAGAACCTGCTGAGGTGTAATGGAGAACGGTGTCCCAGGTTTCATTTGCTGGTGATGGTATGAAGGCCGTTGGCCAGATGAATTATGCTGCTGGAGAACTCCTGATTTACCAACCATCTGGTGCCTCATCTTCACATCATTTGCATCATTTGTTTGATTAAGCTGTATCATTTGTGGTGCAGGCAATTGTCCTGATTGCTGCTGACCAGTTTGTTGCTGCTGCTGCTGCAGTAAATGCTGCTGTCTATTATGTATGTACTGTTGCTGCATCTGCCGCTGATGGTACTGCTGTTTTAGTTGCTGGTTTGAGAACATTGGTTGCTCCTGTTTTATTTGCTGGGGTTGAAGTATATTTGAATTTGATTGCAAGGGATTAGCATTTGACTGCAGTGTCGAAAGACCATTCTGTGATGATATGGAGTTAATAGTAATTTGTTGTGGACCACTCACAGGATTCTGTTGTAGAGAGCTCATAGCTACTTGCTGCATTTGGTTGAGTGCATTACCCTGACCCGGATCAATATTTGAACCAGGCTGTAGTGAATCCATCATGTTCGCACGAGGATTTGAAACACTGGATACAGAAGATAAAGAATTATGCTGCATATTATTCAAATTACTCTGCTGTGTAGTCACAGTAGACCCCTTTACGTTCATCGTTTGCAGCTGACCATCATTTGTGTGCATTTGAGAAATTTGAGGCTGCTGCTGCTGAGACTGTTGCATAGGATGCAAGTGAGGCTGGGGTAACTGCCCTTGCTGAAATGGCTTCCGAGGCCTATTTGAGTTAAGAATATTTACAATCTGCTTCTCAACTCCGGCAATCTTCTCCTTATGACTGAGCTGAACATCATTCTTGGTTGTTCGCAGAAAAAATAGAAGGCGTTCCAACATGACCTTAAGAAATCTAAGTTTTTCAAGTTGCTCATTCTTAGGTTGTTGAGGAACAGAATCATGCTGCAAATGCAGTGAGATAATATCAATAAGAATCAGTCACAAAATTAGCACAGGATAGGACTAAGGAGTAAGGAGTAATAGAGATAGTGTTAAAAAAGCTGCAAAACTACTGGCTAAGAATGCCTTGATTTGTGAGTTAACCGCTTCAAGGGAGGGAGGGGGAGAGAGAGTGAACACTGTGCAGCAAAGTGAGATATAAGGACTCCCAAACCAAACTAGAAACTTACCATCTGCAGCTTGTTACACATTCGTGTGTACATTTCATTCAATTCATGGTGATACATATCATGCATGGATTTGATCTGTGGAGAAGTACAAGCATAATCACATTTAATATCACAAAAAAAAACACGCAGAATAAAGAAAATTAATGACGGATTAGGTAAAAAGGTTTTAAAGCAATCACTAGAAAGAATAAATCAGCCTACAATAACAACCAAACAAAATCTATTAGATGGGAAAGGGAAGATGAACTAATGTGATACCTTTTGATAAATCTCCTCTTGCCAGTCCCCAGTCTGTGACGAAGAATCTAAAGATGCTAAAATCATTATGTATTAGCCAGATGAAGTAGAGCAATGCATCTTACAATTAAATAGTACAAAAAACAAAAGGAAGAGTCATCATTTGTCTCAACATAATTTTTATTAAGGAAGAGTTTATCGTCCTATCAATATTTATGTTATGTTTTACAAGTCAAATTTGTAAATACTGTTTAAAATTAATAAATTAAGTACTAAATGATAATTCATTTAAGATAATATTATAAATTTACTAATGTAAATGGGGGATCAAGAGGGGCAAGGAACTCAAACCCCTCTTGCCTCTCCGCCTTCATTGATGTAGTTGGAGATGGGGAATGGAGATGTTCAATTTATTTTGTACATCCAAAAGAGAAATTTAAATCAGGCATAACTTCCATCCTAGACAACACTTCTGCATATTAAACTTTTTGCACTATAAACAAAAAACTAGATAGAGAATAGAGATATAATTCAACAATCAAACAATTGTTGAAATAAAAGGAGAAGGCCACAGATGGTGCATATGCCACACATTTCTTAAGTACTTCACCAACATGCACTATATAAGACGAACAGCACAACAGCAGTGCAAAACAAAATTTACATAAATTGCAGAAATATCAAAATAAGGCGTTCCAGAAGCATGCTGCAACATCAATTAACAGCAACCACCATAGAGCTAATTGGAAAAACAAAACCAACTAAAAACCACGATAGTATGGTATGGATACACAGTATACACGCATGTTATGAAGTCAAGAGCAGCTACAACAGGGGAAAAAAGGAACATCAACCATGCACATGTCAAGCAACAACCAGCACCAGGTAACTGATAACCTTCAAAACGAAAACTTACTCAGTGGCACCTCAGTCATGCCTCTTTGAGTCTGCAATATCTGCTTCTGATCAATTGTAGTTTGCTGTTGAAGCATGGGACCAGATGTTTGAATTCTTTGTTGCATGTCTCTAGGCATTGTATTTGTCTGTTGTTGCAAACCCATTTGTTGTTGGAGCTGCCCTTGCTGTGACTGGATCTGGGACATCATCTGCTGCTGCATTGGCTGTGACTGTGATGGCTGAGCTTGGTTTGTCATCATGCTTGTCATGTTCTGCTGCATTTGCTGCTGAACTGCAGCCTTAGATTGCTGTATCATATGGACCGACTGCTGACTAGTTTGTAAGCTAGAGTTACCATGTTGAATTCCAACCATTTGCTGCTGCTGAAACCCAGGAAGATTAGTTTGAGTGCCCAATTGTTGTTGGTGCATATTTGGGAGGTTGTTCTGCTGACCAGCTGATTGTTGTTGATGCATGTTTGGAAGGTTGTTTTGTTGACCAATTGCTGGTTGTTGTTGCATGTTGGGCAAACTATTCTGCTGACCTATGATCCTCTGCTGCTGCTGCTGCTGCTGCTGCTGAGCATCAAGCATACTATTTTGTTGGCCAATCAGCTGGTTCTGCGAGAGGTTTGCAGCATTTGGTTGTTGCCCGCTAAGCTGCTGCTGCTGCTGCTGTTGCATATGATGCTGAGGTATTGAAGTTTGGTGCTGATGCATGATGGAAGGCTGCTGAGATTGTTGCTGCTGCTGTTGCCTGAGGACTGATTGGGGTTGCTGCTGAATCATAGACTGAGATGATTGCTGAAGAGACGTTTGTTGACTTTGAAGAGTGGAAGGAACTGATGATTGCCGGATAGAAGTTTGCATTACAGCCTGCTGAGAGGACTGCAGCTGATTTGGCTGCAGTAGGTTCTGTTGTTGTGGCTGCTGCGGCTGCTGCTGCTGGATTTGAGTTTGCATCATGGATTGTGGAACACCTCCTCCCTGTTGGAACTTTTGCTTCATAAGGTGGTGTTGTAGCTGCTGATTATAAAGATATTGCTGAGGATTCTGAGACTGCTGCTGCTGCTGCTGCTGCTCTTGGGGCACAACCTGTTGTTGCCTACCTGGAATCTGTCTCTGGGAATTTGCAAACATATTTGAAGGCACACCTTGCCCCATGGAATTCCCCACCGCATTCTGAGTTCCATTTGACATGCTTTGTATGTTTTGCATGTTAGAATTCTGGACGGTGACATTAGAAAGGGAACCCTGAGACATGCCACCAACAGGGGGCAGTGCCGATGTCAAACCTGAAGAATTTGGCACACCTGTTGATTGAATATTATTCTGGATAGTCTGGGATAGAAGCTGCTGCCGCACTTGAGATTGATTAGACACCATTGGAATCGGTAGTTGCTGAACTGGATTCTGCATTTGGGGCTGCATGCTTTGAGAAGCTGCCAAAGATGACACAAATACATGGAGTAGGGACAGATCTAATCAGGAAAACAACATAAAAGGCAAAGAAAACAGCTATTGCAAGCAACACAGGATAAGTATGGAGTCAACTGCAGGGGGAACAACATTCTACAAAAAAGAAAACTATATATTTACAACCATAACATCAGTTTGATTCTGATATGAAGCAAAATTAGGGTTCACGGTCGACGGGGGCAGGCTTGGGTCCACTTCCGTGGGCTGGGCTCAATCATTCTAATCATCTTGATTGATTGGCTCAATCATCTTGATTGATTATTTTGATTATTCTATCTAGTATTATTTAAACTATGGGTTAGGGTCTATGTGAACTTATCACTTGAATATTGAATTAAAAAGCCTGGAGGCTTTTGGGCAAATGGAGTCTTCCGTTTGATTGGGGAAACGGTATTTACCGTTTGATTTTCTTTTTCTTTTATTTTTCTATTCTTAACAATTGGTCCGACCTGCCGGATCCCGGTCCCGTCGACATGGCAACGACCCGATCCACCGAAGAGATATTGGATAAACTCGAGGCTGGTCAGGCAGAGATGAAGAAGATGATAGCTGAAATTTTGGCTACTATGGGTGAACTTTCGAAGGTGATTCTGAAACTCTTGGGATCGCGACAATCAGCTGCAGAACTGCGTCGCGAGAATGTTGCCACTACGGAGACCGAAACGGCATAGTTGTTAAAGGCGAGAGGCGCACCTAGGCGCACGGACCCCTAAGCGTGCCCGAGGCGCGCGCCTGAGCTACATTTTGCCCAAAACTGAATTTATAATATACATACACAAATATATCCTACTTACAATCATATTACCTAACTAAACTAACAAAAAAAATCACATAACATCACATAATGATACATAATAACTCATAATAGCATTATAACACATAAAACATAAACACAAATAAATTCAAAATTAAAATCTTCCACACAAATAAGTAGTAAGTTAATGAAAATTTCAATAGATAAGCTACTAGCAAACTAATTAGTCCTCATTCTTCATCCTCCTCCTCCTCCTCAAATTGATCATCTTTCTCATTAAATTCTTCCTCTTCATTCACATCACACTCAAGATCAACTTCAATATCTTCATCTTCATCTAAAAGCCTTAAAGATGAGGCTTTAACCCTCTTTCCTTTATCCAATTGATCCTTTCTCTTTCCTTTGTCCATTTGATCCTTTCTTTTAATACTTGTAGGTGTAGCACTTGAAGTGCAGTAGCAGAAAAAATTAAAAAAAATTAAAAAAACCTCAACTTTCCGGCAGGCGGCGGCGATCCCGGAGGCGGCGTCAGATGGTGTGGTGGAGGTGAAGTGAAGGCAGCCCAAAAATCAACTTCTAACAATAAAACCCTAACCCTAATTCTCAATTTATATAACATTTTATAAGTGGGCTGCCCCTTTTCCTTGTAAAAAGGTTTAGCACTTTCACAAAAAAGTTGCAACTTCAAAAAAAAAAAAAAAAAAAAAAAAGGAAAAAAGCCTGAGCGCAAAAAAATCGGCCAATCTAGGCGCAAGCCTGATTGCCTGAGCGCCAAGGCGCGCCTTTCACAACTATGCGAAACGGTGACTCTTTACCGCCGGCGATTCACCCTCAACTGCAAATATGTTCGGGGCAACTTCCGTCCTTCAATGGATCTGACCCTATTGGTTGTTCAAGGCTGCCTGTGGTAAGTAAGGTGGCAGTAGGGGGCAGCAGTGTACAGGGGTCAACCTGCAGTTTCTCTAAGCCGAATGCAGATCCCTCGAGGATGAATTCAGGGTTGTCCGAGACGAATATGGGGCTGTCCGGACAGTCTACTGCTCATTCCAGATTTACTCATCTTCCACTGAGAGCCTTGGAGGACTTTAGAGCGAAAGAGTTGTGCTTTAGGGGTAAGAAACCCTTTACACCTTGGCATGGCTCCACATTCAAACAACTGAGAATGTTGTTGGCTGATGAGGATGAAGAGTTGGACCTCAAACAGGTTGAATATTGCGAGGTGAAGGGGAAAGAGTTAATGGATGAACAAGAAGAACTTTTTGAGAAGGAGTGGGGATTTCATGTTTACTCTATGGCGATTACTTGATTGCAACCTTGAGGACAAGGTCGTTTCGAAGGAGGATGGAATTGATATGAAGCAAAATTAGGGTTCACGGTCGACGGTGGCGGGCTTGGGTCCACTTCCGTGGGCTGGGCTCAATCATTCTAATCATCTTGATTGATTGGCTCAATCATCTTGATTGATTATTTTGATTATTCTATCCAGTATTTGTGATATTGAAATTTTCCTTTTGTGGCTTGATAGGTAGTATTATTTAAACTATGGGTTAGGGTCTATGTGAACTTATCACTTGAATATTGAATTAAAAAGCCTGGAGGCTTTTGGGCAAACGGAGTCTTCCGTTTGATTGGGCAAACGGTATTTACCGTTTGATTTTCTTTTTCTTTTATTTTTCTGTTCTTAACAGATTCACAAACTTGTCCAATTCGAAAGAACTGGCATTATATGTCATTATAAGACAGATGCATACTCGAGGACAATTTAAAGAAACCATGTAACCTGCAGCGCAAAATCCTCTAAATATATAGAAAAAATAGAATTTAAAGCAGCAAAGGAAAAATAAAGAATCAAGATTAATAGACTTTATGCAATTCAGAGGTACAAACAAGTACAATATAAATGAGTTAATAACAGGAAACCATAAAGATAAATAACTGATGTACAAATAATGAATTGTCAAGTCAAGATATATATATATATAATAAAGGCAAGCTTCAGGATATCTTAATGCGTTGCACTACATTTGAACCAGCCCAAGGAAATCAGGAAGTGTTTGTATTGTTCAACATTAGGTAATTAGACCTAATATTTACCTAATATAGACCATGATGAAAGGATAAGTATGACAGAATTTGTAGACGAAAAAGGAAAATAGAAGTCCTTCTAGAACAGGAAGGTGATTAGTGTACTTTATAGACTATATTAATAAAGAGAAGCAGTTCAATGAATGCAACTCACATTTAGTCTGCTAGTTTTTTCGTAATGATTAATCATGCAGCTTTCAACATTGTAATAACTCCACACCCATTACAAACACATTAGCATTAAGCAGTTTCATCCATTTTAAGTTCATTTGATCATTTATAACAGATATTGACCTTAGCAGAATTGCTTTGGAGGTGTTTCGTGGCTATTTTGAATGGACATTGAAATGCATAAGTTTATTGACCAAATGTAGTTACTTGGACGAAACACAATCCAAATTGCCTTCTACAATTCATTTTTTTTTTCATTGTTCATCTTCTGACGGTACAGATTTAAAATTAAGGCAAAATTGAGCAATTTAATAGCAACTATAACTCTTAAGGAGACAAGTTCTCAATCCCTAGGGCTACTGGAGGATGTTTTAAGCCTATGTTCCTTATACAAGGTTAAAGGCACTAATATGATGCAAATCAATGCTTCACACAATCAGCTCAATTAGGAAAATTTGTATTTTAATAACTTTATTCACCAGGATAGCAGCGTAGGTTTTTTTACCTGGATCTTGGAGGTTTTTGTTATTATTTGCAGGATTAGACTGAATTGAACTCGCCATAGGATTCTGGGATTTAGTCTCCATAGTCAGCATTTTCAAAGATATCTTTCTCAAGTAATCAGACTGCATAGAAAAAGGTCAAAGGTTGCAAAGAACTTCAGTTTCAGAAAGCCTAAGTAATTTAATAAGACTCAAAAAGAATACTGTGAAGTTTGGCCTGCACAGAAAAATCCAAGAAAATTGTGTGCGACATACCTGGTTTGTTGCAGCAGTATAAATTTTTTCCTCAAACCTGACAGCTATTTTTTTGAGTTCTTGAAGTCCCTCTTGTCCAGAGAAAGGAAGATGTCTCTTCAATGTCTCCATTCTATTCATGAAGCATCATAGTCTTAGTCCAATATTAACAACATGAGCACCAAACACAAAATCCACGCAGAAGAAATCTAACTAATCTTGGGTTACCTTGAGAATATAATTTAAATCTAAGGAATATCTCAGAAGACAATTAACCAGTCCAGCAGTAAAAATCCTAAGAGTAGATAATTGACTTTAATACAAAAACACCACCCACAATTGTATCCTTATTGCAAGCAGGCACGCAAGCACACATATATAACAGCAATTGACAGATCAAATACATTTATTTATAAGTAACAGAGTAATAACTGCTCGTACGAAGGCATTAGCATATGCTTCATCAGTCATAACGATGTAATTCATGGTCATGCATGATTTTTCAGAGATCTTTCATCTTTTCAGCTTCTCCAATCAAATTAAAATTTAAGCCTAAACAATTAACACATAAATTAAATTTCATAAACATCTTTACGCATTTTCTTCAGTGATCATATAATATCCTCAACCGCATAAGTACACCTTAAGACTGTTCCATATATGCATGCAATTGACTTTGCAAGCTTAAAATCACATAAGATGGAGCAAGTAAAGCTAGTGTAGTCATAATGGCCAACTAAAGATGAATTAGAAAAATAATCAATCCTTTCTGGAAAAAACAATTGAAGTAAAAATCTGTGTTTTTCCAACTCAGCTGCAATAAAAAATCAACATGCAACACATACTGAACATGATAAATGTAAATCAGATGTTTCTCTTCAAAAAAAAAATCATATTAGGACCAGCTATGTCAATATAATAGTAGAAAGACAAACACCTGACAACAGTTTATGACACCCAGACACCACGTGGACGTAAATATTTCACAATATTTACAACATGGCATGTGCAAGGCCGATCTCCATCAAGCTACAATATCTGTGCTTTTTTTTTTCTAGAACAAAAATAAAGCAAAGAAACACATTAAATAACTAGAACAAAGTTAGTGTGTTCTTCTAGACCTACTCATGATCAGATGACTGTAAGTGAAAAAACAAACATTCACATTATCTGTGACTAAGACACACTTAAAATTCCAACAACTTTCTACCATAAACGGTACGCACATTCAACTGATACTTAGAAAGTCATTTGAATTTCAAACAGCAAGCATTTTACACAGAGACAAATAGAAGGAGATTCATTCAGATTATCTTTCCATCAGTTACAGGAAGCCAATAAAATTAGTCCAGTCAAACTAAAATACTCTAAAACCCAGTTGTTTATCAGCTACAGAAAACAATTTCGTGCTCCACACCCACCCACTACCAAGGCAAAATGAACAAACAAAGATAAAAGGTCAAACCCAAGAGATTTTTCAAGAGATGAATTCAAACGTAAGATGAGAAATTAATAAATTTACATCTTGTTTACAATCCTCTGTCGGGACTCCGGCTGTAACTGAGTCCTCCAATCACCGCTTTCCATACCACCAGCCGCCACCGCATCGCCGCCGATAACCTGACCCTGAATCGGGACCTGCCCTTGCGCCGCCCTCCAATTATTGCCATCCATATTCAACTAACAACGCAGAAAAACAGCGGAAAATTATCAGACTAACACAAAAATCAGGCCATTAATTCGGCTGAGAAGTTTTTCCTTCTGCAAAAGCATAAACACCTGCGGAAAACAAGGGGAAGTGTGAAGGAATTCAGTTCATAACCCTTTGATTTGCAGAGATTTTGACTTCAATTTTGACCTGAGGGATTTGAGAAGAAAGGGGATTGGCGATGAATTTGGGAGACGTGTTTCCTAAGAATTTTAGATTTCTTTTGAAATTGTTGGGATTAAATGAAAAACAAATCATATACTAGTATTAATAATGGCCAACCGCGATCTATCATTAGGAATTAGGAAAAGGTTAAACTAAATTTTATTTGTTTTATTATTTTAGTATGTTATTTGATTGTAATAAAATTTGCATGGATTTTTATTTCTTACTTGAAATTGGAAGTTTTCTATCGAATAATATTCTACGAAAATATATATAAAATCAATACTCGATACATCATTTAATATGGTACAAAATCTCATAATATATTTTTTTTGAGTGAGGCTTGCGTGCACCCGGGCGCACGGAACACATTTCGTGCGACTTTAGAAATTTTGTATTATGGGTAAGGGTACATTAATTTGGTCTAAAGGGTATACACTTAATTACTAAAAGGTACACAATTTTGTTCTAAAGTGTATACACTTTTCATTAATATTTTTTTTTCTTTAGAAAATAAAGGGTACACATTTTTATACTAAAGGGTATACAATTTAACACAAAATTCTAAAGGCGCACGGAGTGTTGTTCGTGCGCCCAGATTTTTCTTTAGAAAATAAAGGGTACACATCTGTATACTAAAAGGTATACAATTTAGCACAAATTTCTAAAGGCGCACGGAAAGTGTTCCGTGCGCCCGGGTGCACAGGAGCTTTTGCCATTTTTTTTATTATGATTATTGATCGATTACTCCCTCCGGTCACTTGAAAGATACTCGTTTACTTTTTGCAGGTAATTTAGGAGTATTATTATTATTATATGTAAAATGGATATTTGTATATTAGAGGGAAGTGATGAAACATATGGTGTGCTTTTTACTAAATATGGGGAGTGAATACGTAAAAATTTTAGATTTTAATATTTAAATAATAAAAATATTACCAGCCAACCTACTCATTCATCTATGGGAAATACCGTTTAGTTGACATACGCCTATTTAAACAGCCTCGATTAATCCTTCTTTCAGCCCAAAATAATAAAATGAATACCTTATAAGTGGTAGGAGGAGTATTAGATGTCTTTTAAAAAAAATTATTGATGGCTTATTTTATTCTTTATCTTAAGTCTTCACGTCAAAAATTAACTTTAAATTTCTTAATTTATTTATTTTCATTCAATAATAAATTATTAAATTATTTTATTTTATCTATCCACTTATTCTTTTCAGCTATAAAAAATTAGTTATTCCACATCAAAATATTCTATAGTATAAATTTATGGATGGTTTTAATCTAAATGCGAGTTTTTTTTATTTTATTATTATTTTATCTACACATGCTCGCAAGAATGATGTCAATTTCAACCATTTTTATATTTTACATTTTTATTATTAAAAAGTTATATAGTATTATAAATTATACAAATTTTTTTTTATTTATTAAATTTAATTAAATATTTCTATATTAGAAAATTAAAATGGGAAAAATAATTTATTTTAATTAGTTAATTAATAAAAATATATAATTTTATTTTATTAAATATTTAAACCTAAATGTATGTGATATAGAATGCCTTTCATTAAACATAGAATTTAAAATTTAGAGTTAAACTAGGGTGCACTTGATGTACCGGTCCACTTAGTTAATCTCAACTATTTGATTAAAATACTAATTAATAACTATCTTTGGATTAAAATAAAATAATTAAAATTTTAAAAACAAAAAATAATTATATCCTAGATCATAACGGCAAAAGCGTGTGTGTGCCCGGGCACACGGGAGCACATTTCGTGTGCCTTTAGAATTTTGTGTTAAATTGTATACCCTTTAGTATAAAGACGTGTACCCTTTATTTTACAATGCAAAAATTTGTGTGCACTTGGGTGCATGGAAGTACACTCTGTGTGCCTTTAGAATTTTGTATTAAATTGTATACCCTTTAGTATAAAGATGTGTACCCTTTATTTTCTGAAGAAAAATATAATGAAAAGTGTATATTCTTTAGAACAAAAATGGTGTACCCTTAATTAAAGTGTATATCTTTTAAAACAAATAATGTACCATTATCCATAATACTAAATTCTAAAGGCGCACGACGTGCGCCCGAGCGCACTCAAGCCTCACTCATAACCTCTAGGTGCACCGGTGTACCCGGTGCACCAATAACCCTAAAATTTAACCCCCTTTTTTTATTTTATATATCATTTTTTAAAAAAAAACATTAAATGTTATAATTGGAAATTTAAATAAATTTTCAAAAAGTTGGTTTTGAATAGTTTATTTTAATATGGAATTATTACTTTCATATAGATACAGTCATTAACAAATACATTAACTCAAAATTATTAATGTTAATTAATAAATGGTGTCATTTTTTATTTTTTTTCAACATTACCTTATTTTCTAATATATGATAGGTTAATTATAATGTGCACTTGAGTGCATCCAAGATACGGTGCACCCATTTTAAAAAACGTATAAAATTATGAATAAAAATTTATACAATTATGAAAAAAAATGTATAAAATTTATTTGTTAGTTTTTTTAATGAAAAATTGAGTAAAAAATTTACAACTATTAAAAAATACGTATATATACTATTGAATAAAAAGTTATACACATATGGATGCTAATTTTTTAATGAAAAACTGTGTGTGAAAAAAGTATACAATTATTAAGAAACATGTATACAAAATAGAATAACATATACTCCCTCCGTCCGGATTCAAGGGTACCATTTGATTTTGGGCACGGAGATTAAGGAGTATTGTTATTTAATGTGTAGTGGATAGTTGTATAAGTGGAGGTGTGGGTCTGGTTTTTAGTTGTATTAATGGGTGTGTGTGGACCCAAAATAAAAAAATGATCGGACGGAAAAGGTATAAAAAACAAAATAAAAAGTTATACGTGCACCCTTATCGGCATCGAATATCAACTCTATGAATATGGTGCACCCTTGCGCCACCCAATATCAACTCTTTATGATAAATCATAATATAATTCATATATAGGAAGATAATTTATGATAAATCATTATATAATTCAGGAAGATATCTACATAAAATTCTAAGCAGATATATATATAGACCACATATTTACGAAACCTAAATATTGTTTAATTGATTTGAGGTTTAATTGATTTGCTAAATCTTGTCTAATTGATTTGAGGGTTAAGTTTTGTGTGGGAAAATATACTTTTTTTAAATTATTAATTATTACTTTTTATTTAGCATATTATTATTATTTATATGTTTTTACATTTCACAGGCAACAAGTAGAGATGTCATCACATCAACAACAGCACGCTTGCCTTACTCTTCCCTCTGTACATCACGTACCATGCTCCAAAAAATGATAAGGTATAATTTTTTTTATTTATTTTTACTTTTTTTCTTCGCATTACTCTAGAAAATGTTGACATATATTAGAGCAAAATGTTATAATATCATTAAAGCAGAATCTGTTATGTTGATATATATTAAAGCAAAATGTTATAATATCATTGAAGCAGAATCTGTTATGTTGATATATATTAAAGCAAAATGTTATAATATCATTGTCTTGTGATGGGTCCCCAATTAATAATGTTGTGCGAGTGAATCTTCATGCGGGTATTGATTGGCCCAAAGGTATATTAATATTTGACTCGAAATACACAAACACCTGAGGTGGTGAATGCGTGACGATTATTTGGTTTGATATGTGAGTAATAAGTCGGCCCAAAGGAAGGTTATTGCTTAACAGTTTTTATTGTCAGTATTTGACCATTGCGTGAAAGCATCATTTAAATTAATATTGTTGTCAATGGACTTGATACTAATGTTGTGCTCTATTCATCGAGATGATTCTAAATTATTTAAATTTTGAAAGATTATAAAGTTTAATGCAAGCATAATAATTATTTTGTATTAATTCTCTGTACAATTAAGAAGTCTGTTAAGGAAAATATCAACAGCATAATCATACATGATGAACTTCAACAATAAGGATGAGACTAATAGGTTTCTAACAAACTTTTTCTCAATAAAGTATAAGGGCAATACAAAAAAGCCCATTAAGAAAGCTGTTAAAGATAAAATTAAAGCATAACTTTATGTTTTCTCCTAAAGGCTTGTGGAACTATCTTATAATATACCACATTAAGATTACTCAATGTAAGTGGTATAGTTAAAAGACAAAATAAGAGATTCACAGGACATGGTTGAGAGAAATACTAAAGATTGTAGCTTGTAGTCTCAATAAAGTACCAATTATAGTAGTTGTGAGAACTCTTTTGAGTTTCACATATGATGATGTCCAACAAATGCTAGATCATTAAGATGTACTAAAGAAAATTGGACTCAGATAGATACCGACTACTTTATTGATTATGAATAAAGGTAAAAATTTTATGATCCAATTAATTAGATCATATTTAAGACGGGTAAAACGATATTCTTTGAGGATATTGATTTGAAGGGGAAAAGTAATATTAGAGACATTGTCTTTGAAGGAGAGTCAATTTTGACCCCCTATTAAAGCTTTTAAGAATGTGAAAATTCAGAATATTGATATGACAATGTCAATAATATTTAAGGAATAATAAATTCAACAACCTCAAGTATAAATGTCACTAAGGAAATCAATAGAGTTGAGAGAAGGACACTTTGGGATGATTTAATAGTTTTTCTCATAAATAATGAAGACACTGTGAAATTAATGGTAGAACATTCAAGCAATGTTCATCAAGCCATACAAGGTCTAAATACTAAAAAGTGGATTAATGATATAGTTATGAGTTTAAATCAATACAAGATGATTAGGTTTGCATCTTGGTAAAGGATTATACTCAAAAGGAAAAGAAGACATTATTTTAAGGGATTTTCTATCCGGTTACTGAGAAAGGTTCTTTTAAGATAATCGTGACATTGCTAGCATATTTTGATATTGAATTAAATTAGATGGATGTAAAGACAAGGTTCTTTGATGGCAACACTGATGATACGTGATTAACCATTTTGTAGTAGGGATGACCAATTAAAATAATTTATCGAACAATAGGGAGGTAAGTACTAGTGCTTAAGCAATCTCACATTTTTTGTAATTTTATAGAGACGAATCATCAATAGTTTGGATGATTAAACAAGTAAATAACAACACCAAAGCAAGTAGGCAATGATTAGCAAACAAGATAGATGGATGAAAAGTGGTTTTCCAAATTTAGTAAAAGTGAGATTAACAATAATTAAGAAGTGAAAATCCTAGGATAAATGCATCGAATTCATATGAATCATGGATTGAAAACTAAGGGCCAACACTAAGTTCATCTAAACTCCCTCTCGGAATGAATAGGATATGGTTCTAAACATAGCTCAATGAGTTGGTTCTCACTCAAACAATTCCAACAAGGTACTAAGCTTGAAATGAGAGTCCCTTCACACGATTAATCAACCTCTCGATCAAACCAATCACATGTTCTATCAAAGGGTTCTAAACTCTAAAGGATTTCTCAATCTCTTTATAATTTATAATTCACATGAAGTGTTTAATGAAATGATTCACTTAATTATCCTAAGCATATAATTGATTTCTCAATCTAATCGCATATCTAGAACAACTAAACACACAAATCAAGCAATTAATAATCAATGATAGAAAATCAATTAACCCAATCAACATATGAATTTAAATACACAGATCCCAAAATTATCCAACAACTCTCATGTTGCTAATCTCACAAGGGAGATTTGTCTACCATATTCATAAAGAAATTAACATAGACAATTAAATCCTTACAAATCATGATAAAATATGAGGTTTAATATAAATATTGAATGGAAACTCCCTTGATCTATCTTCAATGGTGATCTCATTCCCTTATTTGCACTTTCCTCTCTTCCTTGATCCTTTTCCTTAACTTGGATGTAGAAATTGATGGTGGGATGATGGTAGATCCAAAGGATGAGAATGGATGAAGATGATGGTGTGGAATGGAAAAAATGGTGTGTGATGTGTGTATGCAGGCCCAAAAATCAAATCTCTCTTCAAATGTTGAATAAATGGGTATTTATATCACTTGGGAAGCTTCTAGAAGTTTTTGAAAATTTTCTGATCCCAACACCTACACGGCTCGTGTGCAGCACACGGCCACAGGGGTGGCCGTGTTGTGTCTTCTGATGCTCACACACGGCCCTTCTGGATAGGGCCGTGTTATTGCACACGGCCCGTGTTCTGCACACGACTACAAGGGTGGCCATGTAGGGTCTTCTAGCGATGGAGCACGGCCAATTCCGACTGGGTCGTGTTCTGTACACGGCTCGTGTACTTGCTGCCCTGTTTCCTTCACTGTTTTAGCTCGTTCTCCATGTTTCCTTCACTATTTAAGCTCATTCATACTCATTTCTATAAAAACACATAACACAACCAAATAACACATAAAATACGGATAAAATATTATGAAAATGGACATAAAAGACACTAAAATTTAGGTAAAAATATCACTCATCAATACGATCTTAAGAGTTTAAGAACTAAAAGGAAATCCATCTATGCATTCAAGAAAGCTTTTCCATAAAGGAATCACAAGAATCATCATGAAGTAATTGTCTCATTCGATTTTGAGACAAGTTTAGATGATTATGTGGTTCGGTGGGAGAAGATTTAAAGTTAAACTAGGGAGACAAGTGCAGTCTCAATCAAGTGCCATAAAGTAAAACTAAAGATTTAAGAAATGTAGAAATATTCTATATGCTTTAACTGTTGGAAGTTGTTGTATGATGAGGTTTGTAAAAGACGTGATTTGGTTTTTGTTGTTGGTATATTAAGCAAATAATTAAATAACTCTAGTATGGACCTTTATAAAGTATTTACAGAGAGCTAATTATAACACGCTTGCACATAAGAGATCAGATTAGTAGGAGATCATAAAGTAATCTGATTTTGAGTTTGTTGGATGCCAATACAGTATAAGATCCACTTCAAGCTATATCTTCTGTTGGTCTGGAGAGCTATACAAGTAAAAGTATTAAGCAAACACTTTAGCTCATTAACCATAACAACAAAATCAGTATCATACTAAGGGGCATTCAAACATGAAATAAAAGGTTACGAAGTTTTGTCACATAAAGTTTATTGTGACAGTTAGTTTGCAGTAAAGTATTAATGACAAGAGTATTATAACTCTAGTATATTGACATAGAATTCTTGGTTGTTAAAGAAAGTATTTTGTGTAGATAAAATTTTAGTAGAGCATGTTGTGATAAACTCCAAATGAGTATTCGCCACTTATGTATTCAATGCCCTGTATTTGAGCTATCTACTCATGTGGGTATTATATGGTTTTAAAATACATTAGTTTAGTGGTAGTCTATATTTATTGCTCATTAAGATTTTTAAGACACTTTAATGTGGATAATTCAGTTTTCTGCAGAATAAAGTTGATGCTTTGAATTTCATTGTGAATTCATAAAGTTAATTTTTTATTTTGTAATATTTCATATTATGGATTGATCTCACTAAAGATTAAAGTTGAACCAGTTGGAAATAGACATGATGTTGATCATATTGCATGTAATTTCCATGCTACTCACCATATTTGATCTATGTCATTTAGTATATTGATATTGGTAATTGTCGGGGTTTAACCACGATTTATGATGTGGTAAATGCCGCGGTAGTTCCATATTAGTATATGAGATGTACCAGATTGTTAAGTATAGTCTGAAGAGGAATAGCATAAAGTTGCGTAACTAAAGAATCTTTATATAATTATTTTGGAAAAATATATAGCCCAAGTGGGTGATTGTTAGGAAATTTTTTAATTTTCTATATAATCTAATTGTGAACAATATATTATTATGCAATTATATTAGCTATTCAATTATTTTATATATTTAATTAAGTGATCCAATTAAGGATAAGGTTCATGAACTATAATAATATTAATATGGGCCAATTGAGTAGATACCCGTGATTATGAGTGGCCCAATTGTATAGTATAAAAAGGATCCCCGGGTTATGGTTCCCAATATACTAAGCTGCACATGGTCTTCACTTCTCCCCATCGGAAGGGATTACGACGGTCCATAAAGAAATAAGGAGGCTTATTGAGGAAGGCATATAACCACTGATCCGGGGATCGTGTTCCGCCTAGAGGACTCATTGGATCAGGTTACGCTTCTGCTTTACGTTTTGGGTCTCATTTAATCGTAATAAGGCTTAAAGATTAAGATCTATTAATTTATTTCCTACATCGGAAACATTTACCGTTGGCCCCTTAGCTGTTTTTCAATTTTTATTTAATTATTTATTTTTGTTAAAAGAACCCCTTTCCTTAATTATATTAATTTAATATATTTATAACTTTGTGCTATCTTTTAAGTTTATTGCTCCCTCCGTTCCACTAATCTTTTCATCATTGCTGTCGACATGGAGTTTAAGAAAAAATATTTTTTTAACCAACTTTATTGACTTTTAGGAGTATTGTGGTATTTAAAGTAATAAATAAATAATAAAGTAAGTTATGTGAGTTAGGTGAGAGTGTCAAATTTGAAAATATAATGTAGTGAGAGGTTATTTGTTTTGAACCTTTTACTATTTTTGGAGGGTGAAAAGTGTAGTGGGACAAACAAATATGAAAAGAGTGAAGAGCTTAGTAGAACGGAGGGAGTATTTCTTTTTATGGGTTTTATAGTTGATTTTGTAGATAGAAGTTTCCTAATCACTTTAGGTTCATAATTATAGATGAGATTGTTGGATTATATACTAAAAGTCTAGCTTTTTGTATGAACAATATTATAATAATTTATTTGAAATGAGAATCATATGATCAGATGATTGCATCTTATAATTTATTTATATGTCCGATGCAATAGTCCACTTACTTTATGCTATAGATAATATGTTGTGCGACAACAAGCGGAAGATTATATTATCGGTTTCCTTATAAAGTATAAACAGATGCTCACAACCGAGATAGATGGGGACTCTCTATCGGGATAATTGTAGTGTAGTTTGATATTAGCTTTACACCAGGTGATGGATCAGGGTGCCGGGATGATGGAGCAGGTTGGCGCACAAGGAATTGGAGGAATTTTTTATGTAAGTTTCTTATGGAATTTCGTTTAGGTTTCGGGGCGCTGCCCCGAATCCCGTGACCTGACCAGGCAGGTCGATCCCTGCGACCTCACTGTGGAGGTCGAACCCCACATAGTCGCAGTTCCCTGTATTCGTGCTTGTTGGCAAACAATCGAATTTGCTGATATATAACTATTATAATTGATTTTATTATCTGATTATTGTTATATATGTTATGCATGATTCTCTGTGATTTACTGTCTTATGTGTCGTAATAGAAGCATGCTAGATTGTGTATATTATTCTGAATATTGTACGCATGTTAAAACCCTCGGTGTTAAATTACTAAGTGGGAGAGGGAATTGATAATTAATTCCGCGGCCTCCAATATTGGTTTGTAAGTGATGTGAATAAACTTGCGTGTTGGCAATAGGCCTTCCTCCCTAACGGTTGAGTTTATTCACGAATCACTGGTACTAACTTCATTAAATAATTATTATTTGTAATGTGCCACATGAACTTGCGTGTTGGCATAGACCTTCCTCCTTAACGGATGAGTTTATGTGCGATTCATTGGTACAAATATATAATCGATGATTGTAGAAAGTTATCCGAGCGCGTGTGTACTTCTCCAAGTGTAAGGCACATAAGCTTGGGATGCGGACTTGGGATCAAATAATAGTGTACACTTAGGTGTAAATAATTAGTATCCTCCCCAATGGAGTCACTGCTATTATTTGCATGGCTAAAAAGGAACTGACTATTAATTATTTTGTCATGAGGTTATGTTAACAAATGAAATTAATGGATAAAACATTCTCTTATAAATATTCGGGTTTGTAAATGTCCACACTAACGTGGCTTGCAGACTCACAGTGCTTGAGATGTCGGTGAATTTTAATTTTATATTGTTTTAAGGGAATCAATATAAATGGATAAAATTCGAAGATTTGATCGGTGTATTTATTTGTGATTCTCTGAATTTCAAATGGTTTTATCTCACTTATGATTTAATAAAAGAAATTATATTTACTGGTCCAAAATTAGATGATTAGAAAAGAATCTTGGTTTCGAATTTTACTGCTTAGGAAAATATAATTGTGTTCTCACTAAGGATATCCCATGATGCCTTTTAAAATCTCTGGTGAAGAGGTGAGAGGTTCATAGAAATATGATGGTCTCATGTGACTCTTCAGATACTTGAGTAAGTTATATAGACGGGAAGTCATGGTTGAATTGATGAATGAATTGAAAAGCTCGGAGTAGATATTGAAGGGAAACCTAGATCAATTTAATTTTCTGTCATTTGCCTAGGTGTTTTGAGCAAGTTCTACTTGAAATACAAGAGGTTGTATATGGTGGGGAACTTCTGACAAAACATGTGGCAAAGAAAATCCAATTTCATCAAGATGTGAACAAGGTTAGTATCTCATTCACTAGTCGTTGAAGCATGATTAGTGATGACATTTACTGACACGTTGTGTGTAAATAGCGGAGTCACTAAAAGCCTACAACTAAGTGATGATGAGATTGTAATATACATGGGTAATACTACGAGAGTAGTGATTATTGCAGTGGGAGTTGTTTATTTATCTTACGATAGGAATAAACGTTTGGTTTTGAGAAATTATCTTTACGTATGTTTTTTCATAGAAAGAATTTGATTTCAGTTTCTATGCATTTACGGATGGATGCTCCATTTTATTTAAATAACATGGTCATAATGAGGAGGCATGGAGCTATAATCTGTTGTTGTACGTTGGTGGATAATTTGTACTCTTAAATTATGTTTATCCCACGGATGCAACACATAGTAATTAATAACGCGTCTTCTAAACCTAATAAGAGAAGAACTCTTATGGAAATGATTAGATAGATGATGCATTATTTGGAATTACTAAATTCATTTTATGGGTATGACATAGAAACAACATGTCGTATAACGTTTGTCTGTTTGTGGAATATCCTAGAAAAATGATGGGTGATGATTTATTTAGTCCAAAAGATCAAAGGGTGATTGTTAACACAACCACTAGATTTTTAGAAAAGGACTATGTATTAAATCATAAACCTATGTATAAATTGTTCTAAAGGAAGTAAGAGAGAAAACACAAAGTATTAATACCAATTGTACAAGAGGATATACCACAAGATAAACTACAACGCGTGTCACGTATGATATACAATTGCGTGTAGCGTCTTGTCGTAGTGGGAGGGTTGTTCGACAACCCGTAAGATATATATTTTGGGAGAGTCATGAGACTTGGTCCCTAGTAAACATGAAATTGACCCATGGATACGATGAAACAATACAAGATAGAAATGTGGAATCTTAGCAAAATGCAATGAATGTTGAAATAGAATCGATGAATTCTAAATTAGATCTGGCTGCTTGTAGAACCACGGATGGTGTGAAAGCCATTGGAAGTGGCTTTGTAAAATAAAAGAGGATCATAGGATAAGGTGAAACCTTGGAAGCAAAGCTTGTTGCGAAAAAGGTATACTCAGAAAGAAAGGGTTCGATTATGAGAAAACCTATTCGCCGGTAGCTATGCCTATGTCAGTCCGGACTCTTTTATCTGTTGCTACTCATATGAATATGAGGAATAACAAATAGATGTCAAGACAGGTTTCCTGATTGGAAGTCTTGAGGAAAACATCTATGTGAAGCAACCAGAGTGATTCATTGCAAAGGGCTAAGAGCATTGTGATAGTAAGTTTAAAATTGTCCATCGATGGACTAAAACAAGCTTCAAGATCATGAAACATCCGTTTTGATGAGGAAATTCAGGCATATGGATTTATTCAATGAGCGAATGTGTCTTGTGTATTGAAAAGAGTGACAGAAATATGGTGGTATTACTTGTACTATACTTAGATGATATATTGCTCATTGGAGACAATGAAAGAGTATTGTCGGGCGTATGGGTATGGTTGATAAAGCAATATCAAATGAATGACTTAAGAAAAGCAAAATATATCCTTTTGATCACGATAATACGGATCACATGAAAGGATGTTATGTTTGTCTCAAGCTTCATGAAATGATACAATCCCTACTTGTTTTAGCATATGACTTTATCTAATAAAATGTGTCTAAGGACACAAAAGAAGATAAAGGAGATGGAAGCGGTTTTTTATTCTTCGACGAATAAGGAAGCTTAATCTAAGGAATGCTATGCACGAGAATGGAGATCTATTTTACCGAAGGCATGAACAGTGGGTATCAAGGTAACTCGAAATAAGAATGTTGAACTGTGGTAACACATAATTTTGAAGTACCTGAAAAGGACTAGAAATTATGTATGGACTTACCAGATAGATTCACTGCTTCTTATGAGTTACGTAGATTCGGATTTTTCAAATCAGATAGGGACGACAATAAATCCACCTCAAAGGTTATGTGTTTAATTTTAGGAAGTAGAGCCATAATGTGGAGGAGTGTTATATAGAAATATATTTCAGACTCCGGACTCCATCATGGAAAGATGATAAATTAGAGCCGATGAGGCAGCCAAAGTATCTGTATGACTCTAGAAACTTCATGATAGACTTTGAAGTGTTTCTAAGTTTGTCCAATGTTATCACAATTTATTTTGACGATAATGGTGCTATTGCAAACTTGAAGGAATCACGAGCCATAAGGCAACTAAACACATGGAGCTCGAATACCACCTGTTACAAGAAATCGTATGATGAGGGAAAGGTTGTTGTCGCCTAGATTGCATTGGATGATAACCTAATAAATCCATTTACAAGGACCTTAAGGCGAGAGCTTTTGATGATCGTGTAGTGGGAGTGGGAATCAGATGTATGGCAGAAGACATGACAACATAGTCTTTTAGTATAAGTAGGAGATTGTTGGATTGTATACTAAAAATCTAGTTTTTTGTATGAACAATGTTATAACAATTTATTTGAAATGAGAATCATATGATCAAATGATTATGTCTTATAATTTATTTATACGTCCGATGCAATAGTCCACTTACTTTATGCTGTAGATAATATGTTGTGCGACAACACGCGGAAGATCATATTATTAGTTTCCTTATAAAGTATAAATAGATGCTCACAACCGAGATAGACGAGGACTTTCTATCGAGATGGTTGTAGTGTGGTTTGGTATTAGCTTGTCTTGGCTATAGAATCACATTAGTGCACTTTGTATGTATTGAGCAGTACCGCATGAGATCGTTTGACTTATACTGACTATATAGGAAAACTTGATCTCAGTTATTATGAATGTTCGTGCTCTTAATCCATATACTATAACCTCGACACATAGGACAATATGTATTTCTTTTATTCATCAATGGGTGAGATTTACATATAATTAAATCAACAAACTCGGTGAGTTAGGAAATAGTGCTGTCTCTATGGTGTGCTGTTGATTGTAGAAGGAATCCGTGTCCGACATAGGTTGATGATATCCACTTGAGGAGCTCATAAGGATTATCATGTAAACCCTGCAGGTGGATTTATTTCGGCATGATAATGAGGTTGAGTGGTACTACTCTTGGATGAGATATTAATTAATTGAGTTGTCAGTAACTTAATTAATTAATGGACATTGCATATATTAAACATGGGGAGACTAACGGACTCATAATAAGAAGGAGCCCATAACGTAATTATGGGATTAGAACGGTAGTGCAGTAATAATATTTTAGTGGTATATATTATTATTATTGGATTTAAGTATAATCTTTGGGCTAAACTTGGATACTTAAGCCCAATGGAGGACCAACTCTAATTTCTCCTCCTGTTCCCTGTTGTAGCCCATATATAAGTCATCTCAGTTATCCGGAAACCCTAATCTATGAGATTAATTATGCCTAACACGTGAAGAGGGTAGACAGAACAACAGATTGAGAAGATCTCGAAGATCGTTGCCAACACGATGTCGAGATTGGACTTGGAAATACAGCAGAAGACCAGAAGGTTGTTTGCTACTGCTGTCCGCCAACTTGCATAATTTTTATAAAATCGTACAGACCTCTGAATTCAACGTGTTATATATTGATGATAATTCACAGAAGAGAGAATCGTTTTGGCATGATGATAACTTAAATCTGAGATCAGATGAGAGAGTTATGTCCAAAACGGTAAGACTGCGCAGGCTGCCAGCGAGAATTCATCTTCTCCAACATACCCTGGTGAAAGACAATACGTTTCTTGTTTTCTTGCTTCCGCTGACTATTAGAAACGTATGGAACCCTAACGGTTTATATTAACCAAACGATCGAACGCCAACAGAGATGTGACTGTTAATTGTGATCAACTCAACTAATCTCACGATGATTTCCAATTTTATATAATGGTTATTTTCGTCTTTCTCCCAAATCAATATTACTAGAACAACATTTGTGTGAGCTACCATCTTCAATTAAAAAAAACTTAGGGGACTACTATTTGCATCCCCGAAATTACTATTCATACCCCAAAATATATAAATTTAATTTTTTTAATTAATATGTCAAAAGTCCCCTTATTATAACCATGCTCTCTTTCTTTTCACAAACCGTTGAATTCTTCTTCTTTCTCTTTTCTTATTCCTAGTAGTGCTTCAAATTCAAAAAGAAAGAGAAGAAGTCTATTAGAAAATTTTTAATAAATTTATTAGATCATCAATTGAATATTTCTATGAACAAAAACTTATAATTCCAATCATGATCCACCAATAAAAAAATGCAGCATTGTAAGGTTCTACAACAGTATCAGAAACCTTAGACGAAGAGAAACAGAGAATGTGAACATCATTCTATCTGGAAATTCCTCTCTGATATTTGATATCAAGAGAGTGCCCATGCCGGAATCTGTACCTCCTCCAAACGAGTGGCGCACTTGGAATCCTAGCCAACCATAACCAAAATCAAGATTACATAGTCAGTGATATGTGTTAAATATAGTAAATATTTTGTAAAGTCAATATATTTTGTTAGCAGTATAATTAGCTATTCTCTAGCCTAAAATCAGTCAATGTATATTGTTACTTTCCTATTTTGTAGCCTAGGATTAGCTACAATCTTGTGTATATATTCTGACGATTGATAATGAGAAAAGACACCGAAAATATTCTTTCATGGTATATGAACCATAGTTTTTTTTATCTCTTTCTGCTGCGCTCTGGCTGTGATTTTCGCCCCTCTTCTTCTTCTTCTTCTTCTTATTTTCTTTCTTCCCTGTCGTTTGTCTTTCACCGACAATGATGTCTCAATCTAAGAATTTTCACCCAGCTCTTGCTATCTCCAACATTAGGAATAATGTTCCTATTATTCTCGAGTTGGAAAAAGTGCAGTACTCAATATGGGCGGAGTTGTTCAAGGTTCATGCACGTTCGAACAAAGTTCTCCATCACATCATACCCCTCCGGCAGACAAACCGAAGGCCACAGCTGAGGCGAAGGATGCTGACATGTAGGCTACTCTTGATGGCACAGTCTTATCGTGGATTTACGCCACGATATCTAATGACCTTCTGCACACCATCCTTGCACCCGATACTACAGCAATGGAGGTGTGGAACCGTTTGTGTGACATTTTCCAAGATAATAAATATTCCCGTGTGGTCATTCTTGAGCAATATTTTTCAACCACCAAGATGGAAAATTATCCCAATGTATCAGTGTACTGTCAACGACTAAAGTCCTTAGCCGATCAATTGAAGAACGTCGGGGCTCCAGTGTCTGAGAGTCATTTGGTGCTTCAACTTGTCTCTGGTCTCACCACTCTGTACCGTGGTATGGATACGATGATCCGACAAAGTGATCCCCTCTCTACTTTTTATCAAGCCAGGTTCATGCTTACCTTTTAGAAATCGGACTTAGCTAAGGATGCGACGATGTCGTCCTATTCTGCCATGGTCGTTGCTCCGAATGAGGACGATGCCTCCTCATATGTTCCATTTCATTTGGGACAGGGAAGGGTGAAATAACATTCTAGCCACAAACAATAACAGAATGGCCGGAAAAATTTAGGCAGCCGCAGCAATGACAAGCAGAACAAGGGCGGCAATGGTGATCGTCTTGGCAGGGTTGGCCCAGAAGGACGGCCATAGCAACAGCGTCCATTCTGGAGGTGGGTCCAGTTCCTAACTGGGGGTGGTCTCAGTGGGCTCCTCCCCCCTGCCCTAGCCTACCCAAGGATGGGCTCGCCCATCTACTGCCACCTTTGGGCCTGGGGTGTTGGGCCCATGCCCCCAGTAGCAAGCATATCAGGCTTTCACTGCTCCTATGGCTCCTTCTTTCAATGGTCAGACTGGTTCGTGTGTGCCTACATATATTGCATCGGTTATGCACACCATGACTCTAAGTCCACCCGATCCTACTTGGTAAATGGACACCGGTGCTACATCACATATAACCTTATCAAATGGTAATCACTCGTCTTATTTTCATTTGAGCAATCATAATTCTGGTATTATTATCGGAAATGGTCATTCAATTCCTATTAGTGGCTATGGTCATATCTGTTTTCCCTCTCCTAATCCTCCATTATCATTACAAAATGTTCTTCACGCTCCCAAAATAATAAAAAACCTAATTTATGTTAAGAAATTCACTACTGATAATTCTATTTTGATTGAGTTTGATACATTCGATTTTTCTGTGAAGGATTTTCAGACAGGATGCCTCTACTGAGGTGTGATAATCAGGGTGACCTATGTTCTCTCAAATCTATCCACAATCAAACTACTCCATCAACCTTTGCAGCCATCTCTTTCTCACTTTGGCATGATCGACTGGGTGATCCGGGTGCTCCTATTTTAGATGCTCTTAGAGTCAATAAAAGCATTGATTCTACTCAAAACACTAATTCTAGTATTTGTCATTCATGTGTGTTCAGAAAATATATTAAGTTGCCTTTTGCTTGTTTCGAGTACTTCTTTGCCTTTTGATATTATTCATAGTGATATTTGGACTTCACCCATTCTGAGTTCTGCAGGGCATAGATATTACATGTTATTGTTGGATGATTTTTCTAATTTTTTGTGGACATTCCCTTTGGGTCAAAAATCAGAGGTTCATGAATTTTTTTAGGGCTCATATTGTTCGCCAATTTGAACATAATATTAAAATTTTGCAATGTGATAATGGAGGGAATTTGACATGGATTTTTTTGGGATTTCTGTAAGAAAAATGGTATGTCATTCTGTCTTTCTTGTCGTCACACCTCTCCTCAAAATGGTAAGGCAGAATGGAAAATTCAATCTGTCAATAATAATATCACTCGTACTTTTCTCTCTCATGCCTCCCTTCCTCATTCCTTTTGGCACTATGCATTACAAATGGCAACATGTCTTCCTAATATTCTTCCGAGCAAAATTTGGGTAATAAATCTCCTCTTCACATTTTATATCACAGGGTTCCCTCATATTCTCATCTTTGGATTTTTGGGTTATATGTTATCCTCTTATTCCTTCCACTAAAATTCATAAATTGCAGCCTCTATCTATGTTTGCCTATTTTTAGAGCTCACGAGCAAGAATACTCGATCGTTGTAGTAGTATATCCCAAGAAAAATTATCAATCCAATAAGGAGTTAAGTTCGGACTAGCAAAATACGTGAGATCATGTTCATGTTGTTTTTGTAAAGATGATCGGGAGTTTTGAGATTGATTAACAACAAAAACAAGTAGCAAGTAAATAAGATAGCAAATAAGATAAATGACAAGTAAAGAAAATGGGTGCTAAAGTTCAAGTGTGAAAAAACATGGGATTAGAAATATCCAAGCACACTCGATTCATATTATCATGCAAACGGAATTCAACTCAATTGATGTAGACTAAGGGTGATCATGATTGTATCCTAAGCTCCCTTTCGGGTTACAAAGGTTGTTGATCCATTTTAGACTCCCAAAAGCACTTAAGATCAAAGCCCAACATTAACCCCTTCCATCTAGGTACTAGTTAGATTAAACTCTCTCTTTTTGTGTACTAAGGTCAACGAATGGATTGGTTCCCCTCATTGAATTCAAATATCCTTTCGGTCAAACCCAAACTCAATGTCTATTCATGCCTTCCTAATACTATAGAGGGTCGTTTCCGTCTCACTCCAAGCAATACATACATGAACATCATGATAGCATTTAATTACCACAAATAATCCATTGATCAACAATCCATTAAACCAATAAACATTCATGAATAACGAACCATGCCATCACAACATCAAGACAATTAAACTCCATGAATAAAAATCAACATCAATTAATTCAAAAACCAATTTAATCCACATGATAATATAAATCTAATATGCTCTTCATATTCCTAATCCCACTAGAGGGATTAGCCTAACATGATAAAAGTAATAAAACAAATAAATGATTCATTACAAATATCCATAGTCTTAGATCTAAAGAAATACAAAATGAATGGATTCTTCCCTATCAATTTCTTGAAGAGAATCTTCTATTCTTCTTGATCTCCACCTCTAGCTCTTGATTTTGAAGTCTTTAGCACCAAAAATGGAAGATATGATGGGTGGATGAAGATGGATGAAGATGAAGGTGGAAAATGGAAGAAATGGTGTGTGATGTGTGTGTAGATGATGGGATTTTGGATCTTCTCTACAAAGTGTTGAAATGGGGTCTATTTATACCCCATGTGGGCCTTCTAGAAGATTCCAGCAATTTCCTGCGTTTTTGCACCAACACGGCTCGAGCTCCGCCGCACGACCCGTGTTCTAACACATCGCACGCCTCGTGCGCAGCACACGGCCACAGGGGTGGCCGTGTTGTGTTTTCTGACGTTCGCGCACGGCTTTCTCGACAGGCCCGTGCGCGGTGCACGGGCCGTGTTTCTGTACTCAGCACGGGACGTGTTCTGTACTCGGCCACAGGCGTGGCCGAGTTGGCGTTTCGGGTGTTACCGCACGGCCATGCTGACAGGGCCGTGCGCTGTACACGGCCCGTGCGCGTGCTGCCCTACTTCCTCTTTTCACTGTTTTGGCTCGTTCTTCCTCGTTTCAACTCCGAATTGAGATCCGCTTTTTCCTACATCTTCCTTATCATGTTTAGCATCAAATAAAAAGTGAAAATCTTAAATTTAAGCTCATTCACACACATTTCAATAAAAACACAAAACACAACCAAATAACACATAAAATACGGATAAAATAATATGAAAACACATATAAAAAGACACTAAAATATATGTGAAAATAGCTCTAATCAATCTACTCCTTGTGTCTTTTTGGGTTTTTTACCTAATCATCGTGGCTATAAATGCTATGATTTGTCATCTCGTCAAATTATCATTAGTTGCCATGTCATTTTTGAGGAGAATGTCTTTCCCTTTGCATCACTACATTCCCATTCGACACATATATATGACTTTTTGGATAGTGGTTTCTCTTCTTATGTATTAGATCACCTTCAATAATCTATTGCTCATCTTCCCACATCGCCAGTCCAGACCCACATTCCTCCATACCCAGATCCAAATCCGGTCTGCCCAGGCCCAAGCCCAACAACCCCCCTCCCAACCACTCCTCCTTTCGCATCTCTCATCTTTCCTACTACAATTCCTACTCCCCCTTCTGGCTCACACACATCCCAACCTTCACCAGGCCCAGTCATTGCTCTTCCTTCAAATACTCCTCTCCATAAGCCCACTATGATTACTTGAAATCAACATGGTATGTATAAACCCAACCCAAAATACCAAGCATTACACACCACAGTTTCGAAGTCCCCTTTGCCTCGAAACCCAATAGTTGCACTTCGTGATCCAAATTGAAAAATGGCCATGGATGATGAATATCATGCTCTTATGAAAAATAAGATGTAGGACTTGGTGCCCCGACCTCCTGGTGTTAATGTTATTCGGTCTATATGGATTTGTACTCATAAATTTAAATCTAACGGTGCTTTTGAGAGGCATAAAGCCCGTCTTGTAGTGATGGGAAAACTCAACAAGTTGGCATTGATTGTGGGGAAACTTTTAGTTCGATTGTTAAACCGGCAACTGTTCGCACTGTCCTCAGTCTTTCTCTTTCTAAGGCATGGCCAATTCATCAATTGGATGTCAAAAATGTCTTTTTTCATGGTGAGCTTCAAGAAACAGTATATATGCATCAACCAGTGGCATATAGGGATCGTACCCATCCAGATTATGCCTGCCTCTTGTGTAAGTCTTTGTATGGGCTTAAGCAAGCTTCCAGAGCTTGGTATACGCGCTTTGCTGATTTTGTTATGTCTATCGGGTTCACTAATAGTCGGAGTGACAACTCATTATTCATTTACAGCAAGGGGTCAGAAATGGCTTATATTCTATTATATGTTGATGACATTATTCTTACTGCTTCATCTCATGTTCTCCAGTGCTCTATTATGGATCTTCTCAGTTCTGAATTTGCTATGAAGGACCTTGGTCCATTGAATTATTTTTAGGGTATTGCGGTGACCCGACATGAGGGTGGTATGTTCCTTCTCAACGCACATATGCCAAAGAAATAATTGAACAGGCCGGAATGATCTCTTGTAAATAATCAGTTACTCCAGTTGACACCAAATCAAAGGTTAGTGCTACATCTAGTGCTCTCTTTGATGATCCTACTTTGTATCGAAGTCTTGCAGGGGCTCTACAACCACCATCCAGCAGATTTGTCTCCATATGCATGATCCAAGGATGGACCATATGTCTGCTCTCAAACGGATTATTAGATATGTTCAGGGTACATTAGATCATGGCCTACATTTGTATCCATCATCGTTTTCCTTTCTGGTTTCTTGCACTGATGCAGATTGGAATGGGTGCCCTGATACGAGGAGATCTACATCTGGTTATTGTGTATTTTAGGGGACAACTTGGTCTCTAGGTCGTCTAAGCGTCAACCCACATTATCTCATTCTAGTGCCGAGGCCGAGTATCGTGGGGTAGCGAATGTGGTCTCTGAGTCATGTTGGCTTCGAAACCTTCTCTTAGAGTTGCATTATCCGGTTAAGAAAGCTACTTTGGTGTATTGTGACAATGTCAGTGCTATTTATTTGTCGGGTAATCCAGTTCAACATCAACGTACAAAGCATATAGAGATGGATATTCATTTTGTCCGAGAGAAGGTTGCACGAGGACAAGTCCGCGTTCTCCATGTCCCCTCCCGTCATCAAATAGCCGATATTTTCACTAAGGGTTTGCCACATGTGTTACTTGAAGATTTTCGGGATAGTCTCCGTGTTCGTAAACCTCTTGTTTCAACTGCGGGGAGTGTTAAATATAGTAAATATTTTGTAAAGTCAATGTATATTGTTAGCCGTATAATTAGCTATTCTCTAGCCTAAAATCAGTCAATGTATATTGTTAGTTTCCTGTTTTGTAGCATAGGATTAGCTACAATCTTGTGTATATATTCTGACGATTGATAATGAGGAAAGACACCAAAAACATTCTTTCAATATGCACTTAACAATTTCAATGATGTGAATTAGATTTTGGCCACTAAAGAGAACAGGAATGACTTAGTAAAGCAAAAGTAAGTACATGACCCTTATGAATAAGCAATTAAAACTAGCAACAATGAGATTGAATAACCGTAGGAGATAACGGCGACAATGGTGGTACGTTAAATATCCATTTCCCATCTCCACAATCCCAAATCGCCGTCCAACTTGACGGCATTAGCGGCACCGCTGTCGGTAACTCGTCTCTATTTTCACCTGAATTTTCTCTTCTTTCTTAACTTTCTTTTTCTTCCTAATTTCCACGCAATCACTCTCCCTCTGCCTTTTCCGGCATCCGACCGGCACTGTGGCGGTGGCTCATTCCTCCGGCGTGGTGGTGTTTAAGTTCCCACTCTCGAGAGGAATATTGAGTATGGCCTTACTTCCGTCCTGCCGTAGACCCGCGCCGCCTCTACCGTCGTATCAAAGGTTCCCAGCCAGACCCGGGTGCCCTTCCTATTGGGGTCTCGAATCTCCGCCGCGAACTTCCCCAGGCGTTGGCGTACGCCTCTGTAGTGTCTCTGTAATGTCACGAATCTAATTGGGGTGTATTTACAAATTTAACTGGGGTTTGTTTAACAATTTATTATATTTAATCTAATTTAATTATTTACATAAGAGTATTTAAGTCTTTTCACATAAACATTATAAATTAGTAGGGTTCGTTTAGTAAATTTTGGAATGCAAATAGCCACCCCAAAACCTTATTCAAATACATCGTTTAAAATTTATTCCTTTAAATTTCTGCACAAATAAATTAACATAACTATTTTAAGGTTAAAAAATTTTAACTATAATTTTAAATATTGAACAATGTTTAGAGATTAAGGGTTAATTTCACTTGCACATGTTTCATGATTTTATTGGTGTGCTACTGAAATTAGAAAATTTGAAATCTCAAATTAATTAAAATTTGAGGCAAACCATTATATACATTGCAATTTGCAAGCCACATAATATCTCAAAAATAAATCTCTCCCACAGGAAACACACTCAAGGTGTACTGCAATGCTTAAAAGAAAAGCATTACTTATTCTCTAAACAGCCCCATTGCAATATCAAGCTACTGAAATTTCCATGTATGACCCTCAGAAAACAGGAGCATTGCCTGCAATGTACAGAATTAAACGGTCGGATCAGCACAAAACCAGATGATAATAAAAGCATGAGTATCACACATGAAATCATCGACCCATAGACTAGAACGAAAAACCAGATGCAGTTCGACACGTTCAGCTCACAACTTGTGAAACTGCGTCGAACTGCTGGCTATAAACCAAGCAGAAAGTACATTAGTGGTTGGAAGAAAATCTATGGAATTATTTCACATGGGTAGCATTGCTATGGACGAAGAATTTTTAATGCATTGGCCATTGGAACTGATAGGGTAACAGGGACTAAGCTTAGACATCAAAGATCCAAAGTCAACTAATTTATACAAAAATAGAACAGAACATAAGTTTGGCAAACCTATGATATTAAAGTCTTGAGTTCTGAATTCCTAAAGATAGCTAGCACATTATTCTGTAAGTAAAGAAAAAATTCATCATATGCAAATAACTGCTTGGGATAATTATTCGAATGAAAAAAACAGAGAAATTTGTAAATTTCCACCACAATAGCAAGTAGGAACAAATATTTTTACCTGGAATCTGAGGGTTTCTGCTGCTACTTGCAGCATTAGACTGAGTCCCCATAGGATTGTGGGATTTCTCCTCTAACGCAAGCATTTTCAAAGATATCTTTCTTAAGTAATCACTCTACAAACAGAGTGGAGAAGGTTACAAATTGAACTAAATTTCATTTTCATTAAATCAAGTAGTCAAATGATACATAAATGTATAATTTCGAAATCATACAGCTTCAAGGGCAAATCATATGCCATATTTACCTGACTTGTTGCTGCACTGTAAACATGTTGCTCAAACCTGAGAGCTATATTTTTTAATTCCTGCAATCCTTCTTCTCCAGAGAAAGGAAGATGCCTCTTCAATGTCTCCACTCTGTTAATTAAGAATGATAATCTTACAAATTATTTCCCAAAAAAAAAGTGAATAAAAAATCAACGGATTTTAATTCTGATATTGTAGACTTCATTGAGTGAAAATGCACACACATGACAGAACAACTATAATGCCAATCTTTAGATTTGCTTTAGTGAAGCACCACTTTGTCAAGGACTCAATCCAGTATAAGCACATGCCAAAGATTTAAATTAACATGATGGGGATAAAGCTCAAGTTTAAACACAAGGAAAGATATAACTTCTCTCTCTCTCTCTCTCTCTTGGGGGAGAGCCAATTATATGATGTTAATAGACCTTGCTCATTCCATATACAGTTGGATCTAAAGTTGATAATAAATTTTGCGAAAACAGATTGCGGTAATAGATGAACAAAGATCATAGTCATAGGTTTCTTGATTCAGTCTTTGATTCTTTCACATTGGCATAAAACCATTAGAGGGGTGTAAACAATTACTTAAAAACTGTTGAAATAACTTTTAAAAGCTAAAAGCTGTGAGAGGTCAGCTTTTAAAATAAGTGATTATAGCGGTATAGCCTAATCAAAATCGGTTGAAAACAACAACAAAATCTTGTCGACTTATTCTCTAATATATTTTTTAAGAAAATAAAGAGCTGGATAGTTTGCTCTCATACCAGATAATGCCTTAAATCTTATCAACAAATTTGTATAATTTCAGGGAAATCACATCAATGGGTTAAAGTTTAAACATTCACTTATTCAAGCATGTCTAGGCTCAACTTCAACATGCCAGGAGAAAGGCAGTTCCTATCCTTTAATACTATTTTCTAAATGGACATATAATATCCTGACCATAATATCCTGACCTATTATATATCCTCGAATAGTTCTATACTGAATACAATGACTTCGTACTAAAAAGGAATCTAAGATCCATAACAACTTCTGATATAGTGAGAACGCACTATATTTGATTGATGTATTCTAATATTTCCTACAAAAACAAATAGTAGAAATGGCTATTTCTCACAATACACTTTATATAATCATTTTAAGTTCTAGATAACAGATCTATGAAGTGGACGAGAACAGGAGAAAACATTATTATTGGTTTCTCAAAATGCTATGACATCAAATGTGCAATACATATTCTACCCACCAGGCTGTAAATAACTTGAGACGGAGAAAATTGTAGCATTAAGTTTCTGCTTAACATCTCATTTCAGTACTTGGCAAACTTAATCAGATTCATTTGATAAAGCAGAGTCTATAAGTGTGAACAAATTTTTACCATCCCCTGCGCTGCACCCAATATACACTTCCTATCAAACATAACACATACAATCCGTTACTTAGAAAAACTTTAGATTCACACACGGCAAGCAGCCTACCCCGTAACAAATAAAGGGTATTTATTTACCATTCATCAGACTGAAAAAACCAATCAAATTGTAATTAGAATTCCATCAAACTAACATATTATATAATACTTAATGTACAGAAACATCAGAAACAAATTCACACTCTAGACAGACCTAAAAAGCAAATATATGTAGGTTCAAATCAGATTCAGGAATTGAAAAAGAAAAGGCAGAGCCATGCTAGAAATCAAGATTAACCAACAAATGTGGCAAGCTAAAAAATGCAGAGTGATTTGAGTCAATAGATATAAAGGAAGAAGACCAAAAAGTTAAAGAAAAGTAGATGGAGAAATATAGAATTTTACATCTTGTTTACAATCCTTTGTCTGGACACTGGTTGTAGTCCAACCCTCCAATTGCTGCCCTCCATACCCGCAGCCACCACTGGAAGGAGTTGGAAAAATACACGTAGAAGAAAGTGAAGAATCATCTAGCAGAAGGGCTAAAATAGCATTCAAAGCAGTTTAGGTACAAGAAGAATGAGAACTAATGACCTTTAAAAAACATAGGATGAAAACAAGACACTAGAAAGTTTAAGATGGATAAGCAGACACAGTGAACATGATAAACTAACATACGAATGAAGAAAAATATGGTAAGCTGATAAATCAGAAATCAGATTATAAGAGAGATCTGATAAAAGATGGTTTGGAGTATGGACATTTACATAAGAGACCTTTAGACATCCAGTGTGCTATTATATAAAGTAAAAATTAATTTATTGGGATAATATAGGGGATGAGGAAGACCTAAAAAGACGAGCAAAGAAAGAACTGAAAAATATATGTTCTAAATCAGAACATGTGTCACACGGAACTATGTATGATCCATATAGCTAACTTCACCCGATGAGACTACGGGTTAGTATGATGCTGTAGATTTCAAGAAGTTCACCACTTGGAAATAATGAATGAAAATCCCATGTAAAAAAATTATAGATTAAAGAAATGGATTGCCTCAAGCAAAACTTAAAAGATATGACAGGCTTCTGGACACCTTTTTACATTGTATACAATGTTGACTAACTGATCGAAATCAGGGTGTGGTCAATAGAACCGATCAAATAATTATTAGAAAATAGAACATAAAAAGTATGAACATCACCAAGAATGTTGTTCATCCAGATAGCAGATCATCAGCCTCAGAAGATGAATGATTCGGAATCATAGATTTTGCGTGGTTACATAAGAAATATTCCAAATATGGCAATTGCGACAGATATGAGGAAAAATGTTTAAAATTTGAAGACTGAACAGAGTTAGATGGACCAATAAAAATCAAGTAAAAAGGTTTCTGTTATGATACCCAACATTGGTTCCATACGCAAGTGTAGAAGGGAATATAAGTGGGGGTCAAACAGTTTTCATTGGCTGAAGGTGAAGGGTTTACCCCGACTTATATGCCCTTCCACACTTGCTCGTGGAACCGATGTGGGATATCATAACAGTTTCCATTGGCCGGAGAAAGAACCAAGCCAGAAGATCTTTATTCAGATATTAATATTTAAAATGACTACTAGAACCAAGTGATCAGAAAAAGTATCAAGAACAAAGTTCAGCAACATAATAGATATTATAATGTACGAGTTCTCAATCTCTATAGTCACAGAAGGATCCTACTAACTGACTGACGTCCAATGCAACACAAAGCACTCATCATATGAAATTCAATGCTTGGAAAATTTAGATCATTAAAAATTTAAAATGAATAAGTAAATTGTATATAAACAAAGTACCAGCAAATGTATCTTTACTTGGATCTTGGGGAGTGCTGCTATTACTTGCAGCATTGGACAGAAGAGAATTCACCAAAGGTTTCTGAGATTTCATCTCAAGATGCAACATTTTCAAAGATATCTTTCTCAAATAATCAGACTGCAAAACCGAGGAAAATACTAACAAGTTACAACACACTTCAATCTCGAAGAAAACAAATAAATGTAAAGATACGCATGCATACAGGCATTCAAAGCGAAGTAATGTGACATATATAAGTATATATACCTGGCTTGTCGCTGTGGCATATATATCCTCCTCGAACCCCACAGCTGTTTTTCCAAGATCCTGTGAATCCTCTTGTCCAGATAAAGGATGATACCTTCTCATTTTCTCCATTCTATTCATCAGCATCAGTTTTAATTTATTATGGTGAATATGAGCATAAAACAAGATGGGAGTAGAATAGATCTAGCTGAAATTTGAATGCATTGACAAGGATATATCGCATTTAAAGAAAGTAACATTTACACGAAAACCAACCAGATTATTAGAAAATGCCAAACAGTAAATAATTGACTTAAAACACAAAGATTCAGCCATCATGATTCACTGTATTGTCTACCTGAGATAATAGACTCCTGTTAAAATGAGTAAACTTCTCTTATAAGGGCACTTCTCAATCTCTTCATTCTATCCAACATACCATAGTCAATGTTTAATGTTCACAAAAGTGGTGCATTAATAAAGTACTATGGATATTATATAGTTTCACAGCACTCTGACATTAGTCATTACAAGTACTAGTACATCAGCCGTTATGCTATGGTATCTATATTTTTTCACCTTGTAATATGTCAAAGACGCGCATGGAAGAAGTTGAAAGTATCGGTCTTTCATCTTCTTAGTTTTATTTTACTAGCTAATATGATCGGACCATACCTGAGTTATGATCCTTTCATAAACTTTTGTCATAATTCACACTTAGTGAGGTTCATTACTTAGGATATAAGTGGCACCACCAATAAAAAATAAAAAATTACACCACAACAAATGGGGACAAATCCCTCAAATTAACATAAAATGATACCAGTTGGTCAACAGCTACAGGGAAAAAAAGAGAAAAAAACAAAAGGAAAGAAATGCATAATCCCTCCCCAAACCCAACAAAGGAATAATATACATGCAGTGAAGACATTGAACCGGTGTTGGGATTCTTGTAGACACCAACATTAGCATTAAATAATTGTACTTTGTAACAGAGTACAACCCACATGTGCGCTCAACAAGAAACTCAATCTTGGGCTCCCAATCAAAACCATTTACCATAATACATGCATAACAACAAAAGAGACGAGATCACGATTGATGAGTCACTACAGTGAAAGAACAATTAGAAAATAATCAGAAACTAAGATGAGAGAAAAATGTTTTTACATCTTGTAAACAATCCTGTGCCTGGAACCAGGTGGCAGCTGAGTCCTCCAATTGCCGCCTTCCATGGCCGCAGCCGCTTCGCCATCGCCAGGGGCCACCCGCCAATTAGTGCCCGGCATTTCAAGATTCCTGAAAAAATTTACAAAATTAAATAAAAACCGACGATAAACGAATTAACACAATCACGACATAATTTCCCCAAAAAAGAATAAAAAGAAACCCAACTTAAGAATAACACTATTAAACCTAACGAACAATTGAGTTGATCAGGTTCTGATTAAAGCAACGGCATAAAAAACATGCAAATTCACACAGAAAACAATCTTCTACCATTCTCAAATCGATGATAAACGGTCCAAACTCGCCTTTAAATTTGAAAGAGAGGAGCGTGAGAAGGGGGAGATTGGCGATGAAATTGGTGAGACTGGTTCTTCGCGAGTGAAGGAAGAATTAATTCTCCAAAAATTCTCAGAGTGGTTCACTATTTTTACACCCCATTTCTCTCGTCAGAAATGCTTGCGTGAGAGATCCGTCTTATGGTCATTCCATCCATATAACCCAAAAACTATCCGCAAAACATGTGATATTTGCAACACTTCACACACCCTCTCTCACCATTTTTATAGCTCCATTTTCCAATTTTAATTAAATACCTTTAAAAAATATTAAAAGTAGTAATTTTTCTGTGGTTTACTAACTGCTTCACGATGACATGTCATTTTTTTCAAAAGTTTTAATCTTTTAAATATATATTTTTTTATTTTCAATTAATTTTCATATTTAATACATATTTTTATAAATAATTTTTTTATGGCAAAGACTTATATTAAACCGTTTCAAATAAATGCTTACGTAAATGTGATAATTATTTTAAAAAGTAAAAAATAATTTTATGTGAGACAATTTCATGCAAAATTTCCCCTTTCTTTATTATATATTGATGATTAATTTAATTATTTTTATTTCCAATACATTTATTATAATTTATTTATTTTGGTATTATTAATCGTAACTAATTACTAAAAATTTTAATATAAATAAATTAGAAAAAAATCAATAGTGTTCCCTCTCGTATATCATTTTAAACACTTATAAATTAAATAAATAAAATTTAAAGATTAAATATAAATATTTTAGGGCAACTCTAGTGTGAGATCACCTCACATAAAACCAATTATAAGATTTATTAAATAGTTATATTTTTTTTATCAAATATATTTTTTTTACGTTAAAAATTTTATCAGTTTTTATTTATATTACAAATTATTCGTGAAATAATGAACTACACCAATATAATTTTTTTTGAGTTAGTCTCTTGTGTCCCTAGGTGCACAAGATATCTAAGGGCAAAATATTTTGTTGTAAAGGGTATACACTTTAATTAATGTGGGTACACCATTTTGTTCTAAAGGGTATACACTTTTATTGATTTTTTTTATTTTTTTCAGAAAATAAAGGGTACACATTCTTATACTAAAGGGTATACCAGTTAATACTAAATGGTATTTGGGCGCACGTGCCACGGGAGCACACAAGTTTTTGCTATTTTTTATTAATTCGAATATCATTTGCTATTAAAGAATTATTACTTCTTATCCATTTCACAAGGATCTTCTCGTGAGACGATCACATACAAGTGTTTGCCAATATTATAATATGCGGATGGTAGTTATATTAGTGTTGTGTGTTGCCCAATATAAATATTTATTTTGTGTGATTCTCATATTTAAAAAAAGACTAAAACTTGTGTGCCCCAAATACCCTTTAGTATTAAATAGTATTATATTCTTTAGTATAAGAATGTGTACCATTTATTTATTGAAATATATATATATAATGAAAGTGTGTACCTTTAGAACAAAAAATTATATCCTTACACATATTGTGCACCGAGGGACACAAGACACCAACTCTAAAAGAAAATGTGTCAACTTTTATAGTATGAAAAGAGTAGTTATTACGAATATATAAATATTGGGAGAGATATTATATACGAGGGTGATTGTAGGGTGCACCTTAGGATTGATTGATTTCTTACAAACAATACTCCCTCTATCTTACACTTATCTTCACACTTTTTATTTTTGTTCATTATACACTTATCTTCACACTTTTCATTTTGTCCGTCCTAGACTTATCTTTACCACAAAAAAAAACTTCATATCAATCAACAACATCAAAAGTTATCTTAATTTGAAAAATATCACTCTCACACGTAACACATTATACACATAATATACTTTATGATACACAATACCTTTAAAAAATCAATAAAGTTGGTAAAAAAAGTAAAATTTCTACTTATCTATGGTAACGATATAGATAACTATGAGACGAAATGAGTAATTAATAAAATAAAATTACTATTATATAACTATTAAAAAAACATTTAACCTTTGTCATATATATATAAAAAAAACTAAAAAATAATTAACTTAAAAGTTAAGATAATAAATTTGAGGTAGGTCTTGCGTGAGACCGTCTCATATAAGCCCTTAAGTGATATGGATAAAAAATTATAAAATTATTATCATTTTCGCTATAAAATATTATCACTTTCGTTATTAAATGTTATCACTTTTCATTTATACAATAAATTACTCATGAATAAAACTTTTTGATTATTCATTCTAAATTCACACATTCGATTCTCCAAGAGGAATATGAGTTTTCTTCAAGTTCTTCTAGAGAATTGATTTATGAATAAAATAGAAGCTTTCTTCAAGTTTCACTAGAGAATTGATTTATAAAAGTATAAAAATTAAATAAATATATATAACAACTATTTAAAATATTTTAATAATTTTATTTTAATTAATTATAAAGTGTTTGACCTTATTTTTCATAAATAATCAATATATATATATTACGTATAGTATAGTAAAGTAAAGTCCTTTGTTATTTGATTCGTTCACATATGCTCTTACTATTTATTTATTTTTCCTATACACTTATTATGACATATTTACGTTAGTATCATTAAAAAAAATTAATTGCAATAAATTAATTAGTATCAAATCAAATCATGTATAAAAAAATTTGTTTTAGACATACAATAAAAATAAGGATTTATTACTAAGAGTTATATATTTTGATCATAATTACACTTAAATGCAATGAAAAAAATAAAATACTAACAACTATATAAATATATAACAAAGAGACAAAATTGCCCATATGTGATTGCAAATTTTTTTAAAAAGACGGGGGAGTAATAAATAGTTTTCAATTGTATTATGTTATAAAGTAACATTTAAAAAAAATACAAGTCAAGATACTTTCAAATAATTAGAAAATATGTACATATATATTAATCTTTTACATAATTTAGTTATACGTTACATTATGAAAAGTTAAATGTTATAATTTGTTGCAAATTATTTATATTGATGAAATAAATTGTCTAGCTGTAAAAAAAAAAAACTGATTAATTAATATTGTTACGTTATATAACACGAATTATTTAATCATAAAAAATAATGAAATGGAAGTCCCATCTGGGATTGAAATTTTTGTTGATGAATTCATTTTGTTGGAAAGTTAAGTAGCAAGCCTGTGCATGACACTTATTGTTGAGGAGAGCTTCTAATGAATTGACAAGTACTGTTTAATGGTATAATTATAATTTCATTTTTATATTACATCTTCATAAATGATGGTAATCTCATTTAAAAAACTATAGTCATGTGAAAATTCACAGCCAACAGTTGTGAGCTAGCACCTCAGAATGAGATGCACAATTCCTAGTGTTATTATAAAATAACTAAGAGTCGTGAGCAACTAATCATACAATCATACAAATCATCATATTTCTGTTTTTCTATTTGTCTTCTATATAGTAGTCACTGTATTACATACAATTAAAAAATTAATTAATAGTTTCTTAAATAAATATATATTCTCATCGTGATCAATTTATAATTTATTAATTTGTTTGTTTTCGTAGTAGTCACTGTATTCCAAACAATTAAAAAAATTAATTAATAGTTTCTTAAATAATATTCTCATCGTGATCAATTTATAATTTATTAATTTGTTTGTTTTCGAACTGTGTAACTATATAAATTGAGTATCATATTGAAAGACTAATAATAAAAATAATAGAGCATATAATTAATAAGTACTCATCATTACAAAATTTTAAATTGGTTAAAAAAATTAATCGCAAGATATGTTTTAAGTGAACTATGATAGATAATTAATTATTCGATCGACTGTAGTTACAAGACGATTTTAACTGTTACTCATATTCACATTCGATCTTTACCATCAAATAAAATAAAATAATTAATTTTTTAAAAAAAATTACCCACCCCCTATTTTAAACTCACTAACTGCAGGTGCACCGGTGCACCACAGTCGGACTCCAAAAATAAAATTCAATTTCACACCCTTCGACTGCTAACCCAGTTAGGGTTCGTGTCTTCCAATTCCATGAAAGCTTCCCTCATATAGCTGAAAATTTAACAATTTTCGAGAGAGCAATTTATCATGTAAGAACTTTCATGCATAAAAATGATATTTCAAGATCCGATTCATCGTCCCACCGAATTCTATATATGTATATAAAATTTTGTTTAATTTGAAGATTTGAAGAGGCTTTAATTAGGATCCTTTGTGATAGATAATCAATTTTAGTCCTGTAATTTTGGTTCAACTTAATATAGTCCTATAACTTTTATTTTTTCAATTTAAGTCTTTTTACATCAATTTTAGTCATGTAATAACTTTTTTACTTTTCAATTTTAAGCTTTGCAAAATTTTTTACAAAATTTATAGGACTTGAAAGTCCTATAAGTTTAAATTGATTTTTGTAAAAGGACTTAAAAAAAAGTCACTGGTCCAAAATTCAATTAAACCAAAGTTATAAAACTAAAAGGATATTTTCTTTACTTTGTGATGAAAATTGAAACTGATCTGCATCTCACTAAAGTATTCTAATTTTCTTTCTGATTTGTTCCATAAATTCTTATATTCAAAACTGGAAATACTCTAGTAACAACTAATATATCAATACAATTTATTTTTAAGAAAATAAAAAAGTTATTCTCACCTAGTAAATATAACATACTCCCTCTATCCGCTTCTAAGGTATTAATTTTACTATTTTTGGCGTCCGGTTCAAAGGTAATCATTTCTCCTATTTAGTAAAAAAATAAACAATATAGCCCACTACTTCCCTCTAATACAACTACCCACTTTACATATAATAATAATAATACTCCTTAATCCACGTGCAAAAAGCAAATGGATACCTTAGAACCGGACGGAGGGAGTACTAGTATGAATCTCGTGTATTACACGGGTTGTAAAGTTTTAATTTTAAAAAATACTACTCCCTCTATCCTATTTTCATCTTCATATTTACTGTACAGACGCAAATTAAGAAAAGTTACTTTTATAAAATCATGAAAATAAAATTAATAAGGTAAAAAAAATTACATACTAATAATAGAAAAAATAATTAAAACCAAAAGAAAATCTAAATAAAAAAATATAATCAAAAAGTGAAACCATGCACAACAAAGTTAATTAAAAGAAATTCGTAAAATTAACTCGTAAAAAAGCTAGTTATGTAAAAACTCAAAAGCTTAAAAATTACATATTAATAATTAAAAAAACTAAAAACAAAAAGATTTAATCAAAAATTGATCAAAATAAATAATATAAAATATAAAAGAAATAGTAAAAAAATTATAATCAAAAAGTGAAATTATAAAAGAATTAATTAAAATAATTTGTAAAATTAATCATAGAAAAAAGTTAATTGCGAACAAAAATAAAGAAATATAAAATTTCATACTAATAATAAAAAAACAAAAAAAATTAAAAATTTATACAAAATACAAAAAATTAATCAATAATAATAATAAAAATGGATACCTTTTTAGAATTTGATGAAAGCTTTTGTTCGTCGTGATGAATAAATTATGTGTGTAGAACAACTGAATAAAGAGTCTTATTTATAGATGGGGAGGGGATAAATTTTCTAAATATTAAAGTAAATATATGTATTTATATATATTTATTTTTAATTCATAGTAATTAATTTAGATTTGATAATATCATATTCAAATCTTAAAATAATATATGTATTTATCTACATTAAATTTTAATTAATAATTAAAATACTCCCTCCGTCCCACGTATTTTTACCCACTTTTCATTTTGGGGTGTCCCACGTATTTTTACCCATTTCATTTTTGGCAAAAATACATAATATTTTATTACTACTTTTTACAATCACAACTTTAATTACTTTTTTACACTTTATTTATCATTCCCAATAACTTTATTCACTTTTTCTTTTTAAATTATTAATTTATCTCTATTTTATCTTACATTTTATATTAAAAAATAAAACGTCTTAATCTTCGTGCCCGTACAAATGGGTAAAAATATCCGGGACGGAGGGAGTATTTGAGATTTTTAATTTTAATTAAAATTTAAAATAATTGAAATTAATTATAGTGAGGACATGTCATCAAAATTAAACTCTATATATTAAAGATTTTGCACTATATTAAAAAAATTTATCTAAATTCAAGTGGAAAAAAAAAAGTGAATACATTTCGGGATAGAGGGAGTAATTGCTTTTCTCGATTATGTTTAATGATGTGAATCCACATTCATCCTAACAACTAGATCCAATCAAATCCAATGACCCGTATACATAAATAATTTAAACCCTAGCAAATCAATTTCATTTGCTGTATCTTTCTATTTCTTCTCTCATCTCTCTCGCGACACACTCTCTCTCAGATTATTAGCATTCATAAAAGTTTGGGTTATTCTGCGTGGTGCACATGTGCACCTACATTTATAAGGTCAAATTAAAGGGTAATGGGTAATTATTAAGTATCTTTTTAATTATTTTATTTTATTGTGTGGTAAGAATTAAATAAAAAAATGATATAAAGATTGAAATTCTCCAAATGTAATGATATCCCAGATGCATCCCATTAACTCTAAAAAGTGGGTGACATTTTGCGAAAGTGTTGGACAATTCAGCCCATTTAATTGAAAGGAGCAGCCCAAGTCTTTACTTGGGCTTGATGCTGGCCCATTTCTATATTCAGTGGCCCAATGCCAGATGAGGTTACAGCCCATGTCAATTTGAGCCCAAATAACAACTAAAAATATAGAGGTACACTTGTGTGATATAGATTTCCCCTACCCAATAAAATTATTAAATTAAATGAAAGAAAGGTGATGATTTGAGTGGCCGAACTGATCATGGATTTCAAATTCAATGACCTACCTATTCAACTATTCTTCTTAAATCTCACTTTCTTTCTTTTTTTTTTTTTATTTTCTTTAGTATTTTTTCTAATTTTCTCAAATTCTTCATTTGTTGGGTTCGTTATAGCAAACTCAGGTGGATGCAGCGAAATTTAAATTTTTTCAAAATTTAATAAATCACATTTATTAATAACATCAAATGCTTCACCCGAGTGTTCGGAAATGATAATCGAATCCGGTATTAAAATATGTTGAAAGAAATCCACGTAAAGATTATTCTTACCCTCGTAAACTTTCTTACAGTTGATGCAAGGAGTGAGAGAATCGATTCCCGAATTGTGGATAAAACTCCGTTCTTCTCACCGAAGGATCAAGTGTATCCCATCTAATGAAAATCCACCGATTGGATTAACATCGCAGATTTTACACTTCGCTAGTAATGTATATCTGTTCAATGACGTCCCTAATATTAACTTGTGATAATAGGAACATATTGAAGAACAATAATTAATTTGTTGTCTCCAATAAAGCAGTCAAATGAAACGAGAAAAGAAGAGGAATAGAAGATGATATCTCTGTGAAAATGTTACTTTGTGATGTTGTTGGCTGAGAATATAAATATCGGATATAATATTCTATCTCACTAACTCACGTAGTTTGAATTCCCAAAATTATCTCAACTGTTCTTGACTTGTCATTAATCAGTTACGTATTCTTCTTTTAAATAATTAATTAATGGGCTTACATAAAAAATATATCAAATTTGTATTGGGTTTTAAAATATTAATCCAATTACAATTTATATAAGCCCAAATACTAAATTTCATCAATCCAACTAATTAATTAATTAATCAAATTAATTTAAACTTTAATTAAATAATCAAATTATTTAATTATAAGTTGTAGTCAATAATGTAACTACTGCACCAATTGATAAAAATCGTTCATCCAAATTAAGGTGTGATCCTTTAGGTTCACTACTAACACTGGCAGTAGGCTTACAACACTTATAACTTTTGATAGCAATTATTATATCAATTAATCCAATTAATTAATTCACTTGAAATTAATTAATTAATTTCAAGAACCTACTAATCACGGTAGCACCTAGCAAGTAGTGTGATAGTCTAGTGTTAGGTGAAATAGCGAGTAAAACTGCAAATTAACGAGTGACATACACGTACGGTCCTTCTAACAAATAATCTCCCGATTGAGTGTAGAGTAGAAATATTAGTCAAAACTCTACTAACTGATCGATAACTGTGTTTCTATTTCATGCTATAATGATTCATTATGAATCTATATTCTTGTTGCCTTGGCCAAGTGATCGGTGTTGTTTTCACCTAAATTTTAGTGTCTTTTTATTATGTATTTAGTCATTTTGTATATTATTTTGTGGTGTTATATGAAGATATGGAGATTTATGCTTTGAAATGATAAATGTGTGATTTGCATGAATAAACGCCTTAATTGTGCGATATTTGTAAATATTTATAAAATTGGTACTTTAGTGTAATTTGTATGATTTTCAGGTAAAAAAGGGTTCTAGACACGATAAAGAAGATGTGGGAAAAAATGGAGCTCAATTCGGAGTTGAAACGGGGGAGAACGAACCAAAATAAAATACTGAAAAACGCATGTTCAACTTGCATAATTTTTCTGTATTCATGTAGAGCTCAAAACTAGACATTTGATATATGATTGGAAAGCCACTGAAGAGAGGATCGCGTGAGCGTAAGAATCACTCGAATCGGGGTTCGGATGTGAAAGTTATGCGCAAAACGGTGAGACTGCACTGCACGCGATGCACCTACACGCCCCGTTTGCACCTACACGACCCGTGTAGGTGCAAAATTCAGTTTTATGATATGCAGTTGTTCTAGAAGCTTCCATGGGGGTATAAATATATTTTAACCACAAATTATGGGAGGAATCATTTGGGATCAGTTTTCACACACACTAGACACCAAAATCACACACATTCATCTCCATCTCTTCCACCCTTCACTTCATCCATCCAATCCACTTGATCTCCTCAAATCTATCCATAAATCCATCCATCCACCAATATAAGAAGATGAATTCATCATTGGTTGAAGATTTTAGCATGATCAAAGGGGAGGAAGTTCACCATCAAAGGGGAGCTAACTTACCTTTATTTTGTTATTTTCTTCATTATTTGGCTCAATTAGAGCATGCTATGGAATATATTGATTTTACTATGATATGTAGTGGCTAGTTCTCATGTGAGGCTAGCAATATGATTGGTTAGGTATTATGTAGATTTTGCACACCACATGTTTGATGAAATGATTGTTATAAATATTTTCTATCATGAATGTTTATTCTCATTTTATGTATGATTTGTGTGGTTAAATTCTCTATTCATAGTATTAGGATGACCATTTCAATATTATGCTTAGTGGTTTAATTGAATCATTGATTGCATGAGATGACTTAGTTAGTATGAGGAGAGGTAAGTCATACACTTCAAGTGCTTAGAACCTCATGATAGGACATTGGTGATGAACTAGTGAGGGGAACCAAACTTATGATCATAGTACCTTCATGGGAATTGAGAGTAAGAATAATCCTAGGAGATTTAAACTTGTAAAAGAATTGAGAACTTAATTGCCTTGGCCATAGGAATTAGAGGTACATACGTGATTGCCCTTAATATCATAACATGAAAACTATCAATGCATGTGTGTGTATGAGTCTATATATACCTTACCATGAATGTTACTTGCTTTACATACTTCTTAGATTGTTCACCTTCATCAATTTTCCATCACATTTGTATATGTTCTATCTTTAATTGCTTTCTTAGTTGTTAGTTTGTAGTATAAGTAATCCCCTCCTTCTTCGATTCATCCTACTAGAGTAAAACACTTCTCAAATATGGCTACACACTTTGCCCTTGGGTTCGATATATTATAAATTTTTCACTTGATCGCTTACGTGCTACACACGATAGAGTACACTTGCTCTAAATTAATTTAAACCAAAATTGAAACCAAGTTCACTAAGGTCTTTGAATCATTAACAATGAAATAAACAGGAGATTATCTTATCTTAAACAAGTTTCAGATTCAATCTTAGCCACATACAAGTCTCCATGTACATCAATGTAATAGCCAACATATCCCCTTTATGATTGCTAAATTACAATCAGAAGATAAATCTAAGTGTTATAAGAAGCGCACAAGACTACCGTGGTGCTTCAAGTCAAAGAACTAATCGTGTACTATCGTAATTAGAAAATTCTCATTTCAACATATCCAATAAGAATTTCCTACGGATCATGTTTGATAAACTTATTCTCTAATAAGTATCCACATGTATGAATTTATGTCACAACACTAATTTTGATAGAATGCAATATTCCCATCTCACAAGTATTCATCATATGTATGAGTCTTTACTGAGTTATTCTTTGTCCTATTTAGAAAACTCTTGATTCGGAATCATTTTTAAGACCAAAACTCTATGTATAAATTCCATGATCACCATCATATGCGTGACCATACATTTTAGCTTAAATTGGTTTAGAGACTTTATCTAATAAGCAAATGAAATAATGCACAAAATAGATAAATTAAAACAATACTTAATAATATAATTTACAACAAGATTGTTTACATTCAAATATAAAGAATATAATTATCCAATCTAATTGGTGCGCTGATTAGCCATTTGTAGTCGGGATGACTAATTAAAGAATTTATCGAACCACATGGAGGAAGGTACTAGGGTCTAATCGATCTCGTGTTCATCATAGTATTACAGAAATGATCATAAAGGGGAGATAATCAAGAAATGATAATAAAATAAATGGATAGATGAATGAATCAATGGATGAATGAGCCAAGTTGATAGAGAATGAGACTAGCAATACTTAAAGTATGGAAAATCTAGATATCATGCAACGAATTCATATGTGTCATGGGTGCAAGACTAAGGGCCAATACTAAATTCACCTAAACTCCCTCTCGGAATGAATAGGATATGAAATAATGCTCAATGGATTGGTTCTCACTCAAATAATTCCAACTAGGTATTAAGCTTGAAATGAGAGTCCCTTCACACGATTAATCAACCTCTCGATCAAACCAATCGGATGTCCTATCAAAGGGTTCTAAATCATAAATGACTTCTCAATCTCTTTACAATTTATAATGCACATGATGCGTATGACAAAATGATTCAATTAATTATCCTAAATATGTAATTGACTTCTCAATCTAATCACATGTTTAAAACAACAAACCACATAAATTATCATACACATCAAGATCTAAAGCATCAATGATAGAAAATCAAATAACCCAATCAACATAATCATTCAATTGCAAATACCCAAAATTATCCAACACAATTCATATTGCTAATCTTACAAGGGAGATTAGCCTACCATATTCAAAAGGAAATCAACATGGACATTAAAATCCTTACAAAACATGAAAAATAATATGGTTTCAATACAAAGTGTAGATGAAAACTCCCTTGGATGTCTCCAATAATGATCTTCTTCTTCCCTTTGCAATCCTCCTCTGTTCCTTGCTTCTCTAACTACTTGGATGGAGGATTTGATGGTGGGATGAAGATAGATGGTATGGATGAAGAATGGATGAAGATGAAGGTGAAGGTGAAAAATAGAGAAAATGGTGTGTGATCTAGGTGTAGGGGTGAAACCCTTGTGTGGAATTTTCAATCTCTCTTCAAATGTTGAACTTGAGGATATTTATACCCTCTCCAAGTTGGGCCACGAATATAACATTAGTTGAGCTTTTTACACATACTTACACACACTGGTAGGTGAAAATTTAGATTTTTTGCCCAAAAATATGCAACTCGAGTTGGCCTTAGCCAACTCGAGTTGCAACATGAGTCGAGTTGGATGTGTGTAACTCAAACTGACCTAGCTCGACTCGTGTTGGCATCTCATGCATCCGCCTGTTCGATCGTGTTGCGAGGCTCTGAAACTGAAAAACTTGCGGAAGGCAGCTCGACTCGAGTTGCAAGTCGAGTAACGACTTGACAACTCGAGTAAGCTCACTGTATTATTTTTGGTCGCTGCCCTGCTCCTTACTCGACTCGAGCTGGCAACTCGAGTAAGCTCTCTGGACAATTTCAGGACCCCATCTAGACTCGAGTTGGCAACTCGAGTTGCACCTTGCAACTCGAGTTGGGTCCCGACAGCCCGTTTCTTGCTCATTTCAGCTCCCATCTCTATTTTTGCTGTTTTCACCTATTTTACCTACGTTTAAGCTCATTCACACACATTTCCATGAGAACACATAATACAACCAAATAATACATAAAATACGGATAAAATACTACGAAAATGGACATAGAAAGATACTAAAAATTAGGTAAAAATATCACTCATCACACCCCCAAATTTAAAGTGTTGTGCGTCCCCGCACAACAAAAATGATAAACCAAGGGGTGAGATTTTCACCTAGAAAAAGGCCAAACGAACACAAGTAATAACACATCAATAGCAATAAGAACCACAATGTATGTTAAGTCATCCTACAACATTAAACTCATGACATGAGGAATTAACAAGTTCAATCACAAGAGAACAAAGTGTAATATAGTCCCTCTTTGTTCAAGCCTCACAATGAAATATCAATTTCACTCAACACTCTTTGAAGTAAGGTAAATCAACGCTCATTAATCAATTGGCTTGACTCGCTATAAGCTTTCTCGTGGACTACATTCACAAACCACCAAAGCTTCAATCAATGATCAAAAAGGTCTTTTATTAAGGATGTAATGATAGACTCTTTGATAGGGTAGGAAGTGTTGGCAATTGGATCTTGTGGTTCAAACGTGATCGTTAGGATTTAAGGCAAACAATAAGCAGCAGAAGCATAAAACGTGTTTACCGTACTTCTGGGTTGGTGTAGAGGATGAACTGCAGAGAACTACTTCTGATCTTCTACTGTATGTCCCAAGTGTGATCATGCTGTTGTGTGGGCAACAGTCTGCAGGATCTCTCAATCTGCTTCTTTTCCCTTCTCTCACCAAAAGAGGCGCAGGAATTATCTGAGGGTTCCAGGAAGCTGAGTTCACTTATATACTGGGCTACAGCAGGGACCAGGAGGAGAAATTGGGCTGGGCCTCAATTGAATTTAATTAACCAAGCTTAACCCAAAGCTTTTAATTAAATCCAATAATAATAATATAGTCCACTAAAATATTATTACTGCACTACACACCCAATCCCAAAATTATGTTCTGGGCTCCTTCTTATTATAAGCCCGATAGTCTCCCCATGTTTAAGAAAAACAATGTCCATTAATTAATTAAGTTACTGACAACTCAAATTAATTAATATCTCATCCGAGAGTAGTACCACTCAACCTTATTATCATGCCAAAAATTAATCCACTTGCAAGATTTACATGATAAACCTTATGAGCTCCTCAAGGGGACATCATCAACCTATGACGGACATGGATTCCTTCTACAATCAACAGCACACCATAGATACAGCACTACTTCCCAACTCACCGAGTTTATTGATTTAATACATATAAATCTCACCCATTGATGAATCAAAGAAATACATACTGCCCTACGTGTCGAGGTTATTGTATAGGGATTAAGAGCACGAACTTCCATAATAACAGAGATCAAGTTCTACTATATAGTCAGTATAAGAAGAACGACCTCAGGCGGTCCTGCTCAATACACACAAGTGCACTAATGTGATTCTATAGCCAAGACAAGCTAATACCAAACCACACTACAACCATACCGATAGAGAGTCCCTGTCTATCTCAGTTGTGAGCATCTGTTTATACTTTATAAGGAAACCGATAATATGATCTTCTGCGTGTTGTCGCACAACATATTATCTACTGTATAAAGTAAATGGACTATTGCATCATGCATATAAAATAAATTATAAGATGCAATCATTTGATCAATGATTCTCATTTCAAATATTGTTATGACATTGTTCATACTAAAGCTAGACTTTTAGTATACAATCCTACAATCTCCCACTTATACTAAAAGACTATGCTGTCATGTCTTCTGCCATACATCTGATTCCTACTCCCACTACACGACCATTAAAAGCTCTCGCCTTAAGGTCCTTGTAAATGGATTATTAGGTCATCATCCGATGCAATCTAGGCGACAACAACCTTTCCCTCATCATACAATTTCTCGTAATAGGTGGTACTCGCGCTCCATGTGTTTAATTGCCTTATGGACTTGTGATTTCTTCAAGTTTGCAACTGCACCAATATCATCAATATAAATTGTGATTACCTTGGGCTAACTTAGAAACACTTCAAAGTCCATCATGAAGTCTCTAGAGTCATATAGATACTTTGGCTGCCTCATAGGCTCCAATTCATCATCTTTCCATGATGGAGTCCGGAGTCTGAAATATATTTCTATATAACACTCCTCCACATTATGACTCTACTTCCTAAGATTAAACACATAATCTTTGAGGTGAATTTACTGCCGTCCAATCTGACTAAAAAATCTGAATCTACGTAATCCACAAGAAGCAGTGAATCTGTCCAGTAAGTCCACATATAATTTCAAGTCCTTCTCAGGCACTTTATAAATGTCTTACCACAGTTCATCATTCTTGTTCCGGGTTACGTTGATACCCACTGTTCATGCATTCAGCAAAACAGATATCCAACATCGTTCATAGCATTCCTTAGATTAAGCTTCCTTATTCGCCGAAGCATAAGGAACCGCTTTCATCCTCTTTATCTTCTTCTTGTGTCTCAAAGACACATTCACTTAGATAAATTTACATGCTAAACGAGTATGGACTGTATCATTTTATGAAACTTGAGATAAGCATAATATCCTTTCTTGTGATCCGTATTACCGTGATCAAAAGGATATATTTTGCCTTTCTTAAGTCCTTCATCTCTACCGCTTTATTAACCGTACCCATACGCCCGATAATACTCTTTCATTGTCTCCAATGAGCAAGATACTATCTACGTATAGTACAAGAAACACCACCACGTTTCCGTCACTCTTTACAACACACAAGACTCATCCGCTCATTGATTTAAATCCATGCCACTGGATTACCTAATCAAAACAGATGCTTCACGATCTTAAAGCTTGCTTTAGTCCATCGTTGGACAATTTTAAGCTTACTATCAAAATGCTATTAGTACTTTGCAATGAATCACTCTGGTTGCTTCGCATAGATGTTCTCCTCAAGACTTCCAATCAGGAAAGCTGTCTTGACATCTATTTGCTATTCCTCATAGCAGCAATAAATAAAAGAATCCGGGTCAATATAAGCATAGCTACCAGCGAACATGTTTCCTCATAATCGAACCATTTCTTTCTGAGTACACCTTTTCGCATCAAGCTTTGCTTCCAAGGTTTTCACCTTTCTGTATGATCCTCTTTTATTTCCTTTGACCCTTGCAATGACTTTTACACCATTTAGTGGTCATACAAGTTCCCAGACTTAATATAGAATCCGTAGATTCTATTTTAACATGCATTGCAACTTACTAAGATTCCACATTTTTATCTTGTAGTGCTACGTCGTATCCGTGGGAAAATACCATGTTCATTAGGGATCAAGTCTTACGACTTTCCCAAAATATATATTTTATGGGTAGTTGTACAACCCTCCCACTACGACAAGACATTACATGTAATTGTGTATCAGACGTGACACGCGTTGCAGTTTACCTTGTGGTATATCCTCTTGTACACTTGGTACTTTAACTTTGTATTTTCCTCTCACTTCCTTTAGAACAACTTATACATGGGCTTGTGATTTATTACATAGTCCTTTTCCAAAAATTTGGTGTTTGTGTTAACAGTCACCCTTTGATCTTTTGGACTAAATAAATCAACCTTCATTTTTCCAGGATGTCCCATAAACAGACAAATGTTTTACGAATTACTGTTTCTAGGGCATATCCATAAAATGAATTTTAATTATTCCAAATAATTCATCATCTATCTAATCATAACCATAAGAGTCTTATTCCTTCTATCCACCACACCATTCAGTTTGGGGCATACCCGGTGTAGTCAACTTGAGATTTAATCTCAACTTCTGATCAATAGCTCCTAACCATCCCAAGAGGTATTCGCCATCATGAATGAATCGTAATGACTTAATATATTTTCCATGACGCTTCACTGTACCAGCCTTACAATCCTTGAATTAATCAAAGAACTTAGACATGCAGTGCATCATATAAATATATTGGTTTCCAGAATAATCTTCGAATATTCATAACCACCTCTCGCCTGGATAATATTAGGTTCGCTTGAATCAGAATGAACTAATTCCAACATATATATCTTTGGCTCTACACCCCACAGCCTTGAAAAGGCAGTTAATCATTTTTACTTCCAAGCAAGACTCGCAAGTCCGATAGTTTTCACTTCAGATAAACCTTACGATCTATCAGCTATCAACTTTTGAATCCTACTCAAGTAAAATGAATTAGTCATAGACGCCAAATGTATGTTTAGTTCATTTCCGAAGGTTCCTTTCTCTTACTAATATTAGAAGATGCATTATTTAATTACTATTTATTGCATCTGTGGGATGTACATGATTCAAGAGTATACTTTTTATCCACTAACGTACTTTAACGGATTATAGCCTCATTCCTCATTACTATGACCATATCATTTAAATGAAATGAAGTATCCATCCGTTAATACATAGAAACCAAAATTAAATTCTTTCTATGAAACGTACGTAAAGACAATTTCTCATAATCAATCGTTTATTCTTATCATGAGATAAATAAACAACTCCCACTGCAATAGCCACTACCTTTGTAGTTTTACCCATGTTATTAACAATCTTATCCTTACTCAGTGATAAACATTTAGTGATTCCAGTATCTACATACTTCGTGTCAGTAGATGCCATCACTAATCATGTTTAAACCATTAGTAAATAAGATATTAAACTTGTTCACATGATGAAAAATGGCTTTCTTTTGCCACATGTTTTGTTAGAAGTTTCCTACCATATACAACCTCTCGTATTTCAGGTAGAACTTGCTCAAAACATCCAGGCAAATTGTGAAGAATAAATTGATTTAGGTTTCCCTTTCAATTTCTATTCCAAGAATTTCCAATTCATTCATCAAATTCAACCATGATCTTCTGCCTTTTAATTTACTCAAGTATCCGAAGAGTTACATGAGACCATCATATTTCTATGAACCTCTCATCTCTTCACTAGAGACTTTAATAGGCATCATGAGACGTCCTTTGTGAGAATACACATGTATTTTCTTAAGTAGTAGAAATTTAAAATCAAGATCCTTTTCTAATCAACTTATTTGGACAAGTAAATATTATTTCTTTTAGTAAACACTTAGTGAAATAAAACCATTCGAAATTCAGAGAATCACAAATAAATATTCCGATCAAATCTTCGAATTTTATCCTTTTATATTGATTCCCTCAGAACAATATAAAATTAAAATTCACCGACATCTCAAGCACCGTGAGTCTGCAAGCCACGTTAAGGTGGACGTTTACAAACCCGAACATTTACAAGAGAAGGTTTTACCCATTAATTTCATTTGTCAACCTAGCTTTATGACAAAATAATTAATAGTCGGTTCCTCTTTAGCCATATAAATAATAGCAGTGACTCCGTTGGGGAGGATACTAATTATTCACATCTAAGTGTACACCATTATTTGATCCCAAGTCCGCTGCCCAAGCTTATGTGCCTTACTGTTAGAGAAGTACACACGCGCTCAGATAACTTTCTACAACCATCAATTATATAAGTTTGTACTAGTGAACCGCATATAAGCTCATCCGTTAGGGAGGAAGGCACTATAGCCAACGCGCAAGTCCATATGCATCACATTACAAACAATAATTATTTAAAGAAGTTTGTACCAGTGATCCGTGAATAAACTCATCCGTTAGGGAGGAAGGCTCTATTGCCAACGCGCAAGTTTACTCACATCACTTACAAACCAATAATGGAGGCCGCGGGAATCTATTACCAATCCCCTCTCCCACTTAGTTATTTAATTACCGAGGGTTTTAACATGCATATAATATTCCAAAATAAAATATACAGCTTAGACATGCTTCTATTAACAGCAATTTAAATAAATAAATCACATAGAACATGCCTTTCACATATAACAATTAATTGTCAAGTTAAAACAATTAACTCAGTTATATATCATAATTAATTGTATAATATGTTGGATCAATTAAATAGGCCCAACTGACCCAAACATCATTAGCATAAAATGAGCAGCCCATTAATTAAATAATTAAGCCCATTTACCCTGCCAATTTATGCATTAAGGTCTAGCCCAATATTTAACCTGGCCCAACATCAAACCCACAATTAATTAAATCCAGCAATTAATATTGCCCAGCAGCCCATTATCATTTTAATTAAAATTGGGCCCAACAGCCCAAAACCAAACTAAAATTAATTGAGCAGCCTATATTAATTACTGAATTGGGCCCTATAATTAAACCATCAGCCCATGAACTAGAGAATCAAGCCCAAATACACTATAATTAAAATAGGGCCCAGCAGCCCAATATCCTTTTGATTAAAATTTGGGCCCAAATCCCAGCCCATTAACCAATTAAAAACAAGGCCCAAAGGGGCAGCCCATCACCATGCTGCCCTATTTCTTTTCGCGCAGCTGCAGCCTGCAAGGGTGCTCCAAGCCCTATCCGCCATCACAACACACACAGCGTTATCTTGCCTACAACGCCGTCAGACCAAGCCGCCTCGACAGTCCAATCCTTGCAGCATCGCCGGCCCGCCACGACAACACTTTGCCGGTCGCATGATCCACAATTCCGACGACGATCAGCCTTTCAACCATGCCCAGCGCATCCCGCGGCGACTTCCCACAGCGCCTTCCAATGTCGCCGACTGGAGTCGCCGCTGCAACCCTCGTCGAAGATGATCGTCGTCACCAATCGCGCCGTCACACTGGTCAGCGACAGTCGTGGCACACCAGCGAATATTGACTCGCCGCAACCCAGCAGCACCCGCCTTGAACGCCGGTCTGATCAAGCCGCTCCATCACCGACCATCCTCACCGGCCGCCATGAAGACCTGCTCAAAAACCTGCCATTGACTCGCCTGAAACCAGCATTAGACGCACCAGGAACGTCGAGTCGTCTCGCCCGGAACCACAATGGATGCCACTTGACTCTGCAGTCGACTTCCCCAGAGTACTCGCTGGCCGTCTGCTGCCTTACTGATGCAGCTGCTGGTTCCACCAGCCATGAATCACGCCGGCAGACATAATCGAGAAGTTAGAAGTCCTGATCAGAAAGCTCCTCAGACCAGGTCAGTACCCCGATGCCAAGTTCACGTCGTGGTTGCGTCTCCTTCCAGTCGACTCCATACAACAGGCCCGACCGAAACAGACATGGGCCACCCGGGTGCTCTAGTCTGCTTTGGTGGTTCTCACTCTAGGCACCGCCTCGATGCCTCACGTCAGCCGCCGTCTGATCGCTCGCTGTACATATAGGCCCATCACCGTTGATAGCCTTTCAGCCACCAAGCGCCGCCAACCAGCAGCCTTTGATCAGTCTTTCTCTCGTCGTCGACCAGCAGGCTGTGATCAGCCTTTCTCCCGTCGTCGACCAGCAGCATTCTCACGATGGAATAGACGTGTGTGAACCGTGCAGTGATTAATAAAACAGCATTCTTTTTCATTCTTATATTTCAATAAGGGCAATCACGTGAAATAGAATAATACAAACCCTTATTCATGCTTTCTATCATGCTATAATTGAAACACGATAAGCACAAAAACATGCGATTACAACCATATCATAACACATAATCATATAATCACAAGACCCTAACCTTACGATTCACATTTCACCATGAAACCAACGCTTTGATACCAATTGTTGGCAATTGGATCTTGTGGTTCAAACGTGATCGTTGGGATTTAAGGCAAACAATAAGCAGCGGAAGCATAAAACGTGTTTACCGTACTTCTGGGTTGGTGTAGAGGATGAACTGCAGAGAACTACCTCTGATCTTCTACTGTATGTCCCAAGTGTGATCCTGCTGTTGTGTGGGCAACAGTCTGCAGGATCTCTCAATCTGCTTCTTTTCCCTTCTCTCACCAAAAGAGGCGCAGGAATTATCTGAGGGTTCCAGGAAGCTAAGTTCACTTATATACTGGGCTACAGCAGGGACCAGGAGGAGAAATTGGGCTGGGCCTCAATTGAATTTAATTAACCAAGCTTAGCCCAAAGCTTTTAATTAAATCCAATAATAATAATATAGTCCACTAAAATATTATTACTGCACTACCCGTCCAATCCCAAAATTATATTCTGGGCTCCTTCTTATTATAAGCCCGATAGTCTCCCCATGTTTAAGAAAAACAATGTCCATTAATTAATTAAGTTACTGACAACTCAAATTAATTAATATCTCATCCGAGAGTAGTACCACTCAACCTTATTATCATGCCGGAAATTAATCTACTTGCAAGATTTACATGATAAACCTTATGAGCTCCTCAAGGGGACATCATCAACCTATGACGGACATGGATTCCTTCTACAATCAACAACACACCATAGATACAACACTACTTCCCAACTCACCGAGTTTATTGATTTAATACATATAAATCTCACCCATTGATGAATCAAAAAAATACATACTGCCCTACGTGTCGAGGTTATTGTATAGGGTTTAAGAGCACGAACTTCCATAATAACAGAGATCAAGTTCTACTATATAGTCAGTATAAGAAGAACGACCTCAGGCGGTCCTGCTCAATACACACAAGTGCACTAATGTGATTCTATAGCCAAGACAAGCTAATACCAAACCACACTACAACCATACCGATAGAGAGTCCCCGTCTATCTCAGTTGTGAGCATCTGTTTATACTTTATAAGGAAACCGATAATATGATCTTCTGCGTGTTGTCGCACAACATATTATCTACAGTATAAAGTAAATGGACTATTGCATAATGCATATAAAATAAATTATAAGATGCAATCATTTGATCAATGATTCTCATTTCAAATATTGTTATGACATTGTTCATACTAAAGCTAGACTTTTAGTATACAATCCAACAGGAAGAATATGGTAATAGTGACTAAACAAGTGTAAGTAATCGAAGAGATGGCCAAATTCTTCAACTTCTCCACTTTTCTTTCTTCCTTTCTTGTCTTTAATGTTCACAAGCACTAATCATCAACTTTCCTTGGATTGAACTACTTTCAATGCATACTTCCTTCTTCGAACTTTTAAGTACTTGAGCATATTATTACTGCTTTGCTCATTTTCTTGTTTTGAGGTTGCATGTCCATTCTTGTTTTTGCTCTTTTCATCATTTTTCTTACTTGTTTACCATTTCCTTTCTTTTCTTGCACAATTCTCATCAAACCTTTCTAAACCACTCTCCTCAATCACTCACACAAAATGGTAATTATATAAGGCTCAAATGGGTAATCAAGGTTTGTAATGTGCTAAATTCACAAGAAATATGCTTTAAGGCTCAAAGTGGTTGACTAGGGATGATGTTCAAGATAAGGAAATATATGGCAATGACTATTTAAATAACAAGGATGACCTGCCTTAAATCATGTCACTAATCTCCACAAATTGGGTTCGTTCCTATAGTCCTTGAGCAAGTTCTAGCTTATCAAACACAATCGATCCACTCATGAAAAAATATCATGTATGCATGGTTGAGGCTCAACTACTCACAAGTTTATGCATTGGACCTTAAAGAACTTTTTACACCACATTCATCTCAAAATTGAACAAGTTAAGTAAAACATGTCACAATTCGAAAGTGTAGAAATTCTTAATCATAATTTGTCATCACTTACTACCACAACATATCATCACTTACATTCAAAAATGACTCACGACATCCCAAAAATAAACTACCAAAATAATCCCTAAACAAGAATAAATTACACACAAAACACACAAGAAAAGACTCATCAAACAAGAAATAATACAAAAACACGTAACATGCAAAAACAAAAATCACCATCAATAAACAATGAAACACACATTCTATATCATCCATAATCAATTAAGCTCACAAACATCCCATCCTTGATTTAAAAGGAAACCTCCCAAAAATAGAACAAATGAAGTAGCATGTTAATCACATCAATCCAAATCAAAATCAATTAGAAGTGATAAGGTGTAGAGTCAACTCCTTCAATAGGCATTTGGTAGTGTAATTTGTTAGCTCAAAGCTCCATTCATGCTTCCAATACCCTTCATTCATGCTCAAAGACTTATCAAACACCATTAGTTCAACAATTTCATTAAAATATGGACTATCATGCACTTCAACACAACTAAACGGACCAAAATATACCAAAACTCATGAGAAAAATTTTAAAATTGAGTCAATTTTACAAGAATCACACTTAAGTGGTGAGTCACACCACACACTCTCCCCCCAAACTTAAATCAAAACAAGTTGAGACTTAAGTTTCCAAAAAGTGGTGAGACTTACCCTTGTAGTTTCCATATGCATCCAATGACTTGAGTTATGTCCATTACGCACTAGCCCCCCAAACTTAACTCAAGACAAGAGTCGAGAATTAAGTTTGCAACAAGTGGTGAACATGTCTACTCTAATCCATGAAGCACTTCTCTTTACTTCAATAAGCCTTCTTCTCACGAGCACAATCCACCTACAAGATCAAAAATTACAAAACAATATCAAATCCATCATCCTTATTAAAAACAAGAAATAAAGCAATAAAGATAATGATGGGTTGCCTCCCATCTAGCGCTAAGTTTAACGTCTTCAAGCCTGACGGAATATGGAGAACTCATCAGAATAGCCACGGATATCTTTCGTCCTTGCCATCGAATTTTAATCATTGTGCTTCTTCCTCTATTAGGCACTTGTGGCAAGTAACGACCTCTGTAGCATCCTTCGAGCATGGCTTTAGAAATTCGACTCTCTTGAGCTTACACTCCATTGCCCTCTCAATTCTTGAACACCACTTATTCCTCTTTACCAAATATATCCCCAACATCTCTTCGAGATCTCTTTTGTTCCTAAGGATGTGAGAAAAATTAATGGGCAAGACAAAGTCAATGTAAACAATATTATCACATTCAAAGCAACTTAAAGAATTTTAAGGTTTAGAAATGCTCATTTCACTCTTCAAGTCATCATCATTTTTTTCTAGACTTTGTTCCTTTTCTTCAATATCATTTGCCTCAATATGCTCTTCAAATACCTCATTTGATTCTTCATCTCCAAACATTTCTTCTTTCTCCAATCCTTTTTCAACTTTACTCTCCTCTTCAAATTCTTCAACTTATTGAAAAATGGTCAAAGCACTTACAATTTGGCTTACTTGATGCTCCAAGGCTTTTAACCTCTTCTCATTTGCCTCATTTCGTGTTTCATCTCTTTTCTTGTCTTCCTCAAGGTTTGCTGTCATCATCTCAATCAAGACTTCTATAGATGATTGTCCTTCCTCAACTTGTTGAACGTTTCCTACCTCTTGGTTGTCAAAATTCCATCATTGAATTGGTGGGTAATTCTCATGAAAACTTCCCTCATAGTTATTTCGAAAATTTTCTTGGAAACCATCCACTCCCATGAAAGAAACATCTCCTAATTGATGAGTAGGCATCCTCCACTCTTCTTGCTCTATAAGACTAGGAATTGACATACCTTGCACATTTTGACCACCCCAAAACTTGAACTAGACAAGACTTGACCATAAGCACCTTGATTCATCATCCTTATTTGTCTTGTCAATTCCAAAGTAGCGGGTGTAATTATCTCGGAGGATTCGTTGAACAATAAACTTGATTGAGAATTTTGGCCTTCATTACTTCCTTGAGCACTTCTAATATATAATTCAAGTAAGGCGTAATTTTAGAATGGAGGGTTGGTGTTGGGATTTGGTGATGAATAAGCACATGCTTTATAAGGGTGGAATGTATTTGCATTGTAAGCTTGTTGACATTCTCCATTTCTTCATTGATTGTAGTATTGAGAGCTATCTTGATTTATTTGGAAATTGTAACCATAGTTGCTCTCATTCATATAGCCTCTTGATTGTTGAGGTGGAACCCTTATACTTTGATCCCCAAAGACATCACTCAAGTATTGGTTCCACCCTTCCATTTAAATGTTCTTCTCAAGGCCTACTACAATTCTTCTTCAAACTTTCTATTTTTGGTTATGATCCCGCTTCTCCTTCTCTCAAGGTATTTTCGAAGTACCTATCAAAACGAACAAGTGAGATCAAAAATTTTCCAAATCAAATAACGAAAAGCAATAAAAATATCTCTAGTAATACTAATAAAAAAACTCTTTCGTTAAACCACTAGCAACCGTTGCCTCCCCGGCAACAGCGCCATTTGATTAGCCATTTGTAGTCGGGATGACTAATTAAAAAATTTATCGAACCACAAGGAGGAAGGTACTAAGGTCTAAGCGATCTCGTGTTCATCATAATATTATAGAAATGATCATAAAGGGGAGATAATCAAGAAATGACAACAAAATAAATGGATAGATGAATGAATCAATTGATTAATGAGCCAAGTAGATAGAGAATGAGACTAGCAATACTTAAAGTATGGAAAATCTAGATATCATACAATGAATTCATATGTGTCATGGGTGCAAGACTAAGGGCCAATACTAAGTTCACCTAAACTCCATCTAGGAATGAATAGGATATGGAATAATGCTCAATGGATTGGTTCTCACTCAAACAATTCCAACTAGGTAATAAACTTGAAATGAGAGTCCCTTCACACGATTAATCAACCTCTCGATCAAACCAATCGGATGTCCTATCAAAGGGTTCTAAATCATAAAGGACTTCTCAATCTCTTTACAATTTATAATGCACATGATGCGTATGACAAAATAATTCAATTAATTATCCTAAATATGTAATTGACTTCTCAATCTAATCACATGTTTAAAATAACAAACCACACAAATTATCATACACATCAAGATCTAAAGCATCAATAATAGAAATCAAATAACTCAATCAAAATAATCATTTCAATTGCAAATACCCAAAATTATCCAACACAATTCATATTGCTAATCTCACAAGGGAGATTAACCTACCATATTTAAAAGAAAATCAACATAGACATTAAAATCCTTACAAAACATGATAAACAATAAGGTTTCAATACAAAGTATAGATGAAAACTCCCTTGGATGTCTCCAATGGTGATCTTCTTCTTCCTTTTGCAATCCTCTTCTCTTCCTTGCTTCTCTAACTACTTGGATGGAGGATTTGATGATGGGATGAAGGTAGATGGTATGGATGAAGAATTGATGAAGATGAATGTGAAAAATGGAGGAAATGGTATATGATCTAGGTGTAGGGTAGAAACCCTTGTGTGGAATCTCCAATCTCTCTTCAAATGTTGAACTTGAGGCTATTTATACCCTCTCCAAGTTGGGCCACAAATTTAACATTAGTTGGGCCTTTTACACATACTTACACACATTGGCATGTGAAAATCTGGATTTTTGGTCCAAAAACATGCAACTCGAGTTAGCCTTACCCAACTCGAGTTGCAACACGAGTCGAGTTGGATATGTGTAACTCGAGCTGACCTAGCTCGACTCGTATTGGCATCTCGTGCATCCGCCTGTTCGGTCGTATTGCGAGGCTCTGAAACTAAAAAACCTTCGGAAGGCAGCTCGACTCGAGTTGCAAGTCGAGTAACAACTTGACAACTCAAGTAAACTCACTGTATGATTTTTGATCGCTGCCCTACTCCCTACTCGACTCGAGCTGGCAACTCGAGTTGCACCTTGCAATTTGAGTAAGCTCTCTGGACAATTTCAAGACCCCAACTAGGCTCGAGTTGGCAACTCGAGTTGGGTCTCGATAGCCCATTTCTTTATTTATTTATTTATTTATTTTAATTTCTGTACTTAGCTACCTCTTTCAATTAATATTTAATCATTTGTCTTCGCAAAAATATTTGTATAAATTAAGTTCACATGTGAATTTTGATTTACCGATACTCTTTAATATAAGAGAAATTATTCTCTACATAAATGAGCTATAATATTCTTATAAATGAAAATTATTATTTCTCAAATTTTTACTCTCTATTTTACTGATTTCTATTTTGTTCATGAGAAATTACGCTTTAAAGAGATAAGCTATTATAATTTTGAATGGTTATATATTCTAATTTTTTATATTCTTATTAAATAAGTATTACTTTTCATTCGTTCAACTCTCTAAAGAGTAATTTTTCAGATACTACAAAGTAATTTCGCAAAGATGGGGTGCATGATATGAAGCTAATACTCACATGAGACTCCCTTTTCTCATCTATGATGATAATCCTACCCTTAATTTAATTTTTGCTTCAGTTCTTTGTTGATTAAAGAAATTACATATTTACTCTTTCTTAACTCTATATATGTTTGTAGGTCAAGCAATGTGTAAAAGTCACAACTACTAAGGAGGATAAGGAGGCATTACAATGGACAACTTTATTACATATTATTGATGTGGAATGCCAAGTTGAACCATGTTTAATTTCCATAATGTTTGTTTATGTATTCCTAATAAGGATTCAATCTTTAACCTTCTCCTCCTATTGTAATTCGTTGTGTATGTTTGTGTTGTAAGTCGTACGTGATGTTCTTGTAACATGACTGTGTCGTTTGATCAATAATATTTGGAATTTTACTCCAAACAGACTAATGTTCAGTAACATTTTAATTGTGTTATTTTGAGTTCATGCACTAGGATTTTGATCGAAAGAAAAAATTACTCACTTTATAATCCGGATTTCCTATACCATTTTTGGTGTAAGTTACATCTCACGTGCCACACAGTATGAGAGAAGGGAACTATGCCTTAAAAAGGAAAAGCATAAAATACCCTAGGGGCAATATTTGGATTTTTTTTATTCTTACATGTCAATCATATAACGAGTGATACAAAAGATGATACACAAAAATAGAGCAGAAGATTCGGTATGCTCACCGCACCTTATCACTGGAGTCGTAAATTTTAGAGTACACATAATCCCAAGGAGTGAAGTACTTCAGGTTTTTATATGGAATGAATTGAGCTTCTACCTCTAATCCGTAGGCAGTATTATTTTCTATATATTCGGCGAAAACGGCATTGGAACCGATTGAATAACCACCTAAAAACGAGTAGCAAAACTGAAAGGTGTGGGAGGAAAATCATGATCATATTCTAACTATTTTGGAACCTTTTAGAATAAAGTGAAAGGATACGGGACTATTTATATTTTAAACTCCCTAAAAACCTGCTGCACAATTCACACTAGACCCTGTCTTGGATGAACTGCTTATAGGGAAAATTGCATTTTAAGTAGTAAGAGTGGTTCATTTAATAAAAGATCTTATAGTTTCAAATTTATCCTAAAATTTTTTAATTTTTTTTTTTGTTCCGCTCTATCATTTTTAATGAAAAATTTTCATTCTTTCATCTATTTTTAAGAATTTATGGTGACTATTTTTTTTAAATAAGTTCCTATATTGGACCATATCATTTTTCCCACTGCATATATACCCGGCAGTTTCTGTTCTAACATATATTCTAACCCAATTACTCCCTCCATCTATTGAATGAGTACTTTCTTTTTTTATTATTTAATTAATGTAGTGGATAATTGTATTGGTGAATGTGTGGGTCTCATATTTTGAAAAATGGTGTACCCCACCATTAGGGGCCCCCACCGCCCCTACTCTGGGGATTGGTGGAGGAGGTAAATCGTAGGATGTGCCTCAAGTGGTTTATAGAGAAGGCTCACTGTTAAACTTGTGCTTGCAAGGGGCCAAATCCATGCCAAAGGCAGGATTCGAACCCCCACCCTGCCAAGCTCAGTTGGAAGGCCTTTCCACCCTCCCCTCTACCACTTGAGCTATGCCTTGGGGGCGTGGGTCTTATATTTTAATTGTATTAGTGAGTGTTTGTAGGTTGTTAGAGTTAGAGTGATTTGATTAAGTATTAAACGACTCAACTCTCTATCAGTTTAAGCTTTTAGATAAGGTAGTCGTTTAATATGGTATCAGAGCCCATGGTTAACAAAAGTCCAGGGTTCGAATCTCACCGCCACCCATTTATGAGAAAATTCCACATATGCAAGCCTAAAAGGCAAAAGTTCAGCTGAATTAATTATTCCTAACACCGGATGCAACCCAAATCCCCTATTCCACAATCGTGTTTCACTTCATGTTTCATAATATGTTTTTCATAAAAATAATATACCCTAGTTAATGACCATTAAACTCTTGGGACATGTGGTTGTATTTTAGTCCTTGTACATGTGGCAAACATCTAATAGATGGAACAGGAGATGAAACACGGGAGTGGAATAGGTGATCCCAGTTGCACCGGCTGCACAATGGATCCTGATATTACTTTTTTTTACATGAAATTTTACTTTAATAAAGTTTTTTTTCATTCTGTTACATATTTTTCATTTGTTTATTTCATTATACTTTATACATTCAAAAAATTGTACAATCATTCAACATAAATAATCTCTTAAATTCATTTATCTGAAAAAAATCATTCTCACTTAACATACCAATACTGTTTGGAATGACCCTTGATTAGCTTAACAAACAATCAGTCTTGAATTTTCCACATTAATTGCAATAAAATTTTACTAGGACATAGGCTCTTTGGGGAAGTTGTAACTAAATTCTTCAATTTGATTTGATATTTAAGGTTTTATTCATCTCAAATCACATAGCATACAATGCAATCTCAAGCACTGGCACACAACACACTTCAAGACAATATAATGATATGATTTAATACACGTGATGCAACAGAGGAGACAATATGGAATATTAAATTAGAGTCGGAGGATCTCAGCCGTTGATTAAAGTTGATGAAATATTATTCTTGAAAACTCCCAATGCAGTAGTACCATCACAGTTACTCCCAACGAAGGCTTTGTAAAACTCTGGGTATGTGTAACCTTTGTAGATAGGATCATCTGCATACTCTTTGGCTGGCTCGATAACGACGTCGTTTGATGGAACCAAGAATGTTCCAATGGTTGTCCTAGCCTCTTTTGAGTGTGTCATCACTCTATGATATGGGCTCTTAAATTTTCCATTACTTATTACCTACAATAAACATTTTGATCAACTCCAAATTTCAGGTGTTTTTTAATACCATCATCAGGTTAGAGAGAAACGAATTTAAAAAAGACCAGCATTTACTTATATATATAAAAAATAATAATAAGTTAAATTAATTTTTCGTCTCATAATAATAGAGTATTAGTTTTTTTCAATTTAGTCTAATAACTACATACATTGTTCAATTATGACCCAAAATCGCCCAGAAATTTCCAAATTGAACGGCCACGTGCGATGTATATGCATGATTCCAGCGAAATTTTGATTTTCCGGCTAAAATGAGACTAAAAATTGGACATTTTCTATAGTTATGAAACTAAATTGAAAAAAAAATATAACGTTCTTGGGAAACAAAACAAAATACTCTATTATTATGGAGCGAAAAATGAATTTATCTCTATAAAAAAATAAATTAATCTTTTTCATATTTTAATGATTATATAATTATCTCATATAGTTGCGTCATTAATGTTTTTATTCATATCCCAACCAAAAATTTTGGTTGTTTTATAGGGAAAATATCACATTTTGTCTCATAAGAATTCCTTCAGTTCAATTATAGTCCTGTAGGAATACACTGGTCTCATAGCTAGCGCTTTTGGTCCCAAAAAAATATTATAATCATAATTTTCGAAAAATTTCATCCCAAATTAACTTATATTATTATAAACTACCAGATTTATATTATTTTCTGTCTTTCAAAATAGACATAGTCCATTTTGGTCTTGTTAATGGTTCAGAATATTTCGTCAACTATTAACAAATTTTGATGAAAATTTCCTATCGAACTAAATCTGCCAGTTTTGGGACCTTTTTGGCATTGAGCAATTCTTACGGGACTGAATCTGAAATTATCCCTTGTTTTATATATGCATGATCGTTTGGGTCATAGAAAAGGAGGTATAAGCCATTTTTATGAGCACTTGAAGTTCGAGATGCACTGCATCTTGAGCTTCACGTGCTCATAAAAATTTTAGGTTTGGATATCTAGGTGCACCTTAAGTTGGAGCCCTGGAATGACGACGAACGAGTTGGGCGACGGCTCGAGTGTCATCCACTGGCCGTCATGCATCAACTGAAACCCTGGAACAGAGCACTCTTGGAGAATGGTAATGAGATTAGGATCACAGTGTTGAGGCATTCCCAGTGTCAAACTTGGATCAGGGCATGGAATATGATGATTCACTGACAACAATTGGTTCTCACTCACTAAACCCTCAAAATATCCTTCCTTTACCCCTAAACCCTCACCAATCAGCTCCAAAATCCTCATCATAAACTTCCTAGTTTCGACCGCGTACTTCCCAACGACTTCCCTGCAAGAAGCACTCGTCAATCGGATCCTCAGTCGTACGTACATAAAACACATATGAGAGTGTTTGGTTCATATTGAGTTAATAATATTTTATGGGCTTTTAAAAATTACTAAAAATAAGGGAGTTTACAAACTAATTACTTAAGCGGACTTAATTTTCTTCTAAACCTGCTAGTTTAAAACAAGGGGCCCGGTTACAACAACCCATGAAACTAACAAAGAATTAATACAATTCCTATACTCAATTTCTTGTTTGTGATATTTTCAAGCTTTATTAAATCACCTAATAATTTTAATGAACCAAACACTGTCATATAGTAAAATAGTGTTTTATGCACAACGGATGATCCGGGCCTATTTCTTATAGATGCCACACCGGGTGAAATAAAAGACGAGCAGGATCAGAGAGATTGCATGTACCTGTATCTGCTCGGCTTTTCAGGCCATAGGTGGATATGATCTTCCACGGGGTGGCAATGGTGAGTGAAGTTATCCCTCCAATAGTGAACATCTTCGTTGTCATAATTCAAGGTGCTGGAATAGATTCTGCACTTTCTACTCTGCTCCGTCGAGTAAAACTCGGATTTATACTTCGGTGGTGATGCGAAGAACTCTTCTAAGACGTTCATGGTGTCGTCTGTTAGGCTCAGGGGAACACCATGGTTGATAACCTGAGATAGATTTTTTGTTTTTTATATGAAATGAATATTTCATGCATGCAAGTTCTTTGTATTGGTTGAGCTGAGTTTTGTTAAATGAACACTCATGTAAAAGCTTAAACTGCTAGAGATTAGTATCATGTACTTCCTCCCTCCCTCCCTGATTTATGTACGCCGACACTGTAGATAGGGAGTTTAAGAAAAATTATTTTTTGACCAATTTTATTGACTATTTAGGGGTAATTTTATTGACTATTTAGGGGTATTGTGGTATTTTTAGGTAATAAATAAATTATAAAGTATGTTATGTATATTAGGTGGGAGTGATATTTTTGAAATTAAGATAACTTTTGAGGTTGTTGGTTAATGTAAAATTTCCTTTTTTTGGGTGGTGAAGATAAGTGTGGGATGAACGAAAACAAAAGTGTGAACATAAATGTGCGACGGAGAGAGTAATATTTAATCAGTTCACTCTAATATGTGCCCCTCGTATGTAGGCGCAGTCATTTGTCTCTAGCTTTGCTCGTGGAACTTTAAATGCAAGGCCACCTAAAAGATCACCTCATAAGAAGCTTAAAATGATAGAACAAGTTTTTATAATTGATTTTAGTCGTACGTAACGTGTGACTTTTTAAGATTTGACATGTTATAAATTAATAAACCTGAAAGAAGCCGAATGCTTGGCAAGCATGGAGAATCTGTTGGACGATTTGTGCTCGATTTTCGCCCGAAAGGTCGATCACTGGAACGTTCTTCACGACTGGGAAATCATGCTTTCCAGGCCTCTTATCAGGAGGGAATATGTATTTTTCAGGCAAAGATTGAACAACGTTGGACCAGTTGGACATTAAAACCTCCATTGTAATTAATTTTTAATTTCTTCTTGTTGTTGCTTTGATCTAATGTAGGTTTTGATGCATCAAATCATGATGAAATATTGTATTTATATGTGAAACCAGGGTGCTTTTTTCTCATGCCAAAAGATAATCAATAGACCTCAATAATTGAGAGCTATCAAGAATTAATAATAATAATTATTATAATTATATTAATAATAAACCAATTTATATGATCATGATGTACGATTTTGTAATTTATTTCTAATTATATCAGCTTGTTTTCATATTTCATTGTATGTATATTCTCATATTCGATATTTTAAATCAATACAACTTATCAACCTTTGTCATTTGTTATTGTCACACGTAATGTTGCATGTTTTTATTTCAAGAAACTCTAGAGTAGTACTGTTTAAGAAAGTATATATATTCAGTTAATAATAAATGGAATAAATTTAATGTTATTAAAATGTAAATTGTGAAAAATGATTATTTTTGTAAAATTGGCATGCACCCATATATAAAATAATAATTTTTTTGAGAAATCATGTCAAGAATATAATTTACTCCAAAATTATACAAGTTGTATTTATATAGTGGCAAAGCCAAGTCAGCAGTTAATCTTTAAATAAATTGTGAATGAGAATGACATTAATTAAGTTGGAGTTGTTTCACATCAATTAGTAAGAATTAATAAATTTTATGCAAACAAAAATTTGTCCCCAACTTAAATAATATTGTATCTAATGATACATGCATATATAATGTGGAATAAATAATTCATTTTTAATTAAATATTGGATGATTAACATTAGGGACCACTGTTCAAATAATTCAAGATCTTGACATCTAATAAACCCTAATTTCAAATCCTTACTGCCATCATGACAACAACTGCTTGACATTTTGCTGTATAAATTAACATTTGTATATAAAAAATGAGACACTCTCTTGTGAGACGGGTTATTTGTGAGACGAGACTCGTCTCATCACTAAAGTATGCTTATTGTATAAATAAATATGCTTATTTGTAATAAAAGTATATCAATATTAAATTAAATCATATTATAACATACTAAAATCATATTTTAATATATAATTTAGCATACTTTAAAAAACATACTTTGAGAACTATTAAACATATTTTATCTAAATAATAAACATACTTTAATATGTCTTACAAACCGTCTCATGCAAACAACATCAAGAGAGTTTGTCATTAAAAAATTTCATCTTACAGCTAGCTGATTGCTTTAAAAATATTTAGTACTCTATATAATAATGATAATTGTAATATATTAGAAGATTAATTAAGGTAGTCATTAATTATCATATAAAAATAAGGTAAAAATGTAAACAGTACAATTTCATGTGGGCACCAATAATTTTTTTTAAAAAAATGCCCTTTCATTAATATTGGTGATATTTATTGATTGAGAAAAATGCAATATTAAATTACTGTATGATTAGGGTCCTACAATTTCTGTCTTAAGATCTGCCTATCATTATTTATACAATAATCCTTTTAGAAGTTAGATTTTTGGCCAAATGCATTAGTTGTAAGGTTCTTGAACGTCTACTGTGAAATAAAACTTACATCAATCCTCCTTTTTGATGAAATGAAAAAGATAATTATACTCTTATATACTCCATCTGTCCCGCTAAAAGAGTTACACTTCCATTGGTGTAACCTTTTTACGGGACGAAAGGAGTATGTAATAAAACACAAGATTAGGATACACTATGGACACAAAAATAAAATATACTACTCCCTCCATCCAATTCTAAGCTATCTGTTTGCTTTTTGCACGTGAATTAAGAAATATTATTATTATATGTAAAGTGAGTAATTGTATTAGAGGAAGTGGTGGGTCATCTTGTGAACATTTTTACTAAATAGGGGAAATGGATATATTTGATCTATCGCCAAAAATAATAAAATGAACACCTTAAAAATGGACGGAGGGAGTATGAAATATGAATAGGAATGGCAATGGGGCAAGACGAGTTGTTGTATATCCGGACCGTTCTTCTTTGGCGGGTCTGGGTCGCCTATACTCTACTACCGGTGGTTTTTATCCAAGGTTTACGGATCAAACAAGGAGTTCCAATCTATATATATATAAACAATTAAGTAAAAAAAATTGAATTAAAAAAACTATGAAAGTAACCCCTCTTCTGTTGGATTTATTTTCGAGTCACATTTGTTTATGAATTATAACGTGGTCCCCAATTTCACTTTCAATCCGTCTCTTTTTTTCCAAAATATTTTATGAGATTTTAAAAAAAAAATAGTGTCAATTAAGCCAAACTAATCAAAAACTCAATTATCAAAAATCAATATCTTTTTAAACTTTATTTTTTTTTAACCAAATGGTATTCATAACTCATAAGGAGCAAAATACTCTTAAAGGGAAAATTTGTAAAAAACTAACACAGGATCCGATATGGTAATCGATACGGTGATCGACACGAAGAACTGATATGGTAACTAAAATGGGAACCGATATGGTAATCGACATGGGAACTGACAAGGGTCTTTTACAACACAGTTTCTAGACTTCGTTTTCTACTTAATTTTCTTCTTTATTTCATTACTGATATCGGAATTAACGTCCGTACCGATATTGGAACCGACACATACCCCTACACACTCACCCACATGACATTTTGAGTATTATAAGTTGAATAGTTGGAATACTAAAGTCCAAAAAGTAATGTTTGATTAAAATTGATATAGAAATTATTTATTGTTATTAAATATATTTAAGTGTAAAATTTGATTAATTTTTCAATTGCGGACTTTAAAGAGAGTCCATTAGGGGTTGTTGGGCTGAGCCCAATTGCCATTTTGGGCTAGCCAATGAAGATGGGCTTCATTTATCCCTCAGCCCAAAATAAGGGGAGGGATTCTGAATTAGAGCATACTTTAGGGCGTACACTGCAATTCTGAAACCCTCATTCTCCGACTCTGTTCCGAACAATGCAGCAGGTGAGTCGTAATCCCACACGCGATCCAGCTCGCCTTCCCAATCTATGTGCTCTAATATCTTGTTTCTGTAATCTAAGGCTGGATCATCGGGATCAGACACTGAGGTGACATGGGAAGATCAGCAAAATATCATTAAGTTTGGAAGATTGAACAATAGGCTTCACGAATTGGAGGATGAAATCAAGGCTGCAAAGGTACTCTCTTTAGTGTTTCTGAATGGGGTCTGCTAGCTGATTGATGCCCTGCGTTTATACTTTGTTGGCAAGTACAGCGGTAGCTGCAGTATTAGTGAATTACATTTACCTCAACTAGTTGTTGGAGAGTGTTTGGGGTTCATTTGAGTTATTAGGTGCTTTAATAAAGTTTAAAAATGTCATAACCAAGGAATAAGCATAAGAACGCCCTTAATTCTTTGTTAGTTTCATGATATGTAACTCAACTCCTTCTTAAATTGTGATATTTTGGGCCCTTGGTTTTAACTAACCGGTTTAAAAAGAAATTACGCCTGTTTAAGTGCAATGAGTGTGTGAACTCCCATATTTTTAGTAATTTTTTTTAGGCTCGTGGAGTATTACTACCACTAAATGAACAAACACCCACTAGTAGTAATAGTGACTGTGATAGAAAAAATTTCTCCAAATTGAAGTGCTAGTCAACTTGATTAGTCCAGATTTTCTGATTTGGAGTATGGTATGTTGAACTAGGTTGGAAGATGTACATTGCTTTAATATTAGTGCTTTATCAAGAGTCTTGTTTAGGAATTCTTGAAAAATAAATCTTGATAGGTGTTTTCCACTTATCTCCTCAATTGGATGGTTTGTATTTTATAATTATCTGCCTATGGCTGTATTCTGTACTCTCTAGTATGCTTCTATGTGCTAAACTGCTGCTCCATCTACCCAGTCTTGAGGAGTGATAAACTTTTTTTTTTCTCTTTTGTATGTGTGTGGGTGTTTGTGGATGGCAGAAGTCTGAAATGTGTTCATTAGTGAAACATCAATCTTACCGATTGAATATGAATTCTAGTGTGAGCTATAATGGATTTTGATCAAGAGATTTGACCAATTAAGTGAATAGTACAGAGTATGTATGTTTGCTTAATGATTTCATGATGAGATTCATCGGTAGAACTCTCTCTGTGGCCCCCAATTTCTTCCTTGAGACTCATGATTTAGAGTTTGAGTTTCGCCAACCTGTGGATGACAATGGACATTCTATTTGCAATTGACTTGTGATTAGTCTCCATTAGTTGTAATTCCTAGCTGTGGGGAGGAATTTGATCAGACACAAAGAATTATCTCACTTGTATCTCATACCTATTAAGACTGGTTTTCATTTGAAGAGTTGGTAACAAGCATGAGCACTCCATCTATATGAAAGTTATCAGGCCCTTTTTTTTTCAGTTTATTTAAGCTTTTTTATTTTTTTATGTATTGGCTCGTTGAATGGCTATTCATCTTCATGGTTTAGGTTCCACTTATTCATTATATATTCAATCAATCATGTGCAGTTTTTATTATCACGAATCTAATGAACCAGTTAAAGTTCTTGTGAAGCCTTCTCCATTCCATTCATTACTCTCTCTACTGTTTGGTGGCATTGAGATTCTCTTATGTTTGTTGCACTAAAAGATAAGATGCCGGCACCCAAGCTTTTCTATGATAGCTTTTAATATATTATTGATTTTCACCTTATATTAAGATTCAAGTGTTCTAAACCAACTGGTGTATGGCAAACTACTTACAGTCTTTGTGAAGCCTCTGATATCCATCTTATCTTTATCTTACAACTGACTGATACAATGATAATCAATCTATGGGTTCCCCGTCTCAATCTGAATCTGATGCTCTCTGAAGATGTGTGTCTCTCTCATATCCAAGTTTATAATTAAACTGCGTTTGGTCAGGAAACAAAAGAAAGCCTTGAGGATGCAAGCAACGAATTGATTCTTACCGATGAAGAGATAGTTCGGTTCCAAATAGGGGAGGTCTTTGCTCACATCCCTAAAGAAGAAGTAGAAAGCAAGATCGAAGAGATGGAACAGGCAACGAGCAAGAACTTGGAGAAGCTAGAGGAGGAGAAAGAATCAATAGTTGCTCAGATGGCAGAGTTGAAGAAGATCTTGTATGGAAAATTTAAGGATTCTATCAATCTTGAGGAGGATTAGATCAAGTTTTACTGTTGTTGAAACTCTCAGTTGTTCGTCACTTTGATTTGGATTAGTTTTTTTCTTTTTTGGGGTGGGGATGATTCTGATTTTAGCACTTTCAGATAATTTATGTCACTTTTTCCTGGAAAAAAAAAGTGTATTTTCAGTTTAATTACTTCGAAATTTTAGTTGGGGTTATTAAATCTGTATGTGCATTATAGATTTTGATCTACATCATTTTCACTTTTTTTTAAGGGTAAATTACCAAAACCCCCTCGAGGTTTGTCCAAACTACCAAATAAATCTCATAGTTTGAAAAATTACCAATTACTCATTTTAATTTGTTTTTTATTTAAACATTAATAAAATTACACTTTTTTTTTAAATAAAGAATAATAAAAATGACATCAAGACCCATATAGTATTTCTAAACTTAACTTTTTTTTTTAAATGTTTTTTAAAGGGATAATTGGTAATTTTTCAAATCACGGGGTTTAATTGATAATTTGGACAAACTTCGAGGGAGTTTTTTTTGTAATTTGATGGTTCTTAATTATTTTTGGCAAAATATGCCAACCCAGGTGTGATTATTTTGGGGAAAACACAGAGAATTTAGAAATTAGGATACGATATCATTAAATATTCAAATTCTTACCTAAAAGAAATTAATTTTCTAAAATAGTAATTATTATCAAGACTTATAAGTCTTTACCCCCTTCGTCTCAGTGTCATGAGTTGATACATTTACTTTGTAATGTGTCAATTCTTTAGATGGAGCATTTTCTTTTATGACATTATTATTGGAAATATATAGAAATTATAGTGGCTATAACTTATAGTAGTAAATTAGTGACAACACAGTAAAAAAAAATTATTGTTTTTTATTATAAAATGTAATAGAATTTTTTTCATTTTGAGGTAATACCGCCTAATAACACTAATAAAAAGTAATAATATTAAAAAAATGATAAATTGAAAAATAAATAAATAAATGTTAAATTGAATTGTTTAATGAATCTATAATTGACAATTTAATTCGTAAAATAAATTAAAAGTAACAAAGTCTTTAATCTTTAATGGGGAAGTAATACTCCTCTGTCACCGTTGTATTTCACATATTCTTATGTGGAGAGTATGAAAAAAAAATTGTAATACATATATAAGAAAGAGAATAAATATTTTAATTAAATTAATAAAAAAATGTGTGTGAAATTGATAAAATGAGTAAAAAAATTGGTATTATATTAAGATGTGTGTAAATAAGAGGTAAGTGTATTTTTTACCAAAGTAAAGCATGAAATACCTTATGATGAATGAAAAATAAAAGTGTGAAATACTCAAAATAAGGAGCACTTAACTAAAAGTACTTTAATGAAAAGTAAATGATCTCACAAAATATTTGCTCTATTATTATATATATATTAATACATGTATTTGCATGGAATATTCAATAAAATAGATGAGTAATTCACAAATGAGAAAAAAAAAACTCAACTGATCGGTAAGAATGATAACTTACACAAAAGTTAAGAAACGAATCTCACTTGTTGTAGTGTGGAAGCAATTTTAGAATGATAAAAACTCTTTATATGCAATAGATAGTGATCTAGGATTATTTATTAATTGAATTAGCATAATTTATCTCTTTTATCTTTACATTCTGTCAAAAGATAATTTTTTACTTTTTTGCACGGTGGATTAAGAAATATTATTATTTAATATGTAGTGGATATTTGTATTAGTATGAGTGTGATCCCCATATTTTAATTGTATTAAAAATGATTCGTACGTCCCACATATTTAAAAAAAAAAAAAAAACTCGACCGAGGGAGTAAGCCAAAGTGCAGGGATCTTGAGTAGAGCTTATTCACCCTTGCAAAGTGAAAAAGGATGTCAGAAAACGTGTAAATTGTGGTCTCATATCTAAAATAAAATAAAATAAAATAAATAAATATCAAGAATTGAACACTGAACACGCCAGCCACCTACCCAACCCATCACCAACAAACCATCATCGATCCAAGTAGCTGCACCAATGGCGACTCTCTCATCTTCCGGAGTAACGCCTTTGCTCAATCGAAAACCCCCACCAAACTTCGCCACTCTCTCTTCCTCCACCTCCGTTTTCTTCAGCTACAATGTCCCTAACCGGGCCGGACTCGGGCTTTCATTGGATCGGCCCAAGAAGAGAGGGCTTTCCTGCAACTGTATGTTCGGGCTTGGAGTGCCGGAGCTCGTAGTCATTGTGGGCGTGACGGCCCTCGTTTTCGGCCCGAAGAAGTTGCCTGAAGTCGGTAGAAGTATTGGCAAAACCATCAAGAGCTTTCAGCAGGTTTTGCTTTTGCTTTTCTTTCTTGGGATTTCTAATCACAAGTCTGCTCTTCATTTTAGATTTTACTAATGTTGTAATTTGGTACTCTCTATCCACTAACTTTGATTGAAATCTTGGAATTTGATGACTAGTTATGCTTAAATTTGAAATTTGGTTAATGTGGGCCTTTGTTTAATTCAGCTGGATCCATAATAAATTTGTAAAAACAGATTGAAGTTATTAGCCTGTTATATTTGACTTCACCATAGTCAAATGTTTTATTGTAGTTTGAGGGTTTCAGTTTATACTGAACAAGAACATCAAAGATTTGTCCTTGAATGGAGTTGGAAGGTTTTCTGATCATTAGAAGATGAGTAAGATAATAAGATGTATTGATACTTTCAAACTTAGATTAGATATTAGATGAGATATTTATCCATTACTCCAATTATTGAAATCTACTTTGGATAGTTGGACTTAAATGGGGACTATAGATTACAGTCTGCAGAGAACAATAAGTTTTCAGTTTTTTTTAGCTTTATGTCTTCCTTATGGCACATTAAGAGAACAAGAGTCAATAGACTTGTCTGTATAAGGGCTTTGTATTTTCCTGCTTAGTGATCTTGGCATAACGAGTATGAACAACCATGGTGATAAAACCAATGAATCAAACCTGTGTTAGTTGTTAATTTGATCTTTCTTATCATAGCTTAAATTTGTTCAATGAATTTCTTTCAATTGTCATTTTAAGTTAAGTTTCTTGATACTGTGAATTAATGAGTTCAGATGCGACAATCTTATTGATTTCTTGCAATACCTTTACTTTTCAGATCTTTTTTTGATGAAAAACTTGGCGACACCACTAAAAATCATACTCCCTCCGTCCCATTAAAGGTGTTACATTTTTTTTGGCACGGAGATTAAGGAGTATAATATTTTAATGTAAAGTAAAGTGAGAGAAATAATATTTAACTTGTAGTGGGTTGGTGTATTAGTGGTGTATGTGGAGTGTGTGTGGGTCCATGTGAATATGTTAATATTTTTTGTGTGGGTCTCGTATGCTTTAAAAGGAATGTGACAACTTCTGTGGGACAACCCAAAAAGAAAAATGTCACAACTTCTATGGGACGGAGGGAGTAGTAAAAATGTTAGGCATTTAAGTTAGGGGGGGCTAACTTAACCAAAACCGTGGTCAAGGGTAAATGATTGACCCCCTACTATGTACCCTCCACGATTTGGTGTGGAATTGATCTGGGATATCATAATATCTTATACATTAAAAGGGCTATAATACCCCGGCATATTTGATATGTATCTCTCCAAATAGTTCATTTGTGGGCTAAATGTTTGAGTATGTCACTCTATGGTTTTTAATATCTTATTATAACCTTTCAACTCTACTTTGCTAATCACATAAAAGTACTAATTGTGTGCTAGAACTGCCATTTTATTTCTGTAAACTACTAAACTATTCTTACAGATCGAACATTACATAGTTGAAAGTTAAATTATCGACAATGATCATCTGTTTGATGCAATGGAATATCAACAATAGAATGCTAGAGGGTTTTATGTATAAAATGACTATGGACTTGGGCTAAAGGCTTTGCACTAGGTGCAGTCATCCAAGTCCAATTTTTCTGCAAGATGAGCACACCCAGATGTGCAACGATTTGCTCAAGAAGAATATCATTTTGTCACCTTGGACGAAGCCAATGTTTTACCTAATATGCGATTGATGTTGGCCTGATAATATCATTCTGATTTGGCATCCATTTATCTTGTTCATTTGTTCTCCTTTTACATCCATTATAATATGATAATAACACCCTACTTCAACACACTGAGTATACTTGGCGTATTCGCTTTCTAAACAGTTTTGGGGTCAGTTTGCTTTATTATTTTGAATGTGAAAGGCATATAAGACAAGTTAACAAAGGACACTAATATGATCTATGAGTATTTTATTTGTTATTCTTGATTCTAATAGTCTGAAAAAAAGATGGTGCCAGTTCCATTCTGCATTCCTGCAAATCACTTAGACACGGGATGCAAAACCTCGACGCCTTGTACTTATGGGTTTTATTGTTAACATTTTCTACGCTGCATTTAATTGTTGTTTTATTTGTCTCTAGTGCTTCCTTAATTCCCTGCTAGTTGTAAAACAAGCATTAACTTGTTCATTTCTTGGACCACGTTTGGTGTTATTAGGCAGCAAAAGAATTTGAGTCGGAACTGAAGAAGGACGACGAGCCTTCTGCAGAGGTATCAAGCAACAAGACTACAGCAGTGAGCGAGGAAGAGAAGAAGCAAGAGGAAAAAGTCCCTACCACGAACGGAACTTCTTAGTTAAAACGTGTCGATTATGCTTTGCACAATATATGTTGTAGCTGCTCTTTCTACGACTCACTTGTTTTTAGATGCAAATTAGCTATTTTTGAGAATTTTCATCAATAGATCTTTGTTGTTTTCATCGTGTTGTGAGAGAGGATTATTAGAAAGGCTTAATTAGCATCACCAACAAACATTTTGGAAAGTAAACTGTAATTTCTTGTACAGGACTGCATTTTTTTTTTTTTACTTACTTTTCCATTAATATATGTTTGTATTTCATCTTCAGCTCACAAATTTTTATCACTCTTAGTAAAGTTTTCAATTTCAGTTATTTTGAAAAGAAAGAAAAAAATCAAAAATTACAGGACTATCAAGTTCTAAAGTACCTTAAAATTTTACTTTCTCCTTCCTGAAGACTAGTCATCTTTTTTCATCTTTACTGTACCATGAATATTAAAGAAAAAAATTACTCCCTCCGTCCCATAGAAGTTGGTATAATTTTTTTTGGGCACGGAGATTAAGGAGTATAATAATTTAATGTAAAGTGAAGTGAGAAAATTAATATTTAATGTGTAGTGAATAGTTGTATTAGATGTGATATGTGTAGCCCATGAGAATAGATTAATTATTTTTTGTGTGGGTCCATGTATTAAAAAGAAAATGTGTCAACTTTAGTGGGACAAACCAAAAAGAAAAGTGTGCCAACTTCGGGACGGAGGGATTACTTTTTTTGACAAACTTTATATAAATCCAATAATACAATTAGCAGAAATTATGCTTCATTTTGTAATAACCAAGAGCAAACAAATTCAGTATTGATTTGAGAGATGCTACAATTAACAATTTCACAGTAAAAACACTCATTTGTAAAAGAATTCTGACAGAAAAAACCCAGTTTCTTTTCACGAGTGGCAGTTAAAATTTTACAACTTGTGTATGAACAAAAGTAGAAACAAACCGTACAAAGGAGAAAGCATAAGCAGACTATAAGGCATAGTAAGGCAGAGGTGGAAGTAAATACCAGCATAGATGTTGTACTCTAAACAATCCCTCCCTGCTTTCGTAACAAGTCAAAATTTTGAATCGAGTAACCCCTCCTACCTAGCTTCCGTAAAACAATCGGGTCGTGCTCTCATCGTATCTATCACGTCGTCATTCCTATGCCGTCTCTTAGCCCTTGAAGGCATGCGTGTAGTGTTCTCTGCACACTATCGGCAACCACCTTTAGCCTTCCCTGATTAGCGTCCCCACTCGAAGACCCATTCATAGCCACACTACTGATTACCCTCTGTTTGCATTTCTCCCAATCGTCGCCTCGGAACCAGCAAGCTCGGCCACCATGGCTGCCCTCCATTCCGAGGAAGGACACTGCAGGATTATCAGTAAACGAGTATCTTAATCTCACGGATACACAGTATGGCAACCAAGCCGCGCCACCAGCAGCATTTACATGCGGTATATGGGCAGGATCGAGGACCACAGTCAATGCAAAGTCGACTGAGGTGTGGGGCCGATCATAGTGAATGTTGCTTTTTGATACGGGTGAATTATTGGAAATCCCATCCCTGTTGAATCCCATATGATTCTCGAGACACAGCTCGATGCGAGATTTTTGAGCAGGGGCTGCTTCAGCTCCTTGCCCTTGACCTAATCCTTTCTTCCATGCAATGAGTTTTAAGAACTCTCTCAAAACTGAAATTGGTAAAGTCAAGAGGGTAATGAATGAAGCAACACGAGAAGTGTCGTAGGGCTCTGAAGCAACACGCCGACTAAAGTAATCACATATCTCTCCTATTTCAGATTGAGTTAACTCCTCTTGGGCAGCGGCCGGGTTCTGTTGCTGTTGTTGAGAGTGATGGAACCTTTTTACACTGAGGACTTGGAGGAGAAGCTGAACTCTGTGGACACTAACAGCAAACACATAGCCTCTGCAAAAAGATTTTAATATATAAATCAGAAATAACTTAAGAATAAATTCACACAAGGCTAGAACTAAATAAACAATGGAATATACGCTACCATTGAATAGAATAAAAACTCACCCGACGAAGAAGCGTAACGCTGGCTGCTCTTGGTCCAAATTTAATAGAGCACCTTCATTATCCTTCAAAATAGACCCAAGGATCTCTTTCAGAAGGTCTGGTAGCTGGGCAAATAGCCAGAGTACTCCAAGGTACTTGAGAATGCCTCGAAGGACTTTTTTAAGTGCCACAAGAGGAACCCATCCTCCACCATAGCCCCCATCATCGCCAAGTCCAATTATAGCAGTATTCAGTTCTCCTCTAACATGTGCAGGGACCCCTGAACCAGGTGATCTACGTATCGGGCTAACAACTGGTAAACTGGACTGTCCTGGAAGAGAATTACCCACTCGATTCAGAGCAGCTATTGCATTTCCTGCTCGAGATATTGCAGCGGCATTTGAAAGATTAGATCTATTTCCAGGCGTAGTTGATAGCTGAGGAGTTGAACTTAGACTGGGATTATTTGAATTAGACATTCCAAGTGCCTGTTGAGCAGCTGGAAAATTAGTATCTATGCCGTTCAGCTCTTGAGCAACATGCTCCATAATAAAAGGTCGAAACTGTGGACATGGAAGGGATCCTCCAGATGCACCAACTTTCGGTGGGGTGGCTGGCTGCAACCACACTTGATCTCCAGCAAAACACCGCATGTCAACAGCAAAGTTTTTCCGATATATTATTCTAATCCAATATGGGCCTCTTAGTACTACAGAAACGTCAATGGGCAACAATGAACTGGGAACGATTCCAGGACCACCTCTCCCAGCAGCGGCAGCAGCTGCCGCTGCTGCCAACACAGCTGCTGAATTATGAGTTCCAATAGGGCCTGATGGTGTAGGTAAACCAGGAATACCAACAGGATTACCACCAGGACCAGATGAAGCTTGACTAGTGTTGGAATTACTAGAGAGGCCCTGAGATGCAACATATCCAGCCTGCTTTAAAGTAGAAGAAACGGAAGCTGAGATGCCAGCGACTCCAGAAACAGGAGCAGCGCGTGCAGGCCTAGTAGCAGCCGCAAGAGCGTGCAAAGGTCCAGCAGTGAGTCGAATGCAGTCCAAAAGGGATGCAACCTCACCTCCATTGATGAAATCTTCTAAAAACTGTAGAGAGAAAAAGCTATACTTCTTAAGAATCACGGAGAAATTATCTGAAAATTTATAAACCCGTAAATGGTGTGGGGGTTGTGGGGGAAATTTTATTTAAAAAAAAAAAAAAACACCAAGCAAACCAGAACAGATTAAACCAGCTTATCTTCCTAGTTACACTAGAACAACAAAAGTTACATAACTTTCTAACTTCTATCTGGTCACCATAAGAAATGAGAATTGAAAAAGCCTCGGTTTCTCAGGTATAATATGCCAATTGAACAATGACTCATCAAAAGTTAATGGTCGAGTAACATATTTTCTAAATCTTTCATCCACCTCAAGAAAAATAAAATGAAACTATGTTCATATGTCCAATTCTTGCAAAGACATATTACAGATGCAAAAATTTACTTCAGACATTTTTTATTTTCCACAGAATATTACAATAGTAGTTCCACTTAAAGAAAGATGAAACAGTATATGATCCCAATTCTTGGAATAAACTATTACATACACAAACATTTACTTAAGCTATGCGGCACTCAGGATGCCAAAACTTCCATAGCTACATGTTATTTCTATTTCACAAAATATATGGCTTATGTCCAAAGTTGGACTTCATTTTGTATATTTTATGCATATCTATGTATTTAGGGTTTCATTAATTCAAAACTCTTTCCAGATTAATTAATTATAAACAAGAGATGCAGAGGAAAAGATATATTATATGATCTTCTGTAAAACAATTAAGCAAACCTTTGTGTGGGGCCAAAGTTGATCAGGAGAAACATGCATTCTGCAGCCCTCTTTACCAGACTCCCACTCGACAACGAAACGAGCAAGGACCCCTGATCCAAAACTAAACCACAAACTCATAAGTCCAACAGCCTCAATTCTAAATGCTCTTCTCATCTGTTCAGAGAACTTCTCAAAACCACCCTCCATTAAAGTTTTCAATCCAGCAGGGGATTTAATATCTAAGATTGCATTGCTCTCATCCAATTTCTCATCAGTCCTTGCACCAAGTAGTTTTCGCATTCCAAGGGCAAAAGTTCTAGCGTTTGAAAGTCTTTGTATATCAGCTACTAATTTCTTAATACTATCAGCCTCCACAGACTTGTAACTCAATATAACAGCTTCAGAATCATAACGAATATGGGAATCCACATCAGATGTATTAGCTATTCGAACACCAGAACCCCATGGAGTGACATTACTCCCTTTCTGAAGCTCCCACAAATCTTTATAGTGAGGGTCAATAATTTTCACATCCCAGTACAAGCTTCCAGGTCTCCCTAACCTCAAACATATGTACTGCCATGTATCACCTCTAGAAAGAGGAAGGCGGAACCACAAGTTTGAGGATGCACTTCTCAGACCCACTTCTTCAACATAAGGGATGTCAAGTGCTTCCATCTGACTAGTCAACCGGGCATGCTTTATACACAGTGAACAATGTCTAACTATGTGCAGAAGAGCAGATACATATATACTCGGCGACGCATTGCCCTTATTTGCTTCAGCTATAAGATCTGCAAAACTGTGTCCTTCAGTTTTACTAGGATGGTCAGAAGAAATTAGCAATTGAGTAGAAGGAAGTTGAGCATGCATTATTCCCTTGATTTTTCTTCTCTTGTTCGGTAATTCATTGAATTCCATACGATGGAGAGAGGGAACAGATTTTAACATATCTGACACAGTGCGCTTTCTGGGTGTTCCATCACGTTGAGATATACCATCTTGATTTGAGTTATTGCGAACAGCAGAATCCACTGCGGAAGCTGACATACAGGACATTTACATAGAAAATGTGATCAATACAACATAAAAAAACAAAGGCGAGAAGTAACAATACAAATACATGGTCTCTTACAAAAGGGAGATGCAACCCACGAGTTAGATCCAGAAACAGCAAAGCTTCCAGACTCAGCAGGGAAGTTTTTACCTTCATTAGATTTCATGCTCACAGCAGAGACTGGAGGACCAGCGCCTTGCGCAGGAGATACAAGTCTAGCTGAGGGAAGTCCAGAAAAAGTATGCTGGTCATCTATCATACCATAAGAACCAAAACCAGCAGAATGTGGAGACCTGAGAGTAGCCAAATCCTGATCCGACTTCGAAGCTGTCAATTTCTTCACAGCATGGCTTTTCACCAAACTCGTGGTTAGTGAATTGGTAGAGGCAGACTGTACTGAGCTCTTAAAATTGCTCACAGCATTTTGTGATGATTGTGCTCCTTCCCATTTGGGGGAAGGCATTGAAGGTTTTTTACTGTGGATATTCATAGGACCCAAGCCAAAACGGGAGGCAGAGGCACTCTGTCCATTTGACCCTTTCTCAAGCTCAAAAACATCATCCACAATAGAGGAAAAGGTTATGGGAAGATTAGATCGAAGAAATGAGCCCTCCAGGGTGGAGTTAGCGGGATAACCGTGATCAGAAATTTCATCAGCACTAGCATCATTGAGAATTGATAGCATCTTCCGTCGGTCAAGAAGGCTCAGATTGAGTTCGTCCTCACACATGTGCATCCGACTAATATCCAAGTTTTTTACTCGAATAACTTCACTCAAGTCACCAAGTGGTTCAGCTCTCCCTGAAGAGTCTACCTCAGCTTCTATTAACTTGGGACTAGGTTTGAATTCTTTGTCAAGCTGCATCAACAAAAAATACGAGCTGCCACACTCCGGGAATCCCATGAACAATGAATCTGAATCATCTGAAACGGTTTTAGGCAATTTAACGGATGTAAAACCATGTTCAAAAACCTGCAAAAAATATACATCAATTTAGTTGTGCAGATGAGCATCCTCATCCCCTGTAAAGAAGGTTCCATCATACTCCATCCATTAGACAGACAGGCTCACTCTTTTTTCCAACAGATTAAAAATAGACATCTATTATCAATGGAATTGTAATATTCGCCTCATTTCTTCATATTATACCCCTTATAGTATTTTTAATGAGAATTTGTTATTTAAAAAAATCATAAATAGGATTATTTTAGTCAATTTTCATCTAATTCAAGTTTAAAATGATAAAATGTGCCTGTAAAGTGGAACCGATGAAAAAGGAAAGCAGGCCCATCTCAGAGGAATGGAGGGAGTATTACAATTTCCTATCGATACAGATTTTCTATTTGCAACCAATGAGCCCACTATTACCATTTAGAAGCAGCTATTGTAGAATTTCAATCTCCAATTACATTGGCATCTCTATTGAAATATAACAGAAACCACACAGGTATCTATAACAGGGAAACTAGCCTACTTCAGATATTCATGGTAAGTGATATTCTGATGGAAGCATTATTTTCCTCGCATTATTATATATTTACATGAAAAATCAAGTATTTTTTCTTGTTTGGGAGGGAGAGGGCTTTAACAAAGATATCAACTTAAAAGGTAATAAAATCCTCTGACATAGTAATTGAAGTTTGTGATATCATTTTTGAAGGTAGTTGAAGCTTTAAATACCTCGAGGCCCAAGAATCTTCCAATGCATGCAAATAAGTGCAAGATACTATTTTTCCTCAAGTTGGTAAAAGCCTTGGCTGCAGTAATGCTTCCCTGGTTTAGCGCCTCTTCACAATCTAGCAATGATTTTGATGATATGATACTTTTTGATGAGCGAAGATAAAAACGACCGCTCCTACAAGGCAAAGTGAAGGGATAGTCTTTAGACTCTTGTAGACCAGAAAGAACTCCCAAAAGTGCAACAGCCACAATTCTTTTTTGGATCAGGCAAAAAGCATAATGCATTTATTTGGAGAACAAGGGGCATTCCAACCCCAAAGATTACATCAAGATTAACAGAATACAAAACCAGAAAATTCAACAGCATAGAAAAACAATCTAAAAGAAACACATCAGCAATTGTGCAACAGCTACAATTGAACAATCATTTAGCTTTATTTCAACAATTGTACCACCTTACAGAATATTGATTGATTTGATATAACCATGACATATAAATTGAAGATGAGAAACTTCTGCCATGGGATATGAATTTGGTTTAGTCCTGCATTTGTTAACAGCTTAGTGAACCCTAAATCAAAATTAATGAATATTTTATATGTTCCCTTTAATCAAATTAAGCACCTCATACATCCCTTGTCCATACACATCTTCAAGCTGCTAATTGGAATTTAATCTGTCTGGTCTCATCTAGGGCTGGGGAAAAATACCGAAATTTCGGTATACCGCCCTTACCATAACGAAAAATACCGATTTTACCAAAATTTTAGGTATGCCGAAATTTTTGGTAAGGTATGATACCGTATTGAAAATTTTGGTACGATAAAGGTATATAAATGATCAATACCGCGGTATTTTGGTATATGCCGAAATACCGTAAAATATTCAATTTTTGAGTAATATGATACGATATTACCATATTAGATGATACATACAATTATAATTATTATTTATGTATTATAATGTTTAATTAAATTATATATATACACTATTTTATTAAAGATTAAATCTAAAATCCTACGGTATATTTCTTCATAATTATAAATTATTGATAAAGTTCATTGACTAATTTCATGATATTAGTACTTCTTTTTTAATTAAGTATTCTATCTTATATGAAAATTTAAAAGTGTTGATTTTAATATAAGTTCCATATATTTTTGTGTAGATCTCTTAGGTACTATTTATTTAATGACAAACACTTGTGTAAAACGGGTTTAGATATATTAATTATGTAAACTCGATTACTGTTTAGTACATAAAAAATTACTCTTTAGCACATAAATTGTTACTTTTTAAATTAAAAAATTACTCTTCAAATTCTTTTAAATCACGATGTATCGATTACTTTAAGTACATAAAAAATTACTTTTTAGAGATACGAATTATTACTCTATAGTGTAAAAATTATTACTCTTCAAAGAGTAATTTTTTATATATTAAAGAGTAATAATGCTTACCTGTAAACCCAATTTTCATGAGACTTACTCTTATTTAATTTGGTCGTTTGTAGATTGTCGTATAATTTTGAATTTGTTATTTATTAGAGTTTGTTTTATAGCTATCTTTCACTTTTCTAGTATATGTTTTTATTAGATTTATTGAATTTTAGATGTATAACGGTATAACAAACTATCTAATAGGATGGTATATACCGATATTTTAGGTATGGTATGACATATCGAAATATTGGTAAGTAGAAGGTATACTATTTTCTTACACCGAAATATTGGTATACCGAACTAAGGTATACCGAAAGTTTAGGTAAGGTAACGGTATGATTTTTTATATACCGAAAATTTTGGTACGGTATATGGTATGACCAAAAATCTTCGGTATGTCATACCGCCCACCCCTAGTCTCATCAACAAAAGGGTTGGACAAGTTGAAGTTATTGTGGTAACTACCTTATACATCCATACTAATTCATTTTAGATTTTCATAAAGGCAAAACTTATTCAAACGCCTTATAAGCATCCCAATACTACAAGAGATTTGGAGATTACATGATACACTATGTTTGATATTAGTCATATCAATTTTTACAATTAAAGATCAGAGGGGTAAGGGTTAAAATACTTCTCTATGATAACTTAAAATCTTCTTACTTCTCAAAAAATGATTAGAGGAACCTAACATCATACTAGGCTATTAACAAGACCATTTTTAATAACTTCACAAAAGACCTTAAAAGAAGTTATAAGTTCTCAAACATATTATGCCAAATAAGCTTAGCCAAATAATATCCTCTAACTTGAAAAATGAATTTTTCAAAGCATGTTTTTGGGATGGGGAAACAGTTAAGTTCACAAGGCATGCCTGAGCCCTGAGGTGCAGTAAGAAAGTCACTTCTGCAACATCACCAGTACTTGCCTGTTGAGGCGCTAACCCTCGGATCCATTGCACCTCACCCCTATGGGCCTGCCTCTAATAACTATGGCATAGGAAATTGTGATAAATCGTTATAATAGATGGTAGGGATAAGGTAGGGGTTGGAGTGAAGGAATTTTTAATCCGCATTTGGAGTCCTAACGTAAATGGAGGATTGGGATTTATAAATCCCAAATCCAGACTTCGAAAGCCTAAAACAAGTACAGGCTAAGTGAAGTTCATATTTATATAGCTTTGGACATAAAAGTAACTTGTAAAAGGTCTGATAAGCAATTCGCAGATCTACACAGAAAAAATCCCCAACTTAGTATAATTCTCAATTGTGATTGAGTGGATAACTGGATGTATAAATATATTCAGCCAAATGAAGGTCATATTTTAAGTGCAATCAGCTCTCTTCAAGTACATCATATAGCAGTAAAATTTTATCGTCATTATCCTCGTGGAGAAACCAGCAAGCAGTAAGTGGTAAATAGAACAAAGAAATTGCTTAAACCTTATGTTTATTCCAAGGGTGAAAAATGAAGAACCATAGGCACGCACACAGAGAACTTCCTGCCCATCATGTTTTTGCACATCCAACGAAGCATCTCTCTATAAAAAGAAAAAAATATGCTGTTTAACAGTCAAAATAGCAATAATATAGGATACCATTTTAAAACTAATAAACTGCAATGCAAAAAAGGGGAATTGCAATGTAGATGGACATTTCCACTCAACTTGGTTGAATAACAAATAAATCCACGGGAGATATCTTCATAAAATTTCAATAATTGCCAATGAATATACTATTCTAGATGGCTGACCATCAATTTTCTATGAATGGGTTTTCGACATACAAATTATCTAAATAAAAATAGCAGAATCACATGTGTCTACCCATTGAAACATAGTCACAAGTATCATTAAAATTTAGATTGAAAACATATAACAGAAAACAAGACGGAAATTGAATTGACTCATTATTCGTAAATGGTTGCAACTAAGAGCAGATTCAAAGACCAAAAATATACCCAAAAAATTACCCGTGCCAATGAACTATTTACCTTTGTGTTGTTAATTTCACAATCATCCGTATGAAATTTAAGTCGGACATCATCAGAAGTTCTATTGATCTGTCCATTCTTCTCCACGTCCTTGTAAATCTCAAGCAGCCGAGTATATCTGTTACAGCTAATTGCTCTAAGCAAAAGCATCTCAACATCAATGCAACTTTGATCAAGGCTAAAATCTGCCTCCTTTCCAGTTAGAGGATCAATCACAAATGTACTATGTGAACATTTTATCTGCAAGTCAGGACCTGGTTCAATTTTTAAGAATGGGGATGCATCAGATGCACCAGTGCTCTTGTCAAGCTCTAACCAGTATATGACTTTCAACCCAGGAGTTCGTAAGCCAACAGAATCAATTTCTCCATCTTGAGTACCATGGCTGAAAGCCACATTCCCTCCCTGCCCGACAGTACCATCAGATATGAGTTCGAAACGAATTGCATCCTTCCACCTGCCTTGTCGAAGTGCTTGCACTTGTCTTATAACAGTGTCCATAGTAAGAGCAACACAAAGTTCATGAAGGATAGAATACAATATAGTGAATGGGGTTTCGGATGCAGCCATTCTGCGTTCCAAATCCTCCCCAAGAGCATGTCTTCTTGATTCTTCCACCTTCACAAGTCCACTTTTCTCACCAACAAGCAACTCCAAATGTAATATTCTCCACATTGACAAGTGACCACGATAACCAAGTGTGACAAGAACTTTGAATTCCCCATTGACACGAAGCAAGACAACACCATCAGAAACTTTAACTTCAGTAAGTTCTTTAGGAAGTGAAACTTCAAGTAACTTTGACCTAACAAGAGTATCGAGTTTCTTCAAAGCTGGACCTTGCTGATCCTCATTCAATGTGCTCTGTGTGCCCACATCTTCTATGCATTTTGGCAAACGCTGATAGCTTCCAGTAAGAAGAACCTCAATTGCAGAGGGGACGTCATATATAGGGGCTCGAGCTTGTTGTAGCCCCTCATGCATGAAAAACAAGGAATCCGCAGCTTGAGAGAAACAGGTTTCATGACTTGACAAAGTTGATGAAAGTTGTTGACAATATTGTGTCAAAGGTACCTGTAGCAACAATAATAAAAACTTCACACACTTTTTCTTCAAGAAAAATAATAGAAAAGGTTGAAAATCAGGCACCAGAAAGTATATCTCTGATATTGAAAAACAAAAGCCAATATTCTTATCCCGCTTGAATAAAATCCGCTATAGGAACCAAAGTTCAAATGGCACATAGAACAGGTAACACTATAAATTGATTTAAAATCTAAATAAAAGCGTAAGGATAAACCAGAACTGAAGCCACCATATAAAAGACAATACAGCTTTTTGGATCCTATGGAAATCCTATCCCAAAACAACACCCTTTTTTCTCTTCGTTATTGTATAGAATACCTGTCTTTCAAGAAAATAAGATGAAAATCATGCAAGGAAATCAATAAAAACTTTCCCTGTTGCACCAATTAAGATACTGCACAGACATTTCAGTCAAGAACCATCGACTCAAATGCCATAATGAAATCTATAATAAAACGTACTGCAAAGCTGAAAGAGAATACCCGTTGCAAAGTCAGAGAGAATTAGGACGTAATCATACATGCAGAACTCCTCCCCACACTCTCGACCAAAAGAAGTTAATGTCAAGTGGTATCTACGGCAGTAGCTTCAAATTATTCAATGACAAAGTTTTATTGAGAAGTATGATTAATGAACTAAGAATAGTTAATGAACTGGGGAATCGATTATGTCCAATGCTAAAATGATTTCTTTACATTTTAAAAATCAAGAAAACCCAACTCATTCCCCGTCCAGTGTTACTAAATGAACAGATCCGAAGCAAGTTGACAGCAATTTTACACTGCAAGTCCTCAAGAACTACAGCAATTAGCCAATTGCTATACAAAACCCGAGACTGCGAAAAGGGAAAAGTATAGGCAGATGGAAACACCTGCTGGCACCACTTGGCGAGGACATTGAGACGGAGCATCCGCTGCTGCGTCTTAACAATGTACTTCAAAATCATAATCTTTTTGTCAGAGTCCGATAACGACTCCGACGACTTGGATTTGTCCACCAATTCCTTAAGCGAAACGTAAGATTCCTCGGCGGCGCGTCCTACCAGGGCCGCGAAATCCACCGTTTCTTGCCCTACCTCCGCCATGGTTCCCCTAAACCTCAAACTCCAAACAGAATTGGGTCAATTAACGGTTGATTGATAAAATGAAATCCGTTCCGAGGAGGGATCAATCATCAGAGCATGGTATGTGTTAGGGTTTTCAGGAGGTTAGAGGGGGTTCTCTCTCTCTTCCTGAATCTAGTGAGAGCCTTCTTGATTTGACCATCCCATTGGTCGCCTCTACTCTCTAAGCTGCATTCATATTTATATTTATATTTATATTACTCCTAAAATAAATGAGTTTGTGGTAATTTGGTTGGCTATTTTTATGAAATAATAATAATTAAAAAAAATGAATTAGCTCCATTTAAATTTAGAAATTCATTTGAACACGTAAACTAACTTTTAATTTATTTTTCAATATTAAATAAAATAACATAATTAAAAACTAAATAATAATAATGCTAGCACCACCCTAAAATAGGGTGCACATTCTATAAAAAACTTATAAAAATATAAACAAAAACATATACAATTATGAATAAAAATTTATACAATTTAATTGTTAGTTTTTTAATAAAAAATTGAGTGTAAAAAAATACAATTATTAAAATACATGTATACACTATTAAATAAAAAGTTATACATTTTTAAATGAAAATTTTAGTGTGAAAAAAATATATAATTATTAAGAAACACGTATACAAAATAGAATAAAAGGTTAAATGAGAGATGAAATAAGAGGAGAGAATGAGTATTAATTGAGGAGAAAAAATGTAGTAGGTGTATATATGGATGGTTTTTAAAATTTAAATGTGGGTTTTGAAAACCAAAATCTGAATTTAAAACCCGAAAAACGAACACTACGTGTATTCCACAGTCGTTCATAATTTTATTATAAACCCCTCTATCCTAACAAATTTTTATTTTTTTTAATAAAAAAACAAAAGGTGAAAAGTTGTTGAACAAAGCTTTTATTATCCTCAAAAATCATTTGAATAAATTAATTTTCATTTTGCCCCTTAAAATAAATTGTTAGTTCAAAATTGTTGCAGAATTCAAATTTTTTGTTAAGATTATCATTGAATTTTAGATAAATTTAGATAAAGTGAGTGTACATTTATTTGAGTGAAGCTCTTGGGTGTCTGGACACACGAATCTAATTATGTGCGTCCTGATCGACCCATGAGAAAACGAGTCATATATAAATTAAAAATATTTTCAAAAGTGAGTGTAAATTTATTTGTGTGAAGCTTTTGGGTGTCTGGACACACGAATCTAATTATGTGCGCCGAATCGATCCATGAAAAAACGAGTCATATATAAATTAAAAATATTTTCAAAACACATTCTTTCACCTCCGATTGAAGACGCAATTCCGTCAACTCCGTCGCTCAACGGATTCTCTCAACTCCGTCGCTCAACGGATTCCCTCAACTCCATCACTCCGGCGAATATTTGCTCGAAGACGTGATTCACTCAACTTCATAGGTCAATCGATTCACTCAATTCCGTCGCCCAACCAATTCCCTCGTATCTAATCAACTCCATCACTCCGGCGAATATTTGCTCGAAGACGTGATTCACTCAACTTCATAGGTCAATCGATTCACTCAATTCCGTCGCCCAACCAATTCCCTCGTATCTAATCTCATCCGTCGATCTCTCATGTTCTAATTGTTTTGTCCCGTCTCTTTTTCTCTATCACCTATGTGCATTCTCTGGTTCTTTTACGAGGATTTGGGAAATTTTCATTCAATAATTTGTTTTTCATTAATTAGAATGCTATTATACTCTTTCGTTCGTGTGTGTTATTTTTACCATATTATGTGTTTAGGATTGAATTGTGGTCGATTAAATCTAAATTGAAGTGGAGACCCTTATTCTTATTTGTGTCTGCAGATTCTCACTTCTCCAATTAGTTTCCGCCTCTTTGTATCTTAGATTTTGGATTATTTGTGTCTGCAGATTCTCACTTCTCCAATTAGTTTCCGCCTCTTTGTATCTTAGATTTTGGATTAGTTACATGCAGGTATGCTGAGCCTCAGAGGTTACACTTCTAATTGTTCTCTGGATTTCATGTTACTTTGGTTTTGTTTGTGTAAGAATTAAGTTTTTTCTGTAGAGATATTAGATAAGCAGCACCTATGTCTGTAGAAATATGAATGACAAAAATTGAGGGCTCATTTCTTCACATAATTTGAGACTTGAGAGCATTACTCTTTTATATTTCGCTTGCTGCTTGTTTTCATCTTCTACTTGTTGTTCTTGCTTTGAAGAGGCAGGGTAGGACCTTGTAGGATTTCGGTGGTTAGTTTGGAGTTTCATTTCTGGTTATTTTTGTATATTTGGGAGGAACATTGTATACTATCAACATCGGTTCAGTTAGGAGGAATAGGACATGTGGATAGTGTAGGAGCGCCGTAAACGAATAAATCCTAAGTTTACTAAGGAGGACAAATAGGGAGAGTATATTATTCGAATACACAAGATTTTTTTAGGCGAAGTTAGGCTCAACCTTCTCAGCTTGATTCACTTGATGAGGTACTCCAATGACCATTGATGTTAGCTCCCCTATGGATCACATTAGTCCCCAAGTTTCTACAAAATTCCTCTATACATTCATCTACAGATTAGCACATCCATTATTATATTGTCGTTTACATAGTGTTCTGAATTGACATCGTTGATCATACACATTAACTCATACAAACAACATACAGCAGCTGAAATAATATAAAAAGGAAGCTTTCTTTGTCTCTAATAGGATTGATTATATATTGACAATGTCGAGGTTGGCGAAGAGGGTGTTGAAGTCATTGGCAGAGTGATCGTTGAAGAACTCTTGGAACTCCATTTCTTCTTCATCAGAGTACTTCTTTTCAACTGCTTCCATCAGATTTTGCATGGCGAACAAAGTGTTGGGTCCGATTGAGCACCCAAAATCTGCCAACCAAATTGAACTGCACCCTGCAGGATGTAACTCCAGTTTTTCCAGAATGAGCGAGTACTATGAGAGCTGGATGGTCGAGGCGCCAACTAAGGACTTGAGGCGCTTTCTTCAATACTGCACCGGATGGCAACATATCCATCGACCTCCTGATGCAGAACAAGCAATATCTAAAAGTTATAAAATAATAACTTGATTGGATTCCTTAATTAGTTAATTTGGCTGGCGGTTCATGTTATAGATTCCACAAGGATTTCAAAATACAGGCAGTAAAGCAGGGATTTCCAAGTTCTTGGTGCTTCATCCCTTCAATCTGCTCATGACCTCTTGAGATCGGCCATGCTCAGGTTAGTCAAGTCTTATATCTTTTACCTCTCCAGAAATGTAGCTTTTATCAACAATAGATAATACTCCATCTAGTTATAAATTTTATACAAAATTTTAACTATATATAATATTATATACTTCAGGTTAGAACTGGGGCAGCTTAAGTTGAAGGTAGAATTCATGGAATGTGGGACATAGTTCCCACAAATCTGTCAAGTTCCACCAGTCAACTGATTAGTTCAGATTGTGACTATTGATTAACACTGGGAGCAATCAGATTCACCTTATCTAATATAGTAGGCTCAGTGGCATTTGATAACTCAAGCAGACAAAAAATGCCTCTTATATGCCTTCAAGAATTCAACTTGGTCTGAGATACAGTAGGTATGCAATGAAACCCAGAGAAGATCTTAAGCAAGCTAGATTACTGTCTAAATTCAATGAAAATAGAGAAGACTCACCCAAGAAGCGGAATAAGATAAGCTGGTATGCACCGGAGAAGATGGAAATTACTTAAGGCCCTCAATTACTTACCCTCAAAATCAACACTCTTAAGGCCTATGTCCCACACCCATATACCAAATTATTTTAATCTTAATCAATTTTCAGTTTTCTCCATTAGAGCTCAACAGGTAATTTATTGATAGTTTACGTACATTTTTTTATTAATTAAATCAACGCCAATGTCAGAAATAGAGGTGTGGCGCATTGGGGAGAAGGGCAGAAATTAGGGTTCCGTAGCAATTCAGGGATCCGACTCCGATAAAACCAAACCACAAAAAATTAAATAAATTATAATTAGAAAATAGGAAAATAAATGGAAAGTGAGCGCTGCTTCGAAAACAGAACTTACCAACGAGAAGATGGCGGAGAACTGGAACAGTGACGGAGGGAAAAATAGAGTATGGAACAAACGAAGGTGAGAGGACAATGGTGTAGTAGAGAGAAACTGACATGTGGCCTCCTAATAGGATAGACGCGATGCTGGAGAAGTTTCAGGCGACGGTGGAGCCCGTAGTGTGGTGGCCGGAGCAGCGAAGAAGATAGTCACAGGGAGAGAGCGCGGGAATGGCGTGAGGAGAGACCGGCGTGAGAAATGAATTGTTTTTTTTTCTTTAAATATTCTGGATCGGGTCGATAATGCGGGCAGGGTCTGATTTGGGCGCACGGGTCTAAATCCGTGTGCCCAGGAACACAGGAGCTTTTGCTAATTTATTTGGCAAAAACTCCTGTGCACCCGGGCGCACGGACCACATTCCGTGCGCCTTTAGAGTTTTGTGTTAAATTGTATACCCTTTAGTATACAGATGTGTACCCTTTATTTTCTAAAGAAAATTATTGTGTGTATCTGAGCGCATGGACAACACTCCGTGCGCCTTTAGAATTTTGTGTTAAATTGTATACCCTTTAGTATAAAAATGTGTACCCTTTATTTTCTAAAGAAAAAAAAATATTAATGAAAAGTGTATACCCTTTAGAACAAATGGTCTACCTTTTATTAATTAAAGTGTATACCCTTTAGACCAAAGCAATGTACCCTTACCCATAATACTAAATTTCTAAAGGCGCACGGAATGTGTTCCCGTGCGCCCGGGCGCACGCAAGCCTTACCCAATTTATTTTTCCAACCATTTTTGTAATTATGAAGATGAAATTATTATTGAAATTATTACATGGGAATTAAGGTAGATTAATCATTAACAAATTAATGATCTTTACTCAGCAAAGTCTTACAATATCCATTTAATTTTCAGGTTTGATGCATGTAGACTAGAATGATAATGGGTGAATTTATGTCTAGATTTTGGATTTTTTTTTCTTGAGATTTTTTTTAGTGATTCAGTAAAATAATTATAGCAATAAAGAAAAATGCATTTTTGGTTCCATACGAAAAGTTTCATTTCATTTTTAGTCCCTAACCTTTTTTTTTTATCCCAAAAATTGTAATTATGGTCCCTTCGTTAAGTTATGGATGGAAACCGTTAAATAAAAAAGTAATAAAAGATCTATTCCAACTTCAATGCGATCAAGGATGAACTTTTCGAATAAAACCAAATTACAGACTTAATCCAAGAATCCCTAGGAAATCCTTATGCAACATATCAAAACAAGAATCCTCAATCAACAAACAGATCATGATTAAAAATCAAAAGTAAATCCAAGAAAACAGTTAATAATTGCTAATACTGTAAACCTTATTAAAACTCCTTTCTCCCAGCACTATTAGATTCGAAGTTTATTGTGGCCACTCTCAGCTCTGCTAAGCTAAATTCCTCATAAATGCAATTAAAAATCCTTCTCACATCAAATTGAATTCCCAAATTTCTTTCTCATTCTCCGGAGATACTCTAATGGCGAATCAATAACTACACAATCCTCCCCGACATCAAACTCCTGCATTGCCACCGCCCCCGCCTCCATGCTCTTCCCTGCCTCCACGCCCTCGTAGCCACAGGAGAATTGCCACTATTCTCTGCCTCCCAAAGTTCTCCGTCGCGTGGGCGAAAAAGTAAGGTCGTTATGTATTTGGGATGGAGGGAGAGAAGGGTTAGGAATGAAATTATCAAGAGATAGAGAGGAGAAAGGGTTTCCTTGCGGATCCAGCAGAATAGACTAATTTTCCAGTCGATTGAGCTCCAACTTCACCGGATCCAAACTATTAAGTATAGATCATACATGGATAAGATTGCGGTGTGTATTTCATAAATGCATGTAAGCTTGCATGGTCTGTGGCTTGAGTTCGACCAAGGATCGACCAGTTGGTATGGTCGAACCATAAGCATCGTGGTCGAATCAAGCAGAATTTTGAAACAGATTTTGATTCGACCAAGATTCGATCAGAAGGTGTGGTCGAATCATAAGTGTCGTGGTCGAACCGATGTTGCTGCATGACAGTTTGAGCTGTTTGAAGGATAAACAGATGGATCGATGACTTGGCAAGGATTTTAGGTGGTTGATCAGTTGTAACCATTTCTTGGAAGCTGGTTAATCACGTTGAATCACACACATGGAAGTTATCAGCTGGTGCATGCCATATATAAGAGAAGGAAGGCCTCTATCATTATCACCTCTTCCATTTTTCAGTTCAGCAAGAGAGATTAGGGTTTTAGAAGCCTAAGTTTCAGTTGTTCATCATCTCCTTAAGTTTGTAACTGTCATCATCATCATAGTGATTCAATTCTCCTCAAAGTGGATATAGATCTTTAAGATCGAAGCACTATACTTCCTTGTATTTTCTAGTTTTCATTTTCATATTTGTTTTGGTTCAAACCGTGAGTGAAAGCGAGGAAGATAGAGTGTGAGAGTGAGATCAAACTGAAGTTCGATTTCAAACACATTCACAAGAATTGGCGCCGTCTGTGAGAAAGCCAAGAAGAAGAAGTTCAGTGGAGAAGAAGATCAGATGGTGACTACTAAGTTTGACATTGAGAAGTTTTCAGAGAAGGCAGACTTCAGTCTGTGGAGGATGAAGATGGAGGCGATCTTGATCCAGCAAGGTCTATCAGATGCAATCAAACTGCTTCCTGAGAATCAAGCTTGTGCAGTTGATGCTGTTGCACTTGCAGCAAATCAAGAACAACAATCAAAGGCTAGAAGTGCACTGATTCTTTGCCTTGGAGACAAAGCTCTGAGGGAAATCTCAAAGGAAGCAACTGCCAGAGGAGTATGGAGGAAATTGGAGGAGCTATATATGGTTAAAAGTTTGGCCAACCGTTTGTACATGAAGCAGAAACTGTATTCCTTCAAGGTATCAGAAGATAAATCAATCATTGGTCAATTAGATGAGTTTAACAAGATCATTGATGATCTTGAAAACATTGATGTGGCTCTGTCATCCGAAGACAAAGCTGTCATCCTCATGTCGGCTCTTCTTAAGTCCTTTGAAGGGTTAAGAGATACCCTCTTATTTGCTAATGCTGAAGCAATTACGCTTGAGCAAGTATTGCTGGCAGTTAAAACAAAGGTTCTTCATAAGAAGAATCCAGATCAATAGGCTGTTGCAGAGGGTTTATTAGTAAAAAAACAGAATCAGTGGAACAAGAATAACAACAAGAATAGTAATGCTGACAAAAGGAAGCCAGAAAAGAATCAAGGTGCTCCATCAGAAGAAGAAGAGAACAATAATTGCTTTCATTGCAATAAGCCTGGACACTTCAAGAAGCAGTGTTTCAAATGGAAAGCAATGGTAGTAAAGAAGATAGCTGAAAAAGGGGGAAATAAGAGGCCTCATGCAAATCAGGTAACAACTAATCAAGTTGGTTCAGATTCTGATTTCATTGAAGCTATGTCAGTGTGTTCTAGTTCAGTATTAAAAGAGTGGGTCATGGATTCAGGATGCACATTTCACATGACTTTAAGAAAAGATTGGTTTACTGAATTAAGATCACAAGATGAAGGATCAGTCATGCTAGGTGATGATCACACCTGCAAGATTGAAGGAATAGGTTCTGTCAAACTTAAAATGTTTGATGGGAAAATCAGATTATTAACCAATGTCAGATATGTACCAAGTTTGAGAAGAAATTTAATATCTCTTGGAATATTATTTTCTCAAGGTTATGAGTGCCATCTAAAGGGAGAAACACTTACTATCACAAAAGGAAAGTCAGTAGTTGTTAAAGGTTTTAAGAAGTCTGATTTGTACTTCTTAAATGGTTCTGTGATGGTTGGACAGATTAATGCAACTAAGGATGATAGTAGTATTAAAATTTGGCATGGAAGGCTTGGTCACATAAGTGAAAGAGGCTTGCAAGAACTTGCAAGACAGAAGCTTCTTGAGATCAGTTCAAGCTGCAAGTTAGATCAGTGTGAAGCCTGCATATTAGGCAAGTCAAAGAGGCTGAAATTTGGTGTAGCTGAGCATAATACCAAAGTCAGATTGGAATATATTCATTCTGACCTTTGGGGGCCTTCCAAGACCTCAACTATTAGGGGTGGAAGATACTTCATATCATTCATTGATGACTATTCAAGAAAGGTATGGATAAGAATTTTGAAGACCAAGGATGAAGCATTATCAGTCTTTAAAGTCTGGTTGACAGAGGTAGAACTTCAGACAGGAGATAAGGTTAAGTGTTTAAGGACAGACAATGAACTTGAGTTTGTGTCAAATGAATTCAACAAGTTTTGTCAAGAAAGGGGGATTAAGAGGCACAAAACTGTACCAGGAACTCCACAACAGAATGGAGTGGCTGAAAGGATGAATCAGACACTTCTTGCAAGGGTTAGATGCATGATGAGTAGTGGAGGCTTCTCAAAAGGCTTCTGGGGAGAATTGGTGTCAACTGCAGCTTACCTAATCAACCTATCTCTATGTACAGCTCTTAAATTTAAACCACCTGAACAAGTATGGGCTGGTAGGATACCTGAGTATAGTCATTTAAGGGTGATAGGTTGCCAGGTGTACTCACATCAGAAGCAAGATAAACTTGATCCAAGGGATATCAAGTGTGTGCTTGTTGGCTATCCAAAAGAGGTAAAAGGTTATAGACTGTGGTGTTATGAAACTAACAAGTTTATTGTTAGCAGAGATGTAACATTCAATGAAGATAAGATGCCATTATTTGACAGAGGTGCTGAGAAATTCACCATTACAGATAAGTGTGAACTTGAGGTGGAGCATGATGATCAGACAGCAGTACAGCAAGATCAGAATCAGGAAAATAATGATGAGCATGAAGTAAATGCTGAAGAGGAGAGAGATGTGTGATCTATCTCAAGTGAAAGAAGAACTTTGGGCAGCTATCAACTAGTTAGAGACAGGCTGAGGAGACAAATCAGGACACCTGTTAGATACATAGAGACTGACATTGTGCATATGCTCTCTATGTAGCTTCAGACATTGACATCTATGAGCCAAGAACATATTCAGAGGCAATATCAGGAAAGGACAGTGCCAAGTGGCTGGATGCAATGGAAGAGGAGTTGCTGTCTTTAAAGAGGAACAATACTTGGGTAATTGTTGACAAGCCTGCAAATCAGAAGCTTGTAAGTTGTAAGTGGATTTACAAGAAGAAGCCAGTGACAAACAAAGAAGGAGGAATAAGGTATAAGGCAAGACTTGTAGCAAGAGGTTTTTCACAGCAAGAAGGAGTTGATTATAATGAGATCTTCTCACCAGTAGTGAAACATTGCTCAATAAGGATCCTGTTGTCATTGGTTACTCAATTTGATTTGGAGTTACATCAGATGGATGTAACTATAGCTTTTCTACATGAAAATTTAGAGGAAAAGATCTACATGAAGATTCCTGAAGGTGTTAGTTTGAAAGGTGCTGATTCAAATGCTTGTTTGTTGCTCAAATCATTGTATGGACTGAAGCAAAGTCCAAGATAATGGTACCTCAGGTTTGATGATTACATTACATCAATGGTTTTGTCAGAAGCAAGTATGATAGCTGTTTATACATAAGATACAAGGATGGATGCTACACTTATCTACTACTGTATGTAGATGATATTTTGATAGCATGCAAGGATATGAGAGGAGTTAATACAGTAAAGGATACCTTGAGACAGGAGTTTGACATGAAAGATCTTGGTGAAGCAAGAATGATACTTGGCATGCAAATTGAAAGGGACAGATCAGCTGATCATCTAACATTGTTTCAAGAGTCTTACTTGGATAAGGTTCTCAAAAGGTATAACATGAATCTCTGTAAGGATGTTTCAGTACCAGTTAAGCAAGGATTGAGTCTGTCATTAGCTCAAGGACCTCAAACAGATAAGGAAAGGGTAGAAATGAGCAATATACCATATACAAGTGCTGTTGGTAGTCTAATGTATGCAATGGTATGTTGCAGGCCAGATTTGGCTTATGTTATGAGTATGATCAGTAGGTTTATGAGCAATCCTGGCTCTATACATTGGGATGCAGTAAAGTGGGCACTCAGATACATCAAGGGAACTATATCAGTTGGTTTAAAGTTTCAGAAACAAAGTACTTGGGACATAGCTGTTATAGGCTATGTGGATGCTGATTATGCAGCAAACCTTGATACAAGGAAGTCCATAACAGGCTATGTGTTCAATTTGTTTGGTACAGCAAAATAAGTTGGAAGGCTACACATCAACACATTGTAGCTCTTTCTACCACAGAGGCAGAATTTGTTGCTCTCACAGAAGCAATCAAGGAAGGTGTTTGGCTAGTTGGAATTTTGGGAGAATTTGGCGTTCAGCAAGAGACTGTTGAAGTGTATTGTGACAACCAAAGTGCTGTATATCTCTCAAAACAATAGGGGTATCATGAGAGAACTAAACACATTGATGTGAGGCTTTACTATATAAGAGATATGATTGAAGAAAAATTGGTGATTGTCAAGAAGATCAAGACATCAGAGAATCCGGCTGATGCTCTTACTAAAGCTCTACCAGTTCAGAAGTTTGAGCTGTGTAAGAATCTTATTGGTCTCCAATAAAACAAGGTGAAGAAGGAGAGCTGCAGCCTATAAGTGCAGCAAGGTGGAGGAGTGTATTACTAGTGATGATGCATGGTCTAAGGTGGAGATTTATTAAGTATAGATCATGCATGGATAAGATTGCGGTGTGTTTTTCATACATGCATGTAAGCTTGCATGGTCTGTGGCTTGAGTTCGACCAAGGATCGACCAGTTGGTATGGTCGAACCATAAGCATCGTGGTCGAATCAAGCAGAATTTTGAAACAGATTTCGATTCGACCAAGATTCGATCAGAAGGTGTGGTCGAATCATAAGTGTCGTGGTCGAACCGATGTTGCTGCATGACAGTTTGAGTTGTTTGAAGGATAAATAGATGGATCGATGACTTGGCAAGGATTTTAGGTGGTTGATCAGTTGTAACCGTTTCTTGGAAGCTGGTTAATCACGTTGAATCACACACATGGAAGTTATCAGCTGGTGCATGCCATATATAAGAGAAGGAAGGCCTCTATCATTATCACCTCTTCCATTTTTCAGTTCAGCAAGAGAGATTAGGGTTTTAGAAGCCTAAATTTCAGTTGTTCATCATCTCCTTAAGTTTGTAACTGTCATCATCATCATAGTGATTCAATTCTCCTCAAAGTGGATGTAGATCTTTAAGATCGAACCACTATACTTTCTTGTGTTTTCTAGTTTTTATTTTCATATTTGTTTTGGTTCAAACCGTGAGTGAAAGCGAGGAAGATAGAGTGTGAGAGTGAGATCAAACTGAAGTTCGATTTCAAACACATTCACAAGACAAACCATGGAGCAAGTTAATAAACTAATCACCGACGCCTTTCGCCCTTGCCTCCTCCCTCCTTGAAGGATGTCGACACGGCCAGCGGCGCCACCACTGCCACCACTCCCCTCGCCGGAAACCTCCTCCATTTCTGATCTACTCGCTTCTTGTAGCGGACATCAACTCTCCACAGTGAAGACAATTCCGTAAATACGCCGTTGCCGGGGAATTTGTCGTGCTTTGGAATCTTGGGTTAGAGAGAGAGGGGTTAAGGATAAATTATTGTTGAAAAGATATTTAAGATCCTTGGTAAATTAAAGGAAAATTATCCTTAACGGCCGTATCCCATCTTCCGTTAATTTATGGACGGAATTTAACGGGACCAAAATTATAATGAAAAGGAACAAAAAAGTGAAATGGGAGTAATTATTAATATAATGGATAATAATTGAGATATTTTAATTCTGATAAATCAACCATCAATACATGTTCTATTTTCATTACTTTCACATAATAATACCCCAACCAAACTCCCCATAAAATATTTGAAAAATGAACAAGTTTCATGCCTGGTGTAAAAATATTTTATGAAAATGAGTTCCGTAATATATAAAATATTTGTTTTTTTAGAGATCTTTATTTAAAATGTCCAATTAACATAAATCTTATTTTAAAAGATTGATTTTATGAAATTTTGTATGAATAACATTCTCGTTGAAATAAGGGTTTTTTTTAGAGATCTTTATTTAAAATGTCCAATTAACATAAATCTTATTTTAAAAGATTGATTTTATGAAATTTTGTATGAATAACATTCTCGTTGAAATAAGGGTTTTTATTTAAATATCATAATTTTATAGACTTTTGTGAATAAATAAAAGTTAAGCACATTTATTTAATTTAACAAATGGTATCTCATTTTAACAGAAAACATTATGTAATAATGACTTGTGTGTTGTTATTTTATTTATTTAAGTCGTGGTATTCCCAATTTCCCATGGAGTATTATATATATATATATATATATATATATATATATATATATATATATATATATATATATATATATATATATATATATATAAACCCAAATTAATTATAAAATTACTAGTTGTTTGGTAATACATATAATTAATATTCAAAATTTGAGTAATTTGGAAGGTTTTCTTTGCCTCCTCGAACATATATATATATATATATATATATATATAATATTAAATCACAATATTTTAACAAAATATCATATAGATATTTATATGAGTCGTCGACTCATATATAATAAATATATATTTAAATATCAAGCAATTGCTAATTATCATTTTCACTTATAATTTTTAACATGATTATTATATTTTTTATAAATAACTAAAAGTTCGTATAAACCTTGATATTTGCATGGATTATTAGATTATCTAGTGGTTAAAAACATTTGCTAGCAGTTGGTTAGAGTTATGCTTTGATAGCACGTTATATTGCAGGAGAAAAAACAACAAAATCCGATCAAATTTATCGTAATCGATTAGTTAAAATGTTGGTTAAACTTATTTTGAAATACCGAAAAAAAATCATTTGCTTATCAAATTATTTATTGAGCCATGAAAAAAATTCAACAAATAACAAAAACAAATCCATTATCTGTTTTACATCAAGTAATACGTGGAGTAATTCCCGATATAGCAGTAAAAGCAAGACGTGTAGGTGGATCGACTCATCATGTTCCCATTGAAATAGGATCCACACAAAGAAAAACACTTACCATTCGTTGGTTATTAGCGGCATCCAGAAAACGTCTATCATTGAATTTTTCAAGGCAATTTAACAGCTCATTTTTTAGCCACATGCAAGATCATTAGGAATTGGGGTTTATAGTAAGAGTGAGTCTCTTGTGCGTCCGGGCACATGGATTTAGATCTGTGCCCCTTTGCAATTTTTGTGCCCCTTTACAATTTACACTCCTTAACAATACATAAATTTAAATAGAATATGGAACGGTTATGTTCACATGGAGACACAGACCGTGTCCCCGGGGGCGCATGAGTTTTTGCCTTATAGTAAATATATATAGCTGCGGCTTTCTGATGCATTCTCATTGTAATCACATCTTTGCCTTGTTGATCATCTTGACTGAACCAATCTAAATCACCGTTTATTCTTCCTTCATAATATTAGTTTATTTATCTTCATTTGTTAATTGGTTCAATATGATAATTGGCAAATTCACAATAATTAGTCCAGTAACTTTTTTTTTAATATTCTTTTTTTTTAAATCAGATAATATAGAATTTTATTTAAGGAGCAAGAGGGTTGCCCTAAACTTCAGTTACAATAGTGCTACAACAATAAAGATCTAACTACATACGATTTGTAGGACTAATAAACCTTTCTCTTATAATTTCTCATATATATCTATCACCTTTAGAATTGAGTTTATAAACCAAAATCATCATCTTTCTTTTTTATTCATATTCAATCTTGCAACTCTCATTTTTCAAGTTTCTTAAACTTCATTCTAGTTTAGTTGATTCAATTGCATTCTAGTAACAAATCCATGACAAAAGCCATATAAATTTGACTAGAATGTATATTAGTTCATTATTAATAGATTGATCACTCCGTGATATTATTATATTATTTTTATGTTTAGTAGTAATGTATAAAAAGTATTTGGACTTATAATTAGGCAAGTTAATGTGTGATTTAATGAATGAGCCCAACTAAGAAACAAGGGCCGGAATTGGGCTTTTAAGATGAAAGATTTGTATCTAGAGCGGGCCGCTGGGCTATTCAAAAGTGTGGGAACGGATTTACATATTTTTTATTAAAAAGAATATTAACTAATGTAAAAGAAATGACAAAGTCTCCTCTGTCGTATTTGTGAGACGCGTTAAAATATATTTGTTATATTATTAAAGTATGTTTATTAGTATAATGATTAATCATTAAAGTATAATTTTAAGATATTATAATATAATTTACTATTAACATAATTTAAATATCAATTACTAATATTTTACTTATATATAACAAATATATTTTAATGATGAGTGCACTCATCTCATAAACCATTCATATATATTTATTTATTTATTTGTTTTTAAGGAACTGTCTCAAAAGAAAATATGAAAGACGAAGGAAAAAAAAATTAATTGAACTGAGATTATATAAAAACTAGTGGATCAGGATCCATATTTAAAACTTGCAAACGAAAAGTAGTGGATTAGGATCCATATTTAAAACTTATTTAAAATTTGCAAACAAAAATAACATAGAGTTTGGTTAGCCATAAAGTTCAGTTATGGAAAATTATTTTATTTTATTTTTAATAATAATAATTATTATTATTATTATAATAATAATTATTATTATTTTTAAAAAATTGAAGAAAATAGTTGAAATAAAAATTGTGAATTCCAACTATTTGGGAAGTTTTAGTAATTTAATTCGACCCGATTCGGTAAAGTTCAGATTCTCTTAATGTTTGGCAATTTAGTAAAGCTTGCTAATAATACTACTAATAATAAGTATTATTTAATTATGTTGTTATACATTAATATAATAGATATTAAATATCATAATAAATATAAAAAAATAATCAAAATCAAGTTATTTGAAAACTCAGAATCACATTTTTCTAAATCAGTCCAGCTCATTAAAATAATTTTCAAATCAAGTAAGCTCATTTTTAGGTTCATTACTTAATCAAATTGAGTTCGAAGATTACTATTAAAATTATTTAAAAGTGGTAATTGTATATGGACAATTCAACTAGTTAAGTAGGAGGATAATTTGTACAATGACTTACACCTGCAGCGTGGGAGCAACCTCTTAATTAAGGGAGTTTTTTTATGATGAATTAAAATATCTAACTCTTGTTAATTGATTTAATTACCATGATTAACCTCCTTCACATGCTGTGAGATTGGCGTGCGTAGAAGTGGCAATTGTATATTGAGAGGAGAAATAAGGAAGCAAACCGCAAAAGTGGGTGTGTGGGTCCAACTTTAGCTAGAAATAAGCCGTCGGGTTGGATGTCTATCCAATTCCAGTCAAACTTTTTCTTCTCGAAATTGTTTCGCCTTATCCACTCAGGCCTTTTTTGTTTTTTGGAAATTCCACGTCAGCTGAAGCTTCTATATTCCACGTCACTTACGGCCAATCAATAGACTAGACTATACCAACACACATCCATCATTTGTGCAATGCTTATTGGGAACTACAAGTGGGAGTGAACCAATGGTTATGTTCGACTAATATCTATAAACATCGCCCACGCTTATTTGATAAACAAATGACCATTACATTTATTGTCCACACATAGGCTCTTGAGAGTCATTTTATTATTTTCGTCGTCTCACCTTAAAGGGGTCATTTGTATTTTAAGAATGTGAGGGCCCCACCACTAACACTTCATAATAATATTTTATATTTACAAAAAACAAAAATACCTCACTACAATTAATGGATTAATTAGGCGGAAGGATAGAAAGATAATTCACAAATTTCACATACCCACTACACATTAAACAATAATACTTCTTAAACTACGTGCACAAAAACATTTTATCCTCTTAACCTGGGACGGAGGGAGTATTAAGAAATTATTTTTTCGTTATTTGTAATTTTGCAAATGTATTTGAATATGTAAATTAATTCTTTTTTTAATGCAAGAAAAAGTACGAGTACTTTAAATATTTTAAAGAGAAAAATGTGAATGTTAATTGTTGTATTGGTAAATAAAATTTAGGTCGCGACTATTAATACCCACCATTTTATAATATACACCCATTTATATTTACACAAACAGTAAAATTATATATACATATGAGTAAAAAATTAAGTTACCTTTAATTTAATACACTTACATACCCACATCTTCCCCCACCATATATTTAAAACAAAAGTAAAAAGTATATAAACACACTCCACCCCTTTCCAAAACACACTCCACCCCTTTCCATTTTATAATATACACCCATTTATATTTACACAAACAGTAAAATTATATATACATATGAGTAAAAAATTAAGTTACCTTTAATTTAATACACTTACATACCCACATCTTCCCCCACCATATATTTAAAACAAAAGTAAAAAGTATATAAACACACTCCACCCCTTTCCAAAACACAAATACGTTAAAAAAAAAGAATTTTATCAATTCAATGCCTAAAAAATGGGTAAACTATTAATTTGGGGCTTGAATTATTTTTTTTATCAATGTGGGGCCTAAAATATGTAAAACTATCAATCTAGAGCCTGAATTTATCAAATATTATCTCCTATTTTATTAATCTAGGGCCTAAATTCAGGCCCCAATTTGATAAGAAAAATAATATAGGTCCCGAATTGATAGTTTACCCATTTTTCAGGCCTTAAGATAAAATTATCAAGAAGGAACAAGGAGTGAGAAGAAATTAGAAGAGAGGAAAAAAACCTGCTTGGAGACTTTTATGGAATCGTCTACCAACCAAATCAAACCTGCAAAAATGTGGTATTATTGGGCCTAATGATGATATAAGGTGTGTTTTTTTGTGGTACTTGTGAATAAACTGAGAAACACATATTTTTTTTAATGTTCTATGTCTCATCACATTTGGATGAACTGTCTTTCATGGCTTGATACCCAAACTGCTCTGCACTTAGAAATATTTACTAATTTGTCAATCTTTAGCAACATTTTCAATGTGAAGAAGAGCAAAATAAAAAAAATGCAGTTTGTATTTGGCTTAGAACGGTGTGGATGATTTGGAAATGGAGGAATAGAGTGCTTTTTAAAAGGGAGGAGCTGTCTGTTACTAAACTTCTTAATGAATTGAAATCAAGGTTATGGAGTTGGTTTGTAGTTCGAAAAAAATAATGGTCCTAACTTCTCGTTCAAGGAATGATTTGTCAATCCTAGAAAGTGTCTATGTGTTTGATGTTGTAATTTTCTTTTGGCCATTTTTCTTACTTTTGATTGTATTATTTAGGTATTTCTTATACATAATTATGTGAATATATTCTTTTTATTGATAAAAAAATTTGGCGGGTAGAGTGCTATCATTCCTCGCCAATGTTGTTAGTAAGTGATTTCCTTTCTAATTTTTGTTTTAAAATTCTATGGTTTAATATTAAGAGTGTAATGATGCCATAAATATGTTGAGTTGTGCTGTGGGAAATGTTGTCTGTAGCATGACCGTCGATGTAATTGGGAAAATTGGTCTGGGCACTTTGTGAAAAAAAAAAAAAACTAGGTCACACCATTCGACCCTGGTCTGCCGCCAGTTCAGTCTATGTTTGACAAGCAGTGGCCGACATTTAGTTCATGTGTTCAACCAGTAGCTGTCGAACATATGTACACCTTTGCCGGCCAAGAGTGGTCGAACAATTCTGATGTTGTTCGACCAATACTGGTCGAATATCTTTTTTATTTTCGGCCATGAATGGCCGATCATGTTCCATTTTTTCTCATTAATTATCACTTTTTGGGATATATTTTTGGTTGAGCAAAATTTTATTTTTCATTATAGATAAATATGTTCGACATAATCTTCCGAGTGCATCCTATGGACGAAAAAGGAGGCAAGAGCATGAAGCATTTATTGCTTCGAGAAACCGAACAACCACAGCCCAAGCCAGTACTACAACCTGAGGCACAACCTACCCGATGTAGATGAGGGTAATGATGCTCCAATGCCAGATGATAATCATTCAAGCAACTCTGATTATGATCCTAGTGTCGAAGTGTTAGTCAATTTTGAGAGAAACGTGGCACATGATATATGGAGTGGCCATAAAATAAAGGTTATCAAAGTGCATAGTCACGTAAAGAAAATGCTTGAGTGAAGCTACATTAATGATATTCAACTCGGAATTTAATAAGCTTTTCCATAGAGTTGTGTTTTGCAAAATGAAGCAAATCTCCTACCACATTGTGAATAAAAATCTTATTCTTGCATTTGTTGAGAGATGGCATCCCAAAACTAAAATTTCAAAAGTAATGATGTTTTTGTAATATTGTGATGCTTTAAAGATATTAATATTGTATAGTGTTGTTATTATTGAAAACATGCATAAGTATTGAAATGAACATGAAATTTATGCAAAGGATTAGGATAAGTTTTAGTTCAACTTTTTTTTTTCATCTATCATTTTAATTTGAATTGATAACGAATTGTACATTTACTATTTTAAAATTTTCAAGGGTTTTGATTATTGTTAGCGTGAGCTCCACTAATTCAAAATCACAAAATTATATATTGTAACATGATCGAGGGGCATGATTTTTTTAAAGGGGACACTATTGCCACCCGAAAGATTACTGAGGGCACCCGATCTCTAAAAAATTTTATAGTAAAAATACTTTTATATCCTCATTCTTAGATTTATTATTCGCTCTTTAATTACTAACCCCACCCAATCAGCACCCAAAACACTTCAAGCATAGGAAAAAAAAAGAAAATAAGAAAAGAAAAATGAAGAGGGAGAGAGATTCTACAGTTGAACTTGTAAGCACTGGGAGGGGAGTCGTCATCGTCTATGGCAACGGCTCTATCACCTAAACCGCTAAGCAGTCCCCCTTCTCCATCAAGGTTGGCCACTTGGCCTCGTGCAGATGCTCGGCGAAGGCGTAAACCCGAGCAGGCCCGCATCATCAAGGCATTGTAGCTCGTCCCCACCGACATCCGCATCCAAGGAGATCAAGTAGGCCGTCACCATCCCCGTCATGGACAGTTTGGCCACTTCGTCGTGGCCCACATCCTTGAGGCCATTGGAATCAACTACGTCGACGAGTCGGAGGTGCCTTCATCTCACAACTCATTGATGCTATCTCATTTAATCTAATGGAATCACCATTGCCCTTTCAACCAACTCATGTTAGATTCAGTTTCAATGAAACAATTAAATTGATGTTCTGAAAATTATCTTAGAACTAAGAATAATTGATCTTCACAGCATCAGTCCAGCAGTTCATTCTTTAATTATTAACAATTTAATTACTAAACATATCATAACACTATTATGATGAATCGATTATGCTTATGATTTCACTATTAAGAACTCAATGCAAACTAGGTTTTCCTTTTTTTTTTTGGCGAAAATCTTTAAATTTGGGTGTTGATATTGTGAAATAAAAATATTGGGTGTACTTAGTAAATTGATTGAATGAGGTTACTAATTAAAATCATGAAAAGTAAGTTTAAGAACAAGGATATAATAGTATTTTTACTACAAATTTTTTGAGAGATCAGGTGCCCTCAGCAATCATTCGGGTGACAATAGTGTCGCCATTTTTTAAAACTCCATTTACCTAAATAAGTTAGGCGACTCAAATTTCTACTTTATGTTTTTTTAACTCAACAAATCTACTTATCAAATGTGTATGTATTTATCAAAATAATTAATAAACTCGTTCTTACGCTTATCTTTACACCTAACGAATTCGTCCGTTCCACACTTAGAGGGGGTGTTTGGTTAAAAATAAGAAATTGGAGAGAGAATTACTTTGAAAGCACTGTGGAATCACTTTCACTCCACACATAATTGGACACATTGATTGATTCCAAGAAATGTTGGAATCAAATTAATGTTCATTTATACATTTACTTTCATTCTCTTTCTTTTCTACCAAACCTTCCCATCAAACACCACCTTATTTTAACTACATGGAACTTCATATCAACCAATAATCTTAAGAGTTATCTTAGTTTAAAAAAATATCACTCCAACCTAATACACTATAACATACTTTATAATTTATTTATTACCTAAAAATATCATAATATCTCTAAAAAGTCAATAAAATTAGTTAAAAAATAATTTTTCTTAAACTCTGTATCTACAATTCTGCTGCAGATAAGTTTGGGACGTAGGGAACCTTTTATTTTATCTTTAATGTTATAATAATTCTTTTGATTAGTATAATTATTAAATTATATTAAATTCATTGAGATTTAAATTAAATTTAATATATAAATAAGATATTTTTATATTTGAATCAAATTATGAAATATATTTGTTATTAAAATTGCTAATCAATACTACTAATTATGATAATAATTATTTAGCAATGACTGTGCTCCCCTAAGCTTCTGATCGAAAAAACTACAATTATTTAGCAAAATAACTATTTTTAAATAAGAAAAACAAGACATTTCATGTCAATACTTAGAACAGTTACGAATAATACTGTTTTGAAATGATGGATTATTAATTAAAAATGTGTTTTTATTTTCTAGGACTAAAAAATTGTGGATATGCATTGAATTATAAAAGATTCAGCAAAAAGACATTTGGCCACTTGCCTTAAATATCACCCAATATATATTGAAGCCACTTGCCAAAAATATCATCCAAGAAATTCAAAATATGCAATTTGAAACAAAAATCTTATTAGTTTTATTGCTAGACATTTGGAGACATGCCAATTTGACATACACTCCACTGACATATTTACCCTTCAGTATAGAATCTCATACTACATGGAAGAATTTGTATGAGATAAATAGAAGTGATAATTTTTATAATGAAAAATAAAAATGATAATAGTGTTGATAATTATTTTATGAACCTTTTATAGTATAAATAAAAAGTGATAATATTAAAAAAAAGTGATAAATTCTATAAAAAAGAAAGATAATTAATTATGAAATCGTGTAATGATTTCACCATGAGATGTCTTATACAATTGCTGTTTTATTAAATCTTTATTAAAGAATGATAAATTTTGTGTTATATGAATTTAAAATATTTTAAATTACATTACATGACTAGTGTTGCTGTTTGCCTAATTTTATAGCACTCACGAGCAAGAATACTCGATCGTTGTAGTAGTATATCCCAAGAAAAATTATCAATCCACAAAGGAGTTATGTTCGGACTAGTAAAATACGTGAGCTCATGTTCATGTTGTTTTTGTAAAGATGATCGGGGGGTTTTGAGAAGATTAACACTAAAGCAAGGAGCAAATAAATAAGAATAACAAATAAGAGAAATGACAAGTAAAGAAAATGGGTGCTAAAGTTCAAGAATGGAAAAACATGGGATTAGAAACATCCAAGCACACTTGATTCATATTATCATGCAAAAGGAATTCAACTCAATTGATGTAGACTAAGAGTGATCACGATTGTATCCTAAGCTCCCTTTCGGGTTACAAAGGTTGTTGATCCATTTTAGACTCCCAAAAGCACTTAAGATCAAAGCCCAACATTAACCCCTTCCATCTAGGTACTAGTTAGATTAAACTCTCCCTTTTTGTGTACTAAGGCCAACGAATGGATTGGTTCCCCTCATTGAATTCAAATATCCTTTCGGTCAAACCCAAACTCAATGTCTATTCATGCCTTCCTAATACTATAGAGGGTCGTTTCCGTCTCACTCCAAGCAATACATGCATGAACATCATGATAGCATTTAATTACCACAAATAATCCATTGATCAACAATCCATTAAACCAATAAACATTCATGAATAACAAACCATGCCATCACAATATCAAAACAATTAAACTCCATGAATAGAAATCAACATCAATTAAACCAAAAAATAATTTAATCCACATGACAATATAAATCTAATATGCTCTTCATGCTCCTAATCCCACTAGAGGGATTAGCCTATCATGATAAGGGTAACAAAACAAATAAATGATTAATTACAAATATCCATAGTCTAAATTCAAAAGAAAATCAAGAGAGATGTAAATCTTCCCCAACAATTTCTTGTAGGAAATCTTCAATACTCATGGATCTCCAACTCTAGCTCTTGATTTCTTGAGATCTCACACACCCAATGGAAAGGATGAAGTTTTGATGGAGAATTAATGGAGATGATGGAGATGGATCAAGATGGATGAAGGTGGATGGAGATGATGGTGGAAAATGGAAGAAATTGTGTGTCATGTGTGTGTAGAGGATGAGAATTTCGGATCTTTTTCCAATTGTTTAATAAAGGGGTATTTATACCCATATGGAGGCTTCTAGAAGGATCTGAAAATTTCAGCAGGAACGTACACGGCACGAGTCGTGCTCTGCAACACGGCCACGAGGTGGCCGTGTTGTGTCTTCTGATGCTGTCGCACGGCCTCTCCTTACAGGCCCGTGTTACGCAACACGGCTCGTGTGCTGCAACACGAGTCGTGTGTTGTGACACAGGCACAGGGTGGTCGTGTTGGCTCTTCTGATATCGGCACACGGCCACTTCTTACAGGGCCGTGTTGGCTACACGGCCCGTGTTGGTGCTGGCTCCTGTATTTCTTCACTGTTTTGGCTCGTTCTCCCTTGTTTCAACTCCGAATTGAGATCGCTTTTTCCTACATCTTCCTTATCATGTTTAGCATCCAATAAAAAGTGAAAATCTTAAGTTTAAGCTCATTCACACACATTTCAATAAAAAGACAAAACACAACCAAATAACACATAAAATACGGATAAAATAATACGAAAACACATATAAAAAGACACTAAAATTTAGGTGAAAATAGCTCTAATCCGTTGCTAGAAAATTTCATCGATTTGTTTGGCAAAATTACGAAGGAATGGAATAGGAATTTGAAAGGAAAGGAAATGGTATTTGATTTGATATTTAATTAGATTCTTCTCGTTTGTTAGAGCTAGGAATGAATTATACCTTAGTAATTGAGCATGAAAGTGATATACAAATTTCATATTCTATAATAATATTTCACTTCATGTCTTATAAAATAGTATTTTTATTAAAATATTATTTAATAATTAAAAAATACCATCAAATTCTTATAAATTAGATCATGAGTGAGGCTTGCGTGCGCTCAGGCGCACGGGAACACATTTCGTGCGCCTTTAGAAATTTAGTATTATGGGTAAGAGTACATTACTTTAGTCTAAAGGGTATACACTTTAATTAATAAAAGGTTCATCATTTTGTTCTAAAGGGTATACACTTTTCATTAATATTTTTTTTCTTTAGAAAATAAAGGGTACACATTTTTATACTAAATAACATACAATTTAACACAAAATTCTAAAGGGGCACGGAGTGTTGTCCATGCGCCCAGATACAAACAATATTTTTCTTTAGAAAATAAATGGTACACATCTGTATACTAAATGGTATACAATTTAACACAAATTTATAAAGACGCACAAGATGTGGTCCGTGCGTTCGGGTGAATATATAAAGTTTTTGCCTTAGATCATAATTTAGACAATAATCGAAACAGTGTGAATATATAAAATTTTTGTGTTATAAAAAGGTAAAAACTCCTGTGCACCCAGGTGTACGGACCACATTCCGTGCGCCTTTAGAATTTTGTGTTAAATTGTATACCCTTTAGTATACAGATGTGTACCATTTATTTTCTAAAGAAAATTATTGTGTGTATCTGGGCACATGGACAACATTCCGTGCGCCTTTAGAATTTTGTGTTAAATTGTGTATACCCTTTAGTATAAAAATGTGTACCCATTATTTTCTAAAGAAAAAAAATATTAATAAAAAGTGTATACCCTTTAGAACAAAATGATATACCTTTTATTAATTAAAATGTTATCCTTTAGACCAAAGTAATGTACCATTACCCATAATACTAAATTTCTAAAGGCGCACGAAATGTGTTCCCGTGCGTCGGGTGCACACAAACCTCACTCAATTGTTAATATAAATATGTAACATAATATTCAGGCAAAATTTTTATATAAGAATTGTTTCACTTTTTCTTAATCACATTTTTCTTTATTAGTTCTCAATCTTTAATAAAGATGTTATTATATATTTTAATTAAAAATATTATAACTTTTTATTACAAATTATAAATGAAATAAGTTGCTTTTCATCAATTAGATAATTTTTATTTTAGTATTTATTAAAACATTATCACCCTTATTCACGTGACTCATTTAAAAAATAAATGTATAATTATCTTACTCTTATAATACATATATTATTCACATTTTTTCTTGTTCGCCCATTATCTATATAGCAAAAACTGATGTGAGACGGTGATGATTTATGCTAAACGTAAAAGGCGATCTTTATAATGAAAAATAATATTTAATTATTGAAAATGGATTAAGTGTTGTGAACTATATCATTAACCATTTATAATATAAATGAAAAGTTATAACATTTAAAAAAAAATATTTATAATAAAAATAATAACTAATTACAAAAACGTAAAATAATCTCAAGATGATGTTCAAGTCTGCCGTACGTAGTTATTATATTACTCCCTTCGTCCCGGGTATTTTTACCCGTTTGTACGGGCACGGAGATTAAGACGTTTTATTTTTTTAATATATAATGTAAGAGAAAGTAGTGATAAATTAGTAATTTGAAAAGAAAAAGTGAATAAAGTTGTTGGGAATGATGAATAAAGTGTAAAAAAGTAATTAAAGTTGTTGGGATTGTAAAAAGTATGTAATAAAATATTATGTATTTTTTCCAAAAATGGAATGGGTAAAAATACGTGGGACACCCCAAAATGGAAAGTGGGTAAAAATACGTGGGACGGAGGGAGTAATATTTTAAAATTGGAAATGTCCCTCAAAGTTACAATTTAAAAAGATAAATGACTAAAATAAGTAGTAGTTTTTTTTTTTCTAAAACTTGCTTGTTTCCGGGAACAGTGTCTTCAAATTCCATACTTCCCGAAAATTATACAGTTTTAATATTAAATGTTATACTACTTTTTAGTATAAGACCTTTGATTTTTTTGAGAAAATACATAATTTTTTAAATTAAATATTCATCCTATTCATATTTCATCTGACATTTTCAATGAAAAATTGTACTCTTATTAATTAAAGTGTATATCTATTAAAATAAAATACTACAATACTTTTATACATCTTGTGTATTGATAAAAAAAACCGAGTTTTTTTCCCTTTCTTAACACATTGTGAAACAGTAAATGTGCACATATGTATGAGATATTAATTATCTCCATCTTACAGATTAAAATTTTTTAAATTTAATACGTACTACTCCCTCCGTCCCAAAGATATTGACACACTTTCCTTTTTGGGTTGTCCCACAGAAATTGACATATTTCCTTTTTAAGAACATGGGACCCACACAAAAACAATTTATTTATTTATATGGACCCACACACCCATCACACCCACCACTAATACAACTACCCACTACACATTAAATATTATTTCTCTCACTTTACTTTATATTAAATTATTATACTCCTTAATCTCCGTGCCCAAAAAAAATGTGTCAATACTTCCGGGACGGAGGGAGTATTAATTAAAAACAAGAAATAACGTAAAATGGAGCTTACATGGAGAAATAACTAACTATATTTGGAGTTTGGAGAAGGTATAATACGCTGGCGAAAAACACTAGGATTTTTTTTCATTTTCAGAGAGACAGAGAGAGATGGATAGAGTATTTTCAGTGGATGAGATAGCTGAGCAGTTCTGGTCACCCCACCCTCCGATTCCACTCGACGGCGGCGGCGGCGACGACGACGACCAGCCGTCTTCCTCCTCCGCCGCCACCACTGCCCAATCCAAGACGATGCTGGGCATGAATCGCAGCTCCTCCGAATGGGCGTTCCAGAGATTTCTTCAGGAAGCCGCCGCCCCTGATCGGAATCCCCAACCCTTGCTGTCCTCCTCCTCCTCCACTCACCCCCCGCAAAACGACGACGTCGTGGAGATCAAAGGCAGCCGAGTTGGGGTCAATGGCAATAAGCAGCATCCGTCCAACACTGCGGGGCCTCCGCCCCCAAATATCCCGGTTGACTCCGATGCGTATCAGGCTTACCTGAAAAGCCGCCTCGAGCTGGCTTGCGCCGCCGTCGCGTTGACTCGGGTACTTTTAATTTTCAGATATTCGTGGAAAATAATTAATCTATACACTGTGGAATAGATGTATTTTGTTTTTCATTGATGAAGTTTTCTCGAGTTTGAGGTGATCCTGACGATGATGATGCTCACAACTCAGATTTTGCAGCAGCTATTTGTACCAATTGCTCTATCGTTTGTACCTTGAACTCTATATGCGCTTTGTTGGAGATTCTCTCTGAATTTGATACATGTGTGTTCTTTTCTTTTAATGCTATTGTAAGAACTGAATCTTGTGATGTTTTCAGGCAAGCAATGTGAAGGGTCAAGCTTCCACAGCAACGGCACCTGATAATGGTTCGCAGGCTTCTAATTCATCCCAGCTGGTTCACCAAGGTTAGTGTTACTGTTTTTATTTCATGATTATTTTTGGAGATTTTCATTCTGTTGCATTTGATTTCTATGCATTTGTTCAATTGTCTCAAGATGGAAATTAGACTAATTGATCAACTATTGTTGATAGCATGATGTTAGTGTGTTTTCTGAACTTGATATGTATGAACGTTTTCTGAACTTGATACATATAAGCAACACAGGTGCAAAATATTATACATCAACACCATTTAAGGTTCTTGCCTGACGACTCTTTTACTACTCCTTATGCATTGTCAATGTCAAGTTGGAGGATCTAGTTTGATTAAAAAGCATCTTGGAACATCACTCCCCGGTCGGGTTGGTAAGAGATCTTGATTCACGATATGTTCAAGAATTGAATGTAATTAAGTTTTTGAATTCACCTAATGGAGGTTCTAATGATGAAATGTTTTTTACTATTTTAAAAACTATATCCTTTTAACAGTTATGTCCTTTTCCGTATATTCATTATACAGTGTTAGATGTGTCTTTTTAATGTAAAGACTTAGCCAATCTGTTGCATCACTATGTTTACAGGGTAAAGCAAAGTTACCAAATAATTTCACTGGAGCTTTCAACGCTTATGATAGATATTTTAACATGCAAATAATATCTGTATAGGATGAGGATTCTAAGACCCAAAAATCTTAGTTTTTAATGGAATCGCCTAAGCTAGTATGTGTTAGCATTCAATTTCCAACTCCCAGCTTATTTTTATAACCTGCTTTACCTATATTCTTCGAATAAGCAATATTGACCTTCATGTCTCTTCTTACTATTACTGCTGCAAATGTAATGGATCTTTTTTTTGTAAACCTCATACCTTCCCTTTACATTTAAAAATTACCAGCTTTCATTAATGGTGCATGCTCAAAGTGGATGTTTGATGATGCCTCTATAAGTTTTCGTATTAAGTTGCCAAACTTTTTGTTTGACTTAGCCACCATAGAGGTTCTGACACAATTCTATATCTGATTAATGATTATGGAGTATGTTCATAGTTTATACTTGTGACTTTGAAACTGTTGGAACTGTCGTGTAATAGTCCTTTCCAAACACTTAAGTCGTTTCCATACAACATAGCTGCTAAACAATTCAATGTACATGTTACACATAAACCTGGAAGATTTTTATAACCTCCTGAAGCGTATCCTGATAGTTATTGGGCTTTTCAGCTGAATTATGGTATCCTAAAGTTGATAATCACTCATGTTTGGTAGTTGTATCCTTTCATCTATGTGGGTCATGCAAAATGAACTAGTATTTTTATGTTTTCTTTGGTATCACTTTCTCATAGTTGCTGTTAAATTATGTCAGGAGCTTTGAATTATGCATGTATATGGTTCTAATTGTTGATAAATTACAATTTTATGTTGTTAAGAACGTATGAAAATGTGTTCAAAAAGTTGAAAATTCGGAGATGCATTAGATTCAATGTGCATGAGTACATCCCTGATTTTTATGCATCCTAACATGCAAATTTTATAGCAATAAAGGTCAATCTCTGTACAATGTTATTGTTTCTTTTGTTTACTGATCATTATGGTTACAAAGAAATAGATGAAATTTGGATGAATATGAGGAGACACCTGGAGGAAGTGGAGATATGATTAAGTTTAGAGTCTCCCTATCAGTGATCAGTGTTAAAGGGACTTTAAAATCTAATCTTGTGTCTTACGTTGACAGATCCCTCATCCCTTTTTTCCAGTTAAATTTCAGGAATGTAATTTCTGTTCTTATCTGAATGATTCAATCTATATGGGTTGATATTTCTGGAGAGCATGTATTATTTAGGTATGAATGGAAAAAACGAGCCTAGATTATTTGATATTTTATCATTGATTATCCTTTTCTTGCCTTGATAGGGAGTGGGCTGGATTCTTCAAAGCTGCTAGATAAGGATGCTGGTGGACCAGTTGATGTACCTCCCCTACCTGCTATAACTAAGAAAGCTGCAGCTCAGGTTAAGTCAACAACAAGTGGCTCATCAGGGGAACAGTCAGATGACGATGAAGCTGAGGGAGAAACTGAAGAAATTCAAAATATGGACCCTGCAGATGCAAAACGCATGAGAAGGTATTCAGCTGAATCTGTTTGTTAATAAGTTTTTTTTTTTTTTTTTCCATAATAAGCTTTTAAGAACATGAAAATTGATTCGAATTTACTATTCGCACAAGGAGTTTATGAGTTGCTATGCATCATCCATAGCGATTGCAGTTATTTTTTGCTGGAATTTGTTATGTTTCTTAAGTTGATTTATTCGGCTATGTTTTAGTTTTTAGGTAGTGTTTCTGTGGACTCCTGGTCCTTGAAGGCTAAAAAATCACTAAAAATTCATATATTCTTATGTTCGTTGAACTATGAACTTTTGCTAATATGCTCTGATATGTAAATATTTCATATGCTAGAAATATAGACTTCTTGGTTATGTTATTCTATGCCACATTGTTAAATAGTCGACTGCAATCTTTTCATTGCTGAAACTTCAATTAAAATTCTCACATATATCTATTGATTTTGAATGTATCATTGTTCTTATTCAGGTTTTTAAAATTATTATTTTCATCTATTATTTTTTCACAATTTGCAGAATGCTCTCAAATAGAGAGTCGGCTCGACGCTCTAGAAGAAGAAAGCAGGCGCATTTGACCGAGCTTGAGACTCAGGTATATACTTGTTCACCCCTCCAATTGTGTGATTTACCAGCAATATTCGTGTTTTATATTGATTTTACTTCTTCCAGGTTTCTCAACTAAGAGTCGAAAACTCTTCTTTACTCAAGCGCCTTTCGGACATAAGTCAGAAGTATAATGAAGCAGCTGTTGACAATAGAGTTCTCAAGGCTGATGTTGAAACATTGAGAGCAAAGGTAATTTATAGAGCTTAATTGTTTCTGTTTTCCTCGAAATAATGTTCTAAAGATGAGGCGTTTCTGAATGGATTGTTAATAAGACGTGCCATTCCTGAAGATATACTAAAATGCAAAAATAAATCGAATATGTATGATCATTAAGTTACACGAATCTGTCGTTATACACTCTGTCTGCCGTGAACTTTTCTGTGAACCCAGAAGTCGCAGAAAGTATGCCCGCTTTTATGGTTTACTAGTATAAGGGGCTGAATCGAAGCATCCATGTGATCCAAGTATTACTATAATCTCTCTTGTTCAATCAAACAGGTCAAAATGGCTGAAGAAACAGTGAAGAGAGTAACAGGGTTGAACCCTTTATTCCAAGCTATGTCGGAAATAACCATGGTGGGCATGCCATCTTTTACGAGTAGCCCCGACACGTCAGCGGATGCAGCTGTCTCTGTGCAAGACAATCCGAAGCAACATTACTACCACGCCCCATCTAGTAGTCAACCTTCAGTGCAAGACCATAGAGTTCAAACTGGTTTGGTGGACATTCCTCCGGTTGATAATGTTCAACCGAATGCATCAGCAGGGGTCGGGTCAAACAAGATGGGAAGGACCGTTTCGATGCAGAGAGTGGCTAGCTTGGAACATCTCCAGAAGCGCATCCGTGGCGCGTCTGCATCCTCCTCAGGTACTGGGGAGCAATAAGGATTTGTTTAGAGCTTGACAAGAGTCAAGTGACCTTAATCATAGTTTTAATCCCTACTTCATTTTTTGCTAAAATGGTTTCTGGATAGATCCACATTTGCCTTTTAACATTTCATTGTTCAAATTCCCCACAAAACTAATATGCACATCTTGTGACTCAAGACTTTTGGTATCCTTCATCTGCTATACTTCATTTCTTTTCATTCATTTAAAAATTGTTTACTTCAATGATTTTGTTCGTAAAGGAGTACTAATTACTCACTCTATACTTGAAAAATGGTGTACCCCACCATTAGGGGCCCCACCGCCCCTGCCCTGGATGTGTCTCAAGTGACTTATAGGGAGGACTCACTGTTAAACTTGTGCTTACAAGGGGCCAAATTCATGCCAAAGACAGGATTCGAACCCCCACCCTGCAGCAACCAAGCTCAGTTGGAAGGCCTTTCCACCCTCCCCTCTACCACCCCAATCCCCATCCTCCCCCTTTCCGAATTTTTTTTAATTTTTTTTTTAGATTTTAATATTTAAATAATAAAAATATTATCACCCAACTCTACCCATTCACCCACCACCCCAACTCACCCACCCCACCCCACCCCCGACAATTTTTGTTTTTTTAATTTTAGATTTTAATATTTAAATAATAAAAATATTATCATTCAATCCTACCTCGTATCCACCCAACCCCCCACCCTCCCCCCCTCCGAATTTTTAAATTTTTTTTTTAGATTTTAATATTTAAATAATAAAAATATTATCACCCAAGTCTACCCCATTCACCCACCACCCCAACTCACCCATCCACCCCATCCCACCCCACTCCGACAAATTTTTTTTTTAAATTTTAGATTTTAATATTTAAATAATAAAAATATTATCATCCAAATCCTACACTATCCTATCCCTATACCCACCCCCACCCACCCCTCAAAAAGGGGTGGGTAGGGTTGGGTGATAATATTTTTATTATTTAAATATTAAAATATAAAATTTATTAAAAAAAATATTTTTTGGGGTCGGTGGTGGGGTGGGGGTAGGGTTGGGTGATAATATTTTTATTATTTAATTTTTTTTTAGGATGGGTGGGTGAGTGGTGGGGGTAGGGTTGAATGATAATATTTTTATTATTTAAATTTTAAAATCTAAAATGTTTTTAATTTTTTTTTTTGAGGTGAGTGGAGGGTGGGTGATAGGTGGGTGAGGTTGGGTAGGTTATAAGTGGATAGAGGCTAGAGTGCGGGCTAACCCGCGGCCCACCCCATCAGTGTCCCGCCCTACCGATAGCCCGCCCCACCCTGGCCCGCCCCACTTGAGCCATCAAAAGGTGGATTGTGGTGGGTTGTAGGTTAAACCGCTACACCAACCCATTCTGACAGGTTTAATCAGAATCCATACTCATCTTAATAGTTTGGAATCACTTAGACGAGTTTTTTTTAGTATAATAAGTAATTAGTTCACAAAGCATCCTTACTTTCCATTTCTTCAAACTTCCTTATAACTCCCCACTAGGGTTGTAAATGAATCGAATCGAATATTAAGGTATTTGAATAATATTTGATTAAATATTCGAATATTCGTATTCGATTATCAATCGAATTCGAAATCGGATACGTATTCGATTCGAAAGTAATAAACGAACTATTTGAATATATTCGAGTATTCGAATTTGAACATTCGAAATTGAATATTTGAATTTGAATTCGATTCAAAATTCTAAATTCATATTTTTTAAAATAATATTTTTCTTAATTTCTTATACTATTAATAAATTTAAGAAGAAATACTCACTAAATACATATTCCATTAAATTATTAAAAATTATAATTAAATAATTCATATTATATATAAAAAAAATAATAAATTAGATAATATATATATATATATATATATATATATATATAATTAATATATATTTATATTATTATTCGAATATATTCGCGAATATTCGAATCGAATAACTTACGAATCATATTCGATTCGAATATTTTTCGAACTAAAACATTTTTCGAATTCGAATACTGATATTCGAATTCGAATATCGAATCGAATTCGAATTATTTGATTCATTTACAACCCTACTCCCCACCTAATTCGTTTCTAACGGGAATCGAATTTTGGTCACTTATTTTTGTGAGGAGTTCAATGACGAGGTTATCTAAAAAAAAAAATACTTTGACGAGTTATTGTGAATCCTGAACTAATTAGGTTCTCAAAAGAAGATCAAATGCAATATGGGGTGGCCTTTCCTACTTTGGCATTAGGCTTCGGCATCCATAACCTACAACAATCCAACCCAACATTAAATATTCATTTATCTCACCTCCACAAATACAACCTATAACTCAACCCAACTTCAATTTTTGTATACTCAATCAACAACCCAACTCAACCTACTTTTTTAATAAAATATTCATTTCTCTCTCATTTATATAGATACAATAATTATAATTAAATTATATATTATTATTTTTTACAATTTTCTTAATAATTATATATATTTAAAATTAAAATAATATTATATTCATAAAAATATTTAATTCCGTAATTATAATAAAAAAACTTTTGAAAACACATAAAAAAAGAATAAGATATAATTTGAGATTTAAAAAAAATCGAGTTTTTTTTTTAATCCAAAATATATCAATATTATACTCTATTTATAGAGAACAAAAAAATTAAGAATTTTGATTATTTAATTTATTTTTTAAAATAATTTAAATATTAATCCATAATAAGTGAACAAATTTCACAACATTTGGATTATACGCATGGATACAATGTTTGAGGCAAATCATGAAAGCAGCTCTACAACATGTCAAATTCTATTAGTCGAATTCATGCCAATCTCAACATGCAAGCATGCATGCAACTTAATAGAAGATTGAAAAGACTAACGCTCTATTGTCGCTTCTTTGGCTTCTTCACCGGAGGATTTGGAGATGCTTCATCGTCCTCGTCTGAGGAGATTTCTTCTGGTTCGTCAGGGACATCATTTGGAATGTTATGCTTCGTGATGAAGTCCTTGAGGATGCTCATGCTCTGTTCCTTGACTGAAATTAATTGCTCTGAGATAACACCCTTGCTTGCCTGAGCAGAGTAAGTCTCTGATCCGAGGTGAATGGTGAACTTAACATGTGGAGTTGGGATGTCAACGCTTGGAAGTTGAGCTTCCATCTTGCAAGTCAAATAATCGTCGTCTGCATCATTAAAAACCGTAATAGTTCATTTTGAAATCTCTCTTTCTAAAAAGCTACCTCGATCAATAAGTCAAAGCAATCGACCAACAACCACGTAATAATGGGCACATGCCTCTTCAAGGGAACTTATCTAGTGATTATAAACAATAACAACAACTATCCACCATGAATTACACAAGGAGGGCATCGAAGTCTCTTATCCCGGACAATTATGGCAACATTTACTACAGAAAAGATGAGTCAATTCAACCTAATCTTACGGATAGCAATCAAGGCCCGCACACACAATATTCCCAAAAAAAACAAAAAATCTTCGACGTGGGACTGTTTACAGCTTACAAGGAATGAGATACACATGACTGCAGGAGATAAGAGTAAGCAATCAGGTTAAAAGCAAATAACCTTCTAACAAAAATTTATCAACAGGGGTGAATACATGTTATGATGTACACACTATGGGCTTCACTTCTTTCCCACAAAAACAAACACAATCGACATTAGAACCAACTTAATTGATATTATATATGCTAAACTTCAGTGCAACAGCAGTAGACGAGTGAATCCTACAAATTCTCTACAAATCAAGAAAAAGGATCGTACAGGAGAAGAATCGAAGAGAAAGGCAAACACTTGTTTGAATCTTTTTTCACATAGTTAGTTTAAGGGTGTAATTGTCTATATAATTTTTAAATAGGAGGGTTTACAAAACCAGTTCACACCAACTCACTCGAAGACAGAAATAACTACTCAACTTAGTTCAAATAAATGACATTTTAAAAGATACAATCTTCGGAAAAATAAGCGTCCCAAAAACAATTTCAAGGTTAAGGAGTAATTCTTTCCTCCCAATCATCAGTAATCAACTTATAAATTGCAGCTATCAAGAAATAAGAACTAAGGGTGTAATATTTTTTATAAGTCATTTCAAATATGTAAATTCTTCAAAGCGAAAATGATTTTGAACTGAGGAAGTATAATTCTTGCAAGCTCTTTTTCAATTTTCATCTGCTACAGTTCATCATGCTTATGGACGAATTCACTAACAGTTGGTGCATATGAGATACAGAATTCAATGATGCTGTAACAATTAAAACAGGAAATTGCCGCAAAACGAATGATAAACTGAGGGTTCATAATCAAATGAATTAGTTCATTCAACATTCAAAGAAGAGGAGAGAGACATCTACCTTCAAGATCGCGCACACTTGGTTATGGTTCTTGCCCTAATTTTTGTTTTAATTGGAAGATGGGAAAATGGGCCTCATGTATATTAATATGGGCTTTTCTACAGTTACTTTGGGCCTAGCCCATTTGTTTCACCAATTTGCAATCAATACCATTCTGTTAAAAAAAAAAATCATACATAAATTGACACACTTTCTTTCAACTTTGTTGCATAATAATTGACACATTTCCTAAAATAGAAATACATTCAATACAATTAATCTTTTAATAAAAAGTTGCTTAGGACTAGATGCAAAGATGTCATCTTTATAACTAGATGAGCTGTCCATGTGAATCATAACAATTTACGTAAACATTTTATTTATCATTATTATCTATTAAGTACCAAATTACCCCTAAAAATGTTTACCAACGTAGAGAGTAATTAAAAGTGGTAGTTTGAGACAACATTGGTAAATATCCTTTGTGTAACGAGCGTTGTTAGGTAAATAATATGTTCAAACAATGCACAATTACATACTCCATATTTTTAATTTTTAAATTTCAGTATTTAAACTCTCTGTTTAATACTCTCTCGGTCTCATCTATACGTTCAAATTTCTTTTTGCACGTGAATTAAGAAGTATTATTATTTTATATGTAGTGAATAATTGTATAGTAGTGAGTGATGAGCCATATGTAGGGCTATTTTACTCAAGGCAAAAGCTCCTGTGCTCCCGAGGACACGCCGTGTCTCCATGTGAACACAATCCTCCCTCTTCATATTCTATTTAAACATATGTATTGCTAGAGGGTTTAAATTGTAAAGGAGCAAGGAAATTGCAAAGGGACACGGTGTCCCCGAGTGCACAAGAGTCTCGCTCTTTACTTAAAAGAGAAAAAGAAAAGAATAAAACACCCAATATAGTAAAATGAGAATCATTCGAAAGGGTTACAACTTAGTTTTCAAGAGCATTTTTACGGAAGCTTAAAGCATCCACAAATTCACGAACTTACTGATGGTCTTCTATTAAGTCAAATGTTTGATCTATATACCATGCAATGAACCAAGTCCAACACCTATGTTACTATGTAGTATCATATTTGTCATTACTAATATCATATTTGTCCATAAATCGAGATCGACCTAAATAATCAAGTTCAAGCCCGATCTAGCTAACTAAACCCTAAACCCTAGACCAAAAAAAAAATCATAAATAGATAAATGAAAAATAAATTAGTCTCCTATGAACCGAGTTCACGGTGTAAATCATGAGATTCCCATTTAATTTAAACCCCTATCAATACATAGGATATATAAGATTGGAAAAGGGACCTGAATTCATATATTAAGCTATGTTAACCAGATTTATAAAAATGTTTGTAATGGAAAATAATTAAAAGTTTAGAGTCAAAAGAAAAGGAAGGGCAGGGGGTGGGGTAAGTATAGTTTGTCCCAAGTACAATGTACTACAGCCATATCAGAGAAAACTTAAATGAAGCATTTCATCAATTTGATAAAAGCTGGAAATATTGGGGGTGGGGGGTGGGGTGGGGGGGGGTGGGGTGGGGGTGGTGGTGGTGCGGGGTTCTCACTAGAGTTTACAGCAGGAAAGAAGGTTTCTCTCTCTATCAACAAGAACGTACTGAATAATCTTCCATGCAAAATAAAGTATCGCCATCTCGCGCTAAGTTAAGGGTGAATCAGTGATCCTCGATCTTCTTCAGACCTTTCATATCCGTTGTTTCTACCCTGCAGCATCAAAAGAGTGAAATAATCGTTAGGGGTAATCATTCAACTACGACTATAGACACACGTAGGCAGGAAAATCATTCAAAAGTTATGAATTTCTAAATTCTCTAGATAATCAATGTACTCTTCAAAGAATTTGAAATTCATAAGACAAGCTATGGCAAATCTAAAGTTCTGCACCGTGGACCAAACATTATATCCTGTTCAAATGTATGAGATGCAAATTCTGACGCATCTATTATATATAATTCTTGACTAATTCAATCAAACTTTTGCTGTGTAAAATCAAACAAAAAATGGTTATGGTAAAAAATAATCATTTCACGAAATGAACCCCTTATTAAAGGAATGCTTATGAGCAACAAGTTTAGATCAATGAGAGCCGTTGATATGAAGCTACACTGCCAAAATCACTAATACAAAGACTGTGCACTCTTTAGACTACTCATGTCTCATGCAAGCAAAAGCCAAACATAATATGGAGTTCTATAATCAACAAATATTTTAAACATCAAATTTCTAATAATCAGGCAAAAGATGAATAATCTAACAAAATTAAGCAGTGATAATTTGTTGGATTTACAAATTGCATCGAGTGCAAGAGAAATGCAATGAACTTACGTTGTTCCATAGAGAGCAATCTTTTGAACCTTCGTAATTTCAGAACCAGATTGATTATCCTCAATAAAAATTGTCAAGCTGATTCAGAACAATAGTTGAGACTAATGCACATTTTCAAATACAAAATACGTAAGAGTATAGTGGCATGAGAGAGTAAGATACCTGCGAACATTCTGAAACTTGACATACTTCACAATGTATGGTTTTCCCTACAAATGTTTTAACATATCCAGCATAACGTTACATGGTACAAGATTTACAAACACAAGCAACCAAACATTGTTCTTATCTCATACAAAAATATGGCAACCAGAAGCACAGAAAATTACCTTAAGGTTATCCTCTGATAAAATGGCAGTGTCACTTGGCGGGTAATCATTGACATTACTGTGGGTTTATTACAATCAGAAAGAGTTTATAAAAAGCTATTAAAAGATAGGCCAACATAAATAAGATAAATAGATATTATTACCTGAATCCCATGTGCTCCTTGTTGGCAAAAAGCTTTACAGTTTTTGGACCTGGAAATTTGGAAAAAAAGTGCATCATAAGATTGAATAAAACTGAATGATTCTGTTAGCATAGATCTAAAGAAAAGGTTTTACTAAATGCAAGCACTACATTATCAGGATCCAATGCTATCATGAATAATTGGGTGAGAGTGTTATTTATTTGAGTGCATCCATCTTTCTTAAAATGAAATATGATCCCGGAAAATTTTCGAAGCCAAAGAAGAATAGATATAAGCATTTTAGGAATGGTTTTAGGAATGTATGACTTATTCCCTAACGTGGGTTCCATTCCTTTCCTCCCTCTAAACAGCGCAGCTCACTTTTCATTCAATACTCATTCCTCTCACCAATACATCCAACCAAGCACCCCATTAGTAAGGCTTCGCATGCATAAAAATATTTAACTTGATGTCGGAATTCTATTTTCACTGAATATTTTAATCTGGCTATTTATTTTGTTGCATGCTATGCAGTCTCCTGCAATATTATATAACATTGCAACTCATGATTTCTCATAAAAAAAGTCCAAGATCAATGTGACTCATACCTCCTACTGTGCCTCCAATATGAGGAGACAGAACAATGAATAGGTGAAAGGGCTGAAGGGAGATAAAAGGTGTCAAAACTCAAAGGAGTAGGGAAACTAACCATCAGAGTAACATGAATACATCCTAATCTAATTGTTCATAAGCATTTCAAATAAAAATTATAGAATGATCGAATCTTTGAACACACTTAGAAACAGTAAAAATTAGATATAATAACACAGTACAAATTAGTTACCATCATCCTCTGGAGCTTTAATAACAATAGAATGCAGTTTAATAACTTGATTAAACGGAATATAAATCAATAACTGCTCGTCAGCATCACTTTCCAAATTCAAACCATCATCCTCTCTGTACCCCTGATATCAAAACAGGATAAATGATTATAATCCAGTATACAATATACATAACCACATCACATAACCCCCCACCCCAACACATAACAACAATCAACATAGTCAGCAAGCCACAAAAGGAGCAAATGCAAAAACCCAACAAAGAATGTGAAAAAAAGGGAGAGGCGAGGGCGGCATAATGAAGAATAACTTAGATGTGCTTTAAAGCCAATGCTTATCAAAGAATTCCTTCACTTATAGACTGTTGAAAAAGAATGAAGCATAAAATTAAGACACTAAAAAGAAAACATTGCGCACCTATGAAACATAAAAAAAAGTTGAAAAATATGGAAAAAGCCTGTGATTATATCTCTAAGTGACAACATCCAACAATTGTTGATCTGGAAGACTTGGTGGTGATTATAGCAACACTAGAAGAAGAGGAAATTGTACCAATATATTGAGGAAAACTTTATCAATATTGGTTACACTGAAAAAATGATCAGAGCTAAGGTGTATCTGGGTACGTGAAGCTAAGTAAATTACAAAATCACATGGATTTTTCTTTTTTCTAATTCCTCTCTTTCATTGTCCCGATAATTAAATGAATCAGAAGCATAATTCAAAAAACTCCAAGGAGAACAAAGTTTAAAAATGGGCCTGATTTCTCGTAACAGCTTCCTCACCATCTTTACTTCACATAAGAATTCACTAATTCCAACACCACAAAAAAATACTACAATAACTTCTTGGAAAAGATGTGGCCACGTGAACCTAGGAAGCACCAGGCAAGGAGCAATGCACAATTTCTATATGCTGTCTTATCTCATCATTCATAGAATCCTAATGCACAGAAACTACAAATTTAATTCACACTCAGATCTCACAAGAAAATCTTATGGTGCAAGCATAAACATTTTCTGCCAAATTAACTCCACTAGATATTTCTAAATTTTAAGGTAATGAGTCTTCACTAAACGAAGTCATATTAGGTAATTTATGAAGCCCGCATGAAAATTTCCAAAAAATACGCCGCTAGGTCTTCAATTTTTTATTTTCAATGGCTTAATTCATGAGGTTACAATCCAAATACAGCGGTCATAATTAACTTTATTAGCTTGAGTTAACATAACTGAGTCAAGCAACAAAGTCCCACAGTCCAACGAAAACGAGAAGGCCCTTAATAACTCCCAATTAGAGTTAATCTCGTTATTTAAGCTTCAATTAATGTCAAACCCCAAGTCTGATAAAAAGACCCATACTCAAATTAGGCAATCTGATACGGATTTACCTGTTTGACAGCATTAGGAAGAGAGTGAGTGCTGCTTTGATTCAAACATTCAACACTCGACCAGTCGATGAAGTCGAGCAAATCAACCTGAGCAATAAGCAATCAAAATTTCTGATCAGAGAGATAATCATCAGCAAAAACAATCTGTAAAACGGAGAACGAAATCTACAGCCATTATTACTTGGTTTTTTGGTATAGAAGAGGCTGATTCGGCGGACATGGCTAGCTGTTTGTACTCCAAAAATCGAACGTATCTGGAGAGAAGAGAAGAGGAGAAGAATGTAAGATCGAAGAAAAGGGGTTTCTCCCTTCAATCTGAAATGGACTTGTAACTTTAAAAATGTATCGCTCCACCTCCTAATGAATTAGACCCAATAGTCCAACAATAGGCCCAATAAGAACAATAGGCCCAATAACAAATACAATTACTGCAAAAAGGGTTAATTTCAATTTCAATTCATAATTTTGTGGAATCCAGTTTTATTCTTCTATTGTTTCCTTTTTTAATTTTAGTTATTATCAATTTCAATTCTATAATATTTTTAATTTTTAATTTTTGTCAATATGCAAATAATTTTTTAACAAAAAATCTGGTGAGTTATTGAAAGTCCTATAAATTTTATAAAATTCTTAATGCGTAATTTTTATCACCAATTTTTTCCACCCATAATTTTTTTAATTGATTAGTCAGATAATTAAATTGTTTAAATTCATATTTACTGTAATAATAGTACTATAATTTTCAAATTAAATTTAATATTTACTAAAATATACTCCCTCCTTTCTGTCCAAAAATGGTCTTTTGCCTTTTCACATGAATTAAGGAGTATTATTATTTAATGTGTAGTGAATAATTGTATTAATGAGAGTGTGCGTCCATATTTTAATTGTATTAGTATGTGTGGTTCTATGTATGTAAAAAAGAAAAGTGAATTTTTGGGCGGGCCCTCTTTTGAAGGGGACGGAGAAAGTATATAATAAAAATATAAGTCGGTATGAAATAGGTACGAATAATCTATAAGTAATGATAAATGAGTCCAATAAAAATATAAGGTGGTATGAAATAGGTACAGATAATCTATAAGTAATGATAAATGAGTTCGGGACTCAGTACAAATATCGAAACGAATTTTTTAAATGGGACATGTATAAGTACGAATGGTTGATATTTTAAAATAAATTATATAAATACATGCACCTCTAAAAAAAGCATGCAGCTTACTCATTGCTATCATCTTTAGATGCAACTATCAACCAGAATTTTTGGAACAATTTCTCTGTGTAATTGACAATGATAAATTTTATTTTGTATATGTGTAAACAAGTCACACATAACTAACAGTCAAACATGAAAAATTTAAGTAATATTGAGCTTTCGATCAAGAGAATCTTTTTTGTAATGTTAGGGTTTTAAGAGTTCAAATCATATTTTATTAATAATCGAAACATGTGATTTATTATTCTGTAAATATCTTATTCCTTTATTAATAAACGGATTTTTAAGATTTATATGATTTGTCTTTTAATTCTTGGTCTGATTATAAAAGCATAAAATTAGCTCGAATTGCTATATAATTTGAAATTTAAATGTATGCATAATCATATTTGTCTTGTGCAATTAATGGGGGGTTTGATCTGTATATACTTTAATTTAGGATTCTGCTATCTTATAAAACATCATTTTTTGATATTTAATAAAGAGAATAGATATAATCATGTAGTACCTATCGTGAATAATTCTATTAATTCATAAATATTTTATAAGGGAACGTCTTAGAAGCGTAAATACCTAGCTAGAAAATGAATAAGCATTAGTATCCAAGTGATCATAGGATTTTTAGTTCTTTTAAGATTTTTAAATTGCTATTGATCATAGTGGTTTAAAATGGTTATGTGATTCTCTTATATGAATTTGCATGAATGTAAATTTGGGTCTAGAAAATTAATGGACGTGATTGAATTGGATGCCTTATCATTACCGGTCCTCTTATCTTGAAATACTTGAACATTTTTTTGACATAGTTTTTATTCAGTTTCTTATTTTTGGTTCAGTCTCTTATCTTGGAATACTTTTATTTTTGGTTCAGTCTCTTATCTTGGAATACTTGAACATTTTCTTGACATAGTTTTTATTCAGTTATTTATTATTTTCGGTTCTAGTAGTTAATAATTTAATTATTTTTAAACTTATTTTTATTCAGTTATTTATTATTTTCGGTTCTAGTAGTTAATAATTTAATTCTTTTTAAACTTGGGATTTGTCTTATATTTTGAATTGATAGTTTCATGTTTTTTGAATTCTGAATTGATTGTAAAAATCTTTCGGATTTCTAATTGATTGTTAACCTTTACCAGTCTCTTATCTTGGAATACTTGAACGTTTTCTTGACATAGTTTTTATTCAGTTATTTATTATTTTTGTTCTAGTAGTTAATAATTTAATTCTATTTAAACTTTGGATTTGTCTTATATTTTGAATTGATAGTTTCATATTTTTCAAATTCTGAATTGTGATTGATTGTTAACCTATTTTTTGGGTTATATAATAACAATTAAAATAATTTTTGCCTCAAGTCTTGCATGTGAAATTTTTTATCTTGGAATACTTCAACGTTTTCTTTGTTGGATTGTATACTAAAAGTCTCGCTTTTTGTATGAATAATGTTTAATAATTTATTTGAAATGAGAATCATATGATCAAATGATTGCGTCTTATAATTTATTTATATGCATGGTGCAATAGTCCACTTACTTTATACTGTAGATAATATATTGTGAGACAACACGTGAAAGATCATATTATCGCTTTTCTTATAAAGTATAAACAGATGCTCACAACAGAGATAGACGGGGACTCTCTATCGGGATGATTGTAGTGTTGTTTGGTATTAGCTTGTCTTGGCTATAGAATCACATTAGTGCACTTTGTGTGTATTGAGCAGGACCACTTGAAATCGTTCGACTTATACTGACTTATAGGAGAACTTGATCTCAGTTATTATGGATGTTCGTGCTCTTAATCTCTATACAATAATCTCGACACGTAGGGCAATATGTATTTCTTTGATTCATCAATGGGTGAGATTTACATGTAATTAAATCAACAAACTCGATGAGTTGGGAAATAGTATTGTATCTATGGTGTGCTGTTGATTGTAGAAGGAATCCATGTCCGTCATAGGTTGATGATGTCCCCTTGAGGAGCTCATAAGGATTATCATGTAAACCCTGCAGGTGGATTTATTCCGGCATGATAATGAGGTTGAATGGTACTACTCTTGGATGAGATATTAATTAATGGAGTTGTCAGTAACTTAATTAATTAATGGGCATTGTATATCTTAAACATGGGGATACTAACGGACTCATAATAAGAAGGAGCCCATACCGTAATTATGGGATTAGAAAGGTAGTGCAGTAATAATATTTTAGTGGTATATATTATTATTATTGGACTTAAGTATAAGCTTTGGGCTAAGCTTGAATACTTAAGCCCAATGGAGGCTCAACTCTAATTTCTCCTCCTGGTCCCTGCTGTAGCCCATATATAAGTCATCTCAACTGTTCGGAAACCCTAATTTAGGAGATTAATCACGTCTAACACTGTAAGGAGGGTGAGGGAGCAGTAGAATGAGAAGATCTCGAAGATCGTCGCCCACACGATGTCGAGATTGGACTTGGGAATATAGCAGAAGATCAAGAGGCCATTTGCTGCTGCTATCCGCTGACTTCTACAATTTTTATAAAATTGTATAGATTTCCAAACTAGACGTGTGATATACTGATGGAAAGCCACGGAAGAGAAGATCGTTTTGGCGCATAGATCACTCAATTCCAACATCGGATGAGAGAGTTAAACCCAAAACGGTAAGGCTACACAGGCTGGTGGCGAGAATTCGTCTTCTTCAACATACCCTGGTGAAAGGTAATACGTTTTTTATTTTCATGCTTCCGCTATATGTTAGAAACATATGGAATCCTAATGGGTTACATTAACCAAATGATCGAACGCCAACAATTGGTATCAGAGCTTCAGTTTCGTGGTGAAGCGTGACACGTTAGGCTAGGGTTTATGTGGCTTATGTGTTTCTTGTTCAATAGAATCACATGTATGATTAGGTTTTTGGTTTATTAATCGATGAATACCCTGTAAACAACCCTATGGTATTCTGGTGAAAGATTGAATCATCGTGTAAGGCTGTTTCTTGTGTCCTTCACGACTGATGGTTCATAAAACTCAATATCCTTGCTCACAGCCACATACGTTGATGATGGATGGCACCAGCGGCATCTGTTCACGGAGCAACGACGGGCTATTATCAGTGAAAGGAGACTTGATAAACAAGTTGCGTGCGGCACAAGCCTGCTGCGTGGGAGGCTGGTACGAAACGCCGTGCGCTAGATGGTGACGTGCTGTGAATGGGTAAAAGTTTGAAAGCAATGATGGGCAATGGATAGAAAAACACATCATGGCGTGGATACTGATCGAACCCGGCGAAAAGAGATGCTGGTGTTATTGCCGATCAGCGAACCTTGGCAGCGCTGGTCGCCCAGCAGAAAACGTACAGCATGATTGGAGGACTGGCGACAGTAAGGTGTGCACCAGTATCAGGCGCGAAGGAGGCTGGCTGTCGGTGGCTCTACAGCGCGGTGATTGAAGTTAGAGCGACTTGCTTCCGGGACAACAAGCATCGCTGTTTCACGTAGGTAAGGTTTTTTGAAAACCCAGATGGGGGTGCGACAACTGCTGGTCGATATGAAGTTGACGGAACGACAAGGCTGTGCATGGATGAGATCACATGGAAGGCCCCTGACGGCGCGTGACCGGTGGCTGACAGCATGGTCTTTGCTGGATGACGGTGGTGTCGTGCATCGATCATGCTTCTGGAGGCCGCTGATTGCGATGCAGGCATTTTCAGGGCTACAATGGCAGATGTCCGACCGGGTCAGATGGTGATTTCGAGCGAGTCAAAACTTTTTCCAGTCAGAGATGGCTTGTCGGCAAATCACCACTGAACAACAGTGGTGGGCAGAGGCTATCACTGAGGGTGGACTTTCGACAGTGGCATGAGAAAGAGGACCGATTCTATAAAGGCAATGCTGCGCGCTGATGGTTTCATCGTCATCGACAAGCAGCAGGGCATACATGGCAAGAATGGAAAGCAGACTAGAAATTAGTCCGACCAATTGGTTCGCCTAGCCCATGAGGAGATCATTTGAATGGCAGCTGGCCGACGGCGAGGCGTGTCGAAGAGTTTCTGGGTTCGGCGTGTTGGCGCTGGCTGAGGCGCGACGGATGGCTACTGCGGGTGTGAATGCTGATTGCTGTTCATGCCCGGCGGCTAATGATCGATGATATCTTGACGGCTGGTTGTTCTTATTGATGGGCATGAAGCATGGTGCCGGGCTTGGAACCGCGTGACGGGCGTGGTGCTGGGAAGTACAGTTTTTTCGGGTGTGGAACATGATGGATTGAGCAGCAAGTTTACATGCTTGTGATTCGTGAGTGTGTAGATTAGATCCCAATTTTGTCCTACTTGTTCTACAAGTCTCGTTGCTTAATTGGTTTGTTGACCAAGTCAACATTTTATTTGGCATTTTTTCCTTATATACAATTGTTATAATTGTGTTACTTGTCAATTATTATTATATATTTGGATGCATGTGCTATTTGATTTACTGCCTTATTTACCGTAATAATAGCATGTTTGGTTGCATATTTTATTTTTAATATTATATGCATGTAAAAATCCTCGATATTAAATAACTAAGTGGGAGAGGGGATTGATAATTTATTCCCGCGACCTCCATTATTGGTTTGTAAGTGATGTGAGTAAACTTGCGTGTTGGCATAGACCTTCCTCCCCATCGGATGAGTTTATTCACGGATCACTGGTACAGACTTCATTAAATGATTATTATTTGTAATGTGATGCACATGAACTTGCGTGTTGGATAGACCTTCCTCCCCATCATATGAGTTTATTTGCGGATCACTGTACAAACTTATAATTGATGACTGTAGGAAATTATCCGAGCACGTGTGTACTTCTCCATCTGTAAGGCACATAAGCTTGGGCCGCGAACTTGGGATCAAATAATGGTGTACACTTAAATGTAAATAATAAGTATCCTCCCCATCGGAGTCACTGTTTTTATTTACATGGCTAAAGATGTACCGACTATTAATTATTTTGTCATGAGGTTAGGTTGACAAATGAAATTAATGGGTAAAATCTTCTCTTGTAAATGTTCGGGTTTGTAAACATCCACACTATCGTGGCTTGCAGACTCACGGCGCTTGAGATATCTGTGAATTTGATTTTTATATTATTTTGAGGGAACCAATATAAATATATAAAATTCGAAGATTTGATCGGTGTATTTATTTATGATTCTCTGAAATTCAAATGGTTTTATCTCGCTTATTGTTTACTGAAAGAAATTATATTTATTGGTCCAAAATTCGATGATTAGAAAAGAATCTTGGTTTTGAATTTTACTGCTTAAGAAAATATAAATATGTGTTCTCACTAAGGATGCTCCTTGATGCCTATTAAAGTCTCTAGTGAAGAGGTGAGAGGTTCATAGAAATATGATGGTCTCATGTGACTCTTCAGATACTTGAGTAAGTAAGATAGGCGGGAGGTCATGGTTAATTTGATGAATGAATTGGAAATGCTCGGAGTAGATATTGAAGGAAAACCTAGATCACTTTAATTCTTCATAGTTTGTCTAGGTGTTTTGAGCAAGTTTTACCTGAAATACAAGAGGTTGAATATGGTGGGGAACTTCTGACAAAACACATGGCGAAGTAAATCTAATTTCATCAAGATGTGAACAAGGTTAGTATCTCATTCAGTAGTTGTTGAATCATGATTAGTGATGGCATCCGCTGACACATTGTGTGTAGATATCGAAATCACTAAAAGCGTGCAACTAAGTGACGATGAGATTATTATTATGGATATGGGTAATACTAGTAAAGTAGTGGCTGTTGCAGTGGGAGTTATTTATTTATCTTGTGATATGAATAAGCGTTTGATTATGAGAAATTATCTTTACGTATGTTTTCATATAAAGAATTTCATTTCAGTTTCTATGCAAATACGGATGGATACTCCATTTCATTTAAATGACATGGTCATAGTAATGAAGGATGGAGCTATAATTTATTGTTGTACGTTGCCGACAATTTGTTCACTCTTAAATCATGGTCATCCCACGGATGCAACAATTAGTAATTAATAATGCGTCTTCTAATCCTAATAAGAGAAAGATTCTAATGAAAATGATTAGATAGATGATGAATTATTTGGAATTACTAAATTCATTTTATGGGTATGCCCTAGAAACAACATATCGTATAATGTTTGTCTGTTTGTGGAATATCCTAGAAAAATGAAGGGTGATTTATTTAGTCCAAAAGATCGAAGAGTGATTGTTAATACAAACTCTAGATTTTTTGGAAGAGGAGATACCACAAGGTAAACTGCAACGCATGTCAGTCTGATACACAATTGCGTGTAGTGCCTTATCATAGTGGGAGGGTTGTTCGACAATCGGTAAGACATATGTTTTGGGAGAGTCATGAGACTTGGTCCCTAGTAAATATGGAATGGACCCACGGATACGACGAAGCACTACAAGATAGAAATGCAAAATCTTAGCAAAGTGCAATGAATATTGAAATAGAATCGATGAATTCTAAATAAGATCTGGATGCTTGTAGAACCACGGATGGTGTGAAAGCCATTGAAAGTGGTCATACGAAATAAAGAGGATCATATGGTAAGGCGAAAACCTTGGGAGCAAAGCTAGTTGCGTTAAGGTATAATCAGAAAGAAAAGGTTCGATTATGAAGAAACCTGTTCGCAGATAGATATGCCTATTTGGTCCAGACTCTTTTATCTGTTGCTACTCATATGAAATATGAGGGATGACAAATAGATGTCAAGACAGCTTTCCTGATTAGAAGTCTTGAGGAAAATATCTATGTGAAGCAACCAGAGTGATTCATTACAAAGAGCTAAGAGCATTTTGATTGTAAGCTTAAAAGTGTTCATCAATGGACTAAAGCAAGCTTCAAGAACATGAACATTCATTTTGATGAGAAAATCCAGACATATGGATTCATTCAATGCGCGGATGTGTCTTGTGTATTGTAAAGAGTGACGAAAATATGGTGGTATTTCTTGTACTATACGTAGATGATATATTGCTTATTGGAGATAATGAAAGAGTATTGTTGAGCGTATGAGTATGGTTGATAAAGCGGTATGAAATGAAGGAATTAAGAGAAGCAAAATATATCCATTTGATCACGGTAATACGGATCACAAGAAATGATGTTATGCTTATCTCAAGTTTCGTAAAATGATACGATCCTTACTCGTTTAGCATGTGAATTTATCTAAGGAAATGTGTCTTGATACACAAAAGAAGATAAAGGTGATGAAAGCGGTTCCTTATGCTTCGGCGAATAAGGAAGCTTAATCTAAGGAATGCTATGCACGAGACTGGATAACTGTATTGCCAATGGCATGAACAGTGGGTATCAAGGTAACCCGAAATGAGAATATTGAACTGTGGTAACACACAATTTTGAAGTACTTGAAAAGGACTAGAAACTTTATATGGACTTACCGGACAGATTCATTGCTTCTTATGGGTTATATAGATTCGGATTTTTTTTCAAATCAGATAGGGACGACAGTAAATCCACCTCAAAGTTTATGTGTTTAATTTTAGGAAGTTGAGTCATAATGTGGAGGAGTATTATATAGAAATATATTTCAGACTCCGGACTCTATCATGGAAAGATGATAAATTGGAGCCTATGAGGTAGCCAAAATATCTGTATGACTCTAGAAACTTCATGTCGGATTTCAAAGTGATTCTAAGTTTGCCCAAGGTTATCACAATTTATTTTGATGATAATGGTGCAGTTGCAAACTTGAAGGAGTCACGAGCCCATAAGATAATTAAACACATGGAGCGCGAGTACCACATGTTACGAGAAATCGTATGATGAGGGGAAGATTGTTGTTGCCTAGATTGCATCGAATGATAATCTAGTAAATCTATTTACAAGGACCTTAAAGCGAAAGCTTTTAATGGTCGTGTAGTGGGAGTGGAATCAGATGTATGGCAGAAGACATGACATCATAGTCTTTTAGTATAAGTGGGAGATTGTTGGATTGTATACTAAAAGTCTAGCTTTTTGTATGGACAATGTTTAACAATTTATTTGAAATGAGAATCATATGATCAAATGATTGCGTCTTATAATTTATTTATATGCACGATGCAATAGTCCACTTACTTTATACTATAGATAATATGTTGTGTGACAACACGCGGAAGATCATATTATCGGTTTTCTTATAAAGTATAAATAGATACTCACAACCGAGATAGATGGGGACTCTCTATTAGGATGATTGTAGTGTGCTTTGGTATTAGCTTGTCTTGGCTATAGAATCACATTAGTGCACTTTGTGTGTATTGAGCAGGACCACTTGAGATCGTTCGACTTATACTGACTTATAGGAGAACTTGATATCAGTTATTATGGATGTTCGTGCTCTTAATCCCTATACAATAACCTTAACACGTAGGACAGTATGTATTTCTTTGATTCATCAATGGGTGAGATTTACATGTAATTAAAATAACAAACTCGGTGAGTTGGGAAATAGTGTTGTCTCTATGGTGTGCTGTTGATTGTAGAAGGAATCCATGTCCGTCATAGGTTGATGATGTCCCCTTGAGGAGCTCATAAGGATTATCATGTAAACCCTGCAGGTGGATTTATTCCGGTATGGTAATGAGGTTGAATGGTACTACTCTTGGATGAGATATTAATTAATGGAGTTGTCAGTAACTTAATTAATTAATGAGCATTGTATATCTTAAACATGGGGATACTAACGGGCTCATAATAAGAAGGAGCCCATAACGTAATTATGGGATTAGAACGGTAGTGCAGTAATAATATTTTAGTGATATATATTATTATTATTGGACTTAAGTATAAGCTTTGGTCTAAGCTTGAATCTTAAGCCCAATGGAGGCTCAACTCTAATTTCTCCTCCTGGTCCCTACTGTAGCCCATATATAAGTCATCTCAGCTGTCTGGAAATCCTAATCTAGGAAATTAATCACGCCTAACACTATGAGAAGGGTGAGGGAATAGCAAAATGAGAAGATCTTGAAGATCGTCGCCCACAAGACGTCGAGATTGGACTTGGGAATACAGCAGAAGATCAAGAGGTCGTTTGCTGCTGCTGTCCGCTAACTTCTATGATTTTTATAAAATCATACAGACCTCCAAACTGGATGTATGATATACTTACAGAAAGCCACGGAAGAGAAGATCATTTTGGCGTATAGATCACTCAATTCCGACATCAAATGATAGAGTTATGCCCAAAACGGTAAGACTATACAGGCTGGTGGCAAGAATTCATCTTTTTTAACATACCCTGGTAAAAGGTAATACGTTACTTGTTTTCATGCTTCCGCTGTATGTTAGAAATGTATGGAACCCTAACGGGTCACGTTAAACAAACGATCGAATTCCAACATTCTTGACATAATTTTTATTCAGTTATTTATTATTTTCGGTTCTAGTAGTTAATAATTTAATTCTTTTTAAACTTGGGATTTGTCTTATATTTTGAATTGATAGTTTCATATTTTTCGAATTCTGAATTGTAATTGATTGTTAACCTATTTTTTGGGTTATAAAATAACAATTAAAATAATTTTTGCCTCAAGCTTTGCATGTGGAATTTTTTCATAAATGAGTGGTGGTGAGGTTCGAACCCTGGACCTTTCATTTGGCCAAACTCTGATACCATGTTAAATGACCACCTCAACTAAAAGCTTAAGCTTATAGAAAGGTAAATCGTTTAATACTTAATCAAGTCACTATAATTATAAGATTAAGTTCAATTTTGCCTAATTTATGTTGGAACCCTAAAATTTGGCCGAAAATATCGTGCCATGCACATGATTTTCTAATTTGGGAGAATTCGACCAGATTTTCCAAACCTATATAAAAAAGAATTACGTGAAAATGAAAATTACCCAGAACGTAATCCTATTCATCTTCTAATATGAAGAACCCTAACCTAATTTATCTTTCAATTCAATTCAATGAAAATTAGATCTGAGGTTTTCCAATCCGATCGCGACGATGGTGGTGGTGGCGGTGTTGACGGGCAGAGAATGTAGAGGAAGAAAAATTAATATGGCAAAAACATGGGGCCTGTTGTGAAGAGGAAAAAGAAGGGCAGAGGGCAGATCCAGGGACCTCCCGCTGGAAAGCCGTCAAAGAAGCAAAAAATCGACTAAGAATTGGAGCTAGCCAGAATTGATTCTTTAAGTTATAGTTGTGGAACTAAATTGAACTTTTAACTCTATCTATATATATACACACACACAAACACACGCTGTGCAGGGGTTCTAGGAGATCCATTTCAAGAAAAATAAAAGTGCAGCTGACAAAATTAATTAATTAATTATTGTACTAGGTTTGAATTAATTTAATAGCTAGGATGGAAATGAAAAAAAATTGAAGCAAGTAGAAACACCATTAAAACATAATTTACAAGTTTTATTGAGCAATAATACAAGAGGAATTATGTTCTAAATAGACAGACTGAGACAACAACATCACATCACGAGGAATTAATATGTAAAAACGAAACATAAATAGGAGGAGAATTGAAATAAAACATATAGGATAGGGTTCAACTTCTCTTCATCCTCCACATCAACTTTTACACACGTTTACTCGACCTGCAAACATAAACAAAGAAATATTAAATTATCATATTAATTAAGTAAAGAAATCAAAGTATAATTGATGAAAGTTGGATGAAATAGTCGTTACATCTTAATTGGAAAAAATAATTCGCCATTAGGTAAGATCATGCCAAAACCAAACATAGTGAGTGTGTGTGAGAGAGAGAAAGAGTTAATAGTTTTAAGAGAGAATATTAATGGAAGGTGGTGAAAGTTGTGTTCATCTAAGCCTGATCAATAGGTTAAGGGGTTAGCTAGATATAAGGGCTCAAAGTAGCTTGATCACATCAGTTTTTCATACTTAGAGTTTGACAGTTTGTGAGCTTCATTTTGTACTTCTAGTTAGCTGGTTGAGATCAGTCTCTTTTTAGTTGTAAGCATTGAGTGATAATAAAATTTCTTCTCCCCAAAATAGATGTAGGTTATTCATAATCGAATCACTATACATCTTCAAAGAGGTACGTAGGCAACTTAGTACTCTACTAAGTTCAGTCATAATTCAGGCTATTCGTATCAATTTGGTGAGGCAAGCAATAAAATTCAATCATGTTGATCAAGAATGGATTATCTCAATTCGTTCACTTCAACACAAAGGCGTCCGTGAACAAAATGTGAGGGGGCATTTGTAGGCACTTGAATTTTATTGCCTATTAAAGGAAAATATGTGGCAAATTAATGCAATAATTATCAATTAATTATTTATTTATTAAGGGATTTAAATAAATCTATTCCTAAAATAAATGAGTAAATAATTGATAATTAGGCCAGATCTAGTTAAATAAGTCTTGACTTAAAGCCTAAGCAAGTGAAAGCCCAAGCCCGCAGAATCAGGCCAAATCAGCCCTGAACCAATCAGACTGCGAGTTATTTATGGGAGGTCCTCACCCTTCACCTATATAAAGGATCCTCTTCCATTCATTCCAAACACACACTAAAAAGACCTGAAGACATAAATGCTCTGAAGAGATCAAGAACACAAGCAGTGCTCCCTTAAGATCTTCAAGTATCTTCAAGTCAAGAATGGCAAATGATTCGGGATTAAGGTGCGGAGCCCCCCAAATCAAGCGTTCTTCATACACAAGTTCTTCGGTGTTCTTCGTGCTAAGAACATCATACGACCAGGGATTAAGGTGCTCCAGATCGAGTGTTCTTCGGATCAAGCACGTTTAATCCAAATAAAGGCTCGACGCTTTTGGATTAACGTTATAAGATCCTAAATTCAAGTTCGGACAAGCTTCAACTGAAGATCCAACTCAACATACACAGTCAACGCGGTCAACACACCAAGTCAAGTCAAAGTCCAAATTGGTTCGAGAGAAGAATAAGAGGATAGATAGAGATTGTTTCCTAAATTATCAAGTTTAATCCATCTGGATTATTATTGTAATTCTTTTATGTTTCTTTTATTATAAATACATAAAATTTGTTGTTACAAATTTTGGCCAAATTGGTTCGAGAGAAGAATCAGGGGATTAATTGAGATTGTAACTCGTTTACATTATCTTATAAATTAAATCCATCTGAAATTATCTTTGTTCATCTTTTTGTATTTATTTTATCATAAATATAAAATTTGTTTTTATAAATTTTGGCACGTCCGGTGGGACAGTCTCTACCTCTCATCTCTTTCTCAACAAGCTCGAAGATACAAAGTATGACTCCTCTTAGGATCACGATAAAAAGGTCATCTACCTCAAAGCCTTTAGAGCTACAAGCTGTGAAGATGCAAGTTATGACTCCACTAAAGATTACGATACGAAGGACTACTGCATCAAAGCCTCCAGAGTTGCAAACTGAAAAGGTTGAAGTCGTTACAAGAAGTATGTCTGAAGGCTCCTCAAAGACAAATCGTATGGTGGGGATTACTCTCAATAAGCCATTACACAATGACAAAGATGGTGAAGATGACTCTATTTGCTCAACTTCTCGCTTCACGCCAAGCTCACCACATGCCTCAACTGAAGCTGCAGTGATGACGACAAGTACTATGACCATTGAGGATCAACTCGCAAGTATGATGAGAGCCATTGAAGGACTCAACAAGCACATGGAAGCTCAAGACGTAAAGATCTCTGTACTTATGAAGAAAATGAATAATACGGAGACAAGCCATGCAAATAAGAAATAAGTTGAGGATGAACATGAGCAGGAAGACTGGATGAAACATCATTCACCTGAAAAGAAACAAGTTGAGGAAAAGTGGAAGTTTCAGCTGACAGCATGCTTCATATTAACCAACTAAAGAACATCGTCATAGAGACGATAAAAGACAAGTTTGAAGGAAGCTCAAAATCTTCTTCAACATACGCCAAGCCATATACAAAGAAGATTGACAACTTGAGGATGCCAACTGACTATCAACCTCCCAAGTTTCAACAATTCGATGGCAAAGGCATCCCAAGACAACATGTTGCGCACTTCATCGAGACATGCAATGATGCGGGGACCTATAGAGATCACATGGTGAGATAATTCATCTGATCTTTAAAAGAAAATGCCTTCGATTGATATATTGACTTGGAAGCTAACTCCATTGACAGCTGGGGAAAAATGGAAAAAGTATTCCTCAACCGTTTCTATGGCACACAAAGAATTATTAGCATGATAGAGCTAACAAATACTCACCAAATTATTGAAGATTATGTCATCGATTATATCAATAGATAGAGGAGCCTAAGCCTCAATTGCAAAGAAAAGTTATCAGAAACTTCAGCTATAGAAATGTGCATTCAAGGGATACAATGGAATCTTAGCTACATACTCCAAGCAATTTGGCCTAAAACTTTTGAAGAGTTGGCTACAAGAGCTCACGACATGGAGTTGAGTTTGACATTAAATGATATCAAATGACCCTCTATTCAAGACTCTTATGAGTTTGAAGACATATATTTCGATTAGCCAGTGGAGGAAGAACTGCAAATAAAAATTCCAGTATCTATAAAGATTCATAGAATGAAGTGGAAGCAAGAGAAAACAGTGCAACCCAAGATTGTGGGCAATGAACAGTTGATAAATAAAAGTTAAAGCTCCTTGACATGAGCTAAAACTGTCTATATCATGCTCCCTGACACGAGCAAAAACTGTCTACATCACGCTCCTTGACATGAGCTAAAACTATCTACAAGTCATGCTCCTTGATACGAGCTTAAACTATCCAAAAAGCCTCAAATCATGCTCCTTGATACGAGCCTAAACTATCTAACACAAATCAAATTCAAGGCTCCTCGATACGAGCGAAAACTACCCACACTATACTCCTTGATATGAATATAAACTGTCCACACATCATATCATATCTCCTTGAGAAGAGACAAAACTATCTACATGTTTGATACTCCTTGATATGAGTATAAACTATCTACACATCAAATAAAATCTACTTGGGAAGAGAATAAATTCTCTACACATAAAGATCCTCGGCATGAGCGAAAACTGTTCACACAATACTCCTCGACACGAGTAAAAAATATCAACACAAGGCTCCTTGACACGAGTATAAACTGTCTACAAGTTCAAATTCAAGACTCATTGACACGAGTATAAAATGTTAACAAATTCAAGTTCAACGCTCCATAACGCACGAGCCTAAACTGCATGTTACTCCTGACCCGCATGAGTATAAAATATGTATGGCACCCCCATCCAAACCAAATCATGTTTCTTTGAACTACGTTATGACTTGATCCTCTTCAAAGAGGTACGTAGGCAACTTAGTACTATGCAAAGTTCAGTCATAATTTGGGCTATTCGTATCAATTTGGTGAGGCAAGTAATAAAATTCAATCATGTTGATCAAGAACGGATTATCGCAATTTGTTCACTTCAACACAAAGGTGTCCGTGAACAAAATGCGAGGGGACATTTGTAGGTACTTGAATTTTATTGCCTATTAAAGGAAAATATGTGGCAAACTAATGCAATAATTATCAATTAATTATTTATTTATTAAGGGGTTTAAATAAATCCATTCCTAAAATAAATGAGTAAATAATTGATAATTTTGCTAGATCCAGTCAAATAAGTCTGACTTAAAGTCTAAGCAAGTGAAAGTCCAAGCCCACAGAATCAGGTCAAATCAGCCCTGGAGCAATCAGACTGTGAGTTATTTATGGGACGTCCTCACCCTTCACCTATATAAAGGGTCCTCCTCAATTCATTCCAAACACACACTAAAAAAACCTGAAGACATAAACGCTCTGAAGAGATCAAGAATACGAGCAGTGCTCCCTTGAGATCTTCAAGTATCTTCAAGTATCTTCAAGTTAAGAACGACAAACAATTCGGGATTAAGGTGTGGAGCCCTCCAAATCAAGCGTTCTTCATACACTAAGTTCTTCGATGTTCTTCGCGCCAAGAACAGCATACAACCAGGAATTAAGGTGCTAGCCCCCCCAGATCGAGTGTTCTTCGAATCAAGCACGTTTAACCAAAACAAAGGCTTGACGCTTCTGGATTAACGTTATAAGGTCTCAAATCCGAGTTCGGACAAGCTTCAACTGAAGATCCGATTCAACACACACAGTCAACGCAGTCAACGCGGTCAACACACCAAGTCAAGTCAAAGTCCAAATTGGTTCGAGAGAAGAATCAGATGATAGAGATTGTTTCCTAAATTATCAAGTTTAATCCATCTGGATTATTATTGTAATTCTTTTGTGTTTATTTTATTATAAATACATAAAATTTACTGTTACAGTGTGTACACAAGTGTAACAGAACATTAGAGATTGAATTTTTGGTATGGTAAATTTTAGCTTTACAGTGTGTGCTAAAATGTGTAAAAGGATATTAATTGATATGAAAGATGAAATTAGAGAAGAGAAAGGAGTGAATGTAACAGAATACTAGAGATTGAATATTTGGTATGATAAATTTTAACTTTATGGTGTTTGCTAAAATGCATAGAAGGGTATTAATTGATACTCCATGAAAGATGAAATTAGAGAGGAGAGAGAAGGAGAGAATGAGCTATTAATTGAGGGTGCAAATAGTTTTGAAATATGGGTACGGCCTAAAAAATTGGTATACTATTTATTTGATATGAAAGATGAAATTAGAGAAGAGAAAGGAGTGAATGTAACAGAATACTAGAGATTGAATATTTGGTATGATAAATTTTAACTTTATGGTGTTTGCTAAAATGCATAGAAGGGTATTAATTGATACTCCATGAAAGATGAAATTAGAGAGGAGAGAGAAGGAGAGAATGAGCTATTAATTGAGGGTGCAAATAGTTTTGAAATATGGGTAAGGCCTAAAAAATTGGTATACTATTTATTTGATGTTTGAATTATTTTTTTATTAATTAAAGACTTGAATTATATAAAACTATCAATTTTAGAGTTTTTTTTATTGTCGTTGGATGATCTTTAGTTAGCTATGCATTGACGACTATATTTTCTTTTTCTAGTAAAATTTAAGTTTCAATAATTGATCGCAAAATTGTAAAATACTTGACAGTAATTAATAGGAACAAGTCTTGATGGTTTCATTTTAATTTGATGATCGTGTCATTTTTTATTAAAGATATAGGTTATTATTATTATTTATCTATGTATCTTTTAAGAGTGAGTTTGATGGTATTCAAATAACGTGCACTCCACTAATTTTTTTAGGAACTGAATTTACCAACAGAATTTAATCCGTTGATAATTATGAATTAACAATAAAAATGATATTTTTCTTTGTCAACAGATATATTCTCCATTTTATTAACGGAATTCAATCCGTTAGTAATTACAAGCGAATTACCAAAAGATTCATTATATAAATTACCAACGAAATTATTAGCAACAGATTACCAATAGAATTGATTTTTCGTTGCTAAAAATTTAGCAACCACCATTTTACCAACGGATTCCGGAGAAGTTGAATAATTTTACTCATTGACTATATAAAATTTTCTAATATTATCTTTTTATAACTATTCAATGATGCACTTGGATACCAAGTATAGTCATTATGGCTATGTTTGGAGGGAAGGATTTGGGAGGGATTTAAATTCCTATTTCATATTTGGATACAATTTGAAATCAACGAATTTATAAATTAAAAATTTTAAATTAATGGATTTCAAATCATTGATTTGATTTTAAATTTTTTAGTTGTTTTGAATGGATTTTTAAATTTTTACTCAAACTATGTCATTTGAAATCCTTCCCTTATGTAATTGATATATTAATATATAAAATTAATAATTAAATATTATAATATTTTAAAAAAATTAATAATTGAAGATGAGATATATATTGAGCTAAAATGAGCAAGGGAGAATACGGTAATCAAATCACGGTAAAAAATGTCAATGTTCACTGGATCAATTTGGAGCAGCTTGTGTTGCGGCCCATTAACAAATTTCTGCAGCCCAGCCCATTTTTTAGTAATTAATCTTACAGCAGCTGCTTCCAATTAAAAGTGACACAAACTCACTTGGTGATGGGCCCATTAATGAAGAAAGTTTGCATGGATCAATTGCCTAATCTTCATCATCGGCCCATGAAGTAACCTTGCTCACCTCTACATGCAAATTGTGGCCCAGTTGAGTGAAAATCAACTCATGGGCTTCAGAACAGATTCCAGATATTTTTCGGCATCTCATCATCTCCCACCTTCTTTCATTCCATTCTCTTAATCCTTCATTTCTTCTCCCATTTCTCCCATCCAATCCGTCATACTCGCTAATTCTATCCTATTAATTCACCCAACTAACAGCAAGGAGAGAGAAAATTGCTAGAAGAAAGAATTTAAAAATTGAATTACAGAATACCAAAAATACTATTTACGAAAAAATAATTTAAATTAATATGTTGATTAACATGTTACGTTAGCATGAAAGTTCGTTTGAAAAAAAAATTAATTGCAAGACAGAAGCGAGTTAACAAATTTCTGATTTTTTTTAAATCTCAAAGAATATAATTAAATTTTAATTGAAGTAAATATAATACTCCGTCCGTTTCGGGCATAAGTCCCCATTTGTTTTTTTTTACATGGATTAAGGAGTAGGGTTAGTCTCTAGTAAATTGAGTTTACATCATAAATCCTTGTAAACCCTGTGATCCCCCTTAATTTAAACACTCTAGCAATACATAGGGTATATAGGATTTGAAAGGAGGATCGTAGGATTTACACCGTGAACTCAATTTACATAAATGTTTTTGTAAGGAGTATTATTATTTTATGTGTAGTGGGTCATTATATTAGAAGTGAGTGGTGGGTCATATGTGGGTCCCTTTTATTTACTAAAAAGGAAAAATGAGGACCTTTGAATAAGACACTCAATATGTTAAAATGAAGATCTTTCAAAGGGACGGAGGTAGTTTTTTTTTTTTTTGGCAATTGAAAAAATAAATTGAAGTGTATAATAAAATAAATATTTAATACTATTTGCTAAAATGGATGGATTAGCTAAGTTATAGGAAATTAAATGCATTATAACCCATTGATCAATAGATTTATTTTAAGCAATTATAATTTTATTTTTTAATTTTATAGAAAGTATTACTTAAACATTTAGTTTTAACTTTTAATAAAGTGTTACTTAAAGTAAAAGTAACATTTTAATAAATGTTAGTATTATATTGAAAAAAAATAGGAGTATATAAAAAAGTCTTACTATGTAAGACGATAGATTTTGGAGGTAAAAGCAATACTCTTACAAGTGTTACATATTATTTATAATAACACTATTAAATTATTTGATAAAATTTTTTAAAGTGTTACGCAAAGTTATTTATTTATTTTGTAGTGACACTTTCGTCTTTGATCATCTAAAGAAAACACCTAAAATAAAATGAAAACAGCTCATTATATCAACTATATCATTTACTTTATTAATGATAAAAACGACTTATTGTATAAAATTTTAGAGCAGCAACTTAAAAAAAAGAAAAAAAAAAACTTTCTATAGGAATCAAAAGCACACGAAGTAGAAAGACCTTAATATTGAACTGATATAGATATATGACTGCATCTCCTCCTGATGAGACCGTCTACATCAAACTCTCACACATATACATACATAGATAGATATACATGCATTTGACATAACATACAACATACTAACAGCTACTAGAGCTACTACAACATTACAAGGTTTACTCTCCCTTTCCATTGAACTCCACAGGGAACTGATCAGCAGCACTGAAGTTGAATTTCGAACAAGAAAACGATGGTTCTGAAAGTCGTGAAGGGATGAACCCTACTCTAGACCTCGAAAGATCGAACTGTACGAAGTTATTCTCCAACTGATGAGCTCCAATGGTGATTGCTGCTCTTGCTTTCGCTCCTCCGTCGACGAAGCTCAGACAAGCCACATTCTCCCTCACTCTCACCATCGCCTCCTCTCCTGCCACCGTCCAGCTCGTGTTCCTGTTCTGGAACACGAACTCGACGTCGGGAGCACCCGAGTTGTTTCTCGAATCGAAGCAGAGCCCGAAGGGCGGAACTGCTGCAACTCGGGTCGCTCCCTTGAATTGGTTGGCGAAGGACCACGCGAAGGTGGTGTAAACGGTGCGTTCGAGGACGGTGTAGGGGGCGGTGGTGCTGATCATCGTACCTCCGAAGCCTCTGGTGGTGGAGAACAGAGAGGTGTTGAATGGAACAGAGACGTTGTTGATTTTGATTGATCGGATTAGGACGAAGTACTCTCCTTGTGCACCGATTGTCAGAGGAGTGTAGGCCATGGCTCTCGGCTGCAGCATCGGCGGAACGTGTCCGAATACGATTCCGCCGCCGCTGGCGGCGGAGGAGGACAAACAGAGGGAGAATTGTGGGCGGAATCCGAAGTGGGAAGCGAGCTGCAAAGGCAGGGAAACAGGGGTGTGACCCAGTGCGGCAATTCCTCGAACACCTGGTGGGTATGAACCTTGGAGCAGAGACGGCGGTGCGCAGGCGAAGACGAACTCCGGATCCGTCGCCCAGCGAGTTCCGCCGCCGGAGACGAATCCACGATCGAGAAATGGGATCGAGACGACATCGACGGCGAGCTCAGCGATGGAGTTCTTGGAGGTGAAGGGATTGGTGGCGATTACAGCGCAGGAGTTGTTGTGGCAGCCGGGGACGGCCATGGGGGAGGCGGTGCATTTATGGCAGTAGTGGACGCCGGCGGTGGAGCAGAGGGTGGAGTGGCAGAAGGGGGCGCGGTAGGTGGCGGAGGAGTAGTTGCGGTCGCAGGTGAGCCAGAGGAACCTGGCGTTGAGGTCGAGGAGGAGGGGGAGGGTGACACGTGGAGTGCTCTTGCGGAGGTGGGTGAGGTGGAGGGCGGTGGCGGTGTCCTTTTGTAGAGAGAGAAAGAGGGTGTTTGGTTTGAAGGGAGTTCGGAGAAGATGAGGCTGTGAGAGTGTGAACACGAGGAAGAAGAAGAAGAGGGTGAGACTCAGAGAAGAAGCCATGATGAAATTACACCTTCTGGATATGATATGGGAGCGTTAACACTGCACTTCATTTATAAGAAGAAACCTTATGAGAAAATACATAAAAAAAAATAAAATGACAAAATATATACTACAGACAGAGAATTAAATTTTACATGTTTTGCTGGTTCGGATCTCCTGTTACATTTTGATGTTATATCTCTTGATAGAAACTGTTGGATGATTGACATGTAGGATAAATTAATCTATGCCCTAACAATCAACCCTAAGGGGAAATGTTGAGATTTTCCTCTCCGCACAAGTGTCACTTATCTAACGCGTGATATAACACCAAAATGTAACAGGACATCCAAGATCTCTTTTTCCATCCAATAAACTTTAACACTCAAAAAAAAATTGATATTAGGTGCATCCGGTGCAAGGAGGTATAACTTTTTTTTTTCTATATACATATTATTTTATTTTGTATATGTGTTTCTTAATAATTGTATATTTTTTTCACACTAAGTTTTTCATTAAAAAAACTAGTATGTGTATAACTTTTTCTTCAATAGTGTATACTCCCTCCTTCCCTTTTAAAGAAGGTATTTTTTCCATTTTGTTCGTCTCACCCAAAGAGTCTCCTTTCATTTATTTCTTACACACATGGAACTCACACACCCACTAATACAATTAAAATATGGGACCCACATTCCCACTAATACAATTACCCACTACACATTAAATAATAATACTCCTTAATCCACATACCAAAAAGCAAAAGACCCTCTTAACAAGGGACGGAGGGAGTACATGTTTTTTTAATAATTGTATATTTTTTTACACTCAAATTTTCATTAAAAAAACTAACAATTAAATTGTATACATTTTTGTTCATAATTGTATATATTTTTATTTATATTTGTATAAAATTTTGAAAGTGGGTGCATCCTATCTTAGAGAGCACCCAGATGCACAATATAATTAGCAAAAAAAATTGTCAATCCTCAATGTTAAAAGTATATTTTAATTATAAATTTATCACTCACATCTAAAATACATAAAAAATTTTATAATTTATCTATTACATAAAAATGCTACAATATAATTCTTCAAAAGTTAATAAAATTATTAAAAAATAACTTTCTTCTTAATTCTGAATATACACTAATGGTGCAAAGTAATATGTAATGAAGGGAATACAAGAGAAATGTTAAAAATAAAATAAAAAAAGCACGTGCCATTTATAAAAAGCATATAACAAGAAAGGTAACATTATATTACTCCCTCCGTCCATTCACGTATCATTTATTTTTTATGTGGATTAAAGAGTATTACTATATTTATATAAAGTGATTAGTTATATTAGTAGTGAGTGGTTGATATGTGTGTGACTCTTTTACTAAAAAAGAAAATGGATCCCTTAGTTTTTATTTATGTGGATTAAGGAGTATTATTATATTTATATAAAGTGATTAGTTGTATTAGTAATGAGTGATTGGTATGTGTGAGACTCTTTTACAAAAAAAAAAATGGATACCTTAAGGGTGGACAACTAAAATGACAAAATAGATACCTTAGCAGGGGACAGATGGAGTATTATAATAAAACATCCCACTCGCCTTCAAAATAAAAAATATTATATAACATATTTAAAATAAAATAATATTATATATATATATATATATATATATATATATATATATATATATATATATATACTCCCTCCTGTTGGGATAAACACACGAATAAACTATTTATCTACGCAGCGGAATGATCAATTATCCATCTCTTGTGTGAATTTAGCAGGAAACAATCATAATAATATGATGCACGATAAAGCAAGCAATCAGCAATGCACAACACAAACAATTTAATGTGGAAAACTTCCTCAATGTGAGAAGGTAAAAAACCACGGGACCGAAGCCCACCAAAAACTTCACTATGAGATAAAAATCCAAGAGTTACAATCTGCCACCACAGACACTCTATCACAAATGTATCAAGACACTCAATACTTGATAACAAACAACGAGATTATAAAGACCTCACCAAACTACACCAACTGATGTTCGGAGTTCGCAATTGTAGGAAACTCAGAATCCGATCTCAACCATCCAGAATCAACCTCTGTGAGTCCTGAACGTGCTGTCCAAATTACAGCTCGATCCAACGGTTAATTTGTGAGACACGGCTCTTTTCTCTCGACTGCGCATAATAGAATCACCCAAAAACCTGCTTCTATTTTCGGTCTATTCCCGTCAACAAAAAGCTCCAAATACGATCTTCACCGTTCGGAATGTACTTCCACTAGTTCCAAACGTGATAACCAAAATTAAGTTCGATCCGACAGTTGAAACTCCGGTTATTGCTCTGCAATATCACTGCACTTGATTCTCTCTAAAAATGTGAATTTTGTTTTTGCCCTCTTTTTTTCTTCTCACTTCCCTCAATGACTTACTGGATAAGATAACACCAAGTATCGGGCCTACCTGGGCTTTACTAACCTTGTTGGCTATTGGGCTCTTCACATATTTAGAAACTCAATCCAACACCTCCGTCCCGTGAAGTATTTCACGTATTGGTGTGCGCGGAGTTTAAGAAAATTTTATTTTTAATGTATAAATTAAGAGAGAGAATATATATTTTAGTTAATTTAATGAAAAATGTGTGTAAAGTTGTTGGAAGATGTGAAAATGTGAGTATTATATTTGGATGTATGTAAAAAATGAATTTATAATAATTTATTTTTTACCAATTTTAATAAAAGTGAAGTGTGAAATACTTTGAGTGAAGGATAAAAAGGGAAAGTGTGAAATAATTTGTGGCGGGAGGGAGTGTATTAAAAATAGTATATATACAAAATGTGATACCCATCTCATCATCCCACCGATAACTTCATATATGCTTAGTTTTTGCCCTTAATTTTAGAAACTTGTGAAAATCGTAATTGAGTACGTCTTAATAATATGTTTGCAAGCCAAATTTAGAAATGTAAAACGTTAGAAAAAGGATGATGATGAGACTTAAATAGATATTAAAACAAAAAATAGAATATTGTTGTCATATTTAGTGACATTTGGCGCGTACATTATTGATCGTGGCATGTGATTAAAAACTAGGCAACACGTACATTTTAAATTTTGCAAATATATAATTTGAGAAATAAATTTGTGCAAGACAATTTCTTTAATACAAACACTTGTATAAATCGATCGATTTTACATATGTTAGTATGTAAACCATGTTACTCTTCGGTACATAAAAAATTACTCTTTAAACACATATATTGTTACTCTTTTAAATTAAAAAATTCTTTTTCAAATTATTGTAAACCCTAATTTAACGATTACTTTTAATACATGAAAATTCACTCTTTAATGACATTAATTATAATTCTTCTATATAAAAATTATTATTATTCAAAGAGTAATTTTTTATATACAAAAAAGTAATTTTTAAAAATAAGATTTATATATAAACTGGGTTTACATGAGATTCACTCTCTACATTCTATATATGAGATGGTTTATAAGTCTCATAATTAAAATATATTTATTATATATGTAAAATATATTTATTGGTAGTTAAAATATATTAATAATAAATTATATTACTATTATATTATATTTATATTTTAATGATCATTGATTATATTTTAAAATTTTAGATTTTAACAAGTTGTAAACAAACTTTATTTATATAACAATCATATTTTAATATCTCATCCTCGTGCAATCAACTTTCTCATGACAAGAGACTTTAGAAATTATTAACATTTGATAAATTTTATTGCTTAACTAATTATTTTATTTTTATTTGGCTTAACTTGAAATGATATAATCTAAGCCTTAAATGGATTACGAAACGAAACAATTTACATTGGATAGAATTCTATTTAAATATGTAGGCACCTGAATTTTATTGCCTATTAAATAAAATATATGGCAAATTAATGCAGTAATTATCAACTAATTATTTATTTATTAAGGAATTTAAATAAATTAATTCCTAAAATAAATGAGTAAATAATTGATAATTGAGCCTTATCCAATCCAGCAGGCTTAATTAAAGGAGATAAGCCCAACATATCTTTTAAAGGAGAAAATATCTCTTAAGTAGTTATTTTCTCTACATATAAATAAGGGTCTTCAGTCCTCATTCCAGACACACCAAAAACATCTGAAGACGCGCTTCTGAAGAGATCAAGAATTCGAGCAGTGCTCCCTTGAGATCTTCAAGCATCTTCAAGTCAAGACTTGAGATCTTCAAGCATCTTCAAGTCAAGAACGGTCTGCGATCAGAGATCAAGGTTCTAAGCCCCTCCGATCCGGCGTTCTTCCATCCAACCGCCTCCGATCAGAGATCAAGGTTCTAAGCCCCTCCGATCCGGCGTTCTTCCATCCAACCGCCTCCGATCAGAGATCAAGATTTTAAGCCCCTTCGATCCGGCGTTCTTTATATCAAATTCATCCAGTAGTCTCCGTGAAGTCAACGTTCTACCAAATTGAACAGCATTCTTCACAACAAATCTTCAAGTCAACGTTTTATCCGAACAAAGGCTCGACGCCTCCGGATAAATATTTTAAAGCTTCAAGTCAACCCCGAGCACGAACAAGCTTCATCCGAAGATCCAGCTCAGAAAGTTGATAAAGTCAAAGAAGTCAACTCAAGAGAGGAATCAGAGGATAGCTAGAAACTGTTTACTTAAATTCTCAAGTTTAATCCATCTCGGATTATCATTGTAATATCTTTTGTGTTTATTATTTTAATAAATACAAATTTGTTGTTACAAATTTTGGCACGCCCGGTGGGACAGTTTCGACCTCTCATCTCTTCTCTTTAAAAGTTTGAAAGTACAAAGTATGACTCCTCTCAGAATTGCAATAAGAAGGTCTCCTGTCTTAAAGCCTTCAGAGCTGCAGACTGTGAAGATTCAAAGGACAACTCCAATCAAGATTGCAATAAGAAGATCTACTGCCTCAAAGCTTTCAGAGTTGCAGGCTAAAGATGTCGAAGTCGTTACAAGAAGTATATCTGAAGGCTCCTTTATGACAAACCTTGTGGAGGAGATCTTTCTCGATAAGCCAATGCACAATGACAAAGATAGTGAAGGTGACTCTAACATCCAAACTCTTCAATCCATAGAAAATTCAGCGTATGACTCATTCATAGCCTGCGCCATGGCAACAAATGCTTCATCTGTCGAAGAACAACTGGCAAGCTTGACTCAATCTGTTGCTGCACTCACCAAACAGAGCCAAGAACAAGGTCTGTTGATATCCAAACTGATGAAAAAGATGGAGATAGCACAGACAAGTCATGTAAATGAGAAACGAGTTGAGGATGAAGACGAGGAGGAGGACTCCGCGAATCACCATCCATATGAAATAAATCCAGTTGAGGAAGTGATACAAATTTCAGCTGACGGAATGCTCTCTATGAATCAACTGAAGAATATCGTACTAGAGACGATAAAAGACAAGTTTAAAGGGAGCTCCAAATCTTCTGTTGCTTACAATAAGCCATATACGAAGAGAATTGACAACTTGAAGATGCCAGTTGACTACCAGCCTCCTAAATTTCAACAATTCGATGGTAAAGGTAACCCAAGACAACACATAGCGCACTTTGTCGAGACATGCAATGATGCTGGAACCTTTGATGATCACATGCTCAAACAATTTGTCCGCTCGCTGAAAGGAAATGCTTTTGATTGGTATATCGACTTGGAAGTTAACTCCATTGACAACTGGGGGTAAATGGAAAACGAGTTTCTCAATCGCTTCTACAGCACTCGAAGGACTGTTAGTATGATCGAATTGACTAACACTTGCCAGTGGAAAGAAGAGTCAGTAATCGATTATATTAATCGATGGAGAAATCTAAGCTTGAATTGCAAAGATCAATTGTCTGAAGTCTCTGCCATCAATATTTGCATTCAAGGGATGCAATGGAGTCTGCGATACATCCTTCAAGGGATTCAACCAAAGACTTTTGAAGAACTAGCTTCAAGAGCTCATGATATGGAGTTAAGTATGACATCAAGTCATTTCGAATTGCCAAGCAACAACTCTTATGAATTTGAAGACATTTCACTTGATGAACCTCTCGAGGAGGAATCACATTCAAAGAAGCCGGTGTCAATAAAGATTCAAAGAAATGAAGTTAAAGTAAGAGAAAGTAATGCACCCGATGATTGGGGGCAATGAACTATTAACAAAGTCAATGCTCCTCGACACGAGTATAAACTGTCCACATGTTATACTCCTTGATACGAGTTAAAACTATCTAAAATTTCTCAAGCAATGCTCCTCGACACGAGCATAAACTGTCCACATGTTATACTCCTTGATACGAGTTAAAACTATCTAAAATTTCTCAAGCAATGCTCCTCGACACGAGCATAAACTGTCCACATGTTATACTCCTTGATACGAGTTAAAACTATCTAAAATTTCTCAAGCAATGCTTCCCGACACGAGCAAAAACTGTCCACATTATGCTCCTTGATATGAGTTAAAACTATCTAACTTAAATCAAATCTCCTTGAGAAGAGACGAAACTCTCTGCATGTTATGCTCTTTTGATACGAGCCTAAACTATCAAACTCAAATCAAATCTCCTTGAGAAGAGACGAAACTCTCTATATTTTACGCTCCTTGATACGAGTCTAAACTATCAAACTCAAATCAAATCTCCTTGAGAAGAGACGAAACTCTCTATATGTTATGCTCCTTGATACGAGCTTAAACTATCCCACTTAAATCAAATTTTCTTGAGAAGAGATGGAACTCTCTACATGTTACACTCCTTGATACGAGATTAAACTTTCCAACTCAAGTTCAAGACTCCTTGAGAAGAGTATAAACTGTCTACAAATCAAATTGAAGACTCATTGACACAAGTATAAATTGTCAGCAAATTCAAGTTCAAAGCTCTTTAACGCACGAGCATAAACTGCATGTTACTCCTGGCCCGCACAAGTATAAACTGTGTACGACACCCCCTATTCAAACCAAATCATGTCGTTTTGAACTACGTTATGACTTGATTCTCTGTGAAGAGGTACGTAGCCGCTTAGCACTTCACTAAGTTCAGTCATAATTCAGGCTATTCGTATCAAGTTGCTGAGGCAAGCAATAAAATTCAGTCATGTTGATCAATAATGGAGTGTCGCAATTTGTTCACTTCAACACAAAGGCGTTCGTGAACAAAATGCGAGGGGGCATTTGTAGGCACCTGAATTTTATTGCCTATTAAATAAAATATATGGCAAATTAATGCAGTAATTATCAATTAATTATTTATTTATTAAGGAATTTAAATAAATTAATTCCTAAAATAAATGAGTAAATAATTGATAATTGAGCCTTATCCAATCCAGCAGGCTTAATTAAAGGAGATAAGCCCAACATATCTTTTAAAGGAGAAAATATCTCTTAATAGTTATTTTCTCTACATATAAATAAGGGTCTTCAGTCCTCATTCCAGACACACCAAAAACATCTGAAGACGCGCTTCTGAAGAGATCAAGAATACGAGCAGTGCTCCCTTGAGATCTTCAAGCATCTTCAAGTCAAGACTTGAGATCTTCAAGCATCTTCAAGTCAAGAACGGTCTGCGATCAGAGATCAAGGTTCTAAGCCTCTCCGATCCGGCGTTCTTCCATCCAACCGCCTCCGATCAGAGATCAAGGTTCTAAGCCCCTCCGATCCGGCGTTCTTCCATCCAACCGCCTCCGATCAGAGATCAAGGTTCTAAGCCCCTCCGATCCGGCGTTTTTCCATCCAACCGCCTCCGATCAGAGATCAAGATTCTAAGCCCCTTCGATCCGGCGTTCTTCATATCAAATTCATCCAGCAGTCTCCGTGAAGTCAACGTTCTACCAAATTGAACAGCATTCTTCACAACAAATCTTCAAGTCAACGTTTTATCCGAACAAAGGCTCGACGCCTCCGGATAAATATTTTAAAGCTTCAAGTCAACCCCGAGCACGGACAAGCTTCATCCGAAGATCCGGCTCAGAAAGTTGATAAAGTCAAAGAAGTCAACTCAAGAGAGGAATCAGAGGATAGCTAGAAACTGTTTACTTAAATTCTCAAGTTTAATCCATCTCGGATTATCACTGTAATATCTTTTGTGTTTATTATTTTAATAAATACAAATTTTGTTGTTACACCATCTATAATTAATATACTATTTGAGATATCATGAGTGACTATTTAATTTATTGAATCAATAATCATGTGCGTCAGCACTAATTTACGTTAAATAATACTCAAAATTTAATATGAAATCGATAACGACGTCTAAATTTTAAATCAAAAATTATTTTAAAATTATTTAACATTTTAAATGAATACTCCCTCCGTCTCATTTCAATCTTCACATATTTTCAATTTGGGCATCTCATTTCAATCTTTACATTATTTCTTTATGACCCCACGCTTCACACTAATATACCTACCCACTTTACATTAAAATATTATTTCTCTCACCTCAATACACATTAAAATACTACATTCCTTAATCTACGTGTAAAAATCAAACGTAAAGTTTGAAACGAGACGGAGGGAGTATATAATATATCCATATATAAGACATTATTTGATGTAAATTACTGAAAAAAATTTGTGCACATCAGTTATATGAATTTATCAATTATCTACTTAATTGGATTCGGTCTTAGCAAAAAAAATTTGTGTGCATCCGGGTGCACGGGCACATTCCGTGCACCTTTAGATTTTTGTGTTAAATTGTATATCCTTTAGTATAAAGATGTGTACCTTTTATTTTTTGAAGAAAAATAAAAAATATATTAATAAAAAGTGTATACCCTTTAGAACAAAATGATGTACCCTTACTAATTACAGTATATATCCTTTAGAACAAAACAATGTACCCTTACCCATAATACTAAATTCTAAAGGCGCACAGTGTGCCCCAGGTGGACGCAAGCCTCACTCATTTAGATTCAACCAAATTTGAATGGGGATAAAAACCATTGTAATCCCATAACTTTTATTGTCTTTTTCAGTCACAAGAAAGATAAATTTTTTAAATTAGCTATCGGTGAAGAAATAGGGCCAAACATGTCATATTTTTGCCGGGATGCTAAAACCACTAGAAAACGACACGTGATTGTCACGTGACAATGGAAATGGTATAATTTCCGACCATTTCAGCCTTTTTGGGCAAAATTGGGACAATTTTGGCCCTATTTTCTAACCAATGGTACTAGATTGAAATTAATATCTTTTATGGGATGAAAATTTTGTCAATTTTGTTCACATTTTGTCCCAAAAAAATATAAAAATTTCAATTTAATACCACCGGTTAAGAAATAGAGCCAAAATTATCCTATTTTGACCGGAAAGTGCTGATATCGCTGAAAGATGTACCATTCTCTTGGTCACGTGACAATCACATGCCGCTTTTCGGTGATTTTAGCATTTACGGCGAAAATATGACATGTTTGACCCTATTTCTTCACTGTGCACAAGTTATTGTTAAAGTAATACTCACATTAATGAAAAGTGATAGTGGTATAATTCATAAACAATTAATAGTATAAATAAAGAATGATTATATATTTTATAAAAAGTTATTCCCATTTAAGAAAATGTAAAAACAATGTCATGCAAGTGTTTCATTCGTTTAAATACGTAAATCTTTATTAAGCTTATCGGTCATAACCGGATCCCCTGTTTCACCAAGAAATTTCATCTACTCAAAAAAAATCATGAGAAAAGTTACGAGAATAAAATAGTTTTTATCTCATTTAAATTGGATATAAAGTGTCAGTAATATATAAATATTTAATAAAGTATATAAAATCTATTATATTATATATATGTAAAATTTTTGCAAAGTAATTATTACTCTGCGCAAAGCTAATTAGGATTATGCTTTTATTGTGATAATAATTATTTTTTTAATCGGTCGTTGATATCTTATGAGTAAAATGCTAATATTAGTGCGAGTAATGTATTACTATATAAAGGTATTTGTAGTATGATCATAAAATATTATTCCCCTTTGTCGTTTGGAAAGTATACTATATTTTCCTTTTCTTTTCGTCCTATTTTCACACACACACTCTATTTTTATTAAAAGTAATAAAAAATACATTATTATAATATTTATTTTTTACACACTTTCTAACATAATACCAATTTTTTCACACATCTCAATAATTTCACACACATTTTTATTAAATTAATTTAAATATTTTTTTTTCATTCTTTTATACATAAAAAATATTTTTTTCTTAAATTCCGCACACAAAAATAAGTGAAATACATCTTGAAATGAAGGATATAGTCTTATAGATAAGGATAAATGTGTTAGATACTAGCATTAAGATTTTTAGGTTGAATCAAGAACCAATTACACTTATGATAGATCCGTACAAGCAATACTCGTTAGTTTATGTTATTTCAACTGATTATTTTATAAAGAAAAAGTGAAGAGTTCTTTGGAGAAGAAGTAATATTTATGAAATTAAAAATAATACTTAATAAATAAAAGTGACACGTACTTAAAATATGAAAAATCCATTAATATAGCTTTTTCGATATAAATGTGAATGAAATTGTAGCAAATCTCACTACACATAAAAAGCTATAAAGCAACACGGGAAGAACTCAGAAATAGCTCTTAGTAAATAGGCTTAGGGTCTATAGGAGGGCCCAGGGAATGCATGGGCCAACCTTTAAAGAAGCCCACTAGATTGGGATCTCAAGGCCCAATTGGTAACAAGATTTTTGAATAATCAAATGAAGAGCTAAAAATTTGACCTCTTAACCTCAAGTCAAATACTTTGTCCAAATTGAATTAATAATACTGCATGAGCTTAAAAATTTATTAAAAATAAAACCCTTCCTTCTAAGCCCGTTAAATGTAAGGGCATGTTGGATCACAACCTAAAAACAATCCCAAACGTATTGATGTGTAAGACGTCCTACAACTGTATAGTAACTCAGAGTACTTGGTCCTTAGAATTCACATGCTAAAAGTAATTCTAATTTTTAATTATTTAAATTAATTAATAATAAAAATTGAATTAAAGTTTAATCTAACAATTGAAATCGTTCAAATGAATCAGTATCATAGGTGTACTACAGTCAAACTCTAAATTTAATGTAATTACATTAAAAACGAGAATTTGGAATCCACCGGTAATATCTTGTTTGGCTCCTCAAATTTTAAAAGAAATATTTTGAAAAGAGCGAGTAGCAATAATTCAGTGGAAAATTATTCATCTAACACAGCATGCACACATATCCATACACCAATAAACACCATGAACTCCATTCATAATTAATTGTAATGAGTAATTATTTCTTTTGATAAAAAATCAAGGTCCATTAATATAGCAAGACTGATCACTACAAAATTTAAATTTATTTGTATTTCGAAGTAATTTTTTTTTTAAAAGTCAACTGTATCTGTTCATTAGTGATCTGAATAATTTAAGAGTCATTAATTAATTCTAGAATTTACAACTCCATTAAAAAAGTGTGATGTTTCCAAATATATAAGGAATGAATTTGGAAAAAAAAATCAAAATTAAGAATTACAAATAAAAAAAAGACTACAATTGAAATAAAAATACTTAAATAACAAATTTTTTTCCAAATATATAAAAAGAGTTAGTCTATGTAAATTTACAATTATACTTAAATATTATAATGCTTTCAAAATAAACATTAAATCCAGAAAATAATAAAATAAAATATAAATAATCAGTCATCACTGAGCACATAATGCAATAATTACAAGAAGTACTTTGTCTTTTCTAATAGTCCGTGAATTAAGAAAAGTTGTTTCTAGAGTGTATAGTATAAGAAAAAATCTGGATATTTTAAAGATAAAAAGTGAATAAAGCTATTGAATAAAATCTAAAAAGTAAATTGTATTATATATATATATATATATATATATATATATATATATATATATATATATATATATATATATATATATATCGGGAGGGGAACAAATCCAGACTAGGTTTATTAATCATTTGTTATCATTTTTATTATTTTTGCTTCTTTTAATTTGGATAGTCTCGGGTGAGATCGTTTTACAGTGAGATTATTTTATATTTTCATTATTAATTATTACTTTTTTAAAAAATTATTATCACTTTTTATTTATACAATAATTTATTCATGAAATAACTTACAATTACGAATATTCGTTTACTCGCGGATTACATGTGTACCCCGTGGTGAGCATACTCGAATTCTATCGAAACTCAATTTTAAAATAATAGAATATAGAGCAAGAATAAAGAGAGTAGGATATCGGGTAACATATGAATTTGTCATAGTCTTATCCTGTCCAATTCCTGATAAGTTGTAATTTTACACAATTATTTTAGATGAAATTCACTTCTTTACGCGTGAGTTGTGAATTATTTAATGCTAATTACGAATTATTTCTATTTTATACACTTGAACTTTAATTATTTTATTTCTTATTGAAACAGGTCAAAATTGAGAGAAATTGTAAAGTCACCACAATTTATTTTGTGTGACTGTTACGATAGATTTAATTGTTGGAAATAAAGATTTGACCAAATCAATTAAGAAGGGATTTGATTTGAAGAGCATAAGAAACTTACCAAAAATATTGGAGATGCAATGAATCTGAACACCCTTCAAGAATGAATGTCAAAAGAATTAAATTGGAACATATAGGGAGATCAGATCTCACGCTACATATACATCACACACACGGTTCATCATCACACACATTCGGGCTGCACGTTCGAAGGCAGATTGGGAGAAGGGCTCCACCACGAAGAATATCGGTTTATCATTTTTATTTTTAGATTTAATTTCAATTATGTAATATGTTTTTCTAGTCCAAGAATTGTGAAACTCCCTTAGATTAATTTCATGTTTGATTAGGAATAAAATTATCAACTTGTTTATGAATTTATTTTGTGATTGGCTTTGATATGAATTATGATATTTCAATTGCTTGTTAAATTAACCGTCTCAATTTGTGATTGAAATACTCCCTCCGTCCCTAGGTAAGAGTCCCATTTTACCATTTTGGTTGTCCCACCCAAAGGATCCCATTTTCTTTTTTGGACATATGGAACCCACCCACACCCACTAATACAATTAAAACATGAGTCCCACACACCCACTAATACAACTACCCACTACACATTAAATAATAATACTCCTTAATCCACGTGCCCAAAAGCAAATGAGACTTTTAGCAAGGGACGGAGGGAGTACTTATTAGCTATTTTACTACTTGTGATCCGTAATTATTACATGTTTGTGAATTGAGTAGCAAAGTGAGGGAGTACCTCTTGAAATCACGAAATCTAGATTTTATGATTCTCAGTTGGTTTTCATAGCCTAGTAGTCTTAATATCTAAATCATAATGCGCTCTTAGGTTCGAACCTCTTTAGGTCGCTTGAGGATAGTTTAATTTAGAGGTCGTACCCTAGGTTATTAATCTTAAGGATATTTCGGGTTAATTTGGTCGTACCATTAGCCTAGGGACTTGAGTTTATAAACTTATTGGGATTTTAAGATACGAGAGGGGATCAAATCCTTGGACTATGATTCAATTTTATTTGTTCTTTCAATTTTATTATTCTTGTTATTTTAATTATTTTATTTTATGTCTATTAGTTGTTAGATCAATTCAAAACCCCCCTCTTGTTACTTTTATGAAAACATGTTAAATTTAATTAAAATTCAATTATTTCCTTGGTTCGACCCTTATTTACCCTATTACATTCATAGTAGGTTTATTTGGAAAAATTACAAATCTTATTTTTGGGTGCCGATGACAGCACACCAATCCCTATACATTCGTAGCCAACAATATGGTTTGGAGAAGTACTAAACGGCAGAAAATTAATAAAAGAAGACTTTCTAAATAGATTTAATTAATTTCCCTTTATTACGTATTATTGACGTACCTGAAGAGCATTTCACTCAATTTATTACAATCAGTTAGGTCTTTTTATATTCTTGTAATAAACAACTACCTAGCTAGTAATTAAGATCAATTCATATCTCAAATATCCTACATTATTAACTAGGACTACAATATATCACAAGTATCTACATGAGAGCAGTCATGTTTTTATAACCGAACCGGAGACTGAATTAGTGTCCCCACCGGTTCGAGGTTAAACCGATTAGACTGGTCAGACCAGCGGTTCAACCCTAAATATTAAATTTACTTATTTTTAATTATATTTTAGAATAACTACTTAAAAAATATAATAAAATAAAATAAAATATTCATAAGCCCCAAGAAGTAAAATAAAATATTAAGGATCCCAGTTCATAAAGCCCATTTATCTCTGACTTCTAGAATTGAGGGTTTTTCTGTGTTCTTCTTAGATCTATTAGATCTATCTAATTTTTGATTGATTGGAGGAGTCTAGTGCCTTTAGAAACTCCAGAAACTCCAATAATTTGTTATGATTAAAGCTATCTCTATCATTTCTCCCGCTATAATCATATTCATCATAGCTCTGTATATTCGATGATGAACTGCAGGTAATATTTTTTAAGAGTTTCAATCAATTTAATGAATTAGCAAAATAGAAATAGAGTTGTTAGTTGGAGACGATGCAGTAACCAGCATGTTTCCAGTTTTTTAGTTTTTATCGGTTCAAATCGGTTCTTCGCGGTTCAATTACAAAAATGGTTCATTAGTTGTTCTGGACCGATCTCGGATCCGGTTTCTAATTTAACCGGTTGAACCGACTGTCCAGTTATGAAATCACTACATGAGAGTTTAATATCAAAATCGTCTCATATAAATTTACTTTGTTGAAAATAACTATAGTTTCAAGATTTTTTTTTTCAAAATAGTCCCAAAACTTTTAAATTCTCACCAAAATGGTTTTTTACTTAAAAATATTCAAATTTTCTAATTCTATGGGATAGGATTGAATCAGTAGTTTTACAAAGTTATTGGGTAAAAAATATTATTTTGGGACGAAATTGGAGCAAAACTGAAATGTTTGATACAAAAATAAATGTCTCGACTATTTTGAGATATCGAATAAAATAAAAAGATATGGAATGTTTATGTTTTAAACTCTATATATATAGATCAAGATTATTAATACTTTGCTCTAGATAATTTATAATTCTGTTTTCTTAAAGGCTGTATAAAACATAATTTAATTCAAAATATATATTATAGGGTGTGTATTTTATAAGTTAGGTGTAATTTAGATTTTTTTTAATTACATTTTAATTATGTAACAATAGGGTTTGTATTCCACACAATGGGATGGGCATTTAAATAAGACTTAAAATAATCTAGGTTGTTAGGTTTTGTTTTCCTACATATGATCAATCACTATCTATTGGAAAAGGCAATGAAAAATTAAATAACTTGAAAATTTTATTTTAATTTCATGTGCTATTCTCAGCAGATTTTTCATACAGCTATGGATGAGATTAATTCCATAAATAAATTACAACAGAATATATAAACCCTATTTTTCATACAGCTATGGAACTCATATCAAAACTATATAACGTACACTACAACTGATAATCCAAATTGCAGGCACAAAAAAATTATACATATGCACCAAGAATTCACATGAATTACCACTTAAGTTAATCAATTTTTTATTTATAATAAATATATTTGTATGATGTTGGCTATTTGCTCATCCAGTGTAAGGTATGCTTGTTTTATTTTTCCATTTTGCTTTCTAAAATAAATGAAATTTAGAGTCCGACTGCTGTGCACCTAGTGCACCGGTGCACATGAACAATCTTAATTGTTAAATTATATTTTAATTCGATCTCTACTATTAAATAAAATAAAATAATTAATTTTTTTAAAAAAAAAACTACCCACTCTTCGTATTTGTAACCCACTAACCGCAGGTGCACCAGTGCACCGGGTGCACATCATAATCACCCAGAAATTTAATATCTTGCTTATTATTTTAGGCTGTAATCAAGAAAATTAAACAGCTTCCAAACTGTTTTGTTTAGACTAGTTTTTTAGTCTTATAAATATTTCAAATATAGTTAGAGCATGTATCATTTTTATTTATGGTGCAATATTTTTATTTTACCCTTGTGGTATAAATTTTTTTAGAGTTTAAAATCAAAATCGTCCCATATAAATTTATTTTATTCAAAATAGTTTCATAACTTTTAAATTCTCATCAAAATGGTCATTTACTCATTTTTATTTAAAGATTTCCAATTTTTCTAATTTCATGGGATGAGACTGAATCAGTGATTTTACTAAGTTATAGGACGAAATTGGTAAAAAAAATATTATTTTAGGATGAAATCGGAGTAAAATGGAAAAGTTTGGGACGAAATTGGATATCATAACTATTTTGGGACATTTTTTTAATAAAGTAAACATATTTGGGAAGATTTATGCTTTAAACTCTTCTTTTTATATAATGTTTATTGTCTCATTCTTATTTGAATGAGTCAGAACTGAATTCTCGAATCTATTTACGAGTTCTTCGTACATTCAGGATATCAACTCTTTGCATGAATAGAGATTCAGCAATGGAACCCACATTTTCTACGACCAAATACCACACCATTGGAGTAGTTCCTACTAGGAAGAACTCAAAGTGATTATACAAGCTCTCGAATCTAGACCAGCTATTTACTATCCCTGTGGAGTTTTTATAAGCATTCAAGCCAAACAACTCCTATAGTGGCGTCGATGTTACTCGAATATTGAAGCAGTCACTGAATAAGGCTTTGGAGGTGTATTATCCCTTAACTGGTAGACTGAAGTTTGGCGTTGATGGGAACTTGGTGGTGGATTGCGACGATGCAGAGGGCGGAGTCCCGTTTGCAGAGACGTTTTGCGACGAGGAAATGACAGTGGTGGTAGGGGACATCTCCATGATTGATCAGAAGATCGCGAACAAGTTTGTTTATTCAAATCACACACCTTTTCAGACCGTGTTAGATGTGCCACCCTTGGCAATCCAGGTTTGTACATATTTTCATCATTTCAGAGTATAAAACTTAATTCTCCCGTATCTTTTTACATTATTCAAAAAAACCTTTTAGTTTTACTCCGATTTTGTCCCAAAACTATATTCTTTCACCAATTTCGTTCCATAACTTTTTAAAAGCACTGATTCAGTCTCATCCAATGGAATTTGTAAAATTGAACTTTTTTAAATAAAAAAGAGCATTTTGTGAAAATTTAAAGGTTATGGGACTATTTCGAAGAAATTAAGTTTCCTGAAACTATTTTGAATACAACAAATTTGTTTGTGACGATTTGATTTTAAACTCCTCATTTCATGTTTCGTGTATCTTATTCTGTTACCTAAGAAAGTAATTCAATTTTCTTTGAGTTAAAATTGTCCAACGAAAGTTAAATAAATCAATTTAGTTTATTTTTTGAAATTGCGAGAGTTTAGCATATTTTTTGCTGGAAATTGATAAAATCACCTGAGTTACGTATGTACTGATATTAAAAAATTTGGCAAATGGGATCACCATCATTCCCCTATTTCATCCACTACAAGAAAAAAAAAAAACTTTTTGTAACGGAGTTTGGTAAGGGAATTAAATTAGTTGGCAAACAAAAAATTACATTTATTTTTCAGCACTAAAATTCCATCAGATTTATAATGTTTTTTTCCAACGGAATGATATACATTGCTATGTACCAACAAACTATCAATGGAATCAATCTCATTATATAAATTGTCAACGGATTACCACGGAACTGAATTTTCGTTAGTAAAAATTTACCATCCATTACTTTATCAATGGAAAGTTACGAGGAAATTACAATACTGGTTCCGCCCATCACAGTCTCATTTGATTTTGGTCCCAATAATTTTGGGTTTAGTCTCGAAGGTTTTTTTTTATGTAATAATGGTCCCACCGTTAAGTTTCCGTTAGCCCGTTAAGCAGTTTTAGTCCCACATTTAATCCTTCATATCTGGGAGCATTTTTGGTCCCAAAACTAAATAAAATAATCAAATCACAATTAAATAATGAAAAGAAAGAGGAAATACAATGTTTCATGGATCTTCAAAAGAATTAGATGAATTTATGCTCAAGACGGGTCATCATGACCATGGGAGGAGTTGCTGGGGAGCGAGACCTCTGCCTCCATAAATTTACCCGTCTCCTTTGATAAGAAAATTACATCTAAGAATGCTGGCAACAGCCGCTACGGCCCGAAGGAGTTCTTCAACCAAGTGATGCTGGAGAAGGCTGCGGATTACCAGGTGTACAGCTTCCTATACGCCGCCGCCGACTCCGAGGCCCGGACACGAACTCATGGGGGTACACAGCCACCACCACCGACGAGGTCAGCCGGGCCGGGGCGGCGCAAGATCTACGTGGTGTGGCGGGGCACGGGGACAAAACCAGGTCTGTCGCCGGTCACCACAAATCCAGCGAAGCCACCGCCGCCACCTCTCGTAGAGGAATTGCCGTACGTTGCTGCATCGCCGAAGCTTCTGTCGCCCGGAAAGCGGCCACCACTCTTCTACTCATTGGAAATCCCGATGCTCTAGCCATCTGTAGCCTCTCTGCCATTTGTGAAAAAGTTTTCGCATCACTGGCAACTCACGCTGTTGCTGTTCAGTGTTCACCATTAAGCCCGGATGGCCGCCACTGAAGCCCATCACTGGCAAGAAATCGCATGAAGAAACCCGCTCTGCCAACAATAGTTTTTAGAGATATCCTGGTCGCGACAATCGTTTTCTCATCACCGCAGGTGGGCGACAGGGACTTCAAGGAGAGGGTAGGGCGGTAACCCAACCGGAAAATCCTACGACGATGGAGATGGACAACTGTAAATCTCCACACTTAAGGCCATTACCGTAGCAAAAACTCTCCCAATCTCAGCGGGATTTCGTTGGCGTGATAGAATTTATCGATGTAATAGCGCGAATTGGAAGGAAAAGCGATTAGGGTTTTTTTTGGGGGTTTTGATTCTAAATTTGGGATAAAATTAATGAACTAACGGTCACGTGATGGGCATCCATTAATTTTAAACGGCTTGGGATGAAAAATGTGCGGGATCATTATTGCATAAAAAAAACCTTTGGGACTAAATCCAAAACAATTGGGACCAAAGCCAAACGGGACTGTGACGGGTGGGACCAGTATTTCAATTTTCTCGAAAGTTACCAATGAATTTTGATGTTAATCCGTTGGTAATCCAATTTAACAATAAAATTAAGGCTTTCGCCAATGGATATTCTGCTGATGATGTGATTAATTGATTAAAGCAGGTGAACAGATTCAGATGTGGAGGAATGTTGATGGAGTAAGAATGAATCATTGTATAGTTGATGGGTTGGCATCAATAGATTTCATGTAATCTTGGTCTGAAATTGCAAGGGGATTACCTCTATCAATCAACCCTCATTTGGATAGATCCATTTTACGTCCAAAGATCCAATTCCCTCATCCAGAATACCCCAAACTGGGTACACCTCTCATCCCACTTCTCACTTATGTGGATTAATGTATATGTATATTAATATTTAATTAAACTAAAATATAAATATTATAAATATTGAGGAGTGAGTCGTGGATTAATCCCACGATGTAACTGCACCCCTAACTCTAAGGAAATTGAGGGTTTTGTGGCAAAGGTTGTGAGTTATGCTGGCGAAAGGACTTATTTATACATGGCAGAGAGGAGGAAGAAAGGGCATTTTGAGTGTTTTTACTTTCCTTTTAAGTAAGCGTAATCTTTTAAATACTTAGTGAGTAGATTACTGACTTGATCGTCGGAGGGCCTACGCTGGAAACCCCTTCCGGCGTATTTTTGCAGGCAAGCGTGAAGTCTAGGATTGTGCTGTGCGGAGGGAGTGATCAAAGCTTAGCAGTTCAATTCTTTCAATTAATTCTTCACATTTGTACTCATCAAGTGGCGCCGTCTGTGGGAATAAGATAATTGAGTTGAGACGAGAGTTGGTATTTAAAAAAAATGGCTTTCAAACAGTTGCAGAACTAGATGGGGTTGAAGAATAATACAACGATCGACGTGCCAAATGGAGGCCATGGGGAGGGTGCAAACCTTCTTAAAATGACTACTGCACACGGAGTAATCCCCCCTGAATTTATCGGCACAACCATCGACCAGTACTGGACGTATTTCTCTTACGAAGAAGGAACTTAATGCTATCATCGCCAGGGCTGTGAGGTTAGCCAATCAAGAGACGACGTTTGCTGCTGCTCCTCCTCCACCGGGGACAAACGAGGCAAGGACCGGGAATTGTATGCCTAGGAAGGAACATCGCACCCAGGGAAAAGGTCGTAGAGTTGAACACAATAGGAAGAGAAATCTATCTTCAGTTTTGGAGAGTACAGAGGAGGCCGTGGAAGGAGACTGCCTTCCGAGAAAACGTCAATTCTCCCAAGAACAAGATGCAAGAGAGAGCCGAACTGAAGACACACATGACGTGACCTATCATGAGCGAAGTGCTATGAATTCTCAACTGTTGGCTTTAAAGAAAGAGATGGAGGTCATGCATCGTCAATTAAAGAAAGAACCTCGAATCCGTATGATCATCTGGTAAGGTTTGAGAATTCTGCCCTTTTACATCGCTATAGCGAAGGAATAAAATGTAGAGTTTTTCTCACTACTTTGTCTAAAGCGGCACAACAATGGTTTAGTCAATTGGGAGCCAATACTATTCATTCTTTTGCCGATTTTAGCTCTTTGTTCTTGCATCAATTTGCGAGCGCAAGGAGGCAACCTAAAACTGCTCTAACATTGTTTAACTTGAAGCAAGCGGAAAATGAAAGTTTAAGAGCTTATATCAAGAGATTTAATCAAGCAGCTTTGGAAGTTCCCTCTGCATCTGCAGAAGTAAAGGTGAATGCATCTACCAATGGATTGAGAGATGGAGATTTTTTCTGTTCATTGGCTAAGAAACCTGCTTCAACATTTGATGAGTTGTTATCCAGAGTAGACAAATATATTACCTTGGAGGAGATTAGAAGAGCCATATAAAATGACTCGAGTCATGAAGGGTGGAACATATGAATTGGAGAATCTTAGGGAAAGAAAGCCAAGTGAGGCCTTGGAATATCTGTAATTTGAAGAAGTTCTATATGATTGATAACGGGTAGACCCAAACTTGAAGCTAATGGCAGTATTCATGCCCAGAGGTCATCTCTCCACTGCCGAATGACGAGTTGTGTGTTTTCTGAGGCAAGTTAATTGCTCACTTAAGAGTATTCACTTTATTCCCATACCTACGACTTGAGTTGAACATTCTAACTCTTAATAGGCTGCGATATCTATAATATTTTGCAAGTGTGTGCTATCGTTTGCGATTATTATCCTAGAATATAATTACTCTAATTTGCTTATGCATAATCAGAGTAAGGGGTGTTAAACGACCACCTCATCTAAAAGCTTAAGTTGATAGAAAGTTGAATCGTTTAATACTTAATCAGGTTGCACTCTAACACGCCCCCTCACATGCAGGCGGAGTATTTTTGCCTCAAGCCTAGCATGTGGAATTTTCTCATAAATGGGTGGCGGTGAGGTTTGAACCCTAGACCATTGTTAACCATAGGCTCTGATACCATGTTAAACGACCACCTCATCAAAAAACTTAAGCTAATAGAGAAATGTATCGTTTAATACTTAATCAGGTTGCACTCTAACAAGAGGGAGTAGTTGATATGAATTAATGTATATGTATATTAATATTTAATTAAAGTAAAATATAAATATTATAAATATTGAAGAGTGAGTCGTGGATTAATCCCACGATGTAATTGCACCCCTAACTCTAAAGAAATTGAGGGTTTTGTGGCAAAGGTCGTGAGTTATGGTGGTTAAAAGTTGGACTTATTTATACATGGCAGAGAGAAGGAAGAAAGGGCATTTTGAGTGTTTTTACTTTCCTTTTAAGTAAGCGTAATCTTTTAAATACTTAGTGAGTAGATTACTGACTTGAGCGTTGAAGGGCCTACGCTGGGAATGTTTTGAATGAATTGATACTTTTGAAGTTGAAGTTATGTGAATCAAGTTGAGATTGATTACATATTTTGAAGGCTTAGTTGATGTTTGATCCTTCTCTTTAACATGACTTTCCATCTCATTATTCTCTTGGTTTGTCATTTCGTTATTCGGGACGAACAATACCTTAAGTTTGGGGGTTTGATGAGAGGGGAAATTCATGTACTGTTGAGTCCGATTTGATACCTCTTTGAGTGTACAATTAATATTATTTGCACAAATCTTATTACTTCTAAGTATTATTGACTAAAAGGTACATGAGAGGTATTTTGTTGTGTTTTGATAGGAAAAATGATCAAGAACTCAAAGTTGGAATGAAGGATGAATTCATGCTATTTGCAAGCAAACAAATGTTCACTTTCCAAAATTTTTATGTATCTGTGTGGTTATCCAAATTGGTCATGTGATATATGGTTGGAAAGCTAGGGAAGAGAAGATAATTTTAGCTTAAGAAACACCTCGATCGGATTTCAAATGAGAAAGTTATGCTCAAAACTGTGGAGTCGCGCAGCTGTCAAGCTCCAAATTGAGCACAAAAGCCTCCAAATCGAGCACGAAGGCCACAAAACCGAGCATAATTATTTCTAAACGGGCATGGTGCCGAGTGAGCAGCTTTTCTGCATATTCTTCACACCGGGCGAACTTCTATCGACCGGGCACCCCTAGTAGTCAACCGTGCGTGCCATTCATCAAATCGGGTGCTCCTATATTGCAACCGAGCGTCCTATCAAATGTCTTACCGGGTGGTATGCCCGGTGATATGCCCGGTTTCGTTGCATGTACCGAGCGGCCCATATTCAATACCGTGTGTGTTAAGTTGGCCCAGCTTGATAGTATAAAAGAACAGATACATAAGCAGAATTGATATACCACACACTATATTTACGCCTACAGAGGCAGTAACCTGCCTCCACCCATCATCTTCCATCCTTCCACAGGAGAGACAATCGGAGTTGCTACATGGATCAGAGACGGAGATTCCGATGGAGATCGTGATTGAAGAATCGGAGTCCTCAAAAAGGATTCTTTATTTTTCAGTTATTTATCTTTGTTATTTTAGCACAATTGTTAGGATTTATTATATCTTTGTGATTTGCCCTTGTAATTCCATGGGCTAAGCTTCTTTGTTGGTAATGTTAGGGCTTTAAGACAGTTTTGACTATGTGATTTGATTGCCGTAGACTTGGATTGATTATTCTGCAGATTGTTTATTTTCTTATTGAAGAGGATATTTTGAGACTTCATATTATTGTGTTTTTGGGTTTTGATTCCTTTAATTATTCTTGGCGGTATCACTGATTGATAGTTAATAGGATTCTTTATTTCTGCATAATAATTGTTGTTTCCTGTGACAATCTTAGGGGATTGGCCTATAATACCTAAGACTATTAGACAATCAATTTGGAATATTAATTACTTGGTAAAACATCATTACTAGGTAATTGGTAAGGAGACAAAAGGGGTTAACAATCGTGTACCTAGAAAGGGAAGTCTAGTACTCTAGCCTTTAATGGAATTTAGCATGAAGTAGCTATAGAGGGAGAGGGAGTTAATTTCTTATTGATCCTAGGATTTTCAGCTTATTATAAGTGTTAGATCCTACCCGATCAAGGTGATTTAACTAGGCTTAGTGATCCTCTTATAAACGTCTGCAGGTAATTAATTTGGGCCTAAATAATTAGTCACATAGTTAAACTGTTTGCCCGAGCATTACCAATTCTCCATCTTTGAATTCTTAAATCATTTCTTTTGTGTGATTTATTTTATTGCATAATTAGTTTATTTATTTTAATTTAGTTTTATTAGTTTAATTAATTATCTTCTCAAACAAAACCCCGGATTTGTGTTGCATTAAAATTATCATACATAATTACTTATTAAATTTATAACGATCTCGTGGGAATGATATTTTACTTGGTCACGCGCACTACAATCGATCCCTTATACTTGAGGGTAAAAGAAAATAGCGATCAAGTTTTTGGCGCCGCCTGCCGGAGATTATTTATAGATTTAAATTTAATTCTACAGTGATTTATTTTCTTTTAGGACGTTAAACTTTACTTGTTTTATTTTATTTTATTTGTGATCCAAACAATTTTGATCTTTTGAATGAGAACAAGTGTATGATCACTAGGTCAAGTGGACGAGCAATCGAACCATTAAACCTAGAGCTTGAAGCGCTTGTTAGAGAGAACATAAGGAAAAGAAAACAACCAGCTACACTTAGTCCTAGCTCAGATTCAGAGAGTTTTTATTCGTCAGGAGAAGAGGGAGTGGAAACACTTTCACAGAAATTCGACGGAGTTGATTTAACTGAGGAGACTGAGACTAGAGAGATGGCTGAAGAGCAGACACCGATGCTTATGCGGGACCAGTATAAATTGAAGCACACCGCGAATGCTGGCTTGAATGGACCTGCGATCACCGCAGAGAGTTTTGAGCTGCCTTTTGGATTGATCCGAATGATAGAGAGACAACAGTTTAGTGGGAATCCTTTGGAGAATCCTAGTGAGCATCTGCAGTTATTTGATTAATATGCTAGGACGCAGAAGCACAAGAATATTTCGAAGGATGCTATCAGGATGCGGCTTTTTCCATTCTCACTTACGGGGAAAGCCAAGGAGTGGTACAACAACCTTTCTCAAGGATGTTGTACTAATTGGGAACAATTGGAAGATAGGTTTCTGAATAAATACTTCCCTCCATCCAAGAGTTTCTTGATAAAGAAGAAGATTACACAATTCAAACAATGATCCTTTGAGAGTTTCTATGAGGCATGGGAGAGGTTTAAAGAGTTGTTGCGGAGCTGTCCCAAACATGGATTTTCAAAGGATACTTACTTAGGCTTCTTCTATCAAGGCCTAAGAAGAGATTCTTCAGTATTTTGCCACCATTTTAAAATTCACAAGTATTTTGTTATATATTTATATCCTCTGTTTTATCTGCTGGAGAGTTCTCATTAAAAGTTTTTGTTAGACTGAGCTATTGATTGGAGGTATATATCTACATGCTTTTAAGGTGGGTGTAAGTTGTATATAACTCTAATTTTGTGGTTATTTCTACAGTGTGTGAACTGGTTACTTAAGCAACTTTGGTTGTGGGGGAGATGAGCAGGGCAGTGTGGGAATGGACGCTGGGAGAGCGAAGGCTAATCTTTTGAGGCGTTCCAGAATCATATTAATCTAGTCTTGAAAATCTTATTATTAATTTTATTATTTATTCATATGTTACTCTTTTTTATTAATTAGGTTACTCTTTAGGATAAATTAGGTTACTCTTTAAAAAGAATTACGTTACTATGAATAAGTTTTTAAATTACTTTTTTATAATTAAGTTACTCTTTAAAATGAATTAGGTTACTATGAACAAGTATTTGGATTACTGTTCATGTTCATTTGTTAATATATTGTTCTGTTTGATCAACAATTTTAGGTTACTCTTTTCTATTAATTTAGATTATTCTTTATAATGATTTGGGTTACTCTTTAATTTTAAACTTTGATTTTCTAAAAATTAAGATTTTTTTTAATTATTAATTGGATTACTCTTTATAATTAATTGAATTGCTCTTTATAATGAATTAGGTTACTCTTTATAATAATTATATTACCTCTCGATTTGAGAGTCTAATTTTTTTAAAAAAATTAAAGGGTGCAGTAATAAGAGAAAAAAATCATTTTAATAATGTCAAATGAGAAAATTCAAGAATACAATATATATCAGTATGAATCAATCCAATTCATTAAAAAAAATTGAAAACATATTAATTTAGACTATTTACATTAGCTAATTTAAAAAAAATCTTTATTAAAATAAACATTTCATCATTAAAGATGATTTGACTTAATAGTGGGAGAGAGAGTCTAAAGTTTTTATTGACTATGCACATTACGTAATTTTAAAAAAGATTTTCTTTATATTTATTAAAAAATAAACATTCCATCAATAAAGATGATTTGACTTCAATAGTGGGAGAGTGAGAGTGTCATAAGTGTGAACATAGCTGTCCTACCTATATCTACCATGTCTATAAATTTTATTAGTGCAAAAGAAGAAGAGAGAGAGTGATATGCATTTATTAGCGTGAAAAAAGTGAAAGGTAAAGAAAAGCATAGCAGACTAACGAGGGGTGCTTTTGTTTAGGTTGGACACATGGCGTGTACTTTATGCAGCCCATGCTCTTTCCTAAAATCGTTAATCATCCAGGACCCGCGAAATTTTGTATGGATGTAATTTTGGGATCCGGTTCTATGAAATATTCATGGGACCGGTTCCACCCTAGTGCTTCTCATAATTAAATTACCAATCAATAAAATATATATCCAACTTATTATTTTAATTATTCAAGTATATCTTCAAATTAAACATCACATTTAATCATATTTTTTGATTGATTAGGAATATATATTTTTTATTTTAATATCACATATAATCTTTTTACTTTTTATTATTATTATATTAATTAATAATGTATATCTTTATATTTAAAATTAAAAATTATATTATTCATGTATATCTATAAATTAAATACCACCTTGAATTTTATATTTTTTGATTGGATAGGAATAAATAATTAAACCAATCAATAAAAATATATCCAACTTATTATTATTATTATTATTATTATTATTATTATTATTATTATTATTATTATTATTATTATTATTATTATTATATATCTTCATATTAAACACCACCTTTAATCATATTTTTTTGATTGGTTAGGAATAGAAATTTTTATTTTTTATTTTAATATCACATATAAACTTTCTATTTTTTTTATTATTATATTACTAATGTATATCTTTATCTTTAGAATTAAAAATTAAACCTTCAAATTAGATAAATAAACCAATTAATAAAAATATATCTTCAAAAATTTTAAGTATATCCTCATTATTAAATTACAACTAGTATGTTTTCCGTGTATTTACATGGGTTATAACTTTTATAATATGTTTTTTTAAATTATCTTTATGCTATTATGCTAATTTTGGTGTGTTTTGATGTAATGTTTTTTTTTTCACGTTTGTATATCTTTACTTAGTGTAATTCAAATGTTTTACCTTTAAATGGTATATTATGTAACTAAATTGAAATAGTTAAAAATATACTCCCTTCGTCCCACAAAACCCTTCACACTTTTCTCATTTGTTTGTCCCACAATACCCTTCACACCCCAAAAAAGGAAAAAACGCTCTATCCAACAACCTCAAAAGTTACTTTAATTTCAAATTTACCACTCTTTTTTCACACATATACCATTATTTTATACATTTTTATTACCTAAAAATACTACAATACCCCTCTAAAGTCAATAAAGTTGGTCAAAAAGTGCAACTTTTCTTAAACAACGTGGAACAGTAAATGTGAAGCGTATTGTGGGACGGAGGGAGTATATGTTAAACTTTCAAAGAAAAAAATAAAACTTACTATGGCACAGGTACTGGTATGTTCTGCTTACACTTCTCACAGTAAGGGACTCCAGATTTATCAATAACTTTCTTGGTGCATTTGTTACATCCATTATAGTACCATACATATTAAGTTTGGATCCTTTGAGTATTTGCAACAACAACGCAATAATTTTCCTAAAAATTCATGAAGAAAATATAAATTAACATAGGTTATACAATAATTGAAATGCATTTTAATCTTTGTAGCAAAAATATTTTAAAACAAAAAAATTATAATTGAATGTCTACATCCTTGATGTCTTGAATTTCTGCAAGATAGATCACTGCTACATCTTGTGTAAATTCTTCAAAGAATAAGCTTCTACCAATATGATTTATATGAGACTGTCCAGGCAATCTATCATGGACTATTAATTCCATGCTACATTTCCAAAAGCAAAAATATTAAACTTTATACATATATTTTTTAAAAAGAAAAAATCACTAAATGTAATGTATAGATTGAGTGTGTACCTCTTTCGCAAATCATGAACTTCTTTTATATCTTCATTAATTTTTATCCTTGTTGCATTCCAAGAATTTAATTCTATAGCATATTTCAAAGAAAGTTTGATTTAAATTTTTATATAATAATAATAATAATTATTATTATTATTATTGTTAAAACATCTAATATATTATTAATGGATAAATAAATATATTAGAATAAGGCAAAGACTTGTGTAGAACCGTCTCACGTAAGGGCTTACGTGAGACGGTCAGAAAGTGATAACTTTTATACTAAAAAGTGATACTAAATTGATGAAAAGTGATAATGTTATTTCATGAACAATTTATAGTATAAAAAAAGTGATAACATTTTATAAGAAAGTGATAATATTTTATAGAGAAAATGATAACTATTTTAAAAGGTGTAAAATTGTCTCACGTGAGACAGTCTCATGCAAGACCTACCCTTAGAATAAACATCTAATGACATCTAAAAACATACAGAATTATACATAAATAAAATGAGTATTTTTAAAAAAAATATACCTGTATATTTATTGTTGATATTGGTATACTCAAGACAATAATAAGTATTTGATTTGGATAGTTCCTCTTGTACTGCATCAATTGTCTTGCATATTCACCCCACAATGTACAATTCATGATCACGTGTCTTAAATTTACGATCACAATAAATGTTAAAATTTTAATCCAAAAAAAAATATTAAACATAAAAATTGAGTTAAAAAATAAAAATATGAGTAAATATTTTAAAAGAAAGTTACCGTTCATCTTCAAGCTCATATCCATTTATCTGTAGGCTTGCCCCTTGCACTAACACAAATTATATCTCCTATGTTTACCACCAAAGCAATTATGTCTGTGGATATTGTCATCGTAAGAAAAAATAGAGCTAATTTTTTTTAAAGTATAATTAGTTTCCATTAAAAAATAATAATAAATTTTTAAAACATACCTATAAGTACTGCATCTCTAGTGTTGTCTTGAAAATTGATTGTATCAAAATCAATAAAATTCAAGCTAGTTTTGTTGGTTTCCAATGGAGAAGTCAATCGCACCAACGTGTAATTGTGGATGTTCAACTTGAATACATGGTTTGTAATAAGGACCGATCCAATATTTTTAGCAACACGAAAATTTAATATAATATATGTTGCCCCCTCATTTAACAATTTCTCAAATTTTGAGATGTGATTATGGCGGATTGTCGCTTGAATCTTCGAACTCTACCCATATAATATAACAATAATTAAATAGAAAATCTTATCATGTTAATAATGTAAAAGTTGTAGAAACATAAAATATACCGTACACATAAAGAATATTTAATCATTAAAACCAATTAAAATTTATCTTTTCTTCCATCATAATCATATTCTGGTATTTTTTTTGTCTGTATTATCAACGTATGAAATCTAAAGCCTCAAGCATTTAACTTTAATTCGCAAGTCTCCTTTTGCATGGTAACTTCAGACACAGGATCATAAATTGATGAAATGATTTAATAAATAAAAAAAGAAACATTATAAAGATTGCAATGGAGATTATTTTTTTTTTTTAAAAAAAATTTACTATAGATGAATATTGATCGATTGTATTGTGTCATATACTTATACAATGAATTTATATGATAAATATGGTAATAAATAATTTAAAATCAACACCAAAATTACTTTAAAAATATTAAATTTTAATAATATACTCATCTTTCCTAAAATTATTAAAACTTAATTAAAATAATCAAACAACAACAAAAATTTTCTTCATAAATTTACCTAAACTTTATAACTAATTGATTGTAATATGCCTTAATTAATATTAATATGATAAATATGGAAATAAATAATTTAAAATTCAATGGAAAACCAAATTTACGAATTAAATCAAAAATATTTAAAGAATTAAATTAAAGAGTGTATATTGGGTGCATCCGGGTGCAAGGGTGCACCCATATGTGTATGAATTTTTATTCTATTTTGTATACATATTATTCTATTTTGTATACGTGTTTTGTAATAATTGTATAATTTTTTCACACTAAGTTTTTAATTAAAAAATAACATCCATATATGTATAACTTTTTATTCAATAGTGTATACATATTTTTTTAATAATTGTATATTTTTTACACTCAATTTTCATTAAAAAAACTAACAATTAAATTGTATATCATAATTGTATAGTATGTTTTTGGTTATATTTGTATATAGGTGCACTTTATCTTAGGGTGCACCCGAATGCACACTATAATTAGCCTAAATTAAATTACTTATATAAACTTTTATAAGAAAATTACTTAAAATAATATTATTACATAATATTAATTTTATTAAGATGTATGTATTAATGGTAGGATTACAAAATATTAATTATTTTAAATTTAATAAAATTATTAAATAAAATAATTTTTGAAAATTATTAAAATACATTACTTTAAATAAATTATTAATTGCGGGATCAACGTGGAAGCGCCACATATACAATTTTTTCGAGAACGAATGTGGCAACACCATATATACAAATTTTTTTAAGGAGCAACGTGGCGCCGCCACCTCACAATTTAAAAAAAAATTTGGCAATCACTTGTAAATTAATAGTATTAATGATATATATTAAATATTGAATTATCCAATTAATTTTCTTATAAAATATAATGCATTCGCATTTTATGTGGGAATTTGTACTCGTGTATATATATATATATATATATATATATATATTTTTTTTTTTTTTGAGTGAGTGTTTTTATTGTATGTTTTTGGTGTGGGTGTATTAAGCACAAAATATTCTTTTTTGTATAATTTAATAAATGGATTGAGATTTTAAAAAATTGATGGTTATTAATGAACTTTCACGCAGTTTGTCTACAATTCGCAATAAAATTCTTTTTGAATAACTAGTTATTAAAACTTGCGTGGCACGTTATTGGCACGTTGTATTTTATAGCATGTTTTAATTAAATGTGTTTTAATTATTATTAAAAATATGTTATAGTTATATGCTGCAAATAATTTATAAAAATATTTAGATTATGTTAATAAATAAAATAGAAATCATAAAATAGTTAGTGAGTTTTGTAGTTTAAGACCTTTCAAACTTATTATTATTGATGCAATCATCACACTTGCCAAAACTTAAGAAATAACCAGCTGAGGGATGTTATCTCGCGTTCTAATCCACGCACTCTCTTTGGCCAATCTAGTCCCATATTGATGTTAAACAATAGAGAGGTGCAAATCAGTCAATATCATTGATTTACAACAGTACAAAATTGAAACAGAGTAAGGACCAAAGAAAAAATCATTTATGCAAGTTTGTAACGTAATAATCTGCACTAATTTTTTTCACATCAATATGAACATTACCTATAGCATGTGCATCATCTACAAACCCACGTTCCACACCTTCCTCTCTACTGTTGGTATTTAAAGTAGTTGATTAGAGCTATTTTCACCTACATTTTAGTGTATTTTTATATGTATTTTCGTATTATTTTATCCGTATTTTATATGTTATTTGGTTGTGTTTTGTATTTTTATTGAAATGTGTGTGAATGAGCTTAAACTTAAGATTTTCATTTTTTATTGGATGCTAAACATGATAAGGAAGATGTAGGAAAAAGCGGATCTCAATTCGGAGTTGAAACGAGGGAGAACGAGCCAAAACAGTGAAGAAATACAGGAGCCAGCACCAACACGGGCCGTGTAGCCAACACGGCCCTGTAAGAGTTGGCCGTGCGGCGACACCTAGTCATTCAACACGGGCAACTTAAGGCCGTGTCCAGTTGCACGAGTCGAGTTGGAAGCACGAGCCGTGTCATCAACACGGCCCTGTAAGAAGTGGCCGTGTGCCAACATCAGAAGAGCCAACACGACCACCCTGTGCCCGTGTTACAACACACGACTCGTGTTGCAGCACACGAGCCGTGTTGCGTAACACGGTCCTGTAAGGAAAGGCCGTGCGGCAGCATCAGAAGACACAACACGGCCACCTCGTGGCCGTGTTGCAGAGCACGACTCGTGCCGTGTATGTTCCTGCAGAAATTTCCAGATCCTTCTAGAAGCCTCCAAAGGGGTATAAATACCCCTTTATTCAACAATTGGCAAAAGATCCGAAATTCCCATCATCTACACACACATCACACACCATTTCTTCCATTTTCCACCTTTATCTTCATCCATCTTCATCCACCCATCAAATCTTTCATTTTTGGTGCTAAAGACTTCAAAATCAAGAGCTAAAGGTGGAGATCAAGAAGAATAGAAGATTCTCTTCAAGAAATTGATAGGGAAGAATCCATTCATTTTGTATTTCTTTAGATCTAAGACTATGGGTATTTGTAATGAATCATTTATTTGTTTTGTTACCCTTATCATGTTAGGCTAATCCCTATAGTGGGATTAGGAGCATGAAGAGCATATTAGATTTATATTATCATGTGGATTAAATTGGTTTTTGGTTTAATTGATGTTGATTTCTATTCATGGAGTTTAATTGTCTTGATATTGTGATGGCATGGTTTGTTATTCATGAATGTTTATTGGTTTAATGGATTGTTGATCAATGGATTATTTATGGTAATTAAATGCTATCATGATGTTCATGTATGTATTGCTTGGAGTGAGACGGAAACGACCCTCTATAGTATTAGGAAGGCATGAATAGACATTAAGTTTGGGTTTGACCGAAAGGATATTTGAATTCAATGAGGGGAACCAATCCATTCGTTGGCCTTAGTACACAAAAAGGGAGAGTTTAATCTAACTAGTACCTAGATGGAAGGGGTTAATATTGGGCTTTGATCTTAAGTGCTTTTGGGAGTCTAAAATGGATCAACAACCTTTGTAACCCGAAAGGGAGCTTAGGATACAATCGTGATCACCCTTAGTCTACATCAATTGAGTTGAATTCCGTTTGCATGATAATATGAATTGAGTATGCTTGGATGTTTCTAATCCCATGTTTTTCACACTTGAACTTTAGCACCCATTTTCTTTACTTGTCATTTCTCTTATTTGCTATTCTTATTTACTTGTTACTTGCTTTAGTTGTTAATCATCTCAAAACCCCCGATCATCTTTACAAAAACGACATGAACATGAGCTCACGTATTTTGCTAGTCCGAACATAACTCCTTTGTGGATTGATAATTTTTCTTGGGATATACTACTACAACGATCGAGTATTCTTGCTCGTGAGTGCTATAAAAAAAGGCAAACAAGAAAATGGCGCCGTTGTCGGGGAGTTTGACGGACTAGTCGAGTACTGTGTTATTGTTTTAGTTGTTCTTGATAAGGATTCTTTTTATTTTCTTTTATTTACTATTGTTGTTTGTGGTCTCACTCTTGGCCTTTTCGTAGGTGTTTTATGATCACAAGATCAAAGGGAAATCAATCGATCATTCCTTTGAATTTGGAGATTGAAAGGACCGCACGACAAAGGAAGCGAGAGAGGCGTAAAGCTAGAAAAGGAACAAAAATAGAGAATCAACGGGGAGACAATGTTAATTATGACCCACCCCAAGATCCTTTACAAGATCAAAGGGGGGTACAAGAAGGAGTACAAGAGAATCAAGCGGAGATAATGAGGAATTTCTTTGCTCAAAATCAAGAGTATATGCAATTGCTTGCCAATCAAGAAGCTCAAAGGATATTTCATCAACAAGAGTTGCCAAGGCCTAGAGCAATTCGGGATTACTTCCAACCGAGAGCCGTGCACAATATGGTTCCTCCGGTTCAAGCCAATGATTATGAAATCAAGACCGGATTGATCAACATGGTCAAAGCAAATCAGTTTGGGGGAGGTCCTCTTGAAGACCCGAACGCTCACCTATCTACTTTCTTGGAGGTTGCAAATACCGTCAAGATGAAGGGAGTGTCGGAGGATGCTATTCGAATGAGGTTGTTCTCTTTTTCTTTAAGAGACAAGGCTAAAGCATGGTACAATACAATTCCTTTGGGAAGTTGTAACACATGGGAAGATCTTGAGCAAAGGTTCCTAAACAAATACTTTCCTCCTTCAAAGACACTCCAATTGAAGAGCCTTATCACTCAGTTTAAGCAACTTCCGGATGAAAGCTTTTATGAAGCATGGGAACGCTACAAGGAGATGCTAAGAAAGTGCCCTCAACATGACTTTCATGAGAATCAACAAGTGGCTTTCTTCTATCAAGGGTTGAGCCAACAACATCGGATGCATGTAGATGCCTCATCAGGAGGATCTATATTCGGAGTGGATGCGATGAAAGCTATGGAAATTTTTGAAGATATTGCAATGAATGCTTATCAGTGGCCATCCGAGAGAATTTTGGGAGGTTATGCATACGGAAAGTTGCTCTAGTGGAGAGTGTGAACAAGGTGAAAAGTGATGTGTTTAAGAATGAAGGAATGAAAGAATTCAATGAGAGCATTCAAGCTTTAACAAAGCAATTGAATTTGATCACTCAAGGAGTAAGTCAAGGGGGAAGCACAAGTGCTATTGTGAATGATGAGAGCCATGTTATGCAAAGTATAGAGGATGTTGCCTACTTAGATAGGAGAAATTACCAAGGAAATTTCCAAGGTAATTATCCTTCTAACCAAGGTAACTTTCAAGGAGGATATCAAGGACAAACTCGGGGAAGCAATTTCAATCAATCTAGTGAAAATTATCAAGCTCCAAGGAAGCATGAAAATCTTTCTTACTCTAATCCTCAAGCCGCCGTGTCATTTCCTCCGGGATTCGATCCAAGTGCCAAACCATCGAATGGAGAGGGTAAAGCATCGGTGGAAGAGACATTGCTAGCATTCATGAAAAAGATAGAGGCTAGAATGGAGGAAAATGAGAAGAAGTCCGACAATAGGATGAGAGCTTTTGAACATCAGATGGGACAAATTGCTTCCTCCGTTGGATCTCAACACCAACAAGGAAAGTTCCCCTCTACCACGGTAACTAATCCTAAGGAGCAATGTTTGTATGTTACCGTGTGCAACATGGAAAGTAAGGTGGAGAAAGGGTTGGTGGAAACAACAAACATTGTTTCTAAGGTTGAAGAAGTAGTTTGTGATGAAGTGGTGTCAAAAATTGAGGAGGACATTGGCATCGATGAAGATTGGTCTTTGGATGATGAGATGATAATTGGTGAATTTTTGTCTATGTTGGATGAGGAAAGTAAGTGTGATGAAGAGATGATGTTGAAACAAGATCATGACATTGTTGAAGTTGATGCTTCATTAAAGGTGGAAGACCCTGGTAAATTCGTTCTTACTTGTAAAATTGGAAATAGGGAACACTTTAATGCTATATGTGATCTTGGTTCAAGCATTAACGTGATGCCTTTGGGAATTTTTGAAAAACTTGGCATTGGGAGGCTAAATGAAATGGATGTAGAAATTGGAATAATGGATGGTTCAATGATGAAACCCCATGGAGTTGTGGAGGATATGATTGTGCAAATAGAAGATTTTGTATTTCCGGTGGATTTTATGATAGTTGAGAAGCAAGCGGATCCTTTGATTCCATTAATTTTTGGAAGGCCATTTTTGGTAACCGCAAAGGCAAAATTTGACATGGATAGGAAGGAACTCACACTCCGATCACATGAAAGAGAATTGGTGTTATCAAGCAAGAATTTAAAAGGGAGAAATCTTTATTTGAAGCCACCCATTAAGCCTCCGGATATTCGAGATGAAGTGGTAAGTGCGATTTAAAAGATGAAGAATTAACTAACTTTATGCTTGAAATTGCAGGAAATGTTTCTTCAAAAAGAAATACGCTTGGGGGAGATCCACATGTTGATTTGAAGATTGATAGAGGGCCTCCGGGATGTAAGAATGTGAGGAAAAGAGGAAACGAGGTGAGTTCAAGTGTTAAAGGAGCACGAAGTGTGGATAAAAAGGTTGCTAAAGAGATGTTTAAAGTGAAGATGCGGCCCGATGGGGTCTTGGATTTCTCCGACTGTTAAGAGCTTACATTCGTCTAGCTTGAAGACGTTAAACTTAGCGCTCGATGGGAGGCACCCCATCACTATCTTTATTGCTTTGTTTTTGTTGCTTGTTTGTTTTGGACTTGTAGGTTGATTGTGCTCATGGAGAAAAATGCTCATTGAAGAAAAGAGAAATGCTTCATGGATTCAAGTTGACATGTTCCACCATTTGTTGCAAACTTAATTCGTGACTCTTGTCTCGAGTTAAGTTTGGGGGGTGCTAGTGCGTGGTGGACATAGCTTGAGTCGTGTGGATGCGGTTACTTCTCAACAAGAAGATTGTCAATGGAAACTACAAGGGTAAGTCTCACCACTTTTTGCAAACTTAAGTCTTAACTCTTGTTTCGATTTAAGTTTGGGGGAAGAGTGTGTGGTGTGACTCACCACTTGAGTATGATTCTTGTAAAATTGGGCAAATTTTAAAATTTTTCTCATGAGTATTGGTTTGATTTTGGCATGATTGGTGGTGTTGAAGTGCATGATAGTCCATATTTATAATGAAATTGTTGAAATAATGGTGTTTGTTGAGTGTTTGAGCATGAATGAGAGATATTGGAAGCATGATGGAGCTTGGAGCTAACGCTTTCCTTACCAAATGCCTATCGATGGAGTACTCTACACCTTATCATTTTATTACTTGAAATGAATTGATTTTGATTTGGATTGTTGTGACTAGCATGCTACTTCATGTGTTATGTTTGTGGGAGGTTTACTTTCGTATATTAGGATTTCCTTTTCAATAAAGGTTGGGATGAATGTGTGCTTAATTTTCTTATGGATGATGGTATTTTGTGTTTTTGCATGTTTTGTGTTTTTGTTGTGTCTTGTTTGTTGAGTCCTTATTTTTATGTTTGGTGTGTATTTTCATTCTTGTCTTGGGATGTTTGGTGGTTTGTTTAGGGATGTCGTGAGTCATTTTTGAACGTGAGTGATGATATGTTGTGGTGATAAGTGATGACAAATTATGATTAAGAATCTCTACACTTTCAAATTGTGACATGTTTTACTTAACTTGTTCAATTTTGAGATGAATGTGGTGTAATAAGTTCCTTAAGGTCCGAGCACAAGCTTGTGAGCATTTGAGCCTCAACCATGCATACATGGTATTTCTTCATGAGTGGATCGGTTGTGTTTGATAAGTTAGAACTTGCTCAAGGACTATAGGAACGAGCCCGATTAGTGGAGATTGGTGAAATGATCAAGGCCCATCCTTGTTATTATAGTCATTGCCATATATGTTCCTACCTTGAACATCATCCTTAGTCAACCACTTTGAGCCTATAAGCCTATTTCTTGTGAATTTAGCACATTTCAAGCCTTAATTACCCATTCAAGCTTATATATACCTTTGTGTGGGTGATTGAGGAGATGGTAGCTAGAAATGATTGATTGATTAGCAAAAGAAGAAAAGGGAATGGTAAACAAGCAAGAAAAAGGATGAAAATAGCAAAAGTAAGAAGGCACATGCAACCTCAAAGCAAGAGAAAGAGCAAATCAACATCAAAATGCTCAAGTAAACAAAATTCAAAGATAGGAAGCATGCATCAAAAGAAGCTCAATCCAAGGAAAGTTAATGAATAGTGCTTGAGATTGTAAAGATAAGAAAGGAAGAAAGAAAAGTAAAGAAGTTGAGGAAATTGGCCATCTCTTTGATTACTTACACATGATTAGTCACTCTTATCCATATACTTCCTACCCTACCAAAAAGCCTATCATTACATCCTTAATGAAAGACCTTTTTATCATTGATTGAAACTTTGGTGGTTTGTGAATATAGTCCGCGAGCAAGCTTATAGCGAGTCGAGCCAATCGATTAATGAGTGTGATTTACCTTATTTCAAAAGAGTGTTGAGAGACATTAATATCCATTGAGGCTTGGACTTAAAAGGAACTATATTACACTTTATTCTCTTTTGATTGAACTTGTTAATTTCTCATGTCATGATTTTAATGTTGTAGGATGACTTAGCATAGTTTGTTGTTATTATTGCTAACGATGTGTTATTGCTTATGTTCGTTTAGTCTTTTCTAGGTGAAAATTTCTCCTTTTGATTTGTCATTTTCGTTGCTCGGGGATGAGCAACACCTTAAGTTTGGGGGGTTGATTAGAGCTATTTTCACCTACATTTTAGTGTATTTTTATGTGTTTTCGTATTATTTTTATCCGTAGTTTTGTTGGTTTCCAATGGAGAAGTCAATCGCACCAACGTGTAATTGTGGATGTTCAACTTGAATACATGGTTTGTAATAAGGACCGATCCAATATTTTTAGCAACACGGAAATTTAATATAATATATGTTGCCCCCTCATTTAATAATTTCTCAAATTTTGAGATGTGATTATGGCGGATTGTCGCTTGAATCTTCGAACCCTACCCATATAATATAACAATAATTAAATAGAAAATCTTATCATGTTAATAATGTAAAAGTTGTAGAAACATAAAATATACCGTACACATAAAGAATATTTAATCATTAAAACCAATTAAAATTTATCTTTTCTTCCATCATAATCATATTCTGGTATTTTTTTTGTCTGTATTATCAACGTATGAAATCTAAAGCCTCAAGCATTTAACTTTAATTCGCAAGTCTCCTTTTGCATGGTAACTTCAGACACAGGATCATAAATTGATGAAATAATTTAATAAATAAAAAAAGAAACAGTATAAAGATTGCAATGGAGATTAAATTTTTTTTTTTTAAAAAAATTACTATAGATGAATATTGATCGATTGTATTGTGTCATATACTTATACAATGAATTTATATGATAAATATGGTAATAAATAATTTAAAATCAACACCAAAATTACTTTAAAAATATTAAATTTTAATAATATACTCATCTTTCCTAAAATTATTAAAACTTAATTAAAATAATCAAACAACAATAAAAATTTTCTTCATAAATTTACCTAAACTTTATAACTAATTGATTGTAATATGCCTTAATTAATATTAATATGATAAATATGGAAATAAATAATTTAAAATTCAATGGAAAACCAAATTTACGAATTAAATCAAAAATATTTAAAGAATTAAATTAAAGAGTGTATATTGGGTGCATCCGGGTGCAAGGGTGCACCCATATGTGTATGACTTTTTATTCTATTTTGTATACATATTATTCTATTTTGTATACGTGTTTTGTAATAATTGTATAATTTTTTCACACTAAGTTTTTAATTAAAAAATAACATCCATATATGTATAACTTTTTATTCAATAGTGTATACATATTTTTTTAATAATTGTATATTTTTTACACTCAATTTTCATTAAAAAAACTAACAATTAAATTGTATATCATAATTGTATAGTATGTTTTTGGTTATATTTGTATATAGGAGCACTTTATCTTAGGGTGCACCCGAATGCACACTATAATTAGCCTAAATTAAATTACTTATATAAACTTTTATAAGAAAATTACTTAAAATAATATTATTACATAATATTAATTTTATTAAGATGTATGTATTAATGGTAGGATTACAAAATATTAATTATTTTAAATTTAATAAAATTATTAAATAAAATAATTTTTGAAAATTATTAAAATACATTACTTTAAATAAATTATTAATTGCGGGATCAACGTGGAAGCGCCACATATATAATTTTTTCGAGAACGAATGTGGCAACGCCACATACACAAATTTTTTAAGGAGCAACGTGGCGCCGCCACCTCACAATTTAAAAAAAAATTTGGCAATCACTTGTAAATTAATAGCATTAATGATATATATTAAATATTGAATTATCCAATTAATTTTCTTATAAAATATAATGCATTCGCATATTATGTGGGAATATGTACTCGTGTATATATATATATATATATATATATATATATATATATATATATATATATATATATATATATATATATATATATATATATATTTTTTTTTTTTTTTTTTTTTTTTTTTTGAGTGAGTGTTTTTATTGTATGTTTTTGGTGTGGGTGTATTAAGCACAAAATATTCTTTTTTGTATAATTTAATAAATGGATTGAGATTTTAAAAAATTGATGGTTATTAATGAACTTTCACGCAATTTGTCTACAATTCGCAATAAAATTCTTTTTGAATAACTAGTTATTAAAACTTGCGTGGCACGTTATTGGCACGTTGTATTTTATAGCATGTTTTAATTAAATGAGTTTTAATTATTATTAAAAATATGTTATAGTTATATGCTGCAAATAATTTATAAAAATATTTAGATTATGTTAATAAATAAAATAGAAATCATAAAATAGTTAGTGAGTTTTGTAGTTTAAGACCTTTCAAACTTATTATTATTGATTCAATCATCACACTTGCCAAAACTTAAGAAATAACCAGCTGAGGGATATTATCTCGCGTTCTAATCCACGCACTCTCTTTGGCCAATCTAGTCCCATATTGATGTTAAACAATAGAGAGGTGCAAATCAGTCAATATCATTGATTTACAACAGTACAAAATTGAAACAGAGTAAGGACCAAAGAAAAAATCATTTATGCAAGTTTGTAACGTAATAAACTGCACTAATTTTTTTCACATCAATATGAACATTACCTATAGCATGTGCATCATCTACAAACCCACGTTCCACACCTTCCTCTCTACTGTTGGTATTTAAAGTAGTTGATTAGAGCTATTTTCACCTACATTTTAGTGTATTTTTATATGTGTTTTCGTATTATTTTATCCGTATTTTATATGTTATTTGGTTGTGTTTTGTATTTTTATTGAAATATGTGTGAATGAGCTTAAACTTAAGATTTTCATTTTTTATTGGATGCTAAACATGATAAGGAAGATGTAGGAAAAAGCGGATCTCAATTCGGAGTTGAAACGAGGGAGAACGAGCCAAAACAGTGAAGAAATACATGAGCCAGCACCAACACGGGCCGTGTAGCCAACACGGCCCTGTAAGAGTTGGCCGTGCGGCGACACCTAGTCATTCAACACGGGCAACTTAAGGCCGTGTCCAGTTGCACAAGTCGAGTTGGAAGCACGAGCCGTGTCATCAACACGGCCCTGTAAGAAGTGGCCGTGTGCCAACATCAGAAGAGCCAACACGACCACCCTGTGCCCGTGTTACAACACACGACTCGTGTTGCAGCACACGAGCCTGTTGGCGTTCGATCATTTGGTTAACGTGAACCGTTAGAATACCATGTGTTTCTATCACAGCGGAAGCAATAAATCATAGAAACGATTACCGTTCACCAAGGTATGTTGATGAAGATTGATTCTCGCAGGTAACATGTGCAGTCCTACGAGAATGGCCATAACTTCCTCGTCTGATATCAGAATTGAGTGATCTTTGCGTTTACACGATCCTCTCTTCGACGGCTTTCCGTCAGTATATTGATCATCAAATTCTGAGTAATGTACGAATTTATACAAATTTCGCAAGGTCGCGGACAGCAGCAGCAAACTACCTTCTGATCTTCTGCTGTATGTCCCAAGTCCGATCTCGACGTCGTGTGGGCGACGATCTACGAGACCTCCTCAATCTGCTCTCAACCCTCATCACACGTGAATAATCAGTTAGATTAGATTAGATTAGGGTTCCAGATAAGTTGAGGTGACTTATATACATGGGCTATAGCAGGGACCAGGAGGAGAAATTGGGTTGGGCCTCCATTGGGCTTAAGTATCCAAGCTTAGCCCAAAGTTTATACTTAAGTCCAATAATAATAATATATTCCACTAAAATATTATTATTGCACTACCGTACCAATCCCAAAATTACGTTTTGGGCTACTTCTTATTATGAGCCCGTTAGTCTCCCCATGTTTAAGATATACAATGTCCATTAATTAATTTAAGTTACTGACAACTCAATTAATTAATATCTCATCCAAGAGTAGTACCACTCAACCTCATTATCATGTCGGAATAAATTCCACCTGCAGGGTTTACATGATAATCCTTATGAGCTCCTCAAGGGGACATCATCAACCTATGACGGACACGGATTCCTTCTACAATCAACAGCACACCATAGAGACAACACTATTTCCCAACTCATCGAGTTTGTTGATTTAATTACATGTAAATCTCACCCATTGATGAATCAAAGAAATACATACTGCCCTACGTGTCGAGGTTATTGTATTGGGATTAAGAGCACGAACTTCCATAATAACTGAGATCAAGTTCTCCTATAAGTCAGTATAAGTTAAACGATCTCAAGCGGTCCTACTCAATACACACAAATGCACTAATGTGATTCTATAGCCAAGACAAGTTAATACCAAACCACACTACAACCATCCCGATAGAGAGTCCCCGTCTATCTCGGTTGTGAGCATCAGTTTATACTTTATAAGGAAATCGATAATATGATCTTCCGCGTGTTGTCGCACAACATATTATCTACAGTATAAAGTAAGTGGACTATTGCATCGAACATATAAATAAATTATAAGATGCAATCATTTGATCATATGATTCTCATTTCAAATTAATTGTTACAATATTGTTCATACAAAAAGCTAGACTTTTAGTATACAATCCAACAATCTCCCACTTATACTAAAAGACTATGCTGTCATGTCTTCTGCCATACATCTGATTTCCACTCCCACTACACGACCATCAAAAGCTCTCGCCTTAAGGTCCTTGTAAATGGATTTACTAGGTCATCATCCGATGAAATCTAGGCGACAACAACCTTCCCCTCATCATACGATTTCTCGTAATAGGTGGTACTTGCACTCCATGTGTTTAATTGCCTTATGGGCTCGTGATTCCTTCAAGTTTGCAACTGCACCAATATCATCAATATAAATTGTGATATCCTTGGGCAAACTTAGAAACACTTCGAAGTCCATCTTGAAGTTTCTAGAGTCATACAGATACTTTGGCTGCCTCATAGGCTCCAATTTATCATCTTTCCATGATAGAGTCCGGAGTCTGAAATATATTTCTATATAACACTCCTCCACATTATGACTCAACTTCCTAAAATTAAACGCATAACCTTTGAGGTAGATTTACTGTCGTCCCTATCTGATTTGAAAAATCCGAATCTATGTAACCCATAAGAATCAGTGAATCTGTTCGGTAAGCCCACATATAGTTTCTAGTCCTTTTCAGGTACATAAGTATATGTCTTACCACAGTTCATCATTCTTGTTCTGGGTTACGTTGATACCCACTGTTCATGCCATCGGCAAAACAGATATCCAATCTCGTGCATAGCATTCCTTAGATTAAGCTTCCTCATTTGTCGAAGCATAAGGAACCGCTTTCATCTTCTTTATCTACTTTTGTGTCACAAGACACATTCACTTAGATAAATTCACATGGTAAACGAGTAAGGATCGTATCATTATATGAAACTTGAGATAAGCATAACATCCTTTCTTGTGATTCGTATTACCGTGATCAAAAGGATATTTTTTCTCTTCTTAAGTCCTTCATCTCATACCGTTTTATCAACCATACCCATACGCCCGACAATACTCTTTCATTGTCTCCAATGAGCAAGATACTATCTACGTATAGTACAAGAAATACCACCACGTTTCCATCACTCTTTTCAATACACAAGACCCATCCGATCATTGATTAGATCCATGTCACTGGATTACCTCATCAAAACGGATGTTTCATGATATTGAAGCTTGTTTTAGTCCATTAATGGACACTTTTAAGCTCACTATCACAATACTCTTAGCTCTTTGCAATGAATCACTCTGGTTGCTTCACATAGATGTTTCCCTTAAGACTTCCAATCAGGAAAGCTGTCTCGACATCTATTTGCTATCCCTCATATTTCATATGAGTAGCAACAAATAAAAGAGTCCGGATCAACTTAGGCATAGCTACCGGCGAACAGGTTTTCTCATAATCGAACCCTTTCTTTCTGAATATAACTTTTCGCAACAAGCTTGCTTCCAAGGTTTTCACCTTATTCTATGATCCTCTTTTATTCTTGCATGCCCGCTTCCAATGGCTTTTACGCCATTTATCGGTTCAACAAGCATCCAGACCTAATTTAAAATCCATCGATTCTATTTTAATATTCATTGCACTTACTAAGATTCCGCATTTTAATTTTGTAGTGCAACGTCGTATTCCTGGGATAATACCATGTTTACTAGGGATCAAGTCTTACGACTTTCCCAAAACATGTATCTCACGGGTTGTCGAATAACCCTCCCACTGCGACAAGGCACTACATGTAATTGTGTATCAGACGTGACACGCGTTGCAGTTTACCTTGTGGTATATCCTCTTGTACACTTGGTACTTATACTTTGTGTTTTCTTCTCACTACCTTTAGAACAACTCATACATGGGTTTGTGATTTAATACATAGTCTTTTTCCAAAAATCTAGTGTTTGTGTTAACAATCACCCTTCGATCTTTTAGACTAAATAAATCACCTTCATTTTTATAGCATATCCCACAAACAGACAAACATTCAAATGAATTACTGTTTCTAGGGCTTATCCATAAAATAAATTAAGTAATTCCAAATAATTCATCATCTATCTAATCATTACCATAAGAGTCTTATTCCTTCTTTCCACCACACCATTCAGCTGGAGCATACCCGGTGTAGACCACTTGAGATTTAATCTCAACCTCTGATTAATAGCTCCTAATTATCCTAAGAGGTACTCGTAATGACGATTAAATCATCATTACTTGATATATTTTCCATGATGCTTTACTGTACCAACCTTGCAATTCTTGAATAAATCAAAGAATTTAGACATGCAGTGCATCAAATAAATATATCGGTATCTAGAATAATCTTCGATTATTCATAACCACCTATCGCCTAGATAATATTAGGCCCGCTTGAATCAGAATGAACCAATTCCAACATATATATCTTTGGCTCTACACCCCTTTACCTTGAAAAGGTAATTAATCATTTTTACTTCCAAGTAAGACTCGCAAGTTCGATAGTTTCCACTTCAGATAAACCTAAGGGTCTATCGGCTATCAACTTTTGAATCCTACTCAAGTAAAATGATCTAGTCTTAGATGTCAAATATATGTTTAGTTCATATCCGAAGGTATCTTTCTCTTACTAAGATTAGAAGATTCATTATTAATTACTATTTGTTGCATCTGTGGAATATACATGATTTAAGAGTATACAAATTGTTCACCAACATACAATAACATATTACAACTCTATCCTTCATTATAATGACCATGTTATTTAAATGAAATGGAGTATCCATCTATTAATGCATAGAAACTGAAATCAAATTCTTTCTATGAAAACGTACGTAAAACAATTTCTCATAATCAAACGTCTACTCATATCATTAGATAAATAGACAACTCCCACTGCAATAGCCACTACTCTTGTAGTTTTACCCATGCCATAACAATCTTATCCTCACTTAGGAATAAACATTTAGTGATTCCAGTATCTACACACTTCGTGTCAGTAAATGCCATCACTAATCATGTTTTAAACAACTAGTAAGTAAGATTCTATCCTTGTTCATTCCTTTTATGAAATTAAATTTCCTTTACCACATGTTTTGTCAAAAGTTTCCCACCATATACAACCTCTTGTAATTCATGAGAAACTTACTCAAAACATCTAGGCAATTATGAAGAATAAAATTGACTTAGGTTTCCCCTTCAACTTCTATTCCATGTATTTCCAATTCATTCATCAAATTCAATCATGACCTACCGCCTTTTAAATTACTCAAGTATCCGAAGAGTTACATGAGACCATCATATTTCTATGAACCTCTCATCTCTTCACTAGAGACTTTAATAGGCATCATGAGACGTCCTTTGTGAGAACACACATGTATTTTCTTAAGCAGTAAAATTCAAAACCAAGATTCTTTTCTAATCATCTAATTTGGACAAGTAAATATAATTTCTTTTAGTTAATAATAAGTGAGATAAAACCATTTGAAAATCAGAGAATCACAAATAAATATACCGATCAAAACTTCGAATTTTATTCTTTTATATTGATTCCCTCAAAATAATATAAAAATAAAATTCACCGACATCTCAAGCACCGTGAGTCTGCAAGCCACGATAGTGTGGACATTTACAAACCCGAACATTTACAAGAGAAGGTTTTACCCATTAATTTCATTTGTCAACCTAACTTTATGACAAAATAATTAATAGTCGGTTCCTCTTTAGCCATGCAAATAAAAGCAGTGACTCCGATGGGGAGAATACTTATTATTTACACCTAAGTGTACACCATTATTTGACTCCAAGTCCGCGGCCCAAGCTTATGTGCCTTACAGATGGAGAAGTACACACGCGCTCGGATAACTTCCTACAGTCATCAATTATAAGTCTGTACAGTGATCCGCACATGAACTCATCCGATAGGGAGGAAGGTCTATGCCAACGCGCAAGTTCATATGCATCACATTACAAACATAATTATTTAAAGAAGTCTGTCCCAGCAATCCATGAATAAACTCATCCGATGGGGAGGAAGGCTCTAATGCCGACGCGCAAGTTTATTCACATTGCTAACAAACCAATAATGGAGGCCGCGGGAATTTTTACCAATCCCCTCTCCCACTTAGTTATTCAACACCGAGGGTTTTTACATGCATATAATATTTAAAAATAAAATACGCAACCTAGCATGCTCATACTTTCAAATATATAACAATAATTGACCAATAAAATAATTATAACAGTTATATATAAGGAAATAAATTGCCAAAAATAAGTTGACTTGATCAACACTCCAAAATACATGCATATAATATACCAAATATAATACGCAATCTAGCATGCTTCTATTTAAGACAATAAATCATAGAGAATCATGCATACATATATAACAATAATCAATTAATAAATCAATTATAACAGTTATATAACAGCGAATTCGATTGTTCGCCATCAATCACGAATGCGGACAACTGCGATGGGGATCGACCTCCCCGCAGCTTGCTCCACCACTCTGGCATCCTGCCCGATCATATTGTGAAGACTCACGCGGAACCTGATGCAGACCAGTCGAACTTGATGCAAACCCGCTCGAACCTGGTGCAGAGTCGATCAAACCTGATGTAGACCAATCGAACCTGATGTGAATCCGCTCGAACCTGGTGCAGCAATGATCGAACCTGATGCAGACCAATCGAACCTGATGCAAATCCGCTCGAACCTGGTGCAGCATCGATCGAACCTGATGCAGACCAATCGAACCTGATGCAAATCTGTTCGAACCTGGTGCAACATCGATCGAACCTGATGCAGACCAATCGAACCTGATGCAAATCCGTTTGAACCTGGTGCAGCATCGATCGAACTTGATGCAGACCAATCGAACCTGATGTAAATCCGTTCGAACCTGGTGCAGCATCGATCGAACCTGATGCAGACCAATCAAACCTGATGAAAATCTGCTCGAACCTGGTGCAGCATCGATCGAACCTGATGCAAATCCGCTCGTCCAAGGGCCTACTTGCACGGAACCAAGTTCAGCCCAATGCGCAACATCAAACTACACCAACTGTCGTTCAGGGTTCGCAACTTTAGGAACCTGGGAATCCAATCTCTACCGTCCAGAATCTACACCTTTGAGTTTTGAACATGCTGTTCAAATTACAGGTCGATCCAACGGTTAGATTGTGAGAAACAGCTCTTTTCTCCCGACTGCGCAGAACAGAATCGCCCAAAAAACTGCTTCTGTTTTCGGCGTATTCTCGACAACACAAAGCTTCAAATACGATCTTCACCGTTCAGAATGTACATCCACAATATTCAAACGTGGTGACAAAAATTCAGCTTGATCTGACGGTTGAAAATCTGGTTATTGCCTCTGCAATATCACTGCGCTGGATTTTCTCTCAATTTCTTCCTTCCATGTGAAATTGACGAACAGTTTTCGTCGAATCCTCTCACACACAACCATCAACGAATAGATATGATATAGAGTATATTTCACATAGGGATATTCATGGTTTGCGCAGTAAAACCAAAACCCTAAACATGCGATCCTAATTTCGAAAAATTAACCATATAAACCCTAGTCTAACGTGTCACGCTTCACCACGAAACCGAAGCTCTGATACTAATTGTTGGCGTTCGATCATTTGGTTAATGTGACCCGTTAGGGATTCATACGTTTCTATCACAGGGAAGCAATAAATCATAGAAACGATTACCGTTCACCAAGGTATGTTGATGAAGATTGATTCTCGCAGGCAGCATGTACAGTCCTACGAGAATGGCCATAACTTCCTCGTCTGATATCGGAATTGAGTGATCTTTACGTTCAGACGATTCTCTCTTCGACGTCTTTCTGTCAGCATATTGATCATCAAATTCTGAGTACTGTGCGAATTTATACAAATTTCGCAAGGTCGCGGACAGCAGCAGCAAACTACCTTCTGATCTTCTGCTGTATGTCCCAAGTCTGATCTCGACGTCGTGTGGGCGACGATCTACGAGACCTCTTCAATCTGCTCTCAACCCTCATCACACGTGAATAATCAGTTAGATTAGATTAGATTAGGGTTCCAGATAAGCTGAGGTGACTTATGTACATGGGCTACAGCAGGGACCAGGAGGAGAAATTGGGTTGGGCCTCCATTGGGCTTAAGTATCCAAGCTTAGCCCAAAGCTTATACTTAAGTCCAATAATAATAATATATTCCACTAAAATATTGTTATTGCACTACCGTACCAATCCCAAAATTACATTTTGGGCTCCTTCTTATTATGAGCCCGTTAGTCTCCCCATGTTTAAGATATACAATGTCCATTAATTAATTTAAGTTACTGACAACTCAATTAATTAATATCTCATTCAAGAGTAGTACCACTCAACCTCATTATCATGTCGGAATAAATTCCACCTGCAGGGTTTACATGATAATCCTTATGAGCTCCTCAAGGGGATATCATCAACCTATGACGGACACAAATTCCTTCTACAATCAACAGCGCACCATAGAGACAGCACTATTTCCCAACTCATCGAGTTTGTTGATTTAATTACATGTAAATCTCACCCATTGATGAATCAAAGAAATACATATTGCCCTACGTGTCGAGGTTATTGTATAGGGATTAAGAGCATGAACTTCCATAATAACTGAGATCAAGTTCTCCTATAAGTCAGTATAAGTTGAACGATCTCAAGCGGTTCTACTCAATACACACAAGTGCACTAATGTGATTCTATAGCCAAGACAAGCTAATACCAAACCACACTACAACCATCCCGATAGAGAGTTCCTGTCTATCTCGGTTGTGAGCATCAGTTTATACTTTATAAGGAAACCGATAATATGATCTTCCGCGTGTTGTCGCACAACATATTATCTACAGTATAAAGTAAGTGGTCTATTGCATCGAACATATAAATAAATTATAAGATGCAATCATTTGATCATATGATTCTCATTTCAAATTAATTGTTACAATATTGTTCATACAAAAAGCTAGACTTTTAGTATACAATCCAACAGAGCCGTGTTGCGTAACACGGCCCTGTAAGGAAAGGCCGTGCGGCAGCATCAGAAGACACAACACGGCCACCTCGTGGCCGTGTTGTAGAGCACGACTCGTGCCGTGTATGTTCCTGCAGAAATTTCTAGATCCTTCTAGAAGCCTCCAAAGGGGTATAAATACCCCTTTATTTAACAATTGGCAAAAGATCCGAAATTCCCATCATCTACACACACCATTTCTTCCATTTTTCACCTTCATCTTCATCCATCTTCATCCATCTTCATCCACCCATCAAATCTTCCATTTTTGGTGCTAAAGACTTCAAAATCAAGAGCTAGAGGTGGAGATCAAGAAGAATAGAAGGTTCTCTTCAAGAAATTGATAGGGAAGAATCCATTCATTTTGTATTTCTTTAGATCTAAGACTATGGGTATTTGTAATGAATCATTTATTTGTTTTGTTACCCTTATCATGTTAGGCTAATCCCTCTAGTGGGATTAGGAGCATGAAGAGCATATTAGATTTATATTATCATGTGGATTAAATTGGTTTTTGGTTTAATTGATGTTGATTTCTATTCATGGAGTTTAATTGTCTTGATATTGTGATGGCATGGTTTGTTATTCATGAATGTTTATTGGTTTAATGGATTGTTGATCAATGGATTATTTGTGGTAATTAAATGCTATCATGATGTTCATGTATGTATTGCTTGGAGTGAGACGGAAACGACCCTCTATAGTATTAGGAAGGCATGAATAGACATTAAGTTTGGGTTTGACCAAAAGGATATTTGAATTCAATGAGGGGAACCAATCCATTCGTTGGCCTTAGTACACAAAAAGGGAGAGTTTAATCTAACTAGTACCTAGATGGAAGGGGTTAATGTTGGGCTTTGATCTTAAGTGCTTTTGGGAGTCTAAAATTGATCAACAACCTTTGTAACCCGAAAGGGAGCTTAGGATATAATCATGATCACCCTTAGTCTACATCAATTGAGTTGAATTCCGTTTGCATGATAATATGAATTGAGTATGCTTGGATGTTTCTAATCCCATGTTTTTCACACTTGAACTTTAGCACCCATTTTCTTTACTTGTCATTTCTCTTATTTGCTATTCTTATTTACTTGTTACTTGCTTTAGTTGTTAATCATCTCAAAACCCCCGATCATCTTTACAAAAATGACATGAACATGAGCTCACGTATTATGCTAGTCCGAACATAACTCCTTTGTGGATTGATAATTTTTCTTGGGATATACTACTACAACTATCGAGTATTCTTGCTCGTGAGTGCTATAAAAAAAGGCAAACAGTAGTATTATGAAAATAAATATGGATGATATATGATAGGTAGTTAGTGTCGTGAGTGATGTTGGGTTAATATGGCTGGAATGCTTATAGAAAGTTTCTAATTTTATTCATACAATTAATTATCACAACATCACATATTTATAGGCAAAATAGAGGCGGTGGTTGTATTATTCTTGAGTATTTTAGATCGATTGCTGCCCATGCCAACTATTATCCTTATCCATCTGTATTCTAGTAATTTTCTACTTAATGACTAAGGAATCCATTATTTTCTAGAATTCTACAGATAATTTGGGAAGTATAGAGCAACTTCTCGTTGCTTCTTGAATTCTTTAGAAATGTGCATCAATATTTTAACACTCCCCTTTGATGCGCATTTGGATGATGTCGAGCTTCTCTCGTAGTAACTCGAATTTTGATCTGGGTAGAGCTTTTGTGAATATATCTGCTAGTTACTCTTCTGTTCCAATGTACTTGAGCTCGACTTCTCCATTATTAATTGCTTCTCGAAGGAAGTGATATTTGATGGCAATGTATTTTGTCCTGCTGTGATGTATGGAATTTTTCGCCAAAGCTATAGCCGACTTGTTGTCGCAGTAGATCTCTGTAGGATTCTCCCAATTTTCTCCCATATATCCAAGAATCCGTCTTAGCCATATAGCTTGACTTACTGTTAGTGCAGCAGCTACGTATTCTGCTTCTGCTGAAGATTGTGCGACATAGTCTTACTTTTTAGATGCCCACCAGAATACTCCTGAGCCGAGTGAGAATGTATAGCCCGAGGTACTCTTCATGTCATCTGCTGATCCGGCCCAGTCGCTGTCAGTGTAGCCAACTAGTGTTGAGTTGTCTTGTGGCTCGTACCAAATGTCGTAGTCCTTAGTGCCTTGTAGATATCTCAGTATCCTCTTTGCAGCTTCGTAGTGGACTTGGCTTGGGTTCTGCATTAATCTAGATAGTAGGCTCGTCGCATACATGATGTCCGGCCTTGTAGCTGTTAGATATAATAGGCTTTCAATTAGGCTTCTGTATGTTGATTCATCCGCCTTTGGAGCTCCATCTTCTTTGCAGAACTTTTCATTTGTGATGAGGGGAGTTGCTACAGGATTGCATCTTTCCATCTTGAACTTCTGTAACAGATTCTTCGTGTATTTTCTTTGTGAGATAAATATCCTATTTTCTTTTTGACTTACCTCGATATCGAGAAAGTAGTTCATCAGTCTGAGGTCTGTCATTTCAAATATCTTCATCATGTCTGCTTTGAACTCTTTGATCATATCTTCATCATTTCCTGTGTAGATAAGATCATCAACATATAGTGAAACAATTAGTCTTTTGTTGTTACCTTGGGTCTTGATGTAGAGAGTTGGCTCGCTTTCACTTCTTTTGAATCCTTTGTTGATGAAGTAGTCATCTATGCGACTGTACCAGGCCCATGGAGCTTGTTTTAACCCATATAGTGCCTTTCGTAGTCTCGACACCTTGTCTTCTTGTCCTTTTGCCACGAATCCTTGAGGTTGTTCGACATAGATCTCCTCTTCAAGGTATCCATTTAGAAATGCTGACTTGACATCTAGCTGGTATATCTTCCATTTCTTCTGAGCTGCTAGTGCAATGAGAGCCCTTATAGTAGTATCCAGGAGAGCTACTGGAGCAAATGTCTCATTGTAGTCGATCCCTGGTAGTTGTGAGTAACCTTTAGCTACCAGCCTTGTCTTGTGTTTCTGGATTGAGCCATCTGGATTAAGTTTAGTCTTGTAGACCTACTTAACTCTGATGACTTCTTTGTTGCTGGGTAGATCCACCAACTCTCATGTGTTGTTCTTCTCGATCATCTTGATCTCTTCTTCCATTGCTTTGACCCATTCTTTTTCTTTGACAGCTTCTTCAAAGCTTGTTGGCTCGATAGCTGCAAAGTTGCACATCTCATAGATTTCTCTTAGTATTTTTACCTTTCTTGGTGTTTCATCTGGGGCTGGTCCTTCTTGAGCTTTAGATGCTGGAGTCTCAGGACTTGAAGGTAGTGGAGACACTTCTGGAGTTTTTGGTTCTTCCTCTTCAACTTTTAGATGCTCATTTGGTCATCGTATTTGTGGCATCATGATACTTTCCTTCTCGACTTTTTCTTCATCCCAGTTCCATGAACTATTTTCTTCGAACTCGACGTCTCGACTGACAATTAGCTTCTTTGTCTTGAGTCTGTAGAGTCGATAGCCTTTGGACTGAGTACTGTATCCAAGAAATATGCATTTCTCGGTCTTCTTCTCCACCTTGTGTCTCTTCTCTTTGGGGATGTGCGCATAGCAGATACTCCCAAAAACTCTTAGATGTTTTACAGATGGCTTCCGTCCACTCCAGGCTTCGATTGGTGTTTTATTTTGCACCGCCTTTGTTGGACACCTATTCAGCAAATAGAATGTGGTGTAGACTGCTTCTGCCCAGAATACCTTGGGCATGTCTTTTTCTGCTAGCATTATTCTAGCCATCTACATTACGATCCTGTTCTTTCTTTCTGAGACTCCATTTTGTTCTGGAGCGTAGCCAACTGTTAGTTGATGGTTAACTCTTTCTTCTTTACAGAACTTGTTGAACTCCTTAGATGTGTACTCTATCCCTCTATCGCTTCTTAGGACCTTGATTCTCTGGCCGCTTTAATTTTCCACTAGATCCTTAAACTTCTTGAAGATAGAGAAGACTTCTGATCTTTCTTTCATGAAGTACACCCAAGTCATTCTTGTGTAGTCGTCAATGAAGAGAATGAAGTACCTATTTTTCTCGAATGTTGGCGTCCTCATTGGCCTGCATACGTCTGTATGAACTAGCTCCAAAGCTTGTTTGGCTCGCCATGTTGTCCTGATTGAAATGGCTTCTTGTGTTGCTTGTCTTCCATGCATTTATCGCATACATCCTCCTTTAGTTGGATCGGCAAAAGATCTCTCATTATATTTTTCTGTTGAAGTAGTTTTAGCCCGTAGAAGTTGAAATGCCCGAACCTCCGGTGCCATAGTTAGGATAGGTCTTCTTGGGCTTTTAGTGTTGTCTCCACGTAGTTCCATTGGATTGAAAAATTCCTTTGATGATGCATTTTGACTACAACGATCACTTGATTTTTGTTCTTTTTATCGTAGATAGTGCATGAGTAGCCTTTGAATACTAGAGAGTATCCTTTCTCCATCATTTGACCTATGCTGAGTAGATTAGTGCATAGTTTTGGTACCAATAGCACATCATGGATGTACCGCGTACCTTTGCTTGTGTTGAAAACTATCATTCCTTTTCCTTCAACTTCTACTAGGTCTCCGTTGTCCAGCTTGACTTGAGATTTGACAGTTTTGTCAATATTTTGAAATATCTTCTCGTCTCCCATCATGTGGTTGTTGCACCCACTATCTACGAACCACGTATCATTCTTTACTTCTGATGCGGCATGGTTCGCATAGAAGAGATTATCTCCATCTTCTTTTTCTTCAGAGTAGTTAGCCTGGTGACCTTTCTTGGAGCGATAATTTTTCTCTAGATGTCCAAATCTTCCACAATTTTTGCATTGTGGTTGACCTCGATACCAACAATCTTTTTCAAGATGATTGGTCCTTTTACAAACTCCACATGGGGGATATTTTTCTTTTCTATAATTTTTATTTTCTCCAACTTTTCTTCCTCCATTTTTAGAATTCTGAGATCGTATTTTTAGTTTAGACTGAAAAGTATTTTCTACATTTTCATCTTCACTAATGCTCAGTCTTTTTTCATAGACTTCTAAAGAACTCAATAAGTTTGTTACTGCCAATTTTTCTATATCCTTAATCTCTTCTACAGTATTGACTATTGGGTAGTATTTAGTAGGGAGAGATATTAAAATCTTTTCCACTATTTTCTTATCTGTCTTATCTTTTTCATAAGATTTTAGTTGATTTACTACTTCTTTTAGTTGAGTGTAGTAATCTTTAACGGTCTCAGATTCTTTCATTTTCATACTCACGAAATCTCTCATAAGGGTTTGGAGTTTTAGATTTCGTACCTTGTCACTCCCTTGGTACTCCTCCTTTAGAATATCTCAGGCTTCTTTGGATGTCTTTGCTCCACTAATTCTTGGAAATAGAGACTCAGCCACAGCCATCTGTAGTATATAGAGTGCCAAATTGTCCTTCTCTGTGCTTTTTTCTAGTTTTTATTTATCTGTACTAGACAAAGATGAATTATCTACGAGGACAGTGTACCCCTTGTCAACGATCTCCGAAAGGCATTGAGACATAAAGTATGTCTTCATTTTAATGGCCCAATAGTTATAGTTTTCACCTGAGAAGGTTGGAATTGGGATTTGGTGGGTATTAGGTAGAGAGGACATTTTTAGAGGCTTAGAAATAGTTTGGGTAGTATAGTGTGAATTTTGGGTAGTAGATTGCGGAAGCTTATTTTAACCCAATTAATGAACTAACTGGGCTCTGATACTACTGTTGGTATTTAAAGTAGTATTATGAAAATAAATATGGATGGTATAGGATAGGTAGATAGTGTCATGAGTGATGTTGGGTTAACATGGCAGGTGGCTGGATAAGTGAATTTGGGTAATTGGTTTTTGTGGAGAGATAAACTAATAGTGGAATGCTTATAGAAAGTTTCTAATTTTATTCATACAATTAATTATCACAACATCACATATTTATATGCAATAGAGGCAGTGGTTATAATATTCTTGAGTATTCTAGATCAATGTCCGCCCATGCCAACTATTATCCTTATCCACCTGTATTTTAGTAATTTCCTACTTAATGACTGAGGAATCCATTATTTTCTAGAATTCTACATATAATTTGGGAAGTGTAGAGCAACTTCTCATTGCTTCTTGAATTCTTTAGAAATGTGCATCAATATTTTAACATCTACAAATCTTAACATGTTCTTGGGTAGGAATCGCCAAACGTACTCTCTTACCATTGGCCCTACCTCTACCCAAGCCTAAGCAAAACTCCGCTATGATATCTTCATTGAACACACGGGGAATGGCAAGTGAACCACAATGACAAAGGCCCTTGCTCGAGTAACATTTGCCTCGATGGACTTATTAACAACCTGAAAAGCGCAATGGAGCATTACTACAGCGTCGCCTTTTTGAAACGACCTTCTGTGAAAGCCCAACCAACGTGCTAAAGAACTATGGTGGAGGCAGTAGTAGCGTTGTCAACAATTGACAACTCATTAAAAACCATCAATTTACAGCATACCTCTTATAGTTTCTTGCATCGTCCTTTTGATTCCACAAGAAATACTTGTAGCATTAAGATCAACCTGACAAAGATATAGAATCAGATCAAATGTTAAACAAATCAGTTTAAACCAAGTAGTGGAATTGCTGAAATTTTTACAACCTAAAAACCGTCTATCCTAAAGAACAGACCTTAAATTTGACAACTATGCGTAGGTATGTAAAACACATCAATAAGATTAGAAATGAGCGATACTGAATTTTTAAGAAGCTAACATCTATTTGAGAATTTAACAATAACCCAACAATTTTCGCACGTGATTCATTTTGTAGACTCATTAGAGATAACTCTATCTTGAGGAGCTAATGTGTACTTAGTCATATATACTTTTACTTCTAAATAAGAGAAGGTGAGAAGACATGAAGAAAACAGACCTGTATTTAAGTAAACAACCATCATATTTGCTCCTAATTAAGTCACTGTGGATTGAGCATTGTGGATCTACAATAAAACAAAGTTCAATGGCTCATCCAACTGAGACTTGCCATGTTGAGTGCATGTAAAAAAGGCCTTTACTCTCTTAGCCAACTGAGATAGAGACTTGTCAGGTTGAATGCATGTAGGAAAGGTCTTTACTCATATCTTTACATAAAAAAATGTTACTCCCTTAATTGAAGATGGGGTTCCATGAGCCAAGGCCCACAAAGCTTCGGTTGGCCACACTCTTTTAGCAACATGCACTTGACCAAGAACCTCTGCTGACTTATGGAGCATCCCTAAAATGCACACCATTTATCAATGAGAACCAAGATGTCAATTAGTTTAGACTAGCAGAAGGGAGATGGAGGTCTATGATGTAGAAAATTGTAACCAAGTACTTTCTTTTAAGAGAATAAATGCAAATTTATAACAATTTCCTCTGGGTTAGCATGAGAATTTTTGTAAACCATCAACTCTATTGAAAATTATAAATGGTAAGAATTACTTTCTATTCATAACTAAATCGAGCACCTCGTCCCTCAAAATAAAAAATTATTCCACAACATGAACTAAGATATCGAAACATCTTTTCTTTGTATGGATAATAACACCACGTAATAAAATCCATCACAAAGGCATCTATTAACAAGGAGGGTATGTAAGTAATTTAAATCAAAAGCATTGCATCAATAAAACCAATGACTTACGAAAGAGATTTCAGCTTTAAAGATGTAAAAATGGACATTGCATTTTAAAGAAAAGAGCTTCAGAATTAAGAAGCTATAAAAGATGCATACCTCTTTTACCAATTTCAGTAAACTACCATTAATGATATTGAATATCTCATGAGCTATATGTTTGTGGTCACACATCATCAACTTTGGAATTGAAAATGGAGCATACCGGGTTAAAGCAGAATTTGAATCACATGTGAAGACCTTTCCATTGCATAAAAAGAACATAGTAAGAGATTTTACATCTAACCAACCATTAGGACCTTTACATATAATAACAAGTCAAAATAATATAGCAGCATTAGCAAATTTATACACAGAAACATCAAAGGCAACTCCCCCCCCCTTGCAGTTAAGACTTTTACAATTAAGTTTTTTACTCTAATAAGTTGCCTAAAAAGTGGATTTCCTAATAAAAGAAATGAGGTACCATGTAAGTTGACCTTCATACTTCATCTTTATCATATGAAAATGATTTCATCGCAAACAGGAAAAACCTGAGAGTGAGAGGTTTTCAGAGGAGAATCTCAAAAATAGTAGCAAAGAAATGAGTAGCTCATATAAGAAACCCAAAGGATCACTTTTCCTATTTAAAGGAAACATATTCTTCATCTTCTTCAACCCTAAACAATCACTCAAAAGAAACCCTCAATTCTGATAATAAATTAAAAAAAACAGCTTCCTCAATTTTGAACTAAGCAAATAGGGAGTATGTAATAATCAAATTAATTTAATTAAAACACTTCCAACATTATTCACAAACTAAAAGGATTCAACAAAGCCCAAAAGTTGTGGATTATAGAAGCAATATTATTAACAAAGGGTAAAATTCACTTTTGGTCCTATACAAAAAGTTCATTTTCATTTTTGGTAATTTTCACTACATTTTTGGTCCCGTTGCTTTATTTTCAGAATTTCATCCATAAGTTAACGGATTGCTGACGTGGCTGTTAGACATAATTTTTTTTTAATTTAAACCCATTTTAATTTTTTATTTTTTAACCATAACTTTATCTCTAACACCCCAACCCCCTGTGCGACTGTATGTGAGTTTCTCTTCAACCTACCCCTCTTTCTCTCTCTAACGCAAATCTCCCATAACTATTTTAAATTTTCGACGATATTGATGGCGGTGGGGTGCTGGAATTAAGAAATCCTCTCAGCGATGTTTAACCCACCACCACGACAGCGCCTCAGACGAGCCCAATTCCCTGACCATACTACGACACCACCAGATTGTCGATCCCCAACAGCGACATCGTCAATTTTTGGGTGGAGAAATTGAGTAGATCTGGAACCCCCACCAATCTGTCGCATTTTTGGTTGAACCCAGAAAAAAAAGGCTGACACCTTTAGATTCACCAAACTCCTCAACGAACAGATTAAATTGAAAGGGATGTTCCCACACTGAGCCTATATTAGCTATAAAAGCCTCAGCTCTTTTGTTCAATTCCTCTTCCAAAATCTGTTCATTCACTGATTCTCTCACTAACATCCTCTCGCTCTCCCCAGCACCGCCGCTTGCCGACGACATTATACTCTCTAGGCCGACGGAAACCATAGGCTCAGCTTGTTTCTCCTTCTTTCTCTGACTGGTCAGCGTCATCTTCCTCGTCAACCTGCCGGATCTGAGCGACCACAATGGCACGTTCAATGAACGCACCCATGAACACTACCATTCCGGCCGTAAATCACACCGCATGCAACTAATCTTCTCTCATCTTTTTCGCCGCCATTGACTCAATTTATGGTATTACTAATTCAAAATGCAGAGAAAATTTTAATTTGGATGAGAGGGAGAGAGAGGTATGAATTGGGAATTTTATTGCAGAGGTTGTGAAATAGTATTTCTGGAACCTATATAGGTTAAACTGAAATGGATGTTCCACTAACGCTGGCGAGTTGTCGAGGTTGCGCAGAACCTCATCGTGGAAGAGATCGTTGTTATGGAAGATGACGTTAAAGTTTCTTGTTGAAGAGGTCAGGTGGGATGGGGATGAAAAGGAGTTGAATCTAAGGTCAAGATAGAGAGTCAGTTGGGAGAATAAAGAAGGGATTGAGCCTCTGCTGGAGTTGCGGCGGAGAAGAGAGAGATTTGAGAGAAATGAGAGTTCTTAGTTACACAAAATTATTATTTTTTAATATGACCTATTATTGTTAATTTTATTTATCTAACGTCCGTTCAAAAAATTAACGAAAAGGACCAAAATTGTAATATTTGGGACAAAAAAAAAGATTAGGGACCAAAAATAAAAATGAACTTATTGTATGGGACCAAAAGTGCATTTTACCCTATTAACAAATTTAGTCCAAGAGACACATTAATTATTACGTGCACATACCTGAGAACTGGGACCATGCTGCATTCCATCCTTCTTGGCAGATCCATCACTCTTTGTTGATCCCTTGATTTCACCCTGTGGAGAAACGTGCTTATAAGTTTAAGAATCCAACTGAAGGCACAAAAACAAAGAAAACCTATGAAGGGATGCCATAACATACTCACCTCCATCTACATAGCAAGAGCTGTTAGAGAGAGGAACAATCCCAAAAGAAGCCAACTACATAATAATCAAACCACTCAGTTTAATCAGAGCACAAAATAAAATTGAACCATCCTAAAAACTTTTTTTTATTCAGCCGTGCAAGAAGAAAAAGTCGGGGAACTTTAGGTTTTTATTGAAATGAGATCATAAAAACTTAAAATAACTCAATCACAAACAACAGTCTAAGTCTTATCTACTTTAGCAATTGAAGTAGTAGCTTGACCCCTAAGTCGATGTGAAAAAAGTAATCTAAAATTAGCCTTCTTACGACAGTAGATAAATTAACCGATGTAAATGCCTTCGGCGGCGGCGAAGAGCTTGTTGGGCCTGTTGGCCCAATTGCTGGTCTTCATTTCTCAAAGTATTTGGCCAAGTGTATCTTGGCCCATAGCCTTACACCCCATCCCATATTATCCCCCATTTGTGACCCTAATGGGTAGAACGTGGATTTCAAATTCTTGTGTGAATTTGAACGGAAATCTGAGCACTGTGGAGTTCATTCCTCGACTATCTTTTCCGGTGACGATGAAGACCGACGAGATGACGAAGATCGATACATAACAGTGGTATCAGAGCGGGTTTCGTCATTCGTCCATCTGCCGAAGCTGCTGACCATCAACCGCCGGTGGAAGAACGCCACTGTCCGACCGACGCTAGATCTGCTCTATCGGAATTGCAACCTGTTAGCATCGGCGCTAGGGTTTCGCCGAACGCCGTCGCTCTCCACCACTGCCTGAAGCAGCCGCGCCGCCACTAGGGTTCTTCAGTCGAAATCGCAATATGAAAGGACGTGCCGCTGTCATCGCTGTACTGACTACCACCATCAGATCGGAGCCACCGTACGTCACTAAGCTATCCACTGGGACTGCGTCGCTGAATGCCACCACCGATCTGCTCGATGCCGCCACTTCTAGTTGTCGCATCTGCACGGAATCACGACTGCTGCTACTTCACGCTGTCGCTACTGACCCAACACCGTCCACCGACCTCCGCCACTATTGTCCGTGTCCAAATACCGCTCAGCCACCATTGCTCTACTGGGATCGTGATGTCGAACGCCCACCACCAGATCTGCTCGATGCCACTGCTGATCGATCTGAATGCGATGCCGTCTGCTGACCTTCACCACTGTTGTCCGCATCCAGATGCCGCCAGCCACCGTCGCCCCTACCGGGAACGCAACCTGCTCGCGTCACCGTACCGCAGCTGCTGGAATTGCAACCTGCCAGAACGCACGCCACCTCTAGGGTTCCACCAGCCCACCGTTAGCGTCCAGTCGCTGTTCAGACGCCGACCGCCATCTATCCTCCATCCGCCAGTGCGGTCAGATCTGTTCTGATCCGCTATCGCCGCTAGGATTCAGCCGTCATCGCGACTGACCCGCCTCCGTCCGCCGTCGGAAGGGAGGAAGCTCTTCTGATCGGGGTGACACTAGGCTGACCGTCACTGACCATCTGTTGACCGGCCATTGACCACTCCGGTTAGACCTGTCCTCTTGCCATCGCCGCTGTACGGTGCCGCCACTGACCTCCGGCCGCCGGCGCTAGGGTTCCGGTCAGATTGGTCTGACCATTTGAGGAAGGGATGTGACTCTCCTCTTCTCTGTTATAGAGTCGCTCTATATTTTCTAAAATTTTCAGATTGGGTTCTTCACTAACCCCCACTGTTTCTCACTTTGTGTGTAGGTTGAAACTTGGAGTGGAGGCTGCCCCGTTCATATTGCTACATGAACAAGACTACGAGGGATCTGTCCCCGTTAAATAATGGGCTGGTGGTTCGTAGAGGTGGTACGGTGCTCTCTTCGGAGACACCGCTCTGGTGAATTAGCTTGAGTCTTTCTTGTTTATTTTTCTGTCATGCCCTGAGGTGGCTGTTCTTCTTATTTACTCTTGTGTGATGCCCTAAGGCGGCTGGTCCTCTTATTATTGTTCTTGTTTGATTCTATGTGAATCTGTCATCTTGGTCTTCCAATTTCCGCTGCTGAAAATTTGTCCTTGTGTGTTATACTGCTCTGTTTCTCACTTTGTATGTGATTAGAGTAGTATACAGGCCTTGAGTGACCCTCTACGCATTCGATAAATCGATCCGCGAACTGGGATAGCCTCAGCCAACCTGTTGTGTGACAGATTGTTGCTTTGTTTTAAATTCTATTTTTTCTATTCAAAGTGTGTTCTACTCAACTTTAAATACCCATGGCTTCGTCTTCTTTGTTTGGACAAGCACCGTTTGATGGTAAGCGAGACTTCAGTATCTGGAAATAGAAAATAAAGTGCATACTTATCTAACAAAGGGTATTCAAAGCTGTAGATCACACATATGATAAGGATGAAATGGATGTTAAAAATGCTGAGATGAATGAGCTTGATTTGTCTGCGATTATCTTGAATCTTTCTGATCATGTGCTTAGGAAAGTTGGTGTGCATGAGTCTGCAGCTAAAACTTTGTGGGAAAACCTGGATAAGTTGTACACTGAAACGTCTTTGCCTAGTAAAATGTTTCTTCTGGAAAAATTCTTTCATTTTAAACTTGATTTAAACAAAGTTGTTGAAGAAAATATGGATGTGTTCATGAAGTTGATTCAAGATATTAAGCTAATTGGTGACAAGCATATTGATGAATATACCCCTATTGTACTTTTAAATGTTATACCTGATTCTTATGGTGATGTCAAATTTGCTATAAAGTATGGTCGTGATAACATTACTCTTGATATTGTGGTAAATGCCCTAAAAGGCAAAGAGCATGATTTAAAACAAAATGGGGGTGTTATAAATTCTGGGGAGGTTATGCATGTTAAGGGGAAACCTAACAATCGTAACAAGAAAAAGAATAAGAACAAGGACAAGAATTCTGATGTGAAATCCCAGAATAATTAGAATGTTGACAAAAAAAAGAAGAAATGCTTTAATTGCCATGAAATGGGACATTTTGCAAACAAGTGTCCTCATCCTAAGAGGAATTATTCTAATGATCATGCTAATGTTGCCTCTGAATCTGTGAATTATGGTGATGTGTTTGCTATTTCTGATAATTGTGTGAAATACTGTGCATTCATCTCTGTGTGATAGTGAATGGCTTGTGGATTCCCGTTGCACATTTCATATGACACCTTTTAAACATCTTTTCTCTTCATATAAAAATATTTCTCATGGATCTGTGTCTATGGCTAATGAAAAAAGATGTGATGTGCTTGGTGTGGGTGATATTTGCTTGCGTTTTAAAGATGATTCTGTGTTCACTTTGAAAAACATGCAACATGTGCCTGATTTGTGTAACAACTTGATTTCTTGTGCTGCACTTGAAGATGAGGGTCTTGAGGGTAGGTGGGGAAAAGGTTGCATGTCTATTGTGAAGGGTGATGTGCCCATCTTTAATGCTGAGAAAAGGAATAACTTGTATGTTTGCTGTGCTAAATCTGTTGTTATGTCTGCTAACGCTGTTAATGAGGATAAAACAAATATTTGGCATGGTAGGTTAGGTCACATGAGTAGTAAAGGACTTGAATTGTTGCATAAAGCTGGTTCTTTTGGCAATGATAAGCTTACATGCATTCCTTTCTGTGATTCTTGTGTGCAAGGCAAACATGCGAAGGTGAAATTCCCTATTTTTCCGTACCCTAAGACTTCTTCGTGTAATGATATACTTGAGTACCTGCATGCTGATGTGTGGGGGCCTTCTAGTGCACTCAAGGTGACAATGTGTATTTTCTGTCCATTATTGATGATTTTTCAAGAAAAGTGTGGGTGATTTTGCTTAAAAACAAATCTGATGCTTTTGAAAAGTTCAAAAATTGGAAAACTTTGATTCAAAATCAAATGGGTAAAAAGATTAAGTATCTTAAAACTGATAATGGACTTGAATTTTGCAATAATGCCATGGATAATTTATGTGTTAAATCTGGAATTGTGAGGCATAAGTCTGCTCCTTACACTCCCCAACAGAATGGGGTTGCTGAGAGGATGAATAGGACTTTGTTAGAAAGGGTGAGGAGTATGTTGGTGTCTTCTGGACTTTCTAAAAAGTTTTGGGGTGAGGTGTTTATTACTACAGTATTTTTAATAAACAAATCCCCCTCTGTGCCTTTGAAGGGTAAGTGCCCTGACTATGTGTTTTTGGTAAAAGTATTGATTATTCTGTGCTACGTGTATTTGGCTGTGCTGCGTTTGTGCATCAGAAACATGACAAATTGGATCCTAGGAGTAGAAAATGTATTTTTCTTGGTTATCCTGAGGGTGTTAAAGGTTATAGGCTGTGGGATTTTTCTGAATCTGATTTCAAAATTGTGATTAGTAGGGATGTGATCTTCAATGAATCTGAATTTCCTTACTTTTCTGCTCATTTGCATGATGTTGTGCCTTTGCATGATCCTACCTCTTTTTTGAGTGAGGTGGAGTTGTCTCCTTTGTCATGTGATGCTGAAAACTTGCCTGACACTGTTGTTGATCAAGAACTTGTTGCCAATGAACCTGCTATCAATGATGAAAATGTGCATGATATTCCTGAAGATGATGACTATGTGTTGCCTAGGGATAGACCTAGAAGGAATATTAGGCCACCTGCTAGATATGATGATTTTCACATTGATACTCATGCTTTCAATGCGTTCGAAAATGTTGATAATGAACCTAAGACCTATCAAGAGGCTTTAAAATCTGACAACTCTGTGAAATGGTTAAATGCTATAAAAGATGAAATGAAATCGTTGCATGTTAATCATACTTGGACTCTGGTTCCAAAACCTACTCATTGCTCTGTTGTTGAATGCAAGTGGCTTTTCAAAGTGAAACATGAGCTTGAAAATGTTAGATTTAAAGCTAGATTAGTGGCAAAAGGTTTTACTCAAAAGGAAGTGGTTGATTACAATGAAATCTTTGCTCATATTGTTAAATTCACCACTGTTCGTATAATGCTTTCATTAGTTGCTCATTTTGGTTGGGAGTTAAAGCAAATGGATGTCAAAACGACTTTTCTTAATAGTGATTTGGACAAAAAGATTTTCATGAAATAACCTGAGAGTTTTGTGGACCCCAAAAATCCTGATCATGTGTGTCTTTTGAAGAAATCCTTGTATGGCTTGAAACAATCTCCTAGACAGTGGAATAAGAAGTTTGATCAATGCATGACATCTTTGAAGTTTAAGAGAAGCTTGCATGATAATTGTCTTTACTTCAAAATTGATACTTCTGTTCCTGTTTTTCTGCTCATATATGTGGATGATATGCTAATTGTTAGCCCTGATCTTGAGTATGTTGAGCTTGTTCAAAAGAGTCTATGTGATAATTTTGATATGAAAGATCTTGGAGATGCTAAAAGGATTCTTGGCATGAACATTGATAGAGATAGGAAGAACCATGTTCTCTTGCTTAATAAGATTTCATATGTTGAAAAGATTTTGAGTAAGTTCTCTATGATGTCTGTTAAAACTGTTAATGTGCCTCTTGCTGCTCACTTTATGTTAAGTAAGGATCAGTCCCCAAAGACTGATTCTAAAATTGCTAAAATGGAAAAGGTTCCTTATTCCAATGCTATTGGGTCTGTTATGTATCTTATGGTTAGCACTAGACCAGATATTGCATATTCTGTTAGTTGCTTGAGTAGGTATATGGCAAATCCAGATGCGCCTCATTGGGAGGCTTTGAAATAGCTCTTGAGATATCTCAAGGGCTCCATGGAGGTTAGTTTACGCTTTTCCAAATCTGCAAATGGTGTGAGCCTTGTTGGCTATGTTGATTCCAATTATGCTAATGATAGAGATTAAAGGAAGTCTACCACTTCTTATGTGTTTACTTTGTGTGGCTCTTGTATAAGTTGAAAATCTCAGTTACAACATGTGGTTGCTCTATCTATAACTGAATCTGAATATGTGGCTATTACTGATACTTTAAAGGAAGCTATTTGGCTGCAAGGCCTTGTGAAAGAAATAGGTTTTCTTGATAAATGTGCCACTGTGTTTTCGGATAGTATGCCTGCGATTTAGTTGTGTAAAAATCCTATTTTCCATGATAGAACCAAGCATATAGATGTTAGATATCATTTTATTCGTGATATTGTGGAAAAATGTATTGTTAACTTGGAAAAGATTGCATCTGAGTTTAATCCTGCTGATATGGGCATTAAATGCTTATCTGTTGAAAATTTTAGGTCTTGCATGAGGACTTTAAATTTTGACTCTCTTGATTGAAGCATGTTGTATGCAGTTCTTTTCTCGTGAACGTTGTGTTCACACTTGAACTTGTGTGCTCTGTTTATTTTATCCTTGGGATAATTTAAATATTTTATGACTGTGTGTCCGTGATCTTTGCTCCGGCTTAGATTTGTGTATCTTTTGTGATACCTTGGCTTTGTGTCAACTTTTCTGGATCTTGCATTTGACTTTGTGTTTTTCATTTTCAGGTGTCCGGAAAAAGTGCGATGATGAATTCCCATTTAGTTAAACACAAGGGTGGTTGAATTGGGCCAAGGTGGAGATTTGTTCGGCCCATTGGGCCTGTTGGCCCAATTGCTGGTCTTCATTTCTCAAAGTATTAGGCCAAGTGTGTCTTGGCCCATAGTCTTACACCCTATCCCATATTATCCCCCATTTGTGATTCTAACGGGTAGAACATGGATTTCAAATTCTTATGTGAATTTGAACGGGAATATGAGCACTGTGGAGTTCATCCCTTGACCACCTTCTCCGGCGACGACGAAGCCCAACGAGATGACGAAGATCGATACCTAACAGAGCTCTTGATGCTAGAATCGGAATGGATGATGAAAGACAAAGCGAGCGAGCGGCGACCACAACCAGGATCTTGGATGGTCTCTGTAACGATGTCGTTCAGGTATTCGTCCGTAGGATTGAATTTGAAGCTGGTAGAATGACGGAGAACAGGAGTAGGCGCTTCGGAGTTGTGGATAGGAAATGATTTAGGGTTCGTTTACTTTTATTGTTAGGGTTAGGGATTAGAAACCTTGAGTAAAGGTTGAGGAGAGGTTGAGTTAAAACTAACTACTATGGTAAAAGATGTTTAAGATTGTTTACTTTGAAGGTTTATTTGTAGCAAATTTACTATAATAACTCTGTGTAAATATATTAAATTAAATAATACTCCATCAAAGATCAAACAATGCATCTGCTATGGAGAGAGAAAATCTGAAGTATGAACATCACTTCATCACTCCGGCAAACCAAATTTGAAGCCTGAAGGTCTGAAGCGGATTGATTTCTCCAATAATTTGGATCTCAACTTTTTTTTCCTTTTATCTCAAATTCTTGAAAAGGAATTAAGAATTAGGATTCAGATCCTAACATCACTTTACACAAATAAATTCAAATGGCAGATATTCTGATAAAATTTCTTACCTTAATTTGCAACAATGAGCCTAAAATTCTGCTTAATTGCGATCAGAAATTTAAAAACCATCTATTGCCAAAAAAAAAGATTTCCAAACTCGCAGAAATCCAATTTTAACTTAATCTCCTCTGCCTCTCCTTAACCGCCGCTCTCTTCTCACAATCTTAGAGCGAGAGAGATATATAGACAATACCAGTAGATTGATAGAAGCTAATTTCCTCGATCTGCTATCGAGAGAAGAATTCGATCTGAGAAAGAAGCAATGGGCCATCAGGCCAACTCTTCTCGATAACGGAATCCAGATGCCCAAATCAAATAACTGAGAGAAATTGCAATTGGCTCGAAGAACGCAAGCAGAAGATCTGGTTGCTGAAGGATGCAAATAGAGCCGAAGTATTTGCAGGGGAGGCTATCGGGTCGGGTGCCGGACGGGTTCGAAGAGAGGGTGGGAGAAAATGGGATTGTGGAGAGAGATTGGGTTCCACAGCTGGAAATTCTGAGCTATGAGTCGGATCGGTGGATTCGTGAGTCACTGTCGGTGGAACTTGTGTTACGAGAGCTTCATTACAGGGGTTTCGGTGGCGGCGTGGCTGATGAATAGCGACTAGCAACTCAACGCCATTTTCGTGACGGAATTTATGAGAATGGGTTTCATGGTGTGGACGGGGGCAGAAGGAGGAGGTGATGTGAGCTGCGGTGGTGATGGCGGCTGTGGAGAGGTTGATGTCCGAGGAGGAGATCAGAAAGAGGGCGGCAAAGATAAGCGCTCTCCAAATTGGGGGCAAAATAATAAATTCCTCACTTAAACCCGAGGGTTGGATATTATCCCTCTAGGTTTTGAGGGTTGAGTTGACCCTCCCACATCTCACTTGCCGTTGTGAGCCCGAAGGTTATCCTTATGTCACAACATTAAAAGTAAACAAAAGTTAACTAGGGTTAATGGAGGGATAATCCCCATTAACCTTCAAAGTAAACGGACTCTTAGAGGCTATATATCTTGTGTTGTAATGTCTGTCTATCGGAAGAAGTTCAAAAGGCTCCATTAATTGAATAGATCGTGTAACAGCTCAAAGAATAAGTAAGAATTAAATTAATTAATGTATAAACTTAATAAAATAATTAATAAGGATAATGACGTAAATAGTGAAATCAAGTAAGGATAAAAAGGGAATAAAATGTTTTACATATGAAAGGTACTTTTAATATATTAGATTAGATAGAATATTAGAATTTAATAAATGTGTTGGGGTTTAAGAAAATAGACAATCTTATTAACGAACTTTCACACTGTGTGAAATTTGAATGTTCAAAACAAAATCTAAATCTATAAGAATTAAAAATTACAAGACGGCCCACACCAAGCAAGGCCCATTTGCTTTAGCCCAATTCGAACAGCCCAGAAGATTGATGACGATTAACGAATCGGCCCATTTGTTTGAGCCCAGCTCCATAACCGACCTTAACAGGAATAAATTGCAATCAGCCCCATTTATTTCCAACACAACCCAGCAATGAATCAATTGCATTGCAATCAGTACTTTTACTTTCACATTTAATCATTATCAGGCACAACCTAAGGAACCATTATAATTTTTTTTTTCTTTACTGTAGCCTCACACATTTTAGAATTAACTTTTTATTTTTATTGCCAAATTTCTAAACTGCGATCAGCCCTAGCCCAGAAAATACTGGAGTAATTTCTTGAAAAACATTAAACTATATGAATAAGGAAAACAATCTCAGTAAGTTCTACCAATTAGTGTATAATTTTTTTTAATTTTCTTTTCCATTTATTTTGAAGCTCATGAGTTGCAACAAAATTAATGGTAACAAAAATATTTTAAAAAAATGAGCAAAAAATCCCAATTCTCTCTCACCACCAAATATATTTTCACTTAGTCTTGACAGTGACTCCTTCGCCGCCGGCGATGATCACCGCCGTCGCCATATCCAAGAACAGCCCGTGCTCCACCACCCCTTCCAAGGCGGCGATCTCCTTCCCTGCCGCCGCTAAATCTCTAATCGGAGTCTTGAAATACAAATCCACAATGTAATTCGAATTATCCGTCAAGTATGGCTTCCCATCCCCATCCAATCTCAGCTTCGCATCACACCCTTCCTCCTTGAACAATTCCTGCAATCTAACCAGATTGTAATTCCAGCAGAACTGCACCACCTCCACCGGCATCGCCAGCCCGGATCCGCCCAACCCGAGCACCAATTTGGAGTCATCGGCGACGACCACGAATTCATCGGAGGCGGCCTCGACCATCTTCTCGCGGAGGAGGGCGCCGCCGCGGCCCTTGACGAGGTCTAGATTGGGGTCCACCTCGTCGGCGCCGTCGATGGCGAGGTCGATGTGGGGGTGGGCGTCGAGGGTGGAGAGGGGGATTCCGAGGGCGGCGGCCTGCTCCTGGGTGCGCTTGGAAGTGGGAACGCCGACGATGTTGGTGAGTTCGCCGGATTTGAGGAGGGCGCCGAGCTTGTCGACGACGAAGGCGGCGGTGGAGCCGGTGCCGAGGCCGAGGACCATGCCGCTCTTGACATACTCGACGGCCTTGTCGGCGGCGAGTTTTTTTAGGTCGTCCTGGGTGAGGACGGGGGCGGAGAGGGCTTTGATTGAGAGGCGGGAGGGGGTGGTGCGGAGGTGGATACGGGTGGGGGAGAGGGTGTGGCGGCGGAGGGTGGTGGGGGAGAGGAGGGATAAGGTGGCGGCCATGATTGGTGGGCGTGGGGATTGAGGATGTGTGAGTGTGATCCTCTCCTGCCTAATCTAACACTACCACTGTTGCTGCGTCTGGTGCGCTGGGGGTTGTTGGGGTGGGGGGTGGGGTAGGTGAGGGGGCAATTTTTGTTATGAAAATAATAAATAAATAAATAAATAAAAGGGAAAGTTTAGTCGTCCAAATCCAATTCTAACCATTTATTATAGGAATTTAATCAATTTATAACATTTTATCAGGGAATAAAGTAAATTTATTATTTTAATCAAATTTTATTACTTCTCTTATTACAACTTTTTCATTAAAAAAATATTCTTGAATTTTTACATATCATTTTAATTTTTACAATTTCTTTTTGGGTAAACAATTAATTTTGAGATGTCATTCGTCATATTTGTATTTCATTTTTATTGTTATTGTTTATGTGATTGGGAAGTATTAGGCAAAGAAAATTCAATCATTATTTAGCTTTATGTTTTACTTTCCACATTTTTTTTTCCTCCTATATATCATACATTCAATCAACTATTTAATGTGATATATGAAATGTTATATCAAAAGCAACTTAACAATACGTACCATTTCGAAAATTAGGGTAATTCTTGGGTGACACGTGGTCATCAATGACCCTCTCACATGAGGGGTGGGGTCCACTCCCTTATATGTGGGTTCCACCACTTCATGTGAGAGGGTCATGGGTGACCACGGATCACCCAAGTAAGTAATGAGTTATATTTTCACCTAAATTTTAATGTCTTTTTATTGTGTTTTCGTATTATTTTATTCGTATTTATGTGTATTTTGGTTGTGTTAAGTGTTTTTATTGAAATGTGTGAGAATGAGTTTAAATGTATGATTTCCAGATAAAAAGAGATTCTAGACGCGAAAAGAAAGACATATGAAAAAGTGGATCTCAATTCGGAGTTAAAACGGAAGAAGAGAAAACAGGGACAGCACCAACACGGCCAGTACCTACACGAGTCGTATACCGAACACGGCCCTGTAAGCTTTGGCCGTGTTCCATCACCCGAAACACCTACACGGCCACCCCTGTGGCCGTGTGCGGAACACGTCCGGCAGTGTTCAGTACACGACCAGTGTATCGTACACGGGCCGTGTAGGTGCAAAAATTCAGAAAAAATCAGAAATCTTCTAGAAGCTTCCTAAGGGGTATAAATACCCAATACTTCAATATTTTATCAGATTTTCGTGGTTTTGCCCTGCACACACACCATTTTCTCTATTTTACATCATCATCTTCATCTATTCTTCATCCATCCATTCACACTTAATCCCCTCTATCAAATCCACCATACAAGTGATCAAGGAAGTAAGGGAGAGTGAGGATCACAAGAGGAAGAAGGAAATCTCCATTGAAGACCTTCAAATGGAGAATCTAATTCTAATTCTTGTGAAATTCTTTATAGATTTGTCATGGAATTTGTGGATTCAATTGTCTATGATTGTTTTCTCTAAGACTATGATAGGCTAATCTCCTTTATGAGATTAGCTCCATGATTGGTGTTGGATAATTTAATTTTTATGCAAATTGATTTTAATCTTGAATGGGATTTGTGTATTTCTATCATTGAATGTTGATTGCTTGATGTATATGATGATATGTGTAATTAATTGTCAAGGGCATGTGATTAGATTGAAAAATCAATTATGTGTTTAGGATAGTTCATTGAATCATTCCATCATACACTTCATGTGCATTAATTTAGAATGAGATAGAGATATCCTTCTAGATTTAGAACCATTTGATAGAACATTTGATTAGCTTGATCGAGAGATTGATTGATTAGATGAGGGGACCCAAACCATTAGTGAATTCATAGTACCTTAAAAGGAAATATTCCCTATGATTTAGTACCTAATTAGGGAACTCGTAGAGTAATTAGCACCTATTGGGAGGTGTTAATTTTGGTCTAGATCATATGTGCTTTTGGGAGCCTTATTTAGGGCCTACATCCTATCCATCTCGAGGGAGAGTTTAGGTGGAATTAGTGATCGCTTCTATACCTTGTCCATGAGAGATTAGAATTAATTGCATAATTACTTAATTATCTATGCCATGAATGTAGTTAATCTCATCCTTGCATCATTTGGACCTCATTTATCTTGCATTCACTTTACTCTTATTCTTGCATTAATTTAATTGCATTTATTTGCATCTTATCCTCCCATTCCATCGTCCTTATAAAATTACGATAAACTTGAGATCGCTTAAACTCTAGTGCATTCCTTCCTGTGGTTCGATAAATTCTTTAATTGGTACCGCTGCCGGGGAGCAACGGTTGCTAGTAGTTTGACGAAGGATTGTTTAGAGTGGTCTTAATAAGGACATTTATTTTTATCTTATATTTGCTTTGGAAAATTTTGTTCTAATTTTTCTTTCTCTTGTAGGTGTATACCTTGAGAAGGAAGAAGAAGGAAAACAAGCAAAAAAAAAAGAGCTACATGGATATTCTTCAAAATATGGTGAATAGAAGTGTTCATCCCACTATGAATACACAAGAAAATTTTCAAGGATTTCAAATGCCAAATTTTGAGCCAAACTTGCAATCGGAGTTCGGAGTACAAGATATGCAATTCCAACAACAAAGTTATGAGAATTTTGGAGTCCCACATCAAATGCATCAACGAGTATACCCTCAAGGTGTGAAGATGTTTCTCAAGGAAATTTTTCTAGAAATCAAGAAGGAAATCAACCACAACTATGGGGAAATTTTCAAGACTCCAACACCTCTTATTCCACCCAAAATGACCACATAGCGATACTTGGAGAAAAGTTATTTGAAATGGTTATGGATCGCTTAGAAGATGGGAGGAAGTCTAATCAAGCGTGGATTGATAGAATTAGAAACTTGTGTGAAACGATGATAAGTACAATGGTAGCATTCAATGCTAAGTTGAATTCATTGGAGCACCAAGTAAGTCAAATTGTGTTGACCGTGGAGAGACTTCAAGAAGAGAATAATAAACCTTCTTCCTTCGGAACAAAGAGCGAATGCATGGTCATTAAGGATAGAAAAGAGGATAGTTTGGGGGTTGATGAGGTTATGAAGGAAATGAGAGAAAGGATGTCTAAGTGGGTGAAAGCCAAATAGTTGAAAGTAGAGTTGAAGGAGGAATTCGATAGATTTGTTGAGTCTCTTGAAGAAATGGTTGAGAAAGTAAAACAGCAAAATCGAGAAGAAATTCACGCCCTTATGGAGGAAAAGAAGCCTCCGGAAACTAAGATTATGGACTCTACTTCACATAAGCAAAAAATTTCTCATTCTCTTGAAATTTCAAATTCTCTTAAGAACTTTCATGATTTTATTGATAAAAATTTATTTGGTGATTGTAGAAAAAATATTGCAAGAGGGCAACTGTTTGCCTATTTTTGTAGCACTCACGAGCAAGAATACTCGATCGTTGTAGTAGTATATCCCAAGAAAAATTATCAATCCACAAAGGAGTTATGTTCGGACTAGCAATATACGTGAGCTCATGTTCATGTTGTTTTTGTAAAGATGATCGGGGGTTTTGAGATTGATTTACCACTTAAGCAAGTAGCAAGTAAATAAAAATAGCAAATAAGAGAAATTACAAATGCAGATGAATAACAAGTAAAGAAAATGGGTGCTAAAGTTCAAGTATGGAAAACATGGGATTAGAAACATCCAAGCACACTCGATTCATATTATCATGCAAAAGGAATTCAACTCAATTGATGTAGATTAAGAGTGATCACGATTGTATCCTAAGCTCCCTTTCAGGTTACAAAGGTTGTTGATCCATTTTAGACTCCCAAAAGCACTTAAGATCAAAGCCCAACATTAACCCCTTCCATCTAGGTACTAGTCAGATTAAACTCTCCCTTTTGTGTACTAAGGCCAACGAATGAATTGGTTCCCCTCATTGAATTCAAATATCCTTTCGGTCAAACCCAAACTCAATGTCTATTCATGCCTTCCTAATACTATAGAGGATCGTTTCCGTCTCACTCCAAGCAATACATACATGAACATCATTATAACAACAAAATTTGTATTTATTAAAATAATAAACACAAAAGATATTACAATAATAATCCGAGATGGATTAAACTTGAAAATTAAGGAAGCGATCTCTATCAATCCTCTGATTCTTCTCTCGAACCAATGTGGCTTTGACTTGACTTTGACTTCTTTGGCTTGACTTCTTTGACGAAGTGTATGCTGACTGTGTTGACAGCTTGTGTGGACTTGACTTGTGTGTTGAGTCGGATCTTCAAATGAAGCTTATCCGGACTCGGATTTAAAGTGTATAACATTAATCCGGAGGGATTGAACCTTTGTTCGGATTAAAACGCTATTCTTGAACCTATAACGTTAATCCGGAGGGGTCGAGCCTTTGTTCGGATTAAAACGTTATTCTTGAAGCTTTCCGCGAAGAACGCTGAAGAACTTGAGTTAAATAACGCCGGATCGGAGGGGTGCAGAACCTTGATCTCCAATTGGTGGTTTATTACTTTTGAAGAACGCCGGATCGAAGGGGTTTGGCACCTTGATCTTCAATTTGGCGGTTGTTCTTTGCTTGAAGATGCTTGAAGTATTCAAGGGAGCACTGCTCGTATTCTTGATCTCTTCGGAGCTTTTGTTTTCAGATATTTGTGTGTGTGTTTCAAATGAGAGAAAAGACCCCTTTATATAGGTGAGAGGTGAAGACTCCCTCATTAATGCCCTGCATTTTGATTGGTCCAGGCTGATTTGACCTGATTCTGCGGGCTTGGACCTCCACTTGTTTGGGCTGCAATCAGGCCTATTTTATTTGGGCCTGATTTAATTTGTATGGGCTTGTTTGACTTCAGTCAGACCTCCTTCAATTTGGGGCTTATTTGACTTGGGTCATGCCTCATTTAATTTGGGGCTTATTTGACTTGGGTCAGGCCTCATTTAATTTGGGGCTTATTTGACTTGGGTCAGGCCTCATTTAATTTGGGCTCCATTTAATTTGTTGGGCCCAAATTATTTATTAATTTACTTTAGGAATTAATTTATTTAAATTCCAAAATAAATTAATATTTAATTAATAAAATCCACATGTCGCCATTTAATTGGACCGTAAATTTTAATTGCTTACAAATGCCCCCTTGCGATTTGTTCACGGACGTCACGTCTTGATGTGAAGGAATCGCAAAAAGTACTCCTTTTTTTTCAACATTTGGGCCCCTTTTTTTTTGTGGCTCAATTTATTTTCTCAAGCCCAAATCCAAAAGAGAATATGGAATAAATCTGTTTCTTATCCACCAAGATAAGAGAATATGGAACAAATTTGTTTCTTGTTCACCAATATAAGAGAATATGGAACAGATTTGTTTCTTGTCCACCAAGATAAGAGAATATGGAACAGATTTGTTTCTTGTCCACCAAGATAAGAGAATATGGGACAGATTTGTTTCTTGTCCACCAAGATAAGAGAATATGGGACAGATTTGTTTCTTGTCCATCAAGATAAGAGAATATGGAACAGATTTGTTTCTTGTTCACCAAGATAAGAGAATATGGGACATATTTGTTTCTTGTCCACCAAGATAAGAGAATATGGGACAGATTTGTTTCTTGTCCATCAAGATAAGAGAATATGGAACAGATTTGTTTCTTGTTCACCAAGATAAGAGAATATGAGACAGATTTGTTTCTTGTCCATCAAGATAAGAGAATATGGAATAGATTTGTTTCTTGTTCACCAAGATACAAATAATTTCCATATATACTAAATGGCTGATCACTATATAATAGGGTATCATGACCCTTTTTTTTATCAACATAACGTAAGAAACTCCGATCTTTTAACTTCATCTCTTTTCTTTCAAATTTTTTTTTGAAATATATTCATGAATTCTTCTTCAGGAAATCACTACATCAACGAATTCTCCTTGTAGATTTCTTCAGGAAACCACTCCAGCCGAATACATCATACAAGGCAGAACATCATAAAGGAATTTCCATCCGTATAACAAGTGTAAGCCCTTGATTTTACTATACCTTAATCTTTTTTCTTTTTTTTTTTTGTGCAAGAAATTTGAGTGATAACAGTAAAGCATACTTGCTTTTCCTTCTTTTTTTTTCAAAACTGTATCACCCACAAATCTCACAACACAACACCGTCAAAGGTATATTCGAATTTTTTTACCTTCGAATACTCTGCTCCTTTATTGTATTTCTTGTGTGAATGGGCTACCTCAGCGGTGTTACAAACCCGCAAAGAACAACTTCGAAGGCGGTGTTACAAACCCGCAAAAAACAACTTCGAAGGCGGTGTTACAAACCCGCACGAACGATTTTAAAGACGTGCTACACACCCGCAAAGAACAACTTCGAAGGCGGTGTTACAAACTCGCAAAGAACAACTTCGAAGGCGGTGTTACAAAACCCGCACGAACAATTTTAAAGACGAAGTGGCTGCTGAATGGCGCTAACAGGAGATTCCGGGAAACAACCATGCTGGTATGTGGTACAGCCGACGTGGCGTAGGATAGTCGAGGTTATATCCCTAAAATGCGCCAAGGTGCGTATCGTCTGAGTTGTCATATTTTACTCAATCTGGCTCGGCGATTCACCACCAAGAACACAATCATTTTCTCTCACTACTCCCTGACCTCTCACCTTCCACCCTAAACTTCATCAATCAAACCCTCATTTCTGCATAATATTTGGAATTACACCAAAAACTTCAATTTGGAGACTTTGAGTTTCTGCGAGGATGAGCAGTGGGGGGAGATTTTATTGGGCGCGGAATCGCGGAGAAGGTTTCAAATCCAAGGGAATAATTGTGGTCTTCGCATGGGTTTCGATCACTGATGTTCAATTGAAGTATTTTGTTGGTCTATGCTCTTCTCTCGGATGGAACTCTCTTGTCGATTCTGGAAAACAACCATGCGCTAGAGGACGCAGCAACCGAGATGGCTTCGGCGGCTATGAATGGCGTTGCGGCCGCGAAGATCTGCAGTGAAGGCGCGGTGGCTTCTGGCGATCGACAGCGGCGGTCGGCGGGCTTCGATCGACACAGCCCGGTCCTGCAGGGCGGAGACTTCCGACTGGGGTCGCGTTTCTGGTTGGGCAAGCGGAGGAGCAGCAGCGCCGGACTCCAGCGGATGACGGCGGCGGCGATTGAACTGGCCACGATCGGCGGTCGATGGAAAAGCAGCAGCGGCAGACTCCAGTGGTGCGCAGCGGACGACGGACGGTGGACAGCTCCAGGCGACAAGCAGCTGCTCATTTCTGGCGGCGTCGGCGGCTGACCTCGGCTGAAAAGAGAGGCGGCGACGCGTCGGTGGCCTTGCGTGGCGGAAAGAAGAGGCTGGGTTTGGGCATATGGGTTTGAGAAGAACAGATGTGCCTGTTGCATTATTTTCGGGAGCTGCTGCTGTGATTGTTGCTACATTTGAGCTTTTGGTCCATTGTTGGGAGAGGATTGAGCTTGTAGTGGTTGATGGCCGAGGGCGACGCGGCGGAGGGGAACAAAAGCGTGCAGTGAAGAATTCTGAAGAGAGAAGAATTGCTTCTCCAATTTTGACTAAACTTCCTAATTTTGACTTTCAATTGGGCCATTATTTATTTTGGTCTGCAAAATACTAATTGGGCCACTCATCCAGCCTGATATGTACCAATTTGGGCCCATTTCAATTATTGAATTGGACTCTCCTTTATTTACTTGTATACATTTTTTTATTTGGGCCTCAACCAATTTTTTTTTTTTTAGCTCCATTTAATTTCCACTTGGGGCTATTAATATGAGCTTCCAAGCTAGTTAATCTTTTTGGGCTCCACCCATATCAATGGATCATGAATTTATTTAATTACTCATCCCTTTTAATATTTTGGACCATTCCTTCTTCCATGAGGCAATTAATTCATGTGTTTAACCCATCAAATTTAAACATGAATCAATTTTAATTGCTCACTTTTAATATTTCAACGCCTATTTTTAACACACCCTTCATTTGTTTTGCAGTTAATTACACTCTTCGATATGGTTTATTTCAAACCTGCTACGGGAAAATCTGGCTCCAGCTACCTGGTGATTCTTAATGATGATTGCCAACCTTTACAACAAGGAACTCGCCTTCTAGTTGAGGATTCTTTACTTGGGAATCATGCAATAATCCCTCCAAAATTCAAGAATAATTTTTTTTTAGAATGTTGGTCTCACGAACTTTCTTCCGGCAAAAATAACATAATTTGGACTTTGAAAGGAGCTGATATTGAGCCCAACCCTAATTTGGAGCCCCTACCATCTTTGAGAAGACGATTTGCGAAAGGGAAAGAAAAAAATGAAGCAGCTTGGGGGGAACCCCTCAAATTTCGTGGTGACTTCCATTATACCAAAGGATATTGGTAGTGGACTGAAGATATTCTCAGTCGATGCCAATCGAGACTTCATGACATAAAGCTTTATGATGCTGTCTTTGCATCCCTCTTTACTTATGAGTGCAACCAAGAGATTATCAAAGCTTTCTGTGAGGCGTGGTGCCCTGTTACCAACACTTTGCTCACTTCCTTTGGAGAAATGTCAATTTCTCTATGGGATTTGTATAATTTGATGGGACTACCGATAGCTGGTAATATATAAGATGAAGTAATTCCAAGTTCAGCTGAACTTCTTTCCAAGAAAGATGATTTACGAATCCCATACAGCTGTCGATCTTTACTTGGTGCTTATCATTTGCTTTGCCAAAACACCGCTAGGCAAAGTGTATCAATTGAACATTGGGTAGATTTTTGGTCTAGAAAGACTATAACTTATCTACCGCCTCCTAAGCGTGTCGAAAAAAAATCAACTTCTCGTCCAAAGAAAACTTATAATCCGAGTGGTATTGTTCCCAATCATAGGTCGTGGACCTCTGCTGAGATAGACCAATTTAAGAAGTTGGGCATTCATCCTACACATCACGAAGAGACCTACTTAGCTGCTTATTTAGCTTGTTGGCTTTGTACTTTTGCATTCCCGGGTACTGAGCCAGGCTTAATACGGCCAAGTACTTTTAAGGTGGCAAGCCTAATGGCTGCTGGAAAAAAAGTAAGTCTGGCAATTCCAATTTTGACAAGCATTTACCGTGGTTTGAACGCAATCTATAACTCACCAAATCCTTCAGAAGTTAGATCAACATTTCCTGTTCATTTTGTTAATGCTTGGTTAGCCCACTACTTTAAGACTCATTTTCCGATTGGCAGTAAATTAAATCATCCTCGAATGGTAGCTTATACTGGTGAGCAGGGTGCAAGATGTTTTAGTCCCGAGGATGCTCACAAACGAATTCATATAGCCGACAATGCTTCGTGGACTTGCAATATATTTTCAAAAGATAAAGCTATCCATTTTGTGGATGATGGACAAAGCAATTGGGACAGCTGGGCCCATTTCGTGGCTATTCATACTAGTTATCTTACCTTGCGACGAGGTGATCATTTTGCGATGGAGCCTTACTCACCACATAGATTTTCTCGTCAATTTGGGTTCATGCAAGACATTCCTATGATGTTCAGGACGGACCTTCGCGAGGCTTCCCTGGGAGACGGATTTTCCCATTGGAGACACAGTACTACGTGTAATTCCAACTTTGAAACTTATTTTCCATGTGCTGCCTCAGGTCCTAAAAATTACTCCACGTCTGAATATAAGGAATGGTGGAAGCAAGTCTATGATCATATTGAAGATACAATCGTTCCAACTTCAGAACCCTTGAATGAAGAAGTGAATATCATAAATGATCTTGATGAAAATAACCGAGAGGTTCAAGATATTTCTCTAGTGCATGCTGAAGCTTCACATCCTGCGTCACATAAAAGGAAGGAAAACCTTCCTCAATCCACAGAAAGTTGTAGTGCTGCTACTGAACCTCATTGGAAGAGGAAGAGATCTATTGAGAAACAAGCTGATGAGGTTTCCTTTATTCTTTTTCCTTCTCCTTTTATTTTCCTCTTACGAAATCCTTTCTCTAAAATATATATATACATATATTTTTTTTTCAGGCTGCACAGAAGGTTTCTAGCTCTAAAGCTGCCGCAAGCAAAGAATTAGTTGTTGTTGGTACTTCCAGAGCTTTGGCAAATGAGGTTGCCCCTCTTTCTCACGCAAATTTCACTTTTATCTAACCTCTCTTTTACCTTAGTATATTACTTTTCTTTATCAGATTTTGGGCATCACTTCTAGCTCTGATAATGATAGTGAATGTGTCGAAAGTCGCGACCCTAACACTGAAGTGGATTCTTCTTCAAAAGCATGCCCCGCAATACCATAATTTACATCGAAGAAGATAACTCATGGTATCAAAGGAAAACTTGCTCGAGAAGTATAGACGGTTATAAGAAAGAAACTTGAACGGACTCCTCTTGAGTTTTTATCTTCTCTGAAGAAAGAAGTATCTGCCTTAGTAGAAGATGTGAAGGCTATTAATGTTGACTGCTCTTCCTTGGAGGAAGCCTTGGGGCCCCTATTTGATAAGGCTGATGCTTATACTGATGCAAAAGTAAAATCTGATGAAGAGTCATCTACGGGAGGTTATGTCGAACATTTCACTAACCTCAAGGGTCGTCTGCAGAGTTGTAAAGACGTCTATATAGCGGAAGCAAAGCAACTAAGAACAACTGGTGAAGAATTGGAGAAGATAAGTAAAGAGATGGCTAATCTGGGAAAAGGTGGAAAGACTTTACCCAAGGTAGCTGATCATCTTCTACAAACACTTTGTCGTGCTAAGAAGGAAATCGAGAATGTAGAGGAGGAGATCCTTGCACTTGACAAAGCAGCTGTTTTAAAAGAGTCTAAAGATTTGAAGAAAGCGAAGACATCTTTGCAGTCTGCTGTACGAGACATAGCTTCTCGAGATTTTTTTGTCTAGTGTAGGACTGCTTTGTTTTTCTTCTCTTTTTTTTTTCATTTACTTGCTTTTCCTTGTATTCTTTCCATATACCGAATGCCGGTAATTTGCGAATAGAAATAAATATTTCTCGTTCATTTCTGTTGCTTTACTATATTTTTTTTTTCATCAGTAGGCTTGTATCTCAATATTTATCTCATCACTTGAAAATTATCTCTTCTTTTATTGATATGGTAACTTACTCAAGATAACTTACGTAATGACTGAACTTAGTAGGCTGCTAAGCTGCCTATGTACCTTAATTTTCTTCTTGCCTCACAAACTTGATGAAAACATATGAAAACATGACTGAACTTAACAAAATATTAAGCTGCCTACGTATCCCCTTAAAGAGAATCAAGTCATAACGTAGTTCAAAGGGACATGGTTTTGATTGGAGGGTTGCCGTACACAGTTTATACTCATACGGACCAGGAGTGTGTCGTACACATTTTATACTCATGCGGACCAGGAGTTTGTCGTACACAGTTTATACTCGTGCGGACCAGGAGTTTGTCGTACACAGTTTATACTCGTGCGGACCAGGAGTTCGTCATACACAGTTTATACTCATGCGGACCAGGAGTTTGTCGTACACAGTTTATACTCATGCGGACCAGGAGTTCGTCGTACGCAGTTTATACTCGTGCGGACCAGGAGTTCGTCATACACAGTTTATACTCGTGCGGACCAGGAGTTTGTCGTATGCAGTTTATACTCGTGCGGACCAGGAGTTCGTCGTACACAGTTTATACTCGTGCGGACCAGGAGTTCGTCATACACAGTTTATACTCGTGCGGACCAGGAGTTTGTCGTACACAGTTTATACTCGTGCGGACCAGGAGTTTGTCGTACACAGTTTATACTCGTTCAGACCAGGAGTAACATGCAGTTTAGGCTCATGCGTCACGGAGCAACATGTAGACAGTTTTAGCTCATATCAAGGAGCGTTGTATTTTGTAGTTGTTTTACGCGTAATAGCGTTTCAAGAATTTTCCATTTATGGGGCCAATGTTTACGCCATCTTCTGATATCAACTTGTAGGCGCCATTTGTGTATACTTCCTTTACAACATGAGGGCCATCTCATTTTTGGAGAAACTTATTTCCAACACGATGTGTGACCACAATAGGTCTTCTCACGGCAAGCACCAAGTCGCCAACTTGAAAAGAACGTATCTTCACCTTTTTGTTGAATGTTCTGGATAAGCGAGATTGATAACACTCAAGTCTCTGTTGTGCCTCTAACCTTTTCTCATCTAAAGCTTCTAACTCTTGAAGGCGCAACTTTGCATTTTCTTCTTCGGTTAAGCCTTCTTGTATGGCCATCCTTAAAGAAGGAATTTGTTTCTCGAGAGGTACCACAACTTCAACACCATAAACCAAAGAATACGGAGTAGCCTGAGTAGGAGTTCTATAGGTGGTGCGGTACGCCCATAAAGCTTCATTTATTCTTTCATGCCAATCTCTTTTAGACTTGGAGACTACCTTTTTCAACAGACTGCACAGGGTTTTGTTGAATGCTTCAGCTAGACCATTGGCAGCTGCATTATACATTGACGACTTCCTTTGTTTGAAGTCGAACTTCTCACACAACTTATCGACCCAGCTGTTGCTGAATGGCTTTCCATTATCGGTGATGATATAGCGGGGAACACCATATCTGTAAATGATGTTGATCCGAATGAAATCAGCAATATTTTCCTTCTTTACTTCCCTCAAAGGCACAGCTTCAGCCCATTTGGAAAAGTAATCGGTGGCAGCAAGGATGTAGAGATGACCACCAGAAGATTTTGTAAGTGGCCCCACCACATCTAATCCCCAAGCATCAAAAGGCCATGAAGCAACTGTCGGGTGCAAAGGCACCGGAGGTTGATGGATCAAGTTCCCATGAAATTGGCAAGCCTGACATTTTTGTGCATACTCCATGCAATCTTTCACCATTGTTGGCCAATAATAGCCCATTCTTTTGACTCTGAAGTGTAGCTTCGGCCCAGACTGATGAGCACCGCAAATTCCGGAATGAGCTTCCTCCATTGCTTGAACAGACTCTTCTTTACTTAGGCATCTCAAGAAAATTCCATCAAATGATCTTCTATACATTGTGCCTTTGAAGTAAATAAATCGAGGTGCCCGACGCCGAATATCAACCCTTTGACGTGGCTCATTTAGCAATTTATCATACTTGAGATAATCGATGAGTGGTTGACGCCAATCCTCTTCTTCAATTTCGAAGACCTCCACCAAATGATTTTCAACTTCTTCATAATCATCATCCTCGAAGATTGGTGGTACAACCCAACTTTTGCACACTGAAATTTGAACTTGCGCCTCCGGCATAGCTATATTTGATGCTAGCTTGGCGAGGGCGTCAGCTTGCTTATTCTCTCTTCTGGGTAAATGCTCGATATCAACATCACCAAGCCAGCTCATTAGCTTTTGAGCATACTTGTGGTATGGGAACAACTCAAGCTTCCTTACTTCATACACCCCAAGTAGTTGGTTTATCACAAGTAACGAATCACCATACACTTTAAGGTGTAATTGCTTTATATCGACGGCCATCTCTAAACCAAGTATGAGTGCTTGATACTCGGCTACATTGTTAGAGCAGTTTTCTGTTAAGAAAAATGAGAATGGCAAAACTTCGCCACTGGATGTTACGAATACGACTCCAGCACCGGCCCCTTCCCTATGAGATGTTCCATCAAAATACATTTTCCAAGGAGAAGCTATCTCCACAGCGAAAGCATCTTCATCAGGGAGTTCATCAGACAGTTCCCATTCCGCAGGCATGGGATGATCAGCTAGAAAATTTGCCAACACTTGTCCTTTTACGGCCTTCTGAGGGACATATACAATCTCAAACTGTTGAAGTTGGAGATACCATCTGGCAAGCCGATCTGAGAGTACTGGCTTTAACATGACGAACTTTAGTGGGTTAGCTTTTGAAACTAGTCGAACTGTATGAGCTTGGAAGTAATGTTTCAACTTCTGAATCACGAAGATAAGAGCCAAGCAAATCTTCTCAATTGGTGAATATTTCAACTCATTTGGAGTCATGGTTCTACTCAAATAGTAAAGGGCAGTTTCTTTGCCATCATCATTCTCTTGTGCGAGTAAAGCTCCAACATAACGTTCTTGAGCAGCTAGGTAGAGAATTAACGGACGTCCAGGTATTGGTGCACACAATACTGGTGCCTTCATCAAGTACTCTTTAATGCTATTGAAAGCATTATTGCAAGCTTCATCCCATTCAAATATACTGCCTTTCTTCATGAGATGACTAAACGGTTGACATCGACCGGCCAAGTTTGATATGAATCTTCTCAAGTATGCCAATTTTCCTTGCAGACTTTTGAGTTCATGGATGTTCCGAGGCACATGCATCTTCATGATTGCATCAATCTTCGCCTTTTCAATCTCGATTCCTCGACGGCGAACAATAAATCCAAGAAATTTTCCGGATGTAACCCCAAATGCACACTTGAGTGGATTCATCTTGAGTTGATGCTCCCTTAAGCGCTCAAACACTCGCCTTAAATCATGGAGATGATTTTTCTTTTTCTTTGATTTCACCACAATGTCATCAACGTAGCATTCGACGATCTTATGAAGCATGTCATCAAATATCTTCTGCATGGCTCGTTGATAAGTAGCACCAGCATTCTTTAAGCCAAATGACATCACATTATAGCAATATATTCCTTTCGGAGTACGAAAGATTGTTTTCTCTTGGTCTTCGGGAGCCAGACCAATCTGATTATAGCCAGATGACCCATCCATAAACGAAAGGACCTCATGCCCCGTTGTTGCATCTATCATGAGCTCAGCAATTGGCATTGGGAAGTCATCTTTCGGACACGCCATGTTCAAATCCCGAAAATCAACACATACTCTGATTTGCCCATTTTTCTTTCTCACTGGCACGATGTTAGAAATCCATGTAGGATACTTGACTTCTCTGATCTTGCCTGCTTCAAGAAGCTTATTAATTTCATCTTCAATTAATGGAATTAACTCTGGTCGAAATCGACGCTGCATTTGCTTAATTGGCCGAGTTCCCTTTTTGATGGACAAATGATGCACTGCGATCTTTGGATCCAAGCCTGGCATTTCTTTATACGACCATGCAAAGACATCCCGAAATTCTCGTAAAAGGCTGATATATTGTTCTTCTTCCTCATTACTTAGCAGGGCACTTATGTAAGTAGGACGTGAGTCGCTTTCGTCACCTAAGTTGATTTCTTTCAACTCATTAACAGTGGCTTTCACACCCTCCTCAAATTGCGGAGGGGCATCCTCGGCATCCACTTCCTCCACTTGAGAATCCTCAAGAGCAGTGATATGGTTGGTGGAAGCTACACTTTCTTTATCATCATCATTGTCTTCTTTAGTAAAGACAATCGTCTGAATCTTAGCCTTCAACTCTCTTCCACATGAGACTGTCAAGATATTTCGTCTCTTCATACGAGAAGGGATTCGACTTCGGAGTTTTGGGAAGCTAGAAGACTTGAAATTATTTTTCTTCCCAATCTTGTTCCTTTCACACGGTCCGAGCCTTTCGAAAACACTTCCAAGCCTTTCGAAGACAGAACTCCTCTTGATTTTCCTTCCACTTTCATCAAAAATATATTCTGTGGACGAAACTTCTCCTTCTGTGATATAATTTGTGTTTGCTCTTCTGATTGCTATGCGGACTGGCTTTTGAGGGACATATCCCAAACCTGGCTTAGCATTCTTGACAGTGTGGCCACTATTTTTCAACGTTTTCTGAGTGGCATTGAACCCATGTTCAGATGAGATGACAGTCTCTTGAAGCAACTTGCTCATCACCGGTTTCTCCTTTGGTTCATACCCAGCCTTCTTAAGGAGTTTGAAAGCTTGCGGGCCATATGACTTAGATATTTCTGCTTCAAATACTTCACCATGCTCAATTTTTGCTCCTTCAATAGGACGTACGAATCCTTTGAGTGGTGGAGAAGAAGTCTTACCTTCATCAATTTTTGTTAAAGGCAATGTTAATTCTTCCAGGGCCTCAAGCTCTTTGCCTTTGTTCTTCTTGAGAGTGGTGGATGATGTGCTACCTTCCTCCTTTATTTGTTTACTACCCCCATTATCTTGTGCTGGGGCTTCTTCTCGGTTCACTTCCTTTGTATTCTTGAAGAAGTATTTAGCATCAGCAAAGTAAGATTCAGTTTCAGTAAACGGCTTATCATCGCCGAATACCCTTTTCACACTGTTGCCTTCACTATACTTGAAACACTGGTGTAATGTAGAAGGGACCACACCATTCTCGTGCAGCCATGGGCGCCCCAAAAGCATATTGTATGAAGTTTTTGTATCTATGACATGGAAGAGCACCGTTGATCTCATCTCATCAATCATCAAATCAAGAACAATCGTGCCGAGAGTCCTTTGCCCTTCATGATTGAACCCTTGGATCATCAATCGGCTATGATTGAGTTCATCCACCGGTATCTCTAACTTCTTCAACATCCTTAAAGACAGGATGTTTACTGCTGAGCCTCCGTCAATAAGTATACGCTTTACTTGCAGCCCTTGCGTATAACCAGTTACAAATAGAGGTCAGTTGTGAGGCTGTGAACCCAACAACATGTCTTCATCTGTGAAGGTCACCTTCATAGAATAAGCTTTTTTCTTGTTCTCAACTTGTTCATCTTCATTGCCCTCCTCACTCACCGCATGACAAGAGCCTTCATTGTGAACTTCTTTTATGGAAGCCAAGTTTGCAGCCGCTTCATCCTCCAACACAATCTTTCCCTCCTTGGCCAACTGCATGATCTTTTCCTTGAAGATGAAGCAATCATGAATGGGATGGCCTACCAATCTATGGTACTTGCAATATTTTGGGTCATTGGTTCAATTTGCTTTCTCTGGACGTTTCATTTCGGGGAGTTCGATGAGTTTGTCTTTCATCAGATCATCAAATATGCCAGAGACATCAGAGTTCAGAAATGGATACTCCTTTTCTTGCATCTCCTTCAGGGTCAACCTTCTTTGCCCCCATTCTTGGGTAACTTGTTTTCCTTTATCTTTCTTGTCATCTCCATTCTTTCGAATCTTGACTGTAGCAGTGTTTATGGCCATTGATTCTTTATTGGAGTTTCTTGCATAAGGCTTGCCCCCTTTCTTGGCTTCTTGTCTGTCTCTGGACTTGTAAGAATCCGACACTGGTGAGTGTTTGATTCCACTGGCTGCCATGCTCAATTCTATATCATGAGCTCTCGTAGCCAACTCCTCGAAAGTCTTTGGCTGAATCCCTTTAAGTATGTAGAGTAAATTCCACTTCATCCCTTGGATGCACATTTCGATAGCAGACTCTCCGGATAATCGGTCTTTGCAATTTAAACTCAAGTTTCTCCATCGATTGATATAATCAATCACAGGCTCGTCCTTCAATTGGCGAGTATTAGTTAGCTCAGTCATGCTAACGGTTCTCCTCGTGCTGTAGAAACAATTGAGGAATTCATATTTCATTTGTGCCCAACTGTCGATGGACTCAGGCTGCAAGTCGATATACCAATCAAAGGCATTTCCTTTGAGAGAGCGAACGAATTGCCTCACCATAGAGTCTTCATAAGTACCAGCATCATTGCACGTCTCAGTGAAATGTGCCACATGCTGTCTGGGTTTCCTTTACCATCAAATTGCTGGAATTTAGGAGGCTGATAACCAGGTGGCAACCTTAAGTTATTCACTCTTTTTGTGTAAGGCTTAACATAAGTGACGGTAGGCTTGGCATTCTCTTCAAACCTTTCTTTTATTGTTCCAAGTATAATATCTTTGAGTTGCTCCACTTGGAGCATTCCATCAGCCGAAAGTTGCACTCCTCTTTCAGTTTGCTCTTTTCAGTAGTTTGGCATTTTGTGAACTCTTCCACCTCACTCTCGTCCACAACTCCTTTTCCATTTGCACGGTTAGTCTCCGCAATGTCTCTTTTTTCATCAATTGGGAGATCTTGGTGTCTTGAGCTTCTATATGTTTCGTGAGTCCTTCGATAGCTTTCATCATATTTGCTAATTGCTCCTCAATAGTTGTAGTGCCGGCCATCATTACCGGGGCTGCAATTGAGTCCGATGAAGAGCTTGAGGATGAACGAGGATGTGAGCATGCAGAATCTTCATCACTATCCTCTTTCATGGGTAGCTGTTTTCTTGAAGCCATTTCAACCGAAAAGTTAGAGCTGGAGGAGGCCTCTGAATGAGCTTTCATCGACATACTCCTTGTAACGACAGCAACTTGTTCACTCAACGAGGCGGAGAGCTTGGAGGCAGAAGTCCTTCCTACTGTGATCTTGACAGGAGTCATGTTGTATCTTTGTAGGGAGAAGAGATGAGAGGTAGAGATTGTCCAACCGGGCGTGCCAAAATTTGTAACAATAAAATTTGTATTTATTAAAATAATAAACACAAAAGATATTACAATAATAATCCGAGATGGATTAAACTTGAAAATTAAGGAAGCGATCTCTATCAATCCTCTGATTCTTCTCTCGAACCAATGTGGCTTTGACTTGACTTCTTTGACGAAGTGTATGCTGACTGTGTTGACAGCTTGTGTGGACTTGACTTGTGTGTTGAGTCGGATCTTCAAATGAAGCTTATCCGGACTCGGATTTAAAGTGTATAACGTTAATCCGGAGGGATTGAACCTTTGTTCGGATTAAAACGCTATTCTTGAACCTATAACGTTAATCCGGAGGGGTCGAGCCTTTGTTCGGATTAAAACGTTATTCTTGAAGCTTTCCGCGAAGAACGCTGAAGAACTTGAGTTAAATAACGCCGGATCGGAGGGGTGTAGAACCTTGATCTCCAATTGGTGGTTATTACTTTTGAAGAACGCCGGATCGAAGGGGTTTGGCACCTTGATCTTCAATTTGGCGGCTGTTCTTTGCTTGAAGATGCTTGAAGTATTCAAGGGAGCACTGCTCGTATTCTTGATCTCTTCGGAGCTTTTGTTTTCAGATATTTGTGTGTGTGTTTCAAATGAGAGAAAAGACCCCTTTATATAGGTGAGAGGTGAAGACTCCCTCATTAATGCCCTGCATTTTGATTGGTCCAGGCTGATTTGACCTGATTCTGCGGGCTTGGACCTCCACTTGTTTGGGCTGCAATCAGGCCTATTTTATTTGGGCCTGATTTAATTTGTATGGGCTTGTTTGACTTCAGTCAGACCTCCTTTAATTTGGGGCTTATTTGACTTGGGTCAGGCCTCATTTAATTTGGGGCTTATTTGACTTGGGTCAGGCCTCATTTAATTTGGGCTCCATTTAATTTGTTGGGCCCAAATTATTTATTAATTTACTTTAGGAATTAATTTATTTAAATTCCAAAATAAATTAATATTTAATTAATAAAATCCACATGTCGCCATTTAATTGGACCGTAAATTTTAATTGCTTACAATCATGATAGCATTTAATCACCATAAATCAATTCATTGATCAACAATCCATTAAACCAATAATCAATTATGAATAACAAACCATGTCATCACAACATCAAGACAATTAAACTCCATGAATAGAAATCAACATCAATTAAATCAAAAACCAATTTAATCCACATGATAATACAAATCTAATATGCTCTTAATGTTCCTAACCCCACTAGAGGGATTAGCCTAACATGATAAAGGTAACAAAATACATAAATGATTCATTACAAACATCCATAGTCTAAATCCAAAAGAAAATCAAAAGAGATGTGAATCTTCCCTAGCAATTTCTTGTAGAGAATCTTCAATACTCATGGATCTCCAACTCTAGCTCTTGATTTCTTGAGATCTCTCACACCCAATGGAAGGGATGAAGTTTTGATGGAGAATTAATGGAGATGATGGAGATGGATCAAGATGGATGAAGGTGGATGAAGATGATGGTGGAAAATGGAAGAAATGGTGTGTGATGTGTGTGTAGAGGATGGGATTTTCGGATCTCCTCTCAAATGTTGAATAAATGGGCATTTATACCCCTATGGAGGCTTCTAGAAGGATCTAAAAATTTCAGCAGGATTTTACACGGCACGAGTCGTGCTTTGTAACACGGCCACAAGGTGGCCGTGTTGTGTCTTCTGATGCTGCCGCACGGCCTCTCCTTACAGGGCCGTGTTACGCAACATGACTCGTGTACTGCAACACGGCTCGTGTGTTGTAATACGGGCACAGGGTGGTCGTGTTGGATCTTCTGATGTCGGCACACGGCCACTTCTTACAGGACCGTGTTACGCAACACGGCCCGTGTTGGTGCATGCCCCTATTTTTCACATTTTGTTTCGGCTCGTTCTCCTTCGTTTCAACTCCGAATTTAGATCCACTTTTTCCTACCCCTTCCTTATCATATCTAGAATCCAATAAAAAGTGAAAATCATAGGTTTAAGCTCATTCACACATATTTCAATAAAAACACAAAACACAACCAAATAACACATAAAATACGGATAAAATAATATGAAAACACATATAAAAAGGCACTAAAATCTAGGTGAAAATAGCTCTAATCAACCCCCCAAACTTAAGGTGTTGCTCGTCCCCGAGCAACGAAAAAGATAAACCCAAAAGGAGAAATTTTCACCTAGAAAAAAAAACTAAATGAGCATAAGTAATAACACATCGTTAGCGATAACAACTACAAACTATGCTAAGTCATCCTACAACATTAAAATCATAACATGAAGAATTAGCAAGTTCAATCACAAGAGAATAAAATGTAATATAGTCCCCTTTTAAGTCCAAGCCTCACAATGGATATTGATGTCTCTCAACATTCTTTTGAAATAGGATAAATCACACTCATTAATCGATTGGCTCGACTCGCTATAAGCTTGCTCGCGGACTATATTCACAAACCACCAAAGTTTCAATTAATGATAAAAAAGGTCTTCAATTAAGGAAGTAATGATATGCTTTTTGGTAGGGTAGGAAGTATATGGATAAGAGTGACTAATCATGTGTAAGTAATCAAAGAGATGGCCAATTTCCTCAACTTCTTCACTTTCTTTTCTTCCTTTCTTATCTTTACAATCTCAAGCACTATTCATTAACTTTCCTTGGATTGAGCTTCTTTTGATGCATGTTTCCTTTCTTTGAATTTTGTTTACTTGAGCATTTTGATGTTGATTTGCTCCTTTCTTACTTTGAGGTTGCATGTCCATTTCTTACTTTTGCTCTTTTCATCCTTTTTCTTGCTTGTTTACCATTCTCTTTTCTTCTTTTGCTAATCAATCAATCCTTTCTAGCTACCATCTCCTCAATTACTCACATAATGGATATATATATAAGGCTTAAGTGGGTAATCAAGGCTTGTAATGTGCTGAATTCACAAGAAATAGGCTTATAGGCTCAAAATGGTTGACTAAGGATGGTGTTCAAGGTAGGAACATATATGGCAATGACTATAATAACAAGGATGGCCTTAGATCATTTCACTAATCTCCACTAATCGGACTCTTTCCTATAGTCCTTGAGCAAGTTCTAGCTTATCAAACACAACCGATCCACTCATGAAGAAATACCATGTGTGCATGGTTGAGGCTCAAATGCTCACAAGCTTGTGCTCGGACCTTAAGGAACTTATTACACCACATTCATCTCAAGATTGAACAAGTTAAGTAAAACATGTCACAATTTGAAAGTGTAGAGATTCTTAATCATAATTTGTCATCACTTATCACCACAACATATCATCACTCACGTTCAAAAATGACTCACGACATCCCTAAACAAACCACCAAACATCCCAAGACAAGAATGAAAATACACACAACATACAAATAAGGACTCAACAAACAAGACACAACAAAAACACAAAACATGCAAAAACACAAAATACCATCATCCATAAGAAAATTAAGCACACATTCATCCCAACCTTTATTGAAAAGGAAATCCTAATATACGAAAGTAAACCTACCACAAACATAACACATAAAGTAGCATGCTAGTCACAACAATCCAAATCAAAATCAATTCATTTCAAGTAATAAAATGATAAGGTGTAGAGTACTCCCTCAATAGGCATTTGGTAAGGAAAGCGTTAGCTTCAAGCTCCATCATGCTTCCAATACCTCTCATTCATGCTCAAACACTCAACAAACACCATTAGTTCAACAATTTCATTATAAATATGGACTATCATGCACTTCAACACCACCAATCATACCAAAATCAAACCCAAACTCATGAGAAAAATTTTAAAATTGACCCAATTTTACAAGAATCATACTCAAGTGGTGAGTCACACCACACACTCTCCCCCCAAACTTAAATCGAAACAAGAGTTGAGACTTAAGTTTGCAAAAAGTAGTGAGACTTACCCTTGTAGTTTCCATTGATGATCTTCTTGTTGAGAAGTAACCGCATCCACACGACTCAAGCTATGTCCACCACGCACTAGCACCCCCCAAACTTAACTCGAGACAAGAGTCACGAATTAAGTTTGCAACAAATGGTGGAACATGTCAACTTGAATCCATGAAGCATTTCTCTTTTCTTCAATGAGCATTTTCTCCATGAGCACAATCAACCTACAAGTCCAAAATACAAAACAACAAAACCACAATATTTATTGAAAGCACTAAAATAAAGCAATAAAGATAGTGATGGGGTGCCTCCCATCGAGCGCTAAGTTTAACATCTTCAAGCTAGACGAATTTTGAGATCATCTTTCAAATAGAGTATCCACAAAGAGGGTCTCCCTTTGTGATGGATCCACATAGTGCTTCACACGATGACCATTAACCAAGAACTCTCCCCCGTTCTCATCCATAACCTTTAGAGCTCCCCCATCAAGTACTTCCTTTACCACATAAGGTCCTCTCCATTTGGACTTCAACTTGCCTGGGAAAAGTCTTAGTCGAGAATTGAATACCAACACCTTTTCACCCTTTTCAAAGCTCTTTTTCCTCAAACGAGCATCATGCCACCTCTTGTTTTCTCCTTAAAAATCCTTGAGTTTTCATAGGTATTTTCTCTAAATTCCTCAAGCTCATTCAATTGTAAGAATCTTACCTTCTTCGAAGCTTTCATGTCAAAATTCAATTTCTTAATGGCCCAATAAGCTTTATGCTCTAACTCCACGGGAAGATGACAAGACTTGCCATAGACAATTTGAAAAGGAGACATACCAAGAGTGGTCTTGAATGCGGTTCGAAAGGCCCACAATGCATCATCAAGTTTATTAGACCAATCCTTTCTACTCACACTCACAGTTTTTTCCAAGACTTGTTTGATTTGTCGATTAGAAATTTCAGCTTGACCATTCGTTTGAGGGTGATACGGAGTAGACACTCGATGCTTCACTCCATAAGTCTTGAGAATTTTCTCCATGAGCTTATTTATGAAGTGACTACCCCCATCACTTACCAACACTCTAGGTACTCCAAATCTTGTGAAGATATGCTTCTTTAGAAACCCCATGACCACTCTAGCATCACTTGTTCTCGAAGGTATGGCCTCAACCCATTTCGAGACATAGTCAACCGCCAATAAGATGTATAGGAATCCATTCGATTGAGGAAACGGTCCCATGAAATCGATGCCCCACACATCAAATATCTCCACTTCTTGAAAGCTCTTAAGGGGCATTTCATCCCACTTGGAGATTCCTCCCATCCTTTGACACCGATCGCAACCCTCTACAAATTTCTTACAACTCTTGAACAAAAATAGCCAATACAACCCCAATTGTAAGACTTTTGCAGTGGTCTTTTGAGCTCCAAAATGGCCTCCACTAGGTGAAGAGTGGTAAAACTCCAACACACTATTCCATTCTTCCTCGGGCACACATCTTCGCACAAGAGAATCATTACACATCTTGTACAAGAATGGATCATCCCACAAGTAACTTTTAACATCATGAAAGAACTTCTTGGATTGATACTTATTAAGCTCATAAGGCCTCCTTCCACTAGCCAAGTAATTCACATAGTCCGCATACCACGGGCTTCCTTCTTGCTCCACTAAAGCCTCAATTTGATAGCAATCACACTCCAAGATTTCTTCATCGGGAAAAACCTCCTTGATTAACTCATAAGTACTTTCACAATGCTCCCTCGACTCTAACCTTGAAAGATGGTCAGCTATCACATTCTCCGTGCCCTTCTTATCTCTCACTTCAATATCAAATTCTTGAAGAAGTAGTACCCATCTTATCACCCTTGGCTTTGCATCCTTCTTTGCCATGAGATACTTGATAGCGGCATAGTCGGTGTATACAATAGTCTTCGTTCCTACCAAATAAGGACGAAACTTATCAAATGTGTATACTACCGCCAAGAACTCTTTTTCGGTAGTAGTGTAGTTCCTTTGAGCCGCATCAAATGTCTTGCTTGCATAGTAAATGGCTCAGAATTTTTTCTCTCTTAGTTGCCCCAAAACCACTCCAAGAGCTACATCACTTGCATCACACATCAATATAAATGGCTCCTTCCAATCGGGGGTGATCAAGATGGGTGATGAAATCAAAGCTTCCTTTAGCACCTGAAAAGCATTTAAACAATTATCATCAAACTTAAATGGCACATCTTTTTCAAGGAGATGAGATAGAGGTTTAAAAAATGAAGAAAAATCCTTGATGAATCTACGATAGAACCCGGCATGACCAAGGAACGATCGTACTCCCTTCTCATTTGTTGGCGGTGGAAGCTTCTCTATAGCAATAACTTTGGCTCGGTCAACTTGCAATCCCTTTGAAGAGATGTGATGTCCAAGTACAATGCCATCATTTACCATGAAGTGGCACTTCTCCCAATTCAACACTAAATTAGTGTCTTGACATCGCTTCAAAACAATAGCAAGGTTAGACAAACAAATATCAAAAGAAGAACCAAACACCGAAAAGTCATCCATGAACACTTCCATTATATTCTCAATTAATCCTTCAAAGATTGCCATCATACACCTTTGAAAGGTGGCCGGTGCATTGCAAAGTCCGAATGGCAATCTTCGAAAAGTAAATATTCCATAAGGACAAGTGAAAGCGGTCTTTTCTTGGTCTTCGGGTGCTATGAGAATTTGGTTATACCCGGAATACCCATCAAGAAAGCAATAAAACTCATACCCGGCCAACCTATCCAACATTTGATCCAAGAAAGGTAAGGGGAAGTGATCTTTACATGTGTTTTCATTGAGCTTCCTATAATCAACACACACACGCCACCCCGTCACCATCCTAGTGGCTATGGTCTCATCTTTCTCAGTCTTCACTATAGTTATACCCCCCTTTTTAGATACTACATGCAACGGGCTCACATAAGGGCTATCACTAATAGGAAAAATCATATCGGAGTCTAACCACTTAAGAACCTCTTTTTTTACCACTTCTTGCATGATAGGATTAAGTCTTCTTTGGTTTTGAACACAAGCTTTCCCTTCATCCTCAAGCCTTATCTTATGCATGTAAATTGTTGGATTAATCCCCTTCAAATCATCAATACACCAACCAATAGCCGACTTATGCTCTTTAAGGACATTAAGCAATTTATCAAGTTGACTAGAGGTTAGAGATGATGATACAATTACCGGATATGTCTCACTTTCACCAAGGTAGGCATAAGTAAGATGATCGGGTAGAGGCTTCAACTCCACCTTCTTTTCCTTTTTCTCTTCTTGCTCGAGTGGATCTCTAAGTGGTAAGAACTTTTCATTTCCCCTTGAGATGGCGGCTGCAACCTCTTGAACTTCACTACAACCACCTAGATCAAGCACACAATTAATCAATTCTTCATTTAAATCAAGAGAAGTAGTAGAAATATTAGAAAGAGATAGAGAATTGCTCAAGCAAAGTTCAAGTGGATCCTTGGTTACAATGGAAGGCCAACTCTCCTCGACACTTCCCTTTACAACATCCACACTTTTACATTCTTCATCATTCATTGGATATTGCATGGCCTTATGTAGAGAGAATACCACTTCCTCATCATTAACTCTCAACTTCAATTCTCCTTTGTAGACATCAATAAGAGCTCTCCCGGTAGCAAGAAACGGTCTCCCAAAAATCAATGGCATATTTTCATCCTCCTCCATATCTAGAACAACAAAATCCACCAGAAAAATAAACTTATCAACTTTTACCAACACATCTTCAACTACTCCTTTTGGATGTGTCATAGATCGATCCGCCAATTGAAGTGTGATGGAAGTTGGCTTTACTTCACCTAACCCAAGTCTCTTGAATATGGAGAGAGGCATTAGATTAATGCTTGCACCAAGGTCACAAAGAGCCTTGTTCTTCTTGTTCTTTCCAATTTCACATGGTATAATGAAACTACCTGGATCCTTCAATTTTTGAGGAAGTTTCCGTTGTAGAATGGCACTACACTCTTCGGTTAAATTAACCGTTTCATTTTCCACAAGACTTCTTTTTTTCCCATGATGTCCTTCAAGAAACGAGCATAATGAGGCATTTGATCCAAAGCATCGGCGAAAGGGATATTGATTTGAATCTTCTTGAAGATTTCAAGAAACTTTTTGAACCTTTCATCCAAACCCTTCTTCAAGAACCTTTGAGGAAAAGGAACCGGTACTTGAGTCTTGGGTATTCCCCAACTATCTCTTTCAACTTCAACTTTCTTTTCTCTTAACTCCTTTGCCTTCTTCCACTTTGGAATTCTCTCTATTTTCTCTTCTTTTTTCTTTTGCTCAACAATTTCTTTTTTCTTGCTTACTTCCTCCATTTCAATCTCTTCTTGCACCAACCCTTCTTTAACCTTTCTTTCCACTTCCCTTTCAATGATAATACTATCTTCTTTAGGCATAGGAGGTTCCTCATACTCTTTTCCACTTCTAAGAGTGATAGCTTTGCAATCTTCTTTAGGATTAGTTACCGTGGTAGATGGAAACTTTCCTTGTTGGTGTTGAGATCCCACAGAAGAAGCAATTTGTCCCATTTGATACTCAAAAGCTCTCATCCTATTATCGGGTTTCTTCTCATTTTCCTCCATTCTAGCTTCAAGCTTTGCTTCCCTCTTTTCCATTTGAGATTCAAGCTTAGCATCTCTCTTTTCCATATAAGCCCTCGTATCTTTCATGAATGCCATCAATGTCTCTTCCAATGATGCTTTACCCTCTCCATTGGGCGGCTTAGCACTCGGATCGAATCCCGGAGGAAATGACACGGCGGCTTGAGGATTAGAGTAAGAAAGATTTTCATGCTTCCTCGGAGCTTGATAATTTCCACTTGATTGATTGAAATTGCTTCCCCGAGCTTGTTCTTGATATCCTCCTTGAAAATTACCTTGATTAGAAGGATAATTACCTTGGAAATTCCCTTGATGATGGAAATTCCCTTGATAATTTCTCCTATCTAAATAGGCAACATCCTCTACACTTTGCATAACATTGCTCTCATCATTCACCATAGAACTTGTGCTTCCCCCTTGACTTACTCCTTGAGTGATCAAATTCAATTGCTTTGTTAAAGCTTGGATACTCTCATTGAATTCTTTCATTCCTTCACTTTGGAACACATCACTCTTCACTTTGTTCACACTTTCCACTTGAGCTACTTTTCCAAATGCATAACCTCCCATTACTCGCTTGGAAGGCCATTGATAAGCATTCATTGCAATGTCTTCAAAAATATACATGGCTTTCATAGCATCCACTCCATATATAGACCCTCCGGATGAGGCATCTACATGCATCCGATGTTGTCCACTCAACCCTTGATAGAAGAAAGCCACTTGTTGATTCTCATGAAAATTATGTTGAGGACACTTTCGTAGCATCTCCTTGTAGCGTTCCCATGCTTCATAAAAACTTTCATCCGGAAGTTGCCTAAATTGAGTGATAAGGCTTTTCAATTGGAGAGTCTTTGAAGGAGGAAAGTATTTGTTTAGGAACATTTGCTCAAGATCTTCCCATGTATTACAACTTCCCAAAGGAATTGCATTATACCATGCCTTAGCCTTGTCTCTTAAAGAAAAAGAGAACAACCTCATCCGAATAGCATCTTCCGATACTCCATTCATCTTAATGGTATTTGCAACCTCCAAGAAGCTAGCTAGATGCATGTTTGGATCCTCAAGAGGACCTCCCCCAAACTGATTTTCTTTGACCATGTTGATCAATCCGATCTTGATTTCTAAATTGTTGGCTTGAACCGGAGGAACCATATTGTGTATGGCTCTCGGTTGGAAGTAATCTCGGATTGCTCTAGGCCTTTGCAACTCTTGTTGTTGGAGTATCCTTTGAGCTTCTTGATTGGCAAGCACTTGCATATACTCTTGGTTTTGAGCAATGAAATTTCTAAACATCTCCATTTGGTCCTCTTGTATTCCTTCTTGTACCCCCCGTTGATCTTGTAATGGATCATGGGGTGGATTATGATTGACATTCTCTCCACGTTGATTTTCCATATTTGTTCCTTTTTTAGCTCTCCGTCTCTCTCGCTTCCTTTGTCGCGCGGTCTTTTCTATCTCCAAATTCAAAGGAATGATCGATTGATTTTCCTTTGATCTTGTGATCATAAAACGCCTACGAAAATTCAAAGAGTGAGACCACAAACAACAATAGTAAACAAAGTAAAAATAAAATAAAAAGTATCCTTATCAAGAACAACTAAAACAATAACACAGTACTCAACTAGTCCGTCAAACTCCCCTTTGGCAACGGCGCCATTTTCTTGTTTGCCTATTTTTGTAGCACTTACGAGCAAGAATACTCGATCGTTGTAGTAGTATATCCCAAGAAAAATTATCAATCCACAAAGGAGTTATGTTCGGACTAGCAATATACGTGAGCTCATGTTCATGTTGTTTTTGTAAAGATGATCAGGGGTTTTGAGATTGATTTACCACTTAAGCAAGTAGCAAGTAAATAAAAATAGCAAATAAGAGAAATTACAAGTGAAGATGAATAACAAGTAAAAAAAATGGGTGCTAAAATTCAAGTATGGAAAACATGGGATTAGAAACATCCAAGCACACTCGATTCATATTATCATGCAAAAGGAATTCAACTCAATTGATGTAGACTAAGGGTGATCACGATTGTATCCTAAGCTCCCTTTCGGGTTACAAAGGTTGTTGATCCATTTTAGACTCCCAAAAGCACTTAAGATCAAAGCCCAACATTAACCCCTTCCATCTAGGTACTAGTTAGATTAAACTCTCCCTTTTTGTGTACTAAGGCCAACGAATGGATTGGTTCCCCTCATTGAATTCAAATATCCTTTCGGTCAAACCCAAACTCAATGTCTATTCATGCCTTCCTAATACTATAGAGGGTCGTTTCTGTCTCACTCCAAGCAATACATACATGAACATCATGATAGCATTTAATCACCATAAATCAATTCATTGATCAACAATCCATTAAACCAATAATCAATTATGAATAACAAACCATGTCATCACAACATCAAGACAATTAAACTCCATGAATAGAAATCAACATCAATTAAATCAAAAACCAATTTAATCCACATGATAATACAAATCTAATGTGCTCTTCATGTTCCTAAACCCACTAGAGGGATTAGCCTAACATGATAAAGGTAACAAAATACATAAATGATTCATTACAAATATCCATAGTCTAAATCCAAAAGAAAATCAAAAGAGATGTGAATCTTCCCTAGCAATTTCTTGTAGAGAATCTTCAATACTCATGGATCTCCAACTCTAGCTCTTGATTTCTTGAGATCTCTCACACCCAATGGAAGGGATGAAGTTTTGATGGAGAATTCATGGAGATGATGGAGATGGATCAAGATGGATGAAGGTGGATGAAGATGATGGTGGAAAATGAAAGAAATGGTGTGTGATGTGTGTGTAGAGGATGGGATTTTCGGATCTCCTCTCAAATGTTGAATAAATGTGCATTTATACCCCTATGGAGGCTTCTAGAAGGATCTGGAAATTTCAGTAGGATTTTACACGGCACGAGTCGTGCTTTGTAACACGGCCACAAGGTGGTCGTGTTGTGTCTTCTGATGCTGCCGCACGGCCTCTCCTTACAGGGCCGTGTTACGCAACACGGCTCGTGTACTGCAACACGGCTCGTGTGTTGTAATACGGGCACAGGGTGGTCGTGTTGGATCTTCTGATGTCGGCACACGGCCACTTCTTACAGGACCGTGTTACGCAACATGGCCCGTGTTGGTGCATGCCCCTATTTTTCACATTTTGTTTCGGCTCGTTCTCCTTCGTTTCAACTCCGAATTTAGATCCGCTTTTTCCTACGCCTTCCTTATCATATCTAGAATCCAATAAAAAGTGAAAATCATAGGTTTAAGCTCATTCACACATATTTCAATAAAAACACAAAACACAACCAAATAACACATAAAATATGGATAAAATAATACGAAAACACATATAAAAAGACACTAAAATCTAGGTGAAAATAGCTCTAATCAGCAACACTTGTCAATGCCTGAATTCTTACCGAGGGATGTGGTTGAAGTTCAAAATGCATATAAAGCCCCATGAAAAAAGTGGAACAAGTGGAAAGGTCCATTCCTCGTGAAGAACGCCTTCGGAGAACAATTGCTTGAGCCATTTAACAAGAAGGAAAACGTTTTAGTGGTGGAACATGAGAGCACAAGGCATTATTTCAAAAAACTTATGCAAGTACCAAAGGATTATTCTAAACCACCATGAGCTCACTAATATCGTCCGGCTTGAAGACGTTAAACTTAGCGCTAGATGTGAGGCAACCCATCATTATCTTTATTGCTTTATTTCTTGTTTTCAATAAGAATTGTGGATTTGATATTGTTTTGCAATTTTAGTATGTAGATTGATTGTGCTTGTGAGGATAATGCGTATTGGAGATACGGGAAGTGCTTGGTTTGAAGTATGTAAGTATGTCTCACCACTTTTTGCAAACTTAATTCGAAACTCTTGTTTCAATTTAAGTTTGGGGGGATGTTGCGTGGTAAGACATATTTTATGATGATGCACATACTTCTCGTATTTTTAGGGCAGTTTTAAAAAATTTTCTCATGAGTTTGGTTTGATTTTGGCCCGTTTGGTTGTGTTGAAGTGCATGTTGGTCTATATTCTTATGGCAATTATTAAGCTAATGATGTTTGATGAGTTTTTGAGCATGAATGAAGGGTATTGGAAGCACGAATTGAGCTCGGAGCTAACAACTTCCACTATCAAATACCTTTTGAGAGAGTTTACTCTACACTTTATCAATTCTCGTTGCTTAACATGATTTAAAGTTGATTTGGAATGATGTGATTAGCATGTTACTTCATTTGTTATGTTTGTGGGAGGTTTACTTTTCGTAATTTAGGATTTCATTTTTAATCAAAGATTGGGATGTTTGTGAGCTTACTTGATCATGGATGATACAGAATGTGTGCTTTATAATGATGGTGATTTTTATTTTTGCATGTTATGTGTTTTTGGTTGTTTCTTGTTCGTTGTGTCTTTATTTTATGTTTTGTGTGTTTTCTTATTCTTGTTTAGGGATTGTTTGGTGGTTTGTTTTGGGATGTCGTGAGTCATTTTTGAATGTGAGTGATGACATGTTGTTGTGATAAGTGATGACAAGTTATGATTAAGAATCTCTACACTTTCAAATTGTGATATGTTCTATTTAACTAGTTCAATTTTGAGAAGAATGTGATGTAATAAGTTCCTCAAGGTCCGAGTATAAGCTTACGAGAATTTGAGCCTCAACCGTGCATACAATGGTATTTTTCTTCATGAGTGGATTGGTTGTATTTGATAAGCTAGAACTTGCTAAAGGACTATAGGAATGAGCCCGATTAGTGGAGATTAGTGAAATGATCTAAGGCCATCCTTGTTATTAATAGTCATTGCCATATATTTCCTTACCATAAACATCATTCCCTAGTCAACCAATTTGAGCTTTAAAGCCTATTTATTGTGATATAAGCGCATTACAAGTCTTGATTACCCACTTGAGCTTTATATATACCCTTTTGTGTGAGTGATTGAGGAGATTGTGACTAGAAAGGTTTGATAAGAAAGCAAAAAAAGAAAGAAAATGGTTAACAAGCAAGAGAAAGGATATAAAGAGCACAAGAAAGAATGTACATGCAACCTATAAGCAAGAGAATGAGCAAAGTAACAAAATTCTCAAGAAAATCATGAAAATCAAAGAAATGAAGCATGCATATAAAGAAGCTAAAAAGTAAAGGAAAGTTGATGTTTAGTGCTTGAGATTTGAAAAGAAAAGAAAGGAAGAACAAAAGTGAAGAAGTTGGAGAAATTGGCCATCTCTTCGATTACTTGCTTGATTAGTCACTTTTATCCAAATTATTCCTATCCAACCAAAGAGCCTATCATTACATCCTAATTAAAGACCTTTTTGATCACTAATGGAAATTTTGGTGGTTTGTGAATGTAGTCCACGAGCAAGCTTATAGCGAGTCGAGCCAATCGATTAATGAATGTTGATTTTCCCTACTTAATAGAGTGTTGAGAGAAATTAATATTCCATTGTGAGGCTTTGACAAAAAGGGACTATACTACACTTTATTCTCTTGTGATTGAACTTGTTAATTCCTCATGTCATGAATTTAGTGTTGTAGGATGACTTTGCATAAATTGTGATTCTTATTGCAATTGATGTGTTATTGCTTATGTTCATTTAGTCTTTTCCTATGTGAAAATCACTCTCATTTATTTATCATTTTCATTGTTCGGGGATGTACAACACTTTAAGTTTGGGGGTGTGATGATTGATATTTTCACCTAAATTTTAGTGTCTTTTTATGTGTGTTTTCGTATTATTTTATCTGTATACATATGTATTCTTGTTGTATTAAGTGTTTTTATGGAAATGTGTGAGAATGAGTTTAAATGTATGATTTTCAGGTAAAAAGAGATTCTAGATGCAAAAAGGAAGACATAGAAAAAAGCGGATCTCAATTCGGAGTTAAAACAGAATAAGAGAAAACAGGGACAGCACCAATACGACCAGTGTTCAGTACACGGCCAGCACCTACACGAGCCGTGTACCGAACATGGCCCTATAAGCTTTGGTCGTGTTCCGTCACCCGAAATACCTACACAGTCACCCCTGTGGCCGTGTGCGGAATACGCCCGGTCGTGTTCAGTACACGACCAGTGTACCGTACAAGGGCCGTGTAGGTGCAAAAATTCAAAAAATTTTAGAAACTTTCTAGAAGTTTCCCAAGGGGTATAAATACTCAATACTTCAATATTTCATCAGATTTTCGTGGTTTTGCCCTGCACACACATCACACACCATTTCCTCTACTTTACACCATCATCTTCATCTATTCTTCATCCATCCATCCACATTTGATCCCTCCATCAAATCCACCATCCAAGTGATCAAGGAAGTAAGGGAGAGTGAGGATCACAAGAGGAAGAAGGAGATCTCCATTGAAGACCTTCAAAGGGGGAATCTAATTCTAATTCTTGTGAAATTCTTTATAAGATTTGTCATGGAATTTGTGGATTCAATTGTCTATGATTGTTTTCTCTAAGACTATGATAGGCTAATCTCCTTTGTGAGATTAGCTTCATAATTGGTGTTGGATAATTTAGTTTTTATGCAATTTGATTTTAATCTTGAATGGGCTTTGTGTATTTCTATCATTGAATGTTGATTGCTTGATGTATATGATGATATGTGTGATTAATTGTCATGGGCATGTGATTAAATTGAGAAATCAATTATGTGTTTAGGATAGTTCATTGAATCATTTCATCATACACTTCATGTGCATTAATTTAGAATGAGATAGAGATATCCTTCTAGATTTAGAACCATTTGATAGAACATTTGATTAGCTTGATCGAGAGATTGGTTGATTAGATGAGGGGACCCAAACCATTAGTGAATTCATAGTACCTTAAAAGAGAATATTGCCTATAATTTAATACATAATTAGAGAACTCGTAGAGAAATTAGTACCAATTGGGAGGTGTTCATTTTGGTCTAGATCCTATTTGCTTTAGGGAGCCTTATTTAGGGCCTACATCCTATCCATCTCGAGAGAGAGTTTAGGTGGAATTAGTGATCACTTTTATACCTTGTCCATGAGATATTAGAATTAATTGCATAATTACTTAATTATCCATGCCATGAATGTAGTTAATATCATCCTTGTATCATTTGGACCTAATGTATCTTGCATTCACTTTACTCTTGTTCTTGCATTAATTTAATTGCATTTATTTGCATCTTATCCTCCCATTCCGTCGTCCTTATAAAATTATGATAAACTTGAGATCGCTTAAACTCTAGTGTCTTCCTCCCTGTGGTTCGATAAATTCTTTAATTGGTCATCCCGACTATATACGACCAATCAGTAGGCCTCCGAAAATTAATGGTTAAAGAAAAATTTTTAGTATTATTATTTACTTTACATTTTATAATATTTGTTTCGTTGTTTGCTTCTTCATTATGGTGAAACTAAAGAGTACTAGATAATACTGTATGTTTTTTAGGGTAGAATTTCACAACCCAACTAACAAACCAATCTATTTTTGCAAAAAAAAATAAATAAATAAATAAATTCAATTTTATTTCACCATTAGAAATTAAAAATAAACCCTCACTTTACTCTATCAGTCCCATATAAACCCTTTCTTATTTTGCCCCACAATTCTCTACCCTTCAAAAGTCTCTTCTTTATACCTTGGATGTTTTGTAATTAAGTAGGCATGACAGGAACACTCATCAACGGTCTAAAAACGCGCAAAGCACCACATCAATATTTATATCTTGTGAATGTGAATTTTTGAAAATGAAAAATATTTTATTACATTACTAATAAACTTCCAAAAAAGGGTGGATCCAACCGAATAAATAATCATGTGACATCAACGAACAGTCCAAATTACCCTGTGTTTGGTCGTTATTCATGCCAATAAAGCTCCCTTTTACCCACCTAAAGATAACCCCTAAAACAAAGAGAATGGTTGAAATTTCAATATAGAATGAACGTTTGGATCATATGTACTACTTTGATACATCATCTCATTTGTTACACCAATTGAATGGATAATACGAGAGAGAAAAACTATACTCTTAAAGGGTAAGCTTAAATCCTATGGGCAATTATTGGATTTCTTTTTTACTTTTACATGTCAATCATATAAAGTGTGGCACAGAAAATATGTACGAAAATGACGGAAAAGATTTGGTGTGAGAATGAGCAACATACAAACAAAATGGAACCATAGCCGGAAGGATATATATGTGGCATATGGCAGCTCAAGGAAAAGTCACTGCAGGCCACCTCCACCCCAAAGAAAAAGCAAATTCTAATTCAACGTCTACAAAAATACTCAAGTCTTGTTTAATCAACATTTGACATTTGCTATATAAGGTGTAGGTTCTATTTCAATTTTTACTATTTGGTTTGGTTAAAGGAGCTGCTACATTGGTTATAACAACAGTTAAACCATGGGGCGGGCAAGCAGATGGATCAGGAATTTCTTGATGGGGAAAAGAGAAGACAAGGGCAAGAAAACTGGCACCTTAGTTCCAGCTGAGACTAGAAGAACGTCATTGGACACACGAGTCGAAACTGATGTGCCTGAACTGAGAAGGAGATGGAGTTTCAGAGGACCATCTACCAGAACAAAAGTCATCACTCATAAAAGCAGTGCATCACTTGACTCGATCATTCTACAGAAACAACCCACATTTGAACATGAGACTCTGCAAATAAAAGCAATGTTTCCTATGTTGAATGCACATGCTGCTGCTACCAAAATACAAGCTGCCTATCGTTCATATTTGGTAAATAAACATGCTCTCAAGTTTTAGTGTGTGTGTGTGTGTGTGTGTGTGTGCTCGCGAGTGTTCAAACTTTGATGAGGTTATTTAAGCTGGAATTCATGCATATGTAGGCAAGGAGAGCACTGCGGGCTTTAAGAGCATTGGTGAAATTACAAGCCTTAGCAAGGGGATACTTGGTAAGAAAACAAATGAATAACGTTCTGAGGTCCATCCATGCTTTGATGGCAATTCAAGTTAGAGCTCGGATTCACCGGGTCCAAATGGCAGATGAACCACCAGTCACAACGGGAAGGAGGAAATCATGCACTTCTGATAGACAACTTAAAAGTGATATCAGTGTAAGCTATGTTTAAATATATGCATCGATAAGGAAAAGGAATTCAAGTTTGTCTATTCAATAATTCAGCATGTTGCAAGTTGAACAAAATATAAATCCTTTCCTCATCTTAGTAAGCCTTTCAGGTGAATGCAGATGATAGAGACTACCTTACAACAAGTGGAGGTTTAAGGAGCAGAAGTGTACGTGTAGATCATGTACCTGCTGAGAGATTGGAATACGGTTCAAAAACTTGTAGTTCTGGTCGTTTTTCAGTCTCTCACCGAGAACATCAACTAAAGATGAGTTCCAGTCCATCAACATTGTCCTTCACAGATTCAAGTTCTACAACTTATGATGGACAACTTGAGGAACATTCTTTAAGAAGAAATTCAAGACAATACTCTGCTAGCCCAAAAAATAGGCATCAATTCATTTGTCCACCATCACCGTGCCTAAATGGTACACACTATAATTCCAGTTATGTTCCAAATTATATGCACAACACAAAATCATCAGAAGCAAAGACTAGATCACAGAGTGAACCAAGACAGCGTCCTAAATTGGGTGCCAAGCAGAAAAGCAAGCGATCATCATCAATGGATTGGAAAAATGATATAGAGAATCAGTACCCTTGGCTACATAAGGTGTGTAGCTCTGATCAGTCCACTCACTATGGAGACAGTGATTCCTATGTGAGAGCAATGGCTAGTATTTCCAAGCAAATCAAATTGTTAACTGCTTTTGAGGAGGTGGTAAGTGATCAGTCATCTGTTTTTCAATTTTGCATTGTTTATTGTCTTAAGTTTCTCAATTATATGCTTCTGATTTAACTTAATTAATGCAGCCTCCAATGCACTTATACTGATGCTTCAGCACCTTGGCCATGATTGGAGTTTTTATCAAACAAAATGAGACAATTAGTTCAACCTTACCCAGATAGGTGAATACAAATATCCCAGTAATGCGAGGAATGATGGGCAGGAAGGCCAGAACTCCACAGCTCTATCACAACAGCCTACAACGACACTGCGATTATGCACTTTTCCATGATTCTGAACTACTCTCTTCCTTCTTTTTTCGAGCTAAAAGGAAGCTGTACTAGAAACCAAGAACAATGGGATAATTTATTCACATGAATACTTCAGTAATGTATTTTGATTTGTAATCAGGGGAAGCCTGAACTTCCAGAGATACTATCAGTACAGCAAATTATAGCTTTGAATATACTAGGAAGATATGTATACAACTTCACATCTGTCAATATGAAAAGAGAAAAAAACACATTAGATTTGGTTTCAATGAGAAGCTGTTTCTCAGAGAAAAAAGCATACCTCATGCTGGATTCAGTGCCTGAAGCCATAATGAAGATTAGAACTCAGAACTCCAGAGCAAACAAGATGAGCACCCAAAAAAACGAAAGAAGGAAACTTTTCAAATATTATAATGGAACACTAATGTAGTTATTTCCAAATCTGCAGAAATTTCAGATAATAAGCTTGCTATCTCATCTGCCACTACTCATATCCTCATTAAGTAATTCGATCATAACTTGAAGTCGGCCTAACTGAATTACCGAAACTATAACATGCCAGACTCTTCTGCCTAAACATTACATACAACTAATTGAGAACACTGGAAAATGTTTAAGAAGGCATTACATATATGCAGGCTGCTTCAGTGATAGACATCTTCAGGTAGAAGTGTATTTTCTTTCAAGCTCTTAGCTAACCAGATTGCAGTTTCCCTGGGAGACACTTTCCCAGGACCAAAAGGTTTCAACAAAACCCCAAGTTCCTCAATTCTCTCATCTTGCAATAATCTTGCACTGAACTCAAGCAAACCTTCCAGTGCTTCAGCTCGCTGTCGATAGGATGACATGTTAATTCGGCGGCGGCGTAGATCCGATGATGTTCGGCTCGATGCACCAGCTGTTGCATTTTGATCTGAATATTCACTCCCATCCTGCTTATCCTTGTGTTGTGTAGAGCGAAATCCTTGCCAATTATTGAAGCTCAGTCTGCAAGATCTATCTGAATACTCAATGGTATACTTATCTTTCATAATAGAATGGTCACCCTGTGGGGGACTAGAGGAACCTTGTACAGATGTTAATGAGCTTCTTTGGACAGTAAAGGACTCCTCATAGGATCCTAGAGGAAATTCAACCATCTTGTCCATTCGAGGGGCATTGACAGAAACATCTGGAGACTTGATTATGTTGATGTTTCCAAGCTGACCAAGACCAGGCTTGTAATGAGATTTATGTACTGTATCTTTTTTGGGCAACGGAAAAGACGCTCTACGAGTATTTGAAACAGGTCTCTTAACCAGGCTTTTTGATGTTGGAAGCTGCATATAACCCTTTTTTTTTCAGTAACAATGTGTATCAAGAGAGAATCAGATGCAGAGAATGACCTCCATTAATGAGCAAGGAATGAACTCATAAACATTATTTAGGTCTTATTTATATAAACTAGCACTGGTAAATAGTGATTTGTTATTTAAAAAAGTTAAGGCGTGACATAGTCAACAATTTTAGAATATAAATGAAATCAGGCCCTACATATGAAAAGAATGGCTGTATTAGTCAGAGAATGACATTTTCTGAATTTCTTTATTTTAGACCATTAACACTATCAGCTACTAAAATATTTTTCACTAGCTTCTATAAATGATTAGTTCTCAATAAAAAAAGAAAGCAGTGTAGATTATGTTTCTATTTTGCTCTAAGGTCTTGTTCAATTATTCAAAAGGTGAAACTTAGCATTAGAATAATCGATAGTATCATGGATGATTCAGCCATTGTCAAACTGTTTTTGTGTATCAGTTTACATCATTCTATCATTCATAAAACCACAACTTACTGAACAAATTCTTTTGCACTAGTTATTCAACCAAACTAAGCCATACGCGACTATCATTTCTTAGGACCTTAACTACTTATGTGCCGAATTACTATAGCATGTGAAGAGCAGCAACATTTCCATTATTAAGATTTAGGTGGAGAATCTGGATAAATTGTATGTTGAAGAAAGGATAAATGTGTACATGCAGATACTTTGTATATGATCTTACCAGTTCACGATTCTTTGTGAGCTGTGTTTTTCTATTTGAAGCAGTTGCACCTTTTGGTTCTGTAGCTTTCTGGCTCTTTGATATTTTAGAAGTAACATTTTTCGTGACAACGGTCCTTTCAAGCGTGCTTCCTGCAAACAATTCTTTTGTTCTAGAATGCAGATTGGAAGGGGTACTGCCAGTTATCCTAGTGGAAGAACCATAACTTTGTTCAGCTCCAGATACACTAGGATTTAGAGTCCTGTCATTTCCACATGATAGTCGTCTCTCCCTATACACCGGAGGTGGAACACGATGGGGCTCTGAAAATCTAATTTTCCTAGTGTTTTCTGTTTCTGTTTCAGTTAATTCACAAGGAAGACTGTTCCGCCTGGGGGAATTGAGCTTGAGATGAACATCGAGTACATAGGGTTGGAGGTGGCGGTTCTTGAGCAGTTCAGCAGCCTATCACAATTGCTATAATATATCAGTACAGTAAAAAAATTCACAAAAAATGTTTCATATTTGTTGAAACCATGCTCAGTGATATAAATACAGAAGATATGCTTAGTTTTCTTTTTTTTAATGATACATCAGAGAAGCCACCAAAAACATATCTGCTTTTCTAGCTTCCTCACTCATAAAAAAGTTTTTTCTGTCGTACCAGGAACGTAGAGTTAGAGTGAATACAATTCAATGTCAGATTCAGAGGTCTAAAAGGTCAACGTTATAATCATTGTGGCTTCCAGGAGGTCATCTGGATAATATATGGGCATAAACTGGAAGCATAATAAAGTGCATACAGTAAAAAATGTAGAAGAATACTAAAGATGTCACTAACTATTAGCATAGACAGGTTGCTGAATTGACGGAGAAAAGACATTTCAGAACAGACGGTATTTTACTTCTAAAGTGGTATCTGATTTTCTTAATATGAAACAACACTAGATCATATCAACTTTTGCTTATTAAAAAGTGATACATTCTTAAAATGTTGAGAATGACTGCCACCGAAATATTTAATATATGTTATAAAGGTAAAATGCAGCATCCCGAAGAATTTCTCCTACAATGATTCTTCGACGTTTGGTGCACAAAATGAAGCTTCCATTGGGGCATAAGTTTGGTTTGGTAGACAATTGATGTAAAATAGATACATAGCTGCATGCAGTTGAGGCATGGCAAGTGAATATAAGCTCATCTGCTAGCGATCTATATTGAATACAATGATACGACTCGTGGTGTGGAGGAGCCACAAGGGCCGAAACCCTTGATGGTCTATCGCCGCAGGAAACGAACGGATTGATCATGATTAGAGATTTCCTTATATAACTATTATGATTAGAGATTTCCTTATATAACTATTACTTATTATTGCTGTTAATTAGTTGGGCCTGGTGTAGCAGGCCTTAGGGTTTCATTGTTTACTCTATATATATACCGCGATGTACCTATTGGATTTATCATTTGAACAATATTGGATTTTGGTAGCCACTTTGGCTAATTTGGCAAACGTTTATCGTTTGATTATTTTCGAGTGCTAACAATTTGGTGCGATGAACGTGGAAACTCACCCGTGATGACGATGACCCGCGAGCAACGAGTTGATGAGATTGAAGGCAAGCAGGCTGCCATGGCTGAGGATTTTACGCAGATGAAGGCCGATCAGGCCACCATCATGGCCCAGTTGCAGGAGATCACTAAATCGATCGCCAGCCTCACCGCTTCCGTTGCGGGGCTCTCGATCACCCAAGCCCGCGCCGTCGCCGGTACAATGCATGCTGAGAGCAACGCTACGAACGCGGCGAAGGGGGCGGTTGGACAGCAGTCGACTGACGACGCGTCGTCCGCGATCCACCAGGCGCCGATCGCGATGCGCACAGCGAGGAAGGCCACTGAACAGCAGGCTGTCGACGATACGCAGGCTACAGATCCTCCAGCGGCAGTCGTGGCCGCTGCTCCAGGGATGGACTGGTCCCCTGCACCACCGGTTCTTCCTTCTTTTGACGGATCTGACCCCATCGGTTGGTTGGCTAGGGCCAATCAACAATTCAAGATCTGCCACACGCCGTCTGAAATCAAATTGGAGGCGGCCATGGTTGCGATGGAGGATTCCACCCTCTATTAGTTTACATGGTGGCGATCCAGGAATCCGGAGAAGACTTGGGAGGAGTTTTCAGAGGCATTAGTGAACCGCTATGACTCTCATTTCACCGGCAGTCCCTTTGAACGGCTGTCAGCACTTCGGCAAACGGGGTCGGTGGAGGAGTTCGTGTCGGTTTTCATGCAATTGGCGAGCCAAGCGCCTGGTCTAAGCGATCAGCAGTACCTGGGATACTTCATGGCGGGGCTGACTGATGAGGTGCGCAATTCCTTGCGCCTCCATCAACCGACCAAGTTAACTTTGGACAAGGCATTGGAGTTGGCAAGACTCGTAGAAATCAGCCTTGGTGGACCACGTTTGGAACGTACGGCGAGACCGCCGGGTGGTTCGTGGAGCCGCATGCCTCCACCCAGTCGAGCCTCACTTCCGGCAGCTTCGGCGTTCACACCTGGTCCTCAGTACAACAACTCGCTGGGCGGGTTCAGCAGCTCCCCAGCGAGTCGCGGCCCGCCCGTGAGGGCTGCCTCGTCGGGCCAGCCGACGGGTCCTTCCCGGTTCACTAGAATGACCCCCCAAGGAGATGAATGACCTCCATGCTAGAGGCCTTTGCTATCGCTGCAAGAAGACATGGGCTCCGGGGCATCAGTGCTACATGCTTCGGCAGCTGAACGTGATTATAGCCGAGGAGGACGAGGCAGTCGACTTGACGTGCCTTGAGGTTAACGAAGAGATTGGGGGGCAGGGAGAAAGTGATCCGGTCGTGACCACTGATGGAGCGGAGAAAGACGATGTGGTCTTACCTATTTACTCTATGGCTGGAATTTCAAGTCCACGCACCATGCGTTTTTGTGGGAAACTGCGGGGTCAACCAATATCCATACTCTTGGACAGTGGAGCCAGCCACAATTTCATCTCTAACTCCATTATTAACAGAGTTAAATTGTTGCCTGACAGGTCCACTCGCTTTGGTGTGCAATTGGGGATGGTCGACGACAAGAGTCGGAGGGGCTTTGTCGCGGTGTTGATGCCTTAGTCGGGAACTTCTCTATAATAGCTGATTATCACGTATTCCCGTTGGGGAGCGTAGATGTTATCTTGGGCGTTGCTTGGTTAGCCACATTAGGAGAGGTGACGACTAATTGGGCAAAAATGACTATGTCCTTCCAGTCGAAAGGAGGTATGGTAAGGTTGTCAGGGGACCCGGTGTTGTGTCGCAATCCCATTGGTGTTCGTGAGCTAGTGCAGATCCAGGATTGGGAGCTGTGTGTATTAGTTTTGGAAGCTGGCCCTCCGAGGGTGTCGGATCAGTCGCAAGGTGTGCCGTGGGAAGGTGAGATGGGGGACCTGCTCCAACAGTTTGAAGAAGTGTTTGGCGATCCGGAAGGGCTACCCCCAACCAGGTCGACAGAGCACCGCATCGATCTGTTGCCTGGCACCGGTCCGGTTTCTGTCAGGCCATGTCGCTACAGTTATGCACAAAAAGACGAGATAGAAAGATTGGTTGCTGATATGTTGTTGGCACAGATTATACAGCCTAGCTCGAGTCCGTTTTCTAACCCTATACTCCTTGTTAAGAAAAATGACGGAAGCTGGAGGTTTTGTGTCGATTACCGGGAGCTGAATAAAGCCACTGTATTGAACAAATACCCTATTCCGGTCATCCAGGAGATGTTGGATGAGTTGGCCGGAGTCGAGGTATTTTCAAAGATTGACCTTCGATCGGGCTACCATCAAATTCGAGTAGCCCCAGAAGATATCCCGAAGACAGTTTTTCGCACTCACAACGGCCATTACGAGTTCTTGGTGATGCCGTTTGGATTAACTAATGCGCCGGCAACGTTTCAGTCAGCAATGAATGACTTATTTCGACCCTTTCTGAGGAAGTTCGTCCTGGTTTTCTTCGACGATATCCTGGACTACAGTCAGTCGTGGCAGCAGCACAAGGAACACCTACGAGAGGTTCTTCAAATTTTGAAGGACAACAAGTACAAGGCGAATCGCAAGAAGTGTTCCTTTGGCGGTTTGAAGGTGGAGTACCTCGGGCATATTATCTCGGCAGCTGCAGTAGAGATGGATCCAGTTAAGATCCAAGCAGTGGTGGATTGGCCTCGACCTCGCTGTGTGCGAGAGGTGAGAGGGTTTTTAGATTTAACTGGTTATTACCGTCGATTTGTTGCAGGATATGAACTGATTGCGCGACCTCTGACGGCTCTGCTCAAGAAATCAGCTCCTCCGGATTTTGCTTGGTCGGAAGCAGCGGAGGGAGCCTTCGAGGAGCTAAATTCAGCATTAACGACGGCACCCGTGCTCGTCATGCCCGACTTCACAAAGAGGTTTGTGGTGGAGTGTGATGCATCGGGGTCGGGTGTGGGAGCAGTGCTAATGCAGGAAGGTCGACCAATTGCTTATTTTAGTAAGTCGTTGGCAGACCGGACGATTTCTAAATCAACATATGAAAGGGAATTGATGGGGCTAGTTCTCGCAGTTCAGCATTGGAGGCCATATTTGGTGGGGCGACAGTTCACTGCCCGCACGGATCACAGTAGCTTGAAGCATTTGTTGTCTCAGAAGATCGCGACCCCTTCACAACAACTTTGGGTTGCTAAACTGCTTGGCTATGATTTTGTGATCGAATACAAGTCCGGCGTGACTAATTCAGCTACAGACGCACTGTCGCGTCGAGAGAAGGGAGGCGACTTTTTAGCACTCAGTGCGCCATATTGGGGTGAGTTGGCGGATGTAATGTCCGAACAGTCGCGGGACCAGTTCATCCAAAGTGTGGTGAGAGATTTGCAGAGAGATTCTACCAGCCGTGTGGGGTTTTCCTTGGTGGATGGGAAGCTTTACTATAGAGGGCGGATCGTGTTGGTGGCTGATTCAGAGTGTATACCTAAGCTGCTCAGTGAGTTTTACAGCACACCCACTGGCGGTCATGCTGGCGCCTTGCGTACCTACCGGCGCTTGGCTGCCAATGTGTATTGGCATGGGATGTTCGCCGCTGTTAAGAAGTTTGTCGCCCAATGCTTAGTTTGCCAGAGGGCCAAGTATGAGGCTATGTCTCCCGCGGGGCTGTTACAGCCGTTGCCCATTCCGGCTCAAGTCTAGGAGGACCTGTCCATGGATTTCATCACCTCATTGCCCAGTTCTCATGGCTTCACGACTATTATGGTGGTTGTGGATCGACTCTCAAAGTACGGGCACTTTATCGCCTTGAAAGGGAAATTGTCGGCTCGAGGGATGGCCGAGGTTTTTATTCGCGAGGTGGTGCACCTCCATGGAATCCCGGCAACGATTGTCAGTGATCGTGATCCTATATTCGTGAGTCAGTTCTGGAAGGAGTTCTTTCAACTATCTGGAACTCAGTTGAAGTACAGCACCGCCTACCATCTGGAGACGAATGGTCAAACGGAGGTACTGAATCGTGTTTTGGAGACCTACTTACGTTGTTTTGCAGGAGAGCAACCGCGGAAATGGGTGATTTGGCTTGGCGGAATATTGGTATAACACATCCTACCAATCGGCCGCCCAAACCACTCCGATCGAGGCGGTGTATGGTCGACCACCGCCATCCCTCCGGCGATATCTCCCTGGTGAGTGCAAGGTGCCAACGGTGGCGGAGGTTCTTGAAAACAATTAATGCTAGCAAGATTGAAGGAAAATTTGGGTATAGCACGTGATCGCATGGTTCGTTCGGCCAATCGTCACCGTTGTGACGTTAATTTTCAAGTAGGGGATAAGGTTTTTCTTAAGGTTCGGGCTCACAGGCAGCTGTCCTTGACAAGTGGAGGACATCATAAGCTATCCGCCAAGTTCTACGGGCCGTTCGAGATCACTGCCAGAGTGGGGCAGGCTGCTTATCGGCTCGAGCTTCCTTCTAGCAGTCGCATCCACCTAGTCTTTCATGTCTCACTCCTCAAGCGAGTCATAGGCGACCACCTAGTTGAGGCCATCTTACCGGATTCAATTGAGCTACCTACGGCGGCGGTGTTCGAGCCGGAGAGAGTGATGACTCGTCGAGTTGTGCAAGAAGGCGGGAAGGAGGTGGAACAACTCTTGGTGAAATGGAACGTGCTGCCGGAGGATGATGCAAGGTGGATGAATCGGGAGGAGTTCCGATGTCAATTTCCTTGGTTCGACCATGGGGACAAGGTCGTTTTTTGAGGGGGAGGAAATTGAAACGACTCGTGGTGTGGAGGAGCCACAAGGGCCGAAACCCTTGATGGTCAATCGCAGTAGGAAACGAACGGATTGATCATGATTAGAGATTTACTTATTATTGCTGTTAATTAGTTGGGCCTGGTGTAGCAAGCCTTAGGGTTTCATTGTTTACTCTATATATATACCGCGATGTACCTATTGGATTTATTATTTGAACAATATTGAATTTTGGTAGCCACTTTGGCTAATTTGGCAAACGTTTATCGTTTGATTATTTTCGAGTGCTAACATACAATCTGTAGAAACTATCAACACCTTAAATCCCTCAAGGTAGGAGGTCATGGTATCGTAGGAAGTGAATGAAGAGGCAAAACAGAAAGACAACATGAACTTCAACAAACAAAAATAGCAATTTATGCATGTAGTGTAAAGTATGCAATTTCAAAGCAGATAACAAGGCTTACACTAGGTCGAAGCTCTGGATTTCTCCTCAGCATGCTTTTGACAAGACCTCGACTGATAAAAAAAAGAAGCATAATAAGGTCAAGCTGCTAGAATGAGAGACAAATTACTTCCCAAGTAAAAATAGCTATCGTGTTGCTCATAGTGAAATCTACTACATCAATTTTTCTAAGCTGATCCGTACAAAATGGCTCTGAATAAATTAAATCCGTTCCCAATCTCCACAAATAACAAGTAAGAAAGAGAAAGAAGGAATACTAAAACACAAAGCAAGAATGTGGATGAACTCACAATGGACCAGAGTATTTAGTGGGTAGTGGAGCAACAATAGACTTGTTTATTTTGTTGATGAGAGCCTGCATATCCTGTCCATACATTTATATAAAATCAGAAAATCTAGAAGAACAATCATTACTTATTAGAAACTAACAAAAGCGTGCCCAGTCAGTGAATCGGTGCAAAATTATTACATAACAATGTGTGAACAAGCTTCAGTCAGAGTGACCTTTTTATTTTCCTTTTATTGGAGAGAAACTGAGAAGAGTTGAATCCAAGTGCATAAAATTAGCATTATACCAACTAAAAAACATGAACAGATCAACTCTCACCATAATTATCATGGCCTAATTCTAGGATGATGATCTTAAATTGAAAAGCAAGATACAGGATGTCACACTTCATGAGATAATAAGCTGACTCCCTGTGTAGGAAATTATATTTAAGGATGTGACAGTACTTTACATTGGTAGCAAATCTAAATATCAACGAATGTTATTCAAAAGTCTATTTATGTCAGCTCAAAATAGAAAGCATTAGAACAAAATGTTTTTCATTGCATGAAGCAGAAAAATTTGTTATCATGACGGGTCATGATAATATCACTATCAATGTGCATAATGCACAAATCTTAGTCCAAACACCATAACTAATGTTTTAGTCAAGATAGAGATGGGTATTGCCTGTTTTTCTGCCCTTCCAGCATTCACGTTCTTTGTTCAACGAAATTGGGTTTAATGCATAAAGATGATTTAAGTATCAAGCTAGTTATAGATTCATGATTTTAAAAGATTGTTCGGTATCAAGCACTCATTCGCTTTGATGGGTTCAAATAAGATGTACCATAAAAGTATATAGTCAGGTTTCCAGCTACTTACAAATGCCTTGAATGCAGGTTTAAGGGCAGCCATCTCATATATGCAGCATCCTGGATGATATAACATCGTAAATATTAGCTTCATTTGGGAGAAAAAGCATATGCACACATCAATTTGAACCAGACTACTTTAAAACAGAAAAGGAGTAACGCAATTCAAGATTTTATTTGTATATGTTTCAAATGAATAGATGTAGAAAAATAAAATTCTTTGCTCACCAAGGGACCATATATCTGATTTGGAGCCGTATGGTATATCTGCAAGTAGCTCAGGGCACATGTAACTGGGAGTGCCTACTATCTGAGTACAGAGAGGCACGAACAATCAATATGAAATAAGACAAACATGACATGATTTGTAATTAAGCCATGCATTTATGCCACAATTATTCTTACTGAGGAAGCAAGCTCATCTGAAGTCAACATTTTGGCAAGTCCAAAATCACCTGAAGTAAGCCACGCATGTGAGCAACTGTTTCCAAATCCAGCAAAACAAAAGATGAAGAAAGAAAATATCTTACCAAGACGAATATCTTGATCTTTCATCAAAAATATGTTGGAGCACTGCAAAAATATTGCAACATTAGCTATGGAACTCGGCAAAAGCTACGTAACATGAGTTAACTCTTATCATAATGTAGGTTGTACGCAACTTACCTTGACATCCCGATGAAGAATATGGCTCATGTGCAAGTAATCTAGTGCTATAAGTAGTTGAACAAGCCATCTACAGATCTTCTGCAATATTACAGTGGAACAGGGCATAATCAGTAATCCGCACACACGAAAAAACTTCCCAATTTGAGAGGATACAATCAGTAGAGAAAGGAAGTAAATTTAAAATATAAATTACCTCTTCTTGAAAATGTACACCATTTGCCTTTTTGATGGCTTCTGCCCTACAAATAAAGAAACATACAATAGGTTAACAAAGGTCAACATGTTTCGTATCTATATTGGATAAAAAAAAGTGCTCCCCTAAGAAGGTGTGTCAATGTGAAGAAGTGCTTACATGTCTCCACCTTCACAGTAACCGATCACAATGCAGACGTAGCAACCCTGAAACACAACATATATTTAGCCTTTTGTTTTCTTTAGAGAATATCACCAACATAGGTATTGTAACATTGATTAGCAATAAATCGAAGAAATAGACTTTATTAGAAACCAGTCAGGCGGAATTCCTAGAGATTTTGCCCACATAAACCTGATCGTACAAGCTTGTAATATGTTTGCTATGCCCAAAACAATTTATGATTCCAAGACTCTTTCCAGTTGTCTGGAGTCCTATTCCTGGATTGCCTGACTCATGATTATAGTATCTTATTTATCTCTAGATTGACAATCAACCTCCATTTATTCATGATTCCTAGCATTTATGATAGGAGTTATGACGTAAATCAATAGATTGCTGAAGGCACTTCGAATTGGAAGTTCTTTTTAATGGCGAGATGGAAAAGGATGAAAATTTGGCTAATCGTGGCCGGTGATCTGGCCATGAAATAAAACGTTATCAGATAGAACGGAACGACAATTTCAATAAATAGGATCAGGCATCACTTTCTTTACCTTCTCCACCCATGAATCTTTGTACTCCACTATAAAAGGATTTCGCATACTAGATATGAGCTCCATCTGCACAGCAACGTAAATTTGAAACTAGATAGAAATATAGAAAATGCACACACACATAAATTAGAAGGATGCAACTAACCTCCTGATGTGCAGATCGACGTGTCCTATTGGTTTGGCGGGCAAGACGAATCTTCTTTAATACATACCTTAGGAATAAACAAAAAAAATTAACATGTAAGAATCAAAACGAACCAATGCACCAAGAATTTGCTCTTGGTCATATGATGACACATGAAAATGTACCAGGAAATATCTAAAAATAAATGCAATATTTGTTTAGTGCTCACTTCTTCTTTTCTTGCTTATGCCTCACTAGAAGAGCAGAACCAAAGGCCCCCTTCCCAATCTGTTCCAGTATTTCATACTTCTCCATTGAATGCTAAACGAATTCTTTACACCAAGCCACCAAGGCAAAAACTCCAATCCTGACGCACTATCTTCAGTGATAACAAAAAATATGAGTCCGAAGAAAGGTAATAAGAGGAACACTTCAAAATATTTCCTTTCTGACAAAGAAAATAACACCAAATAAACAGAATTTATAGAGCTATAAGCCTATCAGATGCCTAAGATGAAGCACAAATGCGTTTAACCACAATCATAGTGTAATTAAATTAGTTTTAAATTGAAAATCTATGAACATTAAATCTGAAGGAGGAACTTATTTTTCAAATTTGAAAGCAGAATTGCGTTAACCACAATCATATCATTAAATCAGTTAAACTGAAAAGCTATGAACATTAAATCTGGAGGAAATTGTTGTGCAAATTTGAATGCATAACCACATGAATAAGCAAAGAAGCGGTTACAAAGCATTAAAACAAACACTTAATTCCTGGATTCGAATCACAAATCAACAACAAAGATTCAGGCTCCAAAAGAAAAATGCACCATAATTTAATCCTCATTTTTAGCAAATTAAACAAGTTACAACCAAAGCTCAGCAAGCAAAAGCTAAGTAAAATAGCAGAGTAGTCAAAACGAAGCAGACAACGAACATAAAAAAACAAAAAAGAGAGAAAATAGATTTGGCCAGCATTTGACAGTCAATTTCAACAGATTCATTCACAGATATCACGTAAAGAAGGTGGAAAAAGCAAAAGCTAGAACAACATAAAGTAAAAGAGGCAAAAGCAGAGAAGACTCGCCTGAAATGCAGTTCTTCCGATCACGAGGTGCGGGTAGTTGGATGCGAGAGAAAGAGAAAGAGCAATGCAAGCAGAGCATCAGTGAAGCAAGGGCGGTGCAATGGCGGCAGTAGACGATGGGAGAGAAGACGATCCAGTTGGTCCTCCCTCCATTGCAGATTCAGAGTAGAGCAGCAGTGTCTAGACTAGTGATTTCTGCTCCCAACAACACACAGAAACACGCACATTGTAGTGAGAGAATATTATATTTATATTATAAAAAGGCGAGAAGCTTAATAGTGATGCAGAAGCGGACAAAAATGGGAGGGAGAGAGATTATGTTAGTGTTTAGATATAAGAAAGCGTATATTAATAAAGAATCACCAGTCAACATGTGAGTTATGGGAGATGACAAACTTGAGCATCACAGTAACTAACATGTTTCCATCACTAAATTTACGCTAAAACTTTATTATAATATTAATGGACACACCCACCCTCTTGGATTGAATTATCTATTTCACGTTTGGTATTTTGTTGGTATTTTACCGTATAAAAAAACTATTATCCTACAAATAACTATTAAACTCTTGAGTAATGTAGTGAATTAGTATAAAAAACTATTGTCCTACAAATAACTACTCCATCCGTCACATTACTATTGCTACTTTTACTGTAGATTATGTGAGAGCTTTTTGCAATCAAAAGTAGCAATAGTGATGGGACGGATGGAGTATTAAACTCTTGAGTAATGTAGTGAATTAGTATAAAAAACTATTGTCCTACAAATAACTATTAAACTTTTGAGTGATGTGGTGAATTTTGAACATTAATTATAATACATGGTAAGAATGTAATTAATGAAATAGAAGATGAAATATGAAAATAGAATTAAGTGTCTCATATGCCATACTAACTCCTATTTCAATAGTTACATCCGCCTCTATATAATCAGAGATCCAACAGATCGAAGTAATTTATCGGATCAATTCAATCGAAAATTTAAATTTCATATATTTTAAACTATATTTTATAGAAGTAGCATTTATAAAAAAAAATTATAACTATCAAAATTATTTTAAAAAATTTAAAAATCGATTAAAATAAAATTATGATTTTATAAAAATATTTATAATTAATAATTCGTACACCATGCATATTTATACTAATATATATACATAATATTATAATTCATAATTTAATATAAAATTTAAATATAATTCTAAAATAAATAAAGTAAAAATGAAACAAAATTTTTAAATTTTTAAATTTGAAAATTAAAAAAAATTGAAAAATTAAAATAAATAAAAATAAGAACTGATTATAACTGCGTATAAATAAAATGTGTAAATATGTTTAATAAAAAATGATAATTATTTATAGGAAGTTTTTAAATCTCTATTGGGTGAGGCTTGCGTGCGCCTTTAGAATTTAGTATTATGGGTAAGGGTACATTGTTTTGTTCTAAATGGTATACACTTTAATTAATGAGGGTAAACTATTTGTTCTAAAGGGTATACACTTTTCATTGATATTTTTTATTTTTCTTCAGAAAATAAAAGGTACACATCTTTATACTAAAGGATATATAATTTAAAACAAAATTCTAAAAGCACACGGAGTGTGTCTCGTGCGCCCGGGTGCACACAAGTTTTTGCCTTGCGTGCACCTGGGTGCTCACCGTGCGCCTTTAGAATTTAGTATTATGGGTAAGGGTACATTATTTTGTTATAAATGATATACATTTTAATTAACAATAGTACACTATTTTGTTCTAACGGATATACACTTTTCATCAAATATTTTTTATTTTTCTTCAAAAAATAAAGGGTACACATCTTTATACTAAGAGTATACAATTTAACACAAAATTCTAAAGACGCACCGAATGTACCTCGTGCGCCCGAGTGCACACAAGTTTTTTCCATCTCTATTAGACATCTGCTATTTTGGATGGATGAAGTAATGATAAACGGGAGTATTGAGCTAATTCTAAAAGATAATTGAATGAACAGCTACAATTCAAGCTTATTTAAACAATTTAATTAAGCATTATGACTTATGTTTAAATTTCTTATTTGACTAAATCTAAATTAAATAAATTATGTAACTCATGAGCTGATCAAGCTAGCCGAGTGAGACTAATTTGATGAATGTATGTTGAGTGAATCTATTGTACACAAGTGTACATTAATGGTACTTAACTCATATTTATAAATGGTCATATATATAGAGCACATAATCCATTATTTTTTCTCAAGTCTATATTTCTCTCATCCTCTCTTATATCTTATTCTCCGCCCTCACCCTCTCGCTCTCTTCTTCCACCACCCAACCAGCGGCACGACCCAACCGGCGGATGCTCTTCTTCCACCACCACCTAACCTCAATTGCATCCACCGTTTCTCAATTCACCCACCACATGGGCCTTCTTCTCCTAATTGCTATCGTCTCTCAATTCGCCCACCACACCACATAGTCGCTGCCTTCTTCTCCCAATTGTTGTCGTCTCTCAATTCGCCCACCACATAGCCCCGCCTCAACATCGTACACCACATAGTCCCGCCTCACGGACGTCGTCATCTTCTGCCCTTGTCATGCCTCTGTCGTCCTCCCCTAAATTACTCTAATTTTTTTTTGTAATGAAATTAGTCTAAATCAGTTTTTTTTTCTCTTTCACATCTATATTTTTCTGTCCCCATTATGTGTTATCCAGATCTGTTGTGTTTCTCTTTCAAATCTGTATATTTTAAATGGCTGTATTATTTTTTGTTCGATACTGTATGATTCTATCTTCATAAATGTATTACCTTTTATACTTAAATATAAAATGTATTACCTTTTATACTTAAATATAAAATGAATGGATTTTGTTTATGTTCTGAAAATTATGTTTTACTATATATTTTATAAATGAATTGATGTGTATAATATTATAGCATGTTATATTGATAGTAACAAGTTTTTTTTAGTAATATATTTATTAAAAATAATGTATACATTACTAATTAATTACAAATAACACAATTAGTGGTTAAAATAAGTATCAATATTTATCAAAATATAATATACATTTATTAAGAATAACATATACATTATTGAATTGCAACTAATACAATTAGTTATCAACATGTATATTATTTAATACATTTAAGAGTAAAAAGAAATACAATTAGTTATCAACATGTATCATACGTATTAATTATTTAATACATTTAAGAGTAAAAAAAATATTTATGTTATATAATGTATACATTAGAACTCAAAAATACTAATACATTTATATTCAAACCTAATAAATACATTAAAGAATAAAAAGTAATACAATTATTTTAAATAAGATATACATGTAGAAAATACTTATACATTTACATGAAAATCTAATAAATACATTAAAGGAAAAAAGTAATACATTTATTTTAAATAAGATATACATGAATTCTACATTTGTGTATTACATTTATATCCTACACATAGTATTCAGACTTCTGCGAAGCAACTTCTGCAAATCAGCTTAAACTTCATCTCATCTCCTGAAAAGCAACTTCATCTTCTTCTGCAAAGCAACTTCAACTTCATGAAAGCCTAGCAACTTCAACTTCATCTCTTCATAGGTCTGGTGGATTCTGCTATCAAGCAGATCAAGAAGGAAATGCTCCAACAATGACTAAATTGATACCATATTAAGATGTCAAACTAAATATAAAAAAAATAAATTGAAATTCCGAAACGAAATAAGAATACAAAATTCAATGAATCGAAACAAACCATGAGCCAAAATACAAAACATACTCAAGAAAACTTAAGAATCAAGAACACAAACCAGACGAAACCCTAGAGACTCACCGAATTGACACCGTGACTCACCGATTGACACCGTTAATGAGAGGAAAGCACCATCGTCCGATGCGCGGTGAGAGGCTGCAAGGAAAATCGATGAACAGGTCGAATCGCTGAGAAAGCGAGGGAGATTTTACAGAGAGATAGGGTATAAACGACGCTGTAATATTTGAAGCCTAGACTCACCGAATTGACACCACAAGCGAGACGGAAACACCGCGAATGAAGGGAAGCACCGCCAGTTAGAGGCTGTGATGAAGAACATGTGGAAGCACGAAGTAAAGAAGAGAGGTTTTACAGAGAGAAAGGTAGAAACGGCGCTCTGAGTTGTGAAGCCCTAATGACCCATACATAAATTAGATATATATATTCGGGTCAATGGGTCGACTTAGGTAACTTAATACTTATGTACATTAGATTTTGCCATGTATGTTTGTTTGTATCATCTTTGTACTAACTTAAAATTCCGTCAAACTTACAAAATTGATGAGGTTGTTTGATATGTTCATCGGATCATATTCATAAATAAATCGGGTACAATAGATTGTATTAATTAAACTGTCGGTTTTTGCAATTATTCATGTGGAGCAATGAGTGCATAAATATCTTCTCCCGAAAATAGATTATAAATAAATAATAAAATAAAAAATAATAAAAATAAAGAGCACAAAATATAACGTAAGCACTTTTTCTACTGAAAATTAATTACATGACCACATCCTCCACCGTCAACCACCGTCAATTACTCACTCTATTTTGGAATTAAATTGTAGCATAAAATTAATGAGTAGAATGTTATCTTTTTTGTAGAGTGAAAATAATTTTGTGAAAAAATAAATAATAGGTACAGCTGTTCATACCCAAATTTTCTAAACATACTCCATAATTCGTTAAATCTCAAATTTTGTTAAGTCTCAAATATCTTTAATTAATATGACTTAAATACTCTTATAATAATTATATAATTAAGTTTACATTAATTTTTACTCCAAATTTCTAAACATATCCATAAACCCTGATATTATTTACTGTAATTCAATTCAATTCAATTCTTAAACTTCTCAATAGATCAAAAAATTATTAAGAATTAGAACAATTGAGAAATTCAGAATCTTTGAGTGATTCCTGTAATCCATAATAATGTTGCACTTAACATTGGCTTAAAATTCCGTGATATTTCGATTATTTGAAATCCTGTGACAATTCAATATGATCAGCCAATCTCTGAGTATTATTTTTTATAATTGGATTACTTGATTCTAATCCAGTCTCCCCTGAAATTGAGGTAGGCACATAAACTAATAATATTTCGAAAACTCAATATTTTGCAAATGCAGATGTCAACTGCTTGATATGTCATTGGTCGTTGCATCTGATTTCAACAGAGCCCATCACATTGATTTCAAATCAAATTACTACTTAGAATGTTGAAATTAAAAAAAAAAGTAAAAAAATAAATAGAACATTATTCTATCGGTACAGGATGTTCGATCAAGTGGATAATTAATGGAGGTGTTCTTTCGAAGTACTTTTCTCTCTTTCGTTTGCGTGAGCGAGCACGATTGTGATTGTGAACAAATGAGAGTTTTACAATTATGAATTCATGAATCATGAAAGGTTTAAACTAATCGGGTACGTTTAGCATATTTGGGAGTATGAATAGCTAACCCTTTAATTATATTATAAGGTTGGGTTTTAATAATTAAAAGGATAAAAGAATCTATAATGAGATATATTCAATAATTTATATATGTATTTTTTTATTTAGTGGGGTACATTTAGTAAAATGGGGGCATGAATAGCCGCCACTAAATAATAATACTAATAAGAAAGTTATGAATATGGACACTATGACGTGTATATAAGAGAGGTATATAGGAGACCGATGATCTACTATTAAAGTATGAATTACTTATTAATAGTTAAAGTATATATGTTTGTAATTAATTATATATTATAACATTTTAAAATTATATTTTAATTTACTCATTCATTATACTTTTGATAACATATTTTAATTATGTATTAATAAAAATATTTTATTTATATAACAATCATACTAGTTTAATATGCCTCGCAATCAAGGATAGAGAATTTTAATACCTCCAAAATGGTCAATATAACTTTAAAGAATTGATAATAAAGCCCCTAATAAAAAAAATGCAAAAATCCTAAAGATATTAAGAGAGATGTAACCTCTAAATAAAAATAAATAAATAAATAAAATTGCAATATTTTATTTGAGTGTATCACTAAAAATAATTATTTTTTACCAATGAAATATTATATTTGAAAATGCAATTGCAATATTTATTATTAAAATTTCATTGTTAATTGGATTACCAATAGATTAACAATAAAATTCATTTGTAATTTTCTGTTGGTATATAGAGTGGTGGTTGAAAAATTTTTATCAAAGAAAATCTAAATATTCTCGTTGACAATCCATTATTAATAATTTCATTAATGATTTATATAATGATTCTGTTTTTAATCTATTGGTAAATAATATCGGATATCATTTTGTTGGTAAATATATTATAAATTTATTCGCATTTCATTATTAAAAGAAAAATGTAATTTTTATAACTAATAAGTAATTACTAATGGAATTCAACCGGTTGAAAGAAAAAATAAGTTTTTTTAAGGTGTATGCTACAATGTTTGCTTAAAAAAAAAATCATGTTTACAAATAAAATAAAGTGTAAATGGGCAGCAGTGCCCGATCAGACTTGACAAAAGACTATTTTGCCAAGATTTTCAGGCAAAAGTCAAAAATAACCAAAATGACTAAAAAACTCTTGACTCGATAATGATTCGATTGTAATTTTTGAAAAAAGTCATTATCGAGTCAGCTTTTTTATTTGAAAAAGTTGACTCGATAATGATTTTTTTCAAAAATTACAATCGAATTATTATCGAGTCAAGGTCTTTTTTGTTTTTTTGGACATTTTTAAAAATATTGTTAAAAGTGGAAAAAAATCCTTTTAAAAATATTTGTCCACTGTATCGAGTCACCCTAAAATAAACACCAGTTTCTAGTTTTATGATAACGAGTGTTTGATCGATAATGATAATATGTTGTCCAAACAATCACGATCTTAGAAAGTGGTAGTGCTATTAATTTATTTGATCATTTTCAACACCCTTAAGTTTGAAACAAGTAATAGTCAAAGAACATTGAAGTCTAGTTAATTAAGTATAAGTTGACGTATCCCTATATTAATTGTGTTAAAATTAATAGTGCTAATAGTTGTGATCAATTTTTAATTAAATTAATAAATTGTATGTCAAAATTAGCAAAGATTAATTAGCTTATAATGTAGAAGAAATTATAATCCTTTTTTTTTCTATGCGCGCACAAGACATTCACGTAATAATCTACAGGCAAAAGCTCTGCGCCTCCGGGAACACGGAGGGATACTCCGTGTTCCCATGTAAACAACCTATGTATTGTTAGGATTTAAATTACAAAGAAGTACGAAAATTGCAAAGGCGCACGGAATGTGCTCCGTGCACCTGGGTGCACAGGAACCTCACTCTAATCTATATATACATGAGTTGATATTTCTTGCATTTTGAGGAACGAATTTGAATTTATGTATTTGAGTTTTTTCCGACAAAGTGTATTAGTAGTTTATATGAAAAATTATTTATTTTCACATTTATTTGCACTCTAATGGTTTAACATTTAGAAAAAATCTTTTGCGAAATGTTACTTATGCAAGACGTTTGTGAAACGTGTTAAAGTATAATTGTTATATAGATAAATTATGCTTATTAATTTTTAAAATATATAATCTAAATTATAATAAATGATGCATTAAAATATGATTTTATTAGGATATTATAATATGATTCACTACAAAAAAGTTTAACTACTCATAAATATAATTACATATATAATAAGCATACTTTAATAATAATTAATTGACTCGACTCACAACACATCTCAAATACATTAATCTCACAAAAAAATTCCCCTAAAATTTAATATTAAAATTAATATATGTAAGGATATAATTAACATTTCAACTAATTTATATACGCGTAAGCTTGTTGGCCGAATACGACATATGTTTCATATACGTGATTTAAGATGTTTTTGTAATTATTAAGTCAAACTTTTGGCCTGTCACATTTTTTGTTGTGGGGTGGGATGAGATGGGATAAGGTGAGATAATGTGAAACCATAATTAATGTGCTAAAATTTAGTTTATTAAATGTGATGGATAACTATATAATTGGATTGTGACTACAAATCCAAGTATTAGACTTCTTCATGGTTTTATAATTTGTAAGATAAAATCTTTTTTAAAAAAAATTAGTGGTTATTCCTAGAAATTATCTGAATATGAGTTTAACATTATTGAATGGGATCAGCCATAGTGAACCAATTACTAAAGGTGATCGATGATTCTCATCATAACCATGATCATGAAATAGAAGTTGGTAATAGAGATAGAATTACTTCAAGGCTATTTTTAGGAAGACATGCAAATGAACCTTTCTTTCCATCTCATACACCTCACCAGTAATTGCACATACGCTCTTAATTTGGTTCTACGGTTTACATAGGTAAAATTATGCTTTGAGATACATGAGCTAATAAGTTGATGCAATGGGTAGAATTGCAATCATCCAAGTGTTTTATATCACTACAACATAAATGATGTTATGTTACACTTCACAGTAACACTTTTATTATATATAACACTTAATTGTAACACTATTTAAATTTTAATAATATGTAACACTTGGTTTATATGCAACATCAATAAGTAACATTTTTATAAAAGTAACATTTTTTAAATAACACTTTTATAAATATAACACTTTTCATATTACACTTTTTTATATGTAACATTTTATTATTATCATTTTTCATTTTATGTAACACTATGAAATATTTAACACTATCATATTACATTTTTAAATACATAATATTTTATATAAATGAAATATGTAATATTATATAGTTTAAATAATTAAAAAAAACTAACTCACTATTAAATAATTTATATATTATACAAGTTGAAAAAAATATATGCTCATATAAATAAAATATTTATTATGTAAAATATTTATTATGTTATACTCCGTATAAAAATATTAGTAATGTATGAAAAAATATGTTTATATTTATTTAAAATAATTTTAATACATATAAATTTATTTATAATAAAAATATATTTTAATTATACAATATGATTATTTTTAATTATTTAAATTATTATATTTCTTAATAAAATTATATCGTATAATATAATAATTTTTTAAAATTAGTTAGTATAATTACAACTCAAGTTTAAATGTATTAGATGATTTTAAAAATTATATTTTATTAATAAATTAAATAAAAAGTGTTGATGTAATGTATAATAAAATAAAAACTCAAAATAAAAACAAAGTTATAGTTAGTCAAGGTGATGAAATTAACTTATTCTATCTAACAGGTCAAAGGTTCAAACCCGGTTTTTCCTTATAAAATGTGTTACATAAAAAGAATACCATATGTAATATTTATAAAGTGTTAAATAAAGTTTTTATCTATTGTAATATTTTTTAAAAATATTATTAATGATCGAAATAGTGTTGTTTTAGACAATAAGCAGCACGGACAAATATTGAACTATAAAAAATATTACATATTAGCTATAATAACACTTTTTTTATATTTAATAACACTTTTTACGTGTTATATATAGCAAGTTATGTTTTAGTGTATTCTTGGACATCATCCAAATTCATTTAGAGTCATGCTTATAGTTTCATGTATGTGATCGTTGATCTCACTGCCATCGAAAATAGTCAACCAAATTAAATAATATTATAAGTACTATTTCTGATTTTGTTTTAACGTATAAGCTTGCAAATCTCAACCAAAATCAAAAGATATGTTGTGTTCCACGATAACTGAACGATGCTCAACTATACATTACTCCAACAAACATACCATGTATTGTTCGATTACTTCAATTGAATTTATCATACAACTTTTCAAAAGAATATTTAATCTTAATATTTTAATGTAATTATTTTTAAGAAACATTAAGTAAATTTTATATATGAATAATAGATCCCTTTAATATTTTGTTTTGTAACTCATGGACTATTTTATTGGAAAACAGCGTAGGTTCTACACAAGATAAGGTCTATTTTAATGAGTATACATAATTTAGTTAACACATTAATTGGAGAAAAATAAAATATTGTGGGGAGAATATGTTGGAAATTTTACAATTTCCAATATAATCTAATTGTGGGCAATATATTATTATGCAATTATATTAGCTATTCAATTATTTTATGAACTTAATTAAGTGATCCAATTAAGGTTAAAGGTTCATGGGCTATAATAATAATTAATATGAGCTTATTGAGTGGATACCCAATATTACGTATCAGGTGATTATGGGTGGCCTGATATGGGTAATATATATAGATACCTAGGTTATGGTCCCCAATACTAAGCCGCACATCGTCTTCCCTTCTCCCCATCGGGAGGGATTACTACGGTCCCCATAAGGAATAAGGAGGCTTAGTTGAGGAAGGTCATATAACCACTGATCCTGAGTTCGTGTTCCGCCTAGAGACTCATTGGATCAGGTACGCTTCCGCTTTACGGTTTAAATCTCGTTAATCATAATAGGGTTAATGTTTCATGGATTAATTTCCAACAAGTGGTATCAGAGCCACCCTATAAATGATTATCTGAGATCTGTAAAATTAATTTTTGAAAGTTGAGATTTTGATTAAGTTTCATTATAGTTAATCTTAACTGTTTGTGTTCCAGTTTTGTGTGTATATTTATTAATTAAGTTGAATACACACCTGAGGATGGTGACTGGAGTTGTTTATGCATTTTAATTCAAATGTTATATTGGTAACATCTTTGGAGAATTAAAATTATGGATTGGAATCGTATTAAAATTTGTAGACATTGTCTTTAAAATTCAAAGTAATTATACACATTGTGATTTGGTGGATTATTGATTTAATTAATTTGTGGTTATTAAATCAATTTTTATAATTACATACCATTGTTAAAGGACAAATGGCTTTTTTTTGTCATGAAAATAGAATGTTCTGTAATTTTAGTGAAGGCATAGTGCAATTTTCATATTTCAGATTAAAGTTTTTGAGGTGGATTCATTCATTTCACTTAGGTTTAATTCCACCAATTTGATTACGTATGTAATTGAAACCAATTCATCTAATTGGTCTTTTGTCAAGTAATGTTTTGGGTTATTAGGTTATTATTTTGTTGATTTAAATTATGGTATATTAAATCAGTTTAAATAATCAATTCCCTTAATTGAGGTAACGAGATATCACAATTTGATATTTGGAGCTTGAAAATTTCTTGATGGTTCACATAATTTGATTTTGATAATTTTTTTATTTGTAAATTAAATTTGCTTATGGATAATAAAATCAAAAATTTTGATTTGGTATACACGGCTACCACGGATCATGACAAGCAAATATTATGTTTTCCAATTTTGGATTTTACTCATAATGTATTATGAATGATATTTTAGTATCTAAAATAATTATGGTATTTGTGTAATTTTGGTAATGAATGGTTGGATGATAAATTTATATTTGTCATTACATGTGGATTCCAATTAATATTGGATTTTAATTATTTTGAATCCGCAAATTAGCGTGTCATACATGTTATGTCTGACTCAATATTTGTATAATCCAGTTTATATTAAGTTGGAATTTGGAATCCCTATTTAAGTTAATAAATCTTTCAATAATTTTTTAAATCTGTGTGAATCATTAAATATTCTCATTTGGCTTGAGAATTAAATTAAATTGGGGAGACAGTTAAATATCGCTTAATTAAATTAAATATTTTAATATTTATTTAATTAGTCTAGTAAACCTTCAATCTAGTCAATCGAAGCACCATGTTGCCACAGCAATATCGTGTGTGGAGAAAAGCTTTATTGAAATTACATAGATGGGTGTGTAATATTCATGTGTTCTGTGTTCGGCCCACAGGTAGGCACAGTTTGACAGAATAATAACATACATGTGATAATAAGTATGTGATAATTATTTGAATTGTTCATGTGAACATTAGTCGTTCCACAGATAGACTCTTGTTTGACAGAACTTATTGTCAATACTTGATTATTACACCAAGATTACCGCTGCAGTTAATTTTTGTCCACATGCGAGGTTAATATTGCACAAGGTGTCTTGTGATGGGTCCCTAATTAATAATGTTGTATGAGTGTATCTTCATGCGGGTATTGATCGGTCCACAGGTAGATTAATATTTGGTAGAAATACACAAGTACCTGTGGTGGTAAATACGTGACAATTATTTGGTTTGACATGTGAGTAATAAGTCGGCCCACAGGAAGGCTATTGCTTGACAGTTTTATTGTCAGTATTTGACTACTACATGAGAGCATCATTTAAATTAGTATTTTTTTGTCCAAAGACTTGATACTAATATTGTGCTCGAATCTTCAAGATGATTCTAATTTAGTTAAATTTTGAAAGACTATAAAGTTTTTTGAAAGATTATAAAGTTTAATGTGAGCATGAAAAATTATTTTGCATTAATTCTCTGTATAATTAAGAAGTCTGCTAATTAAGTTTTTCATATATCAACAACAAAATCATACTTGATGAGTGAACTTCCACAATAAGGATGAGACTAATAAGTCAGACTTAATCTCAATAAAGTATAAGGGCAATACAAGAAATCCCATTAAGAAAGCTGCTAAAGACAACTAAAGTATAACATTCTGTTTTCTCCTAAAGGCCTGTGGAATTGTCTTATAATACACTACATTAAATTATTCAGTATGCATGGTGCAGTTAAAAGACATAATTGAACTCCACAACATATGGTCACTAATGTGAGAAATACTTAAGATTGCAATTTATGGTCTCAATAAATTTTTAACTAAAGTAGTTGTGAGAACTCTTTGAGTTTCACATATGGTGATGTCCAACTAAAGCTAGATCATTGGGATCTACTAAAGAAAATTGGACTTAAATAAATGTAAGCTACTTTATTGGTTATGAATAAAAATAAAAGTTTATGATCCAATTAATCGGATCATATTTGAGACGGGTAATACGGTATTCTGTGAGGATGTTGATTTGGGGAAAGAATAATATTAGAGACATTGTCTTTGAGGGGGAGTCAATACGGTCCCTACTTAAACTTTTAGAAATTATGTAAATTCAGAATATCATTGTGACAATGTCAATAATATTTAAGGTATAACAAAATCAACAACCTCAAGAATTAATGTCACTAAGAAAACTACTAGAGTTGGGAGAAAATCAATTCGGATAATTATGTAGTTTTCTCCTAAATAAAGAGGACACTATGGAATTAATGGTAAAACATTCAAACAATGTTCATCAAGCCATGTAAGGTCCAAATACTCGAAAGTGGGTTAATGCCATAAGTTATGAGTATAAATCAATACAAGATTATTAGGTTTGCATCTTGATAAAGGATTATACTCTAAAGGGAAGGAAGGCATTGTTTTGAGATAATCATGATATTATTAGTACATTTTAATCTTGAATCATTTAGATGGATGTAAAGATAAAGTTCCTTGATGGCAACATGATACGATATTATAAGTTTAAGAACCAAAAGAAAATCCATCTATGCATTCAAGAAAGCTTTTCCGTAAAGGAATCACAAGTATCATCATGAATTAATTGTCTCATTTGGTTTTGAGACAAATGTAGATAATTATGTGATTCAGTTGGAGAATGTTTAAACTAAGGGAGACAAGTGGAGTCTCAATAAGGTGCCCTAAAGTTAAATTAAAGATTTAAGAAATGTATGAACATTCTATATGTTTTGATTGTTGGAAGTTATTGTATGATGATGTCTCTACAAGACTTAATTTGGCTTCTGTTGTTGGTGTATTAAGTAGACATTTAAGTAACTCTAGTATGGATCTTTACAGAGAACTAAGGATAACATGCTTTAACATTAGAGATAATCAGATTAGTAGGAGATCATAAAGTAGTCTGATTATGAGTTTGTTGGATGCCAATACGATATAAGATCCACTTCAGGCTACATCTTTTGTTGGTCTGGAGAGCTATACAAGTAAAAGTATTAAGCAAACACTTTAGCTCATTAACCATGACAACAGAATCAGTAGCACACTAAGGGGCATTCAAACATGAAATAAAGGTTGCGAAGTTTAGTCACATAAAGTTGATTGTGACAGTTAGTTCGCAGTAAAGTATTAGCAATAAGAGTTCTTATAAGTCAAGCATATTGACATAGAATTCTTGGTTGTTAAAGAAAGTGTTTTGTGTGGATAAAATTTCAGTAAAGCATATTGAGATAGACCCTAAATTCGGATCCACCAATTATGTATTCAAAACCCTGTAATTTTTATGAGCTAGCTACTCATATGGGTGTTATATGATTTTAGAATACATTGGTTTAGTGGGAGTCTATATTTATTGCTCTTTAAAGTTTCAAGACACTTTGATTTGGATAATTCAGTTTTCTGCAGAATAAAGTTCATGGCTTTGAATTCATTGTGAATTCACTTAAGTAATTTTATTTTGTAATATTTTACATTATGGATTGATCTCACTAAAGTTTAAAGTTGGACCAGTTGGAAATAGACATGATGTTGATCACATTTGACATGTAATTTCCATGCTACTCACCATATTTGATCTATGTCATTGAGTGTATTGATATGGTAATTGTCGGGGTTTAACCACGATTTATAATGTGGTGAATGCCGCGGTAGTTCCATATTAGTATATGAGATGGACCGGATTGTTAAGTATAGCCTGAAGAGGAATATCATAAAGTTGCGCAACTAAGGACTCTTGATATAATTGCTAACGGAAAATATATAGCCTAAGTGGGAGATTGTTGGAAATTTTACAATTTTCAATATAATCTAATTGTGGGCAATATATTATTATGCAATTATATTAGCTATTCAATTATTTTATGAACTTAATTAAGTGATCCAATTAAGGTTAAAGGTTCATGGGCTATAATAATAATTAATATGGGCTTATTGAGTGGATACCCAATATTACGTATCAAGTGATTATGGGTGGCCTGATATGGGTAATATATATAGATACCTAGGTTATGGTCCCCAATACTAAGCCGCACATCGTCTTCCCTTCTCCCCATCGGGAGGGATTACTACGGTCCCCATAAGGAATAAGGAGGCTTAGTTGAGGAAGGCCATATAACCACTGATCCTGAGTTCGTGTTCCGCCTAGAGACTCATTGGATCAGGTACGCTTCCGCTTTACGGTTTAAATCTCATTAATCATAATAGGGTTAAGGTTTCATGGATTAATTTCCAACAGAATATGAGTTAGAAAGGAAAAAGAGTTAGAATTAAATCATATAGTGAAGTCAATAACAACATCTTAAATTTTCAACTCCAAAAAGATAAATTAGAATAATAAAAAATTATGGACTTGGATATATTATTAGTTACAAAAAGGTTAAGAGGAAAGGCCAACAAGTAAGTTGAATTTATGCGCTATGGGAGGGGAGGCCTTAAATATGTATGGCCCACTGGACCATCCTCTGCTGTTCCAGTTCCTTCAGTTCGATTGAAAACGTCGAAGTCGGACGCTTGATTACTAACACGATTTTAGCTTTGAGAAGCATCTGACTGGAGAGAATGGTGGGATTACGATTGGAGAGAAACATCGTGGGGCCTACGGCCACATTGTGCGGGTCGCCTCATGCTGCCCAATCACGAGGCCGTGTTTTTCATGATATTTATGTTATTTGCAATGATGCCCCTTCTACTTTCGGAAAATGGCACTTTCTCAAAGTAAACTGCTTCTGTGAATTTTTTAAGTGACTAATTGGTCCACTAGCTCAAAAAGTTGTCAGTTTTGGAATTATGTGTTGGAAATTAATCCATGAAACCTTAACCCTATTATGATTAACGAGATTTAAACTGTAAAGCGGAAGCGTACCTGATCCAATGAGTCTCTAGGCGGAACACGAACTCAGGATCAGTGGTTATATGGTCTTCCTCAACTAAGCCCTCCTAATTCCTTTATGGGGACCGTAGTAATCTCTCCCGATGGGGAGAAGGGAAGACCATGTGCGGCTTAGTATATTGGGGACCATAACCTGAGAGCCTTTATATACTACTTGATTAGACCACCCATAATCACCTAATCACGTAGTATTGGGTATCTACTCAATTGGCCCATATCAAATATTATTATAGCCCATGGACTTTTAACCTTAATTGGATCACTTTAATTAAGTCCATAAAATAATTGAATAGCTAATATAATTGCATAATAATATATTGCCCATAATTAGATTATAATGGAAATTAATAAATTTCCAACAATCTCCCACTTGGGCTATATATTTTCCGTTAGCAATTATATCAAGAGTCCTTAGTTGCGCAACTTTATGCTATTCCTCTTCAGGCTATACTTAATAATCTGGTCCATCTCATATACTAATATGGAACTACCGCGGCATTCACCACATTATAAATCGTGATTAAACCCCGACAATCACCAATATCAATATACTCAAAAGCAATAAATATAGACTCCCACTAAACCAATATATTCTAAAACCATATAATACTCACATGAGTAGCTAGCTCAAATACAGGGCATTGAATACATAAGTGGTGAATCCTCATTTGGAGTCTATCACAATATGCTCTACTAAAATTTTATCTACACAAAATACTTTCTTTAACAATCAAGAATTCTATGTCAATATGCTTGACTTTTAAGAACTCTTATTGCTAATACTTTACTGCGAACTAACTGTCACAATCAACTTTATGTGACTAAACTTCGCAACCTTTATTTCATGTTTGAATGCCCCTTAGTGTGCTACTGATTCTGTTGTCATGGTTAATGAGCTCAAGTGTTTGCTTAATACTTTTACTTGTATAGCTCTCCAGACCAACAGAAGATGTAGCCTGAAGTGGATCTTATATCGTATTGGCATCCAACAAACTCATAATCAGACTACTTTATGATCTCCTACTAATCTGATTATCTCTAATGTTAAAGCATGTTATCCTTAGTTCTCTGTAAAGATCCATACTAGAGTTACTTAAATGTCTACTTAATACACCAACAACAGAAGCCAAATTAAGTCTTGTAGAGACCTCATCATACAATAACTTCCAACAATCAAAACATATAGAATGTTCATACATTTCTTAAATCTTTAATTTAACTTTAGGGCACCTTATTGAGACTCCACTTGTCTCCCTTAGTTTAAACATTCTCCCACTGAATCACATAATTATCTACATTTGTCTCAAAACCAAATGAGACAATTAATTCATGATGATACTTGTGATTCCTTTACGGAAAAGCTTTCTTGAATGCATAGATGGATTTTCTTTTGGTTCTTAAACTTATAATATCGTATCATGTTGCCATCAAGGAACTTTATCTTTACATCCATCTAAATGATTCAAGATTAAAATGTACTAATAATATCACGATTATCTCAAAACAATGCATTCCTTCCCTTTTGAGTATAATCCTATATCAAGATGCAAACCTAATAATCTTGTATTGATTTATACTCATAACTTATAGCATTAACACACTTTCGAGTATTTGGACCTTACATGGTTTGATGAACATTGTTTGAATGTTCTACCATTAATTCCATAGTGTCCTCTTTATTTAGGAGAAACTACATAATTATCCGAATTGATTTTCTCCCAACTCTAGTGGTTTTCTTAGTGACATTAATTCTTGAGGTTGTTGATTTTATTATACCTTAAATATTATTGACATTGTCATATCGTTATTTTGAATTTGCACCAATTCTTTAAAGCATAAGTGGGGATCGAATCGACTTCCCCTTAAGGACAATGTCTCTAATATTATTCTTCCCCCAAAATCAACATCCTCACATAATACCGTATTACCCGTCTCAAATATGATCCGACCAATTGGATCATAAACTTATTATCTTCATTTAATACCAATAAAGTAGCTTGTATCTATTTGAATCCAATTTTCTTTAGTAGATCACAATGATCTAACCTTAGTTGGATATCACCATATGTGAAACTCAAAGAGTTCTCACAACTACTTTGGTTGGAACTTTATTGAGACCATAAGCTGCAATCTTTAGTATTTCTCCAATTAGTGACCATATGTTGTGGAGTTCAATTATGTCTTTTAACTGCACCATGCATACTGAATAATTTAATGCAGTGTATTATAAGACAATTCCACCGGCCTTTAGGAGAAAACAAAAGGTTATACTTTAGTTGTCTTTAGCAGCTTTCTTAATGAGATTTCTTGTTTTGCCCTTATACTTTATTGAGATTAAGTTTGACTTATTAGTCTCATCCTTATTGTGGAAGTTCACTCATCAAGTATGATTTTGTTGTTGATATATGGAAAACTTAATTAGCAGACTTCTTAATTATACAGAGAATTAATGCAAAATAATTTTTCATGCTCGCATTAAACTTTATAATCTTTCAAAAAACTTTATAGTATTTCAAAATTTAACTAAATTAGAATCATCTTGAAGATTCGAGCACAATATTAGTATCAAGTCTTTGGACAAAAAATACTAATTTAAATGATGCTCTCATGCAGTAGTCAAATACTGACAATAAAACTGTAAAGCAATAGCCTTCATGTGGGCCGACTTATTACTCACATGCCAAATCAAATAATTATCACGTATTTACCACCACAGGTACTTGTGTATTTCTGCCAAATATCAATCTACCTGTGGGCCGATCAATACCCGCATGAAGATACACTCATATAACATTATTAATTGGGGACCCATCACAAGACACCTTGTGTAACATTAACCTCGTCTGTGTGGACAAAAATTAACTGCAGGGGTAATCTTAGTGTAATAATCAAGTATTGACAATAAGTTCTGTCAAACAAGAGTCTATCTGTGGACCGACTAATGTTCACATGAACAATCCAAATAATTATCACATACTTATTATCACATGTATATTATTATTCTGTCAAACTGTGCCTACCTGTGGGCCGAACACAGAACACATGAATAATTACACACCCATCTATGTAATTTCAATAAAGTCGCACTTCACACACAGAGGCTGCTGTGGCAACATGAGGCTTTGATTGATTAGATTGAAAAATTACTAGACCAATTAAACAAATATTTAAAATAAAAAATATTACGTTTAATTGAACGACATTAAAAAATAATGTCTCCCCAATTTTATTAATTTAATTCAATAAATTAAATGGAAACTTTAGATGATTCATACCATAATGAAAGATTTCTTAATTTAATTATTCCATACCCTAATTTAGATGAAATCAAATTAGGCAAAGATTCTTTATATATAAAAGGAAATAATTAAAATTCATTCACCCATGTGAATAATAAGTGGGACAATATTCAATTAAATGACGAACATATAATCCAAATGATTACACTAGCACTTAAACGATCAATTCTTTATTCAATCAAAGTCACCCATCGCCAGCCTTATTCAATTCAATATTATTACCTTATTATAATAGGAAATAATAATATACACATCACCCATTGTTATTAATTATACAAATCAATATAGCAAATAACCATAAGTAAGATATTCGTATATCTTAAACAATACAGAAGCAGGTGTGCATGTATGCTGGAATATTTCGAAGCCAATTAAACACAATTATATGTATCTAGAACAAATTTGTCAAAATTTCTAACAGGCAATTGATTGGCACACATTAATCACCCACTTAGTAGAAAAGTAAAGATCAAATACACAAATTCAATTTTCTATTATTAACTGAACTGAAATCCGATAACCATCAAGATGTTTTAATATCAAAAATCAAAATTATGATTTAACAGAACAATTCAAATACAAATATTTGAATTTAAACACAACTTTTACAGATCTCAGAGAATTATATATAGGGTGACTCTGATACCAATTGTTGGAAATTAATCCATGAAACCTTAACCCTATTATGATTAACGAGATTTAAACTGTAAAGCGGAAGCGTACCTGATCCAATGAGTCTCTAGGCGGAACACGAACTCAGGATCAGTGGTTATATGGCCTTCCTCAACTAAGCCCTCCTAATTCCTTTATGGGGACCGTAGTAATCCCTCCCGATGGGGAGAAGGGAAGACCATGTGCGGCTTAGTATATTGGGGACCATAACCTGAGAGCCTTTATATACTACTTGATTAGACCACCCATAATCACCTAATCACGTAGTATTGGGTATCTACTCAATTGGCCCATATCAAATATTATTATAGCCCATGGACTTTTAACCTTAATTAGATCACTTTAATTAAGTCCATAAAATAATTGAATAGCTAATATAATTGCATAATAATATATTGCCCATAATTAGATTATAATGGAAATTAATAAATTTCCAACATTATGGTGTTGGACGTGAAGTTGCTCAACTCATTAAAAATTTTTATAGGGTTAATTTCAAAGGAAATCGTGAATTTTACTTCTATTAATGTAAATTAATTTCCACTTTTGACTAATTGCTAAAAAAAAAATACCTCTAAGTATAACACACTCAATTTAAAAAAACAAAATAAAAAATCCCACCTTGGATAAATTGAGTAAGGGTTAATTTAAAAAAAATCACGAAATTTACTGCTATTGCAAATTAATCCTCATTTTTAACAAATTGCAAAAAAAACAACCATCTTTAAGTATTGTTGCAAAATAAACCCCAAAAAACTATACTTTTAGTCACAAATTGGATTTATTTTGCAACAATACTTAAAGGTGGTGTTTTTTTACACTTTCTCAAAAGTGGTGATTAATTTGCAATAGATGTAAACTTCGTGGTTTTTTTTGCAATTAACTCAATATATAATACTCCCTTCGTCTCACGTTAAGCTTTATATTTTCCATTTTGAATTGTCTCAAGTTAAAGTTTACGTTTCTTTTTTTGTCAAGTTGGACTCACACAAAACAATTAATTATTTCATGTAGGACACACCCACAACACTAATACAACTACCCACTTTATATTAAATATTATTTCTTTCACCTCAATACACATTAAAATATTATATCTCTCAATTTCCGTGCAAAATGCAAACGTCAACACTAACACAAGACGGAGAGAGTACATTAAATACGTTTTGCAACCATGTTTACAAATAAAGTTTTCTTTATACAATTTCTAAAAAATAGGATTAATTTATCATAAAAGTTAAGTTAAAATTTGTTCTTGTAATTAACCCTTAAAAATAACATAAATTTGTATATTGCATGGAATTTTTTCGGCTTTCTTTTATTGTGTTGTTACATTTTGTTGATGTGACGTATTAGCATGAATCTCAATTTATCAACTTTGTATTTGATAATATTGCCTGTCCTATAAACATATTGAAATATACGTTTTCCTGTCATCCTTTCATAATTAATCATTTAATAATAATAATAACCATCATATTTTCTACAAAGTGTTTTACATTTATATAAACTCTATTTTAGTTTAATAATCCACGAATCACTAAATGCATGGGGAAGCAAATAGATATATTATGATACAATACACAATGTGACCTATATATCATGCATGCCGTGGCTATGACACATTTTTTAAATAACAGATCAGAAAATACAAATACAAGGTAAGATATACTATATATTATAAGTATATAATTACTAAATAGTTTGATGAGAAACTTTTTTTTTTTAATTTTTTCCTAAAAATACTGAATTGTAATAATGTATTAGAACTTTATTATTCATTCATCTTTGGATTAGTTCATTAAAAAATTAAATATGGAACTGGGAAATTGGAATCTCTTGATGAGTCCGATAATAGATATAAGCAAAGGTGTATTTATTACTATAATAATAAAGTGATAATTTTTAATTGAATTATATATATATATATATATATATATATATCGACTTGTGCAAGTGTATTTTTAAAATCAATAATAAAATGGATCTTGCTATTTGAATCAATTTGATCTGGATCAATATCATTTTATTAAAATCCAATTACTATTATATCCTTACTATTAATTTAGGTTATTTGAGTTTATTAATTAGATTAATTAATTTTCTTCCATAAATAAACTACAACTAATTTAAATTATTTGAATATCTATCTTATTATTACTAATATTATTCTTTTTATTCTTTTATATTAATTTTAATTAATAATTATTTATTAAAAAAAGGCATGGACGATTTACACTACAAAAAAAAATATTTTTTAACAATGAAATTTACCAATGGAATTCAATCCGTTGGTAATTATCGGCAGATTAGCAACAAAAATGATATTTTTCTTTTAGCAACGGAATACCAACGGATTTATTCTCTATTTTACTAACGGAATTCAATCCGTTGGTAATTACCAACGGATTACCAAGGGAATATTTATATAAATTACCAACGGAATAAAATTTTCGTTGCTAAAAATTTATCAACCTCCACTTTACCAACCAAATAAATTTTAAATAAATTTAACAATGGAATTAAGACTTATCCCAACAGAATATTCTGTTGGTAAAAAATATTTCAGTATTTTTGTAGTGTTATTAAATTTAAAGTTAGTTTGAAATTAATATAATTTTAAATTTTAAAGTCAATTTAAATAAATTTTCAATATAAATATTAAAAGATATTAAATTCATATATATATATATATATTTTTTTTTTTAATTTATATAATATAATTTACAACTTAAAAAAAACTGAATTAATATCTATTAGTATATTTTAGTTATTAATTAAAATTTTGTGTAGATAAAGATATATTTTTATTTGACAAATTCTCTTATGAGACATTATATATGTGAGACGGTTTGTGAGACGTATTAAAGTATGCCTATTATATAGATAAAGTATGCTTAATGGTTGTTAAAGTATGTTTTTTAAAATATGATAAATGATGAATTAAAGTATGATTTTAAGATGTTATAATATGATTCATTATTGATATACTTTAATTATAAATAGGCATAATTTACCTATATAATAAGCATACTTTAGTAATGGGTCAACCCGTCTCACAACCATCTCACAAAAAATCCGTCTCACAAGAGAGTTTCTCTATTTATTTTTATTTAGTTTGATTAATGTATATAATACATTTTATTATAATTTTTTATTTTTATTAATAAAAATATTAAATTAATTAATTTTTTTTCTTTTAGTTCTTTAATAATTATTTTAATTGTCATATTCACTTTTTTTTTATTATTTTACTAAGTTAATTATAAATTTTCTTTTAATTTCTCAATTTTTATTAATTATTAGGAGTATTAATTATTAACTAAAATTTCATTTAATAATATACTTAATTTTTTTAATTAATTATTTAACATTTATAAATATTTATTGACTGTATATTTATATACTTTTTTTAAATTATAACTTTAAAATCCGCATAATACGCGGGATTTGTAATATGTTATATATATATATATATATATATATATATATATATATATATATATATATATATATATATATATATATATATATATATATATATATATATATATATATATATATATATATATATATATATATAAATATAAGTGTATATAATTATTAGTATATAAATATAACTAATGAAGAATTTAATTATTAAAATTATAAATATAATTATTTACTAATAATTATAATTAATAAATTTAATTATTAGTATATATAATTTTGTTTAATTAATAATAATAAATTAGATATAGATTAATATTTATATTGTAATTAATATTATTTTATAAGAAAAGTAAAACAATTAATGCATCTCATTAGTTCAACTAATGTGATAGATTCTCACTTAAATTCTAATACTATCTTATAATCTTTGAACGTTTTTAATTATTCAAAACTTACCATAACAACCTCATCAGATCAATTTGATCCATTTATATTTACCCTAATAAAATATTGAATGATTTTGATGACAGTGATCAGTACTCTAGTTTTGAGAAAGAGAAAGAGTTTTTTTTCCAATTACTTCTACAATTACTTCCACTCTCTTCTCTTTGGTCTCAAACCAATATTTTATAGTATTCTTATTATTACATAAGCAAAGTATGCTCGTTGTTAGCTAAACAATATTTATAATAAATTATATTAAAATACATCGAATCACACTTTAATACATTATTTTATCACACTTTAAAAAAAAATATATTAACTAACACTAAACATACTTTATTTGTATAACAATACTTTGATACATCTTACATAACCAGTGTTTTGCAGAATTATGTGTCTTTGAATATAGGGATACAGTTTGTACCATGTATCCGCATTGAATCCGCAAGTGCATTCTTCGCAAAGGGGAGTATGTAGTTATGGATTTAAGGGTAATTTATAACTGTTCAATTGAAACAGTCTCCCATAGAGAACATCCTTTGTTCTTCAGAAATGGTGAAAAATGTCACTTTTAATAGTTGATTTTGGAAAAATGCCATCTAACATATTGTTTTTTGGAAAAATGTAACTTTTTGATTTTTTTTGCCCCTGTTCACTATATAATTAACACATAATCGCACGTATGATCGTATATATATGATCGTATATATAGTCGCGTGAAGTGATCACACATATGTTAGTAAATAGAACATGTGAATGGTCGCACATGTAGTCGCGTGTGGGGTTGCAGACATAGTCGCATAATAAGTTGCAGACTAGGGTTAATTAAGTCCAAAATTTAAAAAAAAAAGTGGCATTTTTTCGAAAATATTATGGTGTGTGGCATTTTTCCAAAATGAACTAAAGGTGGCCGTTTGATTTTTGCACATGAATTAAGGAGTATTATTATTTTATGTATATTTGATAGTTGTATTAGAGGGATGTGATGGGAAGTGGTGGACTCTTTTTACAAAAAGAGAAAAATGAGAACCTTTGAATGAGACGTCCAATATAGTAAAATGGGAACCTTTTGGCATGACGGAGGGAGTATTAAAAGTGACATTTTTGCAAATATCCCTTTGTTCTTTTATGAGTCATTTGTGTGAGACGGTTTCATGTTTTTTTTTTTATCTATAAAAGTATTTTTCAATAAAGATATTCCTAATACTTTTAAGTTATAACAATATTTGTGAGAGATCGTCTCATGATAAAAGTTTTGAAGACGGAAAATAATTAATAGCCGAATTGATAAAAAATAATAATAGAGTAGTGAATTATTTATACTATAAATAAAAAGTAATAATAATTTTAATAAAAATATTATCAATCAGAAAAAATGATAATTATTTAAAATAACATAAAAACGGTCTCACAATGAGACATTTTCTCAGAAGTGTTACTTTTAATTTATTAAAATAATTATTTATAAAATAATTCACTTGAACTATTATCAATTTTTATCATCCTAATTTTTTTGTTAAAATATTTTCACTTCTAACCTACAGTATATCACATGACATCTTTAAAACGAGTTTCAACTTAGATGCATCAATGGTTTTTCTTCAACTATACATAATATGTGTTATCTATTACTATTATTATTACAATATTAAAAATGTACAATGTTTAATTCAAGTATTACAGCACTAAAACTCAATTATGAATATGCTACTGATTTTAATTCAAGTATGATAACCATCCATAACTGGTTTTTTTCTTCAACATTTTAATTGCATTTTCCTTTAATTTTTATATAAGTACAATATTGGCAAAATAAGTGAATTAAACTTAGTATATCAAAATGCTGATAAAATAAAAAAAATAAAAATAATGCAATAAAATAAGTGTGTGTTTTATTTTTACTTTTTAAACACGCAAGATATTGCAAAAGATAATAATATTCCGGGGACCCGCGGGGTGTCCATATGAATATATGATAGAATTTGTACCATGGATCACTTATATGGGCCTTTGTTATTACTAGGCCCATTAGACTTGGACAAAAAATATGATCCATCCAATTTTTTTTAATATCATTATTATTAATGTTGTCGTCGTTGTTTTATTTAATAATTTATACATGTTGGATTATATTACAAGTAAATATACCCTTTGAGAAAAAAGTAGTAATATTCATTGTGTTTTGAACTCGCCCCAAATTTGGATATTTTTGCTCTTTTTATTAACGGAAAAAACTCTCCGTCAAACCGACATAAGAAAAAAAAATGTTGGACAAAATTTTCATGTCAGACAAGAAAGATTGAGTTCAAGATTTAGTTTGTAATTGTATATATCAAATTTCTATATCTTTATTATATATATATATATATATATATATATATATATAGTGCATATATTACTTGAAAGGACGTTATTAACACCCCAGCTAGCACCATTTAACACATCCCAATTTTAATAATTAACTTACCCTAATTGTTATCAAAACACTACAACAAAAAATATTAATACAACGTATATAATTTGTTGTCTATTAGTTTGGTTTTGGGAAAATATTATGTAGTCAAAGTTCCTATTATCTTAAAGTCTACTATTTATGACAATACATTATATGTGTTGTCTTTGTGCGTTTTTTTCTTAACTTTAACTTTTTTTTTCTTTTTACAATAATAAAGAAATAAGAGTTGATATTGCACCAAATTAAATCAGTATTAATTTTATTCAATACTCCTTCCAGGTTAATTATATATATAATGCATATATTTTTTTGTGTGGAAATCAAAAAAGATATTTTTTTTAACGTATAAAAATATGTAAAGTTATTAAGACGTGGGTAAAAAGTGAGTATTTTAAATAATTTAATAAAAAAATATGTAAAGTTATTGTGATGTATGTAAAAAATGAATATTATTGAAATATTTTTTATTTTATTTTAAGAAACATGCATAAGTATTGAGATGGATTAAAAAAGAGGGTGGAAAGTAATTAGAACAAGCTTCAAGATGCCTTGGCACGAGCTAAGGCGAGGAGATGCAAAAAGAGATGGCGAAGGTGAACGTGCTTGTGTCATAAAAAATGTAGCTCATTCTAGGAGGAGTTTGTTGATAATAAAGTGGTATGAGTAAATGTTATATCATGATTTGGAAGATGCATGGAGATCATGAAGATTCGATTGAAAGTCATGGAGATCATATCAGATCACCTATTTGTGTTTCATCTCATATTCTACGAATTAAATGCTTTCCAAGTGTTTTAATTAATGTCCAAAATTCAACCCATGCTCCAAGGGTTTAATGGTCATTTGTAAGGTATAAAACACCAATGAAAACCGAATGAGGAATAAGGAATTCAAGTTGGGAGATCAGATTATTGTTTATTGAAGAATCACAATTATGTGATGATTAATTGAAGGATCTCATGGAAGGTTGGACTCGAGGAATTGCTCTCACAAGGAAAGAGTTGAGGATTTCCTAAAGGAATAACGGTCAACTTAAATATGGAAAGTCCTCTAAATTGATTGAGGCTTGATTTATCTTAGTTGATATTTATTCGAAGTTGCAACCTTATTTTGATTGATCGATTACATGAGTTTAGTTTTTACCGGAGCTTTTCAATTGCTTCGAAGTTGTCTTTCACTTATCCTTCATATAACATTGCATTAGTACACACAGAGATTCTTGGGAAAAAGTCTTAAAGTAGGCAAAAAAACTAAAGTTATTAGAATTTAACGTATAAAGTAGCTTTGATAGAGAGTATCAAGTTGTTGATATATACATGTTGATTGTCTAATGAATAGTTTTTTAGGAATGACAGTCTTCTTGTGTTAATTCTCTGATGTTCTTTCTTATTTCGCTTTTGTTTCGTACATAAGAACATCTATTTTAAGAATTATAAGCATTGCAACCTCATTTGAACACTGGTCGGAATTCTCATTGTGTATTCCATAAATTGTTTCTTATTGAAATACTATACTCTAATTAAAGACCATTAAACTCTTGCAAGCGTGACAAAAATTTGGGCATTAATTATTTCACATGGCAATAATCTTAGGTGGAATAGACCGAGATGAAACATAGAATAAAATAGGTGATTCCATTTGCTCAAACACGGGGCGAATTCAAATATTTCCTTTTAATTATCACTTGGAATTAAAGACAAAACATGTTTATTTCTGAATTCCACAACATATTTTTTGTCCATAAAATTTAATATTTACCATTATAATTTAGTATTAATTTTAACGATCCTAAAAAAGAGTGGGGACCACAAATATGTTGGAGTATGGAGCCTAAATTCTTTGGGCATATATTTCTTTTGGCCCAGTTGATCCTAATGGGCTTAGAATTAGGGCAAGTTATCTTGATCAAGAAGTTATCCATTGTGTTATCTTGATCAAGAAGTTATCCATTGTGTTATCTAGATCAAGATGTTTTCTCATTGTAGTTGACTTGTCCAACAAGGTAAGGAAAATCCTGGCTTGGTATCACCCCCAGATGTAGTCGAAAGACGAACTGGGTAAACAAATCTCGTGTTATTCGTGTCATCGTGTGCGTGCGTGTGTCTAAATTCCTAACAACTGGTATTAAGAGCCTCGGGTTCGAAGGGAGTAGTCACGATGAATGACGAGAAGATTTCAATCAAACAGTTTAACGGATCAAATTTTGGGTTCTGGAAAATACAGATCGAGGATTATCTCTACGGCAAAGATCTGTATGTGCCCTTAGAAGAGAGGTGAAACCCGAAAAGATGGATCTGAAGGAGTGGAATCTGTTGAACAGAAAGGCGATGAGTGCAATACGTTTATCGTTGTCCATGAACGTAGCATACCACACAACTAAAGCCAAGTCCGCAAGGGAGATGCTGCAAATCCTGGAGGAGATGTACCAAAAGCCCACAACTACGAACAAGATTCATTTGATCAGACGATTGTTCAACCTCAGAATGTCGGAGAGCACACTTGTGCAGCAACATCTGAACGAGTTCAACATGATCATTGGGCAGTTGTGTTCAGTCGAAATCGAATTCACTGACGAGGTACTTGCTTTAGTTTTGTTATCTTCTTTGCCAGATAGTTGGGCTGCCACAGTAACTGCAGTTAGTGCTTCATCCGCAAAAGATAAATTGAAGCTTGACGAAGTGAGAGATCTGATGATTAGCGAGGAGGTTCGCAGAAAAGAGTCTGGATCTACTTCAGGGTCAGTGCTGAACACGGAGGATAGGGGCAGATCAAAGGGTAGGCAGAATCGTGGCAGATCAAAGTCCAGAGGAAATAGTCAATCCAAGAAAGACAAAGACTCAATCCAGTGCTGGAATTGTGATGAGTTTGGTCACTACAGGAATCAGTATACAGCGCCCAAGAAAAACAAGAAGGGACAGAATGAGAAGAAGACATCAAACGCAACCATAGATGATATTGGAGATGCGTTGGTCTTGAGTGTCAGTAGTCCGCTGGAATCATGGGTGTTGGATTCTGGAGCATCATTTCACTCATGCAGTGATGCTGAAATAATGGAGAACTATGTGTCTGGTGAATTCGGACAAGTCTACCTTGCTGATGATGAGCCCTTAAAGATCGTGGGGAAAGGAGATGTTTAGATATCCAAACCAAACGGATCGACATTAAAGCTGAATGGTGTTAGGCACATTCCAGGATTGAAAAGAAATTTGCTTTCAATTGGACAGCTTGATGTAGAAGGATACTCAGTGACTTTTGGCAGCAACAGTTGGAAGATCAGTAAAGGAGTAATGATAGTAGCGCGAGGGAAGAAGGAGGGAACGTTGTATACTACAACTAACTCCAAGGACTGTATTGATCTTGTAGGAGCTACGACCAATATTGATTTGTGGCACTGTCGGCTGGGTCACATGAGCGAGAAAGGAATGAAGGTAATGTGTTCGAAAGGGAGACTTCCAGGGCTGAAATCTGTTGAAGTTGGCCTATGTGAGGGTTGTGTTTTCGGGAAACAGAGAAGAGTAAGTTTCTCGAGAGGTGGCAGAACCTTGAAGGCAGAAAAGTTAGAGTTGGTGCATAGCGATCTATGGGGACCAGCGCCCACGAAGTCCCTTGGTGGTTCGGAGTACTACATGACCTTCATCGATGACTCCACTCGAAAGGTATGAGTTTATTTTCTAAAAAATAAAACTGATGCATTTGATACTTTCAGGAAGTGGAAAGCCCTTGTAGAGAATGAAACGGGACTGAAAGTAAAGTGTCTTCGTTCTGACAATGGAGGTGAATATGAACTCCGTGAGTTCAAGGAATATTGTGCTGAGAATGGAATTCGCATGGAGAAGACCGTGAGAGGAACTCCCCAGCAGAATGGAGTGGCAGAACGAATGAACATAACTTTGAATGAGCGAACTAGATGCATGAGATTGAAGAGTGGACTGCCTAAGATGTTTGGGCAGATGCAGTAAACACAGCAGCATACCTAATTAACAGAGGTCCATTAGTTCCGTTAGAAAATAGAATACCAAAGGAAGAATGGACAGGAAAAGAGGTAAATATGTCTTACTTGCGTGTCTTTGGTTGTGTTACATATGCTCATATTAGTTCTAATGATAGAAGTAAGTTAGATGCTAAATCTGTTAAGTGTACGTTCATTGGTTATGGTGGTGATGAGTTCGGTTATAGATTCTGGGATGAGTACAACCGAAATATTATTCGCAGTAGAGATGTGGTTTTCAATGAACAGGTTATGTACAAGAACAGATTGAAGGCATCAAATTCTGACAAGACTAATACCCAAGAAGTCGAGTTAGACATCTCAAACTCGAGTGGAAGAGGTTCTCATTGGAGAACCAAGGACACCACCACCGCCATTGGAGGATCCATTGCAGAGACCAGCTAGAGAGTGACGTGCACCTGATAGGTATTCGCCCTCTAACTACTACTTGTTACTTACTGATGGTGGTGAGCCTGAGTGTTATGCAGAGGCAGAGCAGAGTGAAGATAGATGAAAATGGAGAGGTGCTATGGATGATGAGTTAGCATCTCTGTTGAATGGCACTTGGGAACTTGTTGAGCTCCCAAAGGGTAAAAAGGCTTTGCACTGCAAGTGGGTCTACCGAATCAAGAATGAAGCTGACGGTAGCAGACGCTACAAAGCCCGGTTGGTTGTCAAGGGGTTTGAGCAGCGACATGGTATTGACTATACTGATGTCTTTACTCCAGTTGTGAAACTGACCACTATTCGAATGGCGTTGAGTATGGTAGCTGCAGAAAAATTGATATTACATCAGATGGATGTGAAGACGGCATTTCTCCATGGTGAATTGGTGGAAGAGTTGTACATGACACAACCTGAGGATTTCGTAGAGAAGGGAAAGGAGCCACTTGTATGCAAATTAAAGAAAAGTTTGTATGGCCTAAAACAAGCCCCAAAGCAGTGGTATAAGAAGTTTGACAGCTTCATGATGGAGATTGATTATCATAGATGTCACGCTGATCATTGTTGCTACTACAAGAGGTTTGACAAAAGCTTCCTTATTCTCTTGCTATATGTTGATGATATGTTGATCATAGGAGTCGATGCAAGAGAGGTATATAAGTTGAAGAAACAGTTGTCAGAACGGTTCTCCATGAAGGATCTTGGAGAGGCAAAATAGATTTTGGGCATGAGGATTGAACGTGATAAGGCGACGGGATATGTATATCTTTCGCAGGCGAGTTACATTCAGAAGGTCCTGGAAAGATTCAACATGTCAGAGTCGAAGCCTATGAGTGTTCCACTGGGAAGTCAATTCAAACTTTCAAAGAAGGAATCACCAAAGAACAAGGAGGAACGTGCACAAATGATGAGTGTTCCATATGCTTCAGCAATTGGTAGCATCATGTATGCCATGGTGTGTACAAGACCAGATATTGCTCATGCAGTGGGAGTAGTAAGCCGGTTCATGAGTGATCCGGGCAAGCAACATTGGGAAGCAGTGAAGTGGGTCCTGCGATACTTGAGAGGTACCACATACAATGCTTTGTGTTTCAAAGGCAAGAGTGTGGCGCTGGTGGGTTATGTGGATGCAGACTCGGCATCTAATGACCTTGATGGGAGAAGAAGTACAACCGGGTATGTCTTTACTTATGGTGGTACTGCTATATCTTGGACTTCTAAGTTGCAGAAGATTGTTGCATTGTCCACCACGGAGGCAGAGTATATAGCTGTGACAGAGGCAAGTAAGGAGATGGTGTGGTTGCAGAATTTCTTGGGGGAACTTGGGAAGGAGCATGAAAATAGTACTTTTTTCAGTGATAGTCAAAGTGCTATATTTCTTGCAAAGAATCCGGCATTTCACTCAAGAACAAAGCATGTTGAATTGAAGTATCACTACATCCGTCACCTTTTGGAGAAGAAGGTCTTACAGCTTATGAAGATCCTTGGAAATGAGAATCCAGCGGACATGTTTACTAAAGTGGTGACCTTAGAGAAATTGAAGCTATGCATAGCTTCAATTGGCCTTGGAACTTGAAGAAAAGGCTAGGCGATGCCAGGCGGATACGGGAGGAGAACTAGAAGATATGCTACATGGAGGATTTAGTCTCCAAGTGGGAGATTGTTGGAGTATGGAGCCTAAATTCTTTGGGCCTGTATTTCTTTTGGCCCAGTTGATCCTAATGGGCTTAGAATTAGGGCAAGTTATCTTGATCAAGAAGTTATTCATTGTATTATCTTGATCAAGAAGTTATTCATTGTGTTATCTAGATCAAGATGTTTTCTCATTGTAGTTGACTTGTCCAACAAGGTAAGAAAAATCCTGGCTTGGTATCGCCCCCAGATGTAGTCGAAAGACGAACTGGGTAAACAAATCTCGTGTCATCGTGTGCGTGTGTGTCTAAATTCCTAACAAAATATTCCACCGGATACTCTCTCAAAATTGAATGTACACCGGATGTATGTATTTATGTACAACAGATGAGAAACTTTGGCATTAATTGAAAGAGTTAATCATATATCTCTGAATCTTCCCCAATCCATCACTGGGAACTTCTGCTCTTTCACCAAATCATAACTAATTAATTTGGTCCCAATATTAATTAATTGTATCTCGCTTTTGGGCCCCTAATATTTTTTTATGGAGTTTCTAATATTTTGTTGTCACTCATCCATCTCCATGCATTGAAATTAATATAAATGGTGTACCCCACCATTATGGCTCCACCGCTCCTACTCTGGGGATTAGTGGAGGAGGTAAATCGCAGGATGTGCCTCATGTGACTTATAGAGATGGCTCACTGTTTAACTTGTGCTTACAAGGGGCCAAATCCATGTCAAAGGCAGAATTCGAAACCCCACTCTGCATCAACCTAGCTCAGTTAGAAGGCCTTTCCACTATCTCCCTTATTATTTGAGCTATGCCCTGAAAGGAAATTTTAAAATTCAAATATTCATAGAAATTTAATAAATTAATTATATATATAGTAGATGGGTGAGTGCGTGTGTACTTGGGTGAAAACACGATTTTAGTACTAACTGGTCTGGTCCCATTCTCTGCATGCATTCACGTGCTCTGCTGCATTTTGCCTTTATATTTACACTATCATCGCCATCACCCCCCACCCACCCACCCCCTGCATGCTTTGGATTCGAAAATGCCCCCACTACTCTTCCAGACTAATTACGTAGTATTTTATTAACCCCATTATTATATTTTATTCAGTGAAATTTTGCAGACCCCACGTGTGTGTGTGACACGTGTGATCCATCCTCCAATCCCATCACCACATTTGCCTCTATTTATTGGACTCTACTGTCAAAATAAAATGTCTACGTGTACGTTTCTTGGTTTTAAATTTAGGTGCGCGTGTTGCTGTCGTCCTGCAGTATTGATACGTTAGTCTGCATCGTATCGTTGGATGAACGACACGTGTAACAACAAATTTTGTATTTATTAAATAATAAACACAAAAGAAATTACAAAGAAAATCCAAGATGGATTGAACTTGAGAATTTTAGTGAACAGCTTCTATTTACCCTCTGATTCCTCTCTTGAGTTGACTTTCTTGACTTTATCAACTTTCTGAGTCGGATCTTTGGATAAAGCTTGTCCGAGCTCGGGTTCAGGGCTTGAAGCTTGAAAACGTTTATCCGGAGGCGTCGAGCCTTTGTTCGGATCGAACGTTGACTTGAAGATTTGCTGTGAAGAACGTCGTTCAATTTGGTAGAACACCGTTGACCCCACGATTTTTACTGGATGAAGAACGCCGGATCGGAGAGGTTTAGCACCTTGATCCTTGATCGGAGGCAGTTCTTGACTTGAAGTTACTTTGAAGCTGCTTGAAGACTAGCTTGAAGCCTTCAATTTGAAGCTTTGAAGATTTGAAGATCTGGAGCTTGAAGACTCGAAGATTTGAAGATCCTCGAAGGTCTTGAGCTTGAAGATTCGAAGATTTGAAGATCCTCGAGTGTTCTTGAGCTTGAAGATTCGAAGATTTGAAGATCCTCGAGTGTTCTTGAGCTTGAAGATTCGAAGATCTTTGAGTGTTCTTGATCTCTTCAAGAGCGTCTTGTCTTCGGGTGCTTGAATGTATTTGGAATGAGGACTGAAGGTCCTTATTTATAGGTAGAGAAAATAACCACTTGAGAGATATTTTCTCCTTCAAAAGATATGTTGGGCTTCCTCCTTTAATTAAGCCTGCTGGACTGGATACGGGCCTATTTAATTTAAATAAGCCTGCTGGATTTGATTTGGGCCTATTTAATTTAATTAGGCTTTTGACTTGGGCCTATTTAATTTAATTAGGCCTGCTGGGTTTGACTTGGGCCTATTTAATTTAATTAGGCCTGCTGAACTTGATTTGGACTCATTTGACTTGGGTCAAGCCCACATGACTTGAATGGAGCCCACTTAACTTGAATTTGAGCCCATTTAACTTGAATGAGGCTCTTTTGACTTAGATCGAGCCCATTTGACTTGGATTTGGGCTCAAATAATTATATTAATTATCAATTATTTATTTACTTATTTTAGGAATTAATTTATTTAAATTCCTTAATAAATAAATATTTAATCAATATTTAATATATTTTCTTGGCATTTATATTTATTAGGCAATAAAATTCAGGTGCCTACAAATGCCCCCTTGCATTTTGTTCACTGAAAATATCTTCGAAGTGAATAAATTGCAAAAACTTTATTTCCATGCTTCATGCATCCTTTCTTTCCTTCATTCCCTTTTGGGCTCTCATCATTTTTCTTTTTTTTTTCTTTTTCTTTAAACTTGGGCTTCGTCCACTTTTTTTGTCCGCCTTTTGTTTGGGCATTTATCAACTTTCATTTTCTTTTCTTTGCCTATATGACTTACGGATGATCATACGCAACGCATCTTTGAGGATCATGGCTCAATAATCAACATATCCATTCCTTATCTCAAATATTACACAATATATTGAATCCTTATCAAATTTACTCAAAATCAACATGATAACTTCAATTATGCAGATATATCAATGAAAGTGAATCTAACCAATATTATGTAATTTTCCGAGACATATCCACAAAAATTTCAACCACTATATAAGAAGGGCTTCATACCTTCAATTTTCACATCAACTTCATGGATATCAACTAATCAATACCTTTCTTCTCTTTGCAGATTTTTGCATATGTTTGAATCAAATTCGCAGTAGACAACATAATGTAACTTCTCTTATCTCTTACAACTCTCCATGTTCCTTTCTCCTTTACTGCTTTGCTTCTTGCTCCTTTTTTTTTGCTTTTACATATACATGCTTCTTTTCTCTTCTGCTTATTTGCCTTCACATAATCATCAAGGTAAGTTTCGCCATTTTGTTTTCATATCTTCCTCTGTATCTTTCCCGCTCTTTCTCTTTTTTTTTTTGTACCCACGAAGAGGAGATTTGAGGATAACACGGGCAGTTGTGACCAGCGTCGCGCATTCCTGGCGACTAGGAATTTATTCCAGTCGGAGGTCGTGATGAGTCCAACGTTCGCACCGAGCTATCTCTCCGATCGCGGCGGTGGCTGTCGGGTGTTTGAAACGGTTCTCGACGTCAGCGCCCGCCTTTTCTTCGGCAGCAATCCGCGATTTTTAGACGCGACTTGATTGCGGCGAACTCGCGATTCCAGCAGCGGCACGACTGCAGATCTACCCAGTGCTGGACATGACTGCAGCTCTGACCAAACGGTCGAGGGACAGCGCTACTTCAGTGTTGGATTGACGGTGAGGCACGACGAGTGGCGGCGACACTGCAGCAATAGGGAAGCGACGTCGAACAGCAGCTGTTGGTGATTGGTTTCCGGCGGTGAGCAGCGATGGGCAAACTTTTCCGGTGAAGAAACAGCATGGGAACTTGATTTTGGTGGCGACGAGCAGAAGCCGATTGAGACTGGGCTCGGCAATATTCTTGGCGACAGGGAGCGGATCCGGTGGTGGCGATTTGCAGCAGCGGATGGGGGTGGTGTCGCGATCCATGGTAGCGGCTGTTCCGGTGAAGACGCAGCTGAGCGGCGGTGTGATCGGGATCGGCTGTTGGCGAGGCATCAGATCATCCGCGGCGGCTTCGCAATCCCGTCGGTGTAGTGGTGACTGAACGAGCAATCGACGATCACAGACGCAGGAAGCAGGCGAATCAAGCGATGGTCGGAGATCCAGCAGCCGTCGGCGGTCTTGTCACACGATACTGGACGTAGAGAAGGGGCTGATTACGACTGGGCGACAGGGAGCGGATCCGGCGGCGGGGCACACGATTTCAGCGGCGGATCGGTGCTTGGGCTAAGCGGCAAGTGGCGAGCGCTCCAAGCTTGTTCCAGTCGAGGGCGGATGGCGTGCGGTCCGGTGGCTGCAACAGCGTGGCGATTCTCCGGAGGCAGTGAGGATCTCGATCTGTTGTCGGGCATCGTGGCGGGCAAGCAACTCCCAGCAGCAATGGCGATCGGTGGGCGCTCTCGCTTCCGGCTGTGCGGGTGGTTTGCAGTGGCGCGCAATTCAAGACTGGCGATGAGAGATCCGGCGATGGGATGCGCAGGTGTTGTGTTTCCGACGCGTGGTGGTAACAGCAGCGGCGACGGTGAGGCTACTCTTGGCGTACGGCGGCTGAGAGAAGGCGGCGGCAGCAAAGTGACGAGGGATCCGGCGATGGGGCAGAGAGCTTTCTGCTTTGGACGAGAGAAGACCCTCTTCATCAATTTTGACTCACCCCTTTTCAATTTTGACCTCTTTAATGGGCTTAATTTTGATTCCCACCTAGACCAACAAATTTTAATTCAATTCGAGCCCATTGCTTTGAATAACCCATTTTGGGCTTACATTGCTTTGAACTTGGGTCCAATTAGCTCATGATCACATTAATTTATACCCAACAAAATAAGCTTATCATTCTAAGCTAAATTAAGAGAATTTATGAGTGAATTAAATAATAATTCAATCAACAATTCTTAATTTAACAGTTTAAAATAATCCAATCCCTTCTTCGTCTTCTTTTTATGGAAGTGATTATCAGAATATTTCAGATTTCCTTCGACATTCGAATTTTCCAATCACTAAAACTTTCGTATTTCTTTACCCGAATTTGTACCACCCACTGTCTTCTTCTTGTCAACTTTTAACTTCTCCGCTCCTTCAATATCAATTTGTTGCTTGCCTCACAGACTTGATGTGAATAAGTCGGAACATGACTGAACTTAGCAGAATACTAAGCTGCCTACGTACCTCTTTGAAGAGGATCAAGTCATAACGTAGTTCAAAGGAACATAATTTGGTTTGAATGGGGGGTGTCGTACACAGTTTATACTCGTGCGGGCCAGGAGTGACTATTCTTTAACCACTTTAGACAAAGTAGGATATTTAATGCTTTAACCACTTAAAATATCTGAGTGGGGTGAATTAATAGTTTAACCACATATAATTACCTTTGGTGGGTGTCGTGCACAGTTTATACTCATGCGGACCAGGAGTAACATGCAGTTTAGGCTCGTGCGTCATGGAGCGTTCCTTAGGTTTGACTGGATTACGCGTAGTAGCGTTTCAGGAATTTGCCATTTATGGGGCCAATTCCCACTCCATCTTCGGATATCAACTTGTATGCACCATTTGTATATACTTCTTTCACAACATGTGGGCCATCCCACTTGGGCAAGAATTTATTTCCCACTCGGTGAGTGATGACAATAGGCCTTCTCACAGCAAGGACTAAGTCTCCGACTTGAAAGGAACGTATCTTCACTTTTTTATTAAACGTTCTGGAGAGGCGAGCTTGATAGCACTCAAGTCTCTGTTGTGCTTCTAACCTCTTTTCATCAAGTGCCTCTAATTCTTCAAGACGCAGTCGTGCGTTCTCTTCTTCAGTCAAACCTTCTTGTATGGCAATTCTCAAAGATGGTATTTGCTTTTCAAGGGGCACCACAGCTTCAACCCCATATACAAGGGAGTATGGAGTAGCTTGAGTAGGCGTTCTATAAGTAGTTCGATACGCCCATAAAGCTTCATGAATCCTTTCATGCCAGTCTCGCTTTGACTTGGAGACCACCTTCTTCAATAGGTTACACAGTGTTTTGTTGAAGGCTTCAGCGAGCCCGTTAGCTGCTGCATTGTACATAGAAGACTTCCTTTGCTTGAAGTCAAACTTCTCACAAAGCCTATCAATCAAAGAGTTACTGAACGGCCTCCCATTATCCGTGATGATGTATCGAGGCACTCCATATCTATATATGATGTTGATGCGGATGAAATCAGCCACATTTTCTTTCTTCACTTCTTTCAAGGGTACAACTTCCGCCCACTTAGAAAAGTAATCAGTGGCAGCCAGAATATAAAGATGACCTCCGGAAGACTTCGTTAATGGCCCCACTACATCTAAGCCCCATGCATCAAATGGCCAGGAAGAAACGGTTGGATGTAATGGCTCCGGAGGCTGATGAATGAGATTTGCATGAAACTGACATGGCTGACACTTTTGTGCATAGTCTATGCAATCCTTTACCATAGAAGGCCAGTAATATCCCATCCTCTTGATTCTGAAATGTAACTTGGGTCCAGACTGATGGGCGCCACATATTCCAGAATGAGCTTCCTCCATAGCTTGTAGAGCTTCTTCATCACTTAAGCATCTTAAGAGAATACCATCAAACGATCTTCTATAAAGTATATCTTTGTAATAGAAGAATCGCGGTGCTCTACGCCGGACATCAACTCTTAGGTGTGGATCATTGGGGAGCTTATCATACTTCAAGTAATCCACGAACGATTGTCGCCAATCTTCCTTCCCAATATCGAACACTTCTATGGCACAATACCCAACTTCTTCATCATCTTCCTTTTCGAAGAAGGGAGGTACCACCCAACTTTTGCAGATCGGAACTTGGAAACGTGCTTCAGGCATTGCTATGGTTGATGCTAGCTTTGCCAAAGCATCGGCTTGTTTGTTCTTGCTCCTTGGAAGATGTTCAATCTCTACATCTCCAAGCCAATTCATAAGCCTTTGAGCATAGTCATAATACGGACGTAGCTCGGGTTTCTTGACCTCATATAGACCAAGCAGTTGATTGATTATTAACAACGAATCTCCATATACCTTAAGGTGTCGCTGTTTTACATCCACTGCCATCTCCAGACCAAGTATAAGAGCTTGATACTCAGCTACATTGTTAGAGCAATTTTCAGTTAGACTGAACGAGTACGGCAGGACTTCTCCATCTGAGGTCACAAATACTACTCCGGCGCCAGCACCTTCTCTGTGAGCAGCTCCATCGAAATACATCTTCCAGGGAGGACTGATTTCAATAGTCAGTATATTTTCATCAGGGAGATCATTAGACAACTCCCATTCAGCAGGCACGGGATGATCAGCCAAGAAATCTGCCAGTACTTGCCCTTTCACTGCTTTTTGAGGAACATAGATAATTTCAAATTGCTGCAATTGAAGATACCACCTTGCAAGCCTATCAGAGAGCACCGGCTTTGACATAACGAACTTTAATGGGTTAGCCCTTGAAACCAAGTAAACAGTATGAGCTTGAAAGTAGTGTCTTAATTTCTGAATTGCAAAGATGAGAGAAAGACATATCTTTTCAATTGGTGAGTATTTTAACTCATTTGGGGTCATCGTCCTACTCAAATAGTACAAGGCACACTCCTTTCCCTCATCATTATTTTGCGCAAGCAGGGCTCCAACTGATCTTTCTTGAGCAGATATGTAGAGAATCAATGGACGTCCGGCTATTGGAGCAACCAATACTGGCGGCTTCATCAAATATGATTTAATACTGTTAAAGGCATTAGTGCAAGATTCATCCCATTCAAATGGGCTGCCCTTTTTCATAAGATGGCTGAATGGTTGGCATCGGCCGGCCAAATTTGATATGAATCTTCTTAAGTATGCCAGCTTACCTTGCAAACTCTTGAGCTCATGTATGTTTCGGGGTACCTGCATCTTCATAATTGCATCAATTTTTGCTCTGTCAATTTCAATGCCACGATGTCGGACAATGAATCCAAGGAACTTTCCAGAAGAAACTCCAAATGCGCATTTAAGTGGATTCATCTTGAGTTGGAATTTTCTAAGACGCTCAAATATTTGTCTTAAATCTTGGAGATGATCCTTTTTCTTCTTTGATTTTACCACGATGTCATCAACATAACATTCGACATTCTTATGGAGCATGTCATCAAATATCTTTTGCATGGCTCGTTGATAAGTGGCACCGGCATTCTTCAAGCCAAATGGCATAACATTGTAACAATATATTCCTTTAGGAGTGCGGAAGGCTGTTTTCTCTTGGTCTTCTGGGGCCAGGCTAATTTGATTATATCCAGACGATCCGTCCATAAATGAAAGGACTTCATGACCAGTTGTTGCATCAATCATGAGCTCAGTAATTGGCAATGGAAAGTCATCTTTTGGGCATGCCAAGTTCAAATCCCGGAAGTCAACACACACTCTAAGCTGTCCGTTTGCCTTCCTTACTGGCACAATGTTAGAGAGCCAAGTGGGATACTTCACTTCTCTTATTTTTTTCGTCTCAAGGAGTTTATTAATTTCAGCCTCAATCAAGGGAACCAGCTCTGGTCGAAATCGACGCTGCATCTGCTTAACTGGCTTGGCTCCTTCTTTTATTGCTAAATGATGAACTGCCACCTTTGGATCCAATCCGGGCATTTCTTTGAATGACCAGGCAAACACGTCTCTAAACTCTTGAAGAAGCTCAATGTAAACTTTTTCTTCATCGGCTGTCAACAAAGCACTTATATAGGTTGGCCGTGGATCATTATCACCACCCAAATTAATCTCCTTCAATTGATCAACAGTAGATTTGACACCCTCTTCAAATTCTGGAGGAGCATCATCAGCATCTTCCTCTTCGGTTGAGGTCTCCTCTCGTATAGTGACATGACTCACCGTGGCAACTTGTTCCAAGAATTCTTGCCTTTGAAAACGTGGGTTGGACCTAACTTGTTCATTCTCTCCCACTTTAACAATGCTCCCCACTTCATAGCCATCTCTCCTCATCTCGACGATCTTGCTTTGTAGATCTCTTTCTGCACTTTGTAGATCTGTTTGCATGATGATGGAATGAACAACATCTGATGAGCCTACACTTTCACGATCATCTTCTTCACTTCGGGTGAAGATTATTGTTCGTTTCTTAGCTTTCAACATTGTGCCACATGATATAGTCAGGAAATGTCGTCTTTTCATGCGAGATGGGATCCGACTATGTATCTTTGGGAAACTTGGGAACTTAGTGGTCCTTTTAGCCCCAGCTGGTTTGAGTCTCTCGAATACTGAGATTCTTTCTGTCTTTCTATCTTCCTCATGAGACTCCTCTTCTTCAGAGAGAATTTCATCTACAGTGATGTAGTTTGTGTTTGCCCTCTTTATCGCAATGCGAACAGGTTTTTGCGGAACATATCCTATGCCTGTTCTAATACACTTGGAAGTATGGCCATTACTCTTCAATTTCTCTTGGGTGGTTCTACTAGGAGTCTTATGAGACAGTTCATTTGCCGCACCTTTTTCTTGAGGGTCATAACCAGCTTTCACAAGAAGTTTGTAAGCTTGTGGGCTATATGATTTGGAAACTGCCGCCTCAAATACATCTCCGTGCTCAGTTTTAGCCGCTTGAGTTGGGCGAGTGAATCCTTTGAGTGGAGGGGGAGAGGGCTTTTCAGCGTCAACCTTAGTCAGGGGTAGTGTCAACCCTTCTACAGTTTTGCTCAATTGTTTACTTTCATTAGACTGTGTGGATGAAAAATCATCTGCATTCTCTTTTTCTTGTTTTTTATCTTGTGATGAAGTTCCTTCTTGCTTATCGGCCTTGATACTTTTCAGAAAATATCTAGCGTCTGCGAAGTATGACTCTGCTTCTGTAAATGGCTTTTCATCACCGAGTACCTTCTTTATGTTACCTCCATCGCAGTATTTGAAGCACTGATGCAGCGTAGAAGGAATCACTCCATTTTCATGCAACCATGGGCGCCCCAAGAGCATGTTATATGATGTTTTAGCATCAATGACATGAAACAGAACTGTTGAGGCCATCTCATCTATTATTAAGTTCATGACCATCGTACCAAGTGTTCTCTGGCCCTCTTGATTGAACCCATGAATCGTCAATCGGCTACTGCCAAGTTCATCTGTTGAAATCCCTAACTTTTTCAACGTTATTAGAGGTAGGATATTGACCGCTGAACCTCCATCAATCAGTATTCGATTCACCCTTTGCTCTTGAGTGCAACCAGCTACGAACAAGGGTCGGTTGTGAGATTGTGAACCGAGCAATAAGTCTTCTTCAGTGAAGGTAATCTTCATAGCATGGGCCTTGCTTTCAACTTTAGGCACAACAGCTTCGCCTGCCATATTGCATGAATAATTATTTCCACCGTCTGCAGAAGTAGAGTTTGCAGTTGCATCTTCATCTAGAAAGATCTTCCCTTGCTCAACCAATCGCATAACTTTGTCTTTAAAAACAAAGCAATCTTTGATAGAATGTCCCACCAGTCTATGATACTTGCAGTATTTCGGATTGTCCGTTTGTCCCGCTTCCTCAGGTCGCTTCATTTCAGGAAGCTCGATAAGTTTATCTTTGAGCAGATCATCGAGTATGCCTGGGACATCCGAATCAAGGAATGGGTACTTTCTTTCTTGCATTTCTTTCAAGGTCAATCTTCTTTGCCCCCTTTCTTGGGACTCATTCTTCACTTTATCATCTTTTTCATTCTCATTTCTTCGGAACTTGACAGTTGATGCATTTGTTGCCATAGACCCTTTTTCGGAAGATTTGTTGTAGGGTTTGCCCCCTTTCCTTACCTCTTGCTTTTCTTTATACTTGTAGGATCCAGGAATTGGTGGTTCTACAACTCCACTTATCCCCATACTTAGCTCCATGTCGTGAGCTCTTGTGGCCAAGTCTTCAAAGGTTTTAGGCTTAATCCCTTGAAGTATGTAACGAAGGTTCCATTGCATTCCTGCTGTGCACATCTCAATGCCAGAAACTTCAGACAATCGATCTTTACAGTTTAGGCTCAAATTTCTCCATCGATTAATGTACTCAATTACTGGCTCTTCTTTTAACTGACGGGTGTTAGTCAACTCTATCATGCTAACCGTCCTCCTAGTACTATAGAAACGGTTAAGGAATTGATATTCCATCTGATCCCAACTGTCTATAGAATCAGCCTCCAAGTCGGTGTACCATTCAAAAGCATTTCCCTTCAGAGAGCGAACGAATTGTCTCACCATATGATCTCCGTGAGTGCCAGCATCATTGCACGTTTCTATGAAATGTGCTATATGTTGCCTTGGATTACCTTTGCCATCAAACTGTTGGAACTTGGGGGGTTGATAGTTAGGTGGCATCCTCAAGTTGCCAACCCTCCTAGTATATGGCTTAGCATAAGCGAATGAAGGTTTAGAGCTCTCTTCGAATTGGTCCTTCATTGTGCCAAGTATAATGCTTTTTAACTGGCTGATAGGAACCATTCCATCATGGGAGATGTTCAATTCTTCTTCAATCACCCTTTTTCCCATCGTCTGACGCTTCGCAGACTCATCTACTTCATTTTCAGCATCTTCTTCTTGCTTTTCGTTCGCATGGCTAGTTTCAGCACCAGTCATTTTCTCCATCAGTTTGAAAATCAAAGTATTTTGTTCTTGGTTCTGTTTGGCAAGTGCAGCAACGGATTCAGTTAAGCTTGCCAACTGTTCTTCGACAGACGAAGTGTTTATTGCCATTGTCGAGGCTATGGATGAATCAGACGATGAGCTTTCTTCAAGTATAGGGATTGAGTTAGCTGAGTCGTTTTTCTCATCTTTATCATCATATGGTATTACTCCAGAGGTAACTCCAACTGAAGAATTTATCTCTGAAGAGGCTTCAGATCGTGCCATCTTTGACATGCTTCTAGTTGTCACATTAACGTCTTCCACTTGTAATTCTGAAGACTTGAAGACAGAAGCTGATCTGTTGACTTTGACCCTTAGCGGAACCATCTTACTTTGCTCGAAGAGGAGATGAGAGGTAGAAACTGTCCCACCGGGCGTGCCAAAATTTGTAACAACAAATTTTGTATTTATTAAATAATAAACACAAAAGAAATTACAAAGAAAATCCAAGATGGATTGAACTTGAGAATTTTAGTGAACAGCTTCTATTTACCCTCTGATTCCTCTCTTGAGTTGACTTTCTTGACTTTATCAACTTTCTGAGTCGGATCTTTGGATAAAGCTTGTCCGAGCTCGGGTTCAGGGCTTGAAGCTTGAAAACGTTTATCCGGAGGCGTCGAGCCTTTGTTCGGATCGAACGTTGACTTGAAGATTTGCTGTGAAGAACGTCGTTCAATTTGGTAGAACACCGTTGACCCCACGATTTTTACTGGATGAAGAACGCCGGATCGGAGAGGTTTAGCACCTTGATCCTTGATCGGAGGCAGTTCTTGACTTGAAGTTACTTTGAAGCTGCTTGAAGACTAGCTTGAAGCCTTCAATTTGAAGCTTTGAAGATTTGAAGATCTGGAGCTTGAAGACTCGAAGATTTGAAGATCCTCGAAGGTCTTGAGCTTGAAGATTCGAAGATTTGAAGATCCTCGAGTGTTCTTGAGCTTGAAGATTCGAAGATTTGAAGATCCTCGAGTGTTCTTGAGCTTGAAGATTCGAAGATCTTTGAGTGTTCTTGATCTCTTCAAGAGCGTCTTGTCTTCGGGTGCTTGAATGTATTTGGAATGAGGACTGAAGGTCCTTATTTATAGGTAGAGAAAATAACCACTTGAGAGATATTTTCTCCTTCAAAAGATATGTTGGGCTTCCTCCTTTAATTAAGCCTGCTGGACTGGATACGGGCCTATTTAATTTAAATAAGCCTGCTGGATTTGATTTGGGCCTATTTAATTTAATTAGGCTTTTGACTTGGGCCTATTTAATTTAATTAGGCCTGCTGGGTTTGACTTGGGCCTATTTAATTTAATTAGGCCTGCTGAACTTGATTTGGACTCATTTGACTTGGGTCAAGCCCACATGACTTGAATGGAGCCCACTTAACTTGAATTTGAGCCCATTTAACTTGAATGAGGCTCTTTTGACTTAGATCGAGCCCATTTGACTTGGATTTGGGCTCAAATAATTATATTAATTATCAATTATTTATTTACTTATTTTAGGAATTAATTTATTTAAATTCCTTAATAAATAAATATTTAATCAATATTTAATATATTTTCTTGGCATTTATATTTATTAGGCAATAAAATTCAGGTGCCTACAACACGTAATCGAGAAAAGTGTAAAATTAATTAGATATTTATTTCTCTTTTCTATCATGTATTATTCATGTGATAAAATGCAACATGCATGCATGTTGACAATACATGCACTCTACTTCCGGTCTATATCACCGAACGTAGTTTTTATACGTACGTTCGGTGGAGTCGAACGGACGTAGGGTACTGTGAAAGGACGCGCTGAGCATATGCATGCCCACCTATTTACTACACTCCTGCAATATAAGACAAACTTCTCTGATGTGAGAGGTATTATTCTGCAAATTTCAATTAATTTAATTAAAATCAATTTTTTTTCCCTTTTGTGGTGTTGCCAATTCTTTTATCTCTTGTTGATATTTTGGAGCATCTTTTACTGTGATCAAACAAGGGAAAGGGTAGAGAGAAGAGAGAGAAAAGAAAACACTGGAAAAATTTACAATGTTTGATGGTGATCAATTGCACCAATTCATAGCTTCTTCAAGAGCTTCACTTCCCATTCCTCTCTCCTTCCCTCTTCATGGCAACCCATCTTTCTCCACCCCCTTTGATCCCTACCACCACCTCCATCACCACCACCACGAGCCTCCGCCTCTGCCGTCGGCCGCCGCCAAGAACAACATCATGGAGGCCAAGAATTTGGGTCTTGAGAGTGAGAGATCCATGGATCCATGGTCCAATGATGAACTTCTTGCTTTGCTAAGGCATAGATCCAGCATGGAGGCTTGGCTACCAGATTTCACTTGGGAACATGTTTCAAGGTGGGAAATTTATTTAATTAATTGATTAAATTATAGAAAAAGTTGGGAATATTGTTGTTGCTAAAAATGAACGTTTTTTGAGTTTCAGTGCCATTTTCAGTGGTTTTAATTAATTAATTAATTAAAGGGGGTTGTTATGTTATGACAGGTTTAATGATTATTTATTTAGTACTCCAAGAAAAAAGGTACAGTTGTTGCTTTTTGGAATCTTGAAACACTTTCAATCTTGATGATCAGATGTGTGTGTTTCTTTTTGTGGACTTTTTTCTTCTTTTATAATTCTTGGATCTTTTTCCATCTTGTTTTTGAGCTGCTGTCCTATTTAGACTACCTATTTCACATGTCTAATTAAATACTCCCTCTTTTATTATAATTATTCCAATGTTTCATATATAATTAATTAATTTCTAGGAAACTTGCTGATCATGGATTCAAGCGAACTGCGGATGAGTGCAAGGAGAAGTTCGAGGAAGAAAGCAGACACTTCAACAGTGTGAAGAGCTACCGGATCCTCACCGAGCTCGACGAGCTATACCCGGGCGAGGAGGGACGGGCTTCAGGCGAAAAGGGCCGGGACGTGGAGTTGGTTGACCACGCGGAGACTAGAGGAAATAGTACTACTATTCAGGAAATATCGGGAAATATCAATGAAGCTGATAAGAAGGGTTGCGGCGAGGAGGATTTGCGAAAATCGAGGCGGAAGAGAAAGAGGAAGGACAAGGTGGAGATGTTCAAGGGTTTTTGTGAGGGGGTGGTGAAGAGAATGATGGCACAACAAGAAGAGCTGCACACAAAGCTGATTGATGAGATAGTGAAGAGAGATGAAGAGAAGATTGCAAGAGAGGAGGCATGGAAGAATCAAGAAATTGATAGGGTTAGAATGGAGATAGAGATGAGATCAAAAGAGCAAGAAAGTGCAGCTAAGAGACAAGCTAGCATCATCCACTTTTTGAAGAAATTCATGTCTCAAGATCAAAACCTTAAAAACAAGATTGATGATTATCTTGTCATAAACAACAACAATTCAAGCAATTCATGCAACACCACTCATGATCAACAACAACAACAACAACAACAACCAGCAACTACTACTAATACTCCCCCACCAAGCCCTAGTCCGACCCTCATCACAACGAGTTCGCACGAGGCGAAGACCGAGCTTGGAGGGTCGGATGTGGGGAAGAGGTGGCCGAGGGATGAGGTGATGGCGCTGATCAACCTGCGGTGCAAGACGTCTAGCAACGAGCAAGAGACAACGACGAAAGGCCCCCTTTGGGAGAGGATCTCACAAGGGATGATGGAAATGGGGTACAAGAGGAGTGCAAAGAGATGCAAAGAGAAATGGGAGAACATAAACAAGTACTTCAGGAAAACAAAAGACAACAGCAAGAAGAGAAGTGTGAATTCAAGAACATGCCCTTATTTTCATCACCTCACCTCTTTGTACAATCAAGGAACCATTGTGCCCCCAAATCAACACTAATTAATGCACCACCTCTCATCATTAATCATCACCTTTTTTTATTTTTATTTTTATTTTATCATCATCAAGGCTGCATATTTTTGTTTGAGAGCTAAGAATTAAGTAATGTATTTTTATTTCTTATTGTGGTTTTTTTTTTTTTGTCAATGAAATTTGCAAAGAATATGTACCATGTGCTAGCTGATGCAGTACTGGTAGAAATAAAGTCTGTTTTTAATTAGTAATTTAATGTTTTTTGAATTTGGAATTCAAATCAATGTAGGACGTACGAATCCTGAGATAATTAATTGATCAGGGATCGAAATTTTTGTTAGTTTTAATTAGGGTTTTTGTGTTAATTAATTGCTTTATATACTCTAAAATTTTGGAATTTTTTTTTTAGTAATATTTAATCTAAGCAAAGGTAGGATACCCGGGGGTGGGAAAAAGTTGAACTACTAATATTTAAGTTTTGGGGCATAACTTGATTGGTCATGAGAATTTTACATTTTTAATTAATTATCATCTTTAATAAATTAAGATATTATCCCTTTCTTTAAAAAAAATATTATTCCCTCGATCCCAATTTATAATGGTGTACCCCACCATTAGGGGCCCCCACCGCCCCTGCCCTGGGGATTGGTGGAGGAGGTAAATCGCAGGATGTGCCTCAAGTGGCTTATATGGAGGACTCACTGTTAAACTTGTGCTTGCAAGGGGCCAAATCCATGCCAAAGGCAGGATTCGAACCCCCACCCTGCAGCAACCAAGCTCAGCTGGAAGGCCTTTCCACCCTCCCCTCTACCACTTGAGCTATGCCCTGGGGGCTCGATCCCAATTTATATTTCACGTAAATATGAGGTTTAAGAAAAATTATTTTTCTATCAACTTTATTAACTTTTGAAGGGTAGTATAATATTTTTACGTAAATAAATTACAAAGTATATTACTCCATGTGTATTAGGTGAGAGTGGTAAATTTATAATTAAGATGTACTTTTAGAATTGGAGATTGATATGATATTTAATTTTTGAGTTGTGAAATTTAATGTGGGACAGATGGGATATTACACTTAATTTATACTATAAATTATTCATAAAATAAATAAATATACCATTATTATTTTTCATCAATTGAGTATCACATTTTTTAAAATAAAAGTTACTCCATCCGTCCAACAAAATCCTTCACCTTTTCTCATTTGTTTGTCCTATAAAACACTTCATAGTAAAAAAAAAATTATTTTATCTAATAATCTCAAAAGTTATTTTAATTTCAAATTTGTCATTTCTTTTTCACATACATACCATTACTAACTACAATATTCTCTAAAGTCAACAAAATTTATTAAAAAAGCAAAATTTCTTAAACAGTGTATAACAGTAAATGTGAAACGTTTTGGGTGACCATGGAGTATAATTTTTTATTCGTTCCACAAAAGTTATTCAGATGGTATTGCACTTTTCCTTTTTACGTATTTGAATTTATTGGAAGTATATATACTACATGATTAAAATTTGCTTATATAAGCAATTTCTCATTAAAAGAAAGTCTAGCTCTTGAAGTATAAATTTTGGCCAATTATTTACAAAATATATATATATATATATATATATATATATATATATATATATATATATATATATATCCCAATGTATAAGGTCATGTTCACAAATATAATATTTTGTTCAATAATATGGGTACACTTTAATTAATAGGATTATTTTTTTTCTTAGAAAATATAAGTTAAAATATGAAGAGTATTAATGTTTAATTAATTTTTTTCTTTTTAGAAAATCAATAGCATACATTTTTATACTAAAGTTGCTCTCCTGTACGCCCAAACCTAGAGGAGTTTAAGAGTATAAATTAAAGGAAGTACATGGAAGATTTAAATTTGAGTAGTACAGTCGGTGGTTAAAGTTTGCTGAGATGGAATAGAGAGACAAACTTTTAATTATTTAAGTATTCATTCGAACAGGAGTAGGTTTTATATATCAAATAATATCAAGTAAGATTATTTTTCACTTTTTAAATAATTATCACTTTTGCTATAAAATGTTATCATTTTTTATATTATAAATCGTTTATTAAATAGCATTATCACTTTTTATTAATTTATTATAATTTTCCTTTATAAAAGTTATCACTTTCTGTCCATCTCACACAAGTCTTACGATGAGGCGATCTCACATAAGTCTTTGGCTTCGAGTAGTTTCATTTATTTTTAATTTTTTTCTTAATTTAGTTTTGATCTTTTATGGTCAATTTTAATCAATTTGATTTGGTATTTGAAGTGTTATTCGAATTTATGAACAGGAGTAGGTTTTATATCAGATAGTCTCACGTGAGATTATAATTTTCACTTTTAAATAATTATTACTTTCGCTATAAAACGTTATCACTTTTTATATTACTAGTTTTTTTAGATGTGCAACGCACGTCGCAGGCACGTCATACTTCACTATGTTTTTTTTTTCTTTTATGGTAATTTTTTTCAATTAAAAGTCATATTTTCAATAAATAATCAATGAGTTAAGCAAATCAATTATTTATTAATTATTTATAATTTCATTTTATAATTTCTTAATTTACAGTAAAAGGCAGATACTTGTGTGAAATGAGATCACCTCCCGCTATACCATACGCTATGTTTGTTTTTTTATTTTAAAATCCATTTTTTTTAATCCACACCCATATTTTTAAAATCCCTTTATATACACTTACAAATCATATTAACATCTAACTCACTTATCATTTTCACATTATCTCTCCTCAAATAATACACATTTTCTCTATCTCTCTTTACACACATCAATTAATACAATATTACATATCTCAAGTATCAGCACATATCTCTTATATATTGAACCTTCATACAAATTCCATCAAAATATTAAAGGATAGGAACACAGCCAACAAAGAGTATGATTAATAATTACATAAAACTAAACCTAAACTTAATGTTTTAGCCTGAATAAGTTCAAAATTGCAGGTTTGCCAATACATAAATCAAGTTTGCTGCTAAATTTTGAAAAATCAGAGTACACTAAACACCTTCCACCCTTAATTCTTCATCTCTAGTTTCCTAACAAATCCAATAATGTGCTCTATATCCACATCATTTATTAAATTAAATGTCCTTAATTTAAATTATCGTCGAGTTAAAAGAATAAAAACGTTGATCAATTATTAAAATAAATATATAATTGTATATATAAATATACTTATATATATAATGTATTAATAATTATATTGATTTTATAAAATCCAAAGTTTCGTATAGTACATACCAATATGACATTAATAAAGTTTATCTTCGAATCTCTTTTAATTAACCCCAAAAAGTATTTTATATTCAAAAATCAATAAAAGAGATATAATATATATATATATATATATATATATATTATTAAATTAAATTAGAAAGTAATACCCATTGGTTTTTGGTTATTTTGTAATTTTTCACTTCTTATATTTTAAATATATTGCTTAATTTAAGTTCTTATTTCTATATTTATGATATGAAATACATGATCTTTAGGAGTGATTTACAATTAGCTGTAGAAATTATGTATGTCAAAATTATATTTATTTAAAACATGAAAGTGATACAAAAGTAATTGAATTAAGATATATACACATTCTGGCCAACATTAAGGAATTGGAATTTTTTGTATTTTGATGAGGATGCAATTGGACTTCACTCCACCAACTTGTAATTCTTGATATTTTCATCATTCCGTTCTCTCTTTGTTTTCCGAAGCTTCACTGAGTACTTGATCAATGTTGGGGTTTGTGATGTTGCTCATAAAACCAGATCATATACATTTTAGAGTTCAAAAGGTTGTGTTTGTTCAACAATGACCAATCTCAAAGTCTATAATGACTTTTGTAATTTTTTTTTAATTAAAAGAATAAAAAATTAATAATAACATATAAGATGAATGTTGACAATCAAAGAAGCTATTGTTTGAGTAGTTTCCAAATGATCCCGTTCTGAAAGTTGAAATTTTTAATCATCAAATGAATTACTACTTTTATATTTTTGTAACTTCAATAATAAAAATAATAATTTCTATGAACTTGTTAAGTGTATGGAAGAATCTTATTAAACTCAAAAATCTCATAAAGAAAATACCTTGAACAACCACTTTTCTATACTGTATATGGGGAGAAAGCTTGCGTTCTATTTATTTAATCCATATTGTAGGAGGGATTTGCAGTAACAATGACATCACTGACATACATTAAGACATGGAAAAAGTTAATTAATCATCATATTCATAGAATTACTCACATCCAACAAAAGTCTTGATGAAGTTGGCATGCATCTTATTGCTTAAAGAAATAAAGCATTTGAGGCAGAAAATTATAAAACAACATGCTTGCTTATGCCAAAATGTAAATTAATATATATATGTGATAAACATGAAACCCAAGAGTTGCTTGAAATTACTTATAGTTGAATTAAGTTAAAACTCAAGAGTCACTTGAAGTTATAAATCCAAAAGGTTAATGATGTTTAAGTAAATTTTGAATTGATTAGTAAAATTAAATTAATAAATTTATTAATATAATTAATAAGACTAAGAGTGTAATTATTTAAATAAAGGAGGATTAAAATGAGAAAAAATGTTTCTCTCCACTCTCCACTTTTAATATATTATATTATGATATGATTATGATTACGAATATGAATATGAATAATGAAAAGTCATCACATTTTTATTTAGTAATTAATAATGTCACCTTTAATATATTATAAATTTTAATATGATAAATAAAGGGTAAAAATGTTGTAAGGAATTATAAGTGGGGATAAAATGGGAAAAAATGTTAACACTTGCTTAACCACTTTTAATATATTATGATATGATAAATCGTTTATAAAATAGCATTATCACTTATTATCACTTTTCTTTATAAAAATTATCAATTTCTATTCATCTCACATAAGTCCTTACGATGAGATGATCTCACATAAGTCTTTGGCTTCGAGTAGTTTCATTTATTTTTAATTATTTTATTAATTTAGTTTTGATCTTTTGTGTTCAATTTTAATCAATTTGATTTAGCATTTGAAGTGTTTTTCGAATTTATGAGTTCAACTATAGTGCACATATGACACCAGTGTATCTGGATTGTTTTAATTGTTAGATTATACTATATATATAACTTAATCTCTACCACTAATTAAAAGAAAATAACTAAATAATTAAATTAAGAAAATTAATGACACTTTGGTGTGACATCTCCTTAGATAATGACACGTGGTGGGGTGGAGATTTCCAATCCCTTGCCCCAAGGGTATAAACATTGACTTAGAGTATAGTTGCTCTCCTCTTTTTTAGTGTCAATCATCCAACAAAGTAGCACAAAAAATATCATATCAAAATGACACATAAGATTAAGATCTTTAATTCCTAGGGTGAATCTGTGCAGGTACACCATAGAATCACCCCAAATTTTATGTAAATTAATTATCTGGAAAAATGACTTATGAGGTAGTCTACTTAATTACTTATTTAATGCCAACTAACCTGCCAAGTAATTAAACATGTCAAACTAGTAGTAAGAGGCTAAGAGCGATTAAAACATAATTTTCGTATAAGAAAAAGAATAAAAAATAGATTTTTTTTTCCAACCACAAAAGTAGTCTCTCAAATACCATTTGCTTTTGAAAAATTATTAATTTTGATGAAAATATTCTCATAAATAATTAAGGATAGTTTTGCTGTGAGATTATTTTATATTTTTTAATTAGTTATAATTTTTTATTAAAAATATTAATTATCATTTTTTATTTATATTATAAATTATTTATAAAATTATTCACAACATCATTATTATTTTTTATAAATTAGGAGTTTAACTACGGTGCACCTAGATAATTTCATCCATTAGATTAGATTTTTATTTAATCTTCACCATTCAATAAAATAAAATAATTAAAAATAAATTTATTAACTACCCACTACCCCTCAATTTTATCCTATAATTCTGCGGGTGCACCGGTGTATCAAGTGCACTCCAAAATAACCCATAAATTAAACATCAATTTACATTATAAAAGATAGAGTTGATATTAGTGTATAATTTTTTATTTATTTTGTATACGTATTTCTTAATAATTGTATATTTTTTTTACACTCAATTTTTCATTAAAAAAACTAACAATTAAATTATATACATTTTTGTTCATAATTGTATATGTTTTTGTTTATATATTTATATACGTTTTTTAAAGTGAGTGTATCCTATTTTAGAGCGCACCCGGATGCACAATATAATTAGCCAACAAGTTATTGAATTGACTGCATTTTACAATTGAATATACGGGAAAATAGAGTTAAACGCTGTCTAATATATATATATATATATATATATATATATATATATATATATATATATTATTTTATTTTATTTTTTGAGAGAGAGAGATTGCAAAGAAGGCTCCCTCAATAATAGCATGCGTAAATCTAAAGTATTTATTTAGATACATGAATAATTCTTGTGTATACATATCGAATATACATTAATGATGACAAATTGCAAAGGGACAAGTGGAAAGTTTTATTTCTTAAAAGAGTCTAACAACAAATTTCATAAATTCTTCTCATAAAGAATTGATTGATCAATAAAACACTCTAACTATCAATTTGCGCAAAAAATGCATGTCGCGTCAATTCTTAATTTTATTTCTTCTTTTATTTTTTAATCTAACTAAATTAAATGTCCTTAAACAAAGGGGGAGCATTTATAACGATTGAAGAAAAACAATCAATAAAGTGCACATAAGAGTTAAAGCTCTTTTTTCTTAAGATAAATTGCTTAGGTATTTATGATATGTAGTAATCACCTATAAAATACAATCATTTTTTATTTTAGATTATAAAACCAAAAAGCTAAAATTATTGGTTGGAAAAAATGTCGCATATTCTTTAGAAAAGACTTTTAATCGCGAATTCAATCAAGTTAAAGAGTTATTGGAGACTATAATGATTCCAATGGACTTATATATAATATACATATACTTCGTTCCACATAAAAATGGTACTACCTCCGTCCCACAGATTTTTACTCACTTTTCATTTTGGGTTGTTCTACGTATTTTTACTTATTTTATTAATGATAAAAATACATAATATTTTATTACATATTTTTTACAATTCCAACAACTTTAGTTACTTTTTTACACTTTATTCATCATTTCCAACAACTTTATTTACTTTTTCTTTTTAATTTACTAATTTATCCCTACTTTTCTTAACATTAAATATTTAAAAAATAACATGTATTAATTTTCGTGCCCGTACAAATGGGCGAAAATACCCGGGACAGATGGAGTATATTTTGTACTTCGAATATAAGAGGTGCATTTCCCTTCTTAATAAATGATTAGATTCATACAAAATAATTAATATATTTTTATGGGACCCTCACACCACACTATTAATATATCTACCCACTATATATTAAAATATTGTTTATTTTTTATTATCTATACATTAAATATTATATATTGTAATTTACGTAAAAAAAAAACACCATTGGTGGGACAGAGGGAGTAATACATTTTAAGAGCTATGATGACCCTTCAATTGATGCTTTGCATCAATCTGGACGGTCAAATTAATCGTCTGACTTTGACCCTCTTCCATATCTGGCATAACTAATCCAACCTTCTAACTATTAGTACTTCATACTTCGACTCTAGTTCGAGTCAATTGTATTGAACCTTTGGAAAAATAAAAAGCTCATCTAGAAAATATGTACGCCTAAATCGACGTACGATTTATAAGTGTTAGAATTTATTGGAGATGTGAATTCATGTTATTGTGTTGTGTTTCATGGTGACTTGACCATGACATAGTCTGATAAGTTAAATACGAACATGGCATAATAAGAATTTGTACGGACACGACTAAAAATGAAAAAAAAAAAAAAACGACATGATAAAAATTTGTACAGATACGATTGAACATGAAAAAAATTCAAATTGACATGAACGATAGGAAAAAATAAAATAATTTAATAATTAAAAAATTCAGCACGATATGATACGATTATCAACACGATAATGATATGATAAGAATATTAAAATAATTTAAAATAAAAATTAAGGCAACATGACTTGATAACACTCATAATATTTACACGAGTACACAACACAAAATTTTTGTATCCTTGCCGAGTCAACACAATTACGACATAAACAAAATTTAACCTAAAACACCATCAATTTTCTTGTCGTTTTCATATCTTACTATCTTATCGTGTCTAAAATTATATCTCTATACTTCATAATGCATATTCTATGTGGGGACAATCTAATTCCATTTCCCAGTTCTTAATTCTCTCTTCATTTATTTTATTTTATTGTGTATAATAGCAATAATCATTTTTTTTGGAATTGTTTTGAACAGACTATTAAAATTTTCTTTAATTTTCGAATCTAAACTTTTTTACATTTCAACAAATGATGATACAATATTACAAATATATTGATAAAAGTCGTTCACCGTCCTAATTATTGACTAATTCTAACAAATTTAACTCAAACAATGTAGTGTGAATCATGCAAGGTAGCCGACAAAAACATCCAATCATAATTCAAAGGAATCTAAAGTAACTACGAAAAAGATCGAGATTGAGTGTGCAATTTTTATATTGGTTCAAATTTATATGAAAAACTAGTAGTCCCTCCACCGTGGACGAGGATCTCGACTTATCGTTATGGGGTTTAATTTTCTTTTTTAAACATACGAGACTTACACACTTTATTAATATAATTAAAATATAGAACTCACGCACTCTATTAATGCAATTTCTTACTACAGATTAAATAATACTCCTCTATCCCTTTGATATGTACTCCTTCCGTACCACCCAAATAACATTATTTTACTATATTGGGCGTCACATCCAAATTGCAACATTTTCCTCTTTTAGTAAAAAGGGTCCACCAATGGCCCACCACTACCCATCACATCTCTCTAATACACATACCCACTTTACATAAAATAATAATACTCCTTAATTTACGTGCAAAAAGCAAATGCATCTCTTTGGGCAAGACGGAGGGAGTACTCATTTTTCCATTTTGATCCATCCTAATACAAAGTATTCATTTCCTTTCTAAATTGATGTAACCCACCCAAAATAATAAAAAATTATTATACTCAATCCTCTCTATACATGGGACTCACGCTCAATACTAGTACAACTACTCGCTACCCATTAAATATTATATTCCTCAATCCACTCCACATTAAATTATTATACTCCTTAATTCACGCACAAAACGTAAAAGGTTACATATCAAGAGGACGGAGAGAGAAATACTCCTTAATTGTGAAAAAAGCAAATGACACTAATACCCCTTAATTCACGTGAAAAAAAAACAAATGACATATTTGTGGGTGGATGAAGAGAGTATATTTGGTCATAAATTTTAAAGTTTTCTTACTCCCTCAGTCCCGCCCATACGCTAACAGTGTTTTTTTTTAAATTTTTTTGCGTGGTTGTATTAGCATTGATTGTAGGCCCTATGGAGGTGTATTATTTTATTTATTTATTTATTGTGTTGATTCCATTTGCTATCAAGAAAATATATACTTTTTGATAGGACGCTCAAAATAAAAATGTGTAAATATATTAATGGCATAAAATTTTTCATTTTTAATGTGGTATTGTTTGGGAGATGGAGTTGGTTAAAAGTGTATTTTGATAAATTAATGCGGCATAAGGTACAATCGACCCTACGTGCAAATACGAACGCTGCACTTTCATTATTGATCCCATTTTTTGATCCCACTGCAAATTCGCAGAATCAGTTACGTGGATTTATTGTCTACTTGAGTGCATACGTATACATCTTAATTAATAAATGTATTTTTTAAATAAGAATTAAACTAATATTTAACTAAAAGTATCATTAATTTTTCTTTCAAGACCTAAGGTATAAATTTTTATATAGAAAAAAGTACAAGACCTAGATCTACGTGGGTGCACTAAGTGAAAAGTATGATTACATTTTCAACCGAGAGTTATATCATAGTTATTTATTCACATGAGACTACCTCTAAAACAAATCTGAAATCTCAATCCAAAACACTCATCAAGGCAAGAAAATGGACACCTCTACTTTATCCTACTCAAAACCACCTCCCCATTAATTAACTGCTTTATTTTCTTACCCCACCCCACCCCTCTCTTTATAAAAATCAGTTCTGATTAAATGTCTACCATTGTGGATTTTGCTTTACATTAATGATTACGATTTGATTATTTATTTCGAATTTACCAGTAACCAAACCGACTGTTGCATAATCTTGCTATCATATTTAAGTAGTAGATTTAAATGCTGGATTTCATGTTTTCAGAGCATATACATTCTAATATTCTCCACAATAAAATAATAAAAACAAAAATTCTAAGTAAATAAATGACTGGAACCAACCACCGGCTAAACAAACCTATTAAAGCCTCAAGCCAATAAAGGTTCTAAAAAATTAAAAATAGCCCAATAAAAAACGTCCTTAAATTAAAATAGAGTCGCAACTTCCATCAACAGAGGGGTGACTGCATGAATATCATGCTTACTACGACAAAGCCTTGTGGAAGGCAACCTGCTCACAAAACAACCCATGTTGGCTGCTCGATAATCATGCTAATGAACAAAAAAGCCTAAATGAAATTGTTGTTTTAACATAGAAATACACACAAATGCAATCTATAATCAAGGAAAGGCTTTCTGAATGAACTGAACAAGGGCAAAGCAAGTTTAAGGTGAGATGCATACGGAGGTTGATGTCTTCAGCAGCTCCCTTATGGCCATAGTTGCATAGCAAGAAGCTGGGAGGGTCAAGCTCAACTTGAGAGCCAACTGGCTTCCCTGTGTCTTTGAGGCGCCTAGAGGTTCCTCGATTTGGATACCATCACCTTTGTTACCTTCAGTATCTTTGTTTCCTGCTGGTAAATCGATATCATTGTCGCACTTATCTGCCTCCGGGTTACAACCACTTTGAGGTTTGATTTGCTCCTTCTCATTGGTTTCTATAACATCAGTAGCAGCACGTGACTTTGCAATTTTATCCCAATCTGTCTCTGCTAATGGTATAATTGTATCGGTGTACTTGAGCAATTCCCTGAAGACGAACAATAATTAACTTTCATGGTTGAAGATGAGCAGCAGCATCCAACTTAAAAAAAATTAGACAAAAGAAAGAATACCACTCAAAGTCCTTGGGCTTTTGAAACACCTTCCGATATGCTCCAGTCATGTAGCTAAGGGAAAACTCCCTATAAGAGGCAGCCATAGTGAAATTATGAAGACAAGCTTGAGACAGCATACAATAAAGAATAAGATTAAATCAAAAACATGTGACATGAAGGTGGTCTTCATACTCTTCTATTACTTCTGCTGTAGTCTTACAGAGACATGTACATACTAAGGCATAGATTCAATCCGTAAGTGTAGGGTTAACTCGCAGGTCTTGATACTCGTCAATGTCCAGGCTATTCAAGGGTGCATGAGCCCTAGCTCGTAACATTTACTTACCCCTTAGTTTTTGAGAGATGTCAGATGGAAGACTAAACACGTGCTATTTTGTAGGCTAATAGGTTGCAGAAAAAGATCAAGCATACTCGTTGAAGATTATGCTTCCATTTTTGTTTAAATACTACTCCATTAGTCAATTTATGTTTAGCAGGTAGATCTTTACTAATGGTCTTAGGGTTTCTTTGGTTGGGCACTTTTACCATAAGGAATGGAAATGAAATCAATTAAATATGTTTGGTGCATTAGGGATTGGCATGAAACCTTATTTAGGGAATCAGCCATTACTCTACAAAAGAAGATGAATGGGTTATTGGGTTTCATTCCAAACCTCTTCAAACCAATGCCCTTTCAATACCCATTCCTATTCACTATCAATATATCAAACACCTCCTCAGTCTTTACTTATTTCCTTATTTTAGTTGTAAGCCTAGAGTTTTTCTCCCGCTATAAATATGGGATTTATTTACTTCAAAATACATTACATATAAATTCTAGCCCCCTCGCTTGTACATCATCAAATATCACATAAAAAGAATTCAGGAAATTTTTTAGAAGGCATTGCAGGAAACAGGATAATGCCAATGTCGGGATCATCTTGGGTGAACTTGTATGTTCATAAGTGTTTCTGTCTAAAAGATCCTTCGCTTTTCCCTATATCCGCACCCAAGGAAGGTTTAATTTTCCTTAAATTGCATACTGTAGACCTTTGAAAAAAATATCCCGCGCTCAGTTTACCCTCTCTCCCCATCTCACCTAGCGATTTAAGTTTAAGCTCATCATTTAAGCCCAAGAGACCGTTAAACACATTCTTTGTGGTTGAATTTAAATGCCATATGATAATGTCAACAACTTACTTTGAATTATGCGCGCTTTCTGTCAAGCTGATACCATCCTGAAACACACTAAAATTTATGAGAACTTGAGAAGTTAATGGAAGCAGAGCAAACATGAGGGAGGGAGAAATACGGCTAGAGGGGGAGGGCGTGCGATTTTGAACACTTTACAAGAATACTCCTATTCATATTATTGCTTAAATTTATTTGGATGATACTTTTAGTCACCAATTCATAAGGTTTGTACTTCTCATATTCATCAATGCAAACCCCTTGATCAAGGACCGATTGCCCTGAACATGATGCATCTCTTCTATTAACCTAATAAAAGCTTAAGATTGTTTGACCTTCTCATTACTTATTTCATGATGCATGGGAGTCATGCAAAACAATCTGGTAGGTATACATCAGTCACCGCAATACTGATTTTTAAACTGAGCCAGCCAAGAATCTGTGACTCTTTCAACCTAACATATGATCACAGCAAATGGCAAAAGTAACAACAGAGGTATAGATGTTTACTTGCAAAAGCTCAGCAAACACATAACAAACAATTAAACAAATACCACTAAGCAAGGAAATCATACACAAGTCACTAGAAAGTATAAACTGATCAGAGAGCCAAGGAAGAAATAAAAAATGTCTAGCAACAAACCAAGGTGCAAGTATGGTTAATAGTCTTGAGAGAGCCAAAAAGAACGAACTTGTGCAAGTAGCCGCCAGCAAGAGAGTACAAGAATGAGAGGCAGCTGACTGAAGAGAAAATAAGTGAGCGGTGCTGTAAATCTTGGTCCAATTTAGATACTTATGGGTGAGAAATTGCCTGAGAACAATAGTGCGTGTAAAGGGGGAGATAAACTGAGGAGATTTTTGTTTTAGGGTTTTAGAACCTCTGTAAATGAGGGTGAGAACTGAAATGGTTGAGTGATGGGTTTTCCATATGTATGGAGTCCAAGTTTTGTTTGGTTCACTCAACAACGTTGATTTCCTTAAACCAAATCTAAATGAAATACAACACCAGAATTGAAGCGAACAGTTTAAAACCAAGCCAAATTTCTCTTTCAGTCCGTTCAGTGGCTCTGTTAGGTTTTTTGACCCAATTAATGACTACTAGAATCATATCATATCAGTAGTTTTATGCATCCAGGTTTCTTATAACAATGTTCAAAACAGAGAAAGAAAAAAGGCTGACGTAGATGTTTGTCTGATCAGGTTCGTCTACATTCAAACAGTGCATTCATGACTTCATGTATAAAACTTTCATAAATTAGCTGGCCATTAGGAAAAAAGTTTCACCTTTTCAGCCAAGTCGTGATAGATTTTCCCAATATCATTCAATGGATAAGATATCCTAGACCTGAGGAAACAGTTGTCTCAAAGAAGATGAAGATAACCAAACATTGCACTAGGAATTGAGAAAATGAGGTGTAAAACTATCCAGGCTCCAGCCAAGTATTACCCAGGTAAAGGAAGGACAATATCGTCAATTGTATACTTCTCTGCAGCTATATCTTCCTCATTGATTACCTGTCCATGAAAAGAAGTTTTTAATGACGATGATGGTGGGATAATATTCATAATGCTAGACTATTATTATCATCTAAAAGATTCTTTTAAGTATCATATCACCCAGTCCTCTCTCCGTCTAACTAGTTACCACAGAAATCAGTAGTAATTGAAAAGGCCATGAGAAAGAGGAAAATTGAAAATTAAAGTTGAATGCAACACATTGAACATTAAGAGAAAAAGATTCATCTTTCATCTCAGCGATAAAAAGTAACGGTACTAATCTACTAGATTATATATTTGCGAAAAGTCAAAGTTTTCTCCCCCATTTACAAATATTACTGCACAAACAGAACCGCAATTTAAAACTGTTTTGCATTTGCCTGATTTGTTTTCTCAATTTCTAAAATCTTCACATCAGCTAAAACCTATATTATAGACGGTGAGAGATAACATGTCGTTACTGATGCTGCACATATCAAGAAATCAAACTAAAAGGTCAAGAGATGCATCTCTTATCAGAATTGGTACTTTGTATATTTGACTTAACACAAGAAGGTAGTTTAGATAAATTTCCGTAGAACATTACCTTCACTGACATATCTCTCACTCCAGGAAGATCAGCAACAAATGTGTCCTCCAGATGGATATCCTCAGCCTCAGGTATAACATTGTCATCACCATCTTCGCACTCCAAAAGAGATGAGGTCATCTCTTGGTCAGTTTCTTGTTCTTTGCAGTATACTAAATCACCCATCACAACTTTGTGATATCCTACATCATTATATTACAACATTAGAAGAATTAAGGAGTTAAATGGCAGATCATATTTGCCCCTGCTACAGATAGTGAAATTTGAAGAAGAAAAAAAAACTGAGTCCATTGAAAGCAAAGAGAGACTAATATGTTAACTTCAACAAGGTTTCTCATTTAAAAGGACTCATGTAGGTCTTCTGAGGACACATACTGATGCCAGCACAACTTTTACTCTAGTCAAATCATGTGTGTTTAGATCTTCAAAAGGAACACAAACATATGAAACATGTATATAATGATACATAATTTGTCAACTGTACTTGATCTAATAACTATCTAAGCTTTTCATTCATCAAATGAATGTGGAAGCCAAGATATGTGTATTTTTGGTTATTGACAGCGTTTTACTTTCTCTATCAGGACTTAAATCAGATTACAGTTTTTAAGTCTTATCGGTTGTGATTTGACATAAAAAGCACATGGATTATGATGCAAAAGCATTTCTAATTTCAGTGCTCAAGTAAAATTATTTCAATTTTATGATTATCATACTAGCCCACACACACATAAGGCAGCTTGAAGATGGTATTACTATTTCCAATAATAAGATTGTGTAGCCAATCATACTGTAATAACTATTCTACCATATTGTATAACAGGCATACAGCAGATTTATAAAGTGTTGTTGCAAGACTAGAAAATGAAAAACCTGGAAGTAGAAAATGCACATCATCACTAATTAGAAATAAAGAGAGAACAAATAAAGAATAAATACCATATTTTTGTACTCTCATACTGGCTGCATGGTTCCATAAATAGCTCTGATAACTGTGTACAAACCTGGAAGTTGAAAATACACTTCATCACTAAAATGCAATGACTGATTTAAAATTTGAGAATGTGACTCAAGAAATTATGAGTTGCACTACACTCCTCAATCTTCTCATACCCATAACCTCAATTATCTATAAAGACCAGACAAATGCATCTCCAAAAAACCTAACCATCATATATTTGCATTCTGGCATTATTTTGATTAACAATCGATTGAATCCTATGTACAATACTAAAGGAGAAAAACAATCACTGTAATGAACTACTAAAATTGAGAAGATCCTATTCACAAATATAACTTCATGTTACAGGTTAATAAAAGAGCAACGGTTGAAGTGGTAAAACTGAATTCAGCTCTCACTAAGAATTCAGGTTATTGGAGTATCAAACTGGTTCAACATATAAATAATTACTCCCTCCGTCCCATAATACTTTTCTCACTTTCCTCATTTGTTTGTCCCACAAAACCTTTCACCCCCCAAAAAAGGAAACACCACTTTATCCAACAACCTCAAAAGTTACTTTAATTTCAAATTTGCCAATCCTTTTTCACACACATATCATTACTTTATACTTTTTTATTACCTAAAAATACTACAATACCCTCCAAAGTCAATAAAGTTGGTCAAAAAGTGCAACTCTTCTTAAACAACGCGGAACAGTAAAGGTGAAAAGTTTTCCAGGACGGAGGGAGTAGAAAAGAAATTGCATAAAGTAATTTCAGAGCACATAACCACTTATTCATACAACACTAAATTCACATTAGAAGCAAACAACATGAAGCAACAAATGCTTACATCATTCTCAGTGTCCTAGGTATAGCCAACAGAGCTTGTAAGTAATTTCCAGGACTTTTTTGGAGACAATGCAGCTAATATCAGAAAAATTTGTTAGTCAACAAGATCTACACAATGAATATATGAAAAGAAATTTAAGTTGATGCAATGACAATAAGCTCAGAGTGTCAGTATTTTCACTATACACAAGGATGTAAAATTTTGTGAGCTTCAACCCCTTTTTCTAAGAACTCATGGAAAAGATTAAGCTTACCAGGATAAACTTTTTATATTTAGCAAATATATCTTCTTCCTCTTAATTCACTAAGTCCTCATAGGCTCAGAAGTGCATAACAAGTAGTTTAACAATATATTAGCCATATAATAACAGTGGAGGATCACACAGTGCCAACTTACTACGGCTCGCTCAGCAACAAGATGGCGTGGTAACTGTCTCAGGGTTCCCTCAATGTCGCTGCTCTCCTTGTAATATTCCCTTATCTTGTTGATGACATCCCTTTGTAATCAAGCTTTTTGGTCAAGAAAGCTTATGCATAATCCAATGGTTTAACAAGTCTTGTAAGTTCAAAAGTGTCTAGACATGTGAATAGAAATGGGAAAGGATATCTCCCTCTCGTGGATCAAGAATCAAGCTAACAGCAGCTTTCCATTCTCCTCGCAATAATGCAGCCCCAACAGAATGAGTTGGTACAGAACTGCTTCCAAATCGCTGAAAACATCACATATCAAAGGCTTAATGTGCAGAAACAAAAATCTACTTATATTTAATTAACTAAATAAAAATAATAATAATAATAACTTCATAAATAACCAGGTCCAATTATAAGTTAAGGATATGTCAGCAGCCCACTTTATTTAAGTTTTTTAGTATGTCTATTAACCAAATTCAGGGCATCATCCAAATTTTACATTTGGTGCAGAAACACGCAAAAACAGTAAAAAAGAAGCGTCTAATACAAAAGAATTAGAACTAATTTATAGACAGAAAACTTGGGCGAAAAAAATTCAGTGGAAAAAAGCATCCAAGAGAAAGAAAGAGGTAACTTCCACTACAAAAGCAAAAGAAGAAGATATTGAATTCCATTATATAACCTGCAAACCAAAATAGTTGATAAATCCATTCTCCCCCAAGGCAGAAGCAGAGGCTTTTATAATATCTTCAGTCTCAGCGCTAATGCTTCTGCAAATGTGGAAAGGTGAAATTGTGGATTTAAATGCATAAGAGGATACTATGATAGTCACTCAGAGCATTGACAATCTAATTCATACAAATGACCAAACCTTAAAGTAATTGTGAACCGATTTCCTTGGAGTTGACCGAGAACAAGTGCGTCATTAACATGGCTACAAAGCACCAAATTTAGTCACCCAACAGTGCAATATAAAAATAAAAATCTGTATGAAGGCATCAACAACAAGCTCATGCTCTCACCAGAAGTTTCCGACTTTAATACCAATTAATTTTTTATTAAGTGCAGCTAATCGACTTGCACGCTGCTTAAAAACAGTAACCTAAATACAAAGATGGATCAAAACAAAAATTAGGCATAAGTATAAGATAAGAAGCAAAAAGAAACAGAAAATCACCATGGCATGCTCAACATTAAACATGATGACAAACAGCAATTCTATATTTCTGTCAAAAAAAATGAAGAAATTGATGTGATCTAAAATATTAGGCCATGACTCCTCATTTCCATGGCGGAATTCATCTAGACGAAAATAAAAAGATACCAACTTTCAAATGACAATACAAGTAAGTAGTAACAATCATGCAAAGGTCCAATTACGATCTTTCCAAACATACGCTAATGCATACTACCACAAGTTCACAAGATGTAATGTTCAACAGCATTATGTTAATTGTACAAATTAACCAATCTGTTCTTCCACCTTATGTATGTTTCACTTCTATTTACCCCCCTCCCACCCCCCCAACAAAAAAAATGATTATCTAAAAATGGAGTTCTGATGTCTAGCAACAATAGAACAGGGGACAAGATGTTGGAAAATTAACTTCTCATCAACAAAATTTAGGCTGAGTAAAATAGGCCAGATTATAAAGCATTAGCCAAGAGAATGGATTGGATTGAGAGCCACTGCATGCATAGAAAATGGCTATAAGTATTACTGAATGTTACCATTTAGCACAAGGCATATTGCTATATATCCTTGCCTATATAACAACTCTCAAACCAGGAGCTAACAATCCAACTATCAGGATGACCCACATAATTGGTTAGAGGATTTGAATTGATGCACAATGAAACCATTTAGTAAATCCTTTTTTTATGTATAAGAAACAAATATTAATTTTGATGTATAAAGATAGGACAAACATAGCCCCCTGAAATCTCACACTGAGCTCCTACTCAGTGTGCCAGGCCAGGCTCATAAGATATACATTCTGCTATAAACCTAAATAGTCATTGACAGGAAGCCAGTTAAAGAGAATTGTTACTCCTCTAGCCCACAAGATAATTACTCCCTTGCTACATTACTACCACACAGAACTTAAATTATTGTCATGGAAAGTTATTCTGCATAAGCAATATCAAATAATGTCAATCGTATGGCCAAAAAATTTGCAGTCAAGGAACAAGTACAAAATTACTGCTTTTCCAGCACATTAAGCAGATACCTTTTATGTTGAGAAAAGAAACGAATACAAGAGTTTAAAAATATCTTTGAACTTTAAGGTTGCGTTTACATTGAGGGTTAAGGAGGGTTATCCCCTCCCCAACCCAAGTTAAGTTTTGAGTACTTTGAAGGTTGGGCCCGAGGGATAACCCTTGGGCTTTTGTCGGCCCGTCTGAAATAAGGTCCACCAAGGGCTAACTCAACCCTCAGATTTTGCGGGGATAACTTTCAACCCTCGGGTTAAAGGTGAGAAATTTTAACCTTGCCCCTCCATTAGAAAATCACTCTTCTCACTTCTCAGATCGATAGGGTGAGGGGAGAGAAACTAGAGTTCAAGAACTGATTTCTTTCTCATCCTCCTCTGCTCTTCCTCCCTTTCATCTTCCTCCTCCACCACTTCTACCACCGCCTCTGCTTTCGCCTCCACCGGGTCCCCGTCCTTCGCCGGTCGTCGGGAACCTCTACAACATCAAGCCAGTTCGCTTCCGCTGCTTCGCTGACTGGGCCCAATCCTAAGGGTCCATCATATCGGTGTGGTTCGCTCCACACTCAATGTCGTCGTTTCCAACTCCGAATTAGTTAAAGAAGTTCTTAAAGAGAAGGATCGGCAGTTGGCGGATCGCCATCGGAGCGGATCGCCATCGGAGCCTATCTTTTAAGAATTTGAATTCGTCTGCTTAATCTGAATTCTTATATGTTGATTTATCGTTTTTCGATCTATAGATTGTTGTATTGGTGGCTCTGCAATTTGCCTCAGAAATTAGGCACCTTGAAAAAAAAAATTAGGATTTCGGAACTGGGGAGAAATCATCGATTCTCTCATTTTTGTGTGCTGTGAATTGGTTTTTAGAAGTTTATTGTGGTTGGGATCGATGTGCACACTAATCTTGTGTTTAAATTACAATTCATCCCGCACACTAATCTTGTGTTTAAATTATAATTCATCTCTTATTAACAAATATCAACTCACATAAAATACTAGAAGGTGCATCTCTACTTCTGCAAATTGGTTTTCATCTCTACTTCTGCAAACTGGTTTTCATCTCTCTTCTGTAAATTTCGTCTTCGGTGATGGTATTGGACAGGTCATCCAGGATGATTGGAAAATATTTTAAATACTAGTATATTTTAATATATTTAGATAAGGTATAATGGTAAAATTGTTAAAAATAAACCCTCAAAGTAAACATTATACTTCAAAGTTAACCATTCTGATCAACATAACTCAACCTCCACTTAACCCTTACCAAAGGTTTATAAACCTTAACCCTAACCTTTAAAGTAAACGGACCCTAAGAAGGATAATAAAGGATATATCATGAGTCAAACCCCTTTTTGACCTACAGAATTCCAAATTTGAGGTTCTTTATTTTATTGCTCCTCTAGTAAACCACTTATGTTTTTTAAAGAATAACAAACTAAACCACTAGCATTAACTTTATCTAGATGTGATCCATTAAGAGGGGCTTGTTTAAAATCAAAAACTGAAAAATGAGGAAATATACTCATATTGGGTGAAGGGTAACTAATGATTAAAAACTTATATATAGTCAAAAGAAGAGATGAAAATACCCTTTGAGTGGACACTGATCGTTTATCTTTTGTTCCAGCAAACCCGAAAGACCTGGGCTGTCAGAGAATTCAATGAAATAATTTGCATCACAGGGAAGAAAAATCAGCCAACTGTTAGAGAACAAGTGTCTGATATAGTAGCATATACTATAGGAAATAAATAGATGGAATAACATTTTCCCTTGATTGACGATATTTGATCAACAATACCCAGACTTTATAGATGAAAGTAACTACTGATTAATATCGGTTCAGACAAAAAACCAACATAATGATTCGCATTAATCACCAAAAGAGACTCAGGAACTCTGACTAAATATTTGGCTTACCTTACAGCCAAGCATCTTGCCAAGGAGCCCTAAGACCTCCTGTGTATCCTTGTTCTCCTTATAAAGATGAAACCTTCAATAACAACTACTATTAGAATTACATCACTAAAGTCCAAAAAAACGGGAAAATCCAAACAAGGAACTACCATGAGTTGTAGGAGAAATAGAGTGACATCTGAAATTATTTATAATGACATTTAAATACCGTTATGGCATGCATTTGGTTGCTACTGGGGTAATTAACTTTGATCAACAAAATCAAACAGTTAGAACTTATGATTTATTCAACATTGCAGGAGGGAAATCATATCTTCCGGCATCAAATTTCAAATCGAATAAAATCTACATATCGATTCATATAAAGCAATATGCGCCCTATATTATTTAGCGCCACATCAAAATTATCAAAGTCAAAGCTAATGAGAGCTCAGGATATAGTAATAATAACATGAACTATAGTCTGTGCTCTGCATCCGTTCACATAACAATAAATATTTTAGAGCTAAACTTATACAAATGTATCTTGATCTATTACTAACACCAGGGAAAGTATGGTCTACTTCTCTATATTCAGCATAGGACAGGAGTGAATGAAATATTTGTATATCTTCAACCAGAGCAACGGTGCCCCATGGGCCATATCTCACAACATCTCCATCAATGTATCAGAACAAGGGTTGTTTGAATTATGATAACATCTTCAATCTGAGTAATCTACCCCACATCCCACACATCTATCAATGCATCTCTCACAGTAATAGTAACAGGATATAAAACAAATTCAGAATTAATATTCATTTATATCCAAAACATTTCTTAAGAATAATACTTAGCAAGTCACTACTTCACCTTACATAGTAATAAATTTTTTCCTTGAGATGCCAATTTTTTTTCCAGTTTTTGCTATTGGATTTTCACCAATTAAAGACAGAATGGAAAGATGAATAAATTTTATACAAGACAATAAAATGGATAAAGGAGACATCACCTAAGAAATTTGCCAATGTGCTCTGGCCAATTCTCTGAGCCTCTACTATCATAGGGTTTATCCCCTCGATCTTTTCTCTTCCTCGAGTTCCTTCCACCACCCTTATTACTCCCTGAATTCAAGCGCACACGAATAGACTTTGATGTAGAATCTGGACCATCAACGGTGTCAGTAACAAGAAATTTCAGCCTCTCCTTGAAGAAGTTATGAACAGCCTGAAAATCAATTATGCTTTCCATGAACAGGTGGGAATGATGGAGGCAATCGTAATAATTACAAAACTCAACAGAATCGTTCAAACTACCGTTCGATAGGATTTGTCGGAACTTGGAGAAAGAACGATGGATTCGTTATCGCTGGAAACTCCTGAACCAATTTGATCAATAAACATTTTCAAATTCTCAGCATTAGAATCGCCAGCAAGAGTTCTAAAAGAATCTATCTCAGTGGAATAATCTTTGTCCAGTAAATCAGCTATCTTTTCTTTCTTTTCCAGAGCAATCTATCAGATCAAACTATTAGTCACTACACCACATCATTCCATTCGATGTTAAATAAAACAGACCAAAAATTCATGATGAAATAACCGCACACCTCCGGTGTTGGAGCCTCCAGAGAGGTTAAACGAACAACATTTCCATCCAAATCCACTTCATTTACAATAAAATCCGAATATCTGAATGAAAACATAAACATAGTCACGTAATTGAAGGTGCTAAGCTCAACAAACAATGGAGTAATGTTTTGCAGATTCACTGAGAGGAATCCCACAAGTAAGGAGACGGTTGGTTCAAATTCCAGAACGGTAATTGAAATGGGAGTCATTAATGAGGGTAATGGTAATGAGAATGAAATTGATTAAAGGAGTGAAGGTCGTCATTAAATCAATAGGAAATTGAGGATTTCAGATTCCCATTACCTCTTACCAAGCATGAGGAATGAGAATCAATACTCTTTCATTCCCATTTCCTTCCCCAATTACCAAGAAGCCCTTAAGGAGCCGCTTGGTTCAAATTCCGGAATGGTAATGGTAATGGTAATGGTAATGGAATGAAATTGATTGAAGGGGTGAGGGTAGTCATTGAATCAATAGGAATAATTAAGGATTTTGGATTCCCATTACCTCTCAGCAAGCACTAGAAATGTGAATCAATATTCTTTCAATCCCACTGCCTTCCCCAATTACCCCTTACCAAGCGCTCCCTAAGGTTTACTGTACATGACTTTTCAAGACTACAGTACATAAACCAGAAGCTCCATGACCAACTATTAAAAAAGCACAGTAATCATGGAAGACGATGTCATGTGTGAAGCCTCCTTTGGCAATATTTACAAACTACCAAACATCTATCAAAATAGCTTGAAACAGTAATCGGATATGAAATGTGATGAATATTAAAAGACATGTACACAGTTAAAAAAAAAAAGCTTAAGAAAGGAAGGAAGAAACCTCTGCTTGAGAATTCCACGGAATCCAGGGAGAGGCGAAATGTGGCAGAGAATCCCAACATCGGATTCTTCAACAGATGTCATTGTCGATTCCGAACGGCAGAAGAAGGGTTGTAAGAGCGTGGAGATCTTACAGTAGGGTTTAATGTTTTTCAGTGAGGCTATTACTTGCCTTCGCTTCATCCGACGTTGATGCTTATGCAGATTGAATTTGAATACGCATTTGTCTCGACTCTCGACCGCTAGTTCGTTCATCAGCCGGGTCTTGGGTTGTCAGGGGCGGGTATTTCACTACCCGACCCGCCATCCTAGACCCACCCAAATAGACATGCACCCCGGTTCGGAACCGTCGGTTCCGGTTTCAAGATAGGGGGAACCGGAACCGAACCGGGGTACGAAGGTTTCGGTTCCGGAACCGACGGTTCCAATTCCGGTTCGGAACCGCCGGTTCCGGTTTAAATTTTTTTTTTTTTATTTTAAGCGTAAAAAATAAAAAAAAAATTAAAAAATCGGCGGTTCGGAACCGAAACCACCGGTTTTTTCCCCAAATATGAGGAACCGGAACCGAACCTTCCTTAGCCGGTTCCGGTTTTTTTTTTGGCCGGTTCCGAAACCGGCGGTTCCTCGGTTCAAACCGCCGGTTCCGGTTTTTTTGTGCATGTCTACACCCAAAGCTCTGTACGGGTCCTGAGATAATGCTTCGCACTGTCTGTGCGACGGATCCGACCCGCTATCCATCATCTCTGTCTTTTTTTTTCCTTTTTTTTTTTTTTTGTAAATTTAAGTCTCACTCCTTTACAACATAAATAATTTTCAAATCTTCCAAACACTAAAACAAATAATTATAGTATTAAAATACATTTATCAAGTTTTTAAAATACTACTCCCCCTATGTCCGATACAAATAATTCTATTTCACCATTTTGATGTCTACTAATTTCTTAGGTAAAAAGGTTTCATATGCTAAATCACTCCCTACTAATATAAGACGAAGTCTCTTATGAAACGTTATTTACATGAGATGGTTTTTGAGACGTGTTAAAGTATGCCTATTATTTAGATAAAGTATGTTTAATACTTATTAAAGTATATTTTCTAAAGTATACTGGATTATGCATTAAAGTAGTACTTCTTCCGTCCGCTCGAAAGAGGGCATTTTACTTTTGTGCACGTTAATTAAGGAGTATTATTATTTAATGTGTAGTGGGTAGTTGTATTAGTGGGAGTGTGACTCCATATTTTAATTGTATTAATGAGTGTGCGTGGGTCTCATGTGTGTAAAAAGGAAATGACCCTCTTTGGGACGGACAACCAAAATGGAAAAAATACCCTCTTTCAAGCGGACGGAGGGAGTATGATTTTAGCGTGTTATAATAATTTATTATTGACATACTTTAAGTGCAAATAAGCATAATTTTTCTATGTAATAAGCATACTTTAAGTGATGGGTCGACCCGTCTCACAAGAGAGTGTTTCCTAATATAATTACTCACTATATATAAAAAATTAGATTTTTAATTGATAGAAAAAATAATTTAAATTACGAATGGATCATTTATGTATTTTTTAGGCTTTGAATTGAAAATATTCTTTTATATATATATATATATATATATATATGGGATGAGGCGAGGAAAATGTATTACCCATACTAGCTTCGTTTAATTTTGACACCCTAAACCGAATGTCGATGTCAAGTGAAATTTGAGGGAACTTGTCTCTTGTAACACCGTTAATTATTTTAAAAGTAATTTTTTTTTGTATTAAAAACTAAAATATTGGCATATGTGCACTAGGTGCAAGGAATAATTTGTCAAATTTTAGGATTGATTTGAGTTAAAAATTGATTTTTATTGTTAGTTTTGTAATTTATAAATAAATTTAACTTTATGGCATGTTTAATTTATATAAGTGATAATGTCTTTTGCAGATGCGTGAGACGAGTGAAACAGAGATGCGTGATTCATCAAACTTTACTGATGTTGTACTCCTTCAGTTCGGGACTTGCACATTAATTTTCGTTGTACGTAGTTTTAACAAAAAAAAAATGATTTTTGATTTGATAATATAAGAGGAAAAAAAAAGTAATATAATAGGACAATTTAATTTAATTGAATAAAGATATCATTAACTTTGACTATATTACTCCTTCCGTCCGCCACAAACATATACATTTGTTTTTTGCACGTAGATTAAGAAATATTATTTAATACTCCCTTCGTTCCACATTAAGGTTTACACTTTCCATTTTGAGTTGTCCCAAGTTAAGGTTTACATTTATTTTTTTATCAAATTGGGCCCACACAAAATAATTAATTATTTCATTTAGGATTCACACACAACACTAATACAACTACCCAATTTACATTAAATATTATTTATCTCACCTCACTACATATTAAAATATTATATTCCTTAATCTCCGTACAAAAAGCAAACGTCAACGTTACCATGGGACGGAGGAAATATGTAGTAGATAATTGTATTAGTGGAGTGTGTGGTCCCATATATTAAATGTATTAGTGGTATGTGTGGGTCTCATATATGTTTAAAAAGTAAAATGTATATATTTGGTGCGACGCCCAAAATAGCAAAATATATATCTTTCTGCAAAGGGAATATTTAAAAAAAAAGATTACATTTTTGTAAGATAACTATGTAGTATTGTAAATGTATTGATATTGTGAGTAGTTTATTTTTTAGAATGTGTTATTTTGGACGAATTATAATTTAATTTAATAGAATCCAATTTTAACTTTTTATTTTTTTCAATTTTAATTTTTTGTGTCAGTTCTAGTCCTATAACTTTTTATTATTTTAGTTTTGTTCCTTTTGCAAAAGAAAATTAAAACTTACAGTACTTGCAAAGTTTAATAAATTCTTTCGAGTCAAATAAGTTGTGCACAAAAATTTGCAAAATGATTAAAAATTAAAAAAATAATACAGGATTAAATTTGATATTAAAAGACTAAAATAGTAAGAGTGAATAATTATATTGAATTTGCCTAAAGTTACATGGCTAAATTTGATATTTTCTCTCTATAATGAGACTACAAAAATACCAATTTTATTTGGATAGATTCAACAATCAATTATTCTTTAATAAAATAGGGTGTGTATTTAATAACGCTCAAGAGATTTTCGGATTTGTGGGCCAGTACCTCATTGATGCTTCACTTCTTCTTCCTTAAACGACGGGAAACATTTGAAGTTTCTTCGAACGCTTGCTCCTCTTTTACTTTTACTTGTGTTTTCATGGATCCAAATATCCCTTACATTTATACAAGTTAATACAAAATAAATTAGTACATGGGGATGATTTTAATTCAACGTATATAAGAACTATTGGGTCAAAAAAGGCATTATAAAATTCACTATAATTTATATTTTGCTTTGATATAACCATCCACTATAATTAAGCACATATGTATTTTTACTTTAAAAAACTAAAATGATTAAAATTAATATAATAATCTTCCGTATTGTTGAATTCTATACAAACACTCTTATAAACCCGATTTATATAGTTTATTATGTAAATTTTTATTACCTAAGCACTTTCTCTTCCAATCCTATTATACCTTATGTATTGCTAGGAATTTAAATTAAAAGAGGGAAACAAGGTTTGTGATGTAAACCCAATTTACAAGAGAATATCTCCCCGTTGTATCAAATTTAAATAAGAAAAAGCATATGAAAGCCTGTAGAACATTGAATTTAAATCACACCCTCCAATCAATATGAGATAGCACTGTTGTGTTTCTTTTAAGATATTATATATATTTTCGTGTGCTAATTAATTTCAGAAAAATAAATTTTAATTTCAATATCAATTTCAGTCCTATAACTTTTATTTTTTAAATTTTGATCTTTTCAAGTCCTGTAAGTTTTAAATCAAAAGGACAAAACTGTAAAAGTGAAAAGTTATAAGACTACATAAAAGATTAAAATTGAAAAATAAAAAGTTATAGGACTAAAATTAAATTTTAACAAATAATGGGACAAAAATGATAATATCAGCTCGGATCATTTCAAAAAAGGGTTACATGGTTTCAAATTGATCCTTAAAGCTGCATTTTTTTCCCCCATTCGACCATTTATTGATGGAAAAAATAACAATTTTCATCCTACTCGTTAGGATTTTATGACAAAAAATGTAACAATTATGATCAATTTAAAACTATGTAAACTTTTCTAAAATAACCTATATGGACCAAAAGTGCATTTTTTTTTTTTAGAAATTTAGCAATCGTGAGTAAATGGATTCATAAATAAAAATGGAGAGAGGGGGAATGAGAAGGCAGGCAGGCATGTATGAGAAGAGAGAGAAAGAGATGAGAGAGAAGCAGTCATATATACATATATATACATACAGTTGCAATTGACGCTGCAAGAGAGAAGACACATAGAGCCTCCATTATCTGCACAATTAGCGGTACATTTTTTCATGCAGCTGTCGTCCTTCTTACCTTCAATGCCTTGCAAACTGCTGCTCAAAATCAATGCTACAACAATAAACAACCAACCTACCCTTCCACCCATTCTTCTCCTTAATTAATTATTTATATAATAATTAATTAAGAAATTAGACTTGGATGGAAAGGTTTAGCATAATTATCACACTTATAAATTATATATAATTACTCTTCTATATGTGTTTTCCATGTTATATATATATAGATGCATCATTGGTGGAGTTTGATCAGATATGAAGAGGAAAGACGTCCCACCTTTGTTGGGGAATGTGTGTGCCTCTTCATTTCACCTAACAAATATTTTTGTGAACCCCCTTTATTTGTCACCACTAATATTACCAATCCCCCCCTCCCCCCTCCACATTTATAAAATGAAATACTCACTTTGTATTTTATTTGTTTTCATCTTTGACTAAGCACGGATATTAAAAGAGTTTGACTTTTTGAGATATTATAGCATTTTTTGAATAAATAAATAATAAAATATGTTAATTTAGGTGGTTAGGTAGGAATGAATTTTTTTTTTTTAAATAAATTGTATGGAAAATGATAGTTGTTAATAACATATTATTACCTTTTTTAAAAGATGAAAACATTTGTGGAATAGGTTAAAATGGAAAGCGTGAAAACACAAACATACAAAGGAAGTACTAACTGTTTTTTTTAAATATTCTTAAAACTCTCCATCACTCTATGCGCATATATATATATATATATATATATATATATATATATATATATATATATATTAGGGAAGATACGAGGAGATTTGTGCAGATTTCTTTATATAGTTGGAGAGCCACATAAGAGATGATCATTTTGACACAAGAACCACTCAAATCGAAATTCAGATGCGGGAGTTATGCTCGAAACGGTATGGTCGCGCAACCCAACTCAGGTACCAACTTGAGTCGAGCTAGAAATCAACGTTTCCAGAAGTCCAGCTCAAGTTCCAAGTTGAGCCGAGCTAGGAACTAGGCCTTATAGAGAGTCAACTCGGTTTTCCCTGCCTCAACTCCACTAAGAAAGTGACTCAACTCTGGTCGAGTTGGCTTACGGGAGCCGAGCTGTGTGCCGAAAAAATTCAGATCTTCTATTTTTATACCCTCTATTGTGTGGATGTGTGTGTTTGACATAAATAAGAAAATAATAGAAATTTAGTGAGGCTTGATATTTAAATTAAGAGAGAATCCATCATTCATCATTGATCATCGCCATCGCCCCTTCATACCACAATCATCTCTCACTTTACTCACATCCATCCCCATCAATCCATCTCACCACCAATGAAGATCACGGAGTGCTGGATTCCGAAAGAAGAGAACTAAAAGGATTTGAAGAAAGGAAGGAAGGGTGAAGAAGACCGTTACACCTAGAATTTTCTGAATTTATCTTATTTCGCTTTCTGATTTTCTGAACTATGGGTAAAATCACACCATTAGCCATGAGTGCTATCTATAGCCACATGGGTTGGGCCTTTTTTTTATATATAGTTTTGGGGTATGATGGTTTGAACTGATTTGATTCGACATTTTAGATTATGTTATTGATTTTTACATAATGTTTATTCCCTTTTTAAATGAATTGATTTTGAGACTTATATATATGTTATTGTTTCGTAACGTCTTCAATTGTTGCATGATATTGCTAGATATGTGTTTTAATCGGATCTGGTGTGCGTTTCATAAATGAATTAATCATATATTATGATTTAAGAGAATTGACCCATACAACCTTATTTCATTAGAATTGATGAATCGGGATGTCTATTATATCTTTGTGTGATTGCGTCCAGATTGATAGGCAAGAATTAGAGGGTCTTGTAGTACCTATAGAGAAAACGTGTGTTACAATACAAGTACCTAATATTGTTGGTACCGGGAGATAGGATTGTTCTCTTGCATTTTAGGATTTGAACCACATTTATTTGCTAATTAATTTGAACCTATCAAGTTGAGTTAGTATATTTATGTGATTGCTTTCATGTCTTATGTAGAATTGTACCCGGTTGTTTAGAGTGTTAAGTTAATAGGTTTAATTTGGATTCTCTAAAGCCATCGTCTCTCTATCCTTGAAACACTTCTTTATTTTCTTTAGTAATTTTATTTAATTAGTTATTTAAATATCTGTTCATTAGTTGATGAACTTTTCAAAGTCAAAGATTGGTTATATGTCTTAACCATTTTAGTAATAATTGAATAAATAATAATATGTCTTGTGAGTTCAATAGATAAACTTTGTCGCTTATTAAAGTTACAATTAATACCCTTTACACTTGGGGTTAATTTGATTACGTAGAAATCGTCGAACAAGTTAAATTTAATATACCATTGTAATAGATGTACCACAAATTCACCTTAAATTTAATTTGATTGATTGAAGATTACCACATCCGCAACGCGATTGCCAAAATGTGTACGAATTTATATTAAATTGAAAGTTAACTATTTAGGGACTAAAACTTGATTTTAATAAAATTATGAGCCGGAATTGGTATTCATTCATTACACACATGGCATGCACGTAGACATCACCGGGCATGTCATCGGCCACATGAGAACCGTTCCCCGTATAACTCCAATTTCAGATATGTCATCGGTCATGTGGGAACAATTCGCTGGATAATTCCAATTCGAATGCCATTGACACAATTTGTTAGTATTTGGTACTAAATTGAAAATATTAATTTTATTGGAACGAAAATTGAATTCAGTAAGAGTTATGAGACTAAAATGATTTTAATCCCTCTGAAAAATACAAAATTTACTATTACTCTATAACAAAAATAATAAGAGTTAAAAGTTTTTTTTATGTCCCATAAATTTTTAAAACTTTATATTTTATCCCAAAAAAAAAATATTTGTATCAATTTAGTACTATAATTTTGATGTTTCTTTTAATATTGTCCAATTTTTGCCGAAAACCTAGAATTTCGTCGGAAAATGGTCACATGGCATGCACGTGACCGTTCAATTTAGGGGAATCCGGTGACTTTGCTGAGGTGGCAATTCCAATAAAATTCCACCAATAAAAAATTGTCACGTCACATATATTTTTTTAAAAAAGTAAATATAAATGCTGACTACCTGACGTTTAATTTGCTGACCCAATTTTAAATTTTTATTTATAATAAAATGTTTGATAATAATTAAAAAAAAAAACAAAAACCAACAAATTAAAATCAAAACTGACCATTAACGAAGACGAAGACACATGATTTTCATATCTTCCAAGAAATAAAAGAATAGGATATTCGATGATTCTCGGATCTACTTTCAAGACGCGTCTCTCTCCGACAGCCTTCCGATGGAGAACATATCCGCACCGATTTAGCTACTCCATTCTGTACTGATTTTCCGCTTCTTCTACAGCTTCCCAGCATCGCCCGACGAGAACGCAGAGGTGGCCGGCGCTTGGTCGACGCGCCAGAGACCAATTGACTTGGGATCGGCGCCGCCCAGGAGCAGCTTCAGTTTCTTCTCTCTTCGTCGCTGATCATCGTCGTCGGCGAACACCTCGTCTTCGTCGAAGACGTACTTCACATCCGGTGACGGAGGCTCCTCCGGAGATCACGCTATGCTGACGGAAGGTCCCTGGAACCGGGATCTGCCTTTGCCGACCTCTCCTTCTTCTTCCTCTTCACGATCGGCCCAATCTTTTTGTCAGATTCTTCTTCCTCCCCACTCTCTGCTCTCGCCGTCGACGACACCACCATCACCGCCATCGTCGCAATTGGATTGGAAAATCTCAGATTTAGTTTATTCCTAATGATATTATCCCTACATCATTGAATTGGAAGATAAATTGGTTAGGGTTCTGGGAGATTTTCCCTTTTTTTTTCTTTTTTTTTTATAGTTTCTGAATTCAAAAATTTTAGTTTGCTTTAATGTAAATTAATTTTTGTTATGTAATATTTAATTTTTTTAAAATTGAATTTCCATGTGAAGGGTGATTAATTATTGTAGTTTATTTTATTTTTACACTCGGATATTAAGTGGCATAATGATTGGTTGAATTTTAATTGAACAACCACGCGATTCCCCCAAATTAGAAAATCCTGTGAATAGCATGTGACATTTTTCGGCCAAATTTTAGGATTCCGGTGAAAATTGGGTAAAATTGAAAGAATCATCAAAATTATTGTACTAAATTGATACAAATAATTTTTTTTGGATAAAATCTAAAGTTTCAAATAGTCATGGGACAAAAAAAACTTTTAACTCAAAATAATAATATCACATTAATCATATCTTGAAATAAGCACTGCATTTTTAATAAAAGAAAAAGAGACAAGGGATTTTAGTAATATAGAGAACAATTCAGCATTCGAAACTACAAAAAATATCAGCTCTATCAAAATAGATTCAACAAACATTTTTTATAATAAAGGATGCTCTTTTTTCATCGAGAGTTGCCTTCACTATTTCATCTTTAATCCACTTGAAACATTTGAAGTTTTTTCGAACGCTTGCTCTTCTTCTTTTTCTTTTTAGAGTTTTTCATGGATCCAAATAACCCTATCATTAATACAAAGTAACAAAAAATAAATTAGTATGGGATTCATTTTAATCAACGTATATATGTAAAAAGTAATTAAGTAAAAAATGAATCATAAAATTCACTATATGTTTAGGCACTTGTATTTTCACTTTAAGAAACCAAAATGATTGAAATTGATATAACAATCTTTCATATTGTTGAAAACCTCACCAACGACGTCGGTTCTATCAAATTTCCATGAAACATCACTCACTCCAAAATATATGAGATAGCACGAATATTCTTGCACTTTTATAACATTATTATATTTTGTGTTGGTAATTTTAGGATATTATATTTTAATTTTCACTCAAAAATGATAAATTAAGCCCAAATCACATATATCTTGCATAATGTCTTTTTGAGCAAAATTTAAAATTTAATGCCCAAATTTGTTATGTAGATAATATAACGTCCTATTATATAGTGCCTTAAAAATGCCATATGCTTAGTTATTGTCCTTTAAAAAAAATTATACTATATTTTTTGATTAACAATTTTAAGACATTAAATTTTATGTTTCACTCAAGGACAAATTGGGTCTAGATCATCTAAATCGAGCTTAATTTGTTCTTTTGAAGTAGTAAAACTTATCAACCCAAAAATATATGAATATCTTAAAAGTGCAACTAGCTACCACCCTTTAGTCCTTAAAAAAAATTCCTCAAAATTCTATACACATATGTAATAATCAGGTTTGAAATGCTTTTATTAAAATCGCGAACTCCCTAAAATGGTTAATGAAGAAATTTAGGGGAAATTTAAGGGATCATTTAAAAAAAAGTTGGTCTCTTGTGTTCCGGTGCACAAGGTATATAATGGTATAATATTTTATTTTAAAGGATACACACTTTAATTAGTAAGGATACAATCTTTTTATTGAAAAGGTAGAGTAAAATATGAATAGTATAAATGTGTGATTAATTTTTTTTTTTTTAAAATAAGGATATATATTTTAATACTAAAAGATACAACTTTCGTAAATCATGAAATTTGAGAGCACAGTATTCCTGTGGACATGCAAGTTTTAGCCTTAAAAAAAGTTAATAATTTTAAATTGATCCTAAAAGCTGCATTTTTTTTTTCTCTATTCAATCATTTTTTATTGTTGAAAAAATTACAATTTTCGTCCTATTTGTTAGAATTTTGGGATAAACGAATATAACTTTTAGGAGCATTTCAAAGTTATGCAATCTTTTCCAAAATAGCTTCTCTTACGGCACCAAAAATGCATACAGGATTTCCAATGTTTCGTATATGTCACTATTTATATAATTGACACTTAATCAAGGAAATAAAATTTCCTGGCCTGGACTTGATATTTTCTTTTTATGATATAATATCCTCCCGTCTCCTACGTGTCATTCTCAGAAATTTAGCAATCATGAGTAAATGGATCCATAAATAAAAAGGGAGAGAGAGAGAGGGGTGCATTAGAGAGGAGAGAGAAGTAATTATTACAGTGGCATTTGAGGCTGCAAGAGAGAAGACACATGGATCGTCCACTATCTGCACAATCAGTAATACATTCTTTCAGGCAGCCATTATCCTTCTTAGAATCTCCACCTTCAATGCCTTGCAAACTGCTGCTCAAAATCAATGCAACAACAATAAACACCCAAGTTATCCTTCCACCCATTCTTTCTTCTTAATTAATTATTTTTTTTATAATTAATTGAGTTTTTAGATTTGGATGGAGAGGTTTATCATAATTATCAAACTAAATTATGAATAATTTCTCTTCTACATATTTTCTCCATGTTATATATATAGATGAAGAGGAATGAAGAGGAAAGACAACCCACCTTTGTTGGGGAATGTGTGTGCCTCTTCATTTCACCAAACAAATTTTTTGTGACTTCTATTAGTCAACACAAAAAAAAAAAAAATCCTTTTTTAATTATTTCTTTATAAAACCATTAATGCATATATGTATATATCTAATTAGTTTGAATTATAATGTGTGGCAATGTATTATTGAGTAGTAATCGATTATATATACATGCATAAAACTTTGTGGTTAATAGTTTATTTTACTTTTGTGTTCATGACTTATTTTACTTCTCGTAATTTTGTGGTTTGTCTTTTATCTTTCCTCTAGAGTTTAATGCCAATTTTAAAGGTATATAATTGTAATTTTATTTTTTGGTTCATGTAAGATTATATATTTAGAGTTTAAAATTAAAATCGCCTTATACAAATTTACTTATTTTAAAATAGTTTTAGTAAATTTAATTTCTCCGAAATAGTCCCATAACTTTTAAATTTTCACCAAAATTGTCATTTTTACTTAAAAATGTTCAATTTTTCTAATTCCATGGGATAAGACTGAATTGGTGTTTTTACAAAGTTATGTAACAAAATTGATAAGAAAATATTTTTTTTGGACGAAATCGGAGCAAAACTTAAAGGTTTGGGACAAAAATGAATATCTTAACTATTTTAAGAACTTTTCAAATAAAGTTAAAAGATATGGGAGATTTATGTTTTAAATTCAATTTATTAATAAAGTTAAAAGATAGGGGAGATTTATGTTTTAAATTCAATTTATTAAATGTGATCCATAATCTATTTTACCTCGAATGTTAAGGTCTACTTTTAGGTATATAATTAATGTTAAATTTGTTGATGTAATTATCCATTAACTCATAATCTAAAAAATTGTAAATACAGTGTTTGCACGTACGCCATACATATAATTAATCTATCTTGCTAGCTATTTTGCATATAGTAAATTGATAATGTAAAACCAAAATGGTCCACAACTTCTTTTTTATAATTTGATAAAGAAAAAATAATCAATTTTGATCCCAAAACTTTCATAATTGCGTTAATTCAATTCAAATTTAGCTAGAAATTGATTTTTTTTATTTTTTAACTTAAAACAGTTTTTTTAAACTAGAAACAAATATATATATATATATATATATATATATATATATATATATATATATATATATATATATATATATATATATATATATATATATATATATATATATCCTTGGGTTTTATTATGAGAGCTCAAATACTTTTGGGTATGATTATTTCCAATTTTGAAAATCTGTTTTGGGGTTCCAAAACCTATACATGCATGTTCTAATTGGATTTTAAAATTAACCAAAACCTATACATGAATGTTCTTATTGGATATTAAACTTAACCAAAACCTACCTACACCTACAAACTACATTATCATTAAACCTTCTATCTTCCACACATTATTTAATACTCTTTCTCTCCCCTCACACATCAATATCTACACTATCACCACAAATGCCTTACAAATAGATCTATTTGACATAATTAAGTTGAAATATAGCATATTAAAAACTTAAAACAAATATAAATTATCACTATTCATTTGATTTGTCATCGTCTTTTACATATATTGCCCTTATTTTACTTTGAAATATTTGAAAACCGACAATTATTAGATTTCCCAAATTAAAAGCTCCCAAGAAAAATGGACAAAAATTTTAATATTAATGATACATTTCAAAAAGATAAATAAACATTTACACCAAAAAATTAATTTAAGAACTCCAATTTAACCGACAGGGGCAACACCAAGAATCACGATTATAGCAGTAGTAGTCAAAGGAAAAAGAAGATTATCAAGAAATTTGTTCAAGAAGAGGAGAGGGGGTGACTGATGTTCAAGAAAGTTCAAGAAAATGTAATGTACATAGGAAGAGTGCGCTTGAATCGGAAGATGCTAAGCTTACTTGGATATGGATGTAATGGAAGATGACGGAAATAGAACAATCTGACGTCGTTGATAGTTTTTTAACGGAGAGTGCTTAAGTATTTTATCCTAAAATAATGAAGGGCTAAATTGATCTTAATTAGAAATATAGAGTGTTTGGATGAACATGAAAAAAGATCGGGGGCTAACTTGATCCTGTAATATAAGATCAAGAGCACCTTTTGCCCAATATAATATCATTTAGTATAAAAGTTAATATCCTTGATTTAAAAAAAAAAAGGAAAGGGCAAACACTTATATGAACCGAGCTCACACGTGAATCCTATTTTTACTAATTTTTTTAATATATGAAAAATTACTTTTTAGAGAGATAAAATATTACTCTTTTAAATGAAAAAAATATTCTTTAAATCCATACACACTCTGATTTATTGATTACTTTTTATTACATGAAAAATTACTTTTTAAAAAGATGAACTCGATTCACAGCATACTCATTAAAAAAATTATCTCAATCAAACATTAGTAATAATATTAGTATTTCAATTATCTCTTAACTCTTTCAATTAAAAAAAATAGATTTATTAATTAAAATAAATACTTTTAAAATAAAATTTAATATCCTTAACATGTACATATTCGGCCCAAAGTGACTAACTCTTTTATTTACGAGAAATAACTAATGAAAAAAAATAAAATTGGGTTAATTAACAAGGATTTATTTATTGATTAAAGTTATAACTGTATAACTCTCTCTACCCTAAGTATTCATGCACACCCTCTATTTTGAGGTATGTCATGTATTTATATAAGTTTCACTAATAGTAAAAATATACTACTATACATTTTATTTACATTTACACTTTATTTATCATTCCCAATAATTTTATCTACTTTTTTTTAATTATCAATTTACTCCTATTTTTTTCTACATTATATATTTAAAAATAACATTTCCTAATCTACATGCCCAAATGGGCATAAGCATTCAGGACGGAGGAGGAAGTATAATTTTCAATTATTTGGATCCAAGTCCTGCTCTTGGATTTGTGGGCCATCATTGGTGGATCCAAGTCCATGCTCTACTAACGTAAACTTCTCCTGTGATTGGATTTGTGGGCCATCATTGTTTGTGGATCCAAGTCCATGCTCTACTAATGTAAACTTCTCCTGTGATTGGACTTGTGGGCCATCATTGGTTGGTGATGGGCTTTGTGGGCCAGCACTGGTTGGTGATGGGCTTTGTGGGCCCTCACCGGCTATTGATTCGCTTAATGGGCCAGCACCTTGGTGACGCTTCACTGCTTCATTTTCAAGGGTGGTGAGTTGTGAAGTTGCTCCAAATAGCCCTTTCATTTACAATTCAACGCAAAATAAGTTAGTATATATAAATGGGATTATTGATTTTAATTCAACCCACATAATAATATATAAATAATAATTGATTATCAATATCTCTTATTACTCCGGACCAATCAAGCATTCCAAGAAATGATTTATCAATATTCACATGACCCTCAAATCACACGCATAGTGAAATTGGTCAATGTTATTTCACAACACATGATTCACTAAATTTGGAGGGAAAAGATCAAAATTCGTCCGGTAAGTATAGTTGGTTCCAACGTTAATTATTTTTTATTTGCAATTCTCAATTTTGATTATTTTTCGTTCAATTTTGGTTTTTTGTCCAAATTTAGTATTTTATCAAATTTTCTCCTTTTTTTCTTCAAAATTAGTCATTTATGTTCAAAAAAAGTCCAAAATTAGTCTAAAAATATACTCACTCCGTCCAATTCAAATATGGTCTTTTTTCCATTTGGCCGTCCCAACTAAAGGGTCTCCTTTCATTTTTTACAAACATGGGATCCACACACCCACTAATACAATTAAAATATGGGACCCACACTCCCACTAATACAACTACTCACTGCACATTAAATAATACTCCTTAATCCACGTGCCAAAAAGAAAAACCTACCCTTGATGTGGGATGGAGGGAGTACAAAATTTGAACCAAAAGTGGACAAAAAAATGACCAAAATTGAGAATCACCGAAAAAAATAAAAAAAATTAAATTAAGTTGGAATCAACCATACTTACATGACCAATCGTGATATTTTCCCAAATTTAGAAAGGTAGCATGTATGCATGAGAATGTAGAGAGAGAGTGTGTTTACAATTGCATTGAACACCGCAAGGGACGAGGCAGATGGTGTTTCCTCTGTCGGCGCAGTCAGTGATGCATTTTTTCATGCAGGCATCGTCCTTTTGATCTGCACAACTGCAACACTTCATCAATGCAATAACAACAATTAACCACCATACCCACCTTCCACTAGCCATCTTCTTATTTTATTTTTACTTTATTTATTACATCTGCATCTTCTTATTTATCTCTCTCTCTATACATCTATACCATTAATGGTGGGGTGTGTTTGAGGCTTCAAGAGGAAACACAACCCCCATTTGTGGGGATCCTATATCAAACCTGTGGACCCCCTTCATTTCTCAACAGAAATCATGTATACATATAGTAATACTCATGAGTATAATACTGCATATATTAAAAATATGTGTACAATTATAATCATGCTTTAATAAAATTTAAAATTTTAATCCAAAGGTGTATATTAATTATTTTACAATCTTAACATATTAAATCTTATAGGTGTACCGGTACACAAGTACAATATAATAAGATTAAAAATATACTCTATTCATTCCGACATATTATATACGTGATTGTTTTTTTGCATGTAGATTAAAATATATAATATTTTAATGTATAGTGAGCTAAGAAATATAATATTTAATGGCCATTTGGTACGTTTTAGTTGTTTAGTGTGAGCCCATTATGGTATTCATTGTTCTATGTAGATCTCGTCTAAAGTATCCGTTTGTTTTTTGCACATTGATTAAGGAGTATTATTAGTTGTATTAGAGGGAAGTAATGAGTCATATTGTGTACTTTTTTACTAAATAGTGAAAATGGATACCTTTGAACCGGACGCTAAAAGTAGTAAAATGGACACCTTATAAGCGGACGGAGGGAGTACCCTTCCACTGCACGGAGTGAGTATATTACTTCCCCAAAAGGAGTGTGTACGAATAGGAAAGGGTTGTGAAAGGAGTATCATATTGATATAATTAGAGCTCAAGAACCAACATGTTAAAAAGAAAAAAACTAAGAAGATGATATATTATGTGCGATGAACTTAATGAAGAATGAATAAGATGAACACAAGATTTATGTGGTTCGGTAAAATTTATTTTAAAGTTTATTATTTTTTAACTTTAGTATAATTTATTATATAATTGAATGAAATTTATCTAATATATATGTAAATATTCAAAAAATTTAATATCAATTTTGTATTTTGTCAGATTTATATAATTTATGATTTTAAGTATCACTATTTTTATTGTTTATGTAATTTATAGTCAATAGGATGAGGATGGTTGTCGGGAGAGATGTCGAGTAGGAAGTCAATTTGTTGTTGGGGTTGAATCAAATGTGTCCACCTGTACGGCGGTGGCCATCTTCTCTTAATTATGAAACTCACCATTTTCAGAACAATAGGTGCAACGATTTCTTGAGATGCACTTAAAATCCCTACTACTGTATTCCAAAGTTGCATTTTGTATTACAATGTAATGCAACTGATCAAGCTATCGGAGTAATGTTTGGAAATACAAAAGATAAGAATTTTAGAATTTTTGGGCAAACAAAAGATAAGACTACTTATCATGCTTCTAAAACTTTGAACTCATGCCAAGTAAACTACACAACCATGGAGGATGAGTTCTTAGTGGTTTTATATGCATTTGAAAGTTCTGTCCTACTTGAGTTGGCACAATGGTGTACACTGATTATGCGGCTATTAAATGTCTCATGAGTAAGAAGGATGCATTTGAAAAGTTCGAACGAAGTTCGAACGATGGTGTACTGATCATGCGCCTATTAAATATCACATGAGTAAGCTAAATGCAAAGTTGATTCGTAGTTTTACTATTGCAAGACAAGAATAAGAAGGGGTTGAGAATGTGATAGCGGATCACTTTGTCAAGGCTAAATTTTTTTCCCCTACCATTGTCATTAGCCTTCTCCCCTATATCATGGTTAGCTTGTTGTAGCTGTATTTAAAGTTACCTTACCCTCTCCATTTTGGCCTTCTCTATGTCTACCTACAGATATCATGGTTAGCTTGTTGTAGCTCTATTTAAAGTTACCTTACCCTCTCCATTTTGGCCTTCTCTATGTCTACCTACAAATTTGGCTTCCACCTTTATTGGGCTTTTCTTAGCAATTCCATTAATATTACATTTTTTATAATCATTAATTAAACTGAATTAGGTTAGCTTGTTGTAGTTCTGTTTAAAGTTACCTTACCCTCTCCATTTTGGCCTTCTCTATGTCTACCTACAGATTTGGCTTCCACTATTATTGGGCTTTTCTTAGCAATTCCATTAATATTACATTTTTTATAATCATTAATTAAACTGAATTAGGTTAGCTTGTTGTAGCTCTGTTTAAAGTTACCTTACCCTTTCCATTTTGGCCTTCTCTATGTCTACCTACAGATTTGGCCTCTTATTGGGCTTTTCTTAGCAATTCCATTAATATTACATTTTTTATAATATTAATTACACTGAATTAGGTCTGCCTACAGATTTGGCTTCCATGCACTCTTATTAGGCTTTTCTTAGCAATTCCATTAATATTACATTTTTTAGGTAATTTATAGTGTGCACCCGGGTGCACCTAAAGATAGGATGCATCCACATACAAATATAAATAAAAAAACATATACAATTAAGAGTAAAAATGTATACAATTTAATTGTTAATTTTTTTAATGAAAAATTGTATATAATATTCAATAAAATGTTATACACATATGGATGTTAATTTTTTTAATGAAAAATTAATGTGAAAAAAGTATACAATTATTACAAAATACGTATACAAAATAGAATAATATGTATACAAAATAGAATAAAAAGGTATACACATATGGATGTACCCTTGCTAGAGCTGTCAATTTGGGTTATTGGGCTGGTTCAACCCATAACCCATCACAACCCGTCCTTTGATTGTCCCAAATGGGGTGGGTCACCACGGGTTGGGCCAATCGTGGGTCGGGCCACCTATGAATCGGGTTATTGCGGGTCGACCCATTTTTTATATATTTTAGATTTTAATATTTAAATAATAAAAATATTATCACCCAACCCTACCCCTACCCACCCCCCACAACCCCACCCACTCCCAATTTTTTTAAAAATTTTAGATTTAAATATTTAAATAATAAAAATATTATCAGCCAACCCTACCCCTACCACCCCAAAAAAAAATTAAATTTTTTTTTTTGATTTTAATATTAAATTTTAAAATAAATTTAAAAAAAAATGTGGAGGGGATGGGTGGGGTGGGTAGGGGTAGGGTTGGGTGATAATATTTTTATTATTTAAATATTAAAATTTAAAAGAAAATATTTTTTTTTGGGTGGGGGTTTGGGGGAAATTTGGGAGGGAGTGGGTGGGGGTGGGTAGGGGTAGGGTTGGGTAATAATATTTTTATAATTTAAATATTAAAATTTAAAAAATAAAAAAATTTGGGGGGTAGGGTGGGTAGGGGGTAGGGTTGGGTGATAATATTTTTATTATTTAAATATTAAAATTTAAAAAAAAATTGGGGGGTGGGTGGGTGGGGGTGGATCAGGGGTAGGGTTGGATGATAATATTTTTGTTATTTAAATACTCCGTATTAAAATCTAAAAGTTATATGTTACTTTTTAAATTTTAATTTATAAAAGTGGATTGATGTTGGGTTGGTGGGCGGTGCGGGTTAGCCCACACTCTAGTAGATTTGAAGTGGGGCGGGTTTTATGGGGCGGGTTAATTTTGAGTTGAGAAATTTGTGGGTTGAGGCGGGTTGTCCCAACCCATTTTGACAGTGCTAACTCTTGCACCCAATATACACTCCATTTTTTATAATCATTAATTACACGAATGAAAATATATTTATGTAATTTAAATATTAAGAAATATATAAAATTTATTTTAAAGTTTATTATTTTTTAAATTTACAAAATATTATAGTATAATTTATTATATAATTAAATGGAATTTATCTAATATACATGTAAATATTCAAAATTTTAATATGAATTTTATGATTTTGTAAACTAAAATATTAAAAGATATGATATCGAGTTTATTTTGATATAATTTAAGTTTTACCTAATTTATTTTTTTAAGAATTATTTATAAACTTACAAAATATATATTTATAATGAAAGTAAAGAACATTTCAAAGTATGATGTACCACAAATAAAGAGAACAGGTTTGTAAACTTAAGTATTAAAATCTATTGACATCGAGTTTATTTTGACATAAGTTTTACATAATTTATTATTTTAAGAATTATTTATAAATTTACAAAATTTATTTTAAAGTTTAATATTTTATTTACAAAATACTATAGTAACTAAAATATTTTAAAATTTGGTAGGTAAAAACATTTTGTAGTGATATGTACACGGTTATAGAAAATTTCCCAACAATAAAAATTTGTGAATCAACCTATACCCATTAATTCTTCACAAGAACGACAATAAAAATGTGTGAATGTGTGAATTTGTGAAGTAAACTACTAATATATGAAGACATCTAAGATGGTCTAATAATAGATCAACATCATGTTTTATCTCGAATCAGGCTGACGTATAAAATGTAGTAATCCAATTGTTTCGATCGTTTTTCAGCCTTTCGTTGCCCGGCTTACGTAATGTAATAATCCAAAAACTGTTGTTCGAATCCCCACGTAATCCCAAGTAACAATCCAAAAATTGTTGTTCGGATCCCAGACGCATAGGCAAAATGGATTTTGTTATCATAATATTATAATATTATAGTATAATGATGGAGTTTTTTCAATTAAAATTTTGATAAACTATTAATTTGGAATTTAAATTATATTTTCTATGTGCATGACATATATAATATCATCCATTTGAGAAGCCCTAAATTAATAAAGTATGAGACCTGAAAAAGTAATTTAAACTCAAATGGATAATTTATCAATTTTTTAAATCTTAAATTGAAGAATTCAGGTAATATACATACAAAATATTAAAGATTTTAAATATAAAATTTTATTTTGTCACATTTTAGAATTTACATAATTAAATATTTTAAGAATTACTATTTTTATTAATTTACAAAAAAAAATATTTTAGAGTTATTATTTTCATAAATATTAATATAAATATATATATATATATATATATATATATATATATATATATATATATATATATATATATATATATATATATATATATATATATATATATATATATATATATATATATATTATAATGAATCTTATCCTTTATTTTATGAGTTGATATTAGGTGAACCGGGTGAAGGGTGCACCATATATGTATAATTTTTTATTCTATTTTGTATACATGTTTCTTAATAATTTTATATTTTTTCACACTAAGTTTTTCATTAAAAAAACTAGCATTCATATGTGTATAACATTTTATTCAATAGTGTATACATGTTTTTTAATAATTGTATATTTTTTTACACTCCATTTTTTATAAAAAAAACTAACAATTAAATTGTATACATTTTTGTTCATAATTGTATATGTTTTTGTTTATATTTGTATACGTTTGTGAAAGTGGGTGGGTGCACAGTATAATTAGTCTTATTTTAATAAGTTATGTTGTGGTATTTAAATAAAAATGAATTAAATTTTATTAAAATAGAATTTTAGTATTTAAATAGTTATATCATTAAAATAATTAATTAATCAAATAAAGATTCATCAAATTGTTTGTAGGAATTTATCTAATAGACTTGTAAAATATTGAAAATTTTTAATATCAATTTTATTTTGTCGACAAATATTAAAATTTGCATAATTAATTTACAAATTTAACATCTCTACCTACACCTTACACCTTTGAGTGAATTAAACTCAGGTAAATGTTTACATTTTATTTTTTAAATATTCATATATTAACCTTTTTTTTTTAAGAAACATTTTTTTGTATGTTTTTTAATTATGCCTTTTCTACTTTTATAAACCATTTTGACACTAGGGCTTAATATTTACATTAAGAATTAAAAGGCAAATACTAGTGTGCACCAAATTTTAAGGTGCACCAAATAATTCAAATTCAATTGACACATCATATATAAATAATTTTGATCCATATTTCATTCCCTTCATTTCTCCTGCTCCCTCTCGTAAATTTCTCTCTATCCTTATTTTTCTCTTTCTTCTAATTTTTCATTCTCTCTCCTAATATTAAAATATTTTTAAAATTAATTTAATTTTTTTTATTTGATTCAAATTTATATTAATTAACTTTTAGAATGACGATATTTAATGTATATGATTTTATTTATAAATATGTTACTTTTTTTTTAAGTAGTGTATAAAATTAAAAAGACAAGTCTTATTTTTTAAAATTGATGGAACCGGATTTTAAACCGTTAAATGAGTATTCGTTAATGTAATACTAGGGTACAGCTTTTCAATACGGGTCAAACCTCAATTAATGATTTTGTTACTGTATTCTCTCCCTCTACATACGTTATCTTTCCCTCTGGCTATTCTCTCTCCTCCTTCTCTCTTCACGTTAATTATCTGAGATTTCATCTTGTATGAGCTTTAGAACAAAATTTCAATATTCCAGATGACACCGACCTCTGGTATGTGAAAACTAATATTTTTAAATTATTATCCATGATAAAATATTTTTTAAAAACATCTTAAATAATTAAGATATTTTTACAATTAGTTAGATAATTAATTAAATCACCCTTTGAAATCAATTAAATTGTATGTAATCTATACATTGTTAGATCATTTTATAAAAAATTAATTAGATTACTCTTTGAAATTAATTAGAATATTTTTTAGAATTAATTAGATCACTCTTTGAAATAAATTAAATTGATACAATATATACATTGCTAGATTACTCTATAAAAATAATTATGTTACTCTAATAGATTAATTAGATCTCTATTTAGAATTATTTAGATCACTCTTTATATACGTTGTTAGGTCACTCTATAAAAATAATTAGGTTACTCTTTAAAACGAGTTAGATCACTCTTTGGAATGAATTGAATCAGTCTTTAAAATTAATTAAATTGATGCAATCTATACGTTGTTAGACTACTCTATAAAAATTATTAGGTTACTCTTTGGAATTAATTAGGTTACTCTTTATAATAAATTGGATTATTATTAGAAGAAAATAAGAAAAAAAATCAAATTGAAGATTGGATTTTTCTTTATTATCTAAAAGATAAAAAACACAACAGTATATTATAATTATAGTATATTTAAGTAAACATGAGACCATTCAAATTAAAGTTTACAAACTTTTGTCTAAGAAAAATAAATATGTGATTTCCATTAGTTTTGACTAATAATAACAACTCACCAAAAGAAGGAAAAGCAATTTCACCAACAACATTCAAATTACTGAATCTTTAATCAACCTGATACCAAGAAATCAAATTATGTTTGATCAGAATTCAAGGATCAAATACAGCAGAATATCACTCGCTTCATGACGTTTTACAGAAAAATGTGTTATTTTCACATGGAAAAAAGAGCGAATTCAAAATTTCAATTTAGCACATTTAATCCCAACACTAAACCAATCTTTACTACTATATGCGATGGCATATTTCAACACATATCATACGTATAAGCTGATGATAAAAATACAATCTAACATAAAAATCACGTTAAAGTCAAACCTAACATAAAAATATGCTAAATAAATAGAAAGAGCATTAAAATTTACTGTTTGTACTCCTTGCCCTTGAATGGTGGTTGTCTTGAATAGAACAAACGCAAACAAGGACGTAACGGTGGTTTTCAAGAGAAGCAAGTCCACCATAAAGAAAACCCCAAGCGGATTCCGACGACTATTGGTTGTCGTCGTTGATATCTGGCGACAACGGCAATGGTGGGGCTAATTGAGGTTGTTCTTAGAAGGCGGTGGGTTTGGGATTTATGGAAGAAGAAGAAGCACAGAAAAAGTTTTCAGCACAAATGTGTTTGGAAGAGAAAAGATCTGCGAGAATAAAAATTTATCCATTTACCTTATATAAGATCCTGTCCCAAATTTAATTTTATAGGACCGGTTCCACTATGTGGTTCTCAACTAAAAATATTAAAAAAATAAAAAATATATAATACACTTATTAATAAAAATTTGTACACTATTAAATTACAAAAAAAATACAATATCTGATAACGAAGATTTGAGAGATCACAGATCTGAAGAGTAGTAAAAGAATAGGGATCACAGATCTGAAGAGTAGTAAAAAAAATCACCAAGCGTACTTTTTCAATGTTAATTTCCAGATCTGAAGAGTAGTAAAAAAATTCACCAAGCGTACTTTTTCAATGTTAATTTCACAATAAACGTTTTCTCATCATTATTTTTTCTCATCTCCAATATTTCAACGCATATACATTAATTAATAATAAGTAATACAGTATTATAAAAAAGTAATATAATGTAACATTAACTAAAGCGTCGCTTCGGATCTACCACCTAGAGGTTGCCTTGCTCACCACCAGTCCGCTGCCGTTTGCCTTAGTCGGTGTCGCACCCGTCATCGAACCCAGCCGAAAGTTCACTGTCCATCAAGCTATTCTTGATCCGCTGGAGGAGACGTTGCGTTGGAGGACGAATTGACGTCGCCGCCGCTCGAACCACCGCTAGATCTGATTTCAAATTTCAATTGCCCAAGCAATTTCAATCAATTTTGTAGAGAAGTGAGGGAGAAACGATCAATTTCTGAATGATAGTTGTCTGATCGATCAATCGGTTTTAAATTTGAATTGCCCAATCGATTTCATGATGTGAGTGAAGGAGAATCGATTTCAATTTTTTGGGCCAGAGAGACATGCGTGAGAGAGCAAAGGGATAACGTGAGAGAGAAGAGATTTGATAATGAGATTGTCGGGTTCTATTGGACTTATATACCGCCCCGTTTGTAAAAATGGGTGGGCTGGTGTTAATGTGCAATAGTGGCACGTTAGAACAACTCTAAAAATAATTACTCCCTCCGTCCCAAATTCAAGTTCACGTTTACTGTAGATACGGAGTTTAAGAAAAGTTACTTTTTGACTTACTTTTGAGGGTAGTATGGTATTTTTGGGTAATAAATAAATGATAAAGTATGTTATGTGTGTTAAAAAGGTGATGGCAAATTTGAAATTAAAGTATGTTAGAGGGATATTAGTTTGTTGTTTTTTCCTTTTATGGAAGTGTGAAGTTGAATTTGGGACGAACTAAAATGGAGAGTGTGAAGTTGAAGTTGGGACGGAGGGAGTATATGGGAACAAAAAAGTACGAATAAGATACTCCTTTCACTTTTATCCCTTTTGTTTAATTTTATTTTGATAATGCAATTTTTTTACATTTCAAATTTCATTCCTTTGACTAAAATTCCAAATAAAAATTTCCGCAAAGTTGTGCCTTCTTTTTTTTTTTTTACTTGGGCAAAACAAAAATTATAAAAAGTTCAATAAATAAATTTACGTAAATGACTAACATTTAACTGAAGTTACATGGCCAAAATGATATTAACCCCTCATTCCACATGTTAATTTTGTACATTATAACATTAACACCGGAAATTCAAAGTCCACCCTTAAGTTTTAAAAACCACTTCTATATATATATTCTCTCTTCTTAATTAATACACTTTCTCTCTTAACATTAACTTGTATACAACCTTCATTTTGATACAACCCGCGGTACAACTTCATTCCTTCACCTTCAGTATGTGTTTTTCTTTTTTTTCTTTTTTTTTTTAACTGTTGCTATTACTTTTTTTTATTTAATTTTAAGGATATAATTGAAATTTTACCCTAGTGATTTAGGGTATAATTTATCCCTAGAATTTAGGGTAGAATTACCATAAGGGTATAATTTATCCCCTAGGTGGTGTTTGTTTTGGGTTTAAAGTGATTTAATAAACCGGTGAATAGTATTATTCTATGTTTTTTTATGTTTGTTTTGGGTTTAAGTAGGTAGGTTTAAACTTTATGTCAAATCAAGTATGGCTAAATATAGTGTGCACCCGGGTGCACACAAAGCTTCGTGTGCACCCACGTACAAATATAAGCAAAAACATATACAATTATGAGTAAAAATGTATACAATTTAATTTTTAATTTTTTAATAAAAAATTGAGTGTAAAAAAATGTACAATTATTAAAATACATGTATACACTATTGAATAAAAAGTTATACACATATGAATGCTTGTTTTTTTAATGAAAAACTTAATGTGAAAAAAGTATACAATTATTACAAAATAAGTATACAAAAGAGAATAACATGTATACAAAATAGAATAAAAAGTTATACAAATATGGGTGCAAGGGTGCACCCGGGTGCACCTAATATACACTCATCAAGTATTAATTGAAGTAAGAGAAGAGGTAAAAGTAAGTGAGAGAAAAACATAAAAAATATTAATTGAAGAGAGATAATGTATAGTAGGGGGTAGATAAGTATTAGTAGGATTTTTAGGTGTATATTGGGGAGATTTAAGAAGATTTATTAAATCTAAAACCTGATTATTAAACTCAAATCAAACATTGCCCTATGATTTAATGTATAATTATAATTTTACCATAATTTATCCCTAGGATTTAAGATTTAGTGTATAATTGTAATTTTACCCTTGTGATTTAGAGTATAATTTATCCTTAGGATTTAGTTTATAATTGTAATTTTATCCTTGTGGTTTAGGGTATAATAGTCATTTAAATAAAATAAATTTTAAAAAAACAACATTAATGAGAGAGAATGAATTAATTAAGAAGTGTGGGAACCAAGGTTGTACCAATTGGTACGACCGGTTGTACCATAATCTCTCTCTTCTCTCTCTATCTCTCCTCTCTCATCTACTTTTTCTTTATAAATTAATACATTTTTGTATATTGATTTGGCATAAAGTTAAAACATACCCTATCAAAGACATAAAACAAAGATATAATCACTATGATTTTCAAACTCCACAAAACCCAAGCTTTTCCCAGCTAATGTGCGAGTGTGCATGGCTTGCCCCCAGCTTTTCCTAGCTAACGTGCTGAGTGTGCATGGTTTGGTGTGGGGGTTGGGGGGGGGGGGGGGGTGAGACAATACTATGCCTCTTTCTGTTAATAAACCTCCAGGAATCAATGCCTATATATGTGGGGGAAAATTAGTAGTCCATAAAGGAATCTTATCAAAATTAATACTAAAATTACAGGAGGAAATATTGCCGAATGAATACAATACTCTAATTTCACACTTGTAAATCTGATATGAAGGAAGAGAAAAATGCCTCATTTACAACCTGTGTACAAGTCCACATACATGATTCGTACGAGCAGAGAGAAGCTGGTCATCTCTTGCCAATTGATCAACACGCCTTGTTGTTTAACTGTTTAAGTTGATATTGTGCAAGCCCAATTCCACAGCAATCAGTCGAAGTAATACTTGTACAAGCTCTCTAACCCTCGATTCCCTGTTGAAAGATAATACCATAGATCTTAAGAACATAACAGAGCGTGTAACCATCCGCTGGACATAATTATCATCTCCACACATAGAAAGGAATGAAATGAATATTTCTAGGAACTATCAGAATTTCTGAAGCTCAGAAGAAAGTTAACAAACATGCTTTCGAATTTCTTTTGTTAAGATCTCCACTTGTGAAACAGTGTAGCTCAGATCTTCCACGTTATTTCTCACCTCAAAATTGTACAACCCCTGTAGAGGCTACCTCAACTAACTCAAGAATCTACATCATTAAAAAAAATAAACTAAGTTTTTGTGTCCTGAAACATCTTTAAACATTCTAAACTACCATTTATAGATTGTACTTTCCTTTGAATTGTTAAATTATGTACATAACGACCTTCAAAACATACCTCTTCCTAGCAACAATGTCATTATCTATAAAGAACTATCCAACTGTGAATCTTTTTCTAAAGATTTTCAATCCTGTCTATCAAGTTGTCCATAGAAGCATATGTTTTAGGCCTTGAATCTAGGAGTTATATGAAGCTAGTAAATGTTTCCATCCATGACTATGAGAAGGTGTTCTTGATATAAATGGAATTGGATCCTCCAGAAAATATTTCCTTTGTCTGAACATGTGTTTTGCTTAGGAATAACTGAAATTATGTTAGGATGAGTGGTTTAGTATTGGCTTCAAAATCCTAATATTCTGGTCAATAAGATTGACTACATGATGTAGCCTGTAGGCATGTTGGTTAGTGATGACTGACGAAGTTGGGTCTTGGGTGTAATGATGTGGAGATTAGATTAACAGAAAGGAAGCCAGAGGTAACTCCAGAATATGGCACACTTACACAGTTAGTACACTAGCTATACACTACCATAATGTCATTTATGCATATGATATGGAAGTAACGAAAGAAGAGATGATCTTATGTGATATTTAACATTTAACTCTACTGAAGCTGTTAATTCCCTCAAGAAAAATACAAGTAAAAAAATGGAACGTCAATATCATTAAGCACAATATTAACTTTCCTCAGAAAGCAAGTCATCAAACATCTCTAACAGCAGTAAACAGGTAATGGTACACAAACATTTACTACCAAAGACACTACCCAGTCCACCTCTCCATTCTGACCTTCAGTTCGTGACAAATTAGCTAAAGTAATAACAAAGCTTCAGTAAAATACATCTTCTCAGAAAGTAGAAGCGCACAAATACAACAGCGTATCAAAACACAAATTCATTTGCTTACCTTGATATGACAAGTTCACAAAATGATGGAAGCAGGACCAGCAAATGTGAATGTCTGCTCTCGTTCTCCTTTAAGACGCCGTCCTTTAAATGCGTAAGCAAAGGAAGAGAAGATGCTGTTTCTGGGTGAATTCTAAGACGGGCAAGTTCTTGAAGAACAAATATAACTTCTTCTACTCTAGCTGAAGGTAAGGAACGATCACCTGTGCAGGGAATACTCGACTCAGACAACATGCTTAAGAAGCAGAATGCATAAAGACAATTTATTTATTGATCACAAACCCAAGTCATTTTCATCCGTCAAGAATTTTCTCAATATGAAATCACATCTAGCCATCAGTGTCATGATAGAGATTTTGCTAACTCCAGATCTTGCCAAATTCCAATCACCATTTTCATAGCTGCAAGTAGATCGTTTGGGTGATGTGTTGAACACGAAATATTCATCATGTAAAAGTATACAAAAGTATTTATCAGGTATAACAGTTTAAAATATAAGTTCCAAATATTACCTGCTCAAGCTAAATAGCTTCTGCAAGCATGTCAAAGAGAATCTGCTGCAGTGAGAAGGCATAAGCTCAACAGTTTCAAGAGGCAAGGAACAAGTACGTGATGCACATCGATCAAGAGTGGAAACTAGTCTTTGTAGAATCTGTAGATGCAGTGTTTATTAATTGTATTGCCGTAAAAATTTGTGGGAAATAGTGCACAAAGGATCTAGAATTGCACACTATCTAGAAGTTTTAAAAAAATTAAGAGTTGGGAAGATAAAAGCAGAAAAAATCAAGTAGTTGTAAGAAACAATAGAAGAATTTGCAAATTCCAGATATTTACGTAAACAAGAGAAGTATATCCGCCAACTTGACTAAAGCAAATTAGCTAGAAAGACAATACCAACTGATAATAATATGAATCAGACAATATAAAGTCGAAACAACTCCCAAGGGATCTAATGAGACATAGCTTATTTGCAAAATAGAATAATGGATGAACAGTTACAAGGTATTTGTGTATATCTGATGCCAATTCAGATATTTAGGTCATATTCATGCCATATGAATTGCAGGAGAAAAATTATATTCACAGATAATTAATGTTATTTCTAATAAATTTCATGTAAAGAAGCTTACTGTATAGAGTATAGTGCACATCCAAGGGAAAGAAATTAGTAACTTACATCAAGAGGTAAATCAGTATCTGATCTGAGTATCTTATCTCCCAGCATTTCTAAGATGTTCATTTCAAGAGACTCATCGTTTAAACGAGCTGCCGCAGAGACCCTGTTGGAAGGTAAGGCGCGTCCACAGTGCCCCACTAAAAACACTTCATACACGTCAGCAACTTCTTTCCAGACATGTGTCCTCAACGATTTAGCAATTGCTAGATCTGTTCCCTGTGCAGGGTCCAGTTTTCTAACATCATCAATCAGAATGCGTTGAAAGCCATCAACAGCTAATCTCCAAAGTGTGCCATCTGGGTCATCCCTTCTTGTTGTCATACACCTACAGGTACCAATAATTAAATCCCATCCCCAAATGATTTGGTTGACATAACCTGAAATAGCCAACCGAACATGCCAGAAACTAATCAGAAGAAAAACTATAAATAAAAGATTTAGCCTCGTCCATGTTATTCCCCTGAAATTTAAAGAACCTCAAGCATTTGAAAAGGCGTGTGAAAAATGGAATCTCAAGCTTTCAAGATTCAGCCTTTTCCATGCACTAATACCACTGGTGACCAATCCAGAAAATTAGTTGCTTCTTACCTCAAATGGTCAAGCTCATTCCAGGGATGATAGGTTATTAAGAACCAATACGGATAAGTTCGTAAAATGAGGAAGATGATGCACCAAAGACATCACACTCGTATTACATGCAACGTCGCGTTGAATAGTTTCGTCAACAACCTTAGGCACTCTTAATACATATTTCAAAAGTAGTTCAACTGAACCAAAGAAATAACAATAGCTTTATCCTTAACAGCAATTATTTTCAAATATACGCTATGCTTTATATGCATTAATCAAATCCTGGTCATAGAAGTTCCTGAAATCCCGAAAATAAAAAGTCCCATAAAATATAGGGAAGTTAATTATTAATCTCCTAAAAGCTTATACTCACCTTCCAAGACTTTGAATTAAATCAGGAAAAATATTATATTTTTCTTTGAGTGGAGCTTGCAGAAAGAGATCAACTAGCACAGGTACAAGTTTCTCCGCAAATATACTGTGTGTGTTGCTCTGTGTAAACCCTTCTCCTTTCTTTTCTGCTGAAGAAGAATTCACATCAGGTATTACAAGCTATAAAAATCATATCAAATTTTAAAAATTTTGACTAAATAATAAAATGTAAGTAGCAGGTCTTACCAGGAAGATGATTAGGATTACCAACAAGATTAGCATCGTTTTCATTGTCATCCAACAAGGAATTAGCTGCAGGAAGATATTGTAACAAATCCATAAGGAGGAGATTCCACATCGAACTAAGTTGCTCTGCTGGCCGTATAAGTGGTAAAATTTCAAGAATAGTCCGCTGAACAGGAGGCACATGACCCTGTAGGATGTAAACTAATGTTACTTAAACATACTGGAAGCCACAAGAGTTGTAGGTATAATAGAGCTTCCCAAAGTTCTAATAAATATTTCTGTCATCAGCACTCAGAAGTCAAATTCAAGTCAAGTAATTATTGTATATACTTCCAAAGAGTTGCAGATAGCAAGATTCAGAGTCAGTTAAAGGTTTGCTCAAAAATAATGTGCTTGTGATGCAAGCCTAAATGATGATTTGATTTGTGGAAGGGAATAAGAAGAGGGGATAGTAAGCACGTAGTAACAAAAGAAATATTTACATAATCTGCTTCAAAGTTATTATTGTTCATCTTGGCTTCTCTAATTGCTGAATCCACAACCATAATCATCTGTTTATACATGTCACTGTCAAACATCCCTTGAGCCTGTGAATATAGTTCTCCTGCCAAAACAGTAACATCGTGAAAAGAGTAGAATTAGAACCATACAGAATAAGAACATCCTCCAGTATTTTAGTGGAAATGTAAAGTTATACAACTAGAGATGTGACAACCTTATGACAATCTTAGTAATTTTATAAAAGGAGCGATATGAAGCAAAATGAAATATCAATTCAGTACCAAGACCATGCAAAATCTCCTGCTTCACCTTGCCTGTAACGTGACCACTGCTACTGTGTGATTCTTGAAGAACAGCCTCATAAATATCAAGCACCGACCTAATGTATGTTACAGGAACGTTGCCCTGGTTGATCAGGATGGAAAAGGAGATGAAAGACACCACATTTACAAGGCTAGAAAAAATTAACTTGCCAAAGTAAGCCATCAGGGGAGGTTGTAATCTACACACTTTAATAAAAGAAGCTGGCAACTCAATAAAAAAGAATTAGGTCATACCTTGGGAGAATGGGAAACTATGATGGATTGCAAGCAATTAATTGCTGCAAGAGCAATTTCCTTACTACCATTAAAGATGCAATTTTTGACAAAGACCAATAAAGATTCCCATCCTGAAATCCAAGAGAAATTTTAGGTTTTTTAAATCTTGACAACGCTTCATAAAAGTGCAATAAGATATAATTTATAAGCACCAGATTCAAAGTTCCGTAAACTTCTGAGGAATGGGAAAAATGTTCGTAAAATCCGGCCAATTCCACCCAGCACCAGTGCAAGTGTCTCATCCCATTGCTTTTGAGCTGTATTTCGACTGAAATTTTTTTTTTTTTTTGTTGAGACAATGGATTGAATTATGTATTAAGGTTAGAAGGCAAACAATCATTCTAGATAAATAGGAAGAAGAAATCCACAGTACCTGTGATGTATGAGCATATGCACAGCTTTTCCTTTGCGAGTTCCAAGTTCTTTACCTTGCCATTCATCCTTTGACGACGTCGCAGCCTTAAAAAGGAATCTTTCAAGGTCAACAAAAAAAATCAGGAGATTCAGTAATTATAAAAGACTCCAATCTCACCAAATGAGATGCATGATCTAATGTAGGGAAAACATAATTCCAGAGACAGTCTTCCCACATGCTTCTTGAAAGCTTCTGCCCATGACTTCCAAGAGTTTGGAAAAGCATCCTTATTGCTGAATTCCGAACCTAAAAATAGAACTATTAGATTTGGTGGGAGATCATAACCATTCAGCATTTGAGCAGTAACAGAAATTCTTTCCGTGAAATAAGTCAACAAGTAATGTAGATGAAGAAAATAGGCCTGTAAACATGCAAGAATAAACTTATTTACTAGAGCATAGTTGGTAAGTTATCATTATCAAAATGATCTATGAACACCACAAAAAGATTGTATGAAAGGTTGCATACAAAAATATAAATAGAAACAAACGATCAAGTCAAAAGAAATGAATTGGTAAGCCAAAAGAAGCAATGAACTGTCCAATATAGGGAATTGTCATAATTCTGGTAAAGGGTTAGATAAATAGTCAAACACCACTTTGCACTAAATTTTCACAAAGAGAACAGATTCCTCAGTTTACAAACCAGCCAATATGCTCACCAGATAGTGGCGATGTAAAGCTGTAAGGTTTCCCAAATACAAGGAATCTACTATTTAAGTTAGGTAAGTCAACTATATTTTTTTATCATCAAATCATGGATGCACAGTTGTATTAAGGTACCGCATATGATGCTAAAGATGTTTTTCCATTTCTAGTACATGATTATGCCTTGCACGCAATGTCTACTTGTATATGTAGCATTTTTTACCATCAGAATCCAGACGTTTACACATCTCCCAGATGGTATCAGAGCTCTAAACTTGCAACGAAAGTTTCAGACAACCAAAATATTTCATTAAGTCTTCATAGTCATTTTTTATAATATTTGCTTTCATTAAGACTACCATTTCTATTCAGTCATTTAATTCAATATTTCAGGAAACCCGTCTATTACCAGCACCTCAACATCCCATTCCAATCCAAATAGTTCATCTCCAATCAACTGGTAATTTGCAGCGTCTCCAAGTTGCCTTCATGCTAAATAGAGAACATTATATTTATTATTATCTGAATTTATTTATATATATAGTAACCATTAAGGCAGATAAAACCCCCATTTTTCCAAATTAAATAATATGAAGCACAGAAGAGAGTATATCTAATGTATTGGGATAAAAAACTGCAAGTGTAATGCATAATGGATTATGTTCATCAATAAGAAGTAAAATTGCAGCATTGATTGCCAGATAAGTAAACAAACTTCAAGCATCTAAAAGAAAAAATATGAATCGGACAAGTTTAGTTTCGTTTAGTTTCAATTTGCAGAATACGTGTTCTAGATACACTTTATGAGAGCAACTGTTGTTTGTACTTAGTGCAAGGGATTCTTCATCCTTATACATTTCAAGTTTTAATTAAGTTTTTGTTCCTTATCCAAAAAAAAAAAAAAAGTTACTTTTAAGAAAAAGGAAATTTGATATTCAGCACTGGAAATCTTGAATACCTCTGGTCTCTCGTCAGCTCCCAGCTTATGAAGTAAAGAGAAAACAGAAAAAAGCAATTTATCACGTTCAACAGCATTTGAAGGGTAGGTGACATCAATAACTTCCTCGTGAGAATTAGGAGTTGGCTCTTCCTTCTTTTCATTAACTTTTGGATCTGAACCAGAGAAGCCATAATCTCTCATGAAAAGAACAACAGTACACGACAACTAAGATACATGGTGTTCTACAATAAAACTGAACCTGCTTTAAATTCCTCTTGAGACCAATGCAGCCCTTTCACAATGAAGTCCGTAGCCGTCCATAATAAACCTATAGCTGTCAGACTTATATTCAACTCAGTCTTCTGAGCACTGTATGCCCCCGCTACATCTATACATCTGCAGAATCAAAAAGATTTATGGATTGTACTATAGGTGATGTTTAGTAAACAAGAAATATGGCAAAGAATAAGCAGTTATTGGAAAAAATTGGGTCTCTTGGACAGCAGAAAATTGATTCATATCAGAATTGTGTCAAATTTCTTTTAGTGTTGTAAGAATTAGCAGGTAGCATTATACATGTAACTTGTAGCACAATTTCTTTAATCAATGCATAAATCAAAACATTATGAAGTAGATTTTGAATCAAAATAACATATGCCCAAGGGCTTAAAGAGGCTGTTAATCGATTTGATTGATGAAATATCTGAAAAGAGAGAAGTGAGAGTTGCTGGCAAAACACTCCTATAAACACAAGAACTTTATTTATTACTGTTTTTCAATCCCTCTGTAGGTAAGCTAGTAAACTGACCTAATGACTTCACTAAACATAAAATATTTTTGTTAAGGCATCTTCATGTGCATGTTTTTGACAGTTTAGCATCCCCAAGTCCTATGGACCTAAAGGCATCTTCTAAATGATGGCTTCATCACATGAACATCTTTATAAGCCGAAATTCCAATCGATGTTTCTCTTTTGGTTTACATGCTCAGTCATCTTTGTGCGCACTCAGCAATCCTTTAAGACAACAACCATAGTCTCAACTCCAAGGCACTAAAAGAATTACCAGCGCAATCCCACCATCCACAGAGGCCAGTAATTAAACTTGGGTATTCTTCCAAGAAACATGCTAATCTACACCCACCAATATGTTATGAAATTCCACATTGGTTCCACATGAACGTGTGGAAGGGCATATAAGTGAGGGTTAACCCTTTACCATTGATCATGGTTTTGGGTCATGTTAGGACCCCTAGCTTATATGCCAAACAATATGAAAATTGCCAGTCAATAAAAACAAGCAATCAAATGAGAAAACAGAGTAAAGGAGGATCAGAAGCTCTTACTCATGGAGGCAGTGAGCAGGTATGGTGGGTAATCCATCATTCATTATGACACGAAGGCTCTACAAAAAGTAAGTAAAATTAAAGACATAAATAGTTACTGAAGGAGCGCTGAGGCATTGGTCAATATCAAATTCCATTGATCAACTAATGAAGAAAATTAATACAGCTTTTTTTATCAAAATCATTGCAATTCCACTGGAAGTACCCAAAATGTAGAAACAGAACAAGGATACTCCACAAACAAGTGACAACCAGGTCTTCAGGTCTTGTATATTGACTAGATGATTGTGCCAAAAGAGCACATTTTTATATCACGTTTTCATTTGTTGTTATATAATTAAACCAAGATATTAAAATGTACCGAAAACAATTAAGAAATGTGCAATAAATAAAACCAGTGATCTTGATCTTTGCTTCTCACCTGGAATCCAAGTGTGATGAGATCCTTCTCTGATGCATGAGCTATAGACCTGCAAATGGTATAGAATAATAGCATTGAATATTTTAGATCATCAGAAAAAAGTACAATGAGACCATGGCAAAGAAAAAGTAGCACCTTAACATTGCAAGAATATTCTCCCAACTATATCGTAACTTCTCACCATGTCTCTGATAAGTTGATTAGTCAGACCAAGAAATGCAACGTAACCATGAACGATGGAAATTTTTATGAAATGGATGATTGACAATCACCTCCAAAACATGCAGAAGGATTTTCAGAGACCCAGCACGAACATCAAAGCTTTGGGATGAAGAATAAAGATCATTTAATGGAGAGATGACAGCACATTCCAGTGATCTCAACTTCGATTGGTCAATTAGCTTTCATAGCATTTATAAATACATGATATGTTAATTGCCACCATCAAACACCAAACTATTGCAAAAAGTAATAATAGTGATAAAAGAAAATTAAAATGACAAATGAGGAGAAATACAAAATTCTCACAGATTTTGATGCATCAAAAGATTTTGTTGAAGTATTCTCCTGAAACTGATCAGAACCCAAGACAGCACATATGGACTTATCCAATGCACCAAGGGCCATAGATTGTAGTTGTGAGTTGGAACTATCAGCAAGCTGTATAATATTTTCCAGATGTTAAATATTTGTAGGTGCACATTAGACAATTAGACTGGTGATCGGACTACCTCAAGGAAATGACCAACTACATCATCCCATAATGGCTCCACCCCTGTCAAAAGCACAGAATATACAATAATTCTGGTGGACTTGACCCATATGTACACAGATTGTAAGACTCAAAATTTATCTTGTTAGCTTATCAAACATAATCTGTATAGAGAACCAAAAATTATGATCTTTTAGAATTCAGAAGATATCTAGCAATATTTATGAGCATCAGGAAAAAAACACTCTATCAGCTTTTGTGTCTACTTAAAAATATATAAAATCTGAGGAAGCAGATGAACAGAATTCCCTTAATAGAAACGTATTAAATTAACATTGTTTAAGAAAGAGAGAGAATTCAAGAAACACAAAATAATACACTAGAAAGTAATCTAGGATTCTAGACATATAGATCTCACTTAAGATACAAGTTTTAACTTTTAAGACCAGAATATGTGAGATTCATTATAGAATTCTCTACAGAGTTCATCAATCCTGATTGTTGGATGCACAGTACAAAACAAGGACAAAGATAAATCATCCAATACAATTATACAAGTAGATAAATAAATTGAAACCCAAAGTTACAAGTATAAATATGAAATGTCACAACAGTTTTTTAACTACATCTTCTTATTAGTTATGAGTAAGATGGAAGAACTACAGAAATGAAGTGCAGCTAAGTTGGCTAGGAACATATATAGATCAGTTAGAAATGAAGAAACCATATGGTTGCAACAGGTTTAAGAGCATACTGTGCAGATTATTAGTTAGGATAGATAGTATTCTCTCCACCGAAAAACTAATGCTTCCAATTTTTTGATTTGATGCCTGCCCATTGCTACTCAAAGTTGCTTCCATAGATTGACGCGATAACTGACGCAGTGCAGAAAGAAGCGATTGAACAGCCGATATATGCATCAGTGCTGAGCTCTCAAACAGCTATATTAGGTTGGGAAGAAGAAACAGAGCCACAGATGTGCACAATCAGTGAAATATTACCCAGAAAATACGAGCAAAATAGAACAAACAAAAAGCTTACCTGAGAATTCAGTGAGGAGAGAATACTAAAATCACTGTATTGCCCAGAATAGTCTCTAGTTAGCTTTGGGACTGCTGTGGAAACCTCCTATAACATTAAAAAATCAAAATTTGATGATTGTACACTAGCAATAAGGACATAATAAAAGGTTAATGATCTTATCCTACTATACAGCAGCATATGAGTCGTAGAAGCTTCAGTGACAGAAGCCGACTCAATAACAACATACGGATACCAAATACATTTGATGACAGATAAAGACAAAATAAATCCTGATAAAATATAAAAAAATCCAAAGTTTGTATGCAACTTCTGGTATGATATAGCATTGGATATGGAAAACTAAACCTTTTATTCAATACTGAATCATATCCTTTTCTTAATTTTGAAGATTTATTAGATTTGAAAAGTATAAAGGATTAAATGTGAGATAAGAAAACCTTGAGAACTTCAATGACCTAATAAATAAAGATTATCTATAAATTTAGCCCAAACCCAAAACATTTTCTAAAGACTCGTATGAATACTCAAAAGTTCGTATATTTCCACCCAAAAAGAACAGAATACAACTGCAAAAATAAGGCCCCAATAAGGCTTTGCCTTATATGATGATGCCACCTATATTCTTTACAAATAAATCTGGGGCAGAATGTGGTATCACCCAATGTAACCCCAATTTGTAGAGTAATTTGTCCAAATACCTCAAGCAAAGGGGCAATGAAAAAAGAAAAGTGATTAAGATCCTCAAACTGCTCCCGCCAAATTTGGAAGGTATAATATCGTACCTCTGTGTCAGCTGTAGACATGCTAGTACTAATACAGCATGCCTTTTTTTAGTTACTTTCTCCGTCCTCGGCCTACCCAGCCCTTTTTAATTTAAGCTAAAAATTCTAACTTCTTAACCATCAAATATCATGTACCTAGGAGTATTCTGTGGAATGTAAAAATCAGCATAATCACACTTCTAAAACTTTCTCTGTGATTGTTCCATATAATGCATTCATTACTCACTTTTTCTAATCTAGTCTGTCCACACAACAAGAAATAATTATCAACCAACTTGTCATCATATTGTTAGTTATATTTAGCCTCAAAATAACATGGTTTTTTGTTTTACCTGTGTAGTTGCATGTGGAGAATTAATTGCTCGGTCCAGAGCAGATAGAGTTTCCAAAACCTCCAAATTGCAAGACAAATAACTATTAGAGTGTGAAATTTAATAAATCATATATATTCCTAAAAAATACAGCCTACCAAAACCCATGAAGGACCCAATACATTCTGTAATCTGTGAGCTATGTTGAAGAGAGTCCTCAAAGCCTGTACATAAATATTATGAATTGTAAAGGAAAAAAGGAATGGTGAATGCATTCTTTGTGAATGCAATAAATATACTTGATATACACATATGAATGCAATTAATTTTTGCATAATAATAGAATTCATCAACAAGAAAAAATTTAGTAACGGAACCAATAAGACCTGCACGTTTTTTGGTGTAAGAACAATGCCTTCCCTCTGATCAACTAATTGTTCTACCCGCTTTGAACTAGGAGAAAGTATTACACTGCAAATAAGACATTGACAAGTTACTTCCTTATCTAAATAACTTCAACTTAAAGTTAAGGTGGATCATGTATATACAACAGAAATACTGCAAATTACACAACACCCACACTTTCCATCTTTGGATTCTCACAAAGGAGTTCAGAGGCGCGTCAATAACCTACAAGTGCCAGGAAGTTTATAGGAAAATTGACCATTAACCTTGATCACATTTGCCAGGAAGGTCATCAGACGAAGTAGCATATTTTTCACGCACTCAGAATAAATTCTTTTCATTATAACCAACAAAATTCAAAGAGTTATATCACCTAAACAGTTTTAATAAGGTTTTATATCAGTTGGACATCAAACAATTTGTGTTTTTCAGCACTTCAATATAATTCAGATTTTATGGTAGAGTTTGTGCTCCACATTCATCTTTTTCTCAGCATTGCATTCCATGTAAAGGGAGCATGTGCCCCTGAAGTAAAAATCGTAAATACAAGTCCGAAATAACTTGCGTTAACAACTAGGAGAACCGTAATGTTAGGTGATCCTGGAACATCTATAGCAAGTTTACATAAAATTTTGGCTCAAGAAAGTTGAGAAATATATTAATGTGGCGCCAAATAACTAACAAACTTTGGGCCTACACATGCACATGCTTAAACAAACAAGACAAAGTAAATCTATCAAGGATGTAAAAGCTATATCATAATCGGTAATGACATTTTTTAAATTCAGAAATCACGATGCTCTGGAGAGGCCTAGGATGTATTAAACATAACAGGAAAAAAAAGGCGTTCAAGTTTCCCAACAGAAATACCTCCTCTTTTCAGCTTCATTTGGAATATAGATTGTAAATTTGCAAAGTGATGCAAGAAAAGAATTTAAAGGTTCCACAGCACGAAGAACTCCACATGCCTGTGAAGGATTAATTAAAAAAAAAAAGAGTAATAATTCAGCATCAGATCATATGGCCCCACAAAATAGTATTTGGAAACAAGTAACACGGTAAAACCTACAGCAAGAATACACCAAGAAGGGTAAAAATAGGAGAACTGACACAAAATAGAGAAGGCTTTTCTTGGCAGAGAAAAAAGAGCAAGGAACAAAGCATTACGCATGCGAAAGATATAAAAGATATAACTTGCACACAATATCACTTACCTGTGTAAAAGCTTGGTATCCTTTTAATATCTCCAATATGATGGCCTCGCCCTGCGACCTGTGAAAATTACACAAGGGTTGAATTCGAGTACAAAATCTACAACTGAGATTTGGGTCTATTTACAAACACCGTTGATATTAATACTCCCTCTGTCCCGGAAATGTTTTCACCCTTTTTTTAATTGTGGCTTAAGACAGTTATTTATTTTCAGGGTTGTTTTTTTCCTTTTTTTTTTTTTGGTAATAGTAGTAGTAGTAATAGTAGTAAATAAAGGATAAAGTATGTTAGGTAGAGGTGGTATTTTTGTAAATAAAGTGTATGGGGGGGTGGAATTAGCTGTTTTGACTTTTTACCATTTTAAGAAGGTAAACTTTTGAGGACGGAAGAAAATGGAGAAGATGAAAACAACTGTGGGATGGAATCATGGAGGAAGTATCAACCACAATAAAAACACTTATTTCAGTACCACACAATATTACCCCAACCGCACTCCTATATCAGTAAGCATGTATATGGATACAAATATACAATGTGGGCATTATTGGGTGGGTTGACGAGAGTTCCCAAAACCCAAATATCGGCATTTCATTAATCAGGTCAGGCACTTTTGCCATCCACTATATATTTATATATATCAAACCTTAGTCACATGCTGTAATTAACCCAGACTTATACTGATTAATAACAACATGACTTGAGGAATAACTCCAACCTACTTCATCAAAATGAGGGAGAGAGCATCTAATATCGTTAACCACATCGAATCAACCATTGACAAACAAACGGTTGCAGTGATCCCAGAGCCCTTCGTGGGAGGATCAGAATCACATCTGGGGGACTCCAGCTAAATGTTCAAAAGATGAAATACAAAAAAGAGAGATGAACAAGGTCAGAAAGAAACTTACTGTAAATAGAATGTAAAAGAACCAAGAGAATTGAAGCACATACTGTCCTATATCTTACCTCACCATCGTCCACTGCTTCATCAGTCAGAGTGGCAACAGCAAAAACAACACCCAACAGACCCTCAATGGCCAAAGTGATGGCATGTGCTTCACTAGCAACCAAGACAGTAGCATTTGATGCATCAGTGTCTAAGCTCCACTCAATACCTGACATGATATCATGCTCAACATGTCATCCGACACTGCCATTCACAATGAAGATAACTAATGACTAAAAATGATAAATCTAGTAGCTGAACAATAATGTAACAGGTAAAGGTATCATATTGGCAACTAGCGATCTTAAAAAAATTAGATCACAAACAAAAGGAAAAATAACTAAAGAATCACTAGGACTACTGACCCTAAGTCAGTGAACATTTGAAAATCAGAAATTACATAGGGTGATGTCATAATATTTTAAACATGGATCAAACCTATTGTTCACTAGCAGGAACTCAAAATCTATTAAACCATTTAATTTACTTACCAAGCCAATAAACTAAGCAAAAAGTAGAATATGCAATTTGAAACTTTCTAATAATAAACTGTCAAAGGGCATTAGCCTTGAGTTATCCGAAGAAAAGATGAAAGTGATGGCAAATTACTACTGATATGAAGTCTGTTGCTATGACCCCGCAGACAAAAGCACTCAGTTACTTTGGTCAAAAAAACTGATTACAGATGCCTTGAATATAATAAAATAATAAACCCAATTTCCATATGATGATCCGACTTTCAATAAATAAATTATACTTCTCCATCATGGCATCATCATAATCTACAGGATGCAATTTATAGACATGAACTGTTAAAAAATTTGATTCATGGATGAAAACTTTTTAAATGAGGTGTAAACATCAGTAAATATGGAATTAACAGTATCAAACATTAACATCAATATAAAGACACAACTTTAAGTCCCAGCCAGTCACTTAAAATCCCCTTTAGTCAGCACCATGATTTTTTTTTTTAATCAAGTTCACAAAAAAGTACACATATTACCTTTTGCCTTACTGCTAAACATTCCAGCAACAGCTGCAAGGCTCTCCTCGCCAGTTTCAATGTACTGCAAAAAATTAGTAAGGACCCATCAATCACAACTTTGAAATAAAAATTCCTAGATAATGAGAGAAAAAATGAAAGCAGCATAAAGTGCAATCAAATCAAAAACCCACACATAATAGAACTCATCCAGAATATGTATGCCTTGCGACAAAAGCACTTAAACACTAACTTACAAAAGCACCCAAAGTTTTAGAGATAATATCAATTTCAGTCCTATAACTTTGGTTGAATCCAATTTTCGTCCCGTTGCTTTATACCTTTTCAATTTAAATTTTTTATGTCAATTTTAGTCCTATAACTTTTTACTTTTTCAGTTTTAGTTTTTTTGCCAAAATAAATAATAAAAATTAATTTACAGGTGTTTTCAGGTCCGACAAATTCTTTAAGTCCTGTAAGTTTTGAAGAAGAATTTGCAAAGGAACTAAAATTGAAAAAATAAAAAGTTACAGGACTAAAATCAGAAAAGTAAAAAGTTACAAGACTAAATTGGATTCAACCAAGTCACAGGAACAAAATTGATATTTTGCCCAACATTTTATGTAATGAATGGAAAAGGAGCACTTACGTGCACAGTGGAAACAACTCGAGCAAGAGCCTTTACCATGCCCTCAACAATATTGGAGTTGTTGGTATTCCTGTAACACAATTTAGACAACTTACATACAAAACAAACAGAATATTAACAAATAAACAACTTCATTTATTTCTGCAAGTAGTCAAGTATAATGGAGGTCTTCATTGAAAATTAAAAAAAAAATAAAAAAATTCCTGTTCGCAAACTGTAAATGTGAACACTTCTGAAAATTCCACGACCTGATACCCAAGCTCAAAGAGCAGCTCTACTTTTAGTCCTACTACAAACACCAACTAAGGATTCTTAGCTTTCTAGTTTATAGCCATATGGACCAATATAATACCGAAACTATAATCCACCACAGAATTTTTCCATTTAATGAGATCACCCAAACTAGTCAGAAATAATTCTAGTACAGGTTGTGGTGCCATCTAATGCAGACCCAATTTTAACAAAATAAAATTATGTCTCTAATAATAACAATAGTTTTGCCTAGTAATGGCACTTGATCCTGCATACTAGGCCCAATAGAAAATATGGTGATTCCTAATCTCCATATCATGAAATGAAAATTCCAAATTGTTCAAGGAACTTGTAAATCAAATTATGTAGTTACCAAAAATACTCAAGCTTGACAAAAAGGAGATTAAGTTGACGCAACATAAGCTAATAGCAATCTTTCCCCAAAACCATGGAAGGTGATAGAGTGAAATGCAGGTGGCGAAGATTAGCATAGAAGACCAAATTACATATATATATATATATATATATATATAGGCAAATGGAATGAAAACCAAAATTGTTTTTTGTTTTTCAAAATCCAAAGCCACTGTTAGGTAGGAAAATGATGAACTCTGAGGAGAATTTAAAACAAATTAAAATTTTATGTTTTTCAAGTTGATAGCTTGATAGAACACCCACCAGTAGAACCACTTTCACTACAACGAATTTTTTTTTTTTTTAAATATGATAAACAAAGAGTATATTAAACTAGATAGATAAGGAACAAGGAATCCCTTACACGGAAGACAGAACAGTTACAAAGCATGGAAATTGTTCCATTACATTGATAAACAGATGAAGTTTTCGACAATGGATGTTCTTAATGAAGCACGTAGAGAGGAAAACCAGTCTTTCACCTAAGCTCTACTAAAATGACAATGCACTTCACAGGTGTTTCATTAGTGCTTCAACATGAAAAGGAAACATAATTTCCCAACTTAAAATAAACGTAGTTTCTAAGAACAAGAGAAAGATCAAAGCATAATACATATAATATGCCCTTACAGATCAAAGTTCTGAAAAAGAATGCGCAAGGTGCGTGCTTCCACACAGAAACCCTGAAATTGCAGAACTCCAAATAATTAGTATATAGATGCTGGCACTGCACCACCAAAACAAACTTAAGCTTGGGAACTTGTTTAATTGATATTACCCTCAAGATTTCAAGGACTAGAATACGATGCCACAATGGTAAATCAAGAGCTATAACCCGCACTAATATACTCAGAAACACCTGTTTAAACCAAACAAAAGTGATGTATTAGCAGACATGCATAAACACAAATTTGGATAAATTAAACAAATAAATGCATGTGGTTAGGAACTTGATCTCGATGGACAAGAGAAGCCTAAATAGAGAGTGACGTAAACGTATGCATAATTTTAAGTGGTTGAAGACAGCAACAACTAGCTAGTGAAGGATAATTGTTTTGTAGTCATGATTAGATTTGTTGCTGAAAATGGACATTTTGGGCTTTATGTAAATTACTTAGTTCTCATCCTCATACAGTCGGTACTCTCTGCAGTTTGCACAGGCCCCTATAACCCTCTTCTACTAAATTTGGTTCTAAGGTGTTAATAGTTGAGGTGCATAATATTTGGAGTACTTTTTTGTAAAGTAGATATCCAAGGACAGATCCCTGAAACTTTGAGATATTTTCAAATTCCATGATTCTATGGATTACTAGGTTTCCCTTTTTCTGTTTTCCAGATGTCGATCTCCATGTGTGTGTGTCCTAGTTATAACTCCAATTTTTAATTGAAAAATATACAGATTCAATTCCTCCTAATTCTATGTACCATTCTAGATACATTCATTCTTTAAACTATGTTTTTGGCATTATCGTTCCAGATGGAAACATTTTGCAGCATTCCCGTACCTTAGAAAGAATAAATTTCATCTGGTTGCATATTTGCATTTGACACGACATGTAACAATGTATACATTAGAAATTTCTGGAGAAACGCTACAGTGAAAATTCATAAATCGATTTGCAATTTTAAAAAATTATTTTGCACCCTCACTGAAAGATTTAGAACTGTTGGATGATTAATTATCATTAAGGGGAAGACAGCACCTGTGCCCTTTTCATGGTTCTCCTTTGAAAGTAACAAACAAAGAACACATGACCAATTACAAAAGACGTGCAGAATATGTTATAACCACTCAGAATCATGATTACATAAAAAGAATGCAGTTGTTAACTTGTTATACTGTGAACGTTTGCTCCTTTAATGCTCAATTTAGTGGCTAAAGTGCAGAAAAATATTTGTTTTGTATTGGGGTCATCGAAATTTTAAATGCCTTCACATTTCTGATTTAATTAGAAATCAGTGATATGCTTTGTAACATTTTTTGCTTGTACTTCGTGTAACGGATTTCTAATCTCCATATTCTTTCTAGTTCTAATAAAAAAAATATTATTACCATAAAACTATGGCTCCAACAGAATCACCCAGTTTAGTAAACATATTGCTCAATGAAGAGTCAGGCCAACAAGAGGCAATAATACTTTGAAAAGAGACACTGCTATTCCATAAGATATGCTACTGTAAGTTGAAATGACACAATTCTAACATATTAGAATGAAGATAGCATCCAGCTAATAGATATCTAACTGAATGTTGATGTAAGCTTCATATCCTTATATTGCCCCCATAATCCCATGTCCAATTCCCCCTTCTCCATAACTTCTTCATGCTCCATTTCCTTATTGTCCTATACGCAATCCTTCCTTCACTCATTACTTATAATCTTGTTAATTCTAGAGTACGGCAGATTGGCACTTCTCTAAGCGTCCAGTACGACAATATTCTATTTCAGAAACCATGTAACAAACTGTGAAAATGAGTAGGAATATATTACCTCAGATTCAGTAGTCAGGGATGAACTATAAAGTCTAATAATATGGGCTACACAGCGCAAGACCAAGCGGCGAAAGTAAGGCTCTCCTACTTCTCCTTCAAGCTGAAAGCATATTAATTTTCATTTAATTATTAATTTTGAGAGGACTGAAAGACGATATGAAGATACATGTCAATAATAACACATGTTTCAAAAAGCAGCCTATTGACTTAAAATTAATCACCTCAGAGTTGGTACGAAGTGACGTCATGAGGATTGAGCAGACTTGTCGGCGCAAAACCTGTTTTTTCTTTAATACTATATATTAGACAAGCACAACTATGATACAAAATTTCCAGATCTCTGCCAAACACACTTTTATTATTACCTGTTCAAAAGGAATCAAGGTCCTGAAGAGAACCACATAATTTGACAATATGAACCTGACAAGTCATCAAGACCAGTTATTAAATAATCGTACTAATCAAATTTGAAGCATCCTTTAAGAAGTCACTTTTTTGGATGTGTAAATAAGCTGGCTGCAGAATTTTAATGAGATTTAAAATCAAGGCCAACACTTAATAGTGTTATGGGTGACAATGCATAGGCGCATTCAATTATAGATGACAAATCAACAGAAACTTTGCATCACAAAACTAAAGCCATGACTGCAGAATAAAAGCTAGAATAGAAAACATAAAATTGTAATGACAAACATTCGTACACTTTTACCTAATAATTACCTTGCTTTCCAACTTTTCCACTCAGCTTACTCTTTCAGAAAAATTGGATATTACAAAATCTGCTTTAGCCTTTTCTTATTCCCACGTAACAATTCTATTAGGCAGTAAATTCCAAAAGGCTGTCTAATTATAAAGAGCTTCCATACTTAACCCCAAAATGATGTCCAATATTCTCCTCCTTCCCAGTGCTCACTCCACTGTCATCTATCTCCAGTTTCTTATTTTAATGACCACCCCCAATCTGAGATGCAGACTTTTCTTGTCTATCCATGATCATAAAAAAATTGCATTATCTAAGTAAATTAAAATCTGCAGGTTGCATATGATCTCCATTTTGTGGCCGTCTTATCTAAATCTATACAGTGAGAATAGGGAGCAAGAGAACATTTGGATAATAGAAGAAAAATCAACTGGACAAACCATGAATTTTAGAACACTTCTATGGTTATGGTTTAAAGTAACCAGTGAAGAGAAGATATTTCTCTAGTGCTGAGCTTTGAGTCTATGACATACTTTGATGCTCCAGGAAATATACTATTAAAATCCTACTCCAGCTTGCACGGGGATCTCACTTAACAATTTGAAAATGACTATCAATGATTTGACCCAAAGAGCACAAGTTTCAGTAACTAAATTTGAGTTGCTATTTCAGGTTCTGATTAATTAGTGCGAACAATTAGAAAATAATGTTCTGGGGGAGGGGAGTGGGGGCTGAATCCTAGAAATTTGATGCTCTGGTTTTTCTATTATCTTCAAAAGCATGGATTCGGTGAAGTGCAAATAACAATGAATATGAATTACAGAAATGTGTGGCATTACCTCCAATGATGAATATTTAACGCAAAATAATTAAGTTCAATACTGTATTCTTAACTAGCCATCTGCCATTCTACTAAAGCATGAGATTATAGTAAATGATCAACTCAAGGACACCATATAATACAAGTACAAAATGGAAGAGAAGAAAAGCCCTATTAACTGATGACTAGAAAACAATAGATTCGGCAACCCTAAAAATAACTTCAATATTTAAGGTCGTAATATTCAAGTGAAGGTCGTAATATTCAAGTCTAAAGTTCAACAGACTGGAAGATTTGACAGACGCAATTTAATCCAAAGGTTAATAGGATGAACTTATAAAACTGGTGACTCAGTTCTAATCCAGAACAAGTTTAGACTCGAGTCCGATGCCTTTTTACCTTCAGCATGGATAAGAAATCTTACTATCAAAATCCTATAATAGTCATCAAAACAAAATAATTTGAGCTTTTGGTTGACTTTTAAGCAAACAAACTGCATCCAAAATAAAAACTTATATCACTAATGAATTACTAGTAAAGGCTAAAGCCACTTGACAATGTTGACATTCAATTATTATTGATAAATTAATAACCACTAGATATCCAAATATGATATTCTTTTAGAATTTAGTTTATCCAGATATAATTTGTTCTTAACAAAATTGATTGTTAAATGAATGACAATTAAAAGATGACTACGCATACAGCCTAAAAAATTCATTCAGTACCATTCTTCTGCAATAACTTGACATTTTCATGTAGCATTACATTTCTATTACCTCAGAAGAACATGCCAATTTGGGTGGAACTAATACCATCTTACTTGCTCAAACCTTATTGTTAGAAAGGCATACACAAAGTTAGGCCTAGGTACCAACAACAAGCCCAAGTATGAGGTCATTTAATGAATTAAAATTGGCGCAACAGTCATCAAAAGTTTTGGGGGAAAAAAAACTACATTATTATCCCCATCAATCACAGTTCATTTATAATAGCAAAAAACGAAAGGCAGTCCAGTGGGATGTAGATAAAGTAAAGTCCTCCCATGACATGGCAACACCCATATATGTTCTTCTAAAAACAGCTGGAGGAGATCCCTTGAACTCACAAGCACCAATATATATCAAGTCAAAAAGAGACACGTGCTTCAACTAAGAGTATGAATAAGAAAGATGAACTTCTTACTCAAGTATGTCAAGCGCAAACGTTCGCTGAATGTACCCAACACGTAACCAAATAGTCTGAAACCATAAAATGCAAACATTTAAAGATTACTAAATTTATGGCTGACAGCATAATTTACTCAACAATAAAAAAGGAATACGTGAGTGGACATTATTACTTAGAATTCATATAAGAGTTTGTATATTGTTTCAAATCTAGCACATACAGATCCACCTGCAGCAAGAGTTGCCAAGTCTTCCAGTAAGCAAAGTCCATGCTTCCCAGGTTCTGTAAGAGTGTCCCTCTTTAATGATGGCCCTCCAGAGATAACTTCTGACTCCAACAACCTATGTGTGCATGGTTTATTATTATATAAGCAGACCATGAATAATGGCATTCTAATTAAAGCTACCAACACACCCCAAAATATTTACTAATACCCCCCCACCCCCACCCCCAACACCCAAAAAAAAAAAAAAAAGGATAATGTGTAGATCAAAAGACAGGTATTAAGAAACAAGAAATCTAATTTATATATGTAATATGGCCCAAAGGGACAGGATAGACATAATTATGATTATAAAAAAAGAACAGAAAGAATGAATCCACATACTCTAACCGCTTAATGTTGCGATTGACATCACTGGTTACAGAATTTGTTCGAGATATGTATCCTCCAGAACCAAATTTTCCTGCAGGCAGTGACTCTGCGCAAACCACATGATCAAATATCAACGCTACAGCTTGTCTGAATGTTGCTGCAGCCGTACTGGACAATCACTAACAGTAAGTTTGTAGAACACAAAAAAATCAAGAGTGGAGAACGAGGAAAGAGATAATTATTTGCATATCAGAAGTTAACTTACTTTCTCACACTGTCAGATGACCTATTGTTTTCAAGGAGCCGGAGACAAATGCCAAGAGCATTGGCCATGTTCTCCTGCCAATAAAAGAAAGTGAAGAGCACAATCAGCTTAAATCAGTCATGTCCCACAACTCATGTCAATTTCTTCCGTACCAAAACTTAAATAAAAAAATGGAGTGTACTTGAATCAAGCAGCCTTCTATATAAAAATGTTTCACAAGGAAATGACATTAAATTATGAAAATGAAACTAAGAGAGAGCTAAAATTTACACATCAATTATTTGGACAAGGCCAAAAAAAATAGCTTAAACATCATAATCATACCATACCAGGCAAGACATTAAGCTCAAGATGCAATCACATGCCTTCAACGACATAACAAGACGTACATGAAATAAACTATTTTGTCAAGACAGCACAATATATATTTTGCGTGTATAGAAATTTAGAAAAAAGAAACAAAAAATATATTTGAGTCTCACCTCATTATCAGGTAGTAGTCGAGATTGAAATATTATGAGTATAGTCTGGAGGGTCTTAAGTTGAATGCTCTCATCTGCCATCTCAGCATGCTGAATGAAAAATAAAGTATGTATTTAACAAATGTGCGATCTCAGTGCATTCTACCAGGAAAGCAGATGAAAAGTAAGCCTAACTGACAATTCATATGTTCTCTCGGTAATTCAAGTCCTCGAATATTTATAAATTTCACAAAGGCTGCACCTAGTAACACCCCCCTGATCTCTATATATACCCCAAATTATGGACTAACTAGTCCTTAAAAAAAAAGACAATTTTATTCTTCTATACATAGAAAAAAAAAATGTGTTTGGCGGCCGAGCACCTTACTTAGAAAACTTTACATGCCTTTTGTGTTCAGTGGCTGAACAAAAGCATTTAGTTCGTTCACCGAACACCCTTGCTAAGAAAATTTAGAAGAGGTAGAATTGTCTACTTTAGAGTGTATTTAGAGGGGAAAAAAAAGGAATGAATTAACGTTGGGTTTATTTAGCATGTAAGGCATAATAGCATTCAGGAAAGTTAAGCTCCGGACCCTTTCACAAAATGCAGTTTCTTTGTACAGTACTTTGGGTTTTAAAAATGAATTTCCGTATTAGATAATTGAGCCCCAATCAATAGCATTTCTCCTGAAAACACTAGTCATGGATTGACTATTGATATAGGAGAAACTTTTAGAATATATAAAAGTATGTAAACCTCATTAGAGTTTTTGAGCTTCTACTAATTTAATGAAATTCCACGTACTTGATTAAATCCCTGGAGCTCTAACCTCCAGGTGCAACATCTAACTTTCTCTACATTATTTTATACATTATTTCCAATTATATTCATAAGTTCAAGACTTCCATACGCTAGTAAGCACATCAATTACAAAATTTTTGCCATACATATGCAACTAAACAATCTTGGGAACATTAAAGTATATTTGAAAGGGCAGCTCCTGAGCTCCATCATCTCCTGATTAGTCTTATCAGCATTTTCCTAATCAATTTCATTAATATAACAACTAGACAACAGGAAGAACAATAATGTGTTCTGTAGCTGCATGTAACCAAAATTTTCAGCCTTTCTTTTTGTTTTATCCTTTTGTTGGGGATGGCGGATAATGTTAGACCAGTTAGTTGACAACAGTGTCAATATATGTCATAGTCCTTTCAAAAATGGCAAAAATTCATGTGAAGATCCCTGTGAATTTCTAAGAAAAATGTTTAAAAAACATAAATTGCTACAGTATTTGGTACTCGATTAAATCAGGTTACTGAATAGGCATAAATACAGGCGATATGATCGGCAAGCAAGAGTGGAGATAACCATATGTGACTTCCAACTTACCTCCTTGAGAGTGGAGAGGATATCCTTCAAAGCAGAAGGAGCAATAGCATCGTGCGAAATAAGCTTTTGCAGACATGACAGACCAATCACACTAAGCTTAACATTTTTTACTTCGCAAGCCATCACAAATATCCTTATAATGTCGTCATTGTGAGCAATCTCATTAGGGCTCGCCAACGATCTTAGCTGAAATGGAATCGATCAACTGTTAACTAAGTAGTGAAAACGGCGTATTTTAACTGAAAATCTAATGGGACTAAAGCACTTTTCCCGATCATCAAAAAATATCGGTTTCGATGAGATCAGTTGAAGAAGAAATGAAGAGGGATGGGGAGAGAGAGACCTTCAAGATTGCATGTTCGGCGGCGTCCTTAATGGCGGGATAGCGGCGGCGAGACTCAGCAGAAAGAGCCCTTAGATCGGACTCCAAAACCGTCATGAAAGCCGCCATCCTTGAAAACAGCCTTTCCTACTTCTCCCTTTGATTTGGTTCCTCCTTCACTGCATCTATCGAATTTCCAAGCTTGCTTCTCTGTGTGTTTTGTGGAGAGTTGAGTGAAGAAGACAGATCTACATCTGCTGCTACCCTCTACTGCTGTGCCCGATCGGTTTCACAAACGAAAGACGTCACGTGCACATCGCGTGAATGTTCATGCATTTTATTTTTCAACTTATTATTCAAGAGTTCGTCTCTCTCTCCCCGGAAATACACCGTGTCCATATAAATTATTCTGTTCACATACGTTATGTCCCGAGAACACACAAGTTTTTCTATTATTCAATGAGTTTTTCTACTTCTTTTTTCTTTTTCTTTTTTTTCTTTTTTTTTTGCAATCCGGGTAATTTAAAATTTAAATATGTCTAACATTGATTGCAATCATTTCATATTTTTTCATATGATCTTTTTAAATGCACACCCTAATTTATTGAAAAAACACCCCATAATTAAATATTTAAATTATATATTTATAAAAAAATCCAATTTACCCATAATTCATTAAATACACACCTTATACATATTTTAAAACCTAATTCAATCTAATCTATATTCATCGTGCCCAACAAAATCTAGATAACTGCCATGGGAGGTTTTAAATTCTTTACAGCCAATTTACCCAAATTCGTTTCCACTCTAAAGTCTTGTATTAATATATATTTACATTTCGTCCTACATAGTTTCTTTGATTTCCATAGTCCCCTTTTATATAATGACTCCAGGGCAATCTCCACTCTCCATCTCAATTTTCAACACTATAATGGTTTACATGTAAATAAGCTACAATAAATTTTCTTTGCATAATTTAGAGTAGAAAATTTTAAAGACGAAACAAAATCGTCCACTTCACGGGCACAAAATCAAATCTTACGATGACAGTTCCCCTCAAGTGTAAGATGAACTCATCTCTATTCAAAATTTCATCGTCTATATCTTGCAAGTGTTCCATGAAGACTTCCCAGAAGAACTCGATAGTTTGGAAGTAAGAACAAGGGAGGCAGCACAATCAACATAAAATGTCAATATTGAATTTCTGTAGAAACGGATTAACTCTTTTTCTGCACAATTTAGATCCAAGTTTAAGAAAATTGAAAGCAAAAGGCATGGAGAGTTCCCATTTTTCTAAAACCCTTTACTCAATCAAACACCATTCATGAAAATCATACACACATGAACTTGGCCATGATAATGTGGAGAATATTAATCAATTACTTTTTTTAATATCCTCTCCTCGCCATTAACGCTAAGCTTTTGTAAAAAAATTTGAGGATTACAAATGGTGTGTATATAATTTTAATTTTAAAAGGGTATTTTTGAAATTTTAAGGGGTGTATTAAATAAAATTAAGAAATAAAAAGTCAAAGGAGGTGTGCATTAAGTAAGAGTGTGTATTCAATAAGAAGGGGTGTGTATTTATTAACACTCTTTTTCATATTTCAATTTGTCATGACTTCATTACATTTTTCTTTTAATATAAATAAATAAAATAATTTAGTTTGATATAACTGAATGGCTAAAAGTTGTGTGTCTAGATATATCATTTAATATTAAATGGGGAGTATTATTTAGTATAAGGACGTGTACTCTTTATTTTTTTAAGAAAAAAATTGATGAAAGTGTATAGCTTTAGAACAAAATATTATACTTTTATTAATTAAAGTATATACTCTTTAAAACTAAATGTTGTACTCTTACACACTTTGTACATCTGAAAACACAAGAGACCAAGTCCTAAGAATAATCTCATATTTCAAAAACGAATATGATTTATTATACTCCTATTTGTCTTTTTTTACCCGTGCGCTGCACGGGAGTGTGTGTAACAATTTTTTTTTACTTTAATACTAATTATTTAATGATGAAAAAAATTATATGACTAATTTATAAAGTTGTGTGATGATAAAGTTGTAATTTCATCATTATAATGAACATTAAACCCTTTCGATAAATATTAAACCCGTGCGTTTTGAAAATGATATAAACATATTTCCTCTGTCTCATATTAAGGTTCACCTTTACTATTCTAAATCATTTAAGAAAAGTTTTTTTAATCAACTTTATTGATTTTTAAATTCATACGTTGCTCGGTCAACGATATTTTAAAATAAACAACCTAACATATTTTAAAAATATTTAAACATAACAATATTAATATAATTTAGATAAAAAAAACATACTCCCTCCATCTCTGAAAATTGTTCACTCTTTCTTCATTTGTTCGTCCCACGTAATGATTCAAAAACTAAAACAAATGTGTTATTCTACTTACCATTCAATTCATACGTCACATAATTTACATTTGTGAACTGCTCTAAGTTGTAGCTCAAGAAGGTATTCATTCATGCGAAAATTGGCATACTTCTAATAATCCCCAATCCTTACCAAACAGCACCCCTTTTGAATAGCCCGTATTAGAGGATAATACGAAATGCTTGTTAAAGCTATATAGGATTACGTGGAAAGAAAAATGAGAGGGAGTTGAATCACTTTCTAAAGCTTCAGTTCATTAGTTAGATCAATTGGAACCATATAAAATTGAGGAACATGTCTGAAATGAATACATTCTCAGAGAGCATATTTAAATGAAATAGTTAATGGCATGTTTGAGCATGTCATAATAATAACATCGCTTTTTCGTTCATATTTATATTTAATGCCGTAAATATATATTATAAACAATTTGTATGACATTTCTTAAATTATTTATCCAAATGCTAATATTTATATTGTGAGGTCTAATTTTAATTTAATTTTATCTTTTTATGTTCAAAACACATTCAAATCATTAAAAAAAAGTATGTGTAATTTAAAATTAACAATTTTAATGAATTAAATGCAATGTATGTTACATAACATAATGAAATACACAGCTGAAAAATGTGATCGAAAGATTTGATATCATTTCAATGGCAACAATTAAAGAAGTTGGTAGTAAGAGCATAAAGTCTATAGAAGAGAAAGAAATGTAAGCACAAAAACCTTCAGTAACCATTGCAGGATACATCTATCATTAATAAGTGGACGCCATTGACTCAGGACCCAATTCATGTCTTTTAAAGCATTGACATTGAGACAGAGATCCCTACAATACTACACTATAGAACAATGACACTTTCTATCTTTGCAGATATGAATCCAAGCAGAAAAACATTTCGACAACAATAATTATAGGGCTCAAGAATAATTAGAGTGAAGATTCCTTAAAAGCAGAAATTTTCGTTAGGAATTCCCATATACATAAAACAAATATATATGCATAAGACCTTGGACAAAACAAAACCAAATGATATATTGAAAACCAAGATCTCAAATTGTTGTGGTAGGATAATATACCTCTTGAAGTGAAACTTAGGTAACTCGGTAGGGTTCATCAAGAACTGCATGAATTTTATGTCTGTTTGTAAGTAAAACTCACTCTCTGATACCCACTGCAAAAGAATTCTCTATTATTTTTATACAAAAAATACAGGATTCAATGCCATATAAATAAAAATAAGGTAGGTAAGATTAATGCATTGAACCGAATTCATTTTTCCATGTCAGTTTTGCAGAGAATACACTGAGGCACATTTATGCAATGCTTATTGAGATGAAATTGAATAATCTGATTCATCATCAACTTAAAAGTCATTAAAAACCTTTTCGTCAATACGTATTGAGGGGATAACAGAAAGCCAATGAAGGACAACACTTTAACTTCAAACAATTTATAAACAAAAATAACTTTTAACTTGATAAATTTTACGACATAACTCATCATTATATCAACAATTATAAAGAGGAAACACAATTTAAAATGTTTATGTGTAAAAAGAGCACTGAAAGAGGGGTACCTAGGACACTGTCTCAAAAAGTTATTAGACATGAAGTCAAAGGCAATGTCTCAAAAGTAAATGATACTCCCACATCCAGAGAAGTTAAAACATAAAAAAAAAAAGAAAACAAAAGCCACCAATCTTCTTAATTAAATAAAGTTTTTCAGTTTTCCATCTTTCGCTAATCAGCTCATTAAGATAATAAAAGGTTTTATTGTCTTATATGTAGATAAGATATGCAGATTAAAAAGGTAGAATCTCATTATTTATTATCAATCGGGGGAAAATAATTGGAGACTAAACAAAACAGAGAAGTGATAGAAAAGATCTTATTGCAGAATCTCATCATTTTCTAATAACTTTTTGCCACATATGATCTTGACATCTAAACTTCTTTATTACATCAACATTTTAGTTCGAAACGTGCTATCAAATTTAAGAAAAGTGAGATCTAATTATATTTGATATAAATATTCTTAATACTCGAACCACCAGTCCTCTTATATCTTAATACTTCATTCGTACAAAGGTAGTGTATATTAAGCTAAGTGAGATGGAGGGAATATAGTTAAGTGGTAACACTTAATTATGACTTTTTTCGGATGGGGCGTGTTGGGGTTAAATCCGCATATGAGCATCTATACACAGGTAATAACTTATATATATAGCCATGTTCTTTAGCTATTAGGATTGAATATACTGATTTTAAATGAAAGTATTTTGAGATAATATTTTCAACTTGAAAAGCACCTATTAGTAGAACTTACTGCAAAGAAGTGCATGATTCAGAGGACCATTTACTCCAAAAAAGACTCCCACCTTTGTAGTATTTTTTTATAGAGAAATGAATAGTAGAAGAGTTTCTTATTTAGATAACATGGAAGTGCTCATTTATAATACCCATGTGCTGCACAACACAACAAAATTATTTCAGAATGCACAAAAAACCAATTTTAAAATACAAAGAAAACTTATATAGAAAAAGATATTAAGGCCAGCACACAATACACTACATGCAGACAAAAACCAATTTCAAATATAGGATCATGGGCCATAATGAGATCGATTAAACTTAATAGAGAGTTGCACCACCACTTTCTGTACTACCAATACCATTCCCACCACCACTCCTCGTCATAGAGCCCATTACATGTAAGAAATCACAATTGAATATTTACTTTATCTATTGGACAAAATTAATTCAGACAAATGACGGAGCACGACAACTTAGATCCTATATCATAGACTGTCAGTTTCTATAAGAAAACATACATACATCCCAAGTCCCAACCATGTTAGAATTTAACAATTGGTGATAGTGGATACATGCATTTAATTAGTGGTGAAATAGAATATGAGAGGAAACGTGCATCAATCTAACATTAGAATAAAAAGTATTAATAAATTAAATGCATTTATCACTAAGAAGAGCACACATGAAAGGATATTGCTACTATTAAGTCACTACCCCTCAACCTATTCTATTGTTGTTCCAAGTTGTAATTCATCCATTAGAAAAGCACATTGCGTACTACGTGTTGTTTTGAATGCCATTACTTACTACACTATACATGGAGAATACTTTCACTCTTTCAATTGTTTTCTATCTAACTTACATTAATTTCATGAATAACATGGGCCATTGTAAGCATATGCCTAAACATTCAAAAAGAAGTGTAGAAACTTAAAATAAACAAAAATTTAATAGAATTTCATATTAAATTCTAAAAAATAGATCGAACAAAAAAGAATAATATTGCTACTATTAAGTCACTACCCCTCAACCTATTTTATTGTTGTTCCAAGTTGTAATTCATCCATTAGAAAAGCACATTGCGTACTACGTGTTGTTTTGAATGCCATTACTTACTACACTATACACGGAGAATACTTTCACTCTTTCAATTGTTTTCTATCTAACTTACATTAATTTCATGAATAACATGGGCCATTGTAAGCATATGCCTAAACATTCAAAAAGAAGTGTAGAAACTTAAAATAAACAAAAATTTAATAGAATTTCATATTAAATTCTAAAAAATAGATCGAACAAAAAAGAATAATACCTAAATCGGGCCCCTGCCGCCACTGTTTGCGGTGGCCGTCAAGAAATATTTATCATCGTTTCCTTGGTTAGATGTAGCAATTGGATATTTGCCATCTTCTTTCTCAGTAATCTTTTAGATACGAAAATGACATTCCGACCAAATAAAAAAAATCCTAGGTGTCATCACAATGAGATAAAAAAAGAATTTAACTACACTATTGCAAAGCAGAACATATACAACACATACATTTAACAATATGAAAAGTACTTACGCAGGGTTAAATTCATAAGATATCATGCCACATAACTTAGTCCGATTAGAATATAAAGCATCATTCCCTATGTAATAGACAAAATAATATGTCAATTCAAAAGGAAGTTATTGAACATGTACATATAATTAATTAGAAATAAAATAAAAAATGAATGATCAAAAAATTTAATTGAAAATTATGTACCTGTTCCTATTAGATAATATTGCATAAGCCTCAATTGATCTGAAAATATAGATACAACAGAAAAGATTTCATGAATAAACGTTAACAACACCTCAAAGACAAAAAAACATACAAAATATTTAATGTAATTGAGGACTATAGCTGAAAAATCCTCCATTGAAACAATCTGAACATAAGTACAAAATAGAAATAAAGAAGACGTCAAATAAAAAAACAGTAATGATTCCCAAAAACAATAGCGTAAAGGAAGAAAATAATGAAGTACAAAATAGACGAATAAGGAGTTCGAGATCACAATATTTCACAAAATATCGTTCGATATCACTTCTTTTAGGGAATATCATTCGAATTACAGCCCAAGGTTCCGATTCATTCTTTAGCGCTAGAAGGTAGGAAACCTCGTGTGGCTTGGATGATTCTTAAAATCAATCAGAAAGCGGAGATTTTCAACTTTGTCTGCGCCACTCGTCAAAGTAGAAGTTACCGTCGAAAGTAGCGGAGAATGAGTCGCCAGCGTCGGAGGTTGTGATGTTCTCAAATTCCAAGTTTACCACTCAATTGCTGCTGAAGAGAATGGACCCATTGAAGGTAGAGAGTAAAATCAGTCGATGCCGATAGATCGAAATTGCCTCGAAGTGTTACTTCGATGATTCTTAAAATCGAGAAGAGGAGTTCTCATCTATGTTTGCAATAGAGTGATGATTTATTATATAGAGACATGGTTGATTAAAGGTTTAGTGGTCACTCGTGGCAGGGGATTAACCTAAAATGGAACTGTACTAAGATGGAGATGTATTAGGATAGAGAGAATACACGGTTCAGATTAATTTTTAGAGATTAATGGCAGAGATTGAAACTTAGAATATACCAAAAATAAAAACCGGTTTCTGGGTGGGAAATTGTTAAATGACATATATGTCCCACATTGTGCTATTATATATATAAAGATTTCATCCATCTTATCTCAGTTTTATTGTATACTTTAATTAAAAAAATTATTTATCTAATTTATATTACAGTAACATTTTTTTTTTCCATAACAAAACTTAATAATTAAGGTTTTTAGTAAATGAAAATTTTCCCTTCAAATATTAACTATTACTTTTCTTGAAACAAAAACAAAAGCTTACTTCCAAAGAATAGTTTTTTATATATTAAAAAGTAATTTTGTAAAAATAAGATTCATGTGTAAACTAAATTCACACCGGAATCCCTCCTCTTACATATAATCCTAAAGCTACATTATATACCTCCGTCAACCGCTTCTTCTTACACTTACGAGACCATGTTCTTACAGGTTCTACAGTGAATTCAGTTAAATGGAAAAGCCCAAATCAGGATCCAGTCAAATTCAAGCCAATCTATACAATTAGATCAAACACAAGTGAAATGTGTTTGTTCTGTAAAACCGACTCAATCACCAAAGGGAGCTAGTAATCTTATGCAAGAAATTTTTTGAATTCTTGAAGCTTTCTTTAACTTAAGAATGATGAATCATCCAAAGGACACAATCCTAAAAATTAGAGCCCAGTTACAGGAGTATGAAAGGTCGGAGATAATGTTGTCTGCTGGTTTCAGAATATGAAATTAAAAAGCAAGAAGAAGCTGCGCCACTCCGAAACATCCGCAAATTAGAAAACCACCGCCTATCTCCGCAACTGGCACGACTCCTTCCCCCCGTGGCATTTTCATCTTCTTCGTCTTTGATACTTTTTGCCATGCAAATTTACACCATTTTCAGCATTTAAACTAATCGGCCTCATCTATTCTCATTGTCATTATCTTTATCGATTATCATACACCAAGCTGTAACGACTGGCAGGCATATCCAAGTGTTTGGAGACAGTGAAATCAGATCATGGTTGAACAGATTCTCCCTGAAAATTTTAAAAATGGAAAAAGTATGCATTAAATAGAAATTCAGGAAGTTTTAGAAATTTCAAAAGATATTGATCTTTCCACAATATAAAATACAATAATCCACTATTTCATTATGCGTTTATTGCATTTGAGACAAACACTTTTGCTGTTATTTAGAACATCAGCAAACGCAATCATTTATCAACCAAAATTCATCAGAGTCTATCAATATTTGTCTGAAATTTTTGAAGCATCGAAAGAGACCAGAAACTTATGTAAATCCCACAAGTAGGAGTAATATTTAACATACAAACTAAAACATTCAAAGTACATAAAATGAGCAATTAGAGCATGTAAAATAAGACACTACAACTTCAGGTTGTTAATCCTTAACATGTTAGGAGAGCTCAGTATATTATAAGGGTAAGGGCTAGCATATGAGATACGAGAAATTAGTTCAATTCATCTCATTTCAGAGGAAATGGTTGATTCCAAAAAATTGTGGTTTTGTCTCCCCCAATAATTTATCTTTCCCCCTGTTTCCGACTTCTCCAAAGTATCCAATTTAGTAGCCTAATAATTTAATAAAATTTTGGTACTGGCATTAGTCTCTTCCAACGTAACCCCAATATAAATATGAAAAGTTAAATGCTTTTCGTATTTCTCAGGAATTCAGCTATCTGCTGGGTTAAAGCATATATCTGTGAAGAATGATTACAGTGAATCTTCCACATTCAAGCCCTCAAAAGGATATCAACTTTCATTGATCTAAACTTACCGAACTTGGAGTAACTATCTGAAGAATTGCTTCAAGTGCAGAAACGTTCCATCTCTCAACATGTCTTACAATCTGTTAAAAGAAATTAGCCAAAAATTTTGAGCAATGAAGATACATAACCGAAATTAGCCAATTTGTTTTAACAACGATGATACATTACTGAGAAAACAAATTTAGGCTGTGTTTGGATAGAAATATTAAATAAGGGGCTTTGCAGATAGATTTGATGTCTACAACGAAATCCATTTAAATTTAATAAAACCTCAAGTTGATGACATAACACCTGCTTGTGTTAAAAATTATCTTTGTATGGATTTGAAATCAATTCTACAACCCAATAATATGAAATTCATCTTTTTTCTCAAAGCCCACCTGAGTTATATTTTTTATTCTTTAATGTATTTGAGATTAATTCTACAACCTAACAATTTTAAAATAATTTGTTTCCTCAGCATGTGTGATCATTCTCGTACACAATAAAACAATATATCACGAAACAAAAACAAAAAACACACACACATCGATGCACTCAGTAAAAAAAAATTACAAACGCAGAGAAAAACCAGTACATTCTCTCTCGCAAACACTCATCATTAGTTTTGTCATAAAGTGGAATGACAATTTTTTTTTTTAAAAAAAATCCTAATAAAATAAGAGATTTGTACATCGAAATTCTTTCCACACATCCAACTCAAATCCAAAACAAAAAATTTAATACAAAAAATTCATTTGAGTTACAAACCCATCAATGTAAACAACCTTCAGAAAAAGTAATAAGATCACTTCTACTTACTTTAAATTCTGCATCTAGATCATATGTTGTTGATCCATCAATGGAAATAAGCGGTGTCCAAGGAAGTTTAAGATATGTTCTGCACAATAAATTTAGATCTAGATTAGAATAGTACAACACCATAATTAGAAAATATCCCACCTACATCTTTGCCTCTCAAATATGATAAAGATGCTTGTATTCCTAGCTTCGTGCACACTGTGAGAAGAACATTATCTCCAATTTACGGAATTGTTTTTTAAGGAAAAAACTTGTGTGCACCCTTTACACCATACAATTCAAGTATATTTTATAAATAAATAAAAAATAATAGCTATATCACTAAAAATATTTTTTGATCATAAAAAAGTATGATAGTTTTTACCAAGTCTGACTATTATTTTTATTAGTGAAACAACTAATATTTTTTAGTAAAAAAACTAATACTCTTTAAAAATTCATACAAGTTAAACAATGCATATTGGTGTGGACACTTTTTTTGTTGTTCTAGATATCAAGAATTCTACTATAGTAATTTGCACGACTTTGAAAGAGTGCATTCATTGACAAAAAAAATCATTGAGATTAAGTGTAACCCCCAAAAATCTAACTATATGTATAATAATCTTAAGTTTCCAAAATACTTCATAGAAGTGTGAGTGTGTCAAACTGACTTGCAAGCCACTTGCCCTTGACTCGAGAAAAGATAGAAAACAACTGAAGCTCGAATAAAAATTCCTCGACATGATAGGTAAGCATATTTTAAAATATTAAGTTATATACATTATAATGTTAAAATGTGGCATTATTTTATGCAAGTTACCAAGTCAAGTTACAATATCAAAAAAAATTGAGCTCCATAAAGTCGGTTTCAAGCTTCAAATTCCCTAATTGTGTTGAATTCAATTCGAACCCAACTAAAATTCACTTGACTCGCCCATTTATGCTCCTAAAGCCTTATAGGTCCATATTCTCAACACATGTTACTGTCAGCGTAGTGGATTCCAGACATAGTTGTTGATTTACAAGAGATTTCTACTCTCTTTCATGGCAATTTTATACTCCACATGTAAATACGAGTCTGAAAATTCATTGCGTACTTTACACTCCAGTGCAAGAATGACTGTACTATGTTGAAGAAATATTATTTTAGAGTAATTTTGCATCAACTATTGATATAAATTCTAGTACCTTAGTTTCCATGAAGCAACTATGGATTTTGTTTCAGAATCAAGATCCTGCACATGAAGCGCATAGCACATCAACAACATGTTACTGAAAAAATTGTAAAATAAATGTTCAGGCTAAAGCAAGAATATCAGAACTGATAAGGACAGAAAAATAGTCATAAAAAATGAATAAATGAGACACAATACGCTGGACTTCTGCTCTTTGTTCTCTATCCTTGAATTCATTACAGAACATTTAACTGAATATGGAACATAATATTAACATATTACACGGTCATTTAGAGTCAACTCACATTTCCCCAAAGTTAATTCACGTTGACGTACCAAAACTATATCTAATGGCACATCAATAGCAAAGGCAACATCTAGTTCTACAACCTCAACAACTAAATTAGTTTTCAGCTATTTTCAACATTCACTAAATTGGAAATTCGTTTGAAAAATTTATGAAAAGCTAATCATAGGTTCTTCCCTCCGCTAAAACAATAGGGCCATTATGCTCTTTGCTAAACTAGCTGAAAGATGAACTCTTACCAAGTTATATCATTTGATCAGAGGTTGAATGTATCAGAAGAAGAATATATTCGACAAAAGAATTAAAATAATTCTAAGAAAATACAAGTCCATTTAAAAGAAGCAAATGAAAGGCTTTAATAAAATTTATTGTCAAATTGAGAATGAAGTTTTCATTCTGCAAAATGTGCTGAAGTGAGAAAGAGGAGGTTGATAATGCTAATAGAAAGAAAAGAAATTGGAAGTCAAACCAATACAAATACAAAGAAATAAAATCAAGATCTTAGGTCAACCACAAGTTATAACATGATATAACAAGAATTGAATGCAGAAAGAATACCTCATCTATTTCTTTTAGCTGGATTGAGGGTTTGTGAAAGAAAGGTAGAAGCAAACTCAAGTTGCGTGCATATAATTCCTTGCCTAACAGTGAAAAGGTAGTTAATACATTTATCCTGGAAAAATACAAGAATGATCATGTTAATGTTATTGATGACAAACTTAGGATAACTTTCTAAACTTATGCAGAAGGTTGATCTAGTAACTTTTGGCTTTTCTTTCAACACACTTAACACAAAAGATGGGTTATCATGAAACAGAAGTTCACACTTTTTAAAGATAGAGAATTTAAGGCTGGCTGAAATTCTATATATAAAGGGATAATGGAAAGTATTCTTTAGTATTATTGACATTAGTATTCCCTTGGCTGAAATTCACACTTTATTTTTCCCTTACCCTGAAATTTGATAGTTGGATCTTCAAAAATGCAATCCTCAGCATAAATAGCAGAAGTAAAACATCCTACATCCAATAATGAACCATTTACTTAACACAGTTGGATTTGAGAGGTGGAGAAAAAGGAAATATTCCATGTTCACTGAAAATAGACAACATATCCTTGTGACCAGCCTATACCAAGAGAAACTAGGTAAGCTATGATTAAACTCAAATTTGGGTCTCCCTCCTGCAGCCTTGGGTCATTTTTTTTCACAAAATGTAAATTTCACCTTAAGTCATGCCACTATATGAACAGGCTTGACTCTAGAAACATATATGTTTGTGTGTGTGCGCGCATGAAATAAGTAGAAACAAATTTAGATAGACCTTCCAAATATATTCAAGTTATTGTTTGTTAAATAAATAAATAAATCATATCATATCATATCATATAATGAAGGAGATATTATTTTCAGTAAAATAAGGTTCCATCTTGACTCTGAATCGCTAATTAAGAAAAACTATTTACTCGTGTTTCCTCTTTTTATCGTTCATGTAACCACTCAATTACAATGTAACCACGTCGCAATTTTTTTATTTTTAAGTAAAAACATGTACCTGTGACAAAGTAAGCTTTGTCATAGTCAGATCTGATGATAGAGAGAACATCATTTACATTGGAAATAGAAATTTCATCCTTCAATTCATTATCCACTAAAACAGTCCTGAGACATAGGTTCCATAATAAGGATTATAAGAATATCAATCGTAAGTTTGAACAAATATTGGAGCTTCAATGACAAATACCAAACCCAGTTTTAGTAAAGTATACAAACAAATGTGCACATAGTGCAACATTTCTATATATAAATACTAGTTTGGCAGAAGCTAGTGACAACTTAGACATATTCTTGTTGAATTCAATTATATTCAGCTTCTAAAAGATATTAAATTTGGGATATATTCACTTCTCACTGTTAGTGAGACCATATTAGGTGTTGCATTAAAAGTTCTTAATCAGTACATGAACCCAAGGAAGCTGCAGGAGATTCAATGTCCCAGCAAATGCTTACGCATCAGCTATATAGCGCAGTTCCCTCTATGAAAAATTACTGTAGGAGGAAATGGATTTGATAAAGGGTGTCCACATAAAAAGAGTAAAATTTACTATCTGAGAAATATAACAGGTTGATGCTGGAAATAATTCATGACTATAACTAAACTTTGTAAAAAATTGATGGGGTGATTTAATAGAATAGTCCGCCAACAGCTACATAAGTCAATTACAATTTGTGTGTTTGCATATCTATATTATAAATGGGGACCATATATCCTCACAACATCTAGCAAACATGCTGCAATACAATTGGTGAAATGCACCAGTATACTCTGTTCATATGAAATATAAGCACGAACATGAAATATTGTGTAATTTCTTGTAGTAGACAGTAGATATGTACAATTTAGCATCAACAGAACCCCAAAAATCAGTACTCAGAGTGAGAAGAAGACTATCGGCGATTAATTTAACAGACGGATATTGTGAAATAAGCAAATAAAAAGGGAGAAAAAAACACAGGGATACCTTGTTCGTCCAAATAGCCTGAGGAGTTCCGTAACGCCAGCGACAGCTATCTTCAACACCTCAGGAGTTTGGGTTTCCTTATTTACGCCATTGGGAGTAGCGGAGCAACAACAGAAGCCACCAACTCTCTGAAGTCGTTGAACAAATCAGCGAAAATGAAACAGTCCAGAGAATTAAGAATCAGCCGAAACAGAAGGCGAGAAAGAGAGGAGATAACCTTATCGATCGGCGGTAACACATGTAGCGGTCGTCCCCAACCCCATGGGCAGCTGCGGATTCCCGCCATGGCAATTGGGTTACTCATGACTGCTCTGTGAGGATGAAGTGAACTCGATTTCAGCCACATAATTTTCATAGGAAACGGCCCACGAGTGCCTTTTTACACGCGAAAAATAAAATAAAAAGACGACCACCAACCAACATACAAAGAAGTCCAATTAAGGTGAATCCGGTATACCGTTTGACGGGACAATATTAAGTATGACTAAATATAGTGCACCTGGGTGCACACGAAGTTTCGTGCGCACCCACGTACAAATATAAGCAAAAACATATACAATTATGAGTAAAAATGTATACAATTTAATTGTTAATTTTTTTAATAAAAAATTGAGTGTAAAAAAATGTACAATTATTAAAATACATGTATACACTATTGAATAAAAAGTTATACACATATGAATGCTTGTTTTTTTAATGAAAAACTTAGTGTGAAAAAAGTATACAATTATTACAAAACACGTATACAAAATAGAATAAAAAGTTATACAAATATGGGTGCAAGGGTGCACCCGGGTGCACCTAATATACACTCATTAAGTATTAACCATTAAATTTGATTTTTAATTTAATCTTAATTATTAAATAAATAATATAATTAATTTAAAAATAAATAAAAAAAAAAAAAAACTACCTACTATTCTCTGATGGGATCAATCCTCATTGGGCTTCAGACAGATATGGAAGGCCTAATCTTTATCTTTACCTTATCTTTATATCTTTATCTTTATATATATTTAATAATAGCACCTATTTTGCCACCTATTTTTACACTCCAAAATCAATTTCACCACTTTAGATTCACCTATGGTAACTTATCTACCGTAATCTCCACCATTAATTTGTTTCACTTAAATCAATACCGTTGATATCTTAAGATCTCACTTGATAAATAAACCCCTAAAAATTAAGATCTCGCAATTGATAATTATCTGCAGCCTCATTTCTTCAGCATATTGAGACAAATCAATTTTATCACTTCTGCAAAAATCATAATCTATCATTTACCGTTCTTCTTTCGTAATGTTGGATGCAAACGACTGTATGAAAACGCTTTTGTTTGATGTTTACAACACGAAGAAGAATAATGACAAAGTAGATCAAGAGAACCTTTCTTCTCTTTCCCTCAAACACCGCCGAAGACGATCGCCCATCCACGCCACCCATTGCTGCTGTAAACGTGACAGCGTCAGTCAACGCCTGAATCGTGAACAGCCATGGTTCGAAGCGCCGCCATAAGCTGCAGCCATCGTCGATCTCGAGTGGCAGTGGTTGGTACGTTGGTTCTCCTTTGGTAAACATTTTAGACCTAGATGGTTCTTTTTCTCAAATTGTAAAATAATTTCTGATATTGAACATTTGGTACTAAAATATAATTTTTCAAACATATTGTGAGAAGATTGAAATATGTTTTTCTATATGGGAAAAAATTAGAAAATTGGTACACCCTAAAATTCTCGATGTAAATGTGTTTGCAATCTTTCAGAAATATCTGATTTTTTTTTCTTTTCGTTTTGCCCGTGCTGATAAGCAATGTCGCCAAGTGCCAGAGATGTACGATGGTAAAATTCGTATATAAATGTGGATTTGAAGTATCAACTACTGTCGTTCAAAATCACGAACAGCGATGGCGTGATCGTGATGTCATACTGTGTGGCGCCCAGGAACTGGGAATTCAGTGCAGTCCTTCGAAGGTAAGAAGTTTAATTCGTATATATTTCCATGGTTAAGTTGGAGTTGATCATTCATGTATACTAAGCTAGACCAATGTTTAATAGTTGTTCCTTATCTTCTTCATATTAATTAATTTCAAATTGTATTGAGTTCATGTCATTTTCTCTGTATGCGTTCTTAGAGAAATTATTATAGCAATTGCAATTAAATAAAATATTACTAAATGTAGTAATAAATAGTGTGAACGTAGGTATATTGGTGGTTGGCACATCAAGAAAATTACTTACTTACATTAAAATTTTGGTTGGAATTGAGTTTACAATTGCCATATGATTTTGAATTAAAATCATGGTGCAACATAGTGAGTGTTGTTATGTCTGAAGGGTTATCATATTAATTTTTTGAGTGGGATATGTGTTAAGGTTAGTAGAATAAAATTTTGTTTGAAAGAACTATTAACTTATTTTTTGTCTTCTAATTGTGTGTTACTATTCTATTAATTATAGTTGATGACAGTAAGTTTGCAACTAATCTCTTTATTAAGAGAACTTAAAGCTGGATTTACCTTATCACAGATAAGTTATTTGATGTCGGTTGCCCCATAGAAAGTTGGAAATATTGCAAAATTTTAATCTCATTTAACTATACCTGAACAAATGGCAACAAACGAAGTTGAAAATATTTTGAAATTTTAATAAACGAGAACTGAAATTCAAAAATATTGTAAGCTATATCAATAGTATATTGTTAGAGATGATGACCAAATATGAGATAGAAGTTTCAATGTCATTCCCATTGTTTTCTACAATATCATGTTTTTTTCAATAATCAAAGTACTTTGTAATTTATCTTGATGAAGAATGTGAGATAAGAAGTATGATATTTTTATTAATTCTTTTATTGATAAAATTTGTTAATTTAAATGTTTTGGGTTTTACAGTACCTAAAGCTCTTTCTTTATGGAATTATATATAGTGTGGTAGGGCTTTGGAGTTTGGCCCCCATTCCTATTTATCACTTCTGGGCTTACTAGTCCCACAACCCAGTAAAGGCCCAAAGATCCCCCTGATGAGCGAGGAGCGACTGCCTGACTAAGGTCACTAGGCCACTTGCCCCAATTGCCTAAGATATGCAGATATCCTCCGAGATATCTACATAGGGGATATCCTAGAATAGATCTTAAAATAGTCACATGAGGCTAAACGCATTTAATGCTCGCACTGTACACGACAATCTGGAAACTTACCCAGATACGGGTGACGTCAGGCTATCCAGTATAAATATTGGAACAACCCATATCAATAAAAATTATAATTAACCCCCTAAAAAAGAGCACAAGAATGCCTAGGGAAAAACTCTCTCTTCTTTTATGTTAGCTTAATACAGATCATCCTTTCATTAATGACAAAGCCACTCCTAGTAGGGCTGATGCGACTACTAGCCGGTGCCAACAAGAAGATCCAAACCTCCCTCGAACTGTAGAAAAGAAAGTTCCGCCGCACGATATGTACCCAGAAAAAGATGACCCACAAACTAATTATCGGCAAAAGTACTTCGACCTTCTCAAATAAATAAAGGAAAAGCGAATGGCAGAATCGAGGATCGCCAGTCGGAGGCTCAACTTCAGCCTTGAAGAAAACTCAACAGAACAAATGAACGAATGGCAACGCGAACGGACTCCGCCTAGGAGGTCAGTACATGAGCGAATGGGCTGAAAGGATGCGCATAAGGAACCAGGAAAAGCTCAGAAACTGGTAGACAAAGGATGCGAACGAAGAAAGATGGCATCCCGCGCTAATTCGATCGCCAGCCGATCCCCCGCGCACACGGCTGGACGCATAAGCGCCAAAGATCGACTAGGACCAGATACTGCGAAAACTCGACACGAGCAGGTGGGAGAAAGTGCAGAGGACGATCCTATCGCCCGACTCAAGCGACAGCATGATGAAGAAATAAATATGCTCAGGAGGCGACTTGATCAAGTGGAAAGAAGAAACGAGGCCGGACTCCATAGCATTCCTGGACCGGAATCAGGAAGGACTCCCTTCGCCCATAGGGTCATTGCAGCGGCCACCATGAAAAAGATACGGATCCCTCAAATTCCTCAATACGCCGGCGAATCCAGCCTGATCTCACACCTCAATAAGTATGTAAGGTGAATGCTGGCACAAGGGTGTTCGGAAGAGGATCGATGTAAGATATTCCCCTTAACGTTGGGAGATAAGGTGCATTCGTGGTTCGAATCTCTTCCCATTAACTCCATCGACTCATGGGCGTAACTTGCCATGGCTTTCTCGTCCCACTTTGCATATTTGGGGCAGGAGAAGGAGCCAAAACAGAAGTTGGCCTGCCTACGGCAAGGACCAAAAGAGTCTTTGAAAGATTTAATGAAAAGATTCAACGAACAACGCGCCAACACAGAAGAAGTGTCGGATGAGACGTCTACCATCCTGGCAACTGCCGCCCTACTCCCAGGGTCGCCCATGTGGACTAGCTGCCAACAGAAATTACCAAATAGCTACGCAGCCTTCATGGCCTCGGCTCAAGCATTCATCCATAGTGAAGAAATTCTCGAAGAATACAAAAAGTCTAAGGGCGACAAGAAAAAGAAAAAATGGGAAAAGACTATAGGGCTCCCTCTTCTTTCAAACCGTTCCCAGACGATGACCAGATTCAAGAGATGATGGAGTTACTCAAACTCACGCCTGAAGAAATATTCAGCAAGATAAAAGACACCAATCTGTTGAGTCCCCCGCCTAAAATACGTGTAGACCCGGCCAAGCTAAATAAAAAGAAATTCTATAAATACCACAAATCCATCGGACACGATATCAACAAATGCCGAGATCTGTTGATCAAACTGCTGAGACTGTTCGAGGTTGAGAAGCTAGACCGATTTGTGGCCGGCCCAAAATAGAAGAAAGAGCAACCTCCTGTCATGTGCGAATGGTTTCAAGGATCAACCAACCCTCAAGGACAGATCAGGCCTGGAGACCGTCTGCCCACACCGCCTAGAGAAGTATACATGATGGGCGAAGGCTACGTGGGGACTTCCCAAGCCCTCACCACCCAGTCGCGAAGGAAGCAAAAACCCTAGCTGCGGGAACTTGACAGGTACCAACATGTATTTATGGCGAGTCCGCGACCACATCTACACGAAGCTGACATATTCTTCTCTGAAGAAGATCTCGCTGAAGTACGAACCCCCACAATGACCTACTAGTGATCTCGGCTATGGTCTCAGGAGTAAGGGTGTATCGGTGTTTGGTCGACACAGGCGCGTACATAAACATTATATTCAAAAAGGCATTCGAAGCCCCATAAGACGTCTCCGTGTAATGATGAAATTTGAGGTTTCGGTAATGACGTCACTACTCCCTTGATGCAAGCAGATCTATCAATCCAGATGACTAACGAGAAACAAGTGGTGAAAGTCAAACACACCCTCGAATTCAAAGTGGTGGATCTTCCGTCACCATAGAATTGCATCTTAGGACGAACATTTACATTTATTCACCGGTTTAACTATGTTCCCTCTATGCTTCACCAATGTCTGAAGTTTGTAACCACTGACGGCCGGGTCGACACCCTTAGAGATAGCCAAAGGAAAGCCAGAGAATGTTCGTTCATCAAAAAAGGATACGGGCTCAACTACCACGATCCGAGTTTTCAGTTAATGGCGATGGAACAACAAAACCCAGAAGAGGAAGAAAATCATGAAGAAGCCCCACCACATGGCGACCCAATAATAATAGACCCGAACCCGGAGGGTGACCAAAATTTCTAGCCCTTTGAGGATAAGGGAGGCAGCCTACCCCCAATAATCGATGAAGACCCGAGATCGAACAAGAAGAAGAAAAGAGGGAAACCGGCCGAGGAAGCCGAGGCAATAAGGATGAAGCCGAGTAACCCAGACCTAGAATTATACATCGGATCACAACTAAAGGAGCCACACAGAACGGCCCTGATCTAATTCTTAAAATCCAATCTAAACGTGTTCGCCTGGAAGTCTAGCGACCTCCAGGGGATAGACCCAAAACACGCATGCCATCGGCTCAACACGAGCTTATCCTATCACCCCATGGAATAAAAGAAAAGAAAGTACAACCCCGAGAAATACAAAATCATCGAAGCGGAAGCCAGAAAACTATTGGCGAACAACCTGGTAAGGGAAGCATTATTCCCCGTATGGGTGGCCAACCCGGTCCTAGTGCAGAAGGCAAACAAGTCATGGAGATTATGCATCGACTTCACGGATCTCAATAAAGCATGCTCGAAGGACAATTTTCCACTACCGTATGTTGATCAAATGGTGGACGCTATGGCCGGCCACGAATTAATGAGCTTCATGGATGCATACTCGGGTTATCACCAGATCCCTATGCACCCGGACGACGTAGAAAAAATGACTTTCTACACCAAAAGGAATTTGTTGTGCTGTGTAATGATGCTGTTTGGGTTAAAGAACGCAGGTGCCACGTATCAGAGATTAGTAAACAAGATGTTCCAAGAAGAGTTGGGAAAAACTATGGAAGTGTACATGGACGATATGCTGGTCAAAAGTGCGGACCAAATGATCATGTACGCCACTTGAGTAAAGTGTTCGACATCTTACGGCAGTACGGGATGAAGCTTAACCCTAAAAAGTGCATGTTCGGAGTGTCCGCCAAAAAATTTCTCGGATACATGGTAAGTAAAAGAGGAATAGAAGCGAACCCGAATAAAGTAAAAGCCATACAAGACATGGAACCTCCCAACCACTCCAAGGGTGTACAAAGGCTAGCCAGAAAGATCACATCTCTCAGTCGCTTTCTGCCCAGAGCATCCGATAAATGCAAACCTCTCATGGACGTGATTCAAAAAGAAAAGTTCGACTGGATGCATGTGGCTCAAAAGGCCTTTAAAGAATTAAAGGACATATTGGCTAATACACAAATCCTGTCTAAACCACAGCCGGACGAGCCTCTCAGCATGTAGTTAGCCGCTTCAGAATCGGCTTTGAGCGCAGTGTTGGTTCGAACTGAGAAAAGACAACAGGAACCAGTATACTATATGAGCCAGATGCTTCATGATGCTGAACTTAGATATCCGGCAGTCGAGAAGCTCGTCTACGCCCTGGTAATGAGCGTACGAAAATTGAGACCATACTTTTTGGGACATCCGATTGAGGTGGTAACATCTTTGCCACTAAGGTAAGTGCTCTCGAAACTAGATGTAGTGGGAAGATTGATGAAGTGGGCCGTGGAGTTAAGCCAATTCGATATTAAATATGTACCCAGATTGGCAATCAAGGCGCAAGCCCTAGCCGAGTTCATAGCAGAACTCACTATCTCTATTTTACTGGGAGAAATGATCAACAGACCTTGGCAAATGTCGGTAGATGGATCGTCCACGACTTACGGCTCCGGAGATGGCATGGTACTCACCAGTCCCACTTGGGAGATATTATGCTCGGCCATCAGGTTTGGATTCCCAGCAACCAACAACGAAGCCGAATATGAAGCTCTACTCTCCGGCATGAGAATGACATTGACAATCGGGGTCAAAAGAGTGATGATCTTTAGCGACTCAGAATTAATGGTCAATCAAATAAAGGGAGATTATGAGGCTAAAGATTAGCAGCTGGTCAGCTACCGCAAGCTAGTAGCAGATATGATCCAAAAGTTCGACCACGTCTATATCACGCGGGTCCCTAGACTACAAAACACCCCAGGCCGACGCGTTGGCCTGCCTGGCGACTTCGAAGGATGTCGAACGACTGAGAAGCATCAATATAATGAGACAGGAGGCCCCAAGTGATCAGACGATCTGGAAAATCAATGAGGAAGAGACATGGATGGCTCCTATTAAAGCTTTCCTTAAAGAAGGAAGAGAGCCGGAAAATAAAGTAGAAGCAAAACGACTGCGGCTTCGAGCCTCCAAATATACCATGATAAATAATGTGTTGTATAAGAAAGGATACCTGATGCCACTACTGAGATGCTTGGACAAGGAGGAAGCTACCAAAGTTTTAAGAGAAGTTCACGAAGGGTTCTGTGGGAACCATTCGGGAGGTCAAGCGCTGGCATTGAAGATAATCCGACAAGGATATTTCTGGCCTACTTTTAGGAGGGACTCCATCGAATATGCTAGAGCATGTAAAAGCTCTCAAGTCTATTCTCCCATAATCAGAGCTCCTTCCACTGAGTTAGTGACAACAGCGGCGCCCTGGCCTTTCGCCAAATGGGGAATCGATCTGATAGGTTCATTCCTGCCTGGTAGAGGAGGCGTCAAGTACGTCGTGGTCGCAGTTGACTACTTCTCAAAATGGGAGGAGACAGAAGCGTTAGCCACTATTAATGAGGCTAATATGATAACCTTCATATGGAAAAATATCATTTGTCGCTTTGGAATACCCAACGCAATCGTAACAGATAATGAGAAACAATTTGAAGGTATGCAGCTCAAAAAATTTTGTGACGAATTAGGAATAAGAAAGCTATTTTCGACGCCTTATCACCCCCAGTCAAACGGACAGGTTGAGGCAGTAAATAAAATAATTAAGAACACCCTCAAAACCAGGTTATAAAGCCTCAAGAAAAATTGGGCCCTACAACTACCTGGGTCCTCTGGTCGTACCGCACCACTGCCAGAACATCAACTGGAAAAACCCCCTTCTCGTTGACATTTGGTACGGAGGCAGTCATACCAGCAGAAGTAGCCTACCAGACGTTTCGTGTGTCTCATAAAGAAGGAGGAACTAATTCGGAAGCCATCGAACTTAACTTGGACCTATTGGAAAAACTCCGACTGCAGGTAGCGAAAAGGCATGCGATATACAAATCACGGCTAGAATCCCAGTACAATAAAAAGGTACGAAATAAGGATTTTGTAGTAGGGAATTTGGTAATGAGGAAAGTCTGTCAACAAGGCGGAGTGTTCGGAGCAAATTGGGAAGGCCCATACATAGTGAAAATAAATCTGGGTAATGGAGCATATGAGCTCAGCGAACTCAATGGCGAAAGTATCAAACATCCATGGAACATTCAAAATTTAAAGCACTTCTATGCTTAAGCGTACTTAGCCAAATTGCCATGTGCACAAATTGTATAATTAAGGCTACAGGATTGTAAGGCCATAATAAGCAAAAAGGTGCAAGAAGAAAAATATGCATTACACTAAAGAACCTACTGCATCATAATCCAAAAGATAAGTTTTACAATAAAAAAACACATAAAAACCCATAGGTGTCAAGAAGGGCCTTCCGTCAAGCATCACTAGGACCCACACCACTAGGACCAGCGCCACCCATACCACTGGGACCCGCGCCACCGCCAGCTCCAGAGAAGTTGCGAAGACTTCTCATCCATGCCACATCTGCCTCCAGTTGGGCAACGCGCTCCCTCTCCCGTTCTAACTCATGTTCGGCCAGATAACGGGCAACCTCTAACTGGTGAACCTGGTTCTCGGCTAAATGTGCTCTCTTCCTGTAGGTCGTGGCCCAAGTATTAGCAATGGTAATGAGCTATTCCGCCACCATAGCTTGCCGAGTCTCTGCCACCGAAGAGAGCCCTTCAGCACTAGTAGAGGCTCCTGCGCTGAGACCAACCCCAGGAGGGATGGACTATCCAGATTCTGTCACAAGTAGAAAGCGGCACAGAAAAAGTCAGTGCATGTCCAACACTCACCAGAGCAGCGTCCCCAATCTCATGAGGCCTAGCACTCTGTAACCAGCGAGATAACATGGGGTTCCATGAACGAGCGGGAATGAAGCTGGTTTTCGAGATACTCAGCTCTGACTCAATGGACGACCGAGCATCGCCCATACTCCTCAATCGTAGTATTCATTCAATGCAACCAGGGGAACGCCACCACCAATGTCGCCTTCCGTGGCGTGAGTTTCCATTGCCGGAGGAACCCGCTGTCGGGCGCTACTATCAAGTCCTCCTCCTCTGGGAGTCGGATCACTATCAGATCATAGAACTCGAGGCTGATTAGCGCTAGGCGGATCTTCAATTGGGCTGATCCAAACTCCGGCACCCTGGCTAGCTCGACGAGTGGCCTATAGAATGGTTGCCTCAAGAAGATCACTTTTTTGTACCTCAGTTTCCTCCATAGGAGCCTTTCTCTTGTCTAAAGGGCGAGTGCATATTGTTTCACCGATTTCCCCAGGAACCATACCCTGAGTCACTCCCGTTACAGCCCATTCGGTTCCGTCAGCATTAACAATCACAATACCACAAAGACCAGTCCTACTCCTCGCAGCTGCGGAAGCACCTTCGGTCACAACCGTGCTCAGGCTGGCTTCTTGACAGGGCCTTCTAGGCAAAGGATAGATGACCTGATCGGAAAAATATTTGTCAAGGGCAGCGTCCCAATATGAGAAATTATCACTTACCCTCCCCTCGAAGCTTACCGGCGGAGCCTGAGTCAGATCTTGATAAAGGTTCGCCCCCGATAGTCTTTCCTCAGATAAAAGTGACAAGACATCACGCAAAAGAGTCATGCGGTTGATCGAGTTGAAAGCTCGGTGAAACCCTAGGGACAACTCTTCTTTAGCCGGTCGAAATGGAGCTAACAAAAAGTACAAGGCAAAAGAAGAAAACACCAATAAGAAGTAGTAAAGGCACAAGAAAAGAAGCGACAACAAAAAAAACTTACCAGATTCGGGAGTTCGGAAGGTGCACGGTACGGCAAATAGTTTCCAAGTGGGTCTCGGCATTAAAACCCTCACACCCAAAACCACTTACGCCTCCAATACTGTCCGTCGATGGAGTTCCTATTAAATATAGGACGAACGCCTTACTGCACATGTAGATAGTAGTGGCCGTGACAACCAGGGTCGCGAATGTAACGATAGACATAATCAATATCCCGGGCAAAAGGAGAGGGACATCCATTTTCATGGAGCAGCACCAGCAAACTAATCAAGTTGGCCCAGACTGAAGGGTTTATCTGCATTGGGGCTAGACCCCAACTAATTAACACTCGGCCAATGACGTGAGCTAGAGGTAGCCTAACTCCAACAGCAAACATGCCCGTATTGAAGGTGGCATGGTCAGGCTCGCCACTCCAAAGACGCTCGAGTTGTCCTGGCATGCCGAAATCCCAGGATAGTTATATAGAAGGAAGACCCATCTACGTCCTTACTCCGCATGCTGGTAGGATAACCCCTCAGAGTAGAGTCAGTCACTGCACGACCCCGACTAGAAGGACGACTTACACTGTCAGGATCGGCAGAGTCTTCTAGGTTAACGAAAGAAGAAGAGGCTCGACTTTCAGTCTTGGGAACTACGTGCCGCTGCGACGAACCCTCCCCATGAAGAACAAGCTCCCGAGGAACTTCATAACGAGGAGGCGGAGGAATTGAACGGCGGCCACTCCATGTCACAGGGGTAGCAGCAGAGGCCCTGGCATTGCTAGGCTATTCGTCTTCCTCCGAACTAAGGAATTCTTGTGAGGATCGCGAATCCACTGCCATGAGCGGAGGAAGTAGAACAACAAAATATAGACAAATAAGTACAAATAACCCAAGAGAAGAAACAACCGCCATTCTTTTTGTCGCAAGTTCAACAGAAAAGAAATTCGCAGAGGGATGAAAAGTTTAAAGTATAGCTTTAGGTTTTAACATGGCCAACCCTTTTATAGGGAGAAAATGGGGGCCCAGTAACTGCCCCACCCTCTGCCCCACCTTCCGGAACTCAAAGAGTCCAGTTGCGGGAGAGATTGTGGAGCGTCAGATCAAGACACGTGGACAAAATCAAGCTTAAAGATCGTGGGAGAATGATGTTGATATGACAGTTCAAGAAAAATTGGCAGCGAAGATATGGGTGATCCACAGCATTAAATGTATAATTAATGCATGTCAAAAACACTATTTAATACAATCATTGCCATTGAAGAACAAAATTACAAGCCAGGTGAAAACCAACAAAAAGAGGAATGAAGATTACAAAGGCATCCAACCCTAGAAACTAAGTCCCATCAAGGGGACCAGTCGGAGCAGGAACAGAACGAGTGGGGGCCACGACAGAAGTCAACACTGTGGACGGTTGAGAAGCTGCCCGACTAGGAAAACTTGGAATACGGAAAAAATCAGACACGAGTCCCAGAGGATCCAAGTTCATCCCCTCCGACTCTTAATCTATACCAGTCGGTAATCCTGAAGCTGCAATACGAGAATGCAACATTTGATGAAAATTCTCTAAAAGGACCGTCGCGCCGATCCAAATTAGCCAACCGCGCCGAGTGTGCCAAGGCTTTGGCAAAACCCACTATTCCAGCAATTTTTCTCTCAGAATTAATTAAAGAGGAAAAGTCCGCTTCATATTTGTGGGACAAATCGGTCACCTCAACTCCTTTGACCTTCAGCTCTTCATAGGAGTCGGATAACCGCCTCTTTACTTCATCCAGCTCTTGGTTGAGTCGACTCTTCCCTCCCTCCGAATCTTTCAAAGTTTCCTCGGTAGCCTTCATCGATGCTTCGCCGGAGAGGAGTTTTCCCTCGACCAGACTTAGCTCTTCTTGAAGGGCCTTTAGGGCATCCTCCGAAGCCTTATGTTGACGGTCCGCCTCATCCCTAATCGCCGCCACCTCTTCCGAGTGCCTCCGCTCCCTTTTCTCCATCTCCTCCTTTAACTGGGCTAACTCCGCTTCCCTTTGACGACCCAAAGCGACAGCCTGACCCGTCTCCTGACTCTGGCGAGCCAATATAAGGGACCCCTGGCTTGAATAGCTCAAAGCCCGTGCATGGTACCCAGTCGCCGCATTGATAAGGTCATCCGTGTTGGCGCTCGATCATTTGGTTAATGTGACCCGTTAGGATACCATGCGTTTCTAACACAGCGGAAGCAATAAATCATAGAAACGATTACCGTTCACCAGGGTATGTTGATGAAGATTAATTCTCGCAGGTAGCCTATGCAGTCCCACGAGAATGGCCATAACTTCCTCGTCTGATATCAGAATTGAGTGATCTTTGCATTCAGACGATCCTCTCTTCGACGGCTTTCCGTCAGTATATTGATCATCAAATTCTGAGCACTGTACGAATTTATACAAATTTCGTAAGGTCGCGGATAGCAGTAGCAAACTACCTTCTGATCTTCTGCTGTATGTCCCAAGTCCAATCTCGACGTCGTGTGGGCGACGATCTACGAGACCTCCTCAATCTGCTCTCAATCCTCATCACACGTGAATAATCAATTAGATTAGATTAGATTAGGGTTCCAGATAAGTTGAGGTGACTTATATACATGGGCTACAGCAGGGACCAGAAGGAGAAATTGGGTTGGGCCTCCATTGGGCTTAAGTATCCAAGCTTAGCCCAAAGCTTATACTTAAGTCCAATAATAATAATATATTCCACTAAAATATTATTATTGCACTACCGGTACAATCCCAAAATTACGTTTTGGGCTCCTTCTTATTATGAGCCCGTTAGTCTCCCCATGTTTAAGATATACAATGTCCATTAATTAATTTAAGTTACTGACAACTCAATTAATTAATGTCTCATCCAAGAGTAGTACCACTCAACCTCATTATCATGTCGGAATAAATTCCACCTGCAGGATTTACATGATAATCCTTATGAGCTCCTCAAGGGGACATCATCAACCTATGACGGACACGGATTCCTTCTACAATCAACAGCACACCATAGAGACAGCACTACTTCCCAACTCATCGAGTTTGTTGATTTAATAACATGTAAATCTCACCCATTGATGAATCAAAGAAATACATATTGCCCTACGTGTCGAGGTTATTGTATAGGGATTAAGAGCACGAACTTCCATAATAACTGAGATCAAGTTCTCCTATAAGTCAGTATAAGTCGAACGATCTCAAGCGGTCCTGCTCAATACACACAAGTGCACTAATGTGATTCTATAGCCAAGACAAGCTAATACCAAACCACACTACAACCATCCCGATAGAGAGTCCCCGTCTATCTCGGTTGTGAGCATCTGTTTATACTTTATAAGGAAACCGATAATATGATCTTCCGCGTGTTGTCGCAAAACATATTATCTACAGTATAAAGTAAGTGGACTATTGCATCGAACATATAAATAAATTATAAGATGCAATCATTTGATCATATGATTCTCATTTCAAATTAATTGTTATAACATTGTTCATACAAAAAGCTAGACTTTTAGTATACAATCCAACAATCTCCCACTTATACTAAAAGACTATGCTGTCATGTCTTCCGCCATACATCTGATTTCCACTCCCACTGCACGACCATCAAAAGCTCTCGCCTTAAGGTCCTTGTAAATGGATTTACTAGGTTATCATCCGATGCAATCTAGGTGACAACAACCTTCCCCTCATCATACGATTTCTCGTAACAGGTGGTACTCGCGCTCCATGTGTTTAATTTCCTTATGGGCTCGTGATTCCTTCAAGTTTGCAACTGCACCAATATCATCAATATAAATTGTGATAACCTTGGGCAAACTTAGAAACACTTCGAAGTCCATCTTGAAGTTTCTAAAGTCATACAGATACTTTGGCTGCCTCATAGGCTCCAATTTATCATCTTTCCATGATGGAGTCCGGAGTCTGAAATATATTTCTATATAACACTCCTCCACATTATGACTCAACTTTCTAAAATTAAACGCATAACCTTTGAGGTGGATTTACTGCCGTCCCTATCTGATTTGAAAAATCTGAATCTATGTAACCCATAAGAATCAGTGAATCTGTTCGGTAAGCCCACATATAGTTTCTAGTCCTTTTCAGGTACATAAGTATATGTCTTACCACAGTTCAATATTCTTATTTTGGGTTACCTTGATACCCACTGTTCATGCCATCGGCAAAATAAATATCTAATCTCGTGCATAGCATTCCTTAGATTAAGCTTCCTCATTTGCCAAAGCATAAGGAATCACTTTCATCTTCTTTATCTACTTTTGTGTCACAAGACACATTCACTTAGATAAATTCACATGCTAAACGAGTAAGGATCGTATCATTATATGAAACTTGAGATAAGCATAACATCTTTTCTTGTGATCCGTATTACCGTGATCAAAAGGATATTTTTGCTCTTCTTAAGTCCTTCATCTCATACCACTTTATCAACCATACCCATACGCCCGACAATACTCTTTCATTGTCTCCAATGAGCAAGATACTATCTACGTATAGTACAAGAAATACCACCACGTTTCCATCACTCTTTTCAATACACAAGACCCATCCGATCATTGATTAGATCCATGTCACTGGATTACCTCATCAAAACGGATGTTTCATGATCTTGAAGCTTGCTTTAGTCCATGAATGGACACTTTTAAGCTAACTATCACAATGCTCTTAGCTTTTTGCAATGAATCACTGTGGTTGCTTCACATAGATGTTTCCCTTAAGACTTCCAATCAGGAAAGCTGTCTCGACATCTATTTGCTATCCCTCATATTTCATATGAGTAGCAACAAATAAAAGAGTCCGGATCAACTTAGGCATAACTACAGGCGAACAGGTTTTCTCATAATCGAACCCTTTCTTTCTGAATATACCTTTTCGCAACAAGCTTGCTTTCAAGGTTTTCACCTTATTCTATGATCCTCTTTTATTCTTGCATGCCCGCTTCCAATGGCTTTTACGCCATTTAGCGGTTCAACAAGCATCCAGACCTAATTTAAAATCCATCGATTCTATTTTAATATTTATTGCACTTTGCTAGGATTTGGCATTTCTAACTTGTAGTGCTTCGTCGTATTCGTGGATCCATTTCATGTTTGCGAGGGACCAAGTCTCACGACTTTCCCAAAACATGTATCTTATAAGTTGTCGCAGAACCCTCCCACTACGACAAGGCACTACATGCAATTGTGTATCAGACGTGACACGCGTTGCAGTTTACCTTGTGGTATATCCTCTTGTACACTTGGTACTTATACTTTGTGTTTTTCCCTCTCACTTCCTTTAGAATAATTTATACATGGGTTTATGATTTAATACATAGTCTCTTTCCAAAAATCTAGCGTTTGTGTTAACAATCACCCTTCGATCTTTTAGACTAAATAAATCACCTTCATTTTTACAGCATATCCCACAAACAGACAAACATTCAAATGAATTACTATTTCTAGGGCTTATCCATAAAATGAATTAAGTAATTCCAAATAATTCATCATCTATCTAATCATTACCATAAGAGTCTTATTCCTTCTATCCACCACACCATTCAGCTGGGGCATGCCCGGTGTAGACCACTTGAGATTTAATCTCAACCTCTGATTAATAGCTCCTAACTATCCTAAGAGGTACTCGTAATGACGATTAAATCGTCATTACTTGATATATTTTCCATGACGCTTCACTGTACCAGCCTTGCAATTATTGAATTAATCAAGGAACTTAGACATGCAGTGCATCAAACAAATATATCTATTTCAAGAATAATTCATCGATTGACGAATATTCATATCCACCTCTCATCCGGACAATCTTAGGACCACATAAATCATAATGAACTAATTCCAACATATATATCTTTGGTTCTGTACTCCCTTTGCCTTGAAAAAGCAATTAGTCATTTTTACTCCCAAGCAAGACTCGAAAGTCAGATAGTTTTCACTTCAGATAAACCTAAGGGTCTATCGGCTATCAACTTTTGAATCCTACTCAAGTAAAATGATCTAGTCTTAGATGCCAAATATATGTTTAGTTCATATCCGAAGGTATCTTTCTCTTGCTAAGATTAGAAGATTCATTATTAATTACTATTTGTTGCATCTGTGGAATATACATGATTTAAGAGTATACAAATTGTTCACCAACGTACAATAACAGATTACAACTCTATCCTTCATTATAATGACCATGTCATTTAAATGAAATGGAGTATCCATCTATTAATGCATAGAAATCGAAATCAAATTCTTTCTATGAAAACGTACGTAAAATAATTTCTCATAATCAAATGTCTACTCATATCATTAGATAAATAGACAACTCCCACTGCAATAGCCACTACTCTTGTAGTTTTACCCATGTCATAACAATCTTATCCTCACTTAGTAATAAACATTTAGTGATTCCAGTATCTACACACTTCGTGTCAGTAAATGCCATCACTAATCATGTTTTAAACAACTAGTGAATAAGATATAAAACTTGTTCACATTATGATGAAAATGGCTTTCCTTTGCCACATGTTTTGCCAGAAGTTTTTCACCATATACATCCTATTGTAATTCAGGTGGAACTTACTCAAAAACATCTAGGCAATTCACGAAGAATTAAATTGATCTAGGTTTCCCTTCAATTTATACTCCATGCTTTCCCAATTCATTCATCAAATTAAATCATGATCTTCTGCCTTTTAACTTACTCAAGTATCTGAAGAGTTACATGAGACCATCATATTTCTATGAACCTCTCATCTCTTCACTAGAGACTTTAATAGGCATCATGAGACGTCCCTTGTGAGAACACACATGTATTTTCTTAAGCAGTAAAATTCAAAACCAAGATTCTTTTCTAATCATCTAATTTGGACAAGTAAATATAATTTCTTTTAGTTAATAATATGTGAGATAAAACCATTTGAAAATCAGAGAATCATAAATTAATTTATCGATCAAAACTTCGAATTTTATCCTTTTATATTGATTCCCTCAAAACAATATAAAAATAAAATTCACCGACATCTCAAGCACCGTGAGTCTGCAAGCCACGTTAGTGTGGACGTTTACAAACCCGAACATTTACAAGAGAAGGTTTTACCCATTAATTTCATTTGTCAACCTAACTTCATGACAAAATAATTAATAGTCGGTTCCTCTTTAGCCATGCAAATAATAGCAGTGACTCCGTTGGGGAGGATACTAATTATTTACA